>OX459034.1:26200993-28600993 GCA_949775005.1 Orthosia gothica | reverse complement strand
TGTTTTGTTTCATAAATATGTACAAAGAAGCATTGCCATCGTTCTGGGTACTTTTTCCAATGACAGCGATGATTTCTTGATGTCCTATGAGTACTTCCCCTCTTCACTTTTTACCCGGCTGCAAGGAATGGAAATGGAAGGGTTATGTTTTTCGCGCGTGTCTTGTATGTATGTAAGTATGTTTGTATGTATTGTAATATTCTTTATTATCTCGTATCTTTTAAACCACATGACGGATTTTTATAAATTAGACATCGTTAGATAGGTCTTGACCGCCCAAGTGTTCTTAGATAAGTGCCGTTAAAAAAAAATAAACTTGGCGGATTTTGGGCGCCATATTGTAGTTGTTGCAATTTTTTTTTTCTCCGAAACCCATCGTGTGGGGTATCAAAATTAAGGGTTTTTAGAGGTGATTACAAAAATATATACCACTTATATGTTTAAAAGTATACATTAAAAAAAAAAAAACAGTAAAAAGTTGTAAATAAAAAAAGCTAATTTAAAATCAAAAACCCGACTGCTTAAGAAGCGAACTAAAAAGCTGTAAACAAGAAAAAAAACATGCTGTGCAGTTGAAGGATATATATTCGCGAACTGCCTGATCCTCCGACTGCACAGCATGATTTTTTCTTGTTTACAGCTTTTTAGTTCGCTTCTTAAGCAGTCGGGTTTTTGATTTTTAAATTAGTTTCCATTTTTGTTTTTGAGTTTCTCGGGACCAACTCGCATAGGCCTTGTTAGACGTGTAGGATGAAATGTGACACCAACCAGCGATTATCCCTGTATGCACTAGTCACTATGCAAGAGTCACTACCCAAGGACAATCTCCCGCTGGTGCAGGACTATTGCAGAATATGGAGACAAAACACATTGGGCTACGGGTTTGAAAGGTTTTCCATTATCAATACCTCTATACCAAAATTATAAAGAGGAAAGATTTTTTTGTTTGTTTGTACCGAATAGGCTCCGAAACTACTGGACCGATTTCAAATATTCTTTCACCTATGGAAAGCTACATTATTCCCGAGTAACGTAGGCTATAATTTTGACGGGAGCAAAGCCGCGGGGTTCAAGTTGGTATATAATATGTATGTTAATTCTTTAGTCCATGAATCATTACTATTTTTGTAGTTCATGTAAACATTAGACCTTTCAATATGACATCTACCACCATCTAACTATCTTATGCATAATAGTAGTCTGTGTCTGTCACAGAATAATAAAAACCGGCCAAATGCGAGTCGGACTCTTGCACGAAGGGTTCGGTACCATTATCGAAAAAAACGGCAATAAAATCACGTTCGTTGTATGAGAGCCCCACTTATATATTTATTTTATTCTGATTTTAGTATTTGTTGTTATAGCGGGAACATAAATACATCATCTGTGATTTTTTTAACTGTCTGGCAATTACGGTTCATGAGATACAGCCTGGTGACAGACAGACATAAGTTTTAAAAACTGTCATGGTCACTAACAACATTGAAACGGGATATTTACCAGTTTATCCGTGATCATGGTGCTTGCAACAGCACCGAAATATCGGAAACTCGCAACAAACAGTAAAAAATGTAAACATGGTAAATATCCCGTTTCAAATGTTAATGTTAGACAGATAGACAGACAGACGGACCGCGGAGTCTTAGTAATAGCTAATAGGGCCCCGTTTTCACCCTTTGGGTACGGAACCCTAAAAACCAAGCCTCATTGCTATTCTAAGTTTTTACTTGACTGGAAAGAAACACCAATATTCCAGTATATTAGCTACCTACTATCCATCATTCCTAATTCGAATTTGAATCTCAAATAAATTCAATTTCTTTATTTAATTTATACGCAGATAAACCATACGCGCTCAATATTGCGAATATTAATTTGATTATTGGAATTTTATCTTCTCTACGTTCGATTCTCGCTTGCCAAGCTTGTTTCAATCTCTCCTAGGATTGGCGTGACGACTGTATAAATGAAAACAAGAATTAATGATAAAAAACCGTTCAAGTGCGAGTCGAACTCGTACGCCGAGGGTTCCGTACCTACCCATTATATCGACATAATAAAATTGGTATCATTTTTATTGGTGGCTAAGTTTTAAAGATATTGGCAAATTTAGATTTTCGTGAAATCTTGTAAGTACCAAAATGTACCTTAATTTTGAACTTTTTTTATTTTTTGGTATTTTTCCTTGATTTGTGCTGTAAGAGCTTACTTTTTGCTAAATTTCGTGATTCTAGGTCATCGAGAACTAGCACCAAAAACCTATAGGGTACTTCCGGTAGACCTAGAATAGTAAATTTTGGTAAAAAGCACGATCTTTCAGCACAAGTAAAGGAATAATTCCGAAAAATAAATAAGTAGAAAATTTGTTATTTGGTACTTACAAGATTTCGCGAAAATCTAAATTTGTTTATATCTTTTTACCGTGTTTACTCAGGACTTTGATTTTTATACAACTAACAGGGACTATAGACCTCAGTATCTGGTATAAATTTCAACTTGCTAGGTCCACCCATTCCTGAGAAAATCGTTGGTGACACATGGACAGACGGACAATAAAGTGATCCTATAAGGGTTCCTTTTTTACCTTTGGGGTACGGAACCCTAACTAAGCACTATTATCAAGGAAAAAACAGTGTATAAATTCTATATTTAAAAGCCACAGAGGTTAATATTGTCTGTAGAAATGAATAACAAGAATATGTGACTAGAAACCCGTTCAGCTATGTATTAGGACAAAAAGTTGTTGGTTGTTCAACGAGTTACGCAAGACGGGGACTATATAAAAAGTGGTCACCCTATCAAGGGTTAGATGGTTCAATACTCGGTCTATAAAACGGAAGGCAGTGCATCACGATGCAGCCGATGTTACCTGAATAAAACCTTAAAAGGAATCATAATTTTATTTTAAATTAATTCAGTGTATCGCGATGTGAGAAGAGGCTGAGAAAATAAGGTGTTAAGAATCGTGAGAAATACGAATATGTCCATTTTACAAATGACTTTTGTATTTTGCACGTAAATTGATCAAGAAAAAGTAGTTCACATTAATTAGTATTTTTGTTCCAACTTCGGCAAATGATTAAATGTAGATCCAGGCCTACCGCTCAGCTATATCAGGCAAGGCTTATTTATTTACTAGCTGCCCCACGCGGCTTCAACTGGTTACCTACCTACCCACCTACCCTACCTACCCTACATACTAGATTGTTTCGTAACTTAAACCGTTTACGCAGCGCACGCAAGGGAAGCTCTCAAAAAGGAATATTATTGCCCGTTTTTGCAACAATTTTCATTTATGCTCCGCTCCTATAGGTCGTAGCGTGTTGTTATATAGCCTATAACCTTCCTCGATAAATGGACTATCCAACACAAATATATTTTTTAAATTCCAACCAGTAGTTCTTGAGATTAGCGCGTTCAAACAAACAAACTCTTCCGCTTTATAATATTATACTAGCTGACCCCCGCGGCTTCGCTCCCGTCAAAATTATAGCCTATGTTACTCGGGAATAATGTAGCTTTCCATAGGTGAAAGAATTTTTAAAATCGGTCCAGTAGTTTCGGAGCCTATTCGGTACAAACAAACAAACATACAAACAAACAAAAAAATCTTTCCTCTTTATAATATTGATATTGGTATAGAAGTATAGATTATAACAAAAGCTGGTGAAGAAGTTTTATTGGTAGATAGATACTGTTGATATTATTGTTATTTTTAGTATTGTATTAGTAGTTAGTTGCGTATGTATTAGTCTTTGTCTTTGGTAGGTAGCTACCATTTTTTTTCGTTTGGACACTGACTTCCAAAAAAAAGTTATTTCTCACTGAGCAGTATTTTTATTTGGAAGTCGTTCTTTACCTATAATTCCAGAATAAATTAACCGAATATCATGAAAATTGAACATAACCGGTGATAAGAGAGTGTACCACGGTGAACTGTGAATATCTGCGTACCCCTTTAGAGCGTACTGGCGTGATGTTATGTTATGAAATGGTATAAACAGACATGCTATTGCAGCAATCTTGTGAGATTTGCCGTCATTTATTAAAGAGTTCTATTGTTTATCTCCAAAGTTCTTCATCACATTTTCACCAAATTAAAATGGGACCAATTTAGGAACATACTTTTTCAAACAAAAAAGAATTTTCAAAATTGACGGAGAAATCGGTGAAAATAACCAAAAAATAAATAACTAAAAATAACTGGCACAAGTAACTAAAGGAACACGGGTGGGTTTAGTCAGTAAAAAAGGGTAATTCATAGTTCTGTCATCCCTTATAACTCTGTGAACTATTCGTAAAGAAAAGGGGGTTTAACATTTTAAACATAGGCAGAACAATAATTATAGTACATTCATCAAGCTGCGTTAACTGCAATCAAATCTCTGTGCGACGTTTCGTGACCAATTTAACGTTTAATTACCTATAAGTAAAACAAATGCTAACACAATACAATCTCAATAAAACAATCCAGTGAAGATATCTTCACAGAAATAATTTATTCCGCGCTCTACAAGGCGATATCTCGAATGGACACGTCGCCTAGTTTTTATGCCAATAGAAGGAATTCATGTCCTATAAACTGGTTCAATAAAGACAAAGTTAGGATCTGTACTTTAATTTCTTTTTCCCGGCCTTTTATATGCAAATCGCGAGCAATTTATCAGTGCGAGACATTTGAATAGGCGAGTCTCCATACCACTTGGTTAATAAATGGTAGCTGTCTCGTGCGCGTCCCCAGCGCGTGCGCGACGATCACTCCGATTGATGCGCGCTGATGCATGTGATTGTAAACTGACAAGATACACAAAAGATTTCCAAGCGGATTCCGATACGAATTGTCCTTATTATCATTCCCGTATAACCTTTTACAGTAGAACGCTGTCTCTGTCGCCCCGCGGCCCACTCTCATAACTTTCAATGAAAAACAAACAAAATCCTTAAGCCATGTGAGTCAGGGAGATAAGTTTTAAAAAAGCCTGTTCGGCACGTGCCGGTAGGCGCCTTCCAACTTTCTATGCGGGACTGGTTTGAGTCCCTAATGAGTTCTGACTTTTATATTGAACCGTTCCGAATTCTACACACGAAAAAGTCTGCGAGGGCAGAAAGTTATCCGCCGTAATTAAACCATTTATTTAAAAAACAATTCGCTACTCAGACCAAATGAAGATTTATTAGGCAGCTTTTACACCCACGATTTTTTATCTTTTATCTGTTGTTAATTGCTCGAATATATCGCATATCAAAGTAGCGCTCAGAATTAAAACTTTATGATCCGCAAACGCAATTTTTAATTGAAAAAACAATGCATTTCATTAAATGTAGCTTTTATGGGCGCCGCAAAAATATGAGAGCTGGTAACAATTAAGAGTTTAATATAACTGCCGGAGGTAGCCGCTGCACACAGGCGGATTTGCCCATATTCGCGGACAAAACTCAAATTATGAAGTTAGCCATTACAGTCACACAACTTTATTTTTCGAATCTTTAGGATTTCTTTAACCCAATTTCAGTTTGCATAATATTTTTAACGAATGTTTTAATTGTTACTTTTTAATACAAAGTTTAAAATCGAGGTTTTAAAAAAAGTAGTTTCAAGTTGTAAAAGTATTTGGAATATCTTAAATCGTGGATTGCGAACCTGAAGGAATATATGTATGTATTTTTTTTTTCCATTGTTTGTTTGAACCAGAACATAGCTAACTATGAGCTAAGCAAGCCAAAAAGTTACAAATTCATTAGAATCAGACTGCTTTATAATATAATACAATGAAGTGACATGCCTTAGTTTATTATCTGTGTTAGTTTCAGTTGCTACTATGTGTTA
Source organism: Orthosia gothica (assembly GCA_949775005.1). Classification (NCBI taxonomy): domain Eukaryota; kingdom Metazoa; phylum Arthropoda; class Insecta; order Lepidoptera; family Noctuidae; genus Orthosia; species Orthosia gothica. The sequence continues at coordinate 28,595,166 of OX459034.1, read as the reverse complement.
TTTCCATTTTTATTAGCTAATTGAATATTATAATAATATTTTTATATTATATTTTTCCTTTATTTTTAGGTTCATTTTCTGTGATCTTTCGAGAAAACATTACAAGATAGATCCTTAAATAAATAAATAACCAAAATAATAGAAGTCTTTACCTACTAGTTATGTAAATAAAAAAAAAAGAATAATATTTAAAAATATTACAAACTATTAAAAAGTTAAATAAAGCTGTAATATGCTGCTTATATTTTTGTCATCAATTCCTACGAATTTCGAACGTTTTAAACAATAAAATGTTTTTGTCCAATTGTTTAAGAAAATCCGCCTGTGTGCGCTGGTATGAATAGAATAAACTAAATAAGTAATTTCGATGTCAACTAAATCATGTATCGATGCTGGGTGCTCTCGAGTTTCTTAATTTATGGCAGCAGGGTTTGGCGATGGCGGTAGGTGAGACAGGTCGCATAATGCGGGCTGCGGGGCCTAAGGGCACCACCCGCGGACAATCATGACTCTTTCAATTTGCAATGTGATTCCACATTGAAAAATACACTCTAAAAGCTATGAATGGACGACCTATGGTAATGGTCACTATTATTTTACAACATTATTGCTCTTCTACACCATAAACACTGTAAAGTAAACTTATGTCGTCCATTGAGCGTATTTGTGACTGGATGTTTTACTATTTTTTTTTGGGTTTAATTTTATGTTGCTACTTTGCGCGTGGGTGTTTGTTAGAAAATGATTTTGCAGATTATCCTTTTGCATGGAACAATGGATAACAGGACAGTCCATTGCAGACCAAGACCTATGCTATCTTTGCGCATAGCTGTGGTAATTTTCATATTGGGTTGCCATCGCGGGTAGAACATGGATAAGGGTGGCACAGAAGCGTGATGATAGCACAAGAAAAGAGAGGCCTATTCCCAGCAGTGGATGAAGTCAGGCTAAAAATGCGGTATGCGCAAGAGAACCAAGGTTACCGACATAGCCCGAACAATGGCAAACTTAACTGGCAATGGACAGGGCAAGGCAAAAAGTTCTAGAGTGGCGACAGCGTACCGGAAGGCACAGCTTTGGAAGGCCTTCCTCTAGATGGAGCGACACCCAGGTCAAGCTTGCGGGCGTCCGGTGGATGCGAAACGCACAGGACCGATCAGTGTTGCGACGCTTGGCGGAGGCCTATGTCCAGCAGTGGACGTCTCACGGCTGAAATGATGATCATGATGATGAGTATGCGGTAAAAATTATATAAATAAAAAAAAACTTTATTATTTGCATCCTTAGAGTTTACAGAATATTTATTTATTTATTAATTACCACATACATTTGTTTTAACAGGTAAGACCCAAGCTAACAAAAGTAGTCATAAATTGAACATTGAATAAGTGTTTATATACTTATATAAACACATATTCGTGGGGGCCGAGTCACCTACGTCCGTAGGTGTGTACCCCTTTTTTGATTCCCTACACGTGGTCCCCGGGTGGTGCAAATCAGGTGACACTAACTGGTGGTAGGCTTCGGCCGAAGGCTTGTGACCACCCACCGGGCAAAGACGTACCGCCAAGCGGCCTAGCCGTGTTCCGGTACGATGCTCGGTGTAGCCAACTAGAGGAGTTGGGTCGAGATAGCTGTTCCACTGCAGGCTGATCAGTCTGACGCGCGCTGTTAGGGATGTATCGGGAGACTAGTCGCGGAGGGTAGCGGGATCCGATGCACGGTGCACCGCTGGCCGACCGCAGGTAGTTGGGGGCCCAAGTAGTGTGCCAGCCACACACGAAAGGCTGCCCCGCCAACTGTCGAAAAATCCCGGAATGCACCATCGTGCTGGTTGGCGACCAGACGGGAGGGCCCGATGGACATTCCGGGGGGGCTCGGGCGTCCCCGCAGTCTCCAGACTAGTGCCCCAATGATGCTGTCCTTTCAGTGGGTGTCTGTAGGTTAGCAGCGTGATACCTCGTCTCACTTCCTACTCCTCTACTCCATTCGCTCTTTTATATGATGAAAAGGAAAAAGAATACTGGAGATAAACAGCGGCTGCACCCCCTCCCCTACAAAGTGCACCTCACTAATATTCGAGGTCTGCACTCAAATATCACTGCAGTCCACTACCATCTGGAGGCAGAGAAACCAGCGCTCTTTTTCCTTACGGAGACGCAGATAGCGAATCCGTCAGACGTGTCGTACTTGTCTTACCCAGGGTTCACCCTGGAGCACAATTTTAGACCACGGGCGGGCGTATGTATGTATGCCCGTGACGACATTTGCTATCGGCGTCTCCGTAACCTTGAGGACTCCAGATTCTCTACGCTCTGGGCTCTGGTGGACACAGGTTTGGATAAAGTTATCTACGCCTGTGTCTACCGTTCGCACAGTGGAGATCAGGAGACATCCAGGCTCACAGAGTACCTCAGTGAGGCGGCTGATGCGGCACAGCAGCGGTACCCTTCCGCCCAATAAGTGTTACTGGGGGACTTTAATGCCCACCACCAGGAGTGGCTCTTCCCATACCAGTGCACTGACCATGCTGGACGGGCGATGCGTAAGCTTGCGCTTGCGCTAAACCTCACCCAGCTGGTCCAGGGGGCAACGAGGGTACCGGATGTTGATTCGCACACAGCGAATTGCTTGGACCTTCTGCTGACAACAGATCCGGACAGATACTCTGTGTCGATAGCTTCACCTTTGGGTAGTTCCGACCACTGTCTGGTGAAGTCTGTGTCCGTCTATTCCCCGCCCGATCCCAGCCCAAGAGGCACCCGGCGGGTTTGGGTTACTTGCTTTTTTTCGACTGATCCATCGTCGTGCGCAGACGCCGTGACCGATGTGTTGCGTCAGGGAATGGAGTACTACATTCCGTTCTCTGACGTAACAATGTCCAGCCTTGACCGGCCATGATTTGGCGCCGAATGTAGGCGCGCTGACGCGCTTAAACATGAGGCGTACCTGGCTTGGGTCGAAGCTCGATCCCGCAAGGCGAGTGACGTGGCTCGGAAGAAGAAGGCCTTCAACAGGGCTGCCAAGTCCTGCAAGCTGGTGTTGCGAAGGGCTCGGTTCGATCACATTGGCCGAATAGGGGCCAAACTTGCTTCTTACCCAGCAGGAAGTAAAGCGTTTTGGTCCCTGGCTAAGTCGGTCGAGTCGAACTTTTGCCGTCCCTCACTACCACCACTGCTGAAATCCGATGGGTCGCTGGCACACTCCGCTGAGGAGAAGGCAAATTTATTTGCCTCTCTTTTTGCGGAATCTTCACGTCTTCACGTCACGTGGAGCGCTTGAGCCTGTCCTTGCAGGCAGTCTCCGAATGGGGCGATGCCAATCTGGTCAAGTTTAATGCTGCTAAAACCCAGGCGTGTCTTTTTTCCGCTAAAAAGAGCCAATTTCAACCGGCTCCAACTTTCCGAGATGTGACCGTGCCAATAACTGACCATCTTGAGCTTCTTGGCGTTACGTTGACATTGACTCTCAATTTCGGCCCATACATTGAGGCAAAGGCTCAGCTGGCTGCCAAAAAGCTGGGGATCCTTGCAAAGGTTAGAAGGTACTTCACGCCAGAACAGCTGCTCAGCTTGTATCAAGCGCAAGTTCGATCATGCATGGAGTACTGTTCTCATCTCTGGGACGGATCCGCCAAATACCAGCTTGATGCACTAGAGTCGATCGAAAAGCGGGCCAAAAGGCTCATCGGCGATGAGGCACTGGTTAAGTCAAAGCTCCAGAGCCTTGAACATCGTCGCCGAGTTGCCAGCTTGTCGGTCTTTTATCGGTTGCATTTCGGGGAGTGTGCGATGTAATTGCATGATCTAATTCCACCAAGCCCGTTTCATCATCGGACTACAAGACGTACGGCGATGCGCCATCGCTACATGGTAGACATACCACCCATACGCACTAAACGTTTTGGAAATACTTTTATTATGCGTACAGCTAAGGAGTGGAATTCCCTGCCGGAGTCTGTGTTTCCCGATAGCTACAATCTAGGAGTCTTTAAGTCAAGAGTGAATAGGTTACTTCTAGGCAAGCGTGCTTCACCGTCGACCACATCATCGCTTACCATCAGGTGAGATAGTGGTCAAGCGCGAGCCTATAATATATATAAAAAAAATATACATATAATTAGTATTTTTAATTCTTCACATTGTTTTTGCACTTTACACTTTTACAATATTCATTTTCTTGGATATTAGATAGGACCCCTATTCGGGTATGGCCTCTTGCAGTATTTTATTCTTTAGTTGTTTTTTCTTGAGTTGTTTTTTTTTTGACTTGTTTTTCTTGAGTAGTTTTTTCCTTGACTTGTTTTTCTTGACTTGTTTTTTTCTTGACTTGTTTTTCTTGAGTTGTTTTTTTCTTGACTTGTTTTTCTTGACTTGTTTTTCTCAAGTTGTTTTTTTCTTGACTTGTTTTTCTTGAGTTGTTTTTTTTTTGACTTGTTTTTCTTGAGTAGTTTTTTCCTTGACTTGTTTTTCTTGACTTGTTTTTTTCTTGACTTGTTTTTCTTGACTTGTTTTTTTCTTGACTTGTTTTTCTTGAGTTGTTTTTTTCTTGACTTGTTTTTCTTAAGTTGTTTTCTTCTTGACTTGTTTTTCTTAAGTTGTTTTTTTTTTACTTGTTTTTCTTGAGTTGTTTTTTTCTTGACTTGTTTTTCTTAAGTTGTTTTTTTCTTGACTTGTTTTTCTTAAGTTGTTTTTTTCTTGACTTGTTTTTCTTGAGTTGTTTTTTTCTTGACTTGTTTTTCTTGAGTTGATCTTTTCTATAGATGTTTTTTCTTGAGTTGTTTTTTTCATTATTTGTTTTTCTTGAGTTGATTTTTTCTTGATGCCTTACAATGTCTTGTTTGGCGGGCACAGTTTCCTTGTTTAACTTACATAACTGAAATCTTAATATTTCTGTATGTTTATCACGTCTGTAACGTTCTACGTAATTCTGACTGAACGATTCATTACTAGCTTCTGCCAGTGGCTTCACCTGTGTTAAAATCGTAAGTTTTCCCACGGGCATTGTTTTTTTTTCGGTGTAAAAAGTAGCCAATGTGCTATTTCAGACTATACCTAATCTATGTCTGTGCCAGATTCATCCAGATCCGTTCAGCCGTTCTGGCGTGATAGAGTAAAAATAGAGAAAACGACGTTTTCTAAAAATGAAACCTAGCTAGGCTGATTTATTGACCCCTAAACCCCCTGAAACCAAGAAATATTGTTCTATGCAATTGTTCATTAGAAAAATATTATACCCTGCCTACCAAAGTATAATAATACACCACAAAGAAATAAATGTAGCATTGGAAAATAACTGTTTATAACTGAGATTCACATTGTCAATCCGTTTAATATTTTATCTATAATCGTAAATGTTTAAAATAATCGGAGATTGCTTGAGAGGAAGAGCGGCTTACAATTACTGTACTAGTATTAATATAAACAATACTAAATAGTTTCTCCATATTGCTGAATTGGATTAAAAAAATGGTAATTTCTATTGTGTCTGCTACTTGACGCTTGAAGAAGGATAGAAAATACCAAGACTAGAAACAAACCTCAAGGCTGCCGTAGACAGGCGTGATGTTACAGTGTGACAACCCATTTTCATGTAAATTATTCTATACAAAGAAATAAATAAATAAAAAGTGTTTAACTGTCACAAAACTACATACAATATAAATACATGCTTATGCTAAACCCTTAACAATAGTATTAGTAATACTTAAAGTAAGTTAGTAAAGACAAGAAATAAATAAAACAATAATAACATTTACTACATACCTACACTTTGCATAAAACAGAAAAGAAATAGGCTGAAAAAGATGCTAGGCAGATTCATGTCGTGATTGTGGCAAGAAGGCTTCCATTCAGCATAATGATGTGCCATAGCTGCGCTGTGCTGTGCTATAGGTTAGAAGAATTTCTATGAAGACGCGTTGACGCGACGTACCTGTCCTGTCACCTCTGTTCATAGTCCTACCAAACTTGAACGTACTGGGGAGTGACCACAAGCTCTTAGAGTAAGGTTACTTTGAGATCAAGTAAGTGACAGATTTATACAAGTCAAATACATCTGTCCCTTACTCGATCTCAAAATAACCTTACTCTAAGAGCTTGTGGTCACCCCCCTGATGGCACAGAAAGCCATCGCACAAAATACATATACGTATTAGTGTTTCAATGCTCCAACATACATTATATACATTCGCTTTTTAAAACAGCACGTGGGCGACACAATACCATTGCAAACCGTGCAAATGTCAGGAGATAAACTAAAATTAAATCGGACAACTTGAAAATAAAATGTTAAGCTCCAAAATGAATGAAACATCACTTACAAGTCTGTGAAGTACCTCGATTGCAGCGTGGGAAGAGATTCTTATCTTGATAATGCGTGTACGCATAATTTACCCTTTTTAAGTATATGCACTAAATCGCAGCTTGAAAATGCATGATATTCGTTAAGACGGTACCCTGACCAAAAAATCGGCATGAGATATGAGCGTTCCTATTGGTCTAGCGGCACTGTTGGCGCATGAATTACAGTAGTGAATACGCCCAGATTTTAGAATAAAATCTTTATAAAATCGAATTTTGGTCTTTTGATAAAAATAATTCTACAAAAATGTTCGTTATTAAATTGTCTATCCATTAGTGTTAGTACAAAAAATAATCAATGAACATTTTACGAGGAGATGCATAATATCAATAATTATTTCTCAATTTTATGTTTTTTTGGAAGTAGATTAGTGAAATATGTACAACATTTAAAAAAAAACTAAATCTACCATTTTAGAATCAATATTATATAGAAATTTAATGTATTTTTATTAGTTGATATTTCTTTTTAAATAACGAGTAGATAGCTCCTAAAAACAGCACAAAAAACGGCTTGCGCGGCGTTTTGCTCAGGGTACCGCCTTAAGTACTGTTATGCTGTATTAAGTCCGTTTTTAAGATGACTTGCGTGACAAATCCATTACTTGACCCTCTTTTACTTAGCTTACAGCGTGAAATCAATATCCATAGTAATTAGTTCTGAGAAATACATCCACCCATCCTTATGCGATCACTATAATTTAGTGTCCGACAGAAACTTTTGCACGGTTTCCACGACCGGAAGCGAATTTTGGCAACAGTCTCAGTTTCGGCCGAAACCGAAACTTCCTAACAAGGATCATGTTTTGAGGAAAAAATAAAGAAAACGTTATTATAATCAGTCAGTCTTTATTTTTTTATCTTTAAGGCCGTACTCTGACCAATACAACGCCGTGAGCATTCCTAGTGCCCTAGCGGTGGTGGCGCATGAGTTACGCCCAGATTTTAGAATAAAATCTTTATAATATCGAATTTTGGTCTTTTGAATAAAGAGAAACTTACAAAATGTTCGATTTTTAATTGTCTATCCATTAGTGTTAGTACAAACATTAATTAATTAACACTTTACGAGGAGAAAGAAAGAAAGAAAAAAAGGTTTATTTGCGCCAGGCACGACGCATACCATAAAAAACAAACAAACGAAAGCTTAAATACAAATACAGAGTATGCGTCACAACCACGCAAGACCGTCAACGCTCAGCATAATGCCAATAATGCTGGGACTCGCGTGCAAGACAGAGCCACAGCGCTAGCCGGTGTCGACTGGGTGACGCCGAAACAATTAAACCTTAAGGGCAAGTGACGGAGCGAACATGTTCCATTTATAAATAAAATAAACAAATAAATGAGTAAAAACAAATACGAAACACAAGTGTCCAAACAAAAGTTCAGGCTTTATAGTTATAGATTAGTACTTAAACGTGTATACGTATATAGTAACAGACATAGTAAATATTATATTAAATAAAAAATCAGTAGGTAGGATTGTAAAAAATAAGTTTCTTGTAGGTCAGAATAGAAAAAAAAAAAAAATATTAAGGCACTACAGCTCCCACGGACTGGTGACACAGGTGCCAACGAGAGCAGTAAAACGGATGTATTTTGCGAGACATAGATGGAAAGGGTAAATATTGTAGGCATTTTATAAAATTGACACATTACCTGTAACCATATCCAATTTTCGTTGGGCATCTATCAGATACTGCCGCAAACGTGAGCTGAAAGTATGGATGGTGCCTAACACTCTTAATGGTCGTGGCTAAATAATAACAGCCGCACGGGTCGATCTTCAAGGTTAAGCAACGTTTGACGAGGTCGGTCCGTGGATGGGTGACCATTTTCAACATACCGAGTTTCCTCCGTGCCTCGGAAAAGCACGTTAAGCCGTTGGTCCCGGCTGACATTTGAAGATCTTTGACAGTCGTTACGAGTAGTCAGAAGCTTGAGATCTGACACCAGTCTAGCCAAGCGATACCGTGTTACCCAGTTACTGGGTTGTGGAGGTCAGATAGGCAGTCGCTCCATGTGAAACACTGGTACTCAGCTAAATCCGGTTAGACTGGAAGCCGACCCCAACATAGTTGGGAAAAGGCTGGGAAGATGATGAGATGCAGCGTATCGAAAACTGCCCCTGAAAGCTGCTGTGGAGGGGGAACTGAGTAACAGAAACGAGCACATGAATTTTGGACTCTCTGTATATGTCTATCAGTTCGAGCTAGCAAGCGTGGGCCGTAAACCGTATCAGCGTAATTTATTTTTGAAAGAACAAGGGTTTCGACTAGCTGCTTGCGTAGCTTTTCAGACAGGAAAGGCCTCATTTTGTACAGAAGTTTTAGGCGATAGAAGCAATTTTTAACAGAATTGGCAACGTGCTTCTCAAACCTAAGGCTGTTGTCCATACACAACCCAAGATTACGCGCCTCATCAACTCGTTCAATAGGCGCCCCCATTAAAAACAAACTAAGGCTTGCAGGCAGCTGCCTCAAATGCTGCCCTTGTACCAAACAACATATATTTGGTTTTCAGTGGATTTAATGCCAAACAGTTCTCATCTGACCAGGCAGAGATTCTTCCTAGATCGTCGTTTAGGTCTCTAATGGCCGACTCATAATCATCTGGTCTGAAAGACAAATACAACTGTACATCGTCAGCATAAATGTGATATTTGCATTTCTTAAGGCACTTTATTATATCTGCACAGTAAAGAATGAAAAGAATCGGACCCAAAATTGATCCTTGAGGAACTCCTCTTTCTATAGAAGTGAGGGCTGAAGTCAAAGAGGTACCGTCCGCCAAACGTAATTCCACGAGTTGCTTTCCGTCACTAAGGTAACTGTGGACCACTGGATAGCATTTTTGTCAAAACCATAGTACTTTAACTTTGACATTAACAGTGAGACGTTGATACAATCAAATGCGCGTGCAAAGTCAAGCAGCACCATCAGTGAACACATGCCTTTGTCTTGGGCAGCCAGAATGCTGTCCGTAACGTCCAGCAAAGCCGCAGAAGTGCTTCGGTGTTTCCTGAAACCGGATTGATGGTCAGGCAACACCTGGTTGTTTTCCAAAAACTGAGTCAGCTGATGGCGTACTACCCTGTCCATTACCTTTGATAGACAGGGCAAAATACTGATGGGTTTGGATTCTTGGGTAGGGGCCTAACTGTGGCAATTTTCCATTGGTAGGGAAACTCAGATGTCCATATGGAGTAATTTATAATATCCGTTATAGTTGGTAAAGTGAGTGGCAAGGTAAGGTTAAGCATATCCAACGTTATACCGTCGTAAACTTCAGCATTTGACTTAAGGTCCGAAATAATACTGCTATAATATAATGTTGCTTCACTATATCTGTGGGACTCATAGAAAGATCTAAGTGACGCGCCAGCCACCATGTTGCCAGGGACATTCAAAAAGGTGTTATTTGTTAGGTCTGGATTTCTTAAATGCAGGGGAAGGTCTTGTCTTTGCTTTGAAGGTGCAAAGGTGGAAGTAATATTTTTCCATAGCAATTTAGGATTTTTTATTTTATTATTAATATTGTGTCTAAAATATGCAAATTTTTTCTGATAAAGAGAACTTTCCACCAGAGATTTTAACTGATTGTAGTAGGTTTTTTTTTTGTTCAGACTTATTTTTCCTGTATTGAGTTAATGCCTTATCTCGTAACGTCATCATCAGTGTACGTAATCCAGGGATAAGATGGCTCCCTGACAGTACAAATCTTTAGTGGTGCGTGAACATCGAACAAAGTAGTTATACAGTAATTAAAACAGTCGACCATGTCATTAACGGTAGAAAATTCAGAAGCTCGTTCTACGCTCAATTGTGACAAATCGCCAAAAAAACTATCTCTACATAATATATCCTTTATTGGCCTAAATTTGATTACAAATGGAGTAAATTTGTCCCGCTTTATATTAAATTCACTGATTATAATGGAGTGGCCACACATCGAACCAAAGGATTCAACTGTCGTGTATCTTGCCTTCAGGTCTGTGCACAGCAGGTCGATCAGTGTCTCACTAGTATCAGTGACTGAACGAGCCTCATACAGTCCAAGAATTGTTTTATTTTTTTGTTTTTAGCCTCGTTAATGTTGAGCATGTTCACATTGAAATCACCGAGCAATATGTGATGATCACAGTTACCCAATGACGCAAGAGTTTTAGTGATGGCATCCAGGAATAGATCAACGTCCAACCACGGTGGCCGATACGCGGTACCAATAGCAATTTTTTCCCGCTTAGTGATGAACCTGGGATCAACCGTGCCAGTGAAGATACGCGCGCTCAGGCCACGGCGTAGATAAACGCCCCCACCACGGCCCACGCGAACTGCTGGTGACCACGGTGTGTGACGTAGCCGAAAGCCCGGTATGACGCGCGCGCGCCCCACTTCGCCCGGCTTAAGCCACGTCTCATTTATAGCCATAATATCGAAACTATACTTGACAATTGAGGAAATCTGGACTTATATAGTTAATGTAAGTCTGAAATAGCCAAGTCAGAGGCCTGTGGGGTTTCCCAGAGGCGGCTTAATTAACTCTGACACTAGAGGTGGTCACACCTAACACGAAAAGAAGAAAAAGAAGACTTGACAATTGCACAAATCAAATCATCATGGCCTGTACCCAGAGAGGAAGCCAACCTTAAGATATTTCCCAGTTTTAGGCATCATGATTGTGTTTTAAAATTAGTTCCAATCCTAGTGCGATTGTGAATAGTATTGTGTAAATAGTATAAACAGTAAGATGACATAGTGGTTTTACAATACAAGACCTCGCATTGTTAGAAACAAACTTCAATAATTTCAACTTGGTCATCTTGTGTTAATTGTCATGTGTAAAGTAGAATTATGTTTATAAAAATTATATTATATTACTATTAAATTATGTAAATATGTTTTGTATATATGTAACAAATAAAATAATTGCAATATACTTAAATTGTTGTTGTTGTTGTATTAGTACATTACAGCAGAATCCAGTAAGTAAGCCTTCCTGGCCGAGTATGAGTTAACCGGACCGAACCGCAGGTGAGGTCCGGTTATATACGAGGCCAGGATGGCTTTCTTACTGGTTGAGGTTTGTATAATGCTTTTCTCAAAAATGAAAGAAAGTTTAACAACAAATTCGTTTAATTAATATTGAAGGTTACATTCATATTAGGGCAATTACTGATAGATATTGTGATCGATTTACCGGGGGCATTTATATTTGTTTGTTGTACATCTTGATTAACGGACTCTTTAATCCAACATGATTTATAAACTGAAATGACTAAATACAAACATAAAATCCCACACTATACTTCTACAACATTACTAAGTACAAAACGCAACGTGCATACTTTTTCTGCGTCGCGTTATGTGTCACAGACCCATAAAAAAAAAAAAAAAAAAAGTGTCACAGACAATAAAATGGATGTTTAAGGCTCCAAAATATATTATGTATCTCATAAAATGTCATACCAAAAAGAGATAGATATATATTTGGAGCCTCCCTCTAACCATGTTATAATGGCTAAACTCTAATCTGTGTCTGGTACTATGTTTTTTTTTTTCTAAGCAGATCTAAAGAGGATGACCTAAACCGTGCGAAGCCATAAAAAAAAAAAGGGATGAAGGATGACCAAGTGTCCAGTAAGTAAATTACATACTTACTTACTGGACAGTAGGAGATTCCAAATTTAAAATCTCGCTTCTTACCGGACAGTTGTGAATAGTCTCCGGTAGAGTTCACTTTCTGGATACTTTTTAGAGATGTTATGTCAACATTACATACCATTTTTGAGAAAAATATATATCCAGTGTTTATAAATAAAGTAATATATGATTATAAATATAAATAAAACTATGTTGCTCTTGTTACCATAGTAGCCACTTGCATTCACTCATCTCCCCAGACCACGACAGATACGACACACAGACTTGTTTAACATACAAGTAAAATTTCACAATTTAAAAAACCCCCGACGCATTTATCTTGCGAAAACACCCCGATTCAAACAGTAAAATGCCCATAACTTTTGAACGGCTGAACCGATTTTATTCAAACATAGCTAAGAACACTCTCGACAAAATTACCTTTCAAACAAAAAAAACTAAATTGAAATCGGTTCATCCGTTTAGGCGCTATGATGCCACAGACAGACACACAGATACACAGATACACAGATACACAGATACACAGATACACAGATACACAGCAACACACGTGAAACTTATAACACCCCTTCTTTTTCCGGCGGGGGTTAAAAACCAGCAGAATTAAACACCATCGTGATATAATGAGCCACACCAAATAAAGGTTTAATTAATAGTGTCCGTGTATGTTCCAATAAGTCGCTGAATGTCTTCCTCAGATGCAGCCCTCGTTTGGCGAAACAACTGTTGATTCCTCCTGGTCAGACGCCCGTTGACAATGAACCGTACAGGTTTTCCAGCGATCACGAGATTTTCCGTCGTACCGCCGCGTCCCACGCGGGTGCCGTTTAACACGGCGGGCGTCCCGCTGGTCCCGTCGGGCGAGGCGCACCATCATAGCGCGAGGAGATCCATGCTATCAATCATTATTACTCATTTTTATGTTTTTTTTGGAAGGAGATTAGTGAAACACTAACAACAAACTAACTTTATAAAAAAAAAAACAAGTCTACCATTTTGGAATCAATATTATTAATATATATATAGTATATCTGTGGTTACTGTCATGTAGTTTGTGTCTATGAATAAAGTCAGTTGTTGTCAAGATCTCGACGTGTTCCATCAATTTATAATAGAACAGGTCGAGATCTTGACAACAACTGACTTTATTCATAGACACAAACTACATGACAGTAACCACAGATATACTACAACATCTTACCCTACAATTAAATAATAATATTTAATAATAAAATAAAAGTTCCTCTATAAAAATTACATAACATAATTATGTATGTACTTAAATTCGGCTTACTAATTTATTAAGGTAAGTTGACATTAGAAGTTCAAAATAAACTATTTAATGTATTTTTATTAGTTGATATTTCTTTTTAAATAACGTGTAGTTAACTCCTATAAACTGCACAAAAACGGCTACCGCGGCGTTTTGCTCGGTGAGGCGTCATAAATCACATAGCTATGCAGTCTTCGACATTTTTGTTGATGTTTACTACCTACTCTTACGCTATGTCCCGTAATAACACTTACCGAATTCAAAACAAATCGCACGACAACTCACAACAAACAATTAACGAACTGCAAACACAAGCCAATCACGACATGAACGAGATGCACTTGGATGAATTTGACGCGCCGAACATGACCGATTACAGCGCGAGAACGCCCGAATGCAGTTTCGGTTTTGGTCGTACCTAGTTTTGGTAGGTTTGCCGCCGAAACCGCAACTAAACCGTAACTCGTTTTTTTGCTGAATCTCGACGGTCGAAATCGAACTTTCGGTCGGACACTACTATAATTATGTCGTAATGTATGGTACGTATATTTCAGGAGCTCGTGGCTAAATAATAACAGCCGCACGGGTTGATCTTCAAAGTTAAGCAACTCTTGCCTAGGTCGGTCTGTGGATGGGTGACCATTTCAACATACCGAGTTTCCACCGTGCCCCGGAAAGCACGTTAAGCCGTTGGTCCCGGCTGTCATTTGAAGATCTTTGACAGTCGTTACGGATAGTCAGAAGGTTGAGATCTGACACCAGTCTTGCCAAGGGGTACTCGTATAGTGTTACCCAGTTACTGGGTTGTGAAGGTCAGATAGGCAGTCGCTCCATGTAAAACAGTGGTACCCAGCTGAATCCGGTAAGACTGTAAGCCATACCCCAACAACAATTGGGAAAAGGCTAGGCAGATGTTGTATGGTACGTATATTCAATGCTTTTAACCGCTGTCTTCTAACAGGGAATGTTTGAATGACGTCACATGCCAAATCCTAATAAAATTTACAAAGAATAGTCACTAGATTTTCCGGTTATCCGCAAAACATAGTTTGACAACTTAAACGACATTACGGTAGCAGTTAAAAATCTTTCCAAAAATTTATTAAGGCTGTAAAAGCTCTCTTATTAATTATAATATTTTCTTTCCTTCATCTATTACGTATATTATTATTATAATATTTCATTTTCCACACTTTTTAAACAAGCTTTTTAGCTTACCGTGCATTGTCTTCAAAACAAAACGTGTATACAAAATTTCATCTTAACCGGTTGAGGATAACTGCTCTAAAATTCAGTTACAAAATTTGACGCGAATATACATTGCAAGTCAATAAAAAGCTTGTAAAAAAACCAGAATGCAAAGATGTAAACAAGAAGAAAATCATGCTGTGCAGTCGGAGGATATTTATAGTTTTGGTCAGCCAGCTCGCGAATATGTATACTCCGACTACACAGCATGATTTTCTTCTTGTTTACATCTTTGCAGTCGGGTTTTTTGATATTATTAACTTTTTTTATTTACAACTTTTTAGTTATATTTTTTTATGACTTTTAAAGTATATAAGTGGTATATATTTTTGAAATTTCTTCATAAAACCCTTTATTTTGATACCCCACTCGATGTGTTTCGAAGAAGAAAAAAATTGGAACCCCAACAATATGGCGCCCAAAAGCCGCCATATTCCTTTTTTTTTAACGGCACTTATCTAAGAACATTTGGGTGGCCAAGACCTATCTAATGATGTCTTAAATATAAAAATCCGTTAAGTGGTTTGGAAGATACGAGGTAATAAAGAATATTACATACATACAAACATACATACATACAAGATACGCGCGAAAAACATAACCCTTTCCTTGCAGCCGGGTAAAAGGCATAAAAGTAGAAAAATAACAATAGCCAATCATCTATCAAGCATTTCCGCGGCAGAAAAGCTTTAAAGTTATCACTGATGAAGATAAAAGGGTATAAAACAGTTACTGTATCTTTGGCAGAAAAGGCGTGGGTTTGCTTCCGATGAGTTTAAAACAAATGAACGTCTATATATATGATGGCATATCAACAAAGGTTGTAAAATTCGTATCAGGCGACATCGCCTTGCATTTGTGTCATATACTTAACCTATGTATCAGTACTGGAGTATTCCCGGATGGTTTAAAAACAGTTATAGTGAAGTCACTTTTAAAAAAAAACAATAAAGAAGATCTAGCAAATTATAGACCAATTGCTTTAATATCCATTTTTCCAAAGTTATAGAAATAATAATTTATGACTCAGTTATAGCTTCTTATCCAAATATAATATTTTAAGTGCGGAACAAAAGGGATAAATGTCATAATGCAGATAAAAAAGTACCAGTTTGCGCAATTTTTACGGACATGACGTGGGCATTTGATTATGTTGATTACGAAATTCTTATAAAAAAGCTAGACATCATAGGCATCAGAGGAAATGTACTTAATCTTTTAAAGTCATACCTTAGCAATCGTAAGCAACACACAGAAATATCTAGAATATGTCTAAAACTAAACGCGAAGAAAAATATTTATCTAAGGCTAGAATTATTAGGTATGGCGTACCACAGGGTAGTGTGCTGGGCCCTTTATTATTTTTGCTGTATATAAATGATTTACCTCGCCACATTGAACATCCTATGGTCTTATTCGCTGACGATAGTACTGCCTTGATTAAATGTGATGACAAAAAAACATATGAACATGACATAAATGACACTTTTTTTTTTTTTAATAAAAACGTTGACACTTTAAAAAATATATTTGTTGATAAATGACACTTTAATAAATATTATACGCTAGCTTGACCAAAATAATTTAATGATTAATATACCAAAGACAAATATAATGCATTTTTATCAACGGATTCCACCAGAAGTTTTACATTTACATTATAATAGACAAAAAGTTGACCAAATACTAGTTGCTAAATTCCTTGGCATTATGATAGATAGCTATTAACTTGGAAGCCAAAAGCAGAAAAAGTATGCAAAAAACTTAGTGCAGCTGCATTTGTGCTCTTTAACTTGTCTAGGAAAGTAAATATGGCCACAAGGTTAATTGCGTACCACGGGTTAGTCGTATCGATTTTGAGATACGGCATAATATTTTGGGGCAATTGTAGTCTGAGAGAACAGGTGTTTAAGGCTCATAAACGCTGTATAAGGGCTATGTGCAATTTAATAGTAACAGAAAGCTGCGTACCTGTATTTAAGTCCCTAAAATTACTAACATGCCCATCACTTTATATTTTAGAGGTGGCTGTTTTTGTCAAATCAAATATGCATCCATTTAATAAGGTGTCCGAAAATAGAAACCGGCCAATCAGGAGACAGTACAAAAATTTGCTAATTGTTAGCCGTTCCAATACCGCCCTATTAAAGAAAAGTATTATATGTATGTGTCCGATAATTTTTAATAAAATACCCGATGTAATAAAAAACCGGCCAAGTGCGAGTCGGACTCGCGCACGAAGGGTTCCGTACTTGGTAAATTGCGGTTTATGATTTATGACGTATTAAAAAAAAAACGACTTGCTAGATCTCGTTCAAACCAATTTTCGCTGGTAGTTTACATAGTAACGTACATCATATATTTTTTTTAGTTTTATCATTCTCTAATTTTAGAAGTTACAGGGGGGGGGACACACATTTTACCACTTTGGCAGAGTCTCTCGCGCAAACTATTCAGTTTAGAAAAAAATGATATTAGAAACCTCAATATCATTTTTGAAGACCTATCCATAGATACCCCACACGTATGGGTCTGATGAAAAAAAAAATTTTTAGTTTTAGTTTCAAGTATGGGAACCCCCAAAATTTATTGTTTTATTTTTATTTTTGTGTCAAAATCTTAATGCGGTTCACAGAATACATCTACTTACCAAGTTTCAATAGCATAGTTCTTATAGTTTCGGAATAAAGTGGCTGTGACATACGGACGGACAGACAGACAGACAGACAGACATGACGAATCTATAAGGGTTCCGTTTTTTGCCATTTGGCTACGGAACCCTAAAAATGAGACTTTTTTACTTTTCAAAAAGAAATTGACAGATCTATTAATTAGTAAATGTTATTACTCAATTAGCGAATTCCTGACCGATAAGAATTTAAATTGATATGATGACATCTCTGGTTTTGTGACTTATATTTAATCTTTTTTTTTTTTTTGTTTAACTGTATTGACCTGGAACTTGACGAATTTGTAATCCCATTTTATTAAAATTGACATTGTGTATTATAATGCCCATTTCAAATTATTTACTGAATTTCATTTTGACATGGTAAACTTGTATTGATTTAATTGAATGTTTTAATAATATATATTAAATGGGTTTTTATTATTATAGCTAAAACTGTTTGCATGTCTTTGTTAAGGTAGTTAGTATAAGGATCATTACATTAAAACTTAACATCTGTAAACTTGTACCTTCTTTCTGTGCAAATAAAGAACTATTCTATTCTTTTCTATTCTAGCCTATGTGTTATTCAGATGTATAATCCATTGAGTGCTAATTTGCAGACACAATAGAAAAACAATTGTTTCTGGGAACTAAAGCTCCCAATTGCACTCAAGGGGCACTTTAATTCTGTAAAGTTTTACCAAAATCCGTTCAGTAGTTTTTGAGTGAAAAAGTAACAAAACATACATCCTCACAAACTTTCAAGTTTATAATAGTAGTAGGAATTAGGATCACAAAGTAACTAACCAAAATAGATAATGGAAAATTTCCAAAGAATCTCTTCTTTTGAAGTAAAATCTGTTCCCATAAAAAAGTCATAGTAGATAAAACGGTGACTAAAAAACCACTCTAAATAAAAAATGATAATATCCTTAATCTAAAACCACTCAGGTTAATACCGGGCAACGCAAATTGCGATCGTTGGCTCTGATTAGACAGGGCAATTTGTTTTGACAAGTACTTAGCAGTAGTACCAACATGGCCATTATTAATAGAAGTGTGAATGACATATTGATTTAATATGTATGCTAACAATTGATTACTCGCTGTAACGAGCTTACATTTGCACATTGGCTTAGTAATAAGTCTACGTCTTTTGGTACGTAATTAAAAATAATATTAGCATTATATAATGAATGCGATATGTCGTTTTGAACTTGTTTTATAACGAGTCAGATAGGAATCGCCGACCTCACCTAATTTAAAAAAAAAATATGTTAGACATGTAAAAGCGTTTGTACAAACCAACTTACAGAAATAAAATCATTTATCATTTATTTATCATTAACGTGTATTAATAGGATTAGATTTTTCACTTGGTGCAAGGCGAGTTATTGAATGCGATTATTTATAAGTCTGGTGGAAAAGTATCATAATTATTTGTTGTACACCACTCATTTAGGTAGAGTTCATGCAAAAATAAATGATAAGAGTGTGGAGCAAGTGAACGAGTTTGTATATCTGGGAAGTATGTTCACAAGAGATGGAAAGATGATGTGGAAAGGAGAGTGAATGCAGGGAATAAAGTGAATGGTGCTATGCATGCAGTTGTGACCAGCAAGTCGATGTCTCCGGAAGCTCGACTCGCCGTTCACAACAGCGTGATGGTGCCTACACTTATGTATGGAAGTGAAGGCTGGGTATGGCAAAAAAGACATGAAAGTAGGATTAATGCAGTAGAAATGCGCTCCTTGCGGAGTATGTGTGGTGTAACTTTAACTGATAGATTGAGGAATGAGGTAATAAGACAAAGTTGTGGTTTAAAAGAAGATGTAGTGACTAAAATTGAAAAGGGTATGTTAAGATGAAGGTTTGGCCATGTTGAGAGGATGAATGAAAGTCGACTTACGAAAGGTATTTACAAGGCAGACGTGAATGGAAACGCCGGAAGGGGACTCCCTAGAAAGACATACATAGACCTTATAGGTGATGTTCTTCAGAAAGGCCAAGTGCGCAGTACCCATAACCGACGTGTGTGTATGACTAGATGTATGAATGTGTGTGAAGCAAAAGAAGTATGTAAGGATAGTAGCAGGTGGCGTTCTGTAGTTTCTGCCTACCCCCATGGGGAAAAGGCGTGAGTTTATGTATGTATGTATGTATGTTCATGTAAAAGGGCAAGCTAAATTTTTTTTCTTTATTTTGCTACCACGACAGAAATTTAGATTTTGCTAATCCAAAACTTTGCTACTTAAACGGCATGACAAGTTGACAGACGACACAGAGCTGCCAGGCAAAGAAGAAAAAAGATAAGATATTGTCTAAAACATAGTGATTCGAGTGGCCGCCTGTAGCCGGTACTTACGGCATCGTAGATATAGTTCTCGCCAAACTTCTTGGCCGCCCTGAAGTTGTCTTAAATTGCTGCGCAGTAGTAAATCTCATACAAAAACTGCACCGATCCGTGCCTTGCGCATCGGAAAGCTAACTTCAGGACGGCCAAGAAGTTTGGCGAGAACTATAGCAGCGTGTAGGTATAATTCAAGTCGTGTAGGAGCTTAAATTAAAATTAAAATACGATCTTTTTCTACAGACAGACACGACACACTCATACACACCAATGCAGAATGGGCTAGAAGACGCCATTCACGTTGAAAGAACCATGCAGGCAATTGTGAACATTGAGGTGCCACTGTAATTTTGACCCATGACTAACGTGACCATACGTCCTGTTTTGGGCGGGACAGTCCCGCTGTCAGGCTGTCGGTCCCACTGTCCCTAGTGAGGGCAAAAATGTCCCGCTATCGCGAACAAATTTTGGTCTATAACTACGAATAAACATAAACAAAACGATTGCTTAGTTAGATCTTAGAAGTCCTGTGATTAAGGCTAGTAACCTAACTAATATGTACTAAGGCCCACTTTGCATGAACAACTTGGGTCAGAGTTAGTTGCTAACACGCGGTTAAACTGACAGGTTGTCAATTGTCATACAATATTGTCAATTAAACCTTATGTTAGCAAGTAACTCTCAGTTAAGTTTTTTGAGGAAGTGGGTCTAAAACTTACTTATCAGGGACCATGCTGACTTAGAACGGGAGCGGAGGGCGTTATCTAAAATAGCTAATATGCTGGCCCGCAGGTTCGCACATTGTTCGGATGGCGTGAAAATAACTCTTTTCCAAGCTTATTGCACGTCCATGTACACCTGCAGCCTGTGGGCTAATTACACGCAGAAAAGCTATAACACCCTCCGCATTCAATTTAACAATGCTTTCAGAGCGGTTTTGGTTCGCTACTGCAGCGCTTCGGGTATGTTCGCATGGGCGCGCACGGACTGTTTTCATGCGACCATGCGGAAGCGCTGTGCGTCTCTTGTGCGCAGAGTGCGAGACAGCTCCAATGCCGTTCTGAGCATGATAGCGAATAGGTTGGACTGTCCTTATGTGCGACACTGTTGTGACAGACAAGTTACATATAGTGTCGCACGTAAGAGACTAATGTAATTAATATGAATTTGAATTTATTTGATGTGTTGATGTTTTATTTATTTGTTTGTATTTATCTATTAATAATTTTGTATTTTTTTTTGAATAATTTAAAGATGTTCTCTGATATGGGTTTAAGACCTGAAATAAATTTATTAAGCGTTCCCAGATTGTCTAATAAACGCTATAAACCACCAAAACATTTTATTTAAAAATGCGCCATCTATTGGCATCAATTTTAAATGATCCGTTCAAATAATATTTTAAATGTGAATTAAGAGCCCAATATTCTAGAATTTTGTACTTGGGAGAGTTGATTTAACAAGAACATAATTTTTTTATGTTCAATTCCAGGAAATGTTAATTTTACACACAATTATATTGAATTGTGTGTACCTGTCGCGCCATCTAGTGAGATTTATTTGAACCAAATTTTTATTCTTAGCAATGAGACCCCGTGACTGTACCTAGGGACTTCGTATTTGTGGTTATACCCAAAATCATAAACACAATTTCATCCTTCTCGTTTTCAATCACAGAAACCCTGATTACCCCAACCAAAACAATTTAGACCATCGAAACCAATAGTCAATTACAAGCCGACGAACCAATTTGGTGTTGGATCAATAACCTCAAAATTATTTACCAATGCGAACCTTTTTTGTGAGGTTTGTAATACGTTATGTTCTCACAGCATCCATCAAGATCATATCTAATTACGTTAACGTATTTCAAATTACCTTTTGTTTTTACACGGTGTATTAAAATGTCGTAAAACTGTGTAGGTAAAGTCAAAATGTTAAATTACCTTGAAGGTAATTATTAATTTATGTTTTTGGATGGTTGACAAAAGCTCTATCTTTCGTGTGAACACAACTTTAATATTTTATCTGTACGAATCAAAAAAAGTTCAGATGCTTTCACATTGATGTAAAAGGATCAAAAAGCAAAAAAAATAAATTTAACAAGTAAAATTTTAAATTGAACAAGTAAAATTTCAAAATTTTAAAAACCCCCGACATATTTATCTTGCAAAAACACCCCGATTCAAACAGTAAAACGCCCATAACTTTTGAACGGCTGAACCGATTTTATTCAAACATAGCTAAGAACACTCTCGACAAAATTACCTTTCAAACAAAAACA
The DNA here is from genome assembly GCA_949775005.1 of Orthosia gothica. Lineage (NCBI taxonomy): Eukaryota > Metazoa > Arthropoda > Insecta > Lepidoptera > Noctuidae > Orthosia > Orthosia gothica. Next base: position 28,573,312 of record OX459034.1, on the reverse strand, counting down.
ACTAAATCGAAATCGGTTCATCTGTTTAGGCGCTATGATGCCACAGACAGACACACACATACACAGCAACACACGTGAAACTTATAACACCCCTCTTTTTCCGGCGGGGGTTAAAACACCCCCGACGCATATATCTTGCGAAAACACCCTGATTCAACAGTAAAATGCACATAACTTTTGAACGGCTGAACCGATTTCATTCAAACATAGCTAAAAACACTTTCGACAAAATCACCTTTCCAACAAAACTAAATCAAAATCGGTTCATCCGTTTAGGCGCTATGATGCCACAGACAGACACACAGATACACAGCAACACACGTGAAACTGATAACACCCCTCTTTTCCCGGCGGGGGTTAAAAACAAACACGTTTGAGCTTGCATACAAAAAAATCCATGATCATTTCAACCCAAAGATATCCACTGTTGAACACAAGCATCGCCACATCGGTCTTCACCAGGTCATCGATTCACCGGTGTTAGGTGTTCCGGCCCGCAGTCGCCGCTCCAGAACCTTTCAGTCTCATAGGATTAAAAAAATAGCATAGAAATAACTATTCCAAATGCCTAAAGCATTGCTTTAAGTATTAAATAAATAAATATACCTAGCACTAAAAGAATCCGCAAAGAATTCGAATTTACAAAAAAAAAACGGGATTTGTGAATTTACAAATTTACAAATCCATTACAAAATATATAGGTAGTTTATACTTGCTCAAATGAAAATAAATATTTACCAAGACCTTTCCAGTAGAACTCACTGAATGAGAGTCTCTATCACTATCTTAACATTCAAAGCTCAATCAAAGTAATTAGTCATTAATCAATGTTGGCTAAAGTGTGCCCAATAACGGTCACTGCTCAGAAGCTTGTTTATCTTAGGAAACTGTAGAAGCGCTTTTAAAAGTAAACAAAGTTTTCCAAGTTTTCTTGTTAACAGCTCATTGAAAATTCAGTACAGACAATATAATCTAGGTATTGACACTAGACTACAAGTATTTTGAAAGTAGTATCTTAGCCATTTATTTATTTTATAGGGAAAACAAACAGTAGTATACTAAATATGTAAAGAAAATATATTTCCTTTAATTAGGTTATAGGCCGCGCTACTAGCGCCATTACGTTGCAGACCGCAATGTCGTCAGCTTCTAGTTAATCTGTGGTCGAACTAGAATCTTCGTGACAACTATTAAACTTAAGTACTTGTTTGTTAGGAAATGATATTGGAATTAATAGCATTAAATGTCGTTTCTTTTATTATAGGTAAGCTTTAGTTTATTGAATATTATATTTTGTAATTAGTATTAGACAAACATGTAAATAACATACATAAATCTTTTATTACAGAGAAACTCAATTGTGTTTTGATTGACGGTGTCACCCTCTAACTATACTGAACAAATATCCTTAAAAATATATACAAATTGTCTTAAATATATGACTTAACAAATATACTGCCCACTACATTTTCCACAGATTACTACTTACACTAAGACAAACTGATCAGCAAACGTTATTTTAGTCAGGATATGTAGAAACATTAGAAACTACTGTTGATCCTTCAAAACTTTTATTATGTTAGTTCTAAAGGTATATCTGCTTACAAATAATATGTCAATTGCACAAAATAGCTTATTGTATGTATCGACTAAGCGACGTAGCGGTGAGCGCACACCAGCATTAGATTTGCAAGAGTTAGTAGCGAATAGTTGCCTGCTGCGCACCTCCCGCCCCTGCGCTGTTCGAGGAACCAGGTAACACAAACTGTTCACCAAGTCGGGGCAATCAAATTTGTTTCGGCATACACTGCATAATAATTGTCTTAGCCATGTAAATATACATGTACATGCTAAGATACTTACTACATAACTTTACAAACTATTTATATTTCATAACCAATTTAGAAGAAAGACAATTATTACTGTAACATAACACCATATGGTGATAAATAGAGCCATCCAATCTCACAAAACACCGTAAAATTTGTACGTAGCACATGTAGTACAATTGCTTCTCGTCAAACAGTTAAATGTTCACACATTGTTTAGTAAAATGGCGTACAGCGTGAAGCAGTAACTGTGCGAGTAACCCACAATGTAACAATGGCGACAGTTATGGTCCCACGCGTCTGTCCACACGCTCCTAATATTTACTTTACGTACATTCTTCCTTCATGCCATGATGCACAAGGAAAATTACTTCCTCGCGTATCCAAGCTATTCCTTAAGGTTACACTAGACTTATTCATCCATACAAACGTGGTCTAGAGATTACTCCACTGTTTGACGATGTACGTGCAAAATGAAAAATGATATCAATTTGTCTCATCATTATCTAGTCCTGTATGGAAACATAAATGTAAAAAAATTATATATTTGAAAGTTATGAGCATCGAAAGTTCCTTGATTCAACACTAATTTTAACGCATCTTTGGGCGGAAATAAATACCATAAGAAGAAGGAAAATTGCAAAACGGCCTCCATACAGGGATTGATTAGTAATTCAACAATGCAAATAATTTTATTTTATAAATATACATTTAGTTGTTTTTTCATGATATCTCGACCCCCAAAGGTCTGTTTATAAAATTTCGCGCGCTCGTTTTCGTCCTAAATCATCATCCATTTCGATACAAATTTGCAAAAGTGCTAATTCGTACGCGAACTAGCTTCTTACTGCTCATCACAGCATCTATTTCTTTCGCGCGTGTTGTCGGATAAGATAGCATGCATGTTAACCCTGCGCACAAAATAGTTCGTGCCGTCGACTAGTTCAACCTTAAGGCTCATTTCCCACTACATTTAATTCAAAACGTACCATTATTCTCTTTGGAACGTTTACCGCCTTTTGATGTTCGTAAGTGCTGGTACAATCGTCTTCTCAAAAGTGATACACTCAGATACTTATCTTTATCGAATAAAAAGTCTCATGTATGATCATTTAGACACACTGTAACGTATAAAGTTGGATCTTTGTGAATATCGTCACGAGCGCACGAAGCGTAATAAACGTTTAGTACGCAATATATTTTTACTATTGTCCTTAAATTCAATGGTAAATGATATAAAGAAATCTGGGGCATAGTCTTGAGTTTTGAGCACACTTTTTGTAGGAATTAAATTGAATAAATATGTATTTGCTTATCCAAATACATTTTTATAAACAATCGGAAAATATCAACAGAGAACACTATAGATATAGAAATACCCTGGAAGTCTCCAAAAGGAAAAGCGGGAGTGCTCTCAAATGAAGTAAATAACAAGTTAAGTCCTTAGATGGTCGGAACACGGTCTTGTAGTAAGTCGGGGACAGCCGAAACAAAAGCCTATAAGTAACGTCACAGTGCCGGGACCCGTCGCAAATTGGTTTATTGAGATTGCAACTGCGATGCGCGCAAAAAGCTACGTCCCGCTTTGAACCTCACCATACATCCTTTTTTCTACTCCGAATTATATGTCCTGTAATCAAGTCGTAATCGTTAAATAGAAAAACGCTTCGGAAACATTCGTTCCATGGGCATTTTTATGGGTAGCAACATAGTTTGCTTGTTTCTGCGACCAATAAAAGCCAATCACAGTGATGAGCAAAAAGTTGCCCTTTGAAGCTGATGTACGCCTAACAACTTAATAACAGTACAGATTTCTAATTCGTGTTCAATATTTCTGCAGTTTTTGTTAAAACATCGCACTCCGATAAATGGTGCAACACTGTAAAGATAATAAAATAATAACTGCAGCGTTGGAATTTAATAAAATTTTATCTAGATTGTACAGGCACTAAAAAGCCGTAAATGCCAGAAAATTCCGCAAATTTCCTTTTTATTTCGGGTTGTAATTTGTCAGTACGGAGCGGAGTATTGTTAAAAACGTTTCCAAGTGAATGTGGCCCTACATATCACCGTAACGGCCACTCAATACCGCATTGTAGATTCAATTTATATTGACCACAGGGCATTTTCTCTCTTAACGCTGGTAACTCGAACATAATGTTGCCCTGCACACTATTTACGAAGCTATTTATTTCTGAATTGCGTGCAAATAACCATGCTGTGTTTTGGTGCCCTGTGTTTTAACATAACTTTTATTTTTGTTCAGTAAATTGAAAGTCGACACTCTTACTAATGATTATGTTGGCAACAAGTAGAAAAATATATTTTAGTTTCTTGTTGTGCAAATTGCAATGGTAATAAAAAAAGGAGAAATAGCCTTTGTTGATTATCTCGTCTCCCGTATGAATACCATCGATATCAGTGAGTGTTCAATAATACACCTTGCCCTGTTATTTCAGTATATACAGTAACAAGACATATTACAGTAAATTACGTTAATTATTTTTACTGTGACTCAATAGTTTATAAGGTAACAAATACAGCTTAACCATAATACACACAACAAACCTAGTGTATTTTTTTTTCGAGAATTCTAAACGTTTTCCTTGTCTTTATTTTTCTATTTATTAGGACAAGGAATGCAATGTATCAGTTCCTCCTCCTCGTGTCGTGTTCCTCATTACTGAGGGTCGTGATTCCCCTGTCGTCGTGGAAGCAACTTTTCCTTCACTATTTTTTGCCATTTAAGCCAGTCTTTTGCGTTTTTGGCTAAATAATAACAGCCGCACAGGATCTTCAAGGTTAAGCAATGCTTGACGAGGTCGGTCCGTGGATGGGTGACCATTTCAACATACCGAGTTTCCTCCGTGCCTCGGAAAGCACGCTAAGCCGTTGGTCCCGGCTGTCATTTGAAGATCTTTGACAGTCGTTACGAGTAGTCAAAAGCTTGAGATCTGACACCAGTCTTACCAAGAGGTACCGTGTTACCCAGTTGCTGGGTGGTGGAGGTCAGATAGGCAGTCGCTCCGTGTAAAACACTGGTACTCAGCTGAATCCGGTAAGACTGGAAGCCGACCCCAATAACAATTGGGAAGAGGCTAGGCAGATGATGATGATGCCAGTCTTTTGCGTCGTGGAGAGCATCGTGCAGTTTGGTATTCAACGATGTGCGGACTTGGTCTGACCATCCTATTGGACTGCGACCTCTAGGACGTTTCCCTTCAATCTTGCCAGTAACCATCAGCTGTTCTAGGTTGTGTCCATCCTTTCTGGCGATGTGACCAAAGAACTCCAATATCCTACGAAGGTGGATCGTTGACAGTCTGATCTTGATATTCAGTTCGTGGCGGATGGAGTCATTGGTGCAAAAGGCGGTCCGAGGGATTTGCATCATCTTTCTCCAGCACCACATCTCAAACGCATCTATGAGGTCACAGTCAGCTTTCTTTAAAGTCCACGTTTCGGCCCCGTAACTGAAGATTGAGAATACCAGGGAATTGACCAATTTCACTTTCGTCTTACGTGAAATGTTTCAGTTACTTGTACTTAATTATTAAGAATCATCGTTTTAAACTAATATCGCTAATAAATAATGTTATTAGCAATAAAGAGAAACACAGTGTATTGTCACAGATCTAGCATGATGCTCCATTTCATAAAAAGAAACCGTACCGACGTAACTAACGTTTTTCGTCTGATTAAAATGATTCTTTTTTTTACATCGATCGCAGTAGGTTCCGTTCCACGGCGATAGATATATGGTGTAAGCAGCGACTTGCAAGAAACAGGGTTTACTCGGTTCGTGTTATTCCATAAATACATTAACGATTGGTTTTATAGATTTTTTTTGCACGATCTTACAGTTTCATTGCACCAAAATGTGATAAGAGTACAATACAAATTGAAATTAGCGGCATGCCTCAGAATTTTAAAACCGCGCCATCTATTGGCATCAATTTTTAATGATCCATTCAAATAATCTTTGAAATGTGAATTAAGAGCCCAATATTCCATAATTTTGTGCTTAGGAGAAGAACATACAATTTTATGTTCAATTCCAGAAAATGTTAAGCCATCTAGTGATATTTATTTGAACCATGGGGACCCCTTGGTATTGTACTCGTACAAATATATTGCAGTAGCGAATTTGAATAAACAGGAATATTAAAGTGAGCATAGAGCTATTACTGTTTTTTTTTCTATGGAAGCCATGTTAGGCAAATGTCATTAGTTATGCATGCACTATTGTAATCTAAAGCCGTATGTAATGACTGTAGCAATTGTATAATTAAGTAGGCTACCTAACTAAGAGCTTTCTTGTATTATAGTTCCTTTACGTAGGAATCTTGAACTTCGTGAACGATCTTCTAATTGGCTATCTAAATAATAGGAGATCTATCTGATCTGATAGGAATAGGAATCTGATAGGAAGGATCTGGATAGGAATTCTATCATCAATAATTTGTAAGTATGTGAGAACCATGTTCCTACTTATCAAATTAATTAATTTTCCTGTTAATGCTTTTTAATACTTTATACCTGCGTATAGAGCTATTCTGGGTGCATCGTCCTCACATAATTAATGTATGTACGTATGTTAATATTGTAAAACACCAATTTTTTTTTTTTTTAAAAGAGTAAGTATGGAGTTTCTTGTGCGTTCTTCTCCATATCAATCTACTTTCCGAATGCACGGTAGAATCATTTTTTTTTTTTTTTTTTTTTTTTTTGTTTGTTGTTTTTTTTTTTTTTTTTTTATTACTTTTATTACTTTTAAATTTATTTTTTATTACTTTTAATTTTTAATTTTAATTTATGTGACGTTCAAAAGTGCCGTTTATTGGCCTAATTGAATAAATATATTTGACTTTGACTTTGACTTTGAATAAAGATTGTCAAAAAGTGCAAGATGCATGGTGACACATGACATGCGGTACCGAAAAGTTACGTGGTAAATCCCATTTTGACAATTATTATCGTTAAGGTTCCCCTAGTCGACGGCACGAACTATTTTGTGCGCGAGTTTAAAATGCATTCTATCTCATCCGACAACACGTGCGAAAGATAATAATATAGATGCTTTGATGAGCAGTAAGAAGCTATTTCACAAATTAGCAAATTTGTATCGAAATTAATGATGAATTAGAACGAAAACGAGCGCGCGAAATTTTATAAACAGACCTTTGGGAGTCTAGATATCATGAAACAAACCAGCCAAGTGCGAGTTGGACTCGCGCACGAAGGGTTCCGTACCATTATCGCGAAAAACGGCAAAAAATACGTTTGTTGTATGGGAGTCCCACTTAAAGATTTATTTTATTATGTTTTTAGTATTTGTTGTTATAGCGGCAATAGAAATACATCATCTGTGAAAATTTCAAATGGCTAGCTATCATGGTTCATGAGATACAGCCTGGTGACAGACAGACAGACAGACAGACAGACGGACCACGGAGTCTTAGTAATAGGGTCCCGTTTTTACCTTTGGGTACGGAACCCTAAAAACGACTAAATGTATATTTTACTTTTTTGTTTCCATACAGGGCTAGATATTGATGAGACAAATTGATATAGTTTTTTATTTTGAACGTACATCGTCGAACAGTGGAGTAATCCCCAGACTACGTTTGTATGGAAGCATGATCGACTAGTGTAACCTTAATAGAATGTTACGGTATCTATAGTGCTCTAGCACTCGTATTTGGTGACTTTTTAGAAAATAATAAATTCGAACTCAATGATTGAACCTGTGACTCTAAAGGATTTATTCCGTGCTAATACCAACAACTAATACCACTGGTATTTGTTTCAATTCATATTTAGTTTCTGTTCCAAACGGATACCATTGGTTCAACTAATACCAAAACAAGTTCAAAGATATAAGGTACAGTCAGTAAAATGCTTTGTATGTAATTGTAAGACCTTTAATTGACAAAAAAAAACAATTAAAACCAAGCAACTTTTTGTTTAACAAAATCAGTCATTCATCACATAAAATGTCAAGCAAATCTGTTGTGACGAGCCCTTGAGTATTTTATTTATAGCAATTGAATGTGCTAATATTCACGAATAAGTATAAAACACTAAGACCCAAAATTCGTTAACTATCATCTACATCCATACAGAAAAATTTGATTAGGTTGGACTGAGCTGACTGTACCAATTTCAAGTTGTTAGCATTCGTTTGCACATAAAATGTAATTATTTAAAGAGTGTTATTCGTTCGGAATAGAAATAAATATAAGTTGAAACAAATACCAGTGGTATTCGTTGCTGGTATTGGAATGGAATAAATCCTCTAAAGGCAGAAAGTGAAAAACATAGAAAAACATACTAAAAGGCTCGTTTAGAACATACAAACAAACATTATTGAAAAAGCTTTCATACGGTATGCCAATTAAACCACACATCGTGAGAACCTAAACAAAAACTTACTAAAAACAAGTTTTCATATATTTTTTCTGCGCCTAAAGCTTCCAATTAACGTGTCAGAATGATACCCGCGTGGAGCCGGGGTGTCGGGCTAGTGTTAGAACGTGAGGATGGCAACATTCCCACCACGCTCGCACAATTTGCAACACACGACGCCAATTAAATACATTTTTAACAATGAAACGAAGAGCCACGACTCTGACCTAGGCCTTTAAGGTTAGTTCTTGAGTTAGTTGAGATTATCTGAAGTCAGACTGAGGTATATGTGAACAATGAGGTTCAACAAGAGGGAGGAGAACATACTGTAACAAAACTGTCTCAATAGCCAAATTTTTTTTGGATGTAGATGAGCAATTAAATTATTGTTGTTTTAAATGTTGTGAACGTCCTGCTGGTGCTTGGTCCTGGGGGTGACTATAAGCTCTTAGAGTAAGATTATTTTAAGTGTTTTAGGGACAGATGTAAATGACTTGTATAAATGTTCTTGGATTTGATTATCTACAAAGTCTGGAGTTTCTTGTGCGTAACAATCTACTTGCCGAATGCACGGTAGAATATTTTTTTATTACTTGGAAATTTTAATTTATTTTGCGTTCAAAAGTGGCATTTATTGGCCTAGTTGAATACATATATTTGACTTTGAGTCAAGCTTGGCGTTATTGGGGGTTTCCATTAGGCATGCCCCACAAACAGCCCCCAGACAAACATGCTTGCTTCCTAAGTTAGCAAACATAGATGGCAAAATGTGTATCAGAAAACAAGCATTACTTTACGATCATTTATGCAGAAAACACTGTTTTGAATACGTCTGCGCACAGCCTTATATCGCGAGTGTACATCAAGCTTAATATAAAGCTTCGATCTAAAAGGATTCACTCGTAAAATCCGCAATAGACAGGTAATGCTTGCTTTGTATAGCGTTTTATTCGCCTATTTATATTTTATGGAATAGTTAACATCTAATATAGAGTTTATACTCTTCGGAAGGGAGCTTTTAACTTTCTTTATATAATTATTATGTGGAGATAAGCTGGTTTTAGAACTTGTTGTAGTAACTTGTGCAATGCGATTAAGAACGGCAAGGCACCAATTTAGGCAGTCTCGATTTTACGTCAACTTGTCATTTCAATTTGCAAAGCCAATTCTCCGACACATAAAAAGCTGTTAATAAACATAAAAAGAGAAGTTAAGTGCTTGGAGTTAACGCGCAAAATGTTTTCATAGCGTCGCGCTAAAGACTTGAACACTAATGAGAAACTTTCATTACGAGTCGCATGTTAAAGTTCGTCGAGCATTTGCAAGTGAAATAAAAGTGGGTACAGTAGAGCTGGTTATTGCCTCTCTAACGCCGATAGTGGGTTCAATAGTCGGCGGGCTCGGCGGGCTAACGAAGGAGATGCGCTTGCGCCGATAAAGGCCGCATTTCAATAGTGCATGCGTTGTGCTGCGAGTGCTGCGACACTCGCACTCAGCGTCCGCGGCGAGCAGGCTTCATATTTATTGCGATTGTGTAAGATATTGTGCTGTGTTAGAAAATAAGGAGCTTTGTAGACACTGACGTTTTTGTTATAGTTCTACTTCCTTGCTAATTTGAATTCTTGTTCTTTATTTTCGCATCGTACTTTTAACGTCTCAATATCATCATCAGGCGGGCGAGCACGGCCTACTGTGACAGGCTTGAGTCACACATTTTTATCACAGTTTGAGAAGAAAAACCGTGACAAAATGCGTGACTAGCCTATCAGAGGCCGTGCTCGCCCGGCTGTATTGCATACTATGAAATATTAAGAACATATTATATAAGCAAATAATAATAAATATCAGGTACCAGCAGCTATATAAAAGGAGAGAGAAAGAACTCATTGGGCATCAAAAAGTTCGAGAAAAGTGCCCAAGAATCTGGCAGCATTGACAAGTTGAATGGCAAAAAGGTTTCTTTTATTCGTACTTTACATACCGAAGAGTTAAAAGTTTATAACTTATCCTTATAAATGTTCATAACAAGAGTTCAACTGATGTCAAGATGCAGCATCAATCACTTGGCGAAGCTTGAGAAATTACTTGTCTTTAAGGTTACACTAGTCGAAATTTTATTCATACACACGTAGTCTAGAGATCACTCCACTGTTTGACGATATACGTCCAAAATAAAAAATAATATAAATTCGTCTCATCATTATCTAGTCCTGCATGGAAACAAAAATGAAAAAAAAAATATATTTGAAAGTTATGAGCGTCGCAAGTTCCATATTTCAACACTAATTTTAACGCATCTTTGGGCGGCAATAAATACCATAAGAAGAAAGAAAATTGCAAACGGCCTCCATACAGGGATAGATTAGTAATTCAACAATGCAAATAATGTTACTTTAGAAATATATGTTTAGTTGTTTTTCCATGATATCTAGACGCCCAAAGGTCTGTTTATAAATTTTCGCGCGCTCGTTTTCGTCCTAAATCATCATCCATTTCGATACAAATTTGCAAAAGAGCTAATTCTTACGCGAACTAGCTTCTTACTGCTCATCACAGCATAAATTTCTTTCGCACGTGTTGTGGGATAAGATAGCATGCATTTTAACCCCGTCGTGCCGTCGACTAGTTCAACCTTAAATAATGATAAAAATAAAAGTCTCAACGACGACGTTGAGGATATTGCCTTTATTTACCTTCATCGAGCAGACTACTTACTTTACTAACACACAATTATTTCTTCGAACTTATATCGGTATATTTTACACCTGGATTGAAACCGCAAAATGTTAAATTTATCTTTTTTTAGAGCACAATAGACCGCTCGTTGTGGGAACATAAGTTGTTATTTGCCAGTGCACAGGAAATCGTTTTATGCTCCGCTTGATTGCACTCAAGGGGTAAGTTCAGAAGTATCGTTCAATCGCACTGACAGCCATAAAATATATATTGCATAAGTGCAATTAACAGTTTGGCTGCCAGAGAACGAGACACAATAGAAAATGTATTGTTTGTCAGGCATCTGGCAGTTAAGGTGTTAAATCTGGAAATAGCGTCTTGTTACACAGTAATCTAAATGCAAACGGATGCATTAATATGTATTAGAATAATAGTAGTTATTAAATATCGTTGACCGCTACGTGTACCTGTATTGACGGTAGCTGTGTCCCCGAGATAAAGAGGCGAATCGGTATGACAAAAGATGCCATGACCCGTCTACACAGCATCTGGAAGAAAAGAGAAATCGGTATCAAAACCAAGATGAGATTGATACCAGGGGCATTCCCTATTTTCCTGTATGGAGTGGAAACGTGGACAATTCTAACCCGAGAGAGACAAAGGATTGAAGCATTCGAGATGTGGTGTTGGAGACTAATGCTAAGAATACCTTGGACAGCGAAACGCAACAATGCATCGATCCAGACCCAGCTCCGAGTAAGACTCGCTTGTCAACGATTTGCCAACAACGCATTCTTGCGTATTTCGGTCACACAATACGCAGAGGCGACGAGAGTTTGGAAAAGCTGGTTGTGGTTGGGAACACCGAATGCAAAAGACCGCGGTACCTTGGACAGCGAAACGTGGACAATTCTAACCCGAGAGAGACAAAGGATTGAAGCATTCGAGATGTGGTGTTGGAGACGAATGCTAAGAACACCTTGGACAGCGAAACGCACCAATGCATCGATCCAGACCCAGCTCCGAGTAAAAACTCGCTTGTCCACGATTTGCCAACAACGCATTCTTGCGTATTTCGGTCACACAATGCGCAGAGGCGACGAGAGTTAGGAAAAGCTGATTGTGGTTGGGAACACCGAATGCAAAAGACCGCGGGGTCGTTCACCAACAAGATGGACCGATCAAGTGAAAGACTCGTCGGCCTCCAAATTCTGCACGGTCGTAAGGAACGCGTTGGACAGAAACTGGTGTAGGCAGATCATCCGCTCGCAAACAATAGACCAACCAAGAGAGAGAGTTATCAAATGAAGTTGAATCCCTCGTTACAAAAAGATTTCCATGATTATAGCAAGAGTTCTCTTGTTCCAACTACCAAGCCTGTTATTAAATAAAACAGCAAATGGCATTTCTATTTGTTCAAGTTTACAACATAATAGTTTTCTTTAAAGGTAAACATCGGCAACGGATTACAATAAATGATTTCATAATACTCGTTAATTGCTGGTTTAGCGGCGGGACGGTATAAATACGATCAGCAATTACAATGAGGCACAGGAGCTGTACCACTTGTCAAATTAATACTACAGATGTAATCAGAAGCTATTGAAAAAGCGTTTAAAACTTGATGTGTTTATTAAATTGTCGTAAGTTATTTACGACTTGTACGAGCGAGCAAGTCGCGTCGCGTCGCGTATAATTATTGAGAACACGCTTATTCCTACTGTAACTTTACTTCACTTTTATTCGAGACGATCAGAGAAAACGCAAGTAACAAAAGTGTCGTTTGTTTTATTTTTAACCGACTTACCAAAAAGGAGGAGGTTCTATGTTCGACTTCTTGTATGTTTTTTTTTTGTATGTTTGTTCACCGATATCTCCGTCAATTGTGGACCGGTTTTGAAAATTATTTTTTGTTTGATAGAGTATATTCCGAAATTGGTCCCATTTTAATTTGGTGAAGATCTAATGAAGAACTTCGGAGATATACAACAGAACTCTTCAATAAATAACGGCAAATGTCTCGTGATTGCTGCAATCGCATGTTTGTTCATTGTTTATAACATAACACTACGCCAGTACGCTCTAAAGGGGTAAGCAGATGTGTACAGTTCACCTTGGTACACTCTCATTTCACCGGTTATGTTCATGTTTCATGATATTCAGCTTATCTATTCTGGCATTATAGGTACCTTACGTAACTACTTGCCTATTAGGGAGGTAGTAACAACTAAAAAGTGAAAAATATAAAAACTTTTTTACGAAAAAATATAATACTACCGACTTCCAAATAACAAAACTACAAAGTAAAAAAAAATTACTTTACAATGCATGTCTTCGAAAAGAGCGGTTTCCCAAGCAGCCAAACTGTGCGAAAAGTGTCACTTTTTTTCACTAGTGCTTTTTACTTGCCTGTATTTTTTTTATTTTTAACTCCAACGTCAGCCCGACGCATTGAGTTTATATTATTTGAGAAAAGTTTTAAAAATTAGTTATGTACAGATTATCATTCATATAAAAAGTAAAATAAAACTAATACTTTATTTTAAGCGTTTTTAATTACTCTAGATTTAGATTTTGATCAACAAATTAATTTTAAATATTCATTAAATATGTTTGGCAGAACGTATATTTTGCTAGTGCCTTATTGCGTTACGATGTGACAGCTATTCGCACATGCGCAGTAGATATGCCCGAGGAACTATTTGTTAATCTGTGGATATGCTGAACGCGCTTGAATAAGCCCGCCATTTTATTAATTTATTTATTTCCTCGCACAATGCATAGTAAAATGTTAAATAACTATTATTTTTGGAAGTCGGTGTCCATAATGCAAAAAAATGGGTACCCACCAAAGACACCGACTTCAGAAAATTTTGTTATTTTCACTTTGTAGTTTTGTTATTTGGAAGTCGGTAATATATTTTTGTAAAACGTTATTTTTATGTTGAACAAGCAAACTAATGTTGTCTAATAATGTCCTCGCTGTTGTCTGCGCGCGCAATTAACTGGAGGTAAAGGTAATATAATATTTTAACTCATAGTCTGGCAGTATGAGTAGTTTATGCGGCCTACCCGAATGTCCTTTCTTTGGTATTGTTCGTCGAATCGTTGAGCTCCTTACATTCTGAGTTGAGCTGCTCGGTTATTGACAAATGCGTGCACTGACTGGACAGGTCCACTCAATCTGGCTGGTTCTTTCCTCAAAAGACCATTTCAGACATCTGTCTACATGGTCTTCACATGATATAACCAAGATTTTGTCAGGACTTTAAAAGAGACTGTGACCTCTGAGTTTGTTTCGGCCTTTCTTCTCAGAGTAGTCAGATAGGAAACGCCGACCTCATCTAGTTTTAAAAAATATGATCGACATGTAAAAGAGTTTGTACAAACCAACTTACAGAAATACAATCATTTATCAATAATACACGAGTTCAGTTTTACGAATTCGTGATATTGCAGGTTATTCTTACACTGTATATATAGAATAATATTGTTATATCTATTGAAGCTCTGGTTACTATCGATGTTATTATTCAAATGATGTTGAGTGAAGTTGAGTGAACTTGGACGCGCCACGCGATGCGACATCCGTGTAAACTGCTGTCCCACGAACACATAAGTCAATTCATAATTACAGATGCTGCCGTGTATAATCGATCTAAGGTTATTAAACAAATGGCTAGAGAGTCTTATCCCTTAAGTTCCCATAAAATATCTTGTTCCGCGTGAGATTGCCACAATCTTTTTATAGCGAAACTAGTCGCGTTTAGAAGTGCGTTCACGTTGCGTATTCGCAAAAGAAAAATCGCAAGTTAAAAACTGGTATAGAAAACTAGATTTTCCACGTCTCCGCGTTTAGAACGATTAGCCGGCAGGGACGCATTGTTGATACGCTATCAGCTGATTGCGCGCAGTCCGGCATGGTAGCGCGGCCAGAGCGCATGCGCGCGCGCACCCCGCCACCACGCGACCACGCACGCGCACCGAGTGAGTGACGCTTCTGACACTTCATGAATGGGACTCTTTTATCAGTTTTAGTAATGGCATAATTAGTAGGATGCCGGTGACCAGGCGGAAGTTCGTGCGTGTAGTGAAGTTCCTGCTGGCGGGCGTGACGCTGAGCTGCGTGAGCTGGCTGGCGTGCGTGAGCGAGTGGCCCAGGGGGCGGCCGGAGCTGGGCTCCATGTCCACTATGCGCACCATCGTGGCCTACTCGGAAGGCAAGCAGGCCGAGCTGGACCGCCCCACGCCGCTCACCTGTGAAAGTCTGCCAGTCTTCCCGAAGCTAACTCACATTGTTAGTCCACACTCAGTACTTTTCCATCTATTTATATTTTGCGGTCTATAACCCTAGTGCACATTTAAGACGGTACCCTGACCAAAAAATCGGCATGAGATATGAGCATTCCTATTGGTCTAGCGGCACTGGTGGCGCATGAATTACAGTAGTGAATACGCCCAGATTTTAGAATAAAATCTTTATAAAATCGAATTTTGGTCTTTTGAAAAAAATAATTCTACAAAAATGTTCGTTATTAAATTGTCTATCCATTAGTGTTAGTACAAAAAATAATTAATGAACACTTTACGAGGAGATGCATAATATCAATAATTATTTCTCATTTTTATGTTTTTTTGGAAGGAGATTAGTGAAATATATACAACATTAAAAAAAAAACTAAATCTACCATTTTTGAATCAATATTATGTAGAATTTTAATGTATTTTTATGAATTGATATTTCTTTTTAAATAACGAGTAGATAGCTCCTAAAAACAGCACAAAAAACGGCTTGCGCGGCGTTTTGCTCGGGGTACCGCCTTAACTTAATTAATTCTATAATGGCTGTATCAAGATATTCTGAATATAAAATAGTAAGTCGTAAAATACAAGATTATTCGTTTTAAGTGCAAAAAAAAATCCTTAAGTTGGTATCATCCTTGCAAAAAAACGGAGTAAAATATAAATTTACAGATATTTAACATTTTATTAGCTACACCTGGAGATAAACCATATTTTAATGATGAATTTTATGATCATAATTTCGTGAAATATGTTAAGCAGTGAACTATATTAAACTCTTGTTTTATTAAGTTGCTGAATACCTACAAATAAATTCTAGCATCCGGTGCTAGACTATATTATGCAAATTAAGAAACTATCAGACCATAAGCAAGATAACTAACAAAAAAAAAACATAAAACAGCAATAAAACCACAAATAAAGTGATAAATAATATTTATGTGACTTCCAATCCAATAGATATCGTCCAAAATTTTCTTGAGTAAAGATTTCGACAAACGTTAAAATTTTTTCGCTTGTTTTTCAAGAAATTGCTTAGAAACTGAAACCAAAATTGACAATTGATCACAAGCAAATTGAAAAGAAAAATATCTTTCATTTATTTTTGGCGAACTTTTTAGTTTTATCACAAAAAAAAAGCAATTTCTATAATAAGGTGACTAAAGGATTGACAAAATAATTTGTGCTGTTTCTCGCTAAGAAGTTCGGTTGTATGTTCCATAACATGAAAACTGCCGAACCGATTTTGATGAAACTTGCACTGTGCCGTTGAGAAAGTTGAGAGATACTTAATCCAATAAAAAAATAATTATCATGATCCGATAAGCAGTTTCGGAGAAAAGCTTGGACAAACATAGATGCAAACATACACATTTTAACATATGTAAATATTTTGCAACCTCCTTCGTTTTGAAGTCGGTAAAAACCTAAATACAATATTAAACCAGCGTAAATTGAATTCCATACCATCGAATATGATTCAATTAAAAAAGCCGTTAAAGCTTACATTAAGTAAACAGCTCATTACCATAATCATATCGCGTATGCAAATATCGCAGACAATAATAGATGAGAAAACAATCTCCAAGAAATACGGTGTATTGTCACATACACTTCCTGTGCCCGCACACTCACTATTTTTAGAATGTACCGCAAACCGTACAGCACTCAACTTTATTTATATTTAATGAGCAATCTGATATCTTAATACCTTAAAAGGTATTTCAAAACCCTCGCAACTTCAAAAGAAAACAACCTCCGCTAATAATATAAAAAACTTGAAAACCAACAAAGATTTCGAAACGTCAACGCGAACGTCAGGTTAATAAACGTACTGCTCAACCTTCTCATACAATAACTGCACAGCTTTTCTTGTTTATTAATATACAGAGGAACAAAACTGAAAGATACAAAAGAGCCCGCGTCCACCTACGGACAGATAGACATAAAAACATATCGTTTTTTATATCTCACGTCATCTAAACAAAATGATTTCTATAAACAAATTGTCGGTGATAAGAATCGAGTTGTATCGCACAAACGCCGATAGCCTCCGCACAGCGCGAGCTGCGAGTTTATTTCAACTCGTTTTGTGCAGCGATTATCTATTCCGATGCTGGTCACGAATGGAAAATAAATCGAAATCAATATCCTCTACGGGCATTTCTAATAGTATGCCGCCACTGGCACGCTGCCTCCTGCTCCATATACCAGATATTATACCAGCTACATAGCTACGGCATAGTTGCATAGTTTCGATACGGTAACCAGACATATTTGCATGCATAAATAGAAATAGAAACACATTTCCGGCAAATCGTCCGAGGTCGGTAACTCTTCAGTTGCCGTATAGGCAGGATCTCCGTCGTGCTAGTGCATGCATCATTTCTTACTGAGAATAATGGTACAATGCATAAATCTGCATGTTATCGAGAAATATGGCATGGACGAAGGCAAAAATTACGATCGGGAACGTGGAAATTAAGTGGTGTGTAGAAAAGATGTTAGTACAAAACTTACAATGCTAGATAAAAGTTACTGGTAAAATGGGAAGAATAGAAATCGCGGGGTATATGGAAAGAAATCTGAGAGTTTATTATTTAGGTCTCTAATTTGTCTTTAGTCGATTTTCGTGCTTTTAGTTCTACGATTTATTAAACGGCAAAAAAATTCCATTATACTGGCTAAACCCAAATTTACGTCAAGTTTCTTCACTTAAAGAAAAAAGCGGTTAACCGTTCAAAGTGATGTCTGCGTGTGCTAGTGATTTTAGGCTGTCTAAAACTTTTATCAAACATACCATTTTTCAGTTTTATCTCCTTCAAAAGTTATATAATTGGATAATAAAGTTTCTCATCTCTTAGTGATACAAAGAAAGTATAAATATTTAATGGTTTTGTTCGTATTTCTGGTAAAATAAGGACGCTTGTATTTTCTGCCTGTATTAGAGACGCGTGGGGGGTTAATGGAAACGCCTTTGGGGTCAATAGACACGAGGAAAGGGGTGAATAGGTACGAGTAAGGGGTTAATAAAAACGAGAAAGGGGTCTATAGAAACATAATTTTCAATCGAAGACTAATAATTTAAAAAATGTAAAGTATTTTAGGCGATTTTTAATGAGATGTTAAATTTTGATATTTTCTATCCTCATTGGCTTTGGTCTTGTATTTGTTTTTTTTTTCCTATTGACTCTCACACTCGTATCTTTTGACCCCAGTTTCAAGGTAAATAGAAATTGCCTTCTTTTTCTATTTTACAAATAATTCACATATTTTCACAAATTGTATGCATTCGTATTTGGTAAAATACAACGCGACTCGCAATTTCACAATGCTTTAATAACAGCTTTCATACAAAATATCTGAGAAAATCAATGTGAAAGTTGAAATTTGTGCCTATTCACCCCATTCTACGGTGTGTATCTATCGATAAAACTTGTAATGTAGATTTTTATGTGATTTTATTAACTATCTATGCTTATCACAGAAGTTATAAACAAGATACAGAAAGCTTACAAGCTTTCGAATGCAAATGTTCCAATAATTTAGCAACACTTTTTATTCGCTACAAATGTTAATCCTGTGCACAATAGAATGAATTCCATTTATAAATAATTCGTTCCATTCTTTCACCACAGAAAAAAAACACAATAATCTATGCGCGGTAAGCACTGGCTGGAAAGATAACAGATTGCATATTTTGGATTAAAAAGTGCTTCGCAGTCACCAGTCGTTTAATGTTTTAGTAATCCACTTGGCGCTTTGGTTAGCTAGCATTAACAGCGGCCATTAATTTATAAATGCCGCCGTATCCAGGACCAAATGATCAGATTAATCTAATCTGGTTATAGCAACGTTATTGCAATTACTAAACGTGTTTCATAACTAACCGGGTTGGTGTCGTTTACAAGTTTCCTTGCTGTTGATGAACTTTTTAACTTGATATAAAAATCTTAAAACGCAACTACATTTATTCATAAAACAAAAACCTGCTCTCCCATCTAAGTCAACCAATTGGTGTTAAATATGTATGTCAACATTTCGGTAAAATCGGGAATATTTAGTAGGGATGTCACATTCTTTCAATCTGTGTTAATAGGAAGAATACACAAAATACGTTTGCTCTAAAAAAACTGGGTTTGTTTTGTTTTTCTGAAGCGATGTTCGATTTTTGAAATATCTGCCCATGTGTTCCCCCTAATAACAAGTAAAATTTCAAAATTTTAAAAACCCCCGACTCATTTATCTTGCGAACACACCCCAATTCAAACAGTAAATCGCCCATAACTTTTGAACGGCTGAAACGATTTTATTCAAACATAGCTAAGAACACTCTCGACATAATCACCTTTTAAACAAAAAAACCGGCCAAGTGCGAGTCGGACTCGCGCACGAAGGGTTCCGTACCATTATCGCAAGAAACGGCAAAACAATCACGTTTGTTGTATGGGAGCCCCATTTTAATATTTATTTTATTCTGTTTTTATTATTTGTTGTTATAGCGGCAATAGATATACATCATCTGTGAAAATTTCAACTCTCTAGCTATCACGGTTCATGAGATACAGCCTGGTGACAGACAGACAGACAGACGGACAGACAGACGGACAGACAGACAGACGGACCGCGGAGTCTTAGTAATAGTTTTTACCCTTTGGGTACGGAACCCTAAAAAACTAAATCAAAATCGGTTCATCCGTTTAGGCGCTATGATGCCAGAGACAGACACACAGATACACAGCAACACACGTGAAACTTATAACACCCGTCTTTTTCCGGCGGGGGTTAAAAAATACGTGCTATGTGTCATTGTGTTCTCTGTTCTTTTGAGAATTCTAGTTCTGTTGGGAAAATGTTATTTAGGTACGTACTAGCTTAATTCTACAAAACCTAGGTTATAGGTCGTTCATTATCATCACGTCGTATCTCGCACGACCTAGACCGAAAAGTTATGTCTGCACAAACTTCATTAGTCCTGCGGCAGACGATCACAGCTAAAGATTATCATTATCCTCCAAAGTATTCCTGTCACGAAAATGTCTGTCTAGCACAAAATTGATATTTAATTCCGCAAAAAAATGTAACAGCTCACGATTTTGGTTCAAAGATGTAATTTACACATAGCACCTCGGACTTATTTCTTGGTATATTGTGTAGGTGAAGAACTGAATTTGATTACATATATTAGTATTAAAGGTACAATAAGATTGTACCGATGCGATCGATATTTGGTTCGTGTGAAATAAGGCCACGTATTTCTTTCTGTGTATTATTATATTTTATTGCCGTCATTATCTTTTTATGACCTCTCTTTTTTTCATTTATTGTTGTAACACCAATAAAAATTCAATGTTCACACTTAAATGTCAATGTGTGTGGCAAACCAACATAATGTTGTTACATTGAGGAGTTTTTGGCGGGATTTTGTCGAGTGAAGTTCAGCGGCTGTTAATGTTATTTGCAAATTGATTCATAGTGGATATTGTGATACAAAATTGGTGTAGTTTTGTGTCTCAACTGTCTACGCAACTGGACAATAAGTAAAACATTGACAAAAGCGATCTCGGGATAGTGGAGCGGAGTATTATATTGTAGTATTGACTGCCTCTGCAAAGCTTACTCGGAAGACTGACTCGATACAACTTGCTGCCAAATACTCCAAAAAACATTAGAATCTGTTACATCCGCATTCTAATGCATACTAAAGAATGTTAAAACACATTTATGTATCCGACTGAAAGACTTGTATCTATGGTCATGATTTTTTTTTAATTGTTACATTGATATCTATTCAAGATCTAATCGACAGTAAAATGCTGAAACGTCTTTTGCATTTACAACTCATTACGAACTTATTGATTGAAATCGATCAGGGTGCCCGAACGTTGTGACTACAAATCAAAGGTTTTGTTGAGTTCTCAAATATCCAAATAAAACATGGAAACCAAAATCGTGAATGTTTAGAATAAAGTACAATTCTATCTTCGTTTTTGTCGTAATACAGGAATACATTATTATTTACTTCTAGAAGGGCCACTTCTTATCAAATAGGACTTGAAGAGCGAACTGTACAATTACCATCATAGAAACCCAGACCTTCCAGATCAGTAGCGTGACGAGACGTATCCATATAATTACGCAAATAGCCAGCAATATGCAAACCTTTTCTAATGGCACACGTAAATTCCCATTTCCTACCATAAACCAATAATTATTAACACTATGAAACCATCAGGGCATAACATACATTGCAAATTGCCTTAATAACAATACACTATTTCTATTTCTGCCAAGTTGTATTGATCTAGACGTGAAAGCTCAATCGTTAGGCATTGCATGATCTGATTCCAACCAGCCCGTTCCATCATCGGACTACCAGACGTACGGCGATTTGTCATCGGTACATGGTGAATATCCCACCCATACGCACAAAACGTTTTGGGGACACTTTCATTATGCGTACAGCTAAGGAGTGGAATTCCCTGCCGGAGTCTGTGTTTTCCGATAGCTACAATCTAGGGGTCTTTAAGTCAAGAGTGAATAGGTTTTTTCTAGGCTAGTGCTTCACCGTCGACCACATCATCGCTTACCATCAGGTGAGATAGTGGTCAAGCGCAAAACTATAGACGATAAAAAAAAAAAATTGTCACTCTGACGGTGGACCGAAACTTCATTCAGGGCATTCACTACCTATCATATTTTCTTCTAAAGCATACTTACTGCCATTTCTTAAAAGAAAAATAGTTATATTTTACTTGGTCTTTGTGACTCTGTCTATAAATCCGACAATAGTATCAAACAATCGATCGACTAATTAGGCAATGAGGCTGATGCCCTATTCGACGGCGACACGTGCGCAAGAGATAAATATCTAATAATAATATAATATAATATGAGTATGGATATCGTGAAAAAACAAATAAATGTATATATTCAAAATAAAATTATTCGCATTGTTGAACTACTAAATCTATCCCTGTATGGTTGCGTTTTGAATTTTCCTTCTTCTTATGGTATTTATTTCCGACCAAAATTGCGTTAAAATTAGTGTTGAAATAAGGAACTTTCGACCCTCAAACTTTATTTTACTTTTTGGTTTCCATACAGTACTAGATAATGATGTGACAAATTGATATATTTTTTTATTTTGAACGTACATCGTCAAGCAGTGGAGTAATGGAAGAATGATCGACTAGTGCAACCTTAATAGCGAGTTTGGCTGCTCAGTTTAGTTCTGAAGAATCCTCGACTCTTTTATGAACAAACGGGAGCATTAGTACATTGTCGGAGTAGCAAAGGTCAATCCAACGGATTGTTTTCCATTCAAATTCAAAACTAACAAGTCAAGTAAGCATGGATATCATGGAACGTGACGGAAAACGGTGCTATCATAATATTAAACATTGTTAGAAATCACAAAGGAACTTTTTATTTGCTCTTTCTCTGATGATTTAGGTGAAGAAATCGGCCTATATTTGAAAACACATTTTATTTGTTTAGTTTCAGTTTAGAGCATGCAGAGAGTTCGAGACGGCTCCATTTCAATTTGCCTAATAATAGTTTCTGCGTCATAAAAAAATATATTCTGTTTCAAACAATCAAGAGACCGTCTACCATAATAAAGATTTACAATCCCACATAATTGTAAAACAATTAAGATTATTATTTCTATTAAAATTGCAATTTTTATTACGTTTAAAAACCATTATTTCGTTCAGCAATTTTTTGCTGCAAATCATTAAATATTTTATAGTTCACCTTGTGCGGTAAAAAGGAGATTTAAAATTACCATAAAAAAATGGTTTTATACCTTTATGTAGGTTGACTGGCGCTTTTAAAGTGGACTATACCACGCATCGTTAGTGGATATAGTAATATTTCTCTTTTTTGAGCGTCGAAAGCTCGGGAGAGTTCCAATCTGGTTGCATGGTTGCATTCACCATATAAATCAGCGCGGGGCAGTAAAACCAGGTGTCAGGCGCGGTCGTGGGACGCGGCTAGCTTAGACTTATGCAAATTAAACCAACGGATACTCAGCATCGAATTGAAGCAAACCTTTAAGGTTCCCCTAGTCGACGGCACGAACTATTTTGTACGCGAAGTTAAAATGCATGCTATCTCATCCGGCAGTGAAAGAGATAGATGCTGTGAGGAGCAGTAAGAAGCTAGTTCGCGTACGAATTAGCACTTTTGCAAATTTGTTTCGAAATGGATGATGATTTAGGACGAAAACGGGCGCGCGAAATTTTATAATCAGACCTTTGAGAGTTTAGATATCATGAAAAAACGACTAAATGAATATTTTCAAAATAAAAATATTTGCATTGTTGAATTACTTATCTGTCCCTGTATGGAGGCCGTTTTGCAATTTTCCTTCTTCTTATGGTATTTATTTCCGCCCAAAAATGCATTGAAATATGGAACTTTCGACGCTCATAATTTTCAATTTTTTTTTATTTTTTTTTTTTCCATACAAAGCTATATAATTATGAGACAAATTGATATTATTTTTATTTTGAATGTACATCGTCAAGCAGTAGAGTAATCGCTAGACTACGTTTGTATGGAAGAATTTTCGACTAGTGTAACCTTAAATCAGCTTTATGGCTTATTATAATTTAGCTCTTACTTCTTCGCGATAGTTTATTCTTTATTGTCTCGAGTGCCAACCGCGGAGTATTTATGCACAATTGTGTTTATGCCTGCCGCTGCAGAATGCGCGCGTTTAGTGCTACTCAAAGCATTTCGTTCGGTGAGGTTTACTTCATACACTAAGTTAAACATTTGCGTACAGTTATCTGTGTCGTAAATTGTTATGACTATACTGTATTTCCCTGTTCCTGTCGGCATATAAACTATTCAAGACCTATTGAAGCTTAGACAAGATATTTACTGGAACATATATTTTATTGCAGGAGCTCCTGGCTAAATAATAACAGCCGCACGGGTCGATCATCAAGGTTAAGCAACGCTTGACGAGGTCAGTCCGTGGATGGGTGACCATTTCAACATACCGAGTTTCTTCCGTGCCTCGGCAAGCACGGCTGTCATTTGCAGATCTTTGTCAGTCGTTACGGGTAGTCAGAAGCCTGAGATCTGACACCAGTCTTACCAAGAGTGTTATCCAGTTACAAGGTTGTGGAGGTCAGATAGGCAGTCGTTCCTTGTAAAACACTAGTACTGAGCTGAATCCGGTAAGACTGGAAGCCGACCCCAACAATAATTGGGAAAAAGGCAAGGCAGATGATAATCTTTTATTGCAGATTGTCTTCTAAGTAATCTCGAAATCGACAGCTGGCGATCTTGCATTAACAAACCGCGAAGTTTCTAATAAAGACCGTGTAATTGCCAATAATTGTATCTGTCAGTATTCGACACACACATCGAAGATGGGAAAATATAATGTGTGAAAAAAACATGGATGTCAAAGAACCCAAAAATGTATTATGATCTAGTATTATTTCTCACATATCACTATGTTCGAAATTTAAATTGTATCATTACTTTAGTACCGTCTGTGAAAAACACTGCTATGTGGTATTTTTCAGTAACATCAACTTTATGTTTTTACGTATTTTTAACCCCCGCCGGAAAAAGAGGGGTGTTATAAGTTTCAAGTGTGTTGCTGTGTATCTGTGTCTGTGTATCTGTGTGTCTGTCTGTGGCATCATAGCGCCTAAACGGATGAACCGATTTTGATTAAGTTTTTTTGTTTGAAAGGTGATTTTATCAAGGGTGTTCTTAGCTATGTTTGAATAAAATCGGTTCAGCCGTTCAAAAGTTATGGTGGTTTTCTGTATGAATCGGGGTGTTTTCGCAAGATAATTGTGTCGTGGGTTTCTTTAAATTTTGAAATTTTACTTGTAAGTACCCAAAATTGATAATATCGCTGTGAAAATATGAAAACATACCAGGCAAAGTGAATGGTATACTGCTCTCTTGAGCATGAAAACATAAGTTAACTACCCCAAATTACCATACGAATAGATTTAGTCCAAAAGAAAAAAAAATATTTTGTTTTATATCTCGAAAACTAATGAACATTAGTGAATCTTATGAAGGAATGTTTTTGTGTACAATTAAAAAAGGAACAAACATGCTCTTAGTACAAATTACTAAAACATCAAAACTTTAAGCAAAAAACTGATTTTTGGGCCCTTTGACAGCTCATTTTTTTTTTGCAGGTTTTAATGTACTGTTCAGGCAACATTACTACTACCATTATAAACAGAATTCCGGTGAAATTACTTAAAACTAAGATTGTTTGAGCAGCAAATGTCTGTATTACCTTGGCTATAAAAATAATCATAAAAAATATTTTATCTACACTCACAACGTAATGCACTAAATATGAATTCAAAGAATATTGTTTAAACACATACTTTATATTCGTGGATAGGTAAAATTTAAAAAAAAATACTATTACAATGCAACATTTTCCTTCGATTTTCAAACAACTGCATCATACAATAACTTTTTAATTATTATAGCACACATTTACTTTTTAATTTATTGGCGCTTATGGGCTCATTGATATTGACAGTCATAGTGCAATGAGAATTTAAATTGCCCGCCATACTGTATTTTTTTCCGTTCCCACTTTTATTTTATTTCAACTGTACCTTTGAGTAAAGATAAAATAGTGTATACAACGGCAAACACTCGCGTGTTAATATTATCACATTCGGCTTCGCCTCATGTGATAAACCCACGCTCGTGTTTTAATAACCCTTATTATATGACCATTGCATAAACTACTATTTTTATTTTTTATTTCTTTGATTTGTGGAAAATGTATACCTTAGCTACTATACAATCTGGGTCATTGACTGTCAGTAATAAAGATCTTCCAAAGCTCTGTTATTAAATGCGATAGAAAGTACATTTAACCAGACTACACAATTATAATTGATTAAAATATTGAAACTTTTAGCGTGATAATTTTATAATAATTTCCATGTTCTAAAAACTGGAACTATAAAGTTTTATGTGTCGGTTTCAAACGCTCTTATAAATTCAAGCGTATTCAATGAGGCTGCGTATGCGCACACGGCGGATTTTATTGCCTTGTTCACACCGGCCTCGTTACAATTTACAAATAATATTAGGCGATGTGTGAATTTAATTCAGCTCCGATTTATTTTACTTTACTTTGCGAAGATCTAGCGATAAGCGTGGTGCTAACATTTTTAACTTGCACATGAGCAGTGCAATGAAATAAAATGTGACGATCTTCTTATCAAAACAAGTGTTTGGTTTATAGAATGTATCTCTTCTTGGGTGGTATTTTACCAAGAGTATTTTTATCTGGGTAAATCCTCATCATTTGCTTCCACTCAAGAGTACCCGTGACGTCATCAGGATCTGGCTAAAACTACACAGTTTTCCCACTGACCAAGTGAATGTTTCTTCATTTCTATAAATAAAATAGTTTTTTTTGAAAAATTACTTTCTGCCCGTTAGCTACGAATATATTCTAAACTAGCTGACCCCCCCGGCTTCGCTCCCGTCAAAATTATAGCCTATGTTACTCGGAAATAATGTAGCTTTCCATAGGTGAAAGAATTTTTAAAATCGGTCCAGTAGTTTCGGAGCCTATTCGGTACAAACGAACAAACAAACAAAAAATCTCTTTATAATATTGGTAATGGTAACGATAATATGATCCTTGGTATCTATTGAAACGAATGTCTAATATGATAAATTATTTTATTTCTGTAAGTTGGTTTGTACAAACGCTTTTACATGTCTAACATATTTTTTTTAAAAACTAGATGAGGTCGGCGTTTCCTATCTGACTACTCTGAGAAGAAAGGCCGAAACAAACTCAGAGGTCACAGTCTCTTTTAAAGTCCTGACAAAATCTTGGTTATATCATGTGAAGACCATGTAGACTGATATCTGAAATGGTCTTTTGAGGAAAGAACCAGCCAGATTGAGTGGACCTGTCCAGTCAGTGCACGCATTTGTCAATAACCGAGCAGCTCAACTCAGAATTTAAGGAGCTCAACGATTCGACGAACAATACCAAAGAAAGGACATTCGGGTAGGCCGCATAAACTACTCAAACTGCCAGACCATGATTAAAAACTAAGATAAATTAAAAACAAAATAATGATCCACATAGTCTTCACATTCACAATAATTAAAATAAAATAATATAATACTTTAAAAAGTAAATATTCTTGTCATTGCAAGAAAACAAATTTAAAAAAAATATATAAATAAAAACAAAATTCATGGTCCAAACTATTTAAAAAAAAAACTAAATTAATTGGAGCAGCTCACTCTCAAGCCGTTTTACTATCAATGCAATGATCCGTACATCCTAGAATAAGCTTAAAATTCGCCACACTCTGCACCTTTAATCTCACCCGTATTAGACATCAACGCGCGCCAGCAACCAATCATAGCATTTTTTCTAACTAAGTCGACCAATCTAACGCCTACTGAAAATCTAATTCGACCTATCAGAAGCGATCCAGCAAACTAATTACAATTAGCAACGCTGCTTCGAGGAACACCGTGGAGAATCCTTAATGTCCGGTCACCTACCTACTAATAAGACACATTGATCGTCAGTATCGAATATATAACTAATTATCTAATTTAAATCATGGCCAGAAAGTACGGTGGAAAATGTGTAATAACATGTTACAAAAAAAGTAATTGGATAACCGTTCGTAGAAGTGAATGTTACTTATAACAGTTTTTAATTAAAATATCGAACTTTGTACTTACTACGGCCATAAATAAGCTATAGAAGTTAAGTAACGATATTTTTTGAAATTCTCATGCGTTCAAAAAAATAACATTTAGTTAAAATATGTATCATTTTTCACGTGACCAGAGGGCTGGCCTTATTGTGCCAAAGAATCAGCATTGCCTTTCAATGTGGCAATGCTGCCAGCATCGGTACCATGATTTGATGTCCAATGAGAACGGTGGAAAACATAGTGAGGAAACCGTCATGCCATAGAACCAAAAAAATCGAAGACATGTGACATCCACCAACCCGCACAGGGCCCGCGTGGTGGATTACGGCTTATTCAGATGGGACCTGTGTCCCAGCAGTAGGAACATTAATAGGCTGATGATGACGATGAGATCTTCCCCCTGATATACCAGCTCATCATCATCATCTTGCTGCCCTTCCATACCGTTCTGCCCCCAGTTACGCTATTACTGACTCCCTTTTCCTTCATATCACTCCTCACACAGTCCATCCATCTTTTCTTTGGCCCTCCTCTTCCTCTCCATCCATCCACATTTATATTCATAACTCTTTTAGTAACATGCGTTTTATACCAGCTATTAAGTCAAATAAAGAATTCCTTTTAAAATAAAATATCGGTCTATAAAAATATTGTCAAGAAAATCTAATTTGATTTTAATCATGCCGCTAATCAGTTGAACGCTCTATAATACTCGTACCTACCAGTAAACCCACTCGATCGCAAGTGTCGTGCACTCGTACCTCGAGGTCTTCCCTAACAGTATCGTTTTATAGAGCCGCCATTTATATTAGAGCCATTAATGCAAATGCTAACTGGGTTATTAGGAATGCTCTGCAGATAACACTTGTGCATACATTCACGAGAATAAATACCACGCTTACGCAAGATTACCACGAGACTACCTGCAAAAGTAAAAATAAATGATAAATGATAAATGATTTTATTTCTGTAAGTTGGTTTGTACAAACAAACAAAAGTAAAAATATATAGATTACTTAGTAATAAATAAGGAAATATATTTCTGAACTTTGTTGTGTTGACTGTACAATTTAATCCAAAATAGGCTCGGTAGTGTCGTTAATTGTAAACTACGCTACTGGTAGTGCTCTTCCCAAAAAACCGGCCAAGTGCGAGTTTGACTCGTGCACGAAGGGTTCCGTACCATTATCGCAAAAACCCGCAAAAAAAAAACACGTTTGTTGTATGGAAGCCCCACTTAAATATTTATTTTATTAAGTTTTTAGTATTTGTTGTTATAGCGGCAATAGAAATACATCATCTGTGAAAATTTCAACTGTCTAGCTATCACGGTTCATGAGATACAGCCTGGTGACAGACAGACAGACATGCGGACCGCGGAGTCTTAGTAATAGGGTCCCGTTTTTACCCTTTGGGTACGGAACCCTAAAAAATGGATATTTTGTAGTGTTTTGAACACAGTATTTTTAAAACTTAGGACTTATGAAATACTTAGGTCTTTTCTCGAAATTGCAAATTAATTGTTAATTCAACAGAAAAACGCCTTTGAATTCTGCATAGGTAATTGTAAGGTACGTATTTGTACTCGTGACTGTGACCATCATTATCATTTCAGCCGAAAGACGTCCACTGCTGGACATAGGCCTCTCCCAGGCGTCACCATCCTGATCGGTCCTGTACGTCTCGCATCCATCGGATGTCCGCAACCTTAACCAGGTCATCGATCCTCACGGAGGGAGGTTTTCCAGCTTTGCGTCTTCCGTTTTGCAGTTGCCACTTCAAAACCTTTCAGCCCCATAGATCATCCGTTCTGCTAGCAATGTACCCTGCCCACTCCCATTTTAGTTTGGCAGTTCTTCGATCTATACCAACTGATATGGTTCCTCAGGAGACCCTGGTTCATCCTCAGGAGATCCTCATTTCAGATTCGATCACGCAAGGAAACTCCGAGCATAGCCCTCTCCATTGCTCTTTGGGTGACTTGAAAGGTCTATCCACACATATCAGGGCCGTGCCAGGGACGTGGACGGACCGTGCCCAGTCAGGGGCTCAAAAAAATATCGTTGTGTACATTTTATATGAACTCGTTGACACACGTCTGTGCATGGGCCAGTGACGAATCTTCAATGCCTGGGCACGGCCCTGTCACGTCCCGGGCACGGCCCTGATATGTGTGGATAGACCTTTAGCCTTCCGATTAGGCCCATTGTGAGCGACCACGTTTCAGTGCCATAAGTCTCAAACGTAGTGACGCACATAGTGACGTTTTTCAGTACAATGAACTGCATGTAGGCCGTATGTTCCTACCTACCATATTGACATGTGCTTACATCATAAATATTAACCACATGCGCGTGAGTCGCGAGTGGGTCACAGTGTCACATGAATTACTGGCAACTGAATACTAAATGTGTAATTAAAATAATTTTGACGTCATCCAATTTAAAGGTGTGAATTAACGGTATGAATTTGAGTTGAACACAACTCAATATTAATATCCTATTTTTACTAGGCTCTTAGAATATAATAGTTCTTTATTTGCACAGAAAGTAGGTACAAGTTACAGATGTTAAGTTTTCATGTACATACATACAAACATAAACTCACGCCTTTTTTCCATGGGGGTAGGCAGAAACTACAGAACGCCACCTGCTACGATCCCTACATACTTCTTTTGCTTCACACACTTTCATACATCTAGTCATACACACACGCCGGTTATGGGTACTGCGCACTTGGCCTTTCTGAAGAACATCACCTATAAGGTCTAAATATCTTTCTAGGGCGTCCCCTCCCGGCGTTTCCATTCACGTCTGCCTTGTAAATACCTTTTACCACCTTTTTTTTTTTTTTTTTTTGTCTGCCTTTTTCTTTGTTTTAATGTAATGATCCTTATACTCGTACTAACAACCTTAACTAAGGCGTGCAAACAGTTTAATAATAAAGACCCATTTAATATATATTATTAAAACACACACACAATTGAATCAATACAAGTTTACCATGTCAAGATGAAATTCAGTAAATAATTTGAAATAGGCAATATAATACACAATGTCAATTTAAATAAAAAGGGATTACAAATTCGTCAAGTTCCAGGTCAATACAGTTAAACAAAAATATAATAAAAAATGATTAAGTACAAGTAAGAAAAACAGAGATGTCATCATATCAATTTAAATTCTTATCGGTCAGATTTTTTTTAATTGAGTAATAACATTTACTAATTAATAGATCTGTCAATTTCTTTTTGAAAAGTAGAAATATCTCATTTTGTCTCACGGGAACGTATAAGCCTAACTGCATGATACTACTACTTAAAACAGTAAGCGAAACCATCAAACTGAAACTCATGACATCTGTTGAGTAATTCAGGAATAAATTTGGTGTAAATTACTATTTTCTTGTTTCAGCATCATCGTGATCATCATTTGAGACGAAACACGTCCATTGTTGGACATAGGCCTCTGCTAAGCGTAACTGAATGTACTTGATGTAATGATTCGAATGATACTATGTTATTGCATACAATGGACCCTTACGCAAACAAACCGCACATCTACCTTTCACCGCAGCCTTGCGTATCCGAAAATTCATAATGCCATTACATTTAGCATAAAACATGTGAAATTGTTCCAGGACCGCAGCTGGCGTGGTGAGCGACATAGTTCGCAGGAATGGCAGCATGTGACCGGTACGCGCGTATCGCTGTACGCCGCGTACTACGACGACAGAGCCTCGCAACGCTACGTGCGTATTCTCGCAACTTTCCACGGTACGCAGACGAAATTAGTTACTTGATTAGAATAGACTATCTTTAAAAAAAACCGGCCAAGTGCGAGTCGGACTCGCGCACGAAGGGTTCCGTACCATTATCGCAAAAAACGGCAAAAAAAACACGTTATTTGTATGCGAACCCTCTTAAATATTTATTTTATTCGGTTTTTAGTATTTGTTGTTATAGCGGCAACAGAAATACATCATCTGTGAAAATTTCAACTGTCTAGCTATCACGGTTCACGAGATACAGCCTGGTGACAGACAGACAGACAGACAGACAGACAGACAGACAGACAGACAGACAGACGGACCGCGGAGTCTTAGTAATAGGGTTCCGTTTTTACCCTTTGGGTACGGAACCCTAAAAAAGCAATACAGAAGAGCTTTAATAAGAAGGTTCTGAGAGAATTACGTGTGATGTGATTTGTAAGAAACCACGTTCAGCTTTTGCATAGTTTCATAGTCAGAATCGGTTGATCGATAAGGAACACATCGTATTTATGATAGGAAATATAGCAACTGCCTTGACATGTAACGCCATCTATCGAGCGCGATGTAAATTGAACTGTTCTTCAATATTACATTTTACAAACAATTTTTCCAAACATATTTACATTTAAAAACTAAAACATTAACTTCTAACTGGATGGATATGACGCAGAGCAGTGTTGGCCCAGTGGTAACGGCACCTGATGTCTTAGGTTGTGGGTTCGAACCCACACAGGCACTTAAATTTATGTAAATTATTTCATCACCACTGCTTTATAAATGGTGAAGGAAAACGGCATAACCTAGAACTAAATATTCGAATACATGTGACATCCACCAATCAGCACAGGTGGTGGTAGTCGCGGAAGATTACAGCCCATTCCCTTTCACAGAGAGGAGGCCTGAGTCCCAGCAGTGCGCACATCAAAAGGTTGATGATGATGATGAATATGACGTAACTTAATATTCCCATGGTCTACTACGGAAATATAAAACATAAATAACTAAACTACCCCTATACTTAACCACTAACTCAGCAAGTTACGTAATAACCTCTAACCACTTAAATAATAAGTTACAAAGTGCACTTCTATTACGTAAATGGTGCATCTAATTTGTGCCAGTCTTCCTGCAACATTGTATGACCGCAGCAAAACATAAGCGCCTTCATAATTGACGGACATCGTCACATGCAAAGGGTTAGTGACACTCTATTAAAAATTACGTACGTTGTATGAATTATTCAAGTTCCACACGTCGCCATTTTTTCGCAATTAGTCTCTATAATAATCGTAGTAAACAAAACTGGTTTAGAAGAACTTGTAATCAAGCCCACATGCTATGCTTAGCATTTTATGATATTAGATACGTAAATGCAAATGCAAATAAACTCAAAAGAAATCTAAAAGAACACGCAAACGACAAAAGATATCAAATGTGTTCTAACCATATTTGTTAAGTTTGTGCTTTTCCATCTGATTTTGCATTCCTTCTCGTTTACAAGATGCTATCTGGTGTCGCCCCACGCAAGCGCATCGTGAACTTCATGCTTTTCAAAGTTTTAATTTTATACAGAAACTTAATCAGCAGGTATATTTGTTTGTGAGGTTCGCACGCGCGTCGCCGCGAGCGCTCGCGTCCTCCCAGCTAGCCCGCCTGCCTGACCGCGCGGACGCGTATAATTATATTCTTCTTCCTACTCATACGTTCCTACCTAACGATTCAAGACGATTATATAAATTTACCCTAAACACATATTGAAATATGCAAACAACTCTAGATTCATGAGAATCAATTTTAAAAATAAAATTATCTACATAAAATTTTATGACATAAACATGCATGGGCGAATGTATCGGACAATGCAGAATTTATTTAACACGCCTCGTAATTTCACACCCTGGGCGTTTTTTACTTCAGTTCTTATTCTGTTTTACAACTCACATTTTACAAGCTTAAGCTGTCCCCTATAATCCACATTTCTCAACTATCATAATCCAACCGGTAATTCTCAAGATCAGCTCCAACCGAGAGATACTCTACTACTGCAGATTTTACTGCCTCGCCCACTTTTACAGAAAAAATAAATAAAAGCCAGGTAAACAAAATAATCTCGGTCAATAAAGACATCAGGGAAATCTTAAGTACTGATAAACCAACGCCATAATTACCGGCGTCTGTGATAGCCGATCGCTAGTCCTTATTTTCTCTGCATATAAAACAAAAAGCTGCAACGTTCGCAACTTAATCAAGGGTGGAGATTTTTTTTTGTTTTAAGATGTGTGCTACCAATAAGTCACGTAGGATGTCTCATTAAAGTGGTGCTAGTAATAGTTTGTAGAAGTATTTTTGTAACACATTAAAGGATTTAAAGTAACAAAAGCTGGATTGAAAGTGGTGGGCCGGCGGCGACAGTGCTGCCCGATAAGCTCACGCTCATTTGTCACTGAGGCGAGCGTACGCGTCGTGTAAATTCCTTCTCGGCCAAGATAAACCCACCCAAGTCCTATGTTGTGGTGAGGAATGAGAGACGGATTAAACACTGGCCCTTCCCGCTGCCTTTCGCTTTTACGTTTTGTATTTGGTTTGGAAAGATTGTTTGTCGATTTTATAGCTCCCTTTCGCGGTTAAAAATAAACGTGCCTATTGAATTCAGTGGTTGGCTTTCAACTCTCTTGTAACTCGATCGTTTTATTTCAAATTGCTTTGCTATATTAAACTTTTAGAAAGTACAGCTAACATTTATTGATTTTCCGTACGTAGACCTTCGTTTCTCAGAGGAGTGATGTATTTTAGGAAAATGTAATTACATTTGGGTAATATGTCCCATTAAATGGTTTGCCTATAAGCCCATCGTCATTATTACGATCCATATGCCTGTAAACTTGAGGACTATCATAAAACCAAACAACTGTAAATGCCAGCCACATATAAAAACGACGTTAGTTTCTACAACAAAAAGGGAATTGCTTTCGTAGCCGTCTCCACGAGCAAGGCATACCATCCTGATCAGGCAAGCCTGTAATTGAAGCACCGTTTTAATGACAGTTCCTCGCAAAGCACCGCAAGTGTACCCGAGGAAATCATTTCAACAAATTACTATTATATAAGTCCAAGTAATGGAGTTTCTCTATATAAATTATGAGTGTCGGGAAGATGGTTGAAACGGTGCCGACGCGCACTTTCCGTTCACTCGCATCTCACTTAACTGTAGGAATCATTTTATTTTCTCATAACAATTATTATATTTATCTCCGTTTGCTCTATCCTTTGAATCAGTTCTAGCTATGTTTTCTAGTTTCTTATATTTTACTCATGCTTGTACTTCTTTCGCAGGACGTAATTATTCAACGGAAAACACACTGTTCTGTCAAACACGTTCGAGAAACGGAGATTTAATCGAAGATACAGTTGAAGTGGTCGCAGCGAAGCCTTTGGAGATATGGTGGCACAAGTGGGACATTACGTTATCAGAAGTTGATACCCCGTTGCTACTGTCATGCCCTCTAACAGAACCTCTGTATGGACCCTCAGTAGTATCAGTTGTAAAAGAACCCTGTGATAACCCTACGAATGCTTTCCAACTGGAACCTGATAAAGAAAAGAATAAAATAACAAGAATGTTTACAATTTGTGTGAAAGACATGAAATTCGATAAAGATATATCACAAAGCTTAGTTGAATGGATTGAAATCAATAAAATACTTGGTGTAGATTTGATAGATATGTACGTAGATGAAGTCACAGAAAAAACAAAGAGAGTTCTACTGCACTATCAAGATAAGGGTCTTGTCAGACTATTCCATGTTCCTATTAAACATAAGTCGGAAAGGTCTCTTTGGCAAAGAAGAAGAGATCATATTATAACTTATAATGATTGTTTATATAGAAATATAAAAGAATCTGAGTATATTGTTCCACTGGACATTGATGAAGTAATTTTGCCAAAAGTTGCAGACACGTGGCCAGAGTTACTCAATCGTCTAAATAGATATGGTTGGCAGTCTTCAGAACGTGCCTCTATAATGATACGGAATGTATTTTTCTTTGACTTCATGCAAGATATTGATAAATACAGCATGGATGGTAGAGAGGTCAAAAGCAAAATTTACGTTAAAAGAGACGATGTACGGATTAAAAAATCTATTGATTTAGAAATAGATGATATAGAATTAATAGTAGATTCAAATAATTTAAGCAATGAAGTCATAGATGATAATGAAGAAGATGAAGTGCTATATGAGAAGTACAAATCTAGATGTGGTAGTGAATTGCCTACTCCTAAATTATCGAAGCACATAGTAAGCTCAGCGGTGATCAGTCCTATAGGATACTACAGCAAGAGTTTGATGTTGACTAAAAAGGTTTTAACAGCATTCAACCATTACCCTTTGAAGAGCCTCGGGTCGTCAGGGTCCGTTGGCTGGCCAGCGCCCTATAGTGAAGTGCAACTCAATCATTATAAGGTGAGAACTGAAATTAATTACTATTTTATTACTCACGCGTTTGTTTATGGCTAGTCAATAATTAGTAATATCGTGGGGAAAGCCGGGTTTCCATGATATAACGCCCACTATCTTTAGGTATTAACAATTTAGCAGTAAATGTCTTCCGCGTAGATTTTAGAGTTTCCCATAAAATAAATAATAACTCAAATCTATACAGACGAATACGTCCATATTATGTACTCGTGTGATACAACAACAGCTGTACCTACACAATATTGTTTTATTAATGATAAGCTCACGCTTGAACACTATCTCCCCTGATGGTAAGCGATGATGCGGTCGACGATGAAGCACGCTTGCCTAGAAGAAACCTATTCACTCTTGACTTAAAGACTCCCAGGTTGTAGCTATCGGGAAATACAGACTCCGGCAGGGAATTCCACTCCTTAGCTGTAAACATAATACATATTCCCAAATTGATTGTTTTTACCAATAAATTCCTCCGTGTCCACAAATAACAGTACAGCTAAAACCGAGGGATATTTAGCTCACGTTTTCAAATATTTCTCTAATAAATAAGGGCATGTTGTAACTTGAGGTTATAATCACGTTTGCAGGAGTCGTGCAACACGACGGTGGTGGTCGAGTGCGCGCGGTACGGGGGGCGCGCGCGCATCGACCGCGCCGCGCTGCGTCTGCGACGACCACTCACGCGCAGCCTCGCTGACGCCATCTGCACCGGAATAAATGTTAACTGAGATATTGTCGTTTCATTTTTTAATTAAATCTTTGTTCATTTGGAAATTTATTGTTGAGAGCTGTGGTGGTTCAGTGGTTATGGTCCTCACTAACGATTTGTACATGGAAATAAGCAGAGGCCTATGCCCTATGGCCAGGAGCTTCACTGCTCTCAAAACTGTGAAGGAAAAAATCGTGAAGAAAAGGGCAGGCAACATACATTTTATGAATGTGGGACTGCAAGTTTGCACTGTGCTTGCGTAATAGACTACACAGGGAGGAGGTGCTTGTGTCCTAGCTGGTGTAAGGAAACGCAATAAGCTGATAATTATGCTTATTGAAAAGGGATAATATTTTTGTGTTCACCAAAAATCTAAAGGTACATCTAAAATACTGATCGTGCACCAAATATTAGTTGATCTACGAATAAATTATGGTCAAAGAATCAGTCCAAGAGCGAGCGAAGCGAGCTCGGGAACTTAGGGCACCCCGACACGGACAGGTTAGGTTCGAACGAGATGACGGGAGCTGAAGTGAGCGAGCAAAGCGAGCGAACTCAGCTCCCGTCATCTCGTTCGTGTTAGGTTACTTTTGACCCTGCAGACAGAAATAGGAGCCCCGCGCAGCGGGGCTACGTCGACTTATATGAACATATTTTGGTGCACATTCAGTATATTTGGTGGAACACAGGCAAAATTAGGTAAATGAAATGGGAATAAATTGAAGTACTTTTAAATACCATCCATTGAAAAGTAGTAAAACCATTTTAATTACTAAAGTGAGATTTAAAGGTGATACTGTCACTGCAACTCTCCAACACCACTTAATCTATCATCAATCTTGACGGTCTTTAAATTTGAAAGCCCAGTGGAAACGTTTCAACAAGATCATAACTACAAGATGAATAAAGATACAAATTATGCTGGTCTTTAAGCTTTGAATTTTTTTTCGCATTTCGCATTCCTAGAAAGACAATAAAAAACAGAGCTTACACACAGTTTAGCGTTAGTTAAACGCTAAATACAACTTAAAGCTCCATATTTTCTTTCAACCTAACACCAACATAAAATTCCATTATATACCCTTAAAATTACATTTGTAAGCAAACACATAAAATCGGTATGCCTGCAATAACATATAGTTAAGTACATATATAAGATAAGCACAGGTACTAAACTCCACACGATCAAATAAATATGGATTATGCAAAACGCTGGACATTCCCAACATGGGCAAATAAAAGATATTTAAAATACTAGCTTCTGACAGAGGTTTCACCCGCGTGGAAAGTGTTTTCTTATAACATAACACCAGGATAAAAAGTACTTCCACTCTATAATAAATCTCTGTGCCAAATTTAATTCAGATCCCTTCAACAGTTCTGGCGTGATTGAGAAACAAACGTACATCCACACTTCCACACACACATCCATCCAAGCTTCCACATTTATAATATTAGTAAGATATATATAATACTAGCTATTCCCCGCGGCTTTGCTCGCGTGGCCCACCCCACTGGACCCATTATTGAGATAAAAAAATAGCCTATGTGACTCGGGAATAATATAGCTTTCTACTGGTGAAACAATTTTCAAAATCGGTTAAGTAGATCCAGAGATTACCTCATACAATGTCACAAACTCACAAACTTTATCTCTTTATAATATTATTACTAGCTGACCCGGCAAACTTTGTTTTGCCATAAAACACCAAACATTTATCTACCCTACCTTACACTACCTACCCTACCCTACCCTACACTACCTTCCCTACCCTACGCTACACTACCCTACCCTACCCTACCCTACCCTACCCTACGCTACACTACCCTACCCTACACTACCCTACCCTACACTACACTACCCTAACCTACACTACAAACCAAAAATAGTTTATACAATAGCAATAAAGCTCAAATTGACTCTACGTTTTAGTTAGAAAACTTTTGTATGGGAAAAAGAAAAGGGCTGCTTTTATTTTTTTCCGGCAATTATTAGAATTTTTCTACCCGTAAAAACCATCTTTGAACTTCATCGAACATTAAAAAAAAAGAATTTTCCAAATTGGTCCAGTCGTTTTTTAGTTATGCGCTTACCAACACATTTTGCGATTCATTTTTATATTATAGATATTAGTATATATATTTATATATTAGTATAGATATGTAAGATATTGAGCTGTACGTCTACTGGCACGTGGTCCAAAGCACATGCAAAAAGTATTTCGTAAATATTTATAAAGAGGTCTATGAAGGCATCCATCAGACGTGAAACACGATTGATAGCACTGTCCAACAGATTGACCATAAAAGGAGCTGCGGGTTTTGATTTGGAAATACAAATATGGCTTGCTGAATGTGGATGTCAAATATGCAGCATTAGAAAACATCATCTGTCCAGAGGCAAGTTTTTGTCATAATCAACCTACATGAACCTTTACTTATGATCAGTAGGTAAAGGTTTCTTCTACAGAAGATGGTGATTGCCACAATCTTCACGTTTTAGTAGACTGGCAAGACCAGAGCAACAAATGGAGTCATCTATGACATTACACAGCCCAATTCATCATCTTAAGATATTTACGCAGACGGAAGGTAAGAACAGAGACTAATTGGCAAAGTGGAATCACAATATTCTGCCTGATTGTTTTTTCACCATTCAGAACTTTGCCAAGCATTAGGTATTATAGGGCTCGTGGCTAAATAATAAAAGCCGCACGGGTCGATCTTCAAGGTTAAGCAACGCTTGACAAGGTGGGATGGGTGACCATTTCAACATACCGAGTTTCCTCCGTGCATCGGAAAGTACGTTAAGCCGTTGGTCCCGGCTGTCATTTGAAGATCTTTGACAGTCGTTACGGGTAATCAGAAGCTTGAGATCTGACACCAGTCTCGCCAAGGGGTAGCGCGTTACCCACGATAGGCAGTCGCTCCATGTAAGACACTGGTACTCAACTGAATCCGGTTAAACTGGAAGCCAACCCCAACATAGTTGAGGTTTTATTTAAAAAAATATTTTGAATGGTAACAAAAATCATTTTCTATGTAATCAATATTATAAAATAACAATTAACTTTAACTTAAATCAATAAAACTTATTCATCGTTTTCAACACACGGATGCCCGGATGGAGTGGATGTGGTCTAAGTAACATTGCCAGGAAATTGCTAGGCCAAGCGCCTGAAGGCAAGTAACTTTAATTTGCTAGCAGTAAGAGAAAACCCATAGTATTGTATCACTAGCTGTGCTTTCGGCTCTGATGGCTTCGACGCTACAGCAGGCCATCAAGAGCATTATTTTAGAAATACAGGCACTAAAAGAAATACATACAGATGTTTTTTTTAATATAAAACTAACGGACGCCTCGCGATTTCTCCCGCGTAATTCCCGTTCCCGTGGGAATACAGGGATAAAAAAACCCGACTGCTTAAAAAGCGAAATAAAAAGACGTAAACAAGGAGAAAATCATGCTGTGCAGTCGGAGGATACATATTCGCGAGCTGGCTGACCAAAACCAGATGTATCCTACGACTGCACAGCATGATTTTCTTCTTCTTTACGTCTTTTTAGTTCGCTTTACAAGTAGTCGGGTTTTTCGAATTTTAATTAACTTTTTTTATTTACAACTTTTTAGTTATTTTCATTTTAGAATTACGTACACTTAAAGATATAAGTACTTATTTTATTCTTACTTTATTTAATGTACCTAAGTAAAAAAAAAGTTATCTTCTAAAAATTAAACATATAAGTGTTACATATTTGTGAAATCACCTCTTAAAACCCTTTGTTTTGATATTTTTCTTTGCCAATTTTAATGTAGCCTATGACACTCGCAGGGTTAAGACGAATCGATTGACGTAAGAATCATCAAAATCGGCCAACGCGTTTGGTCTCTAGAACGCCATATAGGAACAAACATACATACATATAGACATACCTACATAGACTAATAAACACATTACCCTCCTCGGGCAGTCGGGTAAAAAGTAGCTTATGTCACCCGAGGATAGTGTAGCTTCCCAACGGTGAACGAATTTTTGAAATCGGTTCAGTAGTTTTTAAGTTTATTCGTTACATACAAAAATACAAATGTTTCCTTTTTATAACATTAGTATAGATATGACGAAGAAGCAAGTAAACTCGCGTCTAAAGATACCTAACTCTACAACTAAGTTAAATCACAATAATTTTGCGTAAATGTTTATGATCGACCATATTGCGTAGCCGTGTTCAGTCAGGCAAAAAATATCGTCGGAGAGTAGTCGTGTGTGACGAAATAAATCGGTAATGTGGTCATAACGACGTGTCCTCACACTCGCGCATTATCTAGATGGTACGTGACGCCACGGTCTGCCACACACTAGGGACCATACAGTAAATGACCATATGTTAAGGAACACAGCTCTGAAAGAACATTATTTAAGTTGCCATCCAAAGCTGCATTTGAATCTTGATTAAGTCAGCTTCATGCCAAAGAAAGGTCTGTACCGAAATGCAAATCTTTACCGTTGCATATGATAATTTTATAACCTTTTAGTTTTGGCCAAATACAATTTAAAGAATGATTCTGCGTTCTTCTTTTGTTTCATTTATATGTGTATTTTGAAATCAAGAGAGAGTAAAAGTTGAATAAAAGTTCTTCGTGCTTTTATTTTGTCCATATCTAATCGTACATTTTTATTCTACGTCGTTGTGCCGGGTACTACACATCGCACTGGCCACGTCGCGTAATGCCCTCGTATCTGTCTCTAGGATTACACTTTACGCACCTCGGTCGCTTCACGAACAAATACCTTTACACCGGCTACATGTTATTACCATTTTCGCTTCCAGAATAAAAAATAATGCTAAAAATCACAATAATCAACATAAAAAGCGTTTTAGTCTAAATGTAATTTAAATGTCGCTAAAGCTCCGGGAGTTATTGAAGTTTAATGATTACTTACATCGTGAGGAAACCGGCACAACATCGTGAGGAAACCGGCACAACATCGTGAGGAAACCGGCATGAACATCGTGAGGAAACCGGCATGAACATCGTGAGGAAACCGGCATGAACATCGTGAGGAAACCGGCACAACATCGTGAGGAAACCGGCAACATCGTGAGGAAACCGGCATAAAATCGTGAGGAAACCGGCATGTCCTAGAACCAAAAATTCTCAAGCATGTGACATCCACCAACCCGCACTGGGCCCGCGTGGTGGATTACGGCCTATTCCCTCTCACAGAGAGGAGGCCTGTGTCCCAGCGACTGATGATGTGATGTCATGATCACTTACATACGGTGTAAAAAACATTTTTATTGACAAAAGTAAGGCATCAAAACTATTTAGGGATACATTAACATTTTATAAGCTTGTTCGATAAACTGGATGCATTATGCAACAATAAGGAATTCATAACATTACATACACGGAGGTGAATAAATCTCGATCCCTTTGAACCAGTACAAAAGAAACATCAGAATTACTAAGTACCAACACATTATTCAACTACTCAGTGATTCGTAACGTCCGTTCATGCAACTGGATACGAAATATATTCAGGCAAAGGTCAGAAATAACTCGATCGGAACAATAAGATGTGTGTAGTATTTTAGCAAGTAAAGCCGTCACCTCATCCCTCGTCTAGGGTTGCGAGCTGATCTGAACAGATTCATTTACAACGACAGATAACATCACCTAGTTTATTGGACATTGTGCGTACGTTCCGATGGAACGATAAGCTGATACCGCGTACGCCACGGTAATCAATTACTACCACCTACCTACGCGCTCCCATTCAATATCAGAACGTTTTTATTGAAGCTCCCGACGCCGCGAAAATTAAACACTCGTTATTTTTTCAGATGAACGATAAAAGTATGATTGAATTAAAAATATAATATTCAATTTACTTTGTTTATTTAGGACTGAACTGGGAGTTAATTTATACGCTTTTGTACTGCAGAATTTAATACGTCTTAAGGCGGTACCCCGAGCAAAACGCCGCGCTAGCCGTTTTTCGTGCTGTTTTTAGGAGCTATCTACTCGTTATTTAAAAAGAAATATCAATTAATAAAAATACATTAAATTTCTACATAATATTGATTCTAAAATGGTAGATTTCGTTTTTTTTTAATGTTGTATATATTTCACTAATCTCCTTCCAAAAAAAAAAAAATATGAGAAATAATTATTGATAGCATGCATCTCCTCGTAAAGTGTTTTAATGATTTTTTGTACTAACACTAATGGATAGACAATTTAATAACGAACATTTTTGTAGTAATTCTTTTTTCAAAAGACCAAAATTCGATTTTATAAAGATTTAATTCCAAAATCTGGGCGTATTCACTACTGTAATTCATGCGCCACCAGTGCCGCTAGACCAATAGGAATGCTCATATTTCATGCCGATTTTTTGGTCAGGGTACCGTCTTAAGTTTTGACGCCGCCGCTTTTCAAGTTACTTGTGGACTGCACAAAATAAATGTACAAGAGAGTAAATAACAGTCGATTGCTAGCTTAGGTGTCGTTCGCTTGGAAGTTATCAATCATAGAGGTACAACTGGTGTAATCAGCATCACAGCCATCATCAAACTACATGCCAACGGTATTTATGGAATTGAAACGCGTTTCGTCCGACACCCGTCAATCATGCGACTCAAATGGTTGGTTAGACGCTGAGATCTTACATAAATTAGATGTCAGCGATGAACGCAATCGATAGACTATCATTTGGAAATACGTAAATAGCATTCAAGTACTGAGGCAATCATTTGATGGACTATTAATTATTAAAAAAAAATATTTAGTTTCACCGGTCCCGGTGTCTGTAATGGGACTTTCTCGGTTGCCGCTTGCGCTTAAATTTTGCATGCATGTGTAAATATTGTTTGCAACTAGTACGGGGTTCAGGGAGTTCGCATCAACCTGGATGAAAATTTCGTGCATTATGTCAATTAGAATAAGTTGTAACGCCGATTTGAATCTGGGCCAAATAAATGATTATAATTATGAATTCGGATGACAATACAACCCGCATTGGGCCCGCGTGGTGGATTACGGCCCAATCCCTCTCACAGAGAGGAGGCCTGTGTCCCAGCAGTGGGAACATTAATAGGCTGATGATGATGATGACAATACAAAATTCGTTTGATTCGTCTTGACAAGAAATTTAGTCCTAGATGAAATACGGGTGTGACGTTTGAAATAATAACAAAAGTTCGAATGATTGTATGACCTAATTTTAAATACTTTTTTTTTAAGATAACGATCAAATGATTTAAAGAATTATTGATATAATTTCATTTTACTTAATGTTTTATGGTATAATGAACATTTTCTCTATTGCAAATTTGAATTAATATTCAATTAGTATAATATTCAGTTAATATAATATTCAAAATCTATAAGTAACGTTTAATATCTTTCAGAAATAGATCGAATCTGTTCCAAAACCGAATCGGTGCACTTC
Source organism: Orthosia gothica (assembly GCA_949775005.1). Lineage (NCBI taxonomy): Eukaryota > Metazoa > Arthropoda > Insecta > Lepidoptera > Noctuidae > Orthosia > Orthosia gothica. The sequence goes on along the minus strand of OX459034.1, from coordinate 28,528,969 downwards.
ACGTAGTCTTTTGGCTGATACCTAGCTAGAGAGTATATAAAACCCGGGGGCACGAAGGGAGGGGGCTACTACCCCCGCCCGCTATAACAAAGCATAGACACCCGAGCGAGCCGTAGTGGCTGAAGCTGCGAAGTTGAGCATGGGTGCCTATCTTTTGTTACGTAAGAGTAACGGGGTTGCACTTCCCGCAGCGCTGGATACGATGTAGAAGCAACTTTAGTGTTTTGAGATTAGGTTACAATTATTATTTTTCTCAACGCTCCGTCGTTACCTTAGAAAATTAGTAAATATGAAAATGAGGTCAAATTAATATTATATAAAAAGAGCAGTAAACAAATTAAAAATTATATGAAAGACATGTATATTGTAAGAGCAGTGGTGGCCCAGTGGTATCGGCCGCGACTTACAAGTTGTAGGTCGTGGGTTCGAGCCCAGGCAGGCGCTTTACTTTGTGTAAATTATTTCTTCACCACTGCTCTCAAAACGGTGAAGGAAAACATCGTGAGGAAACCGGCATGTCCTAGAAACAAAAATTCGAAGACATGTGACATCTACCAACCCGCACTGGGCCCGCGTGGTGGATTACGGCCCATTCCCTCTCACAGAGAGGAGGCCTGTGTCCCTGCAGTGGGAACATTAATAGGCTGATGATGTGATGTGTGATGTGTATATTTATTTAAAGTTGTTCAAATATTCAGAGTAGATAATAGTGAATATGATTTTGCGTTGCAGTAGCTATCTATCCGGACTGCACCGGGTACATATAAAATAAACATAAAATTAAAAAAAAAAAATTGGATATAAATTTTTGTAAATACTTTGTAAAATAAAATTAAAAGGAGGAATTAAAAAATAAATATATATATATTTGAACAACTATTGTGGAGGAAGTTTGATTTATGTCAAAATTGACTTGAATTTTAAATTAATCTGATGTAAGAAAAGTTTCATTCTGTAAAATTAGAAACGGTTCCTTTTTTTATTACAGTTTCTCACAAACGTTGAAACAATCTGCGATCCGTAAAAGATTTTCCTTTTACTTTGACCGGGAGGTCCAAAGATGACATTGTAAATACTGGCAGTCTAGAGCAAGATCGCAATTCTCAGCCTTCGGAACGCAATCAACCATGACTTGACCATTAGCGCCGTGTCATTGGAACTTTGATGTGTTTATTCAGCCGCTGTAAGTGTCCCCTTAGTGTGTACACTACTGCAAAGAGTCGAGCAAATATTGTGCAAAACTGAGTACCTATATCTACACAAATTGACAATGTTTACTGAGGCAGATTAATTGTTTAGCAAGATTTTACTTTCATTTAAAAGGTGCTAGTTGAATTATACGATCCTGTATGACTTGTGAAGCCAACTAGCCTGGTTTTATGGTGACCAATATACTTATGTCAAGTTGTAAACTGACTGTTTCGTAATTTTACCGGCCTATGGCTAGGCTTGGAAGGGAGGGCATCTCTCCGGGTGTCTGCCACTTATTTGCTCACATACCTTCTGCATCATTACAGTGCAGTGATTGTTAGTGCACTATTGTAAACTGTGCTGGTTTTTGTGGCGTGTAGTTAAAAGCGTTGTCTAACAACGGCATTTACGGCGGTTGTCTGCTATAATAAAATTAAGTTTAATGCCGACTCTAAATGCGAGGGCTAATATAACTCGACGCCAATTCTTAGTTATTATAATAAGAGAACATGTCCTTTATTTCTGTTTTTTAAAGGTTTTATGGTCTTTTATAGTATGACGAATCGGAAATGTCTGTAGGACTTAAGGATGTTGATGGTTCTGCTGTTTTTATTTCTGTTAAGTTTTTATGATGGATTTCAACTTTCAAGCAATTCTTTTTTGAGTCGCTTTATGGTTGGAAATTCTTATTATTCTTTGTTCTTTATGCAAATTGCTATAAAAATATAAAGCTGCAAAAATAAGAACATTGAACATGTTTCGAAGGGCTCTCGGTAATTATGACGAATTTAATTTGCATTTTACACGAAACTTGTTAAATGTTCAAGGAACTGACGACAACAATGTAATTATGTTATTAAGTGGAATTACGGAGCTGTGAGGGCGAACTTCTGAGTTATATCTGGAGAGACAATTGTCGAGAGCGCGCGCGACGCGGGCGCACGTCTCGTCGCCACGCATGCGCAGGACGCGGGACGTGCCACATCGTTCATTAGCGTTTTTGCCCTAATTAAGTACATGAAGTGTTCTGTACTGCAGCCAAATTAAATATGAATTATGCAAATAAATGTGCCTGTTCTTATTTTCTTATTAAACCTTGAAAATGAAACGCATTAGGATTAAAAACATTTTTTTCCTGCTCATTTGAGTTACTATAAATAAATTCCACATTGCAAATGAATTGATTCAAGGAAGGTCACTGTTAGTTGTAACACTACAACAAGCGATTTTCAAATTGACTTCAACGACAGTAGCAAACATTTTATTATTCCAATGTTTCGAAAAGTGGACCTTAACGCATTTAAAACGACGTAGGCAGCGTTTAGTAGGCATTATTCATAAAAAAAAAACTTAATTCAAAAATCAAAAAACCTGACTGCATCAAAAGCGAACTAAAAAGTCGTAAACAAGGAAAAAATCATGCTGTGCAGTCGGAGGATACATATTCGCGGGCTGGCTTAGCAAAATCTGGTGTATCCTCCGCCTGCACAGCATGATTTTTTCCTTGTTTACGACTTTTTAGTTCGCTTTTGAAGCAGTCGGGTTTTTTGATTTTTTGAATTAAGTTTTTTTATTTATAACTTTTAAGTTAGGTTTTTTTCGAACTAGATACATTTAAACATATAAGTGTTATATATTTTTGAAATCACCTCTTAAAACCCTTTATTTTGATACCACACACGATGGGTTTCAGAATGAGATAGAGGTGGGGAAAAAAAAATTGGGCTCCCACAATATGGCAACCAAAATCCGCCATTTTTCTATTGTCCAATTTTAATGTAGCCTATGACAGTCGCAGGGTTAAGACGCATCGATTGACGTATGAATCATCAAAATCGGCCAACGCGTTTGGTCTCTGGAACGCCATATAAGAATAAGAATAAGAATAACATACATACATACATACATACATACAATAGACTGATAAACACATTACCCTCCTTCGGCAGTCGGGTAAAAATGAATACTGCCTACTAAATGAAACCATTAGATTGATAGTCACATTGTGACATTGCAGTCACAAATCCATTAGTTCTTCCTCGGCAATGAATGCTATGATGTATAGCAGCTTCGGTTTCAGCTCAGATCAATGTGGAATATTCAATAATCTTGAGTTTAATCTTCGGAACAGCCTATAGAAGCTGAGATTGCATCCAGTCTTACAGGTCTTGTCTCGTAAGTCTTTTACTTATAATTTACTACTTGAAAGATGTAAAGTGCAAAATCGAAGTTTGTCATAACCACTCAAGACTCAACTTTATCCTATCAAACGAAGTTTCAAATTAGCATAAAGGGTTCTTTCTCAAAATATCGTCCCAAGAAATATTAATAAGAATCTGTCAAAGTAGGAGGAAAAGATAATTTAGTACTTGTAGCGGGAGACACGTCTTGGTATTCATTTTCAGTGCGAATGCTCTCGTCTGAGACATAAATCAATCATATATTGAATGTGAATGATGCGATAGGTCTTACTCACTTTTGTACTTGCATACAAAATACAGGATATAACTAAAGCATGTGAAGTATAATAGAGAAAGCGTTCTATTATAAACCCGATGAGGAAATTTTACGTGGTTCACCTTTATCTCTTGTGTGCCCGAAACGTAGCACAAAAGCCATTCTGTTCTTGTGCACACCAGACAGGATCGCTTTTTAATTGTTTGGTTAATTACGGCATTCAATCGGCTTAGGGCTCCGTAGAAACCATGTAAACGATCGATTCTACGATAATATTTTGTAACCTTCCTATACAAATCTACAAAAAACAGCTCGTGGCAGTAGATGGGCCACCTGCAAGTCGATGGCTTACCAAGCATTCATCAACAATGATTGACACGCCATTAATGTACTAACCCCAGGCTTTCCCGCATAGCTATAACTATTTTAATGATGCCCAGATGAAACTCCATGAATGATTAGCTTGTTAATAATGCGGGAACGTAGGACCATCAATTTTCTAATACCATTTTAGTTGTAATAGCTATCAGGACGTCTGTGTCTTGCTTGTTATCATCAAATAAGGCAGGTCCATAGGTCTTATAGTCAACATTTATATCTCTTTAATGGTTTTATTGAAAGCAAGGTTTGTTTTTTGCTGTTGTATCTCTAGTTTTTATTCGTCAAAATATTCTTGTTATGTTCAAGTAAATCCATGAATGCGTCGCGGAACGGTGTCTGTTGCCATTAAGTGAGCTAGGCCATTGCATATGTTAGTTGATTGTGAATCACTGCTACTTGTATACCTGGCCCTAAGTGGGTGCATGCGTCGGCACACAAGGGACCTTGCTCATGATAATGCATCGAAACGACATCACTAAAATGCGAAGTATCGTAATTGTAATGGCCACCACTGACACCGCACTATCTACCATCGCGCGCAGTAAGTGGACTGATCCTATCGACTGCTGGACAATGAGCCACATCACTACCGGCTCTTTCATTATCGATATATTGCTAGTATTGTTTCACATATCGATCTTATCATTTATTTATATGTGTTTCTGACCATCGACGGGTTCACATTCTTTTTCATCATCAACTTGCTCTATCGATAATAAGATAAAAATACTTTTCATTTTTCATAATCGGAAAGTCGAGTTTGTTTGAACCGAGTAGCAGGTGGAAGACGCTGTTCCCACTACCTTTGGGCGGGAATGACTCGTATAGTCCCTGTCACAAGAAACTATATTTTTTGTAAATAAAGAATTCTACTAAGTTACGTAACGACAATTCAATCAACAACAAATAATCCCAAATTCAAACATATCAAAGTAACATAATACACGTGTATGTAGATATAGTTATTCTAAATCTATGTGTGATACGAAACTAACGACCAATTTTATTTGGTCGGGTTATATTTTACCAATATAAAACGCTGTCGCCTAATGTTTAGTGGTAGACGCGTTCCAGTATATGACATAATAACAGATAGTATTATATCATTTGAAATAACGTTCACATGATATAATTATCCTATGCTCTAAAAAAAATAACCTAATTTCATGTGATCTAATGGTATATTTCAAAACATTCATTTGCTCTAATAACATTTAGTATAACGTTCATTTCATATCATTTTTAATCTGTATAATGCTATTTTTCTAGAACTTTCATTTGATCTAATTTTCATATTTAGTAAGGTAACGCACCGTTCTTGAGAAAATCAAACTATTGTAACCTAACCTCTAAACACTAAATTTGCTTTTGTTTCGTCTCCGGCGATGCAGGAAGTGCAACCCCTGTACCCTTACGTAACATAGGATGGGCACCCATGCTGGGAGTTGTTCTCCCTTCGCGCCTATGGTTTTTATATACACTCAAAGCCCACGGTTAATGTATGGTTTGACGCACCCATATATTTTTAGCATTTTCCTGTTGCTAATGCCAAAATTTCGTTGATAGACTGTCACTTGTCTTGGGACCCAGAACGTTCCCGCATTTTCGAGGCGGGGGGGCTCAGTAGCCGTGGCTTGGTCACCCACGGTGAAGTGAAGTGGAACCCCAGGAGGGACCGCTCGTGAGGGCTTTTGCTAACTAAGCCGACGACGGCGACGTAGCGGCCAACAAGTAGGTTGCAGTGCCGATTGCGCGCGACATCGCAACTGAGGCGGGCTGCGATGTCTTATGGAGCATCCCAGGTCCCATACGATATCGTGGTTCAAGGTTGAAGGCCGCAGCGGTAGAGGACTGCCGGTATTGTGGTGCGCTGCTCTCCCTTCCGCAGCCTGGATGGCGTCACACCAAGGAGAGGGAGAATTTTGACAAGAAGACCGAGGAGGAAAAGAAATTATGATAAGGAAATGATCACTACCATACGAGCAATCAGCAATATTCCACGAAAGAAGTGAAGATAGAACAGGAGACCAAAAAGTGAGGTCTACTACACTTTTTGGATCTTGGGAGAGAAGAACTCTTCGAGTAGGAGAGACATCATTAAGTTGTTGTTAATTACACGAAACGTCGGACACCAGTGTATGCTTGCTTCTTGGATCTTTCTCGTGCCTTTGACCTTGTATCTTACGATGTCCTGTGGGAGAAGTTACGGGAGAGGGGAGTGCCGGCGGAGCTGTTGCGTATCTTCCAGTACTGGTATCACAACCAGACTCACAGTGTGAGATGGGCCGATAGGCTGTCTGTGTCGTATAGGCTAGACTGTGGGGTTAGACAAGGTTTTCCAAGCAGCCGAACTGTGCGGAAAGTGTCACTTTTTTTCACTAGTGCTTTTTACTTTCCTGTATTTTTTTAATTTTTAACTCCAACGTCACTCCAACGCATAGAGTTTTTATTATTTGAGAAAAGTTTTAAAAATTAGTTATTTACAGATTATCATTCATATAAAAGGTAAAATAAAACTAATACTTTATTTTAGGCGTTTTTAATTACTCTAGATTTAGATTTTAATCAATAAATTAATTTTAAATATTCATTAAATATGTTTGGCAGAACGTATATTTTGCTCGTGCCTTATTGCGTTAAGATGTGACAGCTATTCGCACATGCGCAGTAGATATGCCCGAGGAACTATTAGTTAATCTGTAGATATGCTGAACGCGCTTGAATAAGCCCGCCATTTTATTAATTTCATTTTATTAATTTATTTATTTCCTCGCACAATGCATAGTAAAATATTGTATGGTACACGTACGTAAGATGATTGCCGACTTGTGTCGATTTATCCACTCACTCGCTTCGCTCGCTCGTGAATAAAAATGCCACTCATCGGAAATCACCTACCTTCCGCACTTGTAGCATAAATAACTATTTCCTACAGGAAGTTGTTGGAATAGATTGTTATTCATTATGAGGTTGGACTCCATAGAATGGAGAAGAAAACTTTTTTTTTGCAATTTCTAAATAAGATATGCGCACAGAGGGAAAATGAGTAGACGCTTCCTCATATGAAACATTATCCTGTGACATTAAGGATTTAATGTTTTTTTGCTTGTCATGCTCAGGACAAAACCTATTTGTAGCGAAATGCTTCCCTGAACAGAATAAACAAGATACCATATCCTCAGCAACACTATATCCATCCGCAGAATGAGGTTGAGATTGAGAACACCGGAAGCAACGAAGGGTCTAACGACATTGAGCCTTTGCATGGCCAAACCGACAGCAATTGTTACACTGTATGGTGGGAAATTTATAAGTTTCAACAGGTAAAGAAGTGTGGTAGAAGTAAACATGACCGGGTAAAACCTGGCCATGGAAGGTAAGGACAACACTCTGGGTTGCTATCCATGTGACTTTGATGATGATTTTTAGAGCCCCTTACTTACCTCTCCCTACTTTTTATTTTTTTTGCTTCGAGAAATGATAATGCATACTGCGCTACCACGGGGAGATAGCGCAGTTATGTGTGACTCCATCCCGCTAAAACGCCACGATGTCCTCCTGTGCCGCTTATGGCGGGAACACGGGCACGCGTTAACAGTCATCGCGAACCCGCCTCGGCTGTCCGTCACCGGGCTCTCCTCTGGGGAGTACCGCCCATCACCGGCGCACCAGAACACACTGTGCGCCGTGACCACCCCAGGGACCAAGCCAACACATGGGTGCCAGACGACCCCGTGTATGACACTCTTGGTCCCCCTGTGACGGGTCAAGGTCAATGGCCCCGCCACCTACCATTTTTCCTACCAGGTTACCTCCTGTACACGTAAAGCGGGTCTGTTTTTTTGTTGTCTATCTATGGTGTGGGATATCGTTGGATAAGCCATTCGAAAATATTACGGTTCTGTGAAAACCATTTTACGATTCAGGTATCTAGATATAGGTTATTGAAATGAAAATATACCAAATAACTTTATATGATGTGAGACGCAACTATCAAATAATATAATGATTGATATAATTTAATTTTATCTAATTTTATATGGTACTAGCTGACCCGGCAAACTTTGTTTTGCCATAAAAAGACCAAACATTTATCTACCCTACCCTACCCTACCCTACCCAACCCTACCCTACCCTACACTACCCTACCCTACCCTAGCCTACGTACCCTACCCTACCTACCATACCCTACCCTACCCTAGCCTACGTACCCTACCCTACCTACCCTACCCTACCCTACCCATTAAAAAAAAAAAAAAAAAAAATATCCTATCTCTCAAGTTGGATCGAACTGCACATGGTGTGCGAATTTTATTATAATCGGTTAAGTGGTTTAGGAGTCCATTGAGGACAAACATTGTGACACGAGATTTATATATATTAAGATAATAAACATTTTCTCTAATGCACATTATAATTAATATTCAATTAGTATAATAAACAGTTAAAACCGAATCGGGGCAGCCCGACTTTAAGTAGTGTTATGCTGTTACCCCATTTTTTTCCCGTGCAGAAATGCTGCACGACCCACAACGCACGAAAAAATCCCCGGTGTCCTCCTGTGCCGCTTATGGCGGGAGCACGGGCACGAGTTAGCACTTACCGCGAATCCGCCGCGACTGTTCATAACCGGACCCTCCTCTGGGGAGTAACCCCCATCACCAGAACATATTGCACGCCGTGACCATCTCAGGGACTAAACCAGCACATGGGTGCCAGATGACCCCGTGTATGGCACCCTTGGTCTCCCTGAGACGGGTCAGGTCAGTGGCCCCGCCACCTGCCACTTTTCAGCCGCAAGGGGATAGAGACTTGCTCCACCGCGTCCGCCATCAGACGGTGGTGACCACGTCCAGGCTGCGGAAGGTATGGAGAGCGGTGCACCGCAATACTCCTCTTCTACCGCGGCCTTTATCCCTCAGTTGCGATATCGTATGGGACCTAGGACGCTCCATACAACATCGCGGCCCGCCTCAGTTGCGATGTCACGCGCAAGCGGCACCGCAATCTACTTGTTGGCCGCTACGTCGTCGGCTTAGTAGGCAAAAGCCCTGACCAGCGGCCCCGCCTTGGTGTCCTCTTCGCTTCACCGTGGGTGACCAAGCAACGGCTACTGAGCCCCCCTAACTCGACAATGTGGGGACGTTCTGGGTCCCTAAACAAGTGGCAATCTATCAAAGTTAATGAGCCGTTAGTGATAGGAAAATGCCAAAATGTATGGGCACGTCAAACCATACATTTGTCATGTGCCTAAAGTGTATATAAAAACGATGAAGGAGGAGCAACCAATCTACATGGTTGCCTATCCTATGTTACGTAAGGGTACATGGGTTGCACTTCCCGCATTGCCGGAGACGACGCAGAAGCTACTTTAGTGTTTAGAGGTTAGGTTACAATAATTTTGTTTTTCTCAAGAACCTTAGTAAATATGAAAATTAGATCAAATGAAAGTTCTAGAACAATAGCATTATACAAATTGAAAATTATATGAAATGAACTTTATACTAAATGTTATTAGAGCAAATGAAGGTTTTGAAATACAACATTAGATCACATGAAATTAGGTTTTTTTATAGAGCATATGAAAATTATATCATGTGAACGTTATTTCAAGTGATATTAACTATATGTTAATATGTTATATAATCTTTTGTGGTACTGGAACGCATCTACCACAAAATATTTTTTTATTTTAATAGGTCGTCTCCCAGGGCAACCCTGATTGACTGCTGCTTAACCGGGCGATCCTGTGGAGACTAAACTATAACCTCCAGCCAGGCAGCCACAAAAATTAGGCGACAGCGCTTTATATCGCTAAAATATAACCCGACCAAATGCAATTGCTCGTTAGTTTCATTCTTATATAGGTTACTTTAAGTTGTTTGAATTTGGGATTATTTGTTGTTGATTGAATTGTCGCTACGTAACTTCGTAGAATTCTTTATTTACATAAACTATAGTTTTTCGTGAGGGGGACTTTATGGAGTCTTACCCGCCCAAAGGTGGGGGAAACAGCGTCTTCCACCAGCTACTCGGATCAAACAAACACTACTTTCCGAGCATGAGTAGTGAAAAGATTTTTTCTTTTACTTTCTAGCAAGTTAATGATGAATAAGAATGTGTCAATACACTAACTTATTAAACAGGAAGTAACTCAAAAGATACTCAAATATTATAAAAAATAGGAATTAGTTATTTCTCCCACATATACGAGTCATTCCCGCCCAAAGGTGGTGGGAACAGCGTCTTCCACCTACTACTCGGTTCAAACAAACACGACTTTCCGATTATGAAAAATGAAAAGTATTTTTATCTTATTATCGATAGAGCAAGTTGATGATGAAAAAGAATGTGAACCCGTCGATGGTCAGAAACACATATAAATAAATGATAAGATCGATATGTGAAACAATACTAGCAATATATCGATAATGAAAGAGCCGGTAGTGATGTGGCGCATTGTCCAGCAGTCGATAGGATCAGTCCACTTACTGCGCGCGATGGTAGATAGAGCGGTGTCAGTGGTGGCCATTACAATTACGATACTTCGCATTTTAGTGATGTCGTTTCGGTGCATTAGCATGAGCAAGGTCCCTTGTGTGCCGACGCATGCTCCCACTTAGGTTCAGGATACAAGTAACAGTGATTCACAATCAACTTACAGATGCAATGGCCTCGCTCACGTAATGGCAATAAACACCGTTCCGCGACGCATTCACGGATTTACTTTGAAGAATAAAAACTAGAGATTTAACAGCAAATAAAAAAAAACAAAAATCAAAAAACCCGACTGCTTAAAAAGCGAACTAAAAAGACGTAAACAAGAAGAAAATCATGCTGTGCAGTCGGAGGATACATATGCGCGAGCTGGCTGACCAAAACCAGATACATACATAGACTGATAAACACATTACCTTCCTTCAGTAGTCGGGTAAAAAGCCATTCTGTCTGGTGTGCACAAGGACAGAATGGCTTCTGTGCTAAGTTTCGGGCACACAAGGGGTTATACAGGTGGACCACGTAAAATTTCGTCATCAGGTTTATAATAGAACGTTTTCTCTATTATGCGTCACATGCTTAAATTATAGCCAGTATTTTGTATGCAAGTAACAGTACAAAAGTGAGTAAGACCTATCGCATCATTCATCCAATCCATGATTGATTTATGACTCAGACGAGAGCATTCGCACTGAATATGAATACCAAGACGTGTCTCCCACTACAAGTACTAAATTATCTTCTTCACCTACATTGACAGATACCTATTAATATTTCTTGGACGATATTTTTAGAAGCCTTTTATGCTAATTTGAATCTTCGTTTGATAGGATAAAGTTGAGTCTTGAGTGGTTATGACAAACTTCGATTTTGCACTTTACATCTTTCAAGTAGTAAATTATAAGTAAAAGACTTACGAGACAAGACCTGTAAGACTGGATGCAATCTCAGCTTCTATAGGCTGCTCCGAAGATTAAACTCAAGATTATCGAACATTCCATATTGAACTGAGCTAAAACCGAAGCTGCTATAACATCATAGCAATCAAAGCCGGGGAAGAACTAATGGATTTGTGACTGCGATGTCACAATGTGACTATCAATCAAATGGTTTCATTCAGTAGGCAGTATTCATAGAAGGTTGTTTTAAATGCGTTAAGGTCCACTTTTAGAAACTTTTGTAATAATAAAATGTTTGCTGCTGTCGTTGAAGTCAATTTGAAAATAGCCTGTTGTAGTGTTACTACAACAGATAATATAATACTAGCAATCTGTATGCTTTTACAGTTTATTTGACCCCACAATTCAGTAACAGTCACCTCCCTTAAATAAATTAATTTGCAAAATGGATATTTTTATAGTTAATCCTGCATATTTTCAAGGTTTAATAAGAACAGGCACATTTATTTGCATAATTCGTATTTAATTTGGCTGCAGTACAGAACACATCATGAACTTAATTAGTGCAAAAACGCTAATGTACGATGTGGCACGTCCCGAGTCCTGCGCATGCGTGGCGACGAGACGTGCGCCCGCGTCGCGCGCGCTCCCGACAATTGTCTCTCCAGATATTACTCAGAAGTTCACCCTCACAGCTCCGTAATTCCACTTAATAACATAATTACATTGTTGTCGTCAGTTCCTTGAACATTTAACAAGTTTCGTGTAAAATGCAAATTAAAATTGTCATAATTACCGAGAGCCCTTCGAAATATGTTCAATGTTCGTATTTTTGCAGCTTTATATCTTTATAGCAATTTGCATAAAGAACAAAGAATAATAATAATTGCCAACCTTATTGCAATTTAAAAAAAGAATTGGTTGCAAGTTAAAATCCGTCATAAAAACTTAACAGAAATAAAAACCGCAGAACCATCAACATCCTTAGGTCCCTACAGACATTACCAATTCGTCATACCACAGGTCATACTATAAAACACCATAAAACCTTTAAAAAGCAGAAAAAAGGACATGTTCTCTTATTATAATAACTACGAATTGGCGTCGAGTTATATTAGTCCTCGCATTTAGAGCCGGCATTAAACTTAATTTTATTATAGCAGACAACCGCCGTAAATGCCGTTGTTAGACAACGCGTTTAACTACACGCCACAAAAACCAGCACAGTTTACAATAGTGCACTAACAATCACTGCACTGTAATGATGCAGAAGGTATGTGAGCACATAAGTGGCAGACACCCGGAGAGATGCCCTCCCTTCCAAGCCTAGCCATAGGCCGGTAAAATTACGAAACAGTCAGTTTGCAACTTGACATAGGTATATTGGTCACCATAAAACCAGGCTAGTTGGCTTCACAAGTCATACAGGATCGTATATTTCAACTAGCACCTTTTAAATGAAAGTAAAATCTTGTTAAACAATTAATCTGCCTCAGTAAACATTGTCAATTTGTGTAGATATAGGTACTCAGTTTTGCACAATATTTGCTCGACTCTTTGCAGTAGTGTTGTGTACACTAAGGGGACATTTACAGCGGCTGAATAAACACATCAAAGTTCCAATGACACGGCGCTAATGTTCAAGTCATGGTTGATTGCGTTCCGAAGGCTGAGAATTGCGATCTTGCTCTAGACTGCCAGTATTTACACCGTCATCTTCGGACCTCCCGGTCAAAGTAAAAGGAAAAGCTTTTACGGATCGCAGATTGTTTCCACGTTTGAGAAAGACTGTAACAAAAACCGGCCAAGTGCGAGTCGGACTCGCGCACGAAGGGTTCCGTACTTGCTAAATTGCGGTTTACGATTTATGACGTCTTAAAAAAAAACTACTTACTAGATCTTATTCAAACCAATTTTCGGTGGAAGTTTACATGGTAATGTACATCATATATTTTTTTTTGTTTTATCATTCTCTTATTTTAGAAGTTACAGGGGGGGGACACATTTTACCACTTTGGAAGTGTCTCTCGCGTAAACTGTTCAGTTTACAAAAAAAATATATTAGCAATCTCAATATCATTTTTGAAGACCTATCCATAGATACCCCACACGTATGGGTTTGATGAAAACAATTTTTTTACTTTCAGTTTCAAGTATGGGCACCCCCAAAATTTATTGTTGTGGAAAACAATATTTTTGTGTGAAAATCTTAATGCGGTTCACAGAATACATCTACTTACCAAGTTTCAACAGCATAGTTCTTATAGTTTCGGAAAAAAGTGGCTGTGACATACGGACGGACAGACAGACAGACAGACATGACGAATCTATAAGGGTTCCGTTTTTTGCCATTTGGCTATGGAACCCTAACAAAAAGTAAGTGACTTTTGTAATTTTATAGAATGAAACTTTTCTTACATCAGATTAATTTAAAAATTCAAGACAATTTCGACATAAATGACACTTTCTCCACAATAAAGTTCTTCAAACATTAGACATTAATGAATATGATTTTGCGTTGCAGTGGCTGTCTTCCCAGACTGGACCGGGTACATGCAGTCAATGCACTATTGAAATTTATAGTATCCTGCGAATCTACCGCCTCCGAGGCTAGGAAGGGTCGTCGACCTAGGAACGGCGTTAGGATACCTAGGTCGGTAGGTACAGTTTAGGTGCGCTGGCTGGATAGCTCGACGAACCCGGATGCCTTGCATTTATTATACTACATTTACTATTCAATGGAGCGAGCTACATTAGCGCACTTCGTCAACAAAGTTGAGAGGCTTGATAATAGTGTTTGCTCTGCGATAATAATTACAGTCTAAATCTTATTTTAAGTGAGCAAACTAAGATAAAATTTAATGATGGTAAACAAAGATAAACTAATTTGTTTTGTTGACTTTTCTTGTTGTCAGTCAACAAGATGTTAACTACCTACACTCTTTGCGCTGTAGCATGGTGTGGGTGACAGTTTCAATATTTTTTACGCATATACGTATACGCATTTTTTGTAGTTTAACGTCATACCATAGTTATACCAAATACCATAGTTACTATAAAAATGCGTATACGTGTATGCGTAAAAAAAAATATTTTAACTATTTTTTATTGAAACCACAGACATAAAGGGGAATGCCCATTTTGTGAGGGAACTTGGGCCCCTTTGAAAAAATGTTGTTTCTGATGAATTTGGTTGTATATTGTAGAAAAAACATGATAAATTCATAATTACAAAACATTTTTTATTTATTTTGCGAGGTTCACGAGATATAACGATGTTTCTGTTCTTGAAATGAACCCTTATTACAATGCAATAAGGTGCATACAAATGTCCAAGTGAAGGAACCTGATCTGTTGTTGTCTGTACATATAAAGTAAAGGAAACGGATAGAAAATAACACAAAATATAAATCCTATTTTTGTACAATATTGAAATCGCAGACACGGTACCTCATAAGGGGCCTGTGTATGGGCAATCTCCTTTAAGGAGGTACCCCGAGCAAAACGCCGCGCAAGCCGTTTTTTGTGCTGTTTTTAGGAGCTATCTACTCGTTATTTAAAAAGAAATATCAATTAATAAAAATACATTAAATTTCTACATAATATTGATTCTAAAATGGTAGATTTAGTTTTTTTTTAAATGTTGTATATATTTCACTAATCTACTTCCAAAAAAACATAAAAATGAGAAATAATTATTGATATTATGCATCTCCTCGTAAAGTGTTCATTGATTATTTTTTGTACTAACACTAATGGATAGACAATTTAATAACGAACATTTTTGTAGAATTATTTTTTTCAAAAGACCAAAATTCGATTTTATAAAGATTTTATTCTAAAATCTGGGCGTATTCACTACTGTAATTCATGCGCCACCAGTGCCTCTAGACCAATAGGAACGCTCATATCTCATGTCGATTTTTTGGTCAGGGTACCGTCTTAAATAGATAACGTAAACACGTAGTGTAGCAGAGACAGGTGACTGACAGCTGAGTAACATTACAATTGATTTCCTCTCAACCGAACAACCCGCAATATGAGCGAAAATATACGATACACGTGCGAACACTCATTAGGAAGGCACGACTGACACAACCGAGTTCCTCTGAGTTGCTTCCTCTGTTGCAATTTTCTGGCGATAACCATCTAACTGCAGAGGTCTGGATCTTAATCAATGTAGTACTACTTTTGTAGGTGGCTAGCATGAAGTACTGACTTATCGTTCGTGATAGAATATTCCCCATAACTACAACAACGCTTGGTTAAAAGTCGCAGTGTTACTGAACTGGCTATTCTGCCGCATGCTCATTGAATTGTGGGTACCTAGTACCAAAATAGCCCCAATGTGTAGGCTTCACGCTATATACAGGCCTAGCAGTCGGATGATAAAGGATGTCGTAACTCTTTATAAGGAAATACACTAAAGGAAAACTAATTTTATTGGGTCACAAAATTGACGATCTCGCTACAACTCTCCAATTAATGTTAGGTGTCTAATCTATATATATAAAAGAAAGTCGTGTTAGTTACTTCACTTATAACTCAAGAACGGCTGAATCGATTTAGCTGAAAATTGGCAGGGAGGTAGCTTAGAACCAGGAGAAGGACATAGGGTAGGGTAGGGTAGGGTAGGGTAGTGTAGGGTAGTGTAGGGTAGTGTAGTGTAGGGTAGGGTAGTGTAGGGTAGGGTAGTGTAGGGTAGTGTAGGGTAGTGTAGGGTAGTGTAGGGTCGGGTAGGGTAGGGTAGTGTAGGGTAGGGTAGTGTAGGGTAGCGTAGGGTAGTGTAGGGTCGGGTAGGTTAGGGTAGGGTAGGGTAGGGTAGTGTAGGGTAGGGTAGGGTAGAGTAGGGTAGGGTAGTGTAGGGTAGGGTAGGGTAGGGTAGGGTAGGGTAGGGTAGGGTAGTGTAGGGTCGGGTAGGGTAGTGTAGGGTAGGGTAGGGTAGGGTAGTGTAGGGTAGGGTAGGGTAGTGTAGGGTCGGGTAGGGTAGGGTAGTGTAGGGTCGGGTAGGTAGGGTAGATAAATGTTTGGTCTTTTTATGGCAAAACAAAGTTTGCTGGGTCAGCTAGTAACTATATAGATATACTAGCTGTCCCACGCGGCTTCGCTCCCATCATCTGGCTACCTACCTACCCTACATACATGATTGTTGCGTAACTTAAACCGTTTACGTAGCGCACGCAACGTAAGCTCTGAAAATGGAAAAAAAAAACCCGTTTTTGCAACATTTTTCATTTATGCTCCGCTCCTATTGGTTTTAGTGTGATGTTATATAGCCTATAACCTTCCTCGATAAATGGACTATCCAACACAGAAATCATTTTTCAATTCCAACCAGTAGTACCTGAGATTAGCGCTTTCAAACAAACAAACTCTTCAGCTTTATAATATTACTAGCTGACCCGGCAAACTTTGTTTTGCCATAAATCACCAAACATTTATCTACCCTACCTACCATACCTTACACTACCTACCCTACCCAACCCTACACTACCCTACCCTACCCGACCCTACACTACCCTACCCTACACTATCCTACCCTACCCTACACTACCTTCCCTACCCTACGCTACACTACCCTACCCTACACTACCCTACCCTACACTACACTACCCTATCCTACCCTACCCTACCCTACACTACCCTACCCTACCCTACACTACCCTACCCTACCCTACCCTACACTACCCTACCCTACACTACCCTACCCTACACTACGCTACCCTACAAAAAATATATATATATATACGTAAAAAGCATCTTTGAACTTCAACGAACATTTAAAAAAAAGAATTGGCCAAATTGGTCCAGGCGTTGTTGAGTTATGCGGTTACCAACACATTTTGCGATTAATTTTTATGTTATAGAAGATATATAAGTATTGATTATTATTTATATAGTGATTTATTGTAATTAGTTGAACAAAACAAAAGCTAATCAAGAACTAACAATAAATCTACAAGCTTCATTACTTCTCATTTTATCACTTCCTTATTATGATCTCAGTTATCCTGCCTTCCTATTCAGGCCAATGCACTGTTCAATACGAAGTAAATTTAAATTCTTGAAAGTCAATATGCCATAACAATATATCACGGAGAATGAGCCATTAATGTAATGATGGCAATTCCGAGTTAGACCATAAACTGGCCTGCTAAGTCTAAAGAAATTCAATGTAACGATTTTTACATGTAAGCCTGTATCCTTAAGGAGCAGTAGTATAAGGACAAACGTAGTAAATTCTGTTGTATACTTGTGCGTGTCTAACTGAACCGAAAAGTATGTAAGCGGCGGCGTACTTCTTATTTTGTGACTAAACCTTACAGGCTTTTAAATCTTAATCTTAAATAATATTATTCATTAAAAAATCTTTAATTAAAAAAACTTTTTTCGTATTCTTCTCAGCAAACCCTTTCATTTGATACCAATATCATGAGAGTGCACAAAAATAATTAGTCCGTCATCTTGGGCCGTCCGCCATATTGGATTTAGAATGACGTCGCTTAGGTAATTATGCAAACTAAACGTGTATGCAAAATTTCATCTTAATCGGTGAAGGATAACTGCTTTAAAATTCAGTTGCAAGATTTAACCCGAACACACTTACATACATACATACATTGCAAGTTAAATAAAAGCTTGTAAAATATTAGTGTTTTGAACTACCTTTTCGAAACACAAGTTGGTAACGAGCGATTGCTTCAATCTTTATTAGGTACACACGACTCAGGGATATCTTTGAATATGGTTTTGTTGGACATAGTATACAATATTTTAAAGTAGATATCTAGTACTAAAAACAACTAATACTTTTATTATGCGTACAGCTAAGGAGTGGAATTCCCTGCCGGAGTCTGTGTTTCCCGATAGCTACAACCTCGGGGTTTTCAAGTCAAGAGTGAATAGGTTTCTTCTAGGCAAGCGTGTTACACCGTCGACCACATCATCGCTTACCATCAGGTGAGATAGTGGTCAAGCGCGAGCCTATCAATAATAATATTAAAAAAAACAAACAGTGTGCAGAGGTCTTATAAAATAACTTGTCAATTATCTAAACTAGCAGAGTAGGAGGTAATCAGTTTAAAACTTAATCTTAAGAATTGCATTTAGATCAAGTAATAATTTCCTGCTCTCAACTACCTAGCATCCAGTAAAAATCTTAATTTTTAGGGCATTATTCTACCACGAGTTTTGTTCCAAGATAAATAAAACATTCATTCAGAACCACGCAATTGCAAATTGCTCATTTTAAAACAAAGACAATGTAAGATTTTATTCTACCACTCATTATACTTTGTAAATAATCTGTTTCTATAATATAATGTGTATAATGGACGAAGCCCACCTTAATCATAGTAAAAATATACAAACAGTATGGAAACTACCTGCAAACGCTCGAAACGGCAGACTCAAACAAACATATGCACCGACGAGACCCTTACGCAGCGTCTGCAGTGCTGTCATTACAGTACTGAGGCCTTAGTGCGAGTTTTTTAACGTACTCACTCGTGATAACGTAAACGATCTCTTATGTCGAGAAAGAGGTTTCTCCTTATCGTCCCCAGACGGCGCTTATCAAATTACAATACAAATTGACGTTTACGTTAACGCGATTGAGCGTGAATAAAAACTCGCACAAAGGCCTCTGAGCACCGCGACGCGACGAGTGGTCACTTATGTTTGTGTGCGTGTGCCGTTTCGAGCGTCTGTTGGTAGTTTCCATACTGTTTGTATATTTTACTATGCCTTAATGCATCAATGGTTAATGTTCTTATACGGAACATTTCCATAAACGCGGCATTTAGGAACAAGCCCTCGTTTCACATTATAATGGGATCCATTTGGCTCTCTCTTGATAATAACTGAAAATTGTTTTATTACACTGCTCATCCCATATACATCATAGCAGACATTACATGGCAACATTTGTGCTAAAAGTACACGTGAAAGTAATGCTTCTCTTTTACATAAACTGGCAAATTGCCCCCGATATGACTCAAGACTTAGACTTACCATAACAAGTCTTGGTGAGATTTATTTATAGCCATTAAACCTCTGCGAAAGTTTAATGTTAGTACTAAACAGGAACACTATTATAATAAAACCGCTAATAAATCAAATTGCACTCCTGTTCAAAAGAGATATCACAGGACATCTCTCTTGTAAGTTGTAGGGTAGTATAGATAAAGAAAAAAAATATCAATCTACCTATTTTGACTCGACTGGCAGTCGAGGCTTTATTTCATTGGGCTCCATGTTGATGCACGGACCTTCCTACACTCTCAAGGCTTAGCCAGACGATGGACAGACACATGGACAGAAGTGCGAGTCGGACTCGCGCACGAAGGGTTCCGTACTTGGAAAATTGCGGTTTACGATTTATGACGTATTAAAAAAAAACTACTAACTAGATCTCGTTCAAACCAATTTTCGGTGGTAGTTTACATGGTAATGTACATCATATATTTTTTTTTAGTTTTATCATTCTCTTATTTTAGAAGTTACAGGGGGGGGGGGGGACACATTTTACCACTTTGGAAGTGTCTCTCGCGCAAACTATTAAGTTTAGAAAAAAATGATATTAGAAACCTCAATATCATTTTTGAAGACCTATCCATAGATAACCCACACGTATGGGTTTGATGGAAAAAAAAAAATTTGTTTCAGTTTCAAGTATGGGGACCCCAAAATTTATTGTTTTTTTTCTATTTTTGAGTGTAAATCTTAATGCGGTTCACAGTATACATCTACTCACCAAGTTTCAACAGCATAGTTCTTATATTTTCGTAAAAAAGTGGTTGTGACATACGGACGGACAGACAGACAGACATGACGAATCTATAAGGGTTCCGTTTTTTGCCATTTGGCTACGGAACCCTAAAAACGGCTACATTATTTAAGAAAGGATGCCTTTAAGACTTTTTAAAGACAATGCGAAAAAGAGCAATTCTTTTTCTTTTTACCCGACTACCGAAGGAGGGTAATGTGTTTATCAGTCTATGCATGTATGTATGGTTGTTTCTATGTGGCGTTCTAAAGACCAAATGCGTTGGCCGATTTTGATGATTCTTACGTCCATCGATTCGTCTTAGCCTTGCGAGTGTCACTGGCTACATTAAAATTTTAAAATTGACCTAATTATTTTATTTCAATTAGTATGGAAAAAATCTATATTTCTAATACTATACTTCTAATATAATACTATACTTCGTGTGGGGTATCAAAATAAAGGGCTTTTAGAGATTATTGCAAAAAATGTAGAACACTTTATATGTTTAAATGTACTTAATTCGAAAAAAAATGTTAAGTAAAAAGTAATAAATAAAAAAAGTTAGTTAAAAAAAATAAAAAACCCGACTGCTTATGAAGCGAATTAAAAAGACATAAACAAGAAGAAAATCATGATATGCAGTCGGAGGATACATCTGGTTTTGGTCAGCCAACTCGCGAATACGTATCCTCCGACTGCACAGCATGATTTTCTTCTTGATTACGTTATTTTAGTTCGCTTCTTAAGCAGTCGGGTTTTTTGGGGTTCCGTAGCCAAATGGCAAAAAACGGAACCCTTATAGATTCGTCATGTCTGTCTGTCTGTCTGTCTGTCCGTATGTCACAGCCACTTTATTCCGAAACTATAAGAACTATGCTGTTGAAACTTGGTAAGTAGATGTATTCTGTGAACCGCATTAAGATTTTCACATAAAAATAAAAATAAAACAATAAATTTTGGGGGTTCCCATACTTGAAACTAAAACTAAAAATATTTTTTTCCATCAAACCCATACGTGTGGGGTATCTATGCATAGGTCTTCAAAAATGATATAGAGGTTTTTAATATAATTTTTTTCTAAACTGAATAGTTTGCGCGAGAGACTATTCCAAAGTGGTAAAATGTGTCCCCTCCCCCTGTAACTTCTAAAATAAGAGAATGATAAAACTGAAAAAAATATATGATGTACATTACTATGTAAACTGCCAGCGAAAATTGGTTTGAACGAGATCTAGTCAGCAGTTTTTTTTTAATACGTCATAAATCGTAAACCGCAATTTACCAAGTACGGAACCCTTCGTGCGCGAGTCCGACTCGCACTTGGCCGGTTTTTTACTAAATTCAATTCGCAAATAGATATTGCTCGCTATTACCTATACTAATATTATAGAAGAGTTTGTTTGTTTGTTTGAACGCGCTAATCTCAGGAACAACTGGTTGGAATTGAAAAATTATTTCTGTGTTTGTTAGTCCATTTATCGAGGAAGGATATAGGCTATATAACATCACGCTACGACCAATAGGAGCGGAGCATAAATGAAAAAGGTTGCAAAAACGGGCAAAATTATTCCTTTTTGAGAGCTTCCATAAACGGTTTAAGTTACGCAACAATCATGTATGTAGGGTGGGTAGGGTAGATGGGTAGGTAGGTAGCCAGTTGACGCGAGCGAAGCCGCGTGGGACAGCTAGTATATTATAATGCCAGACTATTAGATACAATTGGAAATCAGCAGACGCACAAAGCGAAAAAGTAAATAAGTATAAAGTCCATTCTTTAAAATCAAATCAAATCATTCTTTATTTGCTCAAACATGAGTACAGTACACACAACAAATTGTCAATATGCAAGATATGTTATAAAAGTAAAATACAGAGCGTCATGTTTGCCTTAGTTTATAATGGCATGCAAATATTAATAACAGAATATAAATCAAAATAATACAATTCAAATCAAAATAATAAAATCCAAAACAAAAAAATAAAACTCAAATCAAAATCATAATTCCAAAATATCATGTAAATCAATGATTTAAAAAATTACAAATGTCAATATTATCATTCCAGAATGTTAAATTATTAAATTATTATTATGCAATAATGTCAAAATTTATAAAAAAATAATGTTACTGTCAGAAAAACGAAAAACCATTCAATCAATAAAAACTTTTTCAGCTAAAAATTCGGAGACACTATAGTAAGCTTTTTTAGAAAGAAACATTTTTAATTGACGGTTGAACGCCCCACCATTCAGCTCCTTCCAACGTTTAGGCAATATGTTAAATATAGTAGGCGCCATGCATACAATATTTCTGCGCATGAGTGCAGTTTTTGCTGAATAGCCTTGAAGAAGGCTTTAAGAAGGCTTTAGCCCACACTGTATGAGAAAAGTAATAATAATTACATTAAAACTTCATCATGATTGTATTCGATTCATTGGTTAGCTCCGTCCCACCATCTGAAGCCAGTTCATGTACTCTGTCTATTGAAGTGCTACCTACGGTTTCATTATTGAAGAGTGATTGATTACTTGAGCTGGGAATCGAACCGATTATATTCAACAAGAAGTGTTTGAGCTGCTTCTCATCAATTTAATCTAAAGTATTTGTATTAGTTACAATGGCATTATGTTGCTTGAGAACTATTTATGAGCTAGAAAATTGTCACTAAGCTGTACCAAGTATGAGGCTTTAAAATTTATCTTTCTTTATTATATCGATGTTATAAAAGACTAGCGGACGCCTCGGGGTTTCACCCGCGTAGTTCCCGTTCCCGTGAGAATACAGAGATAAAAAAAACCGGCCAAGTGCGTACTTGGTAAATTGCGGTTTCGATTTATGACTTATTAAAAAAAAACTACTTACTAGATCACGTTCAAACCAATTTTCGGTGGTAAATGATAAATGATAAATGATTTTATTTCTGTAAGTTGGTTTGTACAAACACTTTTACATGTCGATCATATTATTTAAAACTAGATGAGGTCGGCGTTTCCTATCTGACTACTCTGAGAAGAAAGGCCGAAACAAACTCAGAGGTCACAGTCTCTTTTAAAGTCTTGACAAAAACTTGGTTATATCATGTGAAGACCATGTAGACATATGTCTGAAATGGTCTTTTGAGGAAAGAACCAGCCAGATTGAGTGGACCTGTCCAGTCAGTGCACGCATTTGTCAATAACCGAGCAGCTCAACTCAGAATTTACGGAGCTCAACGATTCGACGAACAATACCAAAGAAAGGACATTCGGGTAGGCCGCATAAACTACTCAAACTGCCAGACCATGAGTAAAAACTAACTAAGTTATAATAAAAAACAAAAATCCACTTAATATTCACATTCACAATAATAAAAATAAAATAATATAATACTTTAAAAAGTAAATATTCTTGTCATTGCAAGAAAACAAAAAAAAATATCAAAATTAAAAACAAAATTCACGGTGCAAAATATAAAAAATCAAAATTAATTGGAGCAGCTCAATCCCAAGCCTTTTTTTCCTCAACGTAATCTTTAATAGTATAAAACGCTTTCTGACACAACTTACGTTTAATGAATGATTTGAATTTATTAAGACTTAGATCTTGTACGTGGCTTGGAAGCTTATTATAAAAGCGTATACATTGACATCTAAACGAGCCACCTATCTTCTTGAGCCTTGTTGTAGGTACTACAAATTTGTGTTTGTTCCTAGTATTTATGTTATGGATATCACTGTATTTTTTAAACAATTTTATATTTTTATGAGCATATAAAAGATTTTCATAAATATACTGAGAGGGCACAGTCATTACATTAATCTCCTTAAATTTCTCTCTGAGAGAGTGCCTCGGGCTTAATTTATATATTGATCGAACAGCTCTTTTCTGCAAAACAAAGATATTCTGGATGTCGGCGGCATTTCCCCACAACAGAATACCGTACGACATTACACTATGAAAATAGCTAAAGTATACTAAACGGGCTGTCTCGGTAGTTTACATGGTAATGTACATCATATATTTTTTTAGTTTTATCATTCTCTTATTTGAGAAGTTACAGGGGGGGACACACATTTTACCACTTTGAAAGTGTCTCTCGCGCAAACTGTTCAGTTTAGAAAAAAATGATATTAGAAACCTCAATATCATTTTTGAAGACCTATCCATACCCCACACGGATGGGTTAAATGAAAAAAAAAAAATAGTTTCAGTTTCAAGTATGGGAACCCCCAAAATGTATTGCTTTTTTTCTATTTTTGTGTAAAAATCTTAATGCGGTTCACAGAATACATCTACTTACCAAGTTTCAACAGCATAGTTCTTATAGTTTCGAAAAAAAGTGGCTGTGACATAAGGACGGACAGACAGACAGACATGACGAATCTATAAGGGTTCCGTTTTTTGCCATTTGGCTACGGAATCCTAAAAAGTAGCCTATTTTATCCGGGAATAGTGTAGCTTCACAACGGTGAAATATTTTTGAAATCGGTCCAGTAGTTTTTAAGTTTATTCGTTACATACAAAAATACAAATCTTTCCATTATTAAGTATATGTATGGTCCCTTGATAGGTCATACATTACTTTTAGATGAATGGATGAAAGGAATAAAAGAATTTAAGTATTTAAACACTGATGTATTGTCTGAAATGTTTTAAGGATAAAATGAGCTTAATGGACTGATGGTGTGAAGAATGAAGTGAGTGACACGGTCCTTGTTGGCTCTTACGAAGACGCCTGGCTGTCTTGATATCCCAACGCGAACTAACTAACTATTATTAGTTGAAATTAATGTGTGCCGTAAACTGCTAAATTGCAGAATGTGCGGTTGCACCGTACAATATAGATGTATTTCTGAGAGATCGTTGTAAAACGACGGACATTAGAACTCTCCAGTGCTCCAACTAACATGAAATGTTACTGCCATATATCGTGCATTGGCCTATCAAAGACAACACGACATTCTGCCTAGGAGGTACATGATCAGTAGACATAGACAACACCGTGCTGCTGATAGCTTCCTGTCTAGAAATATATCTAGAATACCTAGCATCTTTTTAACCGACTTACCAAAAAGGAGAAGGTTCTATGTTCGACATTATGTTTGTGTTTTTTTTTGTGTATGTTCATCGATATCGAAAATTATTTTTTTTGTTTGAAAGGGTATGTTCCGAAATTGGTCCGATTTTAATTTGGTGAAGATATGATGAAGAACTTCGGAGATATACAACAGAACTCTTCAATAAATAACAGCAAATCTCTTGGGATTGCTGCAATCGCATGTCTGTTTATTGTTTATACTATTTCATAACATAACATCACGCCAGTACGCTCTAAAGGTGTACGCATATGTGTACAGTTCACCTTGGTAAACTCTCATTTCACCGGTTATGTTCAGTTTCATGATATTCAGGTAATCTATTCTGGTATTATAGGAACCTTACGTAACTACTTGCCTATTAGGTAGGTACAACTATAAAGAAAAAATAAAAAACTTTTTTACAAAAAAATACTACCGACTTCCAAATAAGAAAACTACAAAGTAAAAAAATACTTTATTTTTGAAAGTCGGTGTCCATATCGTAAAAAATTGGTACCTATCAAAGACACCGACTTCCAAAAATAAAAGTAATTTTTATTTTTTTTATTTGGAGGTGGGTAGTATTTTTTTGCAAAAAGTATTTTTTTTTAAGTTAAACTCACAGTATCAAACTTGTTTTGTCTACAGCCTTTCAAGCCCCACACAATAGGTACTTCATGATATTATATGCACGTATATTTGGTGTGGTGTAAGCACAACTGCAATGTATCTCCCAAGCGAGTGGGCGGACTGCGCTAAGTGAAATAGGAGTTGACGCCTCTGAACGTCGGCGTTAGTACTTTATTTCATTAGGCTCCATGTTTATGCACGGCTCTTCGTACACTCTAAAGGCTTAGCCAGACGATGGACAGACAGATTTATAGTGTTTAAAAATGGCTACATAGACTTTTTAAAGACACTGCGAAAAAGAGCAATTCTTTTTCTTTTTTGTTAAAATAAACGTTTATGAATAACACTAGGAATTTCTTCCTGTGTCGTTGGTGTGGTGGCCCAGTGGTATCGGCCGCGACTTACAAGTTGTAGGTCGTGGGTTCGAGCCCAGGCAGGCGCTTATTTTTGTGTAAATTATTGCTTTACCACTGCTCTCAAAACGGTGAAGAAAAACATCGTGAGGAAACCGGCATGTCCTAGAACCAAAATTCGAAAGGCATGTGACATCCACCAACCCGCACTGGGCCCGCGTGATGGATTACGGCCCATTCCCTCTCACAGAGAGGAGGCCTGTGTCCCAGCAGTGGGAACATTAATAGGCTGATGATGTGATGTGATCGTGGGTGCGTTTACAAACATTTAAACTCACATACACAAGACACCCAAATCCAGAACCCAGATCTGTAGGCCATACAAATATTTGTTCCGTGCGGGAATCGAACCCGCGACACGCAGTGCAGCAGCCGATCGCTCAACCACTACGCCAACAGAGTAGTCAAATTAAAAAAAATATTTATATGACATCCCTGGCGTGAAAACTCAGATCAAAAAAGTTACACATAAAAAAGTAAATGTCACTTTGCACATCGTTAACTTTATTTCTAAGTTTGCTGTTTGTCAGACTCAGGTTAAGAATTTGGAAGTCACCAAACTTTAAATCTGAGTCTGACTAAGCATTCATAGAAGTTGACGATTTGGAAGTATATACTGTTGTTGGTGACATACACATATGAACCGCTGAGGATACACATAAAGCTATTACTTTAATGAATGCCGTTTGTATTCCAAGCCACAGTACCTTCGTTCGTTGGTTAGACTATCCTAGAAATATTATTGTGAGAAACGAAATATGTACATTAATGTTGCAATAAAAGAACACGCAGGAAACACAACCGTGGTAAGGATAAATTTAAAAAACATTTTCCCCAAACATTAACATAAGAAGCGGGATATTTACCATGTTGTTGTTGTGCACCGAAATATCGGAAACTCGCAACAAACTGTAAACATGGTAAATATCCCGCTTCTAATGTTAATGTTAGTGACCATGACAGTTTAAAAACTTATATCATATTCACAAAAAAACCGGCCAAGTGCGAGTCGGACTCGCACACGAAGGGTTCCGTACCAGTATCGCAAAAGGCGGCAAAAAAAATCACGTTTGTTGTATGGGAGCCCCCCTTAAATATTAATTTTATTCTGTTTTTAGTATTTGTTGTTATAGCGGCAACAGAAATACATCATCTGTGAAAATTTCAACTGTCTAGCTATCACGGTTCTTGAGATACAGCCTGGTGACAGACAGACAGACAGACAGACGGACCGCGGAGTCTTAGTAATAGGGTTCCGTTTTTACCCTTTGGGTACGGAACCCTAAAAAAGAGCAAAAAGCAACCAGCGGATCCTCGCAACTATCAGACTCCGGGGATTCATCGCACCCCTTGCCACGCCATCGCCTCAACCGCTACTGTAGTCGAGGGTAGAGGGGCTGCCGGGCACTCGGGGCATTTTTTCTATGTGCTTTTCATTTTTGTTTGGGGGATATTGACTTAATCGCCACGCTTGGTAGGCGGGTTGGCGATCGCAGTTTGTTGTTGAAGAGCACAGAGAACGCTGCTGCCCATTCTCTGGTGTATCCCTTAGTCGCCTCTTACGACACCCACGGGAAGATATGCGATGGTGAGATTCTTTACGTCCGACACCATACGGAACCCTTGACCTCACCGGTACCTAACTAAACCTATTTATATAAAGACTAGCTGACCCGGCAAACTTTGTTTTGCCATAAAAACACTATAACATTCATCTACCCTACCTACCCTACACTACCTATCCTACCCTACTTACCCTACACTACCTACGCTACCCTACCTACCCTACCCTACCTATCCTACCCTACCTTACCTACCCTACCTACCCTACCCTACCCTACCTACCCTACCCTACCTACCCTACCCTATCCTACCTACCCTACCCTACCCTACCTATTAAAAAATAGATAGTAGCCGATTCTCAGACCTACTGAATATGCATTTAAAATTTCATAAAAATCGGTCAAGCCGTTTTGGAGGAGTATGCTAACTAACATGACACGAGAATTTTATATATATGATATTCCTTTCTCTTCTGAAGAAGCTTCAACACACCAAACTTCCTACAGTCATCACAATTATCATACTACTTACAGACGAAAGACACTGCCGGACATAATATTCCTCTTCTCTTTATGGCCGATTTCTGAATTAAGTATTCGACGCTAAGTACGTGCTGATCTCGATTTAAGCATCTGTCACCCTTGATCATCTGCCACTTTAAGTTTTCTGCGATGCTGAGCAAGGTTTGAGTATGCGTAGTCAAGTCATGCCAAAGTATACCTTATGTCATACAAAAAACCTTCATTGACGATCAATTGGGTTTCACAACTGAGAAAAACACATTTGATCATTCTCGAATTCTCAAACCGTTGTCAACGTTACATCATCAGTGTAGCCAGATTGGGCGCCTTTTTGCCATTTAGGCTACTTGGAAGGGTGCCGGGGCGACCAATTTTTACGAGCGGCGCCAATTAGGTTACCTCCAAAAAAAATAAGGCGATTTTAGGCGATTTCGGAATGAGACTATCTAATACAACATTATCTGAGGAATGATGTAAATAACTGGAAAATAAAATGCTTTTTTCACTATTTTTCATTATACTTCAGTTGCAACAACACAGGGAAATAAACAAATGCAGAAAAATGTTTTATGTGGAACCAATAATGATTATTGTGGCTAATGCATTTAAGTTTCGAAGAATGTTTCGTGGTATTAGTGAATAATGGTCGTCTTGAGTTTTTTATAAATATAAAAAACTAAATTTTCGGCGACTTAGGGCTCGTCGAATCTGGCTACACTGGTTACATTTGGCAGTTGATAGTTGACAAGTCTGTGCTTAAACGGTGATCAAGCAAAATAAATACAAAATAATATTTAAACTTATAAAACGAGTGACGAAGAAGACCTTGTCTTCCTTGGAGATGCCTCGACGAAGACCGATGCGTTGAAGAAGACTGTTCGCCCTGAATTATCGAAAACATTAGATCGGATGCAAATATTTCACGCCTGATAGATCTCAGATGCTCGAAGAACGGATGGTCAATGGGGCTGTTAAGTTCTGGAGTTGCGACCGCGTGGCGGAATACGCAGCGATTTAAGGCCTCCCTCTGTAGACCGATGACCTGGTTAAGGTCAAGGAATTCCGATGTATGAAAGACGCACAGGACTGGTTGATGTGGTGACGCTAGGGCAGTCCTGTATCCAGCAGTCTTTCGGCAGAAATGATGACTATGTTGAGTGAGATCTTCAAGAAAATATTCAAAATGTGCCAGTGTTTGTAGTCGACAGTAGCTTTTCCTGCGCGAAAACCGACAGTTATCCAACAGGAATTATGTGTAAAGTGGAGATGGACCGGTTATATGATGCGCGATAACCAAGGGACATGGAGAAAAGTGACATGGAGAAAATTAACAAATTGGTACACAAGAGATGGGAAAAGATGCCGTTGAAGACAGTGTCATAGATGGAAATGGGATATGGGAAAGACCGCTGGTCCAAGATGTAGGCAAAAAGTGTAAGCGATGGTGCTCTATGGTGTTGGCGAGTAGCTCAGGACAGACGCCAGTGGAAACTGTTAGTGGAGGCCTATGCCAAGCACACTGAGATTAGGGACATTTTATTAACTACGTATAGTATTGTATAGACTTCAGTTTTTTCTCTGATTTCAGAATAAAAGGCTTTGTTTTTCCGTTTATTTATTTTTATATCTATTATTTAATGTATTTGTTTTTTGTTATTATATCCTAGGTTCTAATTCTGGTCATTGTGTGTGATTTCAACCATTGAGGTGTGATTAACAAATATCCAAACATACAGACTTTCATACCTATATAGAATAGGGATTATTATTAGGATCCACAATACAAGAAGAGAGGTTACAACGATGAAATTGTGTACAGAATTTGGCTTTAGTATGATACGATTTTGGTATCAGAACAATAAAAGTTGATAAAAACAACATGACAAGTCTCATTTATTTATTATTTTACAAAATTAGTAGGTAGAAAACAGTCCTCCTTCATAATAGCAACACATATTGAATGGCACCGACCCTGGCTAATATTGTCTATCTTCGGAGGCTCTTCGATGGCTAGCAAAGTCTTTGGTCATGAAAACCCAGGTCACTCATTAAAAATGTTATCAAAACAGTCCACATTTGTTGGTAAATCACAATTGCAATCAGATTCCGATGCATATGCATGATTTCTGTGTGTGTCGGTTCTGTTCCGGTTCTGTTCCACCTTGAGAGATCTTGTGAAGTTCTGAGTAAAATATTCTGTAGTTCTATGAGGTATCACAAGAACTAGCAACTGCTCGCCTGAACACATTCACTTCTAGTAATTATAAGCTTCAATTCTTGATTTTAGCAATAACAAATTATATTAGATATTATTTTCTTTCGATCATTGACAAAATAAAAACGGTTGCCATGACAATCTGGAAGTAATTGACTAGTGCCTACGATCCATTTCATAGTTTTATAATAAGGTTGTATACATTTCAAATAGGTATCTATTAAATTGCTTAAATATGAAAAATCAAGTTATTAAAGATTATAACGTCTTTAATAAATTGATTTTTTAAATCTTGAATGAAGTAGATAATATAATAAGAACGTACTTTTTATAGCTGTATAAAATTTATAATAGTAAATTTTATGCAATCTTGTGATATCTCGGATTCCTTTTGTAAAATGGAACGTAAGAGTGAAAGAAAAAGCGAATGGAACTTTGACTAGTGATGTGCCAACTCGGGATAAACATGACTCGAGTTAACCCGAGGTGAAATGCACATAACTCGAGTTGCGCAACGTAGCTTCGTTAGTTAGAATTAATTATTTATTTCGTTTATTTGTTAAAAACCACTTTTTTACATATATACATATTTGACAGACAAATTGGATAACTTCCTCGAGAATGTACGAGATGAGGCACAACACCGAGGGAAATGGAAGGAATGGGGGAAGCCTTAGCCCAGGAGTGGGACACCACTGGCCAAAAAAAAAAACATTTTAAACTTATACCCTATTCGTTGGGGACAACTTTTTTTCACGTCAAACGGTTATAATCCGACTAATTTAAAAAATACAACCTTGATCGCAAAATGGTTAGTTTTGTAGCATTCTTTAATTGGTTATCATAATAGTTCCAAACTCCTGGCTATCGTGATGCTTTTTAATGTTGGTTATTGGTTTTGCTTCTACCTTTTTTTATTCAAACTTTAATAATATTGATATTGTTGTACGAACACATTTAAGAAATAATGGTTTAAATGTTTGACATGTGTGTATTTGGTTGATCTTTATTATATTTTATTTTAGATTTTGGTAATAGCAACTCGAGTTCGGAAGAATACCACTCAAGTCAACTCGAGTTAGCCGCAACTCGAGTTGCACATCTCTAACTTTGACGGGTCCATACTTAAGTAGTTACTTAACTGAGCTAGGTAGATTCTCAATTGAGAAACGTAAAATACTCAAACGCTTCCTAAATTATTTGACAATACTCAACTGATTATTGCTGCTTTACTTAAATCAGAAACCGGCCATGAGATTATGAAAACATGGTAAATAACCAAAATAGACAGTTATTGTGGAAGATAAACATGGTCAGTCTTACTCCAAATCAACTAACGCATGCTAATGGCTTTATCTACGACCAAGACACACGCATTGCAAATAACATCCAGTTTGAACCAGTGTGAACCAGTGGTATACAGTTACAATACATGTTAATACTACCCACACCACGTACAATGTTGCCGGAAACATTTAACTATTCCTGTTAAGGTAAATTTCTATTCCTTCAGTCAGCGAACGAGACTTGTTTATGTTGATACAAGATGTCGTAGGCAGGTCTTTCTACTTATTTGTGTAACATAGCTACTGCAATGCAATCGCTTCTTTACATTGCGCTACAGCGTATTTCAATTTCGCTAGATCCAGAGATAGTGCGGTTGATCGATTAATTAAGGTTAGCGCTCACGCCATCCATCTGTGTTGTGAATGGATTACAACACCTTCAACGAGGAATTTATTTATTATATACTTTATTGTACACCAAGATAAAAACATTACATACGCAAACCTTAAAATAACAACAACATACAACAGGCGGCCTTATCGCGATCTGCGATCTCTTCCAGGCAACCCTGAATGGAGAGAGATAGCCTGGACACGACATGGGGTTGCACTTGGTGCAATATAAAAATTAAATAATAAGTTATAACAGAAGCACTAAATATAAAATACTAAAATAGATACATAAATACATACAAACATTTATAAATATACAGAATTTATTTTTACCCGACTACCGAAGGAGGGTAATGTGTTTATCAGTCTATATATATTTTTTTTCTGCCGTACCCATCGTGTGGGGTATCAAAATAAAGGATTTTAAAAGGTAATATCAAAAATATGTAACACTTATTTTTAAATGTACCTAATTCGAAAAATTATTTGTGTGTGATAATAAATTAAATTAAAATGTATAACTTTAGTAAACATTATTTTTTTAGAATTATGTACGTGGTACGTGTATGTGGGTAAGACGGAAAAATTTTTTTGTCCTGGCACAACATGGTGCCCAAAAACCGCCATTTTTCTATTTTCTAATTTCAATGTAGCCAGTGACACTCGCAAGGTTAAGACGAATCGATTGAAGTAAGAATCATCAAAATCGGCCAATGCGTTTGGTCCCTGAAACGCCACATAGGAACAATCATACATATACAGACTGATAAACACATTACCCTCCTTCGGAAGTCGGGTAAAAACCGTCCAACGCCGTTGAGACATGATGTAGGCACACATTAAGCATATTAGTAAAAGTACCTAGGATTTGAACTCCTGCCTCTAACAATTTGTTTCTGTAGAACTTTATAAAAATTGTAAAAACACACAACTCGAGTCAAGCAACATATTATAAACATTGACTAAACAATGAGTAAAATAAAAACCAAACTCAGAACACGTAACCTGCATGTCAACGACGCAAACGCATTTACATTATGATCCACATTACCGATAACACACCACATCTCGAGAATTCCGTTACTAAATATGACAGCAAGAAGTTACGTCATAACGGCTACATAATGATAGCACGTCTATGGGCTCTACGCGTTCTATGCACCTGGATTATATGCAAAGCACTGGAAGCCAGTGGCGGCCTTAGAGGGTGGCGAACAGGGCAATCGCCCGGGGCCTCGCGCTTGCAGGGGCCTCGCACTACAACCCAAAACGCTTACAATTTTATCCTTAGCAAACGGTTATTCGTAACAACAAAATAAAGTTAGTCGTTTAAGTACTTCATAGTGTAGGAAAGATAATTAAAATTTAACTTTATTTTATCAGAGGGCAATAGTGTCCGTTCTTAGTTCTCAGCGGATATTCAATTCTAGACCGCTGGTTTATTTTATTTTGTTTCATCTATGATTGTGTCATTGTAAAACGATATCTACTTGTTGTAACTAGAAAGTGTTCTAAAAGAGTATATTTTATTAAGAAGATAGTTTTCTATGAAGAAACCCTGAATCTAATACATAGTAAAAAATTAATAATAATAGGGTAATCCACCCTATTGCTGGCACCCCTCCAGTTATCGGCACTTCTGAGTTTATAGGATAAAATAAGAAAACCATAGATTACTCGATGTGGAAATTTCGGTGCCAGTAACAGGATTTTAGATAGATTTTTTTATAGTTTAGTGAAAAATACGTATACCAAATTACTATTCCACAGGATGAAACAATTCTTAAAATAAAGATTAGAATATTTCCTTCGATGTCATTATAATTTTTGTATGCTAGTACATTTCAATATGATTTTCTGGGCATTTCTTTACGAGCTAGAGGAGGCAGTCTCTTAAAGTGCTAATAACTGGGTATCTCACCCTAAGTGTCAAGTTTTCCATTTCTCTTATATTTTCCTTTCATCTCATTCATTATAAAAAGGACAAGGGCCTCGAAATTTCTGCCGCCCGCCCGGGGCCTCGCAGCTGTTAAGGCCGCCCCTGCTGCAGGCTGTAGGAGTGACAGCAAACCGCAAGGTCGCACTCCGTTATCCGCTGGTAAATAGACAGTATGAGGTCGTTGGTTTACTGTGAATATAGGTTAGTTTTGACTAATTAATACGATGTTAGTTTAAATAATTATAGACAAGTGTTGTTATCGTTGTTAATGATATTATATTACAAAATTGTAACTTTCTAAAAAAACCGGTCAAGTACGAGTCGGACTCGCACACGAAGGGTTCTGTACCATTATCACAAAAAACGGCAAAAAAAAATCACGTTTGTTGTATGGGAGCCCCACTTAAATATTTATTTTATTCTGTTTTTAGTATTTGTTGTTATAGGGCAACAGAAATACATCATCTGTGAAAATTTTAACTGTCTAGCTATCACGGTTCATGAGATACAGCCTGGTGACAGACAGACATACAGACAGACCGAGGTGACTTTTTTTTTTTTTTATCGTCAATAGGCTTGCGCTTGACCACTATCTCACCTGATGGTAAGCGATGATGTGGTCGACGGTGAAGCACGCTTGCCTAGAAAAAACTTATTCACTCTTGACTTAAAGACCCCAAGATTGTAGCTATCGGGAAACACAGACTCCGGCAGGGAATTCCACTCCTTAGCTGTACGCATAATGAAAGTGTCCCCAAAACGTTGTGTGCGTATGGGTGGGATATCCACCATGTACCGATGACGCATCGCCGTACGTCTGGTAGTCCGATGATGGAACGGGCTGGGCGGAATCAGATCATGCAATTCCATCGCACACTCCCCGAAATGCAACCGATAAAAACCGACAAGCTGGCAACTCGGCGACGATGTTCAAGGCTTTGGAGCTTTGACTTGACCAGTGCCTCATTGCCGATGAGTCTCTTGGCCCGCTTTTCGATCGATTCAAGTGCATCAAGCTGGTATTTGGCAGATCCGTCCCAGAGATGAGAACAGTACTCCATGCATGATCGAACTTGCGCTTGATACAAGTTGAGCAGCTGTTCCGGCGTGAAATACCGTCTCACCTTCGAAAGGATCCCCAACTTTTTGGCCGCCAGCTGAGCCTTTCCCTCAATGTATGGGCCAAAATTGAGAGTCGATGTCAACGAAACACCAAGAAGCTCAAGATGGTCCGTTATCGGCACGGTTACACCACGGAAAGTAGGAGCCGGGTAGAATTGGCTCCTTTTAGCGGAAAAAAGACACGCCTGGGTTTTAGCAGCATTAAACCTGACCAGATTGGCATTAGTGTCTTAGTAATAGGGTCCCGTTTTTAACCTATGGATGGTGCCGTACCCATAAAGAGAGCTCCAAGGTTTTTATTTTCAATTTGCGAATATTATGTTCGTATGTAAGGTTTCGGGGTAAAACAATGTTTTTTTAGGTAAATATATGTAGAATATCTTTGAAAATACTAAAATTATCGAAAATAACGAATACCTGAATGAGCACATGAGCACAAATTACCCCTTAATTCAGCACAAAAATAAATTAATTTAGTATTTTAAAGGCATAAACTCGATGCGCCTACTGTAAAGTTTGAAAATGCAGATGTCCAACTCTAAATCAAACAAGACATTTTGTGTAGGAACCCATTTTATTTTGACATACAGGAGTTTCTTCTTAGAAATTACCAATGGTTTTACACTAAAAAGTCTTAATTTCTTCTAGGGTCCTTTCTGGAGTGGGTATTATACAATATCAAAACCAAAAGTCATCGACTAGTATTCGACCACAGACGCCACGATAAACCTACGACGCCACTACGGCACAGCTACGACGCCGCTACGACAAAGCATCAAGGCCTCTATGACAGTGCTACGGTACCGCTACGACACCGCTACGCCGCTGCTACGACACCGCTACCACATGAGTAGATAAACGGAACAGAGATAAAGCTTCATACAACCGCGCGAATCGGTTGCACTACTACAAGCACACGGACGCATGAGTGTGTGACCACTGGCCGCTTGTCGCGTACGCGGTGAGACTGGAAAAAACCGGTTTACGTTGGCACAGCCAGTGGACAATCTCAGGGTCTGTGCAACGCACGTTGTTTGTTTTGTTAGTTGCAAGTTTGAATATTTTATTGTAAAAACGTTGTATTTTATTATTAATAATGGTTGTTTATTGTACTGTTTGTATGAATAATACTTGAAAATAAAAAAATACTATTATTATTAATTAAATTACTTTAATATTAGTAACTAATTTGTAAAGTATTCTTTCATACATAATCAATATATATAAGAGAAAGTCGTGTTAGTAACACTATTTATAACTCAAGAACGGCTGAGACGATTTGGCAAAACATTGGCGGGGAGGTAGCTTAGAACCAGGAGACATATAAAATAAAGTCGTGTTAGTTACACTATTTATAACTCATGAACGGCTGAACCTGTTTGGCTGAAAATTGATGGGGACGTAGCTTAGAACCAGGAGACATATAAAATAAAGTCGTGTTAGTTACACTATTTATAACTCAAGAACGGCTTAACCGATTTGGCTAAAAATTGGCGGGGAGGTAGCTTAGAACCAGGAGACATATAAAATAAAGTCTTGTTAGTTACACTATTTATAACTCAAGAACGGCTGAACCTGTTTGGCTGAAAATTGATGGGGAGGTAGCTTAGTACCAGGAGACGGACATAGGATAGTAGGGTAGAGTAGGTAAGGTAGGGTAGGTAGGGTAGGGTAAGTAGTGAAGGGTAGGTAGGGTAGGGGAGGAAGGTTAGGGTAGGGTAGGTAGGGTACAGTAGGGTAGGGTAGGGTAGGGTAGGGTAGGGTAGGGTGGGTAGGGCAGGCTAGGTAGGGTAGTGTAGGGGAGGGTAGGTAGGTTAGGGTAGATGAATGTTTGGTGTTTTTATGGCAAAAGAAAGTTTGCCGGGTCAGCTAGTATAGTTATTTATGCTACAAGTGCGGAAGGTAGGTGATTGCCGTGACACGAGTCGGAAATCATCTTACGTACATGTATCATACAACATTTTACTATGCATTGTGCGAGGAAATAAATAAATTAATAAAATGAAATTAATAAAATGGCGGGCTTATTCAAGCGCTTTCAGCATACCCACAGATTAACTAATAATTCCTCGGGCATATCTACTGCGCATGTGTAAATAGCTGTCACATCGTAACGCATTAACGCACGAGCAAAATATACGTTCTGCCAATCATATTTAATGATTTTATAAATTAATTCGTTGATCAAAATCTAAATCTAGAGTAATTAAAAACGAAAATGAAGTATTAGTTTTATTTTACCTTTTTTATGAATGATAATCTGTACATAACTAATTTGTAAATCTTTTCTCAAATAATAAAAAATCTATGCGTCGGGCTGACGTTGGAATTAAAGATTAAAAAAAATACAGGAAAGTAAAAAACACTAGTGAAAAAAGTTACACTTTCCGCACAGTTTGGCTGCTTGGAAAATGCTCTTTTCGAGGACACGCATTGTAAAATAATAAATCTATTTGACAAATGTTTTGTTTTTGATTTCACCTATTGTGACAACCCTACCAAAATAGGTAACAATTTTGCTCGTTCTTAGGAAGCTTTGTCTCTGTTCTGTTTATCTACTCATGTGCCGCTACATTACCACGCATTGTCCAGCTACAAGGGACATATAACACCTGCATATTTAAACTTGGAACAAGTCAAATTTTAACATTTCAAAACCCCGACACGATATCTTGCGCAAATCCTCATCATCATCAATCTTTTAACATTCCCACTGCTGGGACACAGGCCTCCTCTCTGTGAGTGGGAACGGGCCTTCATCCACCTCGCGGACCCAGTTGGGCTATCACATATCGTCGTTTTTTTTGGTTCCAAGACATGTCGGTTTCCTCACGATGTTTTCCTTCGCCGTTTTTAGAGCAGTGGTGATAAAATAATTTACACAAAGTAATGCACCTGCCTGGGTTCGAACCCACCACCTACGACACATAAATCGGGGCATTCGTTACCACTGGGCCACCAAAGCCCTAATACAAAATGTCCTTACGCAAATACCCCGATTCAAACAGTAAAAGGCCCATATCTTTTGAACGGCCAACAAAATCAAAATCGGTAAATCCCCTAGGAGCTATGATGCCACAGACAGAAACACAAACACACAAGTACACACATCAATCTTATAACACCTCTTTTCCGTCGTCGGTTGTTAAAAATATACCTAGGTACCGAGTAAATCTAATCTAGTGTTTATTTACCATATCTAACTACATCACTACTTCCTCTCATCGCTTCTTTTGCTACCTTGGTTGCTTTCTTTATAATAAAATAAATAGGATACGCCCAATTTATAACCTCACCAAAACCAAATGCAAAATTAAACTAAGCAATTGGCTCCGGGAGTTGAACTATGAGGAAATAGAAAAACTACTTGCTGTCCCAAAATAGCCATTTTAATACATAGATACTATTCCCCCTCCACACACCCCACCCCCACACATTCACCCACATAAACACCGTACTCACCCACAGACACACTTTCATACCTACTAACACCAAGCACCAATAATTGCTACCCCTATGCTTTTAGAATTTCTTGCCGCACTAATTATTGTACTAAACATTAAAATGTAAGCACTACCCAAGGGGTGGAGACCTGGTGTCCTGAAATACAGAGCTCACGTCTAGTTTAGGCACCAGTCTCCCACAGTATAATTATTGCTGTTACGTACCTACTTTGTATTGATGTCTCTCTAAATGTACCTATATTGTGGTGAGAAATAAATCATTATCTTATCTTATCAACATCCTAACTTATTTCCATAACACTTAGTTGTAAAGTGCACTGGAAACTGGAACTCTCATAAAAACCAGACCAACACGAATAACAATTATGTAAACCGTAAACCAATTTATTTGAAGAAGCATGCGATGCCATTTTGTTCAGAAAAGGAATAAAAACCAAAGGTCGTTTAGCACGTGGTGGTCCGTTATGTGAGTGAGGAATACTCCGTATTTAATCCTACATAACGTCTGCCAAGCACTACCTACTGAACGAATGCCTCGGCTAGGTTATATCCAGAGGCGGATTATCCCTAAGGCAAACTAGGCACGTGCCTAGGGGCGCGAGGTTACAAGGGGCGCACGCGCTGCAGTTTTCAAAGAAAGAAAAAAAAATACATGAAATTAATTGCTATAAATAATACAAGTACTAAGTAAGTTCAAGTTCCAGTAGTAAGTACTTATACAATATAAAAGATTCTTTAATTGTATAGAGATGAAGAGCTTCCGAAGCATGCTCCTTCTCGATTATTCTTACATCGCCTGATTTCAAGCAGATGCTTGTAAAAGTAATTTGCAGAAATTCACTATGCTTTGATTTCTATCAAGAGCAATACTGAGCAAAATCGTAATCTAAAAGCATAAGATCGAAATTAGAACGACTAAAGGTACAATAGATTGCTTTCATGATCATGGTTTGGGGTTTTATTTTGGTTAAATAATAGTTAATAACATAAATAGTAATAATTATGTATATGGCCGCTAGAAGGAAGCTGATGAGGTGCAGTGCTGCCAACTCGTTTAAGCAAAAACGCGCTGTTTGGTCTTTAAAAAAGCGCTCAATGGTCGCTGTCAAAAAAGCGCTCCAAAAATCGGTCAAATTCGAACAAAACGCCCAATAATTTGAGACTAGAAATGTATAAACGCAGTTTTTTATTCAATCAAATTATGTCATATAAAAGAGTAACATACATTATAGTACTTGTTTAGTAATAATAAAATAAAGTAGTGACGTTTTAATGTATTTATTTTATAAAATAAAGGAATTAAATTAATTCATCATCGTCTGATTCTACTACGATTGCTTTTGAGGCTGAAATAAGGTTTGTCTTGATCAGTTTTGATCAAAAAGCGCTAGATTTAGCGCTAGGCGCTAGAACGCGCAATTGAACAAAAAAAGCGCTATATCTGGCGCTGGCAGCGCTAAGTTGGCAGCACTGATGAGGTGCTTGCCTAGGGCGTTCTTGACTTTTAATCCGCCTCTGGTATTATCACTTTTTATTTCACTGCCTGGACTCAGGATTGTTAGGAACAGTTACTAAGTATCAGTCAAGAACCTCTCTAGGGTCTACCGTTAGACAACCTACCCCACAGGTTGTTGTTTGTGCGTCATTCGTCCTTACTAATAGATTTCCTGTAGATAATATGGAAGAAGTTACTTCTACATTTCTAGTTGACGTAAAACAAATTGCTGTATCACGATTGAGAATATAGGACAAATGAATTGGTAATTATGTGTTATGTAAATTAATTAGGAAGGTATCTAGTATGATAATTAAGGTAATTATTCTGTTGTGTTATCATTAACAAATAATCATCATTTTATCATCAACCATCATTGTTATACCAAAGGCTCTAGACAGACGGACTGCATTTCAACTGCAAATTTGCAGTTCGGATGCAGTTTGAATGCAGTTGACACATAGTTAGTTCTATTGCAGTCGTGTCAACTGCATTCAAACTGCATCCGAACTGCAAATTTGCAGTTGAAATGCAGTCCGTCTGTCTAGAGCCTAACATAATTATGTCGGTTAACCGCGAATTCTAACAAAACGCACTCACCTCTCGTGCTCTAGGTCTCGGGTTCAAATTCGATTCGATTCAAATCGCTAACCCCGCTTGGGCAAGCGTGCTGATTCGATAAAGCTCGTACCAGATCGTTCATCCTCTGTATATATTCATATATACAGAGGATGATGATATGATATGTCTTATATTAACCTTTGATTCTCAATTCATCAGAATCTTTTTTTACCCGACAGCCGAAGGAGGGTAAAGTGCTTATCAGTCTACGTATGTATGTTTGTTCCTATGTAGCGTTCTAGAGACCAAACGCGTAGGGTGATTTTGATGATTCTTTCGTCAAACGATTCTTCAATAACCTTGCGAGTGCCACTGGCTACATTCAAATTAGAAAATAGAAAAATGGCGGATTTTGGGCGCCATAATGTGGCGGCCCAATATTGTTTTCTTCCAACCACGATCAGGTATCAAAATAAAAGGTTTTAAGTGGTGATTACAAAATATAAAACACTTATATGTTTAAATGTAGGTAGGTACCTAACTTAAAAAATGTTAACTAAAAAGTTATAAATAAAAAAAGTTAATTCAAAAAAGTATCCTCCGACTGCACAGCATGATTTTCTTCCTGCCTTCTCTTTGCCTGGATCACTTTGGAAAATTATTCTTTTGTTTGCAAGGGTATACTTTACTTTATAACCCGTACGCAAAATACGCGCTTGGTCGTGGAGTTGCGGAAACCAGCCCGTTTTAACCTAACCTAACCTAAGGGTATACTTTCCAAGTGGGTCATTATTATAAACTAGCTGACCCCCGGGGCTTCGCTCCCATCAACTGCCTACCATGCCAACCCTGCCTACCTAGTCTACCCAGTCTACCCTGCCTACCCTGCCTACCCTGTCTACCCTGCCTACCCTGTCTAGCCTACCTAATATTTTTTGTTTATTGTTTAAATAAAAAACGTTGCCCCACACTAGGAATTTCTTCCTGTATCGTGGGTGCGTTTACAAACATATAAACTCACATACACAACACCCAGAGCCGGAACAACTATCTGTAGGTCATACAAATATTTGTTCCGTGCGGGAATCGAACCCGCGACACGCAGCGCAGCAGTCAATCGCTCAACCTCTGCGCCAACCGTGCGCCCATATTTTTTATATATCATCAATAGTTTTCTCAGCGCACGCCAAAGAATGAATCAACATTTTGCTACTTTGGGTTACATTATTCCAATTTTCATAAGGATCTCTATTTTTTTGGAAATATTTTATATCCTATGACACTCAGGAATAATGTAGCTTTCTACTGGTGAAAGAATTTTCAAAATCGGTTCAGTAGATCCAGAGATTACCCCCTACAACGTCACAAACTCACAAACTTTACCTCTTTAAAATATTACTATAAGTTATGTAATTTTTATTTGGAATTCAGTGAGACGTAAATAGACCGTATTCTCTATGGTTGTTATTATTACAGTAGCCAGAAATCATTATCTATTCTAGTGTTAAAAATAGCCACTGCGGAGTGTTAGCAGAATAACACAATTATTGTGACTAAAATAGAAACTAATAAAAATAGATGCCAATAGACACTCAGCTCATTGCACATTGGGCCCAGTTAATTTTAGAACTCAAGGTTGGCAAGGGAAATTTGCAGATATTTTACTCGACAAAATTCTGTTTAGAAGATATTAATCCATAATTTCGTCGCCATCCCCAGCGGTTCCATGGTGTAACGGTTAGCACTCTGGACTCTGAATCCAGCGATCCGAGTTCAAATCTCGGTGGAACCTGCATTTTTACTGCTGTACCTACCTACAATAAATGATGGTTGATATGAAGGCTAGTACTTGACGAGTATTTATAAGTTGGTACATAATGGTTTTAAGCTTTAGATAGGTACTGCAGTGTGAAGACAGATGTTTTACATTTTAGGAAACATAGATGGGTAGGCAACTTATCATTTTCACAATTTTCATAAAGCTAGGTAAGTAATAAAATGGTTTGGTAGACCTTTTCCAAGACAAACGTCAAATAAATTATACCTTCTTACTTAAATGAAGCTAGCTGATAATATTAGATATAACTCTAGATTACAAATACCTATCTTATAGAGGTCATCATCGGTATTTAACGCTACTAAAGTAAATGTTCAGTGACGCAAAAGCAGGCAATTATAGTTAGGTATATACCTACCCAATAGAAGGTAAACAATGACATTATTTTGTAGGCGATCGATGTCAGGCAGTGAATAAATTACTTACCAATAAATGACTTTTCAAGATTGAGTTAATTCAAATTAGCAAATCGATGAAAACAATAAGTTTTTAATGAAATCAAATCACAGAGCATGTCTACGCTATACTATGTTGCCTAGTTACCTAATGGTAAACACAACAATGTCAGTCAAAGCTTAGCACATGCATGGGTTCCTTGCTTGTTTATTGCATGTGTATTCGTCTGTTAGTGTAGATAGATTTTAAAGAAAATAAAAGTGAGTGCCTCTTAGTGCAATGCAGCCAAATAAATTGAAGATTTTAATGATTGGGCCTTCAGAGGTACCTAATCAATAATTTTGTCATACATTTTTAACATACCCATAAATACATAACCATGTGTAGAAACCTTCAAAGTTATTGTATTCCCACTGCAGTCCCAGTCCCTTTCTTCACCTTTCCACCTGGGTTTGGGCAAATCCGGACCAACCCTGATCGATAGGCGTCAAATTGCCCTGCCACATTTACCTGAGTCACCCATACAGTTATTCTTTCCTAAATCTAAGCAAGTAAGTAAGTGACCATACCCATACAACCCTTACAGTTTTGTTTCAGAGTGGTAAAACAAAAGTAGCCAACTTCTTATCAGATTCAATAAATGTTGAAGAAGCTGAAGCCCCTCGGCCCACACAAGGAGTCAGAATAGTTGAGTTTGAACTTCCCAATCTGAACATGAATGGGAAAGTAGCAAGCATCGATATAGAACTTTGGGACTGCAGCGGTGACCATAGGTGAGGATTATCATGAATTATTTACAATCCTTACGTTCAGTATTACCATAGCACCATTATGGTAAGACAAAGTAAATCTACACTTTCAAATAAGAAACCTTATTACAGCGCCATCCATCGAAAGAAAGCCTTAACCATTGAATGAATCAACAAGTTGATAATTTATAATACTACGTTGTTTATGTTTAAAGAATACATAAAATGGCAGCCGACCAGAACATCCGTCCTTTCACTTTTCTCGTTTGGATTAGGCAGATATGTACCTACTTAAAATCTTACCTAGGAAGTCAGATACCAACTAGATTTTTGCAAGCATGCTATGTACCAAGGTTGCTGTTCTGTTAAGTACTTTCCCCGAGAAGGAAGGAAAACCGAATGGCTATATTGTTTCCATGTTTACAGGAGTACCTACATACCTTTAAATATGTTACTAGTTCAAAAGAATTGTGGCTGTCCATGACTATTTTCAGGTTTGAGTCATGTTGGCCGGCCCTAAGACTTGGAGTTCAAGGAGTCATATTGGTATGTTCTCCTAACACTGCTCAAGCAGCTGGAAGAGAAATGGAACTTCTTTATAACTACTTCGTCTCGCAGCCTAAGTTATCTGCAAAGCAGTGCGTTTTATTTTACAACTGCTCTGACGATCAAGAAGAAATGGATTCTTTGAATCTTTGTAAGTTTTTGATGATTCGTCAGTTTTTAGATAGATACGTACCGTTTCTTTGTTTCATGTTACCTAACCTACTTTTTCAGCTCCTACGTTTTCGAAGGTCTCTCAAGTTGCAATCAATTTAAAAACTGGTGGTAGCCGATTAAAAATTGACTTTGCCAGCTACATAACTTCAGTTTTACAATCAATAAATAAAGACAGCTCATAATCTTATCTGCACAAAGACTTTGATTTCTCTCCACTCAATGCATACTTACGTCACCCCAACACTCGCCGATGATAACATAACTGGAATACATAAATTCATCATTGATGCTCGACCCACATTTCATATTTTCTAAGGCATAGTGGTACCTATAAGAAAAAAGTCTTATCCCTGATTTTTTTATCCGTTGTCAAATACCTTATTATTAAATTGTTGCATTACTATTA
Source organism: Orthosia gothica (assembly GCA_949775005.1). Classification (NCBI taxonomy): domain Eukaryota; kingdom Metazoa; phylum Arthropoda; class Insecta; order Lepidoptera; family Noctuidae; genus Orthosia; species Orthosia gothica. The sequence continues at coordinate 28,484,007 of OX459034.1, read as the reverse complement.
TTTTTTTGATAATATTGACAATTTGGGTTGGGGTATCTAGTCCACTTGCACGAAAAACTTAACCCAAGAGTTAGTTGCTAACACGGGGTTAAATTGGCAGTTATTCATACAATATTGTCAATTTAACCTCGTGTTAGCAAACTATATACTAACTATATAATAACTAAGTTTTTCGTGCAAGTGGGCCTAATAAAATACGAAATAAAGCTAACTTTTGTTGTTCATGGCATATGGGTGTTATAGTAGAGTTGTGTGTGTGTGTGCATGTTGATGTTTGGTCACCAACAGTTTACAGGCAATTTGACAACAGATTTTTTGATAAAAGGGGGGGTCGATTAATAAGGATCAAACACAGGCAAAATATTTTTAGTACTATTTTTGTTCTGTATTATTTTGTTAAGAGAAACAAATATCTATTCATACCGAATGAGTTTTCATACATAAGTATCTACAAATTCCCGTATTAACGAGCAATATTCAACAACTAAACATAATACCTAAATTAAACCGCATTGTTTTCCACTGCGAGTATTTAGTTATTACATTTAGGTAGGTATGCCTAAGTTTATGTGAAAACGGGTAAAAAGTTACATAAATGGGTAGATGATAGCACTTTTTCGTACCCAATTTGTACACAATTATGCTCAGAAATGTATTCATATGTACCCAATTGTACTAAATCATTATGTCAATATCTACTTTATTTCTTATAAGTAGATAATAATTACTATGAATCACTAAGCAAAATGACATCATAATATGTAATTAATAAAATGCAACAAATAACCTAACTTTTTAAAATAAATATGAAATTAATTCTCGGAACTCTACTGACGTCATGGGCCAAAAAAGAAAGAATGAAAACATATTTGTGAGAACGAACGAATACTGTTTTTTTTTTTCATTATTTTATATCGATACCCATCACGTCTGCGCAGTTTCGATAAGGGTACAATGTACTCAATAAGATAAACAGCTTTTACAACCTGAACTCGCGAACAAAATCAGCTGCTCAATACATAACTCAAATATGTTTTACAGAACAACTGATTTTACTTTATAATTAAAGGTAACTTGTTCATAATGATGAGTACAAACTCCTATTCAGTTATTTCAAATAGCCTTTTAAATAAAACGAAAAAACAAAAGCGTCTTCGCCTCGCTTTTTCGAAGAGCTAGTCGCAAGTTTTCACTAATATAACGATGTTATATTTGTGTGCGAAATTATATATACACAAATAATTAGAATATTGAAAGAGAAGGTATGAAAATCAAGACATTGATAAAATATAAACATGAATTTATTTTAAAGTTGAGTAGGCCCGTCTTTTTGATTCTATTACAATATTTACCTAACAACCAATATTAATAATTGAACAATCTAGAGGAATATTCTTATTGCATTTTCACTATGACCGAGCATAGTCTCTTCCAATACACTTGATTAATACAAAACTGACAGTTCGTGTTGATTGTTATCTATGAATCAAAACAATAATGCATTATGAAAAAATAACATATAAATCTCGACGCACGCACTCAGTCTTAAAACATTTGGCTCTTATAATGAGTTATTTTAAGTAAACTTAATTCAGTATTTTTCAAATAATTATTTTACATGGATGATACTGAAATTGATCAATTATCTACTACTTATAACGTATTTACAATACATAAAGGATCTTGGACATTAAACTAGACACGTAACCTTGACTTAAACTATTAAAATACAACGTACCTACAAAAGTCTGTCATTAATAATTATTATCACCTTGATCACATTTTGCTGCATGTGGAAGGAGTTCTCTACATTAGCTAAAATAATTTATTACGTTAACTTTATAGTATAATAAAGCATTAAAGACAACTATAATATAAAACCTAATTTCTATCGTTCTTCCAATTTCCACGATCATTAAAGTTTTTTCGATCTCTGTGGCCTCTACCAGAACCTCCACGATTCCATCGGTCGTTGCCACGTCCTCGATGACCTCCTCGATTTGGAAACCTTGGGTAATTTTGATCACCATCCATAAAGTTAAAGTCATTACCGGGACCCGGACCGTTAAATGGCATGTTCCCAAAGTTATTGGGTCCACCAAACTTATTAAAATTGTGCGGCATATTTGGAGCTATTCCTAGTAGTCCAGGCGTGGGACCACCCCGTGGATCTGACATCGGTTGATTAAATCCGTGCATGTTACCTAAATTCATATTATTCATACCTGCCATACCCATTGGTGGAATATTCATCATATTCATGTTCCCTCCATCCATTGCGCCACTGGGCATTGCATTGCTGTTCAAACCGAATGCATTTTGATTAAAATTAACTGGTGTTTTTAGTAAGGCTTCTTTGGGTTTTGGTAAATACGAATACTCACCATTTTCGCCCAAGGAGATCCCCAAGTTGTTAAATATATTGCACAACACACTATTACCTTGAATAAGAGCTAGATCGAATTTCTTTCCCGGTATCTTTTCTTGTTGATACTGCTTAATCATTTGCGTCACTGGTGCTAAATTTTGGTTTACAAATATTTTTTGCGTCGAACTCATTTCCTTGTACCAATTGGAATTTTGGAGTATGGTTTGCAAATCTAATGAATTAGACTTTTGATCTTGAACGACGGTGTCAACAGCGTCTTTAGGTTTTCTTCGAGGGTCAACTCTAGGACCAGTAGGAGTCGTTGTAGTCGATGTCTTAGTAGACTTTTCACTATCACTATTAGACTCGTCAATAGATAGTCTAAAAACTTTTCTAAGTCTAGGATCCACTAATGCCTGTGACTTGGCAGTACTGTTTCTAATATCTGTGTAGTCTGGCCGGGGTATGTCAATTAACACCACTTTATACGGTATAACGGGATGGCTATTGATGGAACCATTTATCTCTGATGCAGGTGTGTAATTTGGTAGAGGCTTAAAAGGCAAACCCAAACGAAAATCAATATCGCCACTAGTTTGACGCAAATCGGTATCGCCAAAAGTAGGAAGACTAAAATCCGGTTTCCGCAAATCAACATCACTTCTTCGCCTGCCGTCTGTGGGTTCACCATCTATACACTCATAAATCGATACTCTAGGAGGTTTTTTAGTTGTAATCTTATTGGAATCACTTACTTTTTCTGGCGATCGTCTAGCCCGGGGATCCCTTGATCTATTGTGTGGTGAAGCCGCACCCTCGGCACTACTTTCAACTTTAGTTTCGTGAAGATTATTTTTCATTGTGTTCAGCAACTTTGTTACCTCTTCACTGATATCTATTTTAGAAAGATCACCAAGCCTACTCAAAACAGCGGCAGGTTCTATAATCTGTGGTGTCAGTGATGTGGAAGCCTGAGGAGAAGGCGACGTTTGTATAGGTGATGAAGCTGGAGACTTTTTCTTAGATCCTTTTTCTTCGTCACTTGAATACCATTTTTCATCTATTAATAAATTGTTGTCCTCGTCATCTGTAGTCGATCGACGATGTCTCTTTTCAGGATTTTTAAACAAAGGTTCTGGCTGAAGAAATCTTATATCTGTATCACATTCTTTCGTTGCATGATTGTCTTCAGCAGTAGAATGTAAAATCCTTGGACCATCATCCGAAAAAGGAAGAACTCTGTGATCTACGTCTTTCGACTCGTTTGAACTGACAGGTTTTTCAGAGTCATACGACTCGTTAGAAATATCAATATTTTCCTTGTCTTTTGACGCGAATTTTAGAGCATCTTTTGTATACTGATCTATATCTATCATATCCTTACTTGTGTGTGGTTCTTTTTGAACGGCCTTACTGGAAGTGGTATCTTCAGGTACCGGAAGCATTACAGACGGCTGAAAACGCATGTCTATGTCTTTTCCTGGTAAATCTGACGGTGGCGTGATATTACTTTGTACAGGTACAGGTACAGGTGGCACCCTCAAATCTAAATCTTTACTACCAGTCGTTTGACCCATAAACTGTTGCGGTTCATTGTTTATGAGACCTAACTTTTGTATGTTCATAGTATTTAACTGGATTTCAGTTATTTGTTTTAGAGACAATCCAATACTATTTAGTTGATGTACAGTCATTTGACCAAGTTTATCTAAATTATCTATACCCATTTTCGTAAGCTCCAATATTTGCCGAGGTGTCAGAACTCCAGTTAGATTCTTGATGCTAAGTACATTACTTGAATTTGTATTATTACTTGGTGGTGAGTTTACGTTAAAGTTTTGATTATTTGATAAATCATTTTGCCACCTCGATTGTCGCACTTTTGGTGATATTTTATTTTGCCTCTCATTCATATTATATTGATTTCCTTGTAATGAGTCAGCTGTGTTTTGAGGGTTTGGTATATTTAATTCAAATAGAGATGGAATGTTTGTTTCATTACTAGCCGGGGTATCGGAATATTGTTGTATTAATTTTGCTTGAGTCGTTTGTAACATTTTTAATGCCCCTTCTCTGTTGAGTCTTGGGAAATCACCTAAAATTTCTTTAGGAGCCGATTCTATGTGTTTTAAAAGTATGTTCTTTAAAGCATCACTTAACGGTTTACCATGTGCGAATTTACATTCATCTTTGTATATACACGGAAGCCCAGTATGATAATATTTACATGGAAAATCAGCATGCATGTACAAACATTTATCTCTCTTTGCACAACAATCCATTAAATAAAACTTGCACAATTCCATTTTTCTAGGGGGTTGTGCATCATGTGAATAAATGCAGTCGTCACCTTTATGGCATTTACCTTGCATATAATATAAACAAACACCGTCAGGGTCTTGCATTGGATGATTATTTCTTCTCCTATCGTTCTTATTATGTTTGTTACGATCACGCTGTCTGTTATTCCTTTGCTGCCGATGGTGCTGCTGTCCCCTAGACTCCTGGCTACTATCAGACGCGTATGAATCTCTATCCTCATCAGCATATCCATCAACAGGAGACTGCCTATGTTGATCAGGAGACTGCCTATGATGAACTGGAGAAGCTCCCCTTACACACATCATTTCGCTTTCATCCATTTCATCCGCAAATTCTTGTTTTTTACGTTTTTTACCAGGACCATCTTTACTTTCGTATTTCTTCCGTTTTTTAGGTTTACGACGTTCATCAACGTCATCTTCATTGTATCCTTCTACACTTTCATTTCTGCTCATAGCCTTTCTAATGGCTTTTTCAATGTTACCAGCAAAATCATCTTCTGTAGGACTAGAATATTTGCGATTCTTTTTACCTTTTTCCTTAAATTTTTGTTCTTTATTAGACTTTGATTTCTTTTTCTTACCTGATTTTGAATAATAAAAATCTTGGGATTCAGATTTTTCTAAAGGTACTTTATCTTCGATAGTCGGCACAGTTTCTATACCTTTCTCTTCAGTTGTTACCTCTGTTGTTTCTTCGCCTTCACTCTCAATCTCTCCATCCTCCAAGTCTTCTACCTCTGCGTTCATCACAGCTTCAGTCATCTTAAAAGTCTCACTGAAATTAAATAAAATTGGTTTGTTAATTTTTGTCATTCATTTAATTCTATTCAAAGAGTTTTTGTGTTCAATTACTATAATATTAAAATTGGCATGGAATAAGTTCAAGTGATAGTCTATTCTAAAACCTTACAAGTACCTATTCAAATATTTCTGCGATAATAATACTGATTATAATGACCATTTATCATCCTAGTTAGTGTGATATGGTTAAAACGATAACAATGACATGGAAAAACAATTTTGAAGTGGCAATCGAAAGGTTAGTATATGTACATTAGTATCTCGCTTTAATACTATTGTTTCATTTATCATCATTTAGCGTCTATAGAAACCCACACATAGATTAATTTACCTAGCTTTTTCTGAATACTCTGATAGTTGCCTTAAGACGAAAATAGATGGCGCTTGTACACATTTCAAAGGGCGCTGAAAATGTTAGTATGTTAGCGGCGCTGGTAATATCAAAATGGGTAGGCAGGCATCTACTATCGCACAACTATTTTTCCTACATGCCCTAAAAGAAATTAAGATGTCAAAATGTTGAATCATGATAGGTGTACAACAGTAAAAAATAGTAGGTATTTAAAAACCTAAATAAAATTATTTAAATAAGGTGTCATTTAAGATCATGCTTCATGCAACTTAGGATTTATGTCGGTCAATAAAACAATAACGAAACGACCAATATTAAATCCACAAAAGGTCGTGAAACGAAGGCGAAAACAATACCTACTTTCGCGGGGCTCGATAAGTCTGTTTTCAGTAAATTAAGAAAGTACCTATCAAGAAAAAGCTGTGATATACATCAGAATAGGCACGTAAAAACCAAGCACAAAGAATTGGTGCCATAAATGAAATTCATTTACGGCGTCACCAAGTGATATAGGATTTGAACTAACTCTTTTAGCAAATCGTATTATCAAAATGAAGATACGAGAAATGTGGCTGGCCAAAATGTTTAATCCCAAATTCTCTGTAAAATTTATGAGTCATGGTGAAACGCGCATTATCTGCGTTCCTGCCTCAAGTATGTTGCATTCTTAGCATGTTGCGTCATAGCCTAGCCTACAGACTTCTATAGCTCGTGAGAAAGGGACAGCAACAGTGTTATAAATACTAACAAGTCTGTGAGTGAAACGGTAAATACGTCATGCAAGTAAAATCTACAATGTCATAGGTACTCGCCATTTTTACCGTAGGTTTTACGCGACCAGATTAAGGAGACATTTAGCTATGAACATGTTAGCAATAGGGATAAAACACGTCACAGGGTTTTAATTATACTGAATAAAATTCGACCAAAGCTCTCAGAAAAAAAGAGGGATCGGGAGCAAAAAAATCTATAGAGGAAACTCACACTATGACGTACACATTACACGTAGAAACGCTTTACACGCCCTTTGTGACCGAGCAAAATTAAAAAATATTAAAATGTCGAGTAGGTACTAGTTTGCTGGATAATAAGAGTAATAATCTTCTAATTGACGAGAATAATTCTCGATTTTCTTTCAAATACTATACCTAATAGTCGTCGGAACAATTAGCATTGGGAATGTATCTCCAGGAATCACAATATTACTAAGTGTTGCGCAGTTCGAAATTCAACATGTATGGCAGAAGTCAGTACAATAACTGTTCTTAGCCACTACTTTCAAGAATACGTTAGGTAGATACAGCCACGCCAAGCAAGCAGTGGGTGGCCGTTCACATTTCACAATATCTAGCTGCGCGCTGCGTTCTCGCTACGAATTGAATGACGTCAGGCTTCTAGAACGGCAAGATTATCTGTCCTTCCTTTCATCGAGGTCACGAGGCGTATAACGCTTACACACACTAGCACAATATCGTAGTGGTCGATACCTACGTGTAAATATGGCGTGTAACCTACATACACTACTTCACCGTCATCTTAATTTAGTGGCATTATACCTAATGATGCAAAATTTAAACATCGAATGCAGAAATAGAAATTAAAAAATAACATGTTTTGTGCAAGAAATGGGCAGAATTTATGAGAATTACACATTACCGACACCAAATAACCCCTCAAAGGCATAAATATTAAATTTATATAGGTACACAATAAACATTCGATAAAATAAGACAATAGGTACGGTACGGTTGGACCGAAATAGTAATAATTAATATCATGCACAAAATTAAAGTTGTTTCAGGAATAAGATATTTTAAATCTTATTTTTATAAGTACTTGTGTACGGCCATGGCTGCCAAGCCAAATATATCGCTTTGTTAGAGCCGCCATTTTGGACCAAGCAATATTATTAGATTGATCAATAACGAGTGATACGATTACCGATTTGCAAAATACTATGCATTTTTCCTTCAAACGCGTCTTAAACAAAAATGTGTAACGTAGATGGATGCAGCACGTGTATGGTAATTCCTTTAGCTGACCAAGCACTTAGTAAAAGGGGACACGCATTCATAAAATGGCCTATCGAGTAAATAATATTAATTGTTACCAATCTTACATTAATGAACGAATCACTATAAGCGACTACTATACGCCAAATAAAATGTAAATTTCTCGGTCATGTCCTGCATAAAGACGTAACAATTCGAGTACGTTATATTGATATCGAACGACGACTGTTGCAGAACAATGCGGCGTCCAAAAAATATTTAGTTTTAAATTTTAACACTCTGGATATGGAAGCGCTAGTGATGCGGTAACTACACGCCTTCTGTTGTGACATGAATAAGTGCGACATTTCCGCTCAGTAGTGGTGTTCTTAATATTTTTACAAAATTAATGCGTTCTGCTTGTTTACTAGGCAATTCTAAATTAATATTTTAATTTTAAATTCACATTAATGTAAATTTATTCTTCATTTGTTGTCTAATTTTTTTATTATAAATTAAGAGTAACTAAATTCTTAATCCTGGTGTTGCAATTATGAAAATATCATTTAGTATTTTTAACCATCCAAAAAAATATAATAATATAATTTCGCACTACATTATTTAATGTAAAACAATAATATTTATCAAAGAAAGACATCTATTTTATACAAAAAAATCATACGGAAAAATACTTTTTTTTTTTTTGTAAAACATCTGAAATCTTGTATTGTATTTCAAAACCGAATGTAAATGTCATCATGATCATCAAAATCGTACTGTCATTTTTATTATCAATTTTGTGATAAGTCAGCATTTCACGAAAATACAAAATTTTACTATTCGAACAGTTGTTATCCTCTCGAATTATTTTATTTATACACACTAAGTTCTTTATTAACAAAATGTGATTAGACGCTGTATGTGACTGTGTATTTAGCAAATTTTAATAAATAAGTTGATATTGTTAGTGTTCATCAGGTTTCAAATAAATTTTGAGAATGTCCGAACCAAATAATCCGTTTGCTGGGCTGTTAGGAGCATCTGAAGTATCATCTGCAGTTGAATCATCTCGTGTTGACGATAATGCAGCGTTTCAAACTAGCTCCAAAATATCGCCAGGCGCTGAAGAAACAGAAACAATAAATACCATGGTGGAAAACGTTTTCTACTTCACAATAAATCCCCATGCTGCGGAAGGCCTTCCAGTAGGAGACAGACAATTAGTCTTTTTAGAAGAATTGGCCGAAGCCACTAAGCCCCAAGTGTTTTTAGATTTAGAAGGCTTAGAACAGGCTTTGTTTGAACGATTACTTCTTACAGACATTGAAAAATGTGTTATTCCGAAAACAAGTAGAGGATACAGGGAGCATGTTGTTCAAAAGCAAATTTTCCCATACTTGTTCAGTTCTATTCAGAATCTGCAAAGTTATGAACAGGTGTCATCCCTTATTGTGAAGACAGCGGTTCAAAGAATGAAAGAGCTTATATTCCGAAACGCAGTGACTGCTCTAAAACAGCCATTATTGTTTGAAGGACAAGACTTTTCAGTTCAACTGGTGCAACTATTACAACATGTAGACCCACAATGTCACACATTCTTTATGGATGTAGTTAAAGCATTCATGTCCGATGGTAAACTATTTTACTTTACTTGACTTGTGTTTTTGTTAATTCTTATTTTATATCTAATCCAATGACCTGGTATAAGGTTGTGAGAAGCACGGGATCTGTCAATGAGGCGACGCCTGCGGGATCCAGATGCCTGCTATGTCCAGCAGCGGATGTCTTTCAGCTAAAATGATGATGATAATAAGTAATCTGAAGAATGATGTTATATTTGATAAAATATAATTTTTCCTTTTTAGAGGATCCCAGCTGCCAAGAACAACTGCGAGATACAATGATTCCTGTTTTGAAGAGGATTCACATGGACGTCAACAAATCTAATTTAATTAATTTACCTATTTATGTGCTGCCTAGTTTACATCTTTTTGCTGGTAAGTTCTGACAAACTTAATATTTTATAAAACTGCATACATAAAAACCTATAGATATATGGGTACTGCAAAGAATAACATAACAACATTCAATTTTGTTAAGACGTGACAATGTCTAATAAATCGATGAACGCTGGCTGCATGCACGAAAAAGTGGCCCGTTACGCTCATTGTAATGTTACGATCGGATAAAGAGCGCTACATGAGCGAGCGAAAGGTACGATTGGCTTGAGCGTTCGGCTTTGATCAATGTTTTGTTATGACGTTGTCACGTTAAACTATCTTCCGTAAACCAACTTTTTTAATAATAATTATTAGTTTGCAACCAAGCAAAAAAAAAAAAAAATTTAAAAATTTAGTAAAAGGCTTTAGCTAGCTGATGCATGTATTCCTTATTAATATAATGTATTTAATTTCTATTTATTTTCAGCCAATCAGTGGTTAGCGCCAATTCTATTGGAGGCATGTGAACCTAAGAATGAGACCAATGGCAGGTTCTACCAGGATTCTGTTATTGGTGCGTTACTGAGTCTCTCAGTTCTCCCCAGAAATGCTTCATTACCACATGACTTCTTTGACAACCCTATGGATCAGGTAAAGATGAATGATTTTGCTATAAAATTGTTTCAGTACATTTTGTAAAATATTTGTTGTGTTCTATTTAAAACTCATATATACCATGGGTTTCTTCAATGGTTCTTCTGGTTTCTATCTTGGGTTCTAGCCTCACGAAAACAAATGAAACTAATTAAGCAACAAAGCAATCCTATAAGGGTAAATTTTTCTTTTGAGTTATGGAAGCCTAAAGATTTGAATTATAATTGTATCATTGTATGGATCCAGAAAAACATTGATATTGTATTGTATATAGCCACAACTCAACCCCAAGCGTGCAATTTTAAGTTTGACAAGAAAACACAGATAATAAGCAAAACTTCTAAAATATTACAGGCTGCAACATCAATGATAGAGACTTCAGTTTGGAATGCATCATCACACTTGACAAACAACTTGCACAGAATATTCCTAACTATACTCAAGGGTGGACCGCATTTGAAGAACCGTTTATTGTCTTGGATTGGAAAGTGTTTAAAGTCAAATGTTGGCCGAGGAAAACTCTGGAATGTGCAGGTAATTATTGCTTTATCTTTGCCAAATGAGCATCCTTTGTAAAAGGATTAGTATATCATTGGTTTAATGGCGTCTGACGGACTGCTCATATTTTTCTAAATAGTATGAGACAAAGTCATTCTCTGCATCTGTCCTTTCTGTTTCTCCGCTAACTTCTTCTAAACCATGTAAATTTTGATACAGTTCTCACTAATAGCTAAAAACGAAGGCAGTTTTTGCATATAATTTATCAAGTGCAAAGCCGGAGTTGTGTTGCTCATATTAAATATGCTACATTTTGACCTAACATTTTATATCTAAACATAATTATATACAAATAAACACAAAGGCCTTTATTTTCTTTCTTAATTGTTCCTGGTTAAACCCAAAACCTTTCTCATAATTTTTGGCACCATTCCAAAAAACTCAACCGTACATTACTTGCATAAATTAACAAAATTCCTTTGTTTTAATTTCAGCATGGCGAGGTCAGCGCTGCATCTCTAAGTACCGTGTCGGATGGTTTTATGCTAAACCTTGGAGCAGTGCTGCTGCAGCTGTGTCAGCCATTTTGTAACTCAGCTGATGATCTTAAGGCACTCAAAATCGATCCTACATATGGAGCTGTATTGGTAAGCAGTATTTTTGATTGAAGTCATTAAACATCATGCAGTGAACATAAAAAATCTAATCTGTTTAGTCCAAGTGCGTAACTCATTAATATTCAAAATATTTATCTATACAAATAACAAGTAAAATTTCAAAATTTAAAAAACCCCCGTCACATTTATCTTGCGAAAACACCCCGGTTCAAGCAGTAAAACGCCCATAACTTTTGAACGGCTGAACCGATTTTATTTAAACATAGCTAAGAACACTCAACAAAATCACCTTTCAAACAAGAAAAACTAAATCGAAATCGGTTCATCCGTTTAGGCGCTATGATGCCATAGACAGACACAGCAACACACGTGAAACTTATAACACCCCTCTTTTTCCGGCGGGGGTTAAAAATTAATGTTGGTAAGCGCATAACTCAAGAATGGCCAATTCGGCTTATTTTTTTTTTTGTATGTTCATTAAGGTCCACGGAAGGTTATAATACAATAGAAAAAAACAAAAAACTTTGTACCTTACCTCTACATAGGTAGGGTAGGGTAGATGAATGTTTGGTGTTTTTATGGCAACACAAAGTTTGCGGGGTCAGCTAGTTGATAATAAATGTGAATCACACTATGTCAGAAACTCCTATTGGAAAAGGACGTAATCCGTCCTAAATGAAATAATTAAAATGTCTTTGATCTGACCTTTAGACACTAAAAATACTAACCAAGCCATAGGACAATCAAGTATGTTTGTTGCTTAAAATGTTTCCAAATAAACATCTGTATTACAGCCAGAAGAATGCGCAAGCAAATCAGTGCATTTAGACTGCTTGCACAATGAGACTTGTTTACTACCGCCAAGAACAACAGAAGATGACCAGTCAGTCAAGCGGCCCACAGCGGACACTTACAACTTTGTGACTGAGTGCTTCTTCATGACGCAGAAGTGTATTGATTTGGGTGAGTGAATTAACCTATTACAGCCTCATATATACAACTAGCTGACCCAGCAAACTTTGTTTTGCCATAAAAACACCATAACATTCATCTACCCTACCCTACCTATCCTACACTACCTACCCTACCCTCACTACCCTACCCTACCTACCCTCCCTACCCTACCTACCTACCCTACCTACCCTCCTTACCCTACCTACCCTACCTACCCTACCCTACCCTACCTTACCTACCCTACCCTACCTACCCTACCCTACCCTACGCTACCCCACCTACCCTACCCTACCTACCTACCTACCCTACCTATTAAAAAATAGATAGTAGCCGATTCTCAGACCTACTAAATATGCATTTAAAATTTCATAAAAATCGGTCAAGCCGTTTCGGAGGAGTATGGTAACTAACATTGTGACACGAGAATTTTATATATATGATAAACCTCTAAGCCCATCATAAACTAATGATTTGATTGACTTCCATTAGAAAGCTGCAAAAAGACAATCTGTTATTATTTCGCTGTTAGTCTCTATAACTTTGTTTGTCATTCAAAATTATGATTATTTTTCTTTGCTCAAAGTTTCAATATACTTCTTAAAATAAAATGGCACTCGTACAGGCAGTGAACGTTTATAACTTTCCATGCATGTGGCAGAAAATGTTAAAAATGTAACTACTATGATTTACTAAACTGCTGTGTTCGTATCTTCAGGAGTCCGCGTGTGTGCGGAGAAGCTATGGCGGTGCGGCCAGGAGCTGGGGCAAGCTCAGCGCGCACTGGCCGACGTGTCGGCTGGCGCACACCACCTCGTGGACCCCATGAGGCAGCGGGCACATCACCTCATGGCCAAGTAACTATACACAACTTTATCGAATTAATGATTTTTTTGAATGTTGTAAGAGACACACAGTCGAAATATTGAAGGGAGGCCTTTGACCTGCAGTAAAACAACACAGGCTTATGGATATAAATAAGAGACCCACGGCACAGATAATATAATACTAGCATACAGATGCCTCATCCCATACAAAAAAACCGTGCCGACGTAACTAGCGTTTTTCATCTGCTTAATCTTGGAGTACATCAATCGCGTTCGATCCCGTTTCACGGCAATAGATGGTGTTAGCAGCGCCTTGCAAGTAAAAGGGTTTACGAGGTTCGTGAATATTTTTTTCTTTAAATACAGTGAAGGTTCGTTTTATAGTATTTTTCTGCACGTTGTTACAGTTTTTTTGCACCAATATGTGTTAAAATGCAAATTTTAACAATCGAGTTTAATGCCTCAGAAATTTAAAAATGCGCCATCTATGGCATCAATTTTAAATGAGCCGTTCATATAATCTTTGATATGTGAATTAAGAGCCCAATATTCCATAATTTTGTACTTAGGAGAGTTAATTAAACAAGAACATACAATGTTTATGTTCAATTCCAGATAATGTTAATTTTTAACACAATTCTATTAAATTGTGTGTACATGTCGCGTCATCTAGTGAGATTTATTTGAACCAAATATTCTTTCTTAGCAATGAGACCCCGTGCCCACGGTCTGCACTGAGCACTATCGACAGCATGGGATATTCAAAGATTTAAGAAGAGACCCTGACCATTCTAAATTTAAATATTTTATATTTAATTCTACCTCCACAGATTCGTGAGTCTCCGCTGCGCACTACTGGAGAAGGAGATGCTAACGAACCTGAACCGCCTGCAAGCGACCACGTGCACGTGGCTAGTGCAGGTGGCCATCAGACCTGACCCGGAGACGCCTCAGGCATGCTATGCGCCTATCAGCGTGGTGCCCATACAGATGCCTGTTACTACGCCGCCGCCAGACACGTTGAGGTTTGTTTTTTATTTTATTATAGTCGTAAAACGAATTAGGACGTTTTTTTTACAAAAAATACATACATAAACTCACGCCTTTTTCCCATGGGGGTAGGCAAAAACTACAGAACGCCACCTGCTACGATCCTTACATACTTCTTTTGCTTCACACACATTCATACATCTAGTCATACACACACGCCGGTTATGGGTACGGCGTCCCCTCCCGGCGTTTCCATTCACGTCTGCCTTGTAAATACCTTTCGTTAGTCGCCTTTCATTCATCCTCTCAACATGGCCAAACCATCTTAACATACTCTTTTCAATTTTAGTCACTACATCTTCTTTTAAACCACAACGTTGTCTTATTACCTCATTCCTCAATCTATCATTTAAGGTTACACCACACATACTCCGCAAGGAGCGCATTTCTACTGCATTAATCCTACTTTCATGTCATTTTAGCCATACCTAACCTTCACTTCCATACATAAGTGTAGGCACCAGCAAAATTTTACTAATTATAAATGCAAATATAGCTATTATAAAAATCATAAATGTCGTTTCGTATGAAAAACACTATAAACACACATTTCTAACTTGTGTCTTTCTGGTTGTAACTGCCAGAGTTGTTTATCCTTTACAATAAACCAAATATTACTTTCATACTTTAAGGATGTTATTAATTTTTATAGTGGGCCGTTTGTTTTTATTCCTGGCTTTCCTGAACCCCGTCTTGCTCTCAATGTCTAATGCATGGACCAAAGTAAATGTGTTATGTTCACCTGGTTATAGTTCATTGCGAATTGTTTTAGCGGGCAGTACAGAGGAGATAGGTTCTTCTTCTTACCTGTTCGGTTAAAACCGTTCAGATTTTAACCGACCAGTATGTAGCTACTTGGACAGCTCTGGCATTTGCCACGTTCAAATCCTGTAAGATGCAGGTGGTTGGGATGAAGGGCAGACAAGGAGGGCAATATCTTGCGAACGGGCCCCACACTGGCACTGTGTTTTGGATGGGTCTGTAATACTCCATTTGGATAGGTTGTTTCTACAACGGCCAACCTGGGTCTGCAATCGGTTTAAGGATTTCCAAATTGGCCATTGCAGTTCGTTTCCAGGGGCCAGCTGCTCTGCCGGAGCGATGAAAAAAAAAAAAAAAATTATATATTTTTTATTTCATTATCACATTACACTTACAATCATTCTTACGCAAGGGCCTCCTTTTAAGTATATCAAATACCTGTGCTAGGAGGCCCCGCTCTTCATAACTTAGAAAGTGAAAATTAACAAGGCTTGTATCAAACGAGAAAGAAAAAATAACTTAAAATAATAAAAAATCCAAAATCAATACAAAACTATGTTGTGTGCGTGTGTGTACTGTGTGTTCCGTGTGTGTGTCTTGTGTGTGTGATGTCCAACGGTTGCTAACAATTCAATACGGTTGTACTCCAACCTCATTGAAGTGCTTGCAAGAGTGTTTCTATGTCGTAGTAAGTCTTGCTTTTTAGCCAACTGATTAATGCTTTTTTACACTCTCTGACAGTCATCGGGTAAAGAAGTGTGGAGGAGTAGGATGTGTATGTTTCCATAATTCTCATCAGTCTTTCGAGGAGGTCGTATGTCTCAAGAAGCTGTTACAACTCTTCAGGCGCGAAAGTCGGAGTTGATGCTCATATATTGGGCGCAGACTGTCCCGTTCCTGTTTGTCCTTCTCGATGCCATTGGCTACTTTGCGACGGACTTCCGGACCTTGGTGGAGTTATACCCACCAGTCGGTACAACATCACAACTGGGGTTGATTTCAAACACCCAGTTATCATGCAGCAGCTATCTTTAACTCCCCAGCAGAAAAATACAGACATAGGCCAGATGTGCGTTCTTCAGGTTAAAACAATATGCGATCACTTGCATGCATAGGAGCTCCGTCATGTCACGCTAGGCGCACTTCATTAAGTACGCAAAACGCTGTTTGGGTACTTACTGAAACACCCGGGAAGCTCCTAACCCCGGGCAGGCCTTAAGACGACGACTAACGCCAACGACCTTGAGGGAACAAAACGCGCCCTCGTTTCTCACCCGCGCGACCCGAAATTTAGTAGTTTTTTGTACTTTTCTTATTATTCTATGACTTCAAAAAAAAAAGCTTCAGATCAAAATGTAGATAATTAAATTGTCTTTGATATGGTGTCGATTTCATTAAAATACGCCCAGCGGTTTTGTTATGATTGTCGTGTTTTTGTCCGTTTTAGACATAACTTTACAAATTAATTACACTATGTTATACGAATAAAACTCAAAATTTGCTCAGATGAAATTATTAAGAAAATGGTCTAATATAACATATATTTTTTTCAATAAATTACGACTAGCCGTTTAGACGTGATTCTCATTTTAAAATCCGCTACTCAAGGGAATCGGCGCGTTAAGCTTACAAGTACAACTAACTCAATCCCTTTCAACATCCACAGATGTGTCCCCGAGTTCGTCCTGGAGAACGTGGTGGTTCTAATAACGATGGCGCGTCGCACGGTGGGCGCGATCACTGAGGAGGCCGACATCGCCAGCGTACTGCGACCTGCGCTCACGCTTGTGCTGACCTTTATGGGAGACTCTACGCGCACTTATAACCCACATCTCAGGTATAAATTATAGTTCTAGCTTTAAGCCTGTAACTTCATTTCACTTAGGCATACTTTTTTATTAATAGACCATCTCACCCGTGACCATTTTTTACCCGACTGCCGAAGGAGGGTAATGTGTTTATCAGTCTATGTATGTATGTATGTAAGTATGTATGTATGTATGTATGTTTGTTCCTATGTGGCGTTCCAGAGACCAAACGCGTTGGCCGATTTTGATGATTCGTACGTCAATCGATGCGTCTTAACTCTGCGAGTGTCATAGGCTACATTAAAATTGGATAATAGAAAAATGGCGGATTTTGGGTGCCATATTGTGGGGGCCCAAATTTTTTTTTTCTTCCAAACCCATCGTGTGGGGTATCAAAATAAAGAGTTTTAAGAGGTGATTTCAAAAATATATAACACTTATATGTTTAAATGTATCTAATTCGAAAAAACTAACCAAAAAGTTATAAATAAAAAAACTTAATTAAAAAAATCAAAAAACTCGTAAACAAGGAAAAAATCATGCTGTGCAGGCGGAGGATACACCAGATTTTGGTCAGCCAGCCGGCGAATATGTATCCTCCGACTGCACAGCATGATTTTTTCCTTGTTTACGACTTTTTAGTTCGCTTTTGAAGCAGTCGGGTTTTTTGATTTTTTTAATTAAGTTTTTTTTACCACTCTCACACATACGACAGTACAGACGGTAAGCGTAACCAGTGGTGTCTCATCCCATAGAAACCAAAAAAGTTGAGGATCCTTGCAAAGGTGAGACGGTACTTCACGCCTGAACAGCTGCTCAAATTGTATAAAGCGCAAGTTCGGTCATGCATGGAGTACTGCTCTCACCTCTGGGACGGATCTGCCTAATATCAACTTGATGCACTTGAGTCGAGTGACAAACGGGCCAAGAGGCTTATCGGCAACGATGCACTGGTCGCCTCAAAGCTCCAAAGCCTCGAACATCGACGCCAAGTGGCCAGTCTGTAGGTTTTTTATCGGTTACATTTCGGGGAGTGTGCGATGGAACTGCACAATTTGATTCCGCCTAGCCCGTGCCATCACCGGACAACAAGACGTACGGCAACGCGCCACCGGTACATGGTGGACATCCCACCCATACGTACAAAGCGTTTTGTGAATAATTTGATTGTACGCACAGCTAAGGAGTGGAATTCCCTGCCGGAGTCTTTGTTTCCTGATAGCTACAACCTTGGGGTCTTTAAGTCAAGAGTGAATAGGTTACTTCTAGGCAAGCGTGCTTCACCGTCGACCACATCATCACTTACCATCAGGCGAGATGGTGGTCAAACGCGAGCCTATAGATAAAGAAAAAAAAGAAACCATGCCGACCTCCTATACTGATTATTCTGATTATTTTTTGTACATCGATCGCGTTCGGTTCCGTGCCGTTCCGTTCCACGGATATAGATGGTGATCTATCTATCGCCGAGGAACGGAACCGAACACGATCGATTTACAAAAAATAATCGGTATAATCAGATGGAAAACGCTAGTTACGTGGCACGGTTTCTTTCACGGATGAGGCATCTGTATGCTAGTATTATATTATCTGTGGCGTAACATACTAACTTCAAAACCCCATATCAATTCTTGTTCTTTAAGGGTTTTTATTTTCATATATTTTTGTTGCGATAAGAATTAGCCTATGTCTCTCTCCAGCTCATAACCTATCTCAATGCTAGAATCTAGAACAAGGTCTGCAATGTGCATAGAGATATTATGCATATCGAATAAATAAATATTAGTAGGACGTTACATCGTACCTTTATCATATTATCGTCTCTTATTTACGACAAGATAATATTCTGACATATTTATGATAACTGATAATGATAAGATGATAAATGTTTTTATTTCTGTAAGTTGGTTTGTACAAACACTTTTAAATATCGATCATATTTTTTTAAACTAGATGTGGTCGGCGTTTCCTATCTGACTGCTCTGAGAAGAAAAGCCGAAACAAACTCAGAGGTCACAGTCTCTTTTAAAGTCCAGATATAATCTTGGTTAGATCATGTAAAAACCATGCAGATTGGTGTCTGAAATGGTTTTTTGAGGAAAGAACCAGCCAGATTGAGTGGACCTGTCCAGTCAGTGCACGCATTTGTCAACCGAGCAGCTCAACTCAGAATTTAAGGAGCTTAACGATTCGACGAACAATTCCAAAGAAAGGACATTTGGGTTTGGCGCATAAATTACTCAACTGCCAGACCATGATTAAAACTAACTGAGAAAATCATCATCACTGAGTCTTCACATTCACAATAATAAAATACTTTAAAAAGTATGATCTACTGACTGATAACAACATAATAAATGAATAACTAATAATTCGTTTTTAGGGTTCTGTAGTCAACAAGGAACCCATAAAGTTTCTGTTTCAAGTAGTCTGTCCATCCGTCCGTCCGTCCGCAGCTTAGCTCAGAGACTCTTAGTACTAGAAAGCTATAATTTGGTATGTAAATGGCAAATTATTGTTAAGATACAAGAGTCCCTCCCTCCGCCAGCTAACTGGTTGCTTTTGTATATGTGAAAAAACCGGCCAAGTGCGAGTCGGACTCGCGCACGAAGGGTTCCGTACTTGGTAAATTGCGGTTTACGATTTATGACGTATTAAAAAAAAACTACTTACTAGATCTCGTTCAAACCAATTTTCGGTGGAAGTTTGCATGGTAATGTACATCAAATATTTTTTTTAGTTTTATCGTTCTCTTATTTTAGTAGTTACAGGGGGGGACACACATTTTACCACTATGGAATTGTCTCTCGCGCAAACTATTCAGTTTAGAAAAAAAATATATTAGAAACCTCAATATAATTTTTGAAGACCTATCCACACAGATACCCCACACGGATGGGTCTGATGTTTTTTTTTTTTTTTCAGTTTCAAGTATGGGAACCCCCAAAATTGTAGTGTCTTTTTTCTATTTTTGTGTGAAAATCTTAATGCGGTTCACAGATTACATCTACTTACCAAGTTTCAACAGCATAGTTCTTATAGTTCGTATAGTCGGGCAAAAGTGGCTGTGACATACGGACGGACAGACAGACAGACATGAAGAATCTATAATGGTTTCGTTTTTTGCCATTTGGCTACGGAACCCTAAAAACACGGCAGTAGTATATATATATAACGAAATTAAAAGGAAAACTATCACAGCTAAGAAGGCTTTACAAGTTTACGAGTAATAGTCGACCAACTTATTAAATGTACTTGGAAAAGTTAAAATTTTGTAAATTGATGGCAGGAGTGGAGGTATGGGGGCAAGAGTTTTCGAACGGCAAAGTTTATATTTTCCCTTCGTTAGAGCAATGTTCGGTGCTTTCATTGTTTATGAACGTTAGTAATGATAACTATTTGTTTTGGTGAATGTATCTGTTTCTACGGAACCCTCTATGCGTGAGTCAGACTCACGGATTTTTTGTTTACATGTTTGCAAAAGGTCATCTTTCTTCTTTTTCTTCTTTTCTTTAAAAAAAAAAAAAAAAAAACTGCCCCACACTAGGAATTTCTTCCTGTATCGTGGGTGCGTTTACAAACATATAAACAAACATATATTAACATATATTTGTTCCGTGCGGGAATCGAACCCGCGAGACGCAGCACAGCAGTCAATCACTCAACCACTGCGCCAACCGTGCGCCCAAGCAAGTTGCGGTCAAGCAAGGGTCTGGAAGTAACTATCTAAAAACGAAAATCTTTACACTTACAGTAAGCTAGATTTTCACTGAGCGCCATTGCCTACTTTTTATCCTGCAAAAATGCTCAGTCCCTGTGGGATGAGCAGCGAAGCCGCGGCAAATAGTAATAATAAAATAATTAATAATAACGATTTATTTTTCAGAGCTCGACTAGCAGAATGTCTCGAAGCGATGCTACCGAATCATCCAGATGACCAGCAACCATTGAGCAGCTTAGCGTCCTTCTACAGGGAACAATTGTTCAAAGAACATCCACATCGATTGCAGGTATGTTACGAAAGCAACCGAATTTGATGCTTTCAAAGTTTGTAGTTTCAGATGCGAAGGCTTTATCACAGTAAACATATACAAACAGTATGGAAACTACCTACAAACGCTCGAAATGGCACACCCACACAAACGTACGCACCGACGAGACCGTTCGTGCACTTTCTAGGTAATGTCAGTACTAAGTGCCGCGTTGCGACGAGTGGTCACGTATTTTTGTGTTAGTGTGCCGTTTCGGGCGTTTGTAGAAAGTTTCCATACTGTTTGTATATTTTTACTGTGGCTTTATGGAGCTGGACGTGCAATGACAAACGCTCACGTGTATTAAACGACGTTTTTCAACATAGATATTTAAAGATATCAGTTTTAAAGGCACAGACTATGCTTGCAGTTTTGGATTATCGAGATTTTAATAAGATTTTTCTCATTTATACATTTCATAACACTTTAGCCTCTCCGAGAATCAAACAATCTGTAAAACGGAGTGGAATGTCACTGACATGGGACAGCGTAGATGAAAACTGCGCCCAATAAAATGTCCCTAATATAGTTTGGGCCCAGTCGGTGACCACGTTTATAGTGGCGTTCTTTAAGGTTACACTAGTCGAAAATTCTTCCATACAAACGTTTTCTAGCGATTACTTCACTGTTTGACGATGTACGTTCAAAATTAAAAATGATATCAATTTGTCTCATCATTATCTAGCCCTGCATGGAAACAAACAAGTAAAACATATATATATTTCAAAGTTATGAGCGTAAAAAGTTCCATATTTTAACGCATCTTTGGGCGGAAATAAATACCATAAGAAGAAGGAAAATTGCAAAACGGCCTCCATACAGGTATAGATTAGTAATTCATCAATGCAAATAATTTTATTTTGAAAATATACATTTAGTCGTTTTTTCATGATATCTAGACTCCCAAAGGTCTGTTTATAAAATTTTGCGCGCTCGTTTTCATCTTAAATAAGTGCTAATTCGTACGCGAACTAGCTTCTTACTGCTCATCACAGCATCTATCTCTTTCGCACGTGTTGTTGGATGAGATAGCATATGCATTTTAACCTCGCGCACAAAATAGTTCGTGCCGTTGACTAGGGGAACCTTAAGTCCACCGTCCCTTCATAATTTTAGTGTGATCCCCTGTTCAAAACATGGCTTACTTGTTGAAGTGTTCCACTTGAACCATCGAGCACATTCAAAAACACACTAAAGCCTTAAATTACACACTGTTTTGTTTTCCTTTACAGCTAGTACCCTGTCTCCTGGACGTGTTCGTGGGCATCGAGATGACCGGTCAGAGTGTGCAGTTTGAGCAGAAGTTCAACTACAGGCGTCCCATGTACCTCGTCATGGACTTCTTGTGGGAGATGGAGGAACATAGAGACGCTTTTACGTGAGTGAAGAAATGTTGATTAGATTTAAGTTTTCAGCACTTTTTTTTTTTTTTTTTTTAATTTATTTAAGGAACTTTTAACATAATGTTACACCAGTTCCATCGTAACCTTACCCAAAGAAATCACAATTACAAAGTTACTAATGAATAAACTAATATAGCTTCTGGCGACATTGGTTTGGTCAAAATAACATTAAATATACCTAAATCTAGCTTATTTATATTTAATTGACTTATTAACGTACTCCTTTCAGATTCATTCCTGACACACTCCAACAAAAGGTGATGGACATCTTCCACTTTATTATCACAAATTAAGCAATAAGGAGAGTCCACCATTCTCATTAGAAATGCAAAGGCTCTTAAAGGCATATGTCCGGAACGAATCCTGAAAGAAGTTACCAACATCTTTCGACTAACTTTAAAACTACTAAACCATGGGGATCGAGGAGGCTCACACTGGATTGTTTTATACCATATCCCTTTATCTTTTCAGCACTTTTCAGCACTTTGATATTCAAAATTAAGCAATCCTTGCCGAAGTCTGTCCGTGAATGGGTGACCAAAGGTGTCTCGCACATGAAATCTTTGATGGCTTTCGCGTAGTGATACGTCTCGGTGTGGATCACCCTAAAGAAGCAATCAGAAATATGTAAAAATTAAAACAAGTACGAGTCAGACTCGCGCAAGAAGGGTTCCGTACCATTATCGCAAAAACGGCAAAAAAACACGTTTGTTGTATGGGAGCCCCACTCAAATGTTTTTAGTATTTGTTGTTATAGCGGCAACAGAAATACATCATCTGTGTACAAATACGTCATCAATTACAACTGTCTAGCTAACACGGTTCATGAGATACAGCCTGGTGACAGACAGACGGACCACGGCGTCTTAGTAATAGGGTCCCGTTTTTACCCTTTGGGTAAGGAACATTGACATATTATATTACTTGCGTAAGGTCCAGGCCAACCGCGTGACTAAATGGCACCAGCGCGCTGGCCCTTAATTGTAGTTTAGGGCCAACGCGACAGTGGTCCGTGTGCGGGAGTGAGCGATTATTTGCTTGTCATAATAATGCTAGTTGTGTGGTAAAACGTGTACGCGCATACAAGGTTACGTCGACGACCTACGCAACGCGGCTCTCACTTAGTTCCTATGAGTTATCATTGATGTCGCTATTTTTGCTTGTAATAAGAAGGTTTCTGTAAAATGTTCAGATGGTGGTATCCTTCCTTTCGAAATCATTGGTACGGAACCCTAAAAATGTTTAGGTTATGTACATCTATCTATATAAAAATTTCAACACATATCTTCCAGACAACTTGCAAAAGAAGCTGAATCCAACATGGAGGCGGTGCATCCACCGCTGTTCCTGCGCTTCGTGAACCTTCTCATGAACGACGCTATTTTCTTGCTCGACGAAGCCCTCGGGAACATGGCGCAGATACGCACCATGCAGGCTGCACAGTATGTACTATTGAATACATCATTATATTACAAGCTTTTATTTAAATTGCAAT
Organism: Orthosia gothica; assembly: GCA_949775005.1. Lineage (NCBI taxonomy): Eukaryota > Metazoa > Arthropoda > Insecta > Lepidoptera > Noctuidae > Orthosia > Orthosia gothica. The sequence continues at coordinate 28,460,135 of OX459034.1, read as the reverse complement.
GTATGTATTGTAAGTGTGTTCGTGTCAAATCTTTCAACTGAATTTTAAAGCAGTTATCCTCAACCGATTAAGATTATTTTTTACCCGACTGCCGAAGGAGGGTAATGTGTTTATCAGTCTATGTATGTATGTATGTTTGTTCCTATATGGCGTTCTAGAGACCAAACGCGTTGGCCGATTTTAATGATTGGTAATAAATATTTAATTCCCACCGTCAATCGATTCGTCTTAACCTTGCGAGTGTCACTGGCTACATTAAAATTGCAAAATAGAAAAATGGCGGATTTTGCCCAATTTTTTTTTCATCCAACCCCATCCTGTTTGGTATAAAAAAGAAGGGTTTTAAGAGGTGATTGATTACAAAAATATATTATTACTATATGTTTAAATGTACCTAATTATAAAAATTAAACTAAAAAGTTGTAAATAAAAATATATTTAAAAATAAAAAAACCCGGATGCTTAAAAAACCAACTAATAAACACATTACCCTCTTTCGGCAGTCGGGTAAAAAGACGCAAACAAGAAGTAAATCATGCTGTGCAGTCGGAGGATACATCTGGTTTTGGTCAACCAGCTCGCGCATATGTATCCTCCGACTGCACAGCATGGTAGGTAGCAAAATGTTGCCTATAAAATTCATTCTTTGGCTTACGCTGTGAAAACTATTGATGATAGATACAAATTAGTTGGTAGCTGGGTAGGCAGAGTTGGCACGGTAGGCAGGGTAAGCAGAGTAGGCAGGATAGGCAGGGTAGACAGAGTAGGCTGGGTAGGCAAATTTTAGCTACTCTCATATCGTAATATTCGAATTATAAACTTCGAATATTACGATATGAGAATAGCTTAAATTTTATTGAGTAGCTAAATTAGCTGAAAAGGTGTGGTGGGGATTAACGAAAGTGTTTTAACGTCAAAGTGAACGTGTTAAGGAGCGTCCTCACTGGGAGCATTCTTTCGTGAGCATTTGTAAACAAGCAATCGTAGGCGAGCAACAAACGCTTCCCAGCGAGCCCAACATTCACTTTCGAGCAAAACTATAAACGTTCGAGGCAAACATTCCCTTGTGAGCTTGGAGCATTCGAATACGATCTCGTTAAATGTCATTCATTTGATAATACGATTGACCAAGAAGGTCAGAAACACTTAAGATCAAAGGAATGTTCCTTGCACTAGTGGCCAGTAATATTCCTACATATATATTCATTGATTTCATTATCTGAGTACTCGCTTTCGTGCGTTTTATTTGCGTGAACATTCGAATGCGAGCCGTTTCCGCGAAAATCGTTGCGACGTCCATACCGGCCGAAGTTCGCGCTTGCGTGTAAGCTTTGTAACGCTCGGCTCAACGTCCACATCACTCGAATATTCGGCGTGAATGCTCCCAGTGAGGACGTTTCTTTACGTAAAACATAGCATTCTGTTTTACAACGCTGATGTTTTCACAATTTTTCAGGTAGTTATTATAACTGTATGTCCAGCGTCTGTGATGTAGTCAAAGTTTGCAAGTTAAATTGGACCCCTGCGGTCTTCCTGGGGTCCAATTTTTCACACGTTTGTTTCTCGTGATAATGTAATTTTCACTATAAAATTTAGTTTTAAACAAATAATAATTTAAATTTTTGTTGCGCTATGCTATGGACCTTAACTATCACGTTTTTTATTTACTTCAAGATTAGGCAACATTGATCGTTTCCGAGCTCTTATTTTTTATTTATTTATTAACAATAAAACCATAGTCTGTTCTGCATAAATCTGCATCATCATCATCATCATTTCAGCCGAAAGACGTCCACTGCTGGACATAGGCCTCCCCTATACGTCGCCACATTAACCGATCCCGTGCGTCTCGCATAGGGTCGGTTGTTTACGAGACACCGGACGACACGATTTACTTTCACGATTTTTACCACACGACACACTGCAGTCGATCCGTCGTCCGTTTGTTTGTTCACTAGACACGATTCTGCAATGACACTGCAGTGCACTTGTATTGTTCTATAAGCGCGTGAGCGATTACAAAGCCGTGAAATCATCACTGCAAAAAAGTCGCAATGACATAGCGACGTCGACGGCATAGCCGAAAAACCATTTGTTAATCGTGTCGTGTAATGAACAAACGGTCCATACTAATATATGGAGCACTGAATCGTGACCACATTTTGTTGTGTCATATGTCGCGTTGTGAACAAACGCCCTAAATCTGCATAATAATCTAAAATCATATATGATCCGTCCCCACAGAGAGTCAGGCACGTGGGCGAGCCTGCCCCCCCAAGAGCGCGCACAGAACCTGTCCAACCTGTCGCACGTGGGCATGCTGGCGCGCTTCGACAACATCCTGGGGCGCGACACCGTGCGCACGCTGGTGCGCCTCAGCGCGCACGCGCCGCACGTGTTCTGCCACGCCACGCTGGTGGAGCGCATCGCCTCCATGCTCAACTACTTCCTCATACATCTTGTTGGCCCTAATAAGAAGAATTTTAAGGTGAGACTAACTGTTTTTACCTGCATAAGTATTTGTAGATAAGGTTTTTAGTGAGAAGCACGAATATTTATAAGTTTATACCAAAAACTTAATATAAAATATATTTTCATTTAGATTGTCCATTGGGTTAATATTCACATTAGAAACTAATATTAATTCTTATAAATAGGTATCAGAAGAAAAAACCACTTGAAAAGAACTTTTATTTAAAAAAAAACTACATATTTGAACACTTGCATAATTATATTACAAATCTTGACGATTCATATACATGTTGCGCTATATTATTTGAAATACGGATCTATCGAAGCCCAGAACTTACTTAATACTTTTTTATCACATCTATTCAAAAAAAGCTAGTTTATTCTTCGTAAACAAGTACTAAAATAGCTCATTAATCCCTAGGGACTAAAAGAGATTTGAATTTGGAATATCAATATTGTTAGTAAATGTTCCAATCAGCAAAGAGATGAATCACAAACCATGCGGTCCAAAATAGGATTAGATCGCTAAAATTGTAAATAAGTGACTGGCTGGGAAACCAAAAAAAATATCTACAACTGTAACAGATGATATAAATAAAATTGTTACGATGCACTTCCATAATTGTTAAAATATAAACATAATCAACTAATTATTTCTATGTTATGTCTTATAGTTTCTAATTGTATATACAAAATAAACGTAACGTTCTTGTTGCATTCACTGATGTTCTCATAGAGGGTGATAAAGAGTAGAGTATCCACCTCGGAAGCAACACTATTTTAAGCTCGAGTGATGTACTTTGAATCCGTCGTGGCGCTCTGGATTAAAAAAAAACACTCTCGCCTTTAAAATAGTTGTTTGCTCTCTAGATAAACAATTTATTATTTTACTTCTTACATACAGCGATCATAAAAACGAGACAAATCAATGTCATACTTACCTCTGGACATACAATGCCAAACAGTGAAGTAATCACACCACAACGTAACGTCTAGGAAATCGTGTTTCACCATCGACCACATCATCGCTTACCATCAGCTGAGATAGTGTTCAATACGCGAGCCTAACAATATTTAAAAAAGAAACCGGCCAAGTGCGAGTCAGACTCGCGCACGAAGGGTTCCGTACTTGGTAAATTGCGGTTAACGATTTATGACGTATTAAAAAAAAACTACTGACTAGATCTCGTTCAAACCAATTTTCGGTGGTAGTTTATATGGTAATGTACATTATATATTTTTTTTAGTTTTATCATTCTCTTATTTTAGAAGTTACAGGGAGGGGGACACACATTTTACCACTTTGGAAGTGTCTCTCGCGTAAACACAGTCAGTTCAGTTTAGATAAAAATGGTTTTAGAAACCTCAATATCATTTTTGTAGACCTATCCATAGATACCCCACACGTATGGGTTTGATGAAAAAAATTTTTTTTAGTTTCAGTTTCAAGTATGGGAACCCCCAAAATTTGTTGTTTTTTTTTTCTTTTTTTGTATGAAAATCTTAATGCGGTTCACAGAATACATCTACTTACCAAGTTTCAACAGCATTGTTCTTATAGTTTCGGAAAAAAGTGGCTGTGACATACGGACGGACAGACAGACAGACAGACAGACAGACAGACAGACTGACCGACCGACAGACAGACATGACGAATCTATAAGGGTTCCGTTTTTTGCCATTTGGCTACGGAACCCTAAAAAACGTATGTATGGAAAAAATATCGATTATAGCCATCTTAAAACCTTTCCTCTCTACAGGTAAAGGACTTGAAGGAGTACGAATTCGAGCCAGCCAGCACGGTGCTGGACATCTGCCGCATGTATGTGGAGCTGGGCAACAACGAGCGCTTCTGTGCCGCCGTGTCCAACGATGGACGCTCGTACTCGCCGCAACTGTTCACACTGGCTGAGACTGTCTTAGGTAGGTGTCCTTACACACACAGGGTAGGTTCTTGAGAGGTCTTTTAAAGCTGCGTACGGACAGCGCGTTCCTGTGTTACGCGTAGTTGGGAAACACTGTCCACGCGTACATTGGATACGCGTACAGCTCTTGTACGGACCGCCGCGAACCTGTACGCGAGGTCAATCGATCCAGAGCGCGCAGAAATTCATAAAGTTTTCATTATTGATACTCGAAGAACACGCGTGTTTATTCATTTTGCCGTCCAAATATAGCGTAGCCGGCCGCGTGCGTCCTCTTTGACGCGCGACCAAAAACCGACTGACGGTGGCTCGCGCTGCGAGTTGGCTCGCGCGGTACGCGTACCCCAAGAGTGAACGCGTAGCTGCAGGTATGGACTAGGCGTTCCGGATACGCGTAAACTGAGTACGCGTACCAGGGTACGCGCAATCCGTACGCACCTTTAGGTGAACGCGCACCTAGACGCACCGCACTCGCCGCAGTCATCGCATTTTCTCTTGGCCCCGCGCTATCCGCGCCGAACGCGCCGCACGCATTATATCCACTTCTGTACATCTTGAACTGTATTTTCATACGGATACGGATCATGTTGCCGCGCCGCCCGCATCGCCCGCCGAGTCTGATGACGTCATCCGCACGCGCTGGTGGAATCCGTACACCTACAGCATTTTGCTGAAATGCGGGTAGTGCGGCGCGGATAGGTGCGCGAGGCTGCATGCGATTTCATATAAAGATTTATAAAATGCGATGACTGCGGCGAGTGCGGTGCGTCTAGGTGCGCGTTCACCTTTAAGAGGTTACGGGGGTTCTACGTGCTGATGTTGTTCACTGGTGTGGTGAAAATCCCACACTCCCTAGCCTTTTCTCCAAAAATCCAGACGCCTTTTCAAATTCTTTTTTTTTTTTTTATCGTCAATAGGCTTGCGCTTGACCACTATCTCACCTGATGGTAAGCGATGATGTGGTCGACGTTGAAGCACGCTTGCCTAGAAAAAACCTATTCACTCTTGACTTAAAGACAAATAATTAATTAATTTAATTAATAATCAATTAATTAATTTAATTCAGACAACAGTGATCCATATTGGTTTAGTATTACAACAAGTAAAATTTCACAATTTAAAAAACCCCCGACACATTTATCTTGCGAAAACACCCCGATTCAAACAGTAAAATGCCCATAACTTTTGAACGGCTGAACCGATTTTATTCAAACATAGCTAAGAACACTTTCGACAAAATTACCTTTCAAACAAAAAAAACTAAATTGAAATCGGTTCATCCGTTTAGGCGCTATGATGCCACAGACAGACACAGATACACAGATACACACGTGAAACTTATAACACCCCTCTTTTTCCGGCGGGGGTTAAAAAGCTTAAATTCTAGTGTTAGTATCATTGATTTGAAGTCTATATTATGAACACTATGTGCCGAGGATGACCAGCACATGTTTCCTATAAAATCACCCTCCGCACAAAATTTCTGATATCTGGAGTATAGCTCTTAGCCACAGTTCTCAGGCTATAGTAGCGACTACTCCGCACTGTGCACAGCAGCGACGCAGTTTTTTGCGCATTATGGCTTGGAAGCCATCTGGGTGGGTATCAGCAAACAATGCCAATGCGCTTCTTTTGAAGGTTTTCTGCCAGTAACAAAAAAAAGGTCAATTGAATTATTCCATCAACAAATTAGTCTGAAGCAATCAAATGCTAACATTAGATCCCGATTTAGTTGCTAAAAGCGAACCTGCGAAGTACGTCGCTCTAAGGCCTAGTTTTTTGAGTTAACTCAACGAATGGTTTCAAATTTCAGTAAAACCCATTTATTAACCCCCGCCGGAAAAAGAGGGGTGTTATAAGTTTCACGTGTTATGCTGTGTATCTGTGTGTCTGTCTGTGGCATCATAGCGCTTAAACGGATGAACCGTCCGGTGTCATTTATCAAGCGACAGATCCGTTTGGAATCGCTTGATGAATGGAACCGAAGATATGTGTCAGGCGAGACGGCCTCTGAGACGAAAATGTTTCTTCCGGATGCCATAGCGGCTTTCCGTATTGTAAAACAGGTGCGGCCCACAGGCGTTCTCACGCAGGTTTTGACGGGGCACGGCGGGTTCTCTGAATACTTGAATCGCTTCAAGTGTAAGGAGAGCCCATCGTGCGTCTGCGATCCAGGCGTGGCAGAGACTGTCCAGCACATACTTGTAGATTGCCCGTTATTTATCAGGGAACGCTACCAACTCGAATGTGAGCTGGACAGGCAACTGACGAAGGAGAGCCTGCATGAAAAAAAAAACGGATGAACCGATTTTGATTTAGTTTTTTTTTTGTTTGAAAGGAGTTTTTGTCGAGAGTGTTCTTAACTATGTTTGAATAAAATCGGTTCAGCCGTTCAAAAGTTATGGGCATTTTACTGTTTGAATCGGGGTGTTTTCGCAAGATAAATGTGTCAGGGGATTTTGAAATTTTACTTGTTCATCAATTGTTGGCAACACAAATGGTCAAATAAGTTGAGCTGTTTATTTGATAATTTGTTAAGACTAAATTTTGATGAATAAACTCGTTTTACCGAAGTTTGAAACCATTGGTTGGCATTTTTAACAATTGGTTAACTAGGTATCAAAACACTGGGCCTAAGCCCAACCAAACATGGTACTAAAAATAAAGTCATACCTTTCTTTGTACAGTAACTTTACAAATCATCATCATCATCAGCCTATTAATGTTCCCACTGCTGGGACACAGGCCTCCTCTCTGTGAGAGGGAATGGGCCGAAATCCACCACGCGGGCCCAGTGCGGGTTGGTGGATGTCACACGTCTTCGAATTTTTGGTTCTAGGAGTTTTCTTACGATGTTTTCCTTCACCGTTTTGAGAGCAGTGGTGATGAAATAATTTACACACAGTAAAGCGCCTGCCTGGGCTCGAACCCACGATCTACAACTTGTAAATCGCGGCTGGTACCACTGGGCCACCACTGCTGTCAGTAGTCGCTACTTTACAAATAATATAATTTATTTTCCATGTGCCAATTTCAAATGTTAATGACATTCAATGACTGATGATTCTTATACACACACCTTCCTCGTTTGTCGCTCTTTATATTAGTGCTAATCGTATATTTACGTATATGACGTAGAGATCCGCAGGAGAACCAGGGTTACCGACATAGCCCGAAGAATTGCCAAACTTAAGTGGCAGTGGGCAGGGCACACTGTTCGCACAACGGATGGCCGATGGGGCAGAAAGGTTCTGCAGGCTTATTACGTATCTTTTGCAAGAGCAAAACGATAGCGATCAAACGCTTTATGTCATCATCATCATCTCATCATCTGCCTAGCCTTTTCCCAATTGTTGTTGAGGTCGGCTTCCAGTCTTACCGGATTCAGCCGGAGTACCAGTGTTTTACACGGAGCGACTGCCTATCTTACCTCCACAATCCAGTAACTGGGTAACACGATACCCCTTGGCAAGACTGGTGTCAGATCTCAAGCTTCTGACTACCCGTAACGACTATCAAAGATCTTCAAATGACAGCCGGGACCAACGGCTTAACGTGCTTTCCGAGGCACGGAGGAAACTCGGTATGTTGAAATGGTCACCCATCCACGGACCGAACTCGGCAAGCGTTGCTTAACCTTGAAGATCGACCCGTGCGGCTGTTATTATTTAGCCGCGAGCTCCTCCAAACGCTTTATGTCATAAAAGTTGAAATTACCTGCAGTATAGGTATGGTCGATCCTACATAATCGTTTGCTAATCGCTCGTTGTTTGTCAAATGCAATTATTTAAAAAAAAAACGGCAACAACTCTAAAACTTTTGTATTGAAGAGCAATTATTGGGCAAAAATCGCTATCGTTTTGCTCTGGCAAAGGATACGTAATGAGCCTGCTGGAGTGGCGACGCGAACCGCAAGACGTTGCGTTGGAAGTGCTCCCACCAGGTGGACCGATGACCTGGTGAAGGTTGCGGGGATCCGCTGGTTGCGAGACGCACGGGACCGGTCAATGTGGTGACGCTTGGGGGAGGCCTATGTCCAGCAGTGGACGACTTTCGGCTGGTATGATGATGATGATGAAACTGTATCAAAATCCTGTCGTGGTTTATTAGGAGATGTATACGGCGAATCAGACAGAGAGAGAGCAGGCGATTTTGTTTTATAATATTTGGAAATGTAATGGAAAAATTTTTTTTTTTTCTCAGCGCGCATCGGGGGCGGAGGCCTAATAGGCTCGCTGCGAGAAGTGGCGACTTGCGTGGAAAGGTTCGCGGTGCAGCGCCAACGCGACGAGGTGATCCTCGCAAACGCACCCGAGGAGTTCCTCGACCCCATCATGAGCACCCTGATGATGGACCCCGTCATACTGCCCAGCTCGCGCACCACGGTCGATAGGACCACCATCGCAAGGTACGATATTTTCTACTACGTTATTGCCAAGCCCGTTTAAATGCCAAAAATGTACCACGGAGATAAACTATCCTATGTTAGATTCAGGTTATGTTCTACCCAAGGGCGGATTTAAGGGGGGGCACGGGGGCACGTGCCCCCCCCCCCCAGACGGTATTATGTGTAATGTGGAGATTTCATCACAGTACATACTTAGAAGCAAACCAAATTATCAGAGTTGTTAAAATGTATGAATAAAATAACAGAAAGAACATGAGTGAAGCTCTTGTCTTTCATAAACCTTTCTATACATACTCGAATTGTAGAAATAAACTTGAAGTATGATACTTTACGTTTATTTCTAACAGTTATTGTTGTTTATTTTACCCGTCCGCCCCTTGTGCCCCTCCCAGAAAAAAATCTGGATCCGCCCTTGGTTCTACCCGTGTTCCGAATCCGTTCAGCCATTGAAGCGTGCTGCGTTTTTAATTAACAAACATACACACTTTCATATTTATAACATTAGCAGGCTTTCCGCCATCCTTTATTATGACAGACTTGTGACCACAGATATAAATCTAAATGGAAGACGCGATTGTATGTACTTTGCGGGTCAAAAAACGGAGTAAAATTACGATCAATGATCTTCATTTGAGCTTTTCATTAAGCATTACCGGCACCGGAAATCCGGAAAGAAAAAGATAAATCAAAAAACCCGACTGCTTCAAAATCGAACTAAAAAGTCGTAAACAAGGAAAAAATCATGCTGTGCAGTCGGAGGATACATATTCGCGGGCTGGCTGACCAAAATCTGGCTTTATAACTTTTTTGTTAAGTTTTTTCGAATTAAATACATTTAAACATAAGTGTTATATATTTTTGAAATCACCTCTTAAAACCATTTATTTTGATACCCCACACAATGGGTTTGGAAGAAAAAATAAATTTGGGCCCCCACAATATGGCGCCCTAAAGCCGCCATTTTTTTATTGTCCACTTTTAATGTAGCCTATGACACTGAAGGGTTAAGAGGAATCGATTGACGTATGAATCATCAAAATCGGTCAACCATTAACCAAAAGTGCTAATTCGTACGCGAACTAGCTTCTTACTGCTCATCACAGCATCTATTTCTTTCGCACGTGTTGTCGGATAAGATAGCATGCATTTTAACCCCGCGCACAAAATAGTTCGTGCCGTCGACTAGTTCAACCTTAAAGGTAGAATCTACATCTAAGCTTATTTTGTTCCAGACATCTCTTGAGCGATCAATCGGATCCATTCAACCGCTCACCACTATCCATGGATCAAGTGAAGTCCAACACGGAACTCAAAGAAAGGATACAAGCATGGATCACTCAGCAGAAGAACATTGCTCAAAACTCGACCACTAACGAATAGAAGACAAATATAAATAGGACTTTGTATATTTTACTAGGCAAGCTAGTAATATTGTAGGTTAGTATAGGGAGTAGATTTCGTATTGAAGGCAAGGCAGTACTATACATATTATTATGTAAGGGCGCTTGATAAATAGGATGTTTGGGTGATTCGTGTATGCAGTGTTATTTGTATAGTATTTTCATTAGTTATTTTTCAATTATTGTAAATTTTAGTTAATTATCAAAGGAGATTGCCCATACACAGGCCCCTTATGAGGTATCGTGTCTGCGATTTCAATATTATCTGAAAATAGGATTTATATTTTGTGTTTTTTTTTCATCCGTGTCCTTTAATATAAATGTACAGACAACAACAGATCAGGTTCCATCACTTGGACATTTGTATGCACCTTATTGCATTGTAATAAGGATTCATTTCAAGAACAGAAACATCGTTATATCTCATGAATCCTACAAATAAATTAAAAAATATTTTCTAATTATGAATATAACGTGTTTTTTCTACAATATACAACCAAATTCATCAAGATACAACTATTTTTTCAAAGGGGCCCAAAAAATGGGCATTCTCCTTTTAGTTAGTTATCAAAGTTTCGGTACATATCAGTTGCAGTGATATATTTTATTGTTTATGTTTATTTTCAGTTAGATGTACAATTTAATTTTGTTTATTCGAATGATTTAATTGGGTGCATTTCATTTGCTGGGTAGGTACCTACCGATATGCAAAAAAGTTTGTACCATCCTTTATATTGTGATAAATTACTATTTTCTGTCTTTAATTTAGTATTATAAAAATAATGATTAGATGTAATTAATATATTACTTGAACTCGGTCTCTTTTTATTTTTTATCATCATCATCGCCTATTAATGTTTCCACTGCTGGGACACAGGCCTTCTCTCCGCGGGCCCAGTGCGGTTTGGTGGATGTCACATGCCTTCGAATTTTTGGTTCAAGGACATACCGGTTTCCTCACGATGATTACCTTCACCGTTTTGAGAGCAGTGGTGATGAAATTGGTGATTGTTGATTTTTCATCAATTCCATCCAATTTAAGAAAACTTGTGGTTTTAATGTTGTTTGAAGCCTTTATTCCGCCAATGGTAGAACACGAAAGCAGAGGTACACTCTATTTTGCGAAAAACCTTTTGTCCCCATTTCTCCAAAATACTCAACTCAATTGGACTAATCCTCTGTGTATCTCTATGTAGTATGTGAATGTGGTGTTATTGGTAAGTTAGTAGTTTAAAGTTGAGCTAATTTGTATAACCCTAAAAACTTGCGGTCCAAATAGGGTTATTTTCTAGATATTGAACTTTTTAACCAACTTAAATTATTCTCGATAGGCTGTTTAAATTTTTTAGGGTTCCCTATCCAAAGGGAAAAAACGGGCACATTACTAAGACTCTACTGTCCGTCTGTCTGTCTGTCACCAGGCTGTATCTCATAAACCGTGGTAGCTACTAAGTTGGATTTTTCACAGATGATGTATTTCTGTTAACAGCAAATACTAAAAACAATAAGACAACTATTTAAGTGGGGCTCCCATACAACAACGTGATTTTTTTACCGTTTTTGCGCTAATGGTACGGAACTCTTCGTGCGCGAGTCCGACTCGCACTTGGCCGGTTTTTATTTTATAAAGTTCTCTTGGAAATTTTCTGCCGCTGCCAAAATCTAGTTACATACATACATACATAAACTTAAGGCTTTTTTCCCATGGGGGTAGGCAGAAACTACAGAACGCCACCTGCTACGATCCCTACATACTTCTTTTGCTTCACACACATTCATACATCTAGTCATACACACACGCCGGTTATGGGTACTGCGCACTTGGCCTTTCTGAAGAACATCACCTATAAGATCTAAATATGTCTTTCTAGGGCGTCCCCTCCCGGCGTTTCCTTTCACGTCTGCCTTGTGTATACCTTTCGTTAATCGCCTTTCATTCATCCTCTCAACATGGCCAAACCATCTTAGCATACTGTTTTCAATTTTAGTCACTACATCTTCTTTTAAACCACAACGTTGTCTTATTACCTCATTCCTCAATCTATCATTTAAAGTTACACCACACATACTCCGCAAGGAGCGCATTTCTACTGCATTAATCCTACTTTCATGTCTTTTTAGCCTTATCCAACCTTCACTTCCATACATAAGTGTAGGCACCAGCACGCTGTTGTGAACGGCGAGTCGAGCTTCCGGAGACATCGACTTGCTGGTCACAACTGCATGTATAGCACCATTCACTTTATTCCCTGCATTCACTCTCCTTTCCACATCCTCTTCAATCTTTCCATCCCTTGTGAACATACTTCCCAGATATACGTGGGACACTCGAAACTAAAAAAAATTGTTCTATACGTACATATATTTTTATTAAATCTTTTCAAAGTACTTTCCACCAGCCTCTATACAAAGATTCATGCGCCTAAACCAGTTTTCAAAACACTTTTTCCAGTCCGCCGCAGACACCTCGTTTACAGCCTGCTCGAACGCAGCCAGCGCATCTTCCGGCGACGAAAATTGTATCCCTTTGAGCTGATTTTTTATTTTTGGGAATAAAAAGAAGTCACACGGTGCTAGATCAGGGCTGTAAGGAGGGTGACCCAGGAGTTTGACTGGCGTGCTGTCCAGGAAGTCCCTCGTTTTGAGTGCGGTGTGCGCAGGTGCATTGTCGTGGTGGAGCAGTAGCCCGCGGAGCCCTGTGTTTGGTCGCTTGTTGCTTATAACAGAGAAAACTTCTGGCAAACATTTGGTAGTATACCATTCGGCATTAATGCTTCTTTGATCCCGTAAGGGAATTGATACCAAGTGGCCAGTCAAATTAAAAAAGCTAGCGATCAAAATCTTACCCCCGCTTCTAGATCGCTTCACTTTGGTAGGCGTTGGCTCATTTTGAAACACCCAAACAGTCGACTGGCGCTTGGTTTCTGGGTCGTATTGATAAATCCAGGACTCATCACCTGTAACGATGTCGTAAACACGCCGAGACGAGCCTGCTTCAAATTTGTTAAGCATATCACGGCACCATTCCACCCGAGCCTGCTTCTGAGCATCGGTGAGGTTGTGCGGCACCCAGCGTGATACTATCCTCCTCACGCGAAGATGGCTGTGTAGAATCTCGTGAACGCTTCCCGATCCAATCTTCAATATGTGTTGAATCTCCTGATATGTAATTCGCCTATTGTCTTGGATTAAATTTTTCACTGCTAGCACGTTTTCTTCGGTAACAGCCGTCAAAGGGCGACCGCTTCTTTCGTCATCCCCCAAAGTTGGTCGACCGCGCTTGAATTCGTTATACCAACGATACACGGTTGCCTTGGAAGGGCCTTCATCCATGAATGCCATTTGAAGTCTATCGTACGATTCATCCGGTTTCAGGCGACACTTGAAATCGTATAAAATCATAGCTCTAAAATGTTCCCGGCGCAGATCCATATTTCAGTGAGACACAATACTTTGAATTAACTCGCAAAAAATGTGGAGGGAAATTTTGAAATTGGAACTTACTTATTTTTACTTATAAATAATCATATTTTCGAAAAACATTATAACTGGCCAGTCTCCCATATATAAAAACTTTTTTTCGCAATACTTTCTGAGGGGCCTGGTACAAACTCGTTCACTTGCTCCACACTCTTATCATTTATTTTCACTTCACACTTCGATACATCGTCTTCTCTTTCAAAAACCATTACCTTAGTCTTGTTCACATTTATACTTATCCCTTTTAACTTAAAAGCTTCATTCATCACAGCAAAAATCCAAAATCTAGTTATTTTGAGAAATATATTCTGCTCTGGATAATCTGATACTTTCATGATATATTTGATTAAGAAATGTCTCGTAACTTCTCTTGATTACGGAAGCAGTTTAATCAAACTTAAAGAAAGAAAAAGCATGATACAGGTAGCACTAATGAAGAGTACACACTTATCGCACAAGTACGACGACGGTTTGCTTGCTGAGAAATAGGAGATAGGTACTGGGGAAGCTCGCCAAGTGGTGCATAGAGACTGAGTAACGCAGCCGTATTTACAAAAAATATTACATTTTGTTACAAGTGGGCCAATGCAGGCGAGACGAAATGGACGTTAGAGCCGAACGCTCAAAGAGTAAAATAATAATATGGGAGCGAACGCTTCAAATAAACTAGTTGTTTAGCCGCTATGCAGTCGAGAGACTGCAATGACAAAGGGATACTCCCTTTGTACTCATCCAGAAGCATAATAATGAGACTTTACTGTGATAGTTTTTTTTGTCGGCCTTGCTTGATATTCATGGGAGCACGTATAATGTTCTCTGTGATGGGAGCTGAGTTACGGCATTTGGGGGCTGGTCGGAATTCAGCACTTTCCGCACTAGTGCGAAATATGCTTAATTGCGAGCCTAAAAGCAATGGGCCAGTTTTCGAGTTAGTGTGTTTAAAATCATATTTCGCGCCACTGTAGCTGCAAGGAAAACTCCCTGTTGACGCTTTTATTTTTGTCATATTACTTGAATTTTAACAAGAAGAAGCTTTATGTCCTCTAAAGTGGTTAAAATATTTTTGAAGAATGTGAAACCATTCAGTTCAGTCAGCTACTAGTCCCACGTTTGTGTATCCTTGACCTTGATTTCAATATTTGATTCCATTATAAAACATTATACAATATATTTGCTTCATTTATCAAAATATTTCATAGCAAGCTACAAGCAATAGTTTGTTAAAGTTTATCTTCTTCTTTTCGTGAAACGGGGTGGAGGCCATAACAATCTCCTACAACATGCATAGACAACTTACTTAGTTGACATGGCGGAATACCTAATCAGCTGTTAATTGCAATGCTAACGAATAGGTGGATAATTCTCTTAGGTAATAATTAGTTTAGTATTTTATCGGGTTTTAACTCATTCTAGTTTCCAACGATGCAACTAATACATATTATCGTTAGCGTAATAAATTTAATTTATTAAAAAAGGAATGGCGCGATGTCCCTTGTCATCTGTCAGCCAGCTTCATTCATTCATCCATTGTGCAGAAAAAATGTGACTTGTTCGCTTTGTAATTTTGTTTTTATGTAATAAGTGGTAGTTGAATATTAGATCTACCCGTTATTACATCCCATTCCATTAACGAAAGTGTTGATTATCGTATTGCATAATAAGAACTGTCGTAGTAACAACGGCCTCGTTTACTGTGGCCCAAGATTATTCCCTCTACAAAGAGCTTGGTGCGGCGTCTGCGAATGAAATTCTTATTTTTCATGCGCAGTGAGTTGTTGAGTGTGTCGTTTGATGAAGAAATAGGGGTGTTTATAAAGTAGTGAAGTGTGAAAGGAAGTAAGGATGTCGGGCCGGGTAAGGAAGCAGTCGGACTGCCCTGTGGGCAAGCAGGGCCCGATGCGGGCGACGCTGCCGGTGTCATCCGTCATGAAGAGCGGCGGACTCAAGAAAAACGCCAGTAACAGCCCGACACTGTCGCCCACGAACGCTTGGCGCAGGATATCACCGGATCACGCCCTGTCTGGTCAGCGAAGCCCTGGAGCTGTTAACTACAAAGGTAATACTTACTGATCATCTATTTATTTATAACTGCTCTTTTACATGTAAAAACATATAGAAAGATCTGCAATCTCCAGAAACCAGTCAAAACTGTGCTATAAGATTCAAATAAGCAATAAAATAATAATGTAAATAATGAATACCAACTACTAACAATGTTGTTACGACAATCAGTTGATTTTGATTCAAGATTCAAATAAGCAATATGTTGGGAGTTAAAGTATAATGATAACACAGTGGAATATATACATAGTGAACAGAACACAACTTTTATTAGATATTGACAACCATTGTTAGGAATGTTGCTAAGCACCTGAACCTACCATAAACCCTCTATGGTCTTACTGACATAGTGGATTATCCTTCATGGACAACACCCCCACTTAATCCCATATGTCTGCTACAGAACATATGTTTCAGACGCACTGTTGCTTTAGTTAGCATATCTGCAGGCATTACATCAGTCTGACAATAATTGATCCTGATCACCTCACTATCAGCTAACTCTCTAACAAAATGATATTTTATATTTATATGCTTAGACCTTTTGCCGATAGCAGGACTATACACTAACATACTAGCACTTTGACTATCACTAAACACAATCACAGTCTCTGTCCGATTAGTTAGTTCAGCATATAAACCTTTCATATTTACAACTTCTTTAGCAGCCTCACAAAGAGCAATGTATTCTGCCTCGGCAGTACTCAATGCTACGCATCGCTGTTTGCGAGCTTGCCAAGCTACAGCAGCACCACCAAACATGAGGAAATACCCTGTAAAAGAACGACCATCAGGCCCATTTCCCCAATCAGCATCAGCAAAAGCAACCAAAGATTCGTCGCACTTCTTATAACAAAGCGATAAATCAATCGTCCCCTTCAGATACCTAAGCACACGTTTCAGTGCTGCCATGTGAGCTGAATTGTTAAAATTATTAAATTGACTCAACATTGTAACCGCAAACGAAATGTCTGGTCTGGTACTACATGCCAAATACATAAGAGAACCTATAATCTCCTGATATTCAACGTTCTCATTCCTCTCTCCTGGCTTTAAGTGAACGTTAGTTTCAACTGGTGTACTCACTGGTTTGCAGTCTTGCATTCCGTATCTTTCCAAGATCTTTTCAATATAGGATCTTTGAGAAAGAATAATTTCACTTCTTTTCTGATCTCTGAAAATTCGGACCCCTAAACATTCTCTGGCTTCTCCAAGGTCTTTTATCTTGAAATTACTTGCAATATGACGCTTTACTTTCTCCGCCTCGACGATTTTATTTGTAAAGATATAGAAATCATCGACATAAAGCGCAATAGCTAAGAAAACATCTTCAGTTTTCTTTGTATAAACGCATGGATCATATTTTGATCGAATAAAGTCCATTTTCATAATATGCCCATGGATTTTCTCGTTCCAACAACGAGCTGCTTGTTTCAGACCATATATTGCTTTCTTTAACTTGCAAACTTTGCGTTCATCCTCAATAAAACATTCTGGTTGCTCCATATATAAATTTTCCTGAAGCTCACCATTTAAGAAAGCCGTGGTCACATCAATGTGATGTATCTGCAGATCCTTTTCAGCTGCAAGTGCTATCAGAAGACGGATTGAAGACATTCTCACCACAGGAGCAAAGGTTTCAAAATAATCTTCTCCTGGTTTCTGGGAGTAGCCTTTAGCTACCAATCTCGCCTTATAACGCTGTACGCTACCATCTCCGCCAGTCTTGAGTTTAAATACCCACTTTGATTTTACCACATTGACTTCTTTTGGTCGATCAACT
Organism: Orthosia gothica; assembly: GCA_949775005.1. Taxonomy (NCBI): domain Eukaryota; kingdom Metazoa; phylum Arthropoda; class Insecta; order Lepidoptera; family Noctuidae; genus Orthosia; species Orthosia gothica. Next base: position 28,442,606 of record OX459034.1, on the reverse strand, counting down.
AATTCCCAGGTAGAATTCGCCTTAAGGGAATCATATTCATCCTTCATAGCTTGCAACCACAAATTTTTGTCCGAGTGTTGCATAGCATCTTTAAGAGATACAGGATCACCAACTACATGAAAATTATAGACCATGTCCTCATCACGTTTAGGACGCCTATTCCTAAGAGGATATCTTCGTTCTGGAATCTCTAGTTCACGAACGTTTTCATCCGAACCAGAATCAGAGGCATCATAAAAATCTTCTTCCGGGCTTGACAACGGATTTGCCTCTTCGAGAGTGACCACCTCTTCAATCATCTCATTTTCATCACGTACTTCATGAAAGCTATTAACTGGACTAGGAGCAGTCCACGTGGGAACATTTGCAACACTGCTCTCAGTAATAACAATTCCTTCACGAATATCTTGATCAGTAATCGGAACCACCACAGTAGACGGAGTTTCCACTGGCTGAACATTTGTATTCGTCAATTCAGGAACACCTGGCTGAGCCACTCTGTTTGGCTCAACATTCCTTTCTATAAATGTTGCGTCTCGAGCGAAAATTACCCGCTTTGTGTTGTTCATGTTTATGAACCTATATGCCTTCTGATTCTCACAATATCCTGTCATTATCATTTCAGCAGTCTTGGAATTAACCTGTTGGGAGTTAAAGTATAATAATAACACAGTGGAATATATATATAGTGAACAGAACACAACTTTTATTACATATTGACAACAATTAACATCAAAGACAACAATGCAACCATTATGACAAATCTTACTTACCGATAGCAAGTTAGTAATTAGATCTGGCAGCAACAACACATCCTCAAATTTAATTTTACGCCCCATGGCAAAAACATCACCTTTTAATTTTGAAACAATTTTGTCATTGTTAGCAGTAGTAATATACTTTGAACTACCTGCACTAACATTTTCCAAAATTTGTTTTTGCGACGTCATATGTGAGGTTGCTCCGGAATCTATAACCCATTTCATAGGTTCTGTGGTTGTCGATAAAAGAGTAACAAAATCCTTTTGTAATAATAGCGACACATTACCTGCAGTACCCTTACTAGAACTATCCTGGGTAGAAGTTACATTGTCCTTACTGTCTTTAGACTTGCGCTGCTTACACTGCCACTTAAAATGGCCTTTCCGTTTGCAAAAGTGACATATTATATCCTTCTTGCTAACAAGCGCCGAGTCCATTGTCTTCGTAGTTGTCTTCTTCCGTTCACTTTCCTTCAGAAGCGCTGCCATCACTGTTTCCGTAGTGATTTTCATGCTGGAGTGCTCAAGTGACATTACAAGAGGGTTGAATTCTTCAGGTAGTCCAGCCAACATTATAATTGCAATAAATTCGTCATCCAGACCAGCTTTTATCTTAAACAAAGCCTGGCTTGTGGCTTGGATCTCATTAACATATTCTTCTGTTGAGCTATAGTCTGTGAGCTTCACATTGAATAATTTCCGAAGTAAATTCAGCCTCCGTAGCAAACCTCCATCTGCATAGGCTCGTCGTAGCGCCTCCCAAGTATCCCTCGCCGTTTTAGTTTGCATAATAAGGGGGTAGATCTTCTCTGAACACATAAGGCAGATCTTACTCCTAGCTTTGGCGTCTTTTTTAATCGCCTCCGCCGTTTTTGCCTCAAAATCCTCATTTAAACATTCCCATAAATCCAGGTCTGTCAAAAACATTTCCATCGAGAAAGACCAAGTCCCATAGTTGGACTGGCCTGACAACTTCTCAAATGTAACGGCTTGCATTTTCGTATATATATGTCCGCAAAAGTTTAAATTTACAGAGATACTACGTTATGCCAAGCAAGTCATGGGCTGGGCCCATAACCTGTTGGGAGTTAAAGTATAATGATAACACAGTGGAATATATACATAGTGAACAGAACACAACTTTTATTAGATATTGACAACCATTGTTAGGAATGTTGCTAAGCACCTGAACCTACCATAAACCCTCTATGGTCTTACTGACATAGTGGATTATCCTTCATGGACAACACAATAAAATAATAATGTTGTAACAACTTTAGTAGTATTTGGTATTCTTATTTAATGAATACCAAATACTATTAAAGTTGTTATGACAATCAGTGGTCTACATTAGACCTGGATCAAAATGCAGGAGGTTATGGGAAAGAGCCTTTGCCCAATCGTGGAATGATGCAGACTAACAGTAATGTTGTTAATTATACACACAAAACTACAATGTTTATGTGATTTGCAAACCTGTGATATATCAAGTACACTGTAACATGACATCAGTGGTTGGTCACAACTTAGGTGCTCTGATTTCAAGAACTCATAGTAATGGACCTATAATAGACTAGAAATTAAGTATAATTTTATTACCAAGAATAACAAATAAGCCTTACCACCATTTATTTAAATTAAAGGCAGGAGGCATTTTCATGATAAAATCTTTTTAATTTTCCTTGTATTCATTTAAAACAGAAAAGCAGCATTTAAATTATCAAAACAAATTATCCTTCTCATTCTCTTATTTGTTTTGGAAACTGCTGTTCTGCTTGTATGTTAGTAATGTCAGTATTAGAATTTATCAAGTACCCTGTTTGTCCCTTATTAGAATAATTTATCTTATTACCCTCTTTAGACCTAGATTTTTATATACTTAATTAAACAGTCAGTCAGTCAACAGGCTATGGTCAATTTAAACTATTAGTCATTATTTATCAAAATTCTCCTGCTATTTAAAACTGTATTAAGGGTTGTGCTGTAAATCTTCTAAACATCTATTATGGAAGGATTTGAAATGGATGAAGATATGGCTGAAGGTATGTATATCTCATACACAAACTATCCATGTTTTTACTGTATTTATGTTCTGGCAATAAAAACAAGAAAAAGTATCTAAGTAAATGTATTGAAATAGTATTAATTTAGTGCATGTATTTTCTAGGCAAGGGCAGGTTCGGTGCCAGTGTAATCAGGCGCACAGCATCACTCGACACTCTCTATCACAAGGGACAGTGGTCCAGGGACTACTATCTACACGCTGGCCAGTTGCAAGTTGATAAGTCCACTCAAGTATGTTGCATTGCTATTTTTATATGGAAATTATCAATGGTATGATGATTATAAAATTCCTGTTTTTAAAATAGTTGTGGGTAGTTAGAATTTATATTGTTTTATTTATATAGTTTAACCTCTCAGGCCCGGCAATTTGCAAGTTGTACCAATAAATATAATACCAATAGGTACTGGTACCAGCCGGTCCTGAGTGGTAAAAAAATGCAGTAATAACAAAATGATCTTAATGAAAGCTAAATGAATGTGAAGGTTGTTTTATATCTCAAACAAGCCAGTGACTTTTCAGTCATAATCAATTTTTTTTAACAGTTGTAGAAATTTCAGTGAAAACATTGCTTTTATTGAAATAAATAACTTTCCATTTCGAAATAGGTAGATCTTGTATAATGTCCAACAGTATTCAGCTAACATAATTGGGCTCTACTTGTTGGCACCATTTTCTATGGTCTATGGAACCACTCACCCTGTGGGGATGCAATGGTGCCCAAATTTTTTATGGAAAAGCAAATTAATGCAAATGTGAAAAGTGTAACTTGAGCGGTAAAGTACATTCCATATGCTAGTATGTTTCCTATGTCTCTGGGAAATTAACAACACAACACAATTATTACAAGAAAATTTCATTAAGAATACTTTCATTTCGAAACATTAAGAGTGATCAAACAAAATTAGGTGTTCGGTTTGTATATGGGTACGTAAATGTTTAAAATGCCAAATCAAGATACGGTTTACCAGTCTAATTGATGTTGTTTTTAAACATATTTAAATTAATGACTCCTTTTTGTACAGACTGATGATGGAGGTGGAACTTCAGGCCGCTCCTCCCGTAGTTCCGAGGATGACAAGCTTGACCGTTTCCTGCGCAGTCGCCTTCAAAGACCACACAAACCCTCTGCTTCTGGAGACTACTCAAACAATTCTATGAGCACTGCACTTTGTAAGCAGCACTACATTTTTTTAAATTAATCTTTCAGTATTCAGATATTATCTGCTTAACTACATTTAGATAAACTGTAAGTAGTTAAGTAATAACTCATTTTCATAGCCCCTATGTTACATAGAAATCATGCAGAATTTAACAAAAAAATTATCACCTAATCCAGATTTTCATAAACCAATCACAAGAAATTAATCTTTGTAATTAAATTCTAGGGTCCCGTTTCGGAGGCAGCAGTGTTCCGCTGAGAGCAGCCCGGTCATCAGTAGAAGGTCTCAATCAGGAGATAGAGAGACTCGTGCTGTATCCAGCCAGTGGCACACAAACTCCACATCTGGACCGGCTAAGAGATAAAGTATGTACCCTCTAATGTATTTATTTTCTTGGTAATGAGGCTATTGTATGTACTTCGCGTACAAAAAACGGAGTAAAATTATGATAAATGATCGTAGTTTGAGCTTTTCATTTAACATTATCAGCACCAGAAATCTAGAAAAAATCCTTTTATGCCATATTGACCTGTAAAGACTGTATAGAAAAAGTTGACAGAGGCATTAGAATTTTTACTTTCATTGGTAAGTAAATTTGTTTTTAAATTGTGTGTGAAAAACTGGCATGCTTGGTTTTCATACAGATGGAAGGACTTGCGTTAACTAGTTAGATTTATGTCTTGGTGGTGTAAAAGGATGCGAGATGTTAAAAAAATTGTATTGCAATTCCAATTCACATTAGGTACTAAATCAAACATCAAAAACAATTTTTTTATTTCACATAGGACTACATGGGCACTTATAAAACGTCGTCAAAAGGTGCACGGTTCGGGTTGGTCGTTTCCTATGGAGAAGAACCGGCAAGAAACTCCATGGTTACTCTTTTAAAAAATCCGGCCAAGTGCGAGTCGGACTCGCGCACGAAGGGTTCCGTTCTTGGTAAATTGTGGTTTACGATTTATGACGTATTAAAAAAACTACTTACTAGATCTCGTTCAAACCAATTTTCGTTGGTATAGGTCTACCAGAATCTCATGGCAAAAGGGGAAATAAAAATTTGTTGTATGCAATACTGGGGAAATTGGATCAAACGATCTTGATACTGTTTAATTTTTATTTATGTCTTTAGTATTAATGAACATGAGGTACCTATATTATAGTAGTCACAACGGATCTTTGTGTCTTTGAACTTGGTCCTGCCAACCATTGCGTAAGAAACAGTTTGTCATCGAGTATACTGCATAGAGTAAGCGAGATAGGACGATGACAAAAAAGACAAAAGATATTTATTTCAACTGGGCCACCAAGCGGCACTTTTGATTGTCACAATTTAAATTTACATGGAATAAAAGTTGATTCTACCGTGCATTCGGAAAGTAGCTTGTTATGGAGAAGAATGCACAAGAACCTCCGTAAGCTTATGTGACATACATAAGCGAGTGAAAGAGACAGTTATACAATGCTATCTTCACCTTCAACATTGACACAAAAATAGCTACTGCGCGGGGTCTTGCAACCAATTCAGAGACACAAAGATCCACTGTGAGTATTATAGGTATGTGTATGAATAATGTTTTTATACATCGGGTTCTTAACATAGGAAAAATAAATCAATTGAATATTAATTTATGTACTAATTTATTATATATCATTTAAATCATACTAATAACTAAAAACCTCATTCAGAACTAGAAAACTAGAATACGATTCCATGAACTCCACTGGCATTTCAAAAACTTGTATCTTTGTAGTTTTATGTCATCTCTCTCCATCAAAATGGTTCTTTTTCATTGGCATTTAACATATTCAAAACCAATCTCTTTATGTATAAAGTCTGTAAAAAATAATAAAATGTATCATGTTACTTATAGTCATTCATCATCATCAGTCTATATATACTTTTTTATGTAAGTTTTATGGCCTGGTTGCTAGGTACTTTTAGCCACGCCTTTGGAAAGAGTTTTGGATCTTATATTTATTCTTTAGTATGCATTAGAATTCGGATGTAACAGATTCTAATGTTTTGTGGAGTATTTGGCAGCAAATTGTATCGAGTCAGTCTTCTTTGCAGATGCAGTCAAACTACAATAAAATACTCCGCTCCACTATCCCGAGATCGCTTCTCTCAATGATTTTACAAATTGTCCAGTTGCGTAAACAGTTGAGACACAAAACTACACCAATAATATATCACAATATCCACTAGGAATCAATTTGCAAATAATATTAACAGCCACTGAACTTCACTCGACAAAATCCCGCCAAAAACTCCCGTCTATATACACGTCCCACTGCGTAGATTATTACTTAATATTTTTCTTACGTCAAAGATTCTCAATCTCCGTTAAAATCAATATCTTTTCGAAGAATTAGTAACAGTTACATTATTGTTGCCATTTCCTTCCGGCCATCATTAGATGTGCCCTGACCTACGATTTACCATATAATAGTAATGGAAAGAAATTAAAATTAAGTACGAAAAATATAAATTAAACTAAAAGTATCAAAACAAGTCAGTCCAACTTACCGGTCCACTCTACGACGCACTTTAAAATCAAAGATTGAGTTTGATTTACGCCTTCTTCTTCCCTTATTTTATGATACACATTGAAAACAATATGTCTCGCATGAGATCGAAGTGGGTTTTTCGACATTTTCACAAAAATAACAAACTTTCAAGATAATATCAAAAAATTTCAGCAGCGGTTGACACATCAAGTACTTTGATTCGACAGGTGACAATTGACATTACCATATGAAAATCACAATTTAAAAAAAATAAAAAATGCCATGAGATTCTGGTACACCTATAGTTTACATGATAATGTACAACATATTTTTTTTTTAGTTTTATCATTCTCTTATTTTAGAAGTTACAGGGGGGGGACACACATTTTACCACTTTGGAAGTGTCTCTCGCGCAAACTATTCAGTTTAGAAAAAAATTATATGAGAAACCTCAATATCATTTTTGAAGACCTATTCATAGATACCCCACACGTATGGGTTTGATGAAAAAAAAAATTTTTAGTTCAGTTCAGTTTCAAGTATGGGAACCCCCAAAATTTATTGTTATATTTCTATTTTTGTGTGAAAATCTTATTGCGGTTCACAGAATACATCTACTTACCAATTTTCAACAGCATAGTTCTTATAGTTTCGGAAAAAAGTGGCTGTGACATACGGACGGACGGACAGACAGACAGACAGACAGACATGACGAATCTATAAGGGTTCCGTTTTTTGCCATTTGGCTACGGAACCCTAAAAATGGTACTGTAGAGTCTAGCTGCCTAATCCTTTTACCACAAAGATTGAAACTCATAAAAGTTTAGCTTTCTGTAGAATTTACAAAAAATTAAAGTACTGAATTAATGATTACTTCAAGTTTTGTAAATTCGAAATAAAATAGAAAAAAATTACAACTTTAACAGTTTAACTCCTCTGCCGGCGTAATATTAAAAGAACAAGACATAGTTGGGGATTAAAGTAGGCAGGAATTGCAACAGTTTAACTTCCACAATGTTTAAACAATAACATCCTCATCTCTTCTATACATAGCCCTTTACACCCGAAAAAAAAAAGTTGCAGATCTTTAAAAAAAAGTTAATGGAGGGGATTTTTCGGAGTCTAGGGAAGCTAGGAAAAATGCAAAAGAAAATCCTGAATTTTCAGTTTTCCTGAAAAGGTGCCCTCACGATCGTGACACTTAGGTATAATCTACAAGTCTCACAATAGTGAGGGTTCCCTTTTTTGTTTTTTTTTTCTTATTGAAAACAACAAATTAGGTACTAATCATTATTTATTTATTTGAATAACCTCTTCACTAATCAGTCTTTATCATTTTGCAACCTTCTTTTAACTAATTCTCTAACAAAAACCAATAAATTTCTCAAAATAAACTTAGTCAACCTCTGACTAACTTAAAATAACAGAGAAACATTTTTTTTTTACTTTTAGGAACAAAATGAGATCACAAATTATTTAAAAATAATTGAAGAAAGAAAGAATAGCAAAAACTAACATTTTTTGAAAAAACGTAACTAGATATTAAGGTTTGAGGTGATAAGATTGGAAACGGTTTTGGTTTCGAGAAAGACACAGATAAACACTGCACTGGAGCATTTAATCTTAGATCGGCTATGGCATCCCTCCATCATGCAAGACCTTGGTGCCGTATGTCATCATACACAGCCAGGTGATCATAGCCATCATATCTTTTGCTCTGTGATGGGCGTATTGGCCTACTTCTGGTCAAAAGGAATATAACAGAAGGTCCTAGATCCAAAGTTGTATCAGCAAACATTGTATCAGCGCCTCTGTAAATCTCAAAATCGAGCATCAGACCTTCGCTAGTATTAAGAACAACAATTTTCAAGCCGACCACGACCAGAAGTCGCGGTTTCTTTTTTACCACTTGGCGCAAAGAACATCGTCCACTGAAAGGTATCATCTGCTCTCTGTATGGAATAATAAGATGAAACTCTTTCCAGTTTGTTGCAGATATCCTGAACCCGTTTGATTATCGGTTGCACCTTCCAAAGTGGATTGTTAGTCTCAGTTTCAGTTGGCTGGTCGTGATAAACTACATGAAGCGCATTGCGTAAAGTAATAAATCGGTCGCGAACTATCTTATCGGTAATAAGTCCAATCCTCATATTACCTCGCCAGTACATCCGCATTCGTGGGTATGGATCCCATGAGAATATGCACACCAAACACTTTAGCTATTTCCGCTTTTGTAGTTTTTAGTTGTTGGCCAGTCTTACGCATGTAATCTATGTTCGTACACCGAGCAGTCTCTTCGTAGAAACTTTCATCAAAATAATCATGAAGATATTCGGATGGTGCACGAACTGGGTTTTTTGGTAAAGTCGCAGTATAGTCATGTGGCTTATCGGTAAAAGGAATATTCTTCCAGGTGTCTCATAACCACTTTGCTGCAGATTTCACTGAGTGACCGTAGTACGAGAACGTCCTCGCGTGATGGCATTCGCTGCGATCTATTACCACGTGATCGCCTTCTGCTTCCAATTTGCCGTGAGGTAGTACGACGAGAGCATCCCCTACTTGGGGTCATTACCTGACTTAGATGTTCAGGTTCCATTTCATCGCCTGACCCTTCAGAATTGTCGTCCTCTTCTACAAGGTCAGCGAGTACACGCGAATCGGTTTCAAACTCTTCGTCCTCGTTAAATTCTTCAATGTCTGACTCGGTTCCATCGCCAAGGAGTTCCAAGATACGATAATCAGATACAGGAAGCACTAAAATAAAAAAACAAACAACTACTTGGCCAAAATACCAGCTTTTATGCAATAAACAAAAAAAACTACATTAAAATCAATCTATAGGGTTGCAACCGAGGGGCCACGATCGTGCTAATTGAAGTTTAGTCGCATTTTTTTTCTGATTTACAAAACAAAATAATAAAAATAGTTTGCATTTCATTTGATTAATGTTTAAATAGTAAAATAAAATAAAAACAATACTCAAAATTTAACAATAAACAATAAAACACAATACTTACACGTGCCGCCGGTAGGATAAAAAAACGCAGCCATCTTATACCTACGATTGAGTCAAACTAGCAACCCATTACACGACTCGGGCGCTACTCCACGCGAGTACACATCTCTCACGATCGATCGACGTCGGTTGCGTTCGCAAAAATGAATTCGCGCGGCCTTGAGATTTTTTTAAAGTTACCCGCACAACCGTGTACCGTCGGGTGTAAAGGGATAGTCTACAAAATCTGCTAATAGGAAACATAAATGTATTTGTGTACTAATGTTTACTATTATTTGTGATTCGTGAGAGAACATTTAGTTACTAAATATTTGTTGGGGGCAATGCCTGGTAATATAAATACATACTATAGCTGTATGTACGTTTTACCTGATTGTTTGAGACAGGTCAGGACATGGTTGGTCATATTGTCGACTAGATGAGATATCAATATTATTGTCATATTGATAAAAAAGAAAATTCAATATTTCCATAATAATAATATTAAACAAAAAGGAATCCAATAATTATTATTAGATTATTCTATTCTCAAATATGATACAGCTCTGGGGAACCGCCTCCAATTCAAACATCGAAATATTAGAGGGGTTCCAATCTAAGATGTTGAGACTTATCACTAACGCCCCTTGGTTTGTAACGAACCAGCAGTTGCACCACGATCTTGGAATTCGAACCATTAAAGAACAAATCAAAAACTTTTATGACAGGCTACAAGAAGAGACTAGTAAACCATCCAAACATACTAGCAACGCACTTAATGAAGAGTAACTCTAAATTCAGTCGACTAAAAAGAAAGAGCTCTGCTGACCTGTAGGGAGGATGAGAAAATATAATAAGGGCGTATGTCACTGGACTTCCCGCCTTCCAAGCCAAATATTACATTCTTAACCGTTTGCTGAATGTTTTCGAAATAGATATGACCAGAGCTTTCCGTTCCATGGTGTATAGATATCTTCAACATGTATTTTAAGCGGATTGGAGTGAAAAAGATTGCTTGAACTCTATTCCATTGTGTTCTATTTACAGGTTACTCCGGAAGGGCATCGCGCGCCACTAGCAGAACTTCTCCGGCGCTCCGTCAACACACAGACGCCTCACGATCTGTGTCACACTGCTCATTCATCAGGTAATATCCACATACCATACTGGTCACAAGTTCTCTTTTTGATAACCTTTTGAAAAGAATTCAAATATTCTTAATACTTAATTTTTGCTTGTTATCGGCGCTGGGTGGAATCAAAATTCTTTAATGTGTTTATAGGTTACTTTTTAGGGTAAAAACGGGACCCTATTACTAAGACTCCGCGGTCCGTCTGTCTGTCTGTCACCAGGCTGTATCTCATAAGCCGCGATAGCTAGACAGTTAAAATTTTCACAGATGATTTATGTCTGTTGCTGCTATAACAACAAATACTAAAAACAGAATAAAATAAATATTTAAGTGGGGCTGCCATACAACAAACGTGTATTTTTAGCCGTTTTTTTGCGATAATGGTACGGAACCCTATGTGCGCGAGTCGGACTCGCACTTGGCTTATTTTTTTTTTGAACCTGTTCGTTCTTATAAATTTTGAATTATTATATCTAGTAGGATTATATTTTTTTTGGAAATGTAACTTATATGTACACCACTACTTCAATATTATGTTTTCGTACTTTTTTTTTTTTTTTTAATAACGTTGCCCCACACTAGGAATTTCTTCCTGTATCGTGGGTGCGTTTACAAACATATAAACACACATACACTTTATGTTACACTCACATTATGTTTTTGGTTAAATATGAGTGTCTTCCAAGTATCTAAACAATATATTGTGGGCATAGATCCATCATCCCGGGGGTCTCTCTCAAGTGGTGGGTCCGCAGAACTACTGGCCGCAGGTCTATAACTAACTATAGCTTTTAGACAACCCCTCGCAATTACTAGTTGAAACGCACTAATCACCAGAATGGTTTGATAGTCCTCAAGCAGCATGTCGTTTTTTTTTTATAATACTTTGCTTACTAGCTTTTTTAGGAATTATTCAATTTTGTAGAAGATACAATTGCAGTAGACAGAATAAACTGGAAGTAGTAATTATCATTTTATTGAACTTGCTTTTCAGACTTTTGAATGATTGATTAGTTCCATTACATTTTTATGTTGTGATTGTTTCTGTTTTAAATGACTGTTGTTGTGTTTCAGGCGGCAGTGTCTGCTCGTCTCCGGATCTTGACGGGTCTAAACTGGGTACATCGCCGCAAATCAATCGCTTCTTAGCTCGAGAACCTCCCGATGGTTGTGAAAAGGTAAACATGCTTTTTGGTACAATTATTAGAAACACCGTAAACCACCGTAATTCCTTTTTACCCGACTGCCGCAGGAGGGTGTATTGTGTTTATCAGTCTATGTATGTATATATAGGTATTTGTTGCTATGTGGCGTTCTAGAGACCAAACGCGTTGGCCGATTTTGATGATTCTTACGTCAATCGATTCTTCTGAACCCTGCGAGTGTCGCTGGCTACATTAAAATAGGAAAATAGAAAAATGCCGAATCTTGGGCGCCTTATTGTGGTGCCCAATTATCATTTTCTTCCAAACCCATCATGTGGGGTATAGTTTTAAGAAGTGATTTCAAAAATATTACACTGATATGTTTAAATGTACATATTTAAAAAGAAAATGTTAACTGTAAAGTTATAAATAAAAAAAAACTTAATTTAAAAAATCCGACAGCTTACGAAGCGAACTAAAAAAACCTAAACAAGAAGAAAATCATGCTGTGCAGTCTGAGGGTCTGGTTTTGGCCAGCCAGGTCGCGAATATGTATCCTCTGACTGCACAGCAGGATTTTCTTCTTTTTCACGGCCTTCTAGTTCGCTTCTTAAGCAGTCGGGTGTTTTGGATTTTTTAATTAACTTTTTTTGAACCCTTTCTCGAAATATCCAAAACGAGTTTTCTTCACGTTTATTCGGGTCAGGTCCAAATTTTTTACGGAACAAGACACTGTCGTTTCCGTCAACAAAATATTGCGAACTTTACACGACTTAAAATAATTTTGGATATTTGCTAACAATAATTATCTTTATATATTGTAAATTATAATAATAATAATTATCTTTATATATTGTATATTATAATAATAATAATTATCTTTATATATTGTCTCATTCATTAAACAACTAAACTAGAAGCTTAATTTCTTCAAATAAAATATAATAACAAGTCGGTGTCATTTTACGTTACGTAAAATACGCATGTCCTTGCTTGACTACCTAAGAATATTTTTGCCCCTTATTTTTTTATTTGTGAATTGTTGTAACTTGTAAGATATGTCGTGAATAATTTTCATTCCATTGTGCGATTTACTATCGAACTATATTCCAATGTGACACATGTAATTTCCGTTGTGCAAATACGTCAAAAATTTTGGTCCTTACCCATTCATTGATTTAACATTTGTGTTACAGGTGAACCTGAAAGCGGGCGAAGGAGCATTCTCAGAGTCAGTGTCCGTGATGAAGCCCACGATACCGGGCTTCACGCTGCGGCCGTCGCTCGGCTCGGCCTTCCAGCCGCTGCAGCCCTCACAACCCTCCCCGCCCGCGCCCCACTGATCGCACACGGACCAGAGGGTTCCTCAACCACCAAACTTGACATTCTATTAACACTGCGTTCAACTAACCCTCTTACTAAACGTCCTATGTTCGCTGAAGTTGAAAGTTACGTGTTTAATTTCACATTAGTTTGGCCCTGCTATTGTATTTTGTGGCGTACAAATCAATCACTTATGATTATGTCACGTGACAGTATGTTGAAGGTGGAGCTAGTGGTTTATTTGTACCATAACAAAATAATAGTTTCCCGTAGCACTGCAGAAATGCTACCAATTACTTAATCATAGACAAGAACACGTGTAAGTGGCATCCAAAGTTTTATCACCTGTACATAATACACGTTTTTAATTAATCTGTTGTGACAATAATAAACATTCTTTAAATTTATTGTGACTAAATAACGGTGTCTTTTGATACACAGATTATTGAATATTTTTAAACTGTCATGGTCACTAACACTAACATTTACATTCAAAACGGGATATTTGCCATGTTTACTGTTTGTTGCGAGTTTCCGATATTTCGGTGCTGTTGCAAGCACCATGATCACGGATAAACTGATGTCCTTGCCGGTGGGTGTTTATGAGGAGACAAAACGGTCTATCCTCTTTCTTGTTCGTTTTTGCACTCAATACCGCTACCACAGATAATATAATACTAGCATTCAGATGCCTCATCCCATACAAAAAAACCGTGCCGACGTAACTAGCGTTTTTCATCTGCTTAATCTTGTTATTTTTGTGAGTACATCAATCGCGTTTGATCCCGTTTCACGGCAATAGATGGTGTTAGCAGCGCCTTGCAAGTAAAAGGGTTTACGAGATTCGTGAATATTTTTTCTTTAAATACAGTGAAGGTTCGTTTTATAGTATTTTTTTGCACGTTGTTACAGTTTTTTTGCACCAATATGTGTTAAAATGCAAATTTTAACAATCGAGTTGAATGCCTCAGAAATTTAAAAATGCGCCATCTATGGCATCAATTTTAAGTGATCCGTTCAAATAATCTTTGAAATGTGAATTAAGAGCCCAATATTCCATAATTTTGTACTTAGCAGAGTTAATTAAACAAGAACATACAATGTTTATGTTCAATTCCAGATAATGTTAATTTTTAACACAATTCTATTGAATTGTGTGTACATGTCGCGTCATCTAGTCAGATTTATTTGAACCAAATATTTTTTCTTAGCAATGAGACCCCGTGCCGCTACCATTGTCACTCACAACTCGATTCTGTTCCCGACACCCGAAACTCACTGTGTCCGCTCGAGAACGTTTTTCGGCACTTTTTCGGGTTTTGCACAGCTGAACCACTGGATTCCAAGCTCTCGACATCACCGAAATATCGGAAACTCGCAACAATCAGTAAACATGATAAATATACCGTTTCGAATGTTAATGTTAGTATTGGATGTTTGTCAATTTCCATCTTATTTCAAGCGAGAGTAAGAAATAGGAATGTCTCAATGTTTTGATCCGTTTTAGACTTGCAATTACTTTGCACAAATTACTACTTTGACAACCAAAGCAATTTAATCGCAGCATTAGATTCTCTTACGAAGCCAAACAAATGGCAAAAATGTTTCATAAATACGAGTACCTATATATTATGTTTGCCCTGATATTATTTTAATGAATTACATTAGGTAATGAGGAAGCTATTTTTTTTTTCAAAATGTTTATGTATAGCACTCACTGCTCCAGCTTAATTTGTTTACATGACTGGATATATATTTGATCTCATTTTATGTATTATTTTAAAATTATGTACATAACACTTAATGTTGCAAGCATAGAATTTTAAAGTGTTATAATATGATAAGTCATTTTTTTATTTTCAACATACATAAGTTTTTGTTAATTTAATAAAATTGAAGATAAATTACTTCGGACCAAATTTCTGAAAGGGCCAGATCGTCTTATTTGTGGTGATGGATTTATATCGGTTGCTAGAAAAAAAATTCTAATGCAAAAGAGCTTTAACTTGTGGGATTTGATAAAAGAAAATGTAAGTAAGAAAATAGACTGAATTTTTAAACTTTACTCATTCTTTGATACAGGTAACTCGACTTTATTTGTTACGTAGTGTAGTGTACTATAAAGTGCCTATTATGGACATGCTTACTTGTTTGTTTAATCTTCAATAAATGACGTTGTAAACAATGATATTCTAGTAAGCAGATACATTATACACTCACAAAACAACCGAAAAAAGTGTTCCGCAGATCAGCGGCAGCATACACACTTTTCAATCATCTGACATTTCACTACAAATCGAAAGGGATGGCTTGATAAAACCAACAAGAAAAAAAGAGACAGCTAGTGTTTGTCACTTGCGTGTGAATGTTGACAAACATTATTCTGGCCACCAATGTATATACCATCTCTTTCTTTGTCTAACCTCCAAATATCAGAATATTAGGGAAAAAATTTAAAACAATTTTTAAATTGAGGTGTATTGCGTACTTACATATGGTATGAGATCCCACCTGTTTTATGTACTTTGGTATCATAATTGGTACACTTTCTAAATACACACGATGGCATTTTAAAATTTTTGTTTTCGTTTCAACAAAGCGTATCGCTCTTCGCCATGCGTGACATAGACTAAAGACTATATGTCCCAATTAGGACGTATTCGAGTCTTCACAATGCGCGCGCTCATAACCTATCTGTTTACTAGAATATCATTGGTTGTAAATCAGTAGATCCTTATTTTGTTTAAAAAAATTCGATCTTTGATATGTTTCGTCAGTATCTGTATCAGGTACATGAGGCATTTGTTGGTGTAACGTTCGATTAGGGAAGTTTGGACCGCACTCGTTGGATTTCTCATTTTGGCCAAAATGCATTTTATCATCGAGACTGATAATGTAGTATGTTGACTTACACATAACATAGTTAGATCTGCTTTTGGACATACGCAATTATTTTTTAAACCTTTTTTGAAATTCGACGGCAAATATATATATTTTGGATGGCTCACCTTTGGAAATATATAGTATTTTAAATCTTATCATTGCTCAAACAAAATTTTTATTAAGAGCCACAACAAAATGTAACTAAGTGATTGTAATATTTCCAGTTGCTGATGTAAATTAGTACCTATTCATTATATTGGTTATTGAATAAACAAATGTGATAATGTTAGAGAAACGGTCGAATCTGAGTGATGATCGTGGCTTGACAACTTTCGATACTGGTGTGTGTGTGTGCTACTGTCATGTTTTAACATGCTGCACAAAATTAACAGTATCCATAAGTTGTGAAGAATATCGAAGGTGCTGCATAGTGACTATAAGTATGTACAGACTAACTGACTTGTGACAAAGGAGCAGGGTGTTTGGGATGCGATTGTATAATGTAAGCAATCCCACTTGACGACAGAAATCATTTTCGAATTGACTGTACCAGTATCTGATGCTATGAAGGAAAATATTTTGGAAATGTACAAAAAGTATTATTATCATCATTCATTTTAACACGGAACGATTGTGTGTACATTTAAGGATTATAATATGTTGTATAAAATGCCACTACAGTCGTTAATGATTTAACATTTTTAATAGTGAATAAATTTATTGTGCGAAAACATAAGCATGGATGAAGAGCCGAGCCAATATTTAAAATCCGGATTTCTGTGTAAAATGTTTCTGAAATAAGTGCAATATATAGCTGTATTTCGAATAAATATACAAGCAAACAATTTTGAGGGTTATATGTATACTTTATTTCTTCTTATTGACCTAAATGGACCCACATTTTCAGTTGCTTGATTGTCGTTGTGGAAACATATTTTCTGTAAAGTAAGCTTTATGATTGTTGTTTGCATTGCTTCCTAACAGCTTCCATGTCGCTTCTAGACTCCCCACACTTGGAATCCAAAACAATATTATGCTTTACTAATAATAGACTTATGTCACAGGTCCAGGTTGTAATTTAGGATTTATATAAGCCTCTCCCAATGTCGTTACCTAATTTAAGGTTTAGTAAGTTTTAGTAAAGGACCCGAAAAATTATTAGCTGATTGTGTGCTATAAAACGGTCCCCTTATTGTTTAATTTAAATTAACCACTAGGATGTGGATAGAGGTTCCTAAATAAAGATGTTTGTATTGCCACCATTATTATTTTAAACTGCTGAGTTGAGCACAGTATTCTGAAGGACATCTTTATTTAAGAACTGGATATTTTTATATGTTCGAGTTGTACCATAAAGTAACTTGGCTAGGACCTTAGATTTGATAGTTCTTTTATAGATGGTTAATATTATTTTAATGTTTGCTTTTAGATGAATGATAAGTTTGTAATTTTTATGAATACAATATTAGATTAAATACTAACATTTAAACTAAACCAAAAGTGCCCATTGAGATAAGTTTATAATTTAAGCAAGCCTTTTGTTAAAAATAATGTTTAGGCAACAAAATTAGAAATTAAGGAAAATTATCGAAGGGGTTGTTGAGTTTAAGTTATCTAAAATTGTTGAGGTTTATTGATAAAAAATTCTTTGTTTTTTTACAAAATAATGTTTAACAAAGGGCTTGTTTAGTTAGAGGCATTAATTAACATCAATATTAATAGTATCTACTTTTAAGTAATAATAATATTATAGTTTTGTTTCAGAGAAGAAATTCTAATTACTATTTTTGTTTCCAATATTTTATCACTTATCTGTTTTCACTGTAATGTATCTTGCTGTATTGCAGACATATCCAATATACAGACTGATTTAAATTATCGCCTTTTATTTTGATGCCCCCAATGTGGTATCATAGGTTTTTCCAAGTCAAAGAAGTAAGATGAAGTTAGAGCCCAGTAGAACTCGACACTAAAATAGGCTGAAATCGCAAAGCATGATGTAGTTCTGATTTATTGGTATATTATATGGACCAGTTATGGTAATGTTAACAAGTCTCTGTATTTAAGTGTATAGTCTATGATGTTAACCACCCGAAAATCTTCACTTCAGCTAGCACAATTTTGAGCCTTTTTATCCAACTGCCGAAAGAGTTTTATGTGTTTATCAGTCTATGTATGTTTGTTCCTATGTGGCGTCCTAGAGACCAAACGCGTTGGCCGATTGTGATGATTTACGTCAATCGATTCGTCTTAACCCTGCGAGTGTCACTGGCTACATTCATCATCATCATCTGCCTAGCTTTTTCCCAATTGTTGTTGGGGTCGGCTTCCAGTCTTACCGGATTCAGCTGAGTACCAGTGTTTTTTTGCCACTGGCTACATTAAAACTGGAAAATAGAAAAATGGCGGATATGTATCCTCCGACTGCACACACATGATTTTCTTCTTGTTTACGTCTTTTTTTAGTTCGCTTTTTAAGCAGTCGGGTTTTTGATATTTAGAATTAACTTTTATTATTTATAACTTAAAAAGTTATTTTTTTTAGGGTTCCGTACCCAAAGGGTAAAAACGGGACCCTATTACTAAGACTGCGCGGTCCGTCTGTCTGTCTGTCACCAGGCTGTATCTCATGAACCGTGATAGCTAGACAGTTGAAATTTTCACAGATTATGTATTTCTATTGCCGCTATAACAACAAATACTAAAAACAGAATAAAATAAATATACAAGTGGGGCTCCCGTATAACAAACGTGTTTTTTTTCTTTTTTTTGCGATAATGGTACGGAACCATTCGTGCGCGAGTCCGCCTCGCACTTGGCCGGTTTTTTGGAATTAGGTAACTACATTTAAACATATGTGTTGTTTATTTTTGAAATCACCTCTTAAAATCCTTTATTATTATATATTTTTTTTTATATTGGGTGCGTACCTACTGTGTGTACTTGCCTGAAAGCTAGTTTGAAATGTCTTTTATGCCTTTTGTTACAATGCACAGAAATACGACGACACGGTCGGCTGCTGCGCTGCGTGTCGCGGGTTCGGTTCCCGCACGAAATAAATTTTGGGGAAAAGTGGACCATCTTCGAAGGGCCAAGGGTACGACATTTTGTCTGGTCCATACAACATACAAATAATTTTCGCCAAGCTTCTTGGCCGCCCTGAAGTTGGCTACAATGGCTGCGCAATAGTAAATCTACAAAAACAGCAACGGTACGTACCTTGCGCATCGGCAAGCACTATATTATTATGTGTATGCCCAGTACACAAGCCGCCTCATAGGAGATCGTGCGAAACCCGCTGATGACTCTGACGGTCATCGCACTCTGCAGCTTTCGTAGAACAGCGGTGCTGCCGGCCGTCAGGTCTGCCGCGGAGATAGGTGCCATTGATCGCACGATCCCCACGTAGAGCTGCCTGCAGGTGGCATTTGGGCTCCCCAGATTTGGAAGCAGCGTTGAGAGCGCACCAGCCGCGCCAAAAAACTTGGGCGCCAGCAACCGGAAGTGGGCCGAAATCCCACCAGTTGTCGAGTATCAATCCCAGGTACTTCATGGTTGACTCCGGAGCCCCCGCCGGGGAACATTAAAAACCATGGCCTCCGACTTGTTGAGGGCCACCTTCAGGTGACGTATGCGGCTCACCACCTGTGAGACCGCAGCCGTCGCCAGCAACGCTGCCACCCTGTACGAACTCCCCCGGGTGGTGACCAGCGTTTCGTCCGCGTAATACGTCCGAGTCTACGCCCGATTGGAGTTCGCACCCAGTCGTACCCGATGTTCCACAGAGGCGGGCCCAAAACCGAGCCCTTTGGAACACCGCACGACATGCGGTGCTGGTTTACGACGCCATTAAGTCCCACGTAGATAGTCCGGCGAACGTAACCTACCTACCTTATCTACCCTACCTAATAATTCATGTGAATTTTTCTTTTACAATATTTTTTTGAAAATACCAAAACGCCATTTTCGCGCTGGATTTAAATTTAGCTGCCACAGAATGAAATAGAGTACACGCCAATAGCTTTCATGTCAGGTTTCATCGCTGTTGCACAATTTTGAAAAGTGGGCCCAGTGTTCATACAAAAGTGCTCATGGTCCTTTTTAAACATGAAGGAACGGATTAAGAATTTCATTTGGTTGTGATAAATCACAACCAAATGAAATTCTTGATCCGTTCCTTGTTGCCTGTTGTTGTTGTTTCCGCTGTAAAAGTCTATCCTATATTGGCTGTTCACACACGTTTTGTTGCCGGTATAATACTCACGACGGATCTTTGTGTCTCTGAATTGGCTGCAAGACCCTGCGCAGTAGCTATTTTTGTGTATATCTGTCTCATTCACCCGCTTAAGTTTGTCGCTGTCGTTCTATCTCGCTTTCTCTATGCAGTATACTCAATGTCAAGCTTTTTCTTGCGCAATGCCTACAACTTTTGTGTCAATAACTCACAGTAAGCTTTCATAGTAATCCACGCTCACGGCTAATCATCCGTAGTATGTCACAGCAATAAAACGTGTGTATACAATAGGCCTATAGGTTGCAGTTGATAAGCACGGCACCGCCGCAAAATTTAGCGAGGGGCTCCGGCTTAGCGGGCTCTTAAACGTCGCGTCTACCGGTGAAGCATCGCTTCGTGTTCGAATTTCGTCACCTAAAAGTGTACCTTTTCGTGTAATAAAATGATAATACCAGTTTGTATGTAGCCCACTGCAGGACAATGCCCGGTTCTCACACGGAGAAGGTAAGGGCGAGCATTAAAAAAAGATCTAAATTGCTTTACTGTATCAAAATCATTGGTAAAAATAAAATGCAAGGATACTAAACCTGAAATTGTATTCAATTTAGTCTTAGCATAATAAAATACATAGATAAAACTCAAGGAATAATACATAATTATACTAGTACTGCAAACTTCGCTTAGTTTGTATATCATCCAACAATATTCTTAGTTCCTCGTCTTCAAACCTTCCTTCTAGCGATGGTATTAGAGCCTTTGCTTCTTCAGGTGTCTCCGGACACAGGTTTGCCAAGCTTGCCACTTCAAATTTATGTAATTTTTTGGATTGGAGGAGACTGAAACCAATTTAGATATTAAGTTTTAATATTTTTTACATGACTATCAATTTCAGGACACTGAGGTCCCAGTCCCTTGAAAGGCATGCGAGGGGCTGAAGCCAACTAGCAGAGGCCTTGTTAGGCATGTATCAGGAAATGTGACACCAACCAATGATTGTCCCTGTATGCACCCAAGGACAATCCCCGGCTGGTGCAGGACTATTGCAAAATATGGAGAAAAATGTATTAGGCTATGGGTCTGGTAAGTTCAGTGGATCCATTGCCTAAAATTTTGGAAGGCCCTTGCCTGACCACTGTTGAACTACAAGGCTATAAAATGGCAGGGGGTGACTTGCACACTCAACTAATGGGCCCCCATAAAGGGTCGCTAGCACTTAAGTGACGTAGTGCCATGGGGGAAACATATGGAGGGGACAATAGATCCAAATGGGTCGAAGTGTCCGAGCTGCTTCTCGTCCCCTCCATAAGATAAGATAAGGGGGCAACATATCCGGTGGTGCTTGAGGAGTGGAGAGGTATACCACAGCTATCAGGACAATCCCGGAAGTACTGTCAAGATCCCTACCAGCTTCTTACTGGGTTAACTTCTATCCTCCGAGCATGTTTGCTCTTGTGAATCTCCACTCAAGCCAGCCAATTAAGGCAAGAGAGGTGGGGCCTCTGGTCGTGTCAGTTTTCACTCAGACCGGCCAATAAAGCCAAGCCAGAGATGAGGACAAGGCTTCTCCCTGGAGATCATGTCCGTGTGGTTGCTACTGCCTGCCCACCAGCTAGTTAAATTACAAAGTTACTTAATTTATTTTTTTACCAAGTTTTAATTATTGTTAAGAAATCTATGCCTTGATAAGTGTAACATAAAATTCAAAACTTCAACTTGTTTTCCAAATACTTACTTTCTAACAGCAGCTATAGTTTCTTTGTTTTTAAACTTCTTGAACATGTTGGTGTAAGTAAGGGTCTTCATGAAAACCTCTGAGAATTCTTGTTCCTCCTCTGCAGATTCATTCTGTGCCTTCCTATGTTCCAGCAACATGTCTACTTCAGATATCAACAAGGTTTCAGCATTTTCAAACTCTGAAATGAAAATTTAAGTATTTTATTCTATTTTCTCTCGATTCCATTTGTTTTGTTATATCTCCAAGGGATTGGACAGCGTTTTCGAAAAAAGCTCCAAGGCAGCTTAATTTTTGTCGAAATTTTCAATAATTATCGCCATATTTCAACCAATTAACACAGAACCTTAACAAAATTATACTCTTACACCTTCCTCATGAATCACTCTATTGGTGAAAACTGCATGAAAATCGTTCAGTAGTTTTTGAGTTTATCGCGGACAGGCAGACAAACATACGCGGCGGGGGACTTACAGTGATAGTGATGCAAATAGATTATATACCTTTGGGAAACTGTAAATCTGCGGCATCTTCCTCAACAACATCTTGTATTGGTCCAGCCATTATTAGGGGTACTTCAAATTGTAGATGCAAATGGTTTTATACAGTCAATCCTCTTGTAAATTATATAGGCAATCAAGTCTATAAAAGTAAAAACTTTACGGCCTATTACATCTATTTGAAATTACTTTAGGAATTTTAAAACGACGCTTGTATTGCTGATAGAAATTGAAAGTTTTGAGTTTGACATTTCGTTATTTGACTCTGTTTGACAGATGACTTGTTTTTTTTTTTAAAACATTTTACGTTTGTACAGTTTTACACTTTTCAACTTACGTACAATCATGAATTTGTTCGACGACACATTTTTCTGTGTTTGTGAGGTACTCCTCATCAGTGTGTTTATTCCGACCGAGCAATACAACTCTATTGCCCGCCAGCCAGAATTTAAGAGCGTGCCTGCCGTGCTCTTTCCGCCGCCCCTATGACGCCACGTTTTTCCCGCACTCAAACCGTGCGGGAATAAACGTGGCTTACGTGGCCTCATACTGCTGAAAATAAATACCTATGATCGTCTGCTGGGCAAGTTAAACCACGTGGTGTGTCAAGTCAGGACTCATCTTTCGTGGCACGTACTGTAGAAAAAAAAAATCTAATAATTATTGATAAAACCCATTGTAGCCGACTGAAAGACTTGGATCTCTTGGTCATGAAAAAAAATATAAAAAAAAAACTGACAGTTAAATTGACAGAAGTGCATGCAAATTGCATGGGTGACAAACGTCAAAACATACCCAAACCAAAACATCTACAAAACTTACCTATCTAATATCTCTACTGGGTTTTTTAGGAACTAAACTGTTTTCCTCCGTTTATGCCGCCTTAGTACTAAATAAAATGTCTACGGTTGATTCGACGATTTGTAAACCCGATGGCCTGAACCTCATGCCGGAAACACCATCAAAAATCGATTCTCCTCATAAATTCATACCTAGAGGTTCGTAATATTAAGACTAGATATATCACAACCTCATTGAGACAATATCGGAGGCATTTAAACTTCCTAACATATCATTACAGAAACAAATAAAGTACAGCATCAAGAACTATCGAAGACCGTGTACTCCCACATCTCAAAATTGCACGGTCTATTATCTGACTGGACTACTAACCGAGCCAAAGGTTTTCGAGTGGCAAAACTAGTTCTTAATTCAAATTTACACGAATGTGATGAGGATTACTTTCCAAGTGAGCTGGGCCCCTTGATAGACAACTTACTGGATACTTTGAAGGCATTGAAGAAAATTGTGGAAGGTAAATAATCTTTGTTCTCCTCTTCAATCATATCAGCTGCCTTTTCACTGCACTCTTTAGCAAAGAATTTAGCTATTAGCTGTGAGTTTGGCCATCATAGCTCTAAGTATGGCATTATTAAGTGTTTATTCATCCTTGAAACATGCTGGGCACACAGCACAAGATGTTAAGTGTTTACAAAACAGTACCACTTTGGAACTCTTATGTAGTCTCTTAAATCTGCTGGCAGCTATTCTTGGTGATATATTATGAAGATTTTACCTTGTTGGAGTGCAAACCAAGTATTTTAGGTAATCAATTCGCCACAAGCCAGTGTTCAATTAGGTGTCACAATTCAGTTAGTAACAATAAATTATAATGTCTACTGCAAAGTCATAAAATTTATTTGAAAACTGACTTTACAAAAGAAGAGAGACCTACTCAAGATTCTCAATTTTTTTGAATCATTTTGTTTTATACACAACTTTGTTTTTAAAACACATATCATGACAACTGTTACAGAAATCTTACTGGTGAACAATCAACTACAAGCACTAGCAAAATTGCAGCCCTCGGATGAACCAGTGCTTGTAACATGGTCGGTCAGAAAAATATCAGAAGAAGTCTTATCTATGTATGGAATGGCAAAAAAAGAATTTGAATTGCTAGAGAAAGTTATGGGTATGTATGTTGCTATTTTTACCCGACTGCCGAAGGAGGGTAATGTGTTTATCAGTCTATGTATGTATGCATGTATGTATGTATGTACCAGGCCACTCAGAAAGTATTGCGAAAAAAAGTTTTTATATATGGGAGACTGGCCAGTTATAATGTTTTTCGAAAATATGATTATTTATAAGTAAAAATAAGTAAGTTCCAATTTCAAAATTTCCCTCCACATTTTTTGCGAGTTAATTCAAAGTATTATGTCTCACTGAAATATGGATCTGCGCCGGGAACATTTTAGAGCTATGATTTTATACGATTTCAAGTGTCGCCTGAAACCGGATGAATCGTACGATAGACTTCAAATGGCATTCATGGATGAAGGCCCTTCCAAGGCAACCGTGTATCGTTGGTATAACGAATTCAAGCGCGGTCGACCAACTTTGGGGGATGACGAAAGAAGCGGTCGCTCTTTGACGGCTGTTACCGAAGAAAACGTGCTAGCAGTGAAAAATTTTATCCAAGACAATAGGCGAATTACATATCAGGAGATTCAACACATATTGAAGATTGGATCGGGAAGCGTTCACGAGATTCTACACAGCCATCTTCGCGTGAGGAGGATAGTATCACGCTGGGTGCCGCACAACCTCACCGATGCTCAGAAGCAGGCCCGGGTGGAATGGTGCCGTGATATGCTTAACAAATTTGAAGCAGGCTCGTCTCGGCGTGTTTACGACATCGTTACAGGTGATGAGTCCTGGATTTATCAATACGACCCAGAAACCAAGCGCCAGTCGACTGTTTGGGTGTTTCAAAATGAGCCAACGCCTACCAAAGTGAAGCGATCTAGAAGCGGGGGTAAGATTTTGATCGCTAGCTTTTTTAATTTGACTGGCCACTTGGTATCAATTCCCTTACGGGATCAAAGAAGCATTAATGCCGAATGGTATACTACCAAATGTTTGCCAGAAGTTTTCTCTGTTATAAGCAACAAGCGACCAAACACAGGGCTCCGCGGGCTACTGCTCCACCACGACAATGCACCTGCGCACACCGCACTCAAAACGAGGGACTTCCTGGACAGCACGCCAGTCAAACTCCTGGGTCACCCTCCTTACAGCCCTGATCTAGCACCGTGTGACTTCTTTTTATTCCCAAAAATAAAAAATCAGCTCAAAGGGATACAATTTTCGTCGCCGGAAGATGCGCTGGCTGCGTTCGAGCAGGCTGTAAACGAGGTGTCTGCGGCGGACTGGAAAAAGTGTTTTGAAAACTGGTTTAGGCGCATGAATCTTTGTATAGAGGCTGGTGGAAAGTACTTTGAAAAGATTTAATAAAAATATATGTACGTATAGAACAATTTTTTTTAGTTTCGCAAAACTTTCTGAGTGTCCCACGTATGTATGTTCCTATATGGCGTTCCAGAGACCAAACGCGTTGACCGATTTTGATGATTCATCGTCATTTGATTCGACGTCAATCGATTCGTCTTAACCATGCGAGTGTCATAGGCTACATTAAAATTGGACAATAGAAAAATGACGGATTTTGGGTGCCATATTGTGGGGGCCCAAATTTTTTTCTTCCTTACTAGTTAACCTATTGTATTTGAAGTTCGCTTTTGAAGCAGTTGGGTTTTTTGATTTTTGATTTAACTTTTTTTTGTGTCAATGTTGTAGTAGAAGATAACTGCCTCTTACACTCGCTTACGTTTGTCGCATCCTCCTATCTCGCTACTCTATGCTGTATACTCGATGACAAACTTATTTGCGCAATGGTTTGCAGAGCCAACTTCAGAGACACAAAGATCTCCTGTGTCTATGTAAATCATCATCATCATATCAGCCGAAAGACGTCCACTGCTGGACATAGGCCTCCCCCAAGTGTCGCCACATTGACCGGTCCCGTGCGTCCCGCATCCAGCGAATCCCCGCAACCTTCACCAGGTCATTGGTCCACCTGGTGGGAGGCCTTCCAACGCATCGTCTTCCGGTTCGCGGTCGCCACTCCAGAACTTTTCTGCCCCATCGGCCATCCGTTCTGCGAGCAATGTGCCCTGCCCACTGCCACTTAAGTTTGGCAATTCTTCGGGCTATGTCGGTAACCCTGGTTCTCTTGCGGATCTCTACATTTCTGATTCGATCACGCAAGGATACTCCGAGCATAGCCCTCTCCATTGCCCTTTGCGTGACTGTAAGCTTTCTGACGAGGCCCATTGTGAGCGACCACGTCTCAGAGCCATAGGTCATCACTGGTAACACACACTGGTCATAGACCTTCGTCTTGAGACACTGTGGTAAGTTGGACGAGAAGACACCGCGCAATTTCCCGAACGCTGCCCAGCCGAGTCGGATTCGACGGTTGACCTCTTTCTCGAAGTTGGCCCTACCCAACTGGATCGCTTGTCCCAGGTAGACATAATCTTCCACAACTTCGAGTGTAGAGTCTCCAACCTTGATAGGAGTGGGTGTTACATGGGCATTCAACATAACCTTGGTTTTGTCCATGTTCATTTTAAGACCCACTCTTTTGGAAGCTCTACTGAGGTCATCGAGCATTATACTGAGGTCCTCCATGGTCTCAGCCATGACCACTATATCGTCGGCAAACCGAAGGTGAGTGATGTACTCGCCATTGACGTTGATGCCTGGCCCTCTCCAGTCCAGAACCTTGAAGACATCCTCCAGTGCAGCGGTGAACAGTTTCGGAGATATGACGTCTCCCTGTCTCACACCTCGCTGCAGAAAGATAGGTTCCGAGGCCTGATCCTGAAGTCGGACTGACATGGTGGCGTTTGTGTACAAACACTTCAACACCTCGATGTACCGGTAGTCGATTTGGCACCGTTGGAGAGACTGCAGTACAGCCCAAGTCTCGATTGAATCGAAGGCTTTCTCGTAGTCCACAAACGCTAAACAGAGAGGCAGGTGTGTCTATGTAAATGGCACTGAATAATTATTATTATTCACATCCTGAAAGGTAGTTTGGGTTGGGAATAGTGTGGCGGGCTTCTCCCAATTAAACAAATCTAAAGGTTAATTTATCTATATAAATAAAAATCAATGCCACTTTTCGTTGTAATTTTATACCTCAAGAACGGGCTCACCTATCCAAACCAAATGTTTAGGCTTTGTTCGGACTATTTAGTAGATGGTTTATGTTTTTTTTTTTTTTTTCAGTAGTTAGGGGAAGTAGGGTAGGGTAGTTATGGTAGGTAGTTCTGGTAACTGGCGTCAGTTGACGGAAGCGAAGCCGCGGGGGTCAGCTAGTACTTTCTATTTTTTTGCATTTAACATAGGTACCAATTTATTTTTAAACTTAACATACCAAATTATTGTTTTATTTGTAAATGACCCTTTGTGCCTATTGGTCTTGTTTATTCTGTCTCCTCCTTGATATGGAGGGAAGTGGAAATTTGTATTTTCTCCTACACCTCATTATTCTTTTCTGATTAAGTTCAGTTTCATTCGCCGGGACTTAGTCGAGCTTCATTGCCTCGGCGCTTTTCTGGTGGTGGCCACTGTTGATTCTGGCTTTCAGGAGTTGCAGTGGTTTGGGAATAGTGCGGTGCGATTGTCGCAAAGAAAAAAAAACAAATTAACTTAAATATTTTGTTTCAGAGAACATGGCACACTGCCGAGATGAAAATATTCTGGCTGTATACGTGAGTTCATGGAGGCCTGGTCCTTATGTTTGTTCTGCAACTTATTCATACCTATTTTCGGAAGCTGGCTTACCACCTTTGTCTTGACATGCTTAAGTTATATTACAGATAAAATTTGAATAATTTAATAAGTTATGTTGTTTAACTATAGGAGCGTCCTCACTGAGAGCATTCACGTGTAATGAGCATTCGACGTCGAATATTCGAGTGATGTGTACGTTGAGCCGAGCGTTACAAAGCTTACACGCAAGCGCGAACTTCGGCTGGTGTGGACGTCGCAACGATTTTCGCGGAAACGGCTCGCATTCGAATATTCACGCAAATAAAACGTTCGAAAGCGAGTACTCAGATAATGAAATGAATGAGTATATATGTAGGAATATTACTGGCCACGTGTTCCTTGAACTTAAGTGTTTGTGAACTTCTTGGTCAATCATATTATCGAATGAATGACATTTAAGATCGAATTCGAATGCTCTAATCTCGCAAGGGAATGTTCGACCCGAACGTTCAAAGTTTTGCTCGACAGTGAATGCTGGGCTGGCTACGATTGCTTGTTTACAAATGCTCACGAACGAATGCTCCCAGTGAAGACGCTCCTTAATATTAGTTATTTTTTTATGGTAGTAAGTTTATAATAAATTATTTGTTAATTTTAAATTGTTTTATTTTTATGCTTTGCCCCACACTAGGAATTGCTTCCTGTATCATGGGTGGGGTGCATTTACAAACATTTAAACTCACATATACAAGACACCCAGATCCGGAACAATTATCTGTAGGTCATACAAATATTTGGTCCGTGCGGGAATCGATTCGCGACACGCAGCGCACAGCAGCCGATCCCTCAACCACTACGCCAACCGTGACGTCGATGATTGTATTTACCTAAGTTTATAATATAAAAATTGGTTATGTACTTCAGATAATTAAATTGGTTTTACTTTTTATTTCGTTTAATGAAAAACATAGGTAGGTTCGTAGTATAGAAAGAGAGAGTATAGACAAATAGAATGGGTATCTAATCTAAGGAAACTATTTACACTACTTATAAAACAGTGACTATGTTTTATAAGTAGTGTAAATATTTTTTCTCAAAAATGGTATGTAATGTTGACATAACATCTCTAAAAAGTATCCAGAAAGTGAACTCTACCGGAGACTATTCACAACTGTCCGGTAAGAAGCGAGATTTTAAATTTGGAATCTCCTACTGTCCAGTAAGTAAGTATGTAATTTACTTACTGGACACTTGGTCATCCTTCATCCCTTTTTTTTTTATGGCTTCGCACGGTTTAGGTCATCCTCTTTAGATCTGCTTAGAAAAAAAAAACATAGTACCAGACACAGATTAGAGTTTAGCCATTTTAACATGGTTAGAGGGAGGCTCCAAATATATATCTATCTCTTTTTGGTATGACATTTTATGAGATACATAATATATTTTGGAGCCTTAAACATCCATTTTATTGTCTGTGACACTTTTTTTTTTTTTTTTTATGGGTCTGTGACACATAACGCGACGCAGAAAAAGTATGCACGTTGCGTTTTGTACTTAGTAATGTTGTAGAAGTATAGTGTGGGATTTTATGTTTGTATTTAGTCATTTCAGTTTATAAATCATGTTGGATTAAAGAGTCCGTTAATCAAGATGTACAACAAACAAATATAAATGCCCCCGGTAAATCGATCACAATATCTATCAGTAATTGCCCTAATATGAATGTAACCTTCAATATTAATTAAACGAATTTGTTGTTAAACTTTCTTTCATTTTTGAGAAAAGCATTATACAAACCTCAACCAGTAAGAAAGCCATCCTGGCCTCGTATATAACCGGACCTCACCTGCGGTTCGGTCCGGTTAACTCATACTCGGCCAGGAAGGCTTACTTACTGGATTCTGCTGTAATGTACTATTTTTCATGTCTGTCTGTATGACCTTTGAGTAAGGTCTTCTCTAAACTATTAAGGCGCAGATACCCCTGAGTAGCTGATTTTAAAATGAGAATCACGTCTAAACGTTTAGCCTTTAGTTTTTGGCAAAATATATGTTACATTAGACCATTTTCTTAATATTTTGATCTAAGAAGATTTTGAGTTTTATTCGTATAACATTGTGTAATTATTTTGTAAATCTATACTAATTTATATAATCTATACTAATATTATAAAGCTGAAGAGTTTGTTTGTTTGTTTGAACGCGCTAATCTCTGGAACTACTGGTTGAAATTGGAAAATTCTTTTTGTGTTGGATAGCCCATTTATCGAGGAAGGTTATAGGCTATATAACATCACGCTACGACTAATAGGAGCGGAGCATAAATGAATAATGTTGCAAATACTGGAAAAAAAAATTCCTTTTTGAGAGCTTCCGTTGCGTGCGCTGCGTAATGGATTTAAGTTATGCAACAATCATGTATGATGGAATTGTTTCTCTTTAAAAGTTCTAAAAAAAAGTCTGTGACATCATATGTCTATCTTTTAAGGTTGACTCACAATAGCAACTTTTATGTTCTAAATTTTAATTAGATCAACGCTGCCGGTAGAAACAAAAGTTGGTTGCATTCGTATAGTAGTATATTATTTCTTATTCAAATAAATAGTTCAACAAGTTGGTAGGTAGATAGGGTAGGGTAGGTAGGGTAGGATAGGTAGGGTAGGTAGGGTAGGGTAGGGTAGTGTAGGGTAGGGTAGGGTAGTGTAGGGTCGAGTAGGGTAGGGTAGTGTAGGGTAGGGTCGGGTAGGGTAGTGTAGGGTAGGGGGTAGGGTAGGTAGTTTAAGGTAGGGTAGATAAATGTTTGCTCTTTTTATGGCAAATTAAAATTTGCTGGGTCAGCTAGTATATATTATATATTTATATATATTATTATAAAGCTGAAGTGTTTGTTTGTTTGAACGCGCTAATCTCAGGAACTACTGGTTGGAGTTGGAAAATTCTTTTTGTGTTGGATAGCCCATTTATCGAGGAAGGTTATAGGCTATATAACATCACGCTACGACTAATAGGAGCGGAGCATAAATGAATAATGTTGCAAATACTGGAAAAAAATATTCCTTTTTGAGAGCTTCCGTTGCGTGCGCTGCGTAATGGGTTTAAGTTATGCAACAATCATGTATGTAGGGAAGGTAGGGTAGAGTAGGTAGGGTGGGTAAGGTAGATAGGGTAGAGTAGGTAGGGTGGATAAGGAAGAACCTACCCTAGGTAGCAAGTTGACGGGACCGAAGCCGCGTGGGACAGCTAGTTATTTACTAAAACGCTATGATCGATCCGAACATATTCGAATCCAATCCGAAAACCTTTTAAAGATATCGATCGAATCCTATGACAGTTTATTACCCTTTCCAATTCTAATTAAATATTGATTATGCTTTATGGTTCTAATAGTAGATGACCTCGGCATTACCATTAATTTACATGAGGCTATTTGTCTTGAGATGCGATAGGGCAATAAGGCCCGTTGCCATGGCGACTTTTAACAAACA
Source organism: Orthosia gothica (assembly GCA_949775005.1). Taxonomy (NCBI): domain Eukaryota; kingdom Metazoa; phylum Arthropoda; class Insecta; order Lepidoptera; family Noctuidae; genus Orthosia; species Orthosia gothica. The sequence goes on along the minus strand of OX459034.1, from coordinate 28,411,053 downwards.
AACACTGGGGGAATGGACGCTACACACAATTAACCTGATATTTACTAAGATCCCGGTCGAGTCAAAACTCCAGAGCCTTGAACATCGTCGTCGAGTTGCCAGCTTGTCGGTTTTTTATCGGTTGCATTTCGGGGAGTGTGCGATGGAATTGCATGATCTAATTCCGCCTAGCCCCTTTCATCAACGGACTACAAGACGTACGGCGAAGCACCATCGGTACATGGTGGACGTCCGACCCGATACACACTAAACGTTTTGGAAATACTTTAATTATGCGTACAGCTAAGGAGTGGATCTCCCTGCCGGAGTCTGTGTTTCCAGATAGCTACAACCTCGGGGTCTTTAAGTCAAGAGTGAATAGGTTACTTCTAGGCAAGCGTGTTACACCGTCGACCACATCATCGCTTACCATCAGGTGAGATAGTGGTCAAGCGCGAGCCTATATATAATACAAAATAAAAAAAACTACGATTAACCTAGATACATCAAAATGCACATAATATAGTAGTGTCGCTAATAATAATCATCATCATGAGCAGCCTATTAATGTTCCCACTGCTGGGACACAGGCCTCCTCTCTGTGAGAGGGAGTGGGCAGTAATCCACCACGCGAGCCCAGTGCGAGTCGGTGGATGTCACACATCTTTGAATTTTTGGTTCTAGGACATGCCGGTTGCCTCACCAAGTTTTCCTTTAACGTTTTGAGTGCAGTGTTGATTAAATAATTTACACAAAGTAAAGCGCCTGCCTGGGCTCGAACCCACGACTTACTACTTATAAGTCGCGGCCAATTGCACTGGGCCACCACTGCTCTCGATAATAACAATCATTCTGGGAAATAATAACTAAAGGAAAAACGTCATTTTTTTACACAATAGTTTTGATGACATGAAAACAATCTACCCTATCCTACTCTGGGGATCTATTAGATCATAATAGACGGATAAGCTATTGATAACATAGATATAAGATTTAAATAATTATGCTTTAGGAGATCTAGGTAGTTAGAAACATAGTAGTTAACATAGGAATAGAACACTTGTCATGTCATAGATATAAGAACGTAATAGTAAGTAAGAAATGTTATATAAAAATGTTATAGAAATAAACATAAGTATCCCCTATGGTCTCGGATTATGTCCGAGGAACCTCTTAGCTCGCAGACTCCGCCTAGGGGGGAGAGGCAGGCGCCTAGGCAGCTTAAGCTACCTAGCCCTAGCTGCAGTTCTAGCTACCTAGCTCTAGCCCTAGCTGCAGTTCTAGCTCCCTAGCTCTAGCCCTAGCTGCAGCTCTAGCTACCTAGCTCTAGCCCTAGCTGCAGCTTGAGCCCTAGCTGCAGCACTAGAACTAGCTGCAGGTCTAACGACCTAGCTCTAGCCCTAGGTGCAGTTCTAGCTCCCTAGCTGCAGCTTGAGCTACCTAGCCCTAGCTGCAGCTCTAGCTACCTAGCTCTAGCCCTAGCTGCAGTTCTAGCTCCCTAGCTCTAGCCCTAGCTGCAGTTCTAGCTATCTAGCTCTAGCCCTAGCTGCAGATCTAGCTACCTAGCTCTAGCCCTAGCTGCAGTTCTAGCCCCCTATCTGCAGCACTAGACTTAGCTGCAGTTCTAGCCCCCTATCTGCAGCACTAGACTTAGCTGCAGCTTGAGCCCTAGCTGCAGCTCTAGCCCTAGCTGCAGGTCTAACGACCTATTCCTAGCCCTGGCTGCAGCTCGAGCTACCTAGCTCTAGCCCTAGTTGCAGTTCTAGCTCCCTAGCTGCAGCTCTTGCTGTAGCTCTAGCTACCTACATTTATTAAAAAAATATAATATATGTATAAATATTTTCATTCAAGTTTAGAAAACAAATTGTAGCAGTCGAAAGCTTGAATAATCGGGTGGAGTTCCGATTCAAGCATTAGTCATAGAGAAACCAAACCCAATCAACAAACCAAACCGTTTTCAGTTTACAGGTGCTCTATCACTGGCAACTTTAGGCGATATTATTTATCTAGCCGCAAATATCAGCAACTCAGGGGACGTTTAGGGTTGCCCAAAAATGCAATGACCCTACTGCAAAGAATATCGCGACACCAGCAGCCTTATAGCGTAAGTGAATTCGGCAAGGCGAAGGTTTTGATCCCATCAATCGACCAATCACGTGCGAGATGAAAAACGCGTTGTGGATTTCCGTCTGTGTGATTGGTCGATAGATGGGGTTAGATCCTTCGCCTTTCCGAATTCACTTCCCTACGCGATTAGGCTGCGCAACATCTCTAGGAAGGCGAAGGTGAAACTGGTAAACGCTCTCGTCTTCATCATCATTATTTACCAGTTCGTAACGTGAACTCTTAACAAGGCCGACCGTGATGCGATACTTTTGAGATGAGATGAGAGGAAAAGAGGATTTTTTTTCGCACCAATGATTCTGACTGTCGGGAACTGAACATAAAAATCAGACTCCGCGATCTGCATTCGTAGAATTCGGTCACATTGCTAGGAAGGATAGAAACAACCTCGAACAGCTGATGGTTACTGGCAAAAAGATCCTAGAGCTCGCAGTCCAATCTGATGGTCAGATAGCAAACTGCACGATGCAAGTTAGGTCATTTCTTCACGAGGCACCGCACGACACGATTTGCGGTCACGAATTTTATCACACGACACACTGCAGACGGTCTGTCGTCCGTTTGTTTGTTCACTAGACGACGACACTGCAGTGCACTTGTATTGTTCTATAAGCGCGTGAGTGACGAACCACGTGCGAGCCGTGCGGTGCGGTGTGTCGTGTCGTCAGCAAGCGGCCATATGGTCAAGGAAAAGTTGTTGCCACGACCACCGGGGAATCTCGACCCTCAGTAATAAAGAACACGATGCGTGGTGGAGGAAGAGCCGAGTAACTTATCGTATAGTATAATAATAGTTTAAATAGGCAAGCTACTATGGCCTACTAGAGCATGTAATATCGGAAGGTTTTCAATACCGATATTGATTTCTGAAATTAGATCTCAATATCGGAATTCCGATATGTGTATCGAAATTGCGCACTTTTGTTCAAATCGCATTTTTTTTTGTAGATTTTACAAAATCGGTATGAGGTTGGATTGAGTACAATAAAAAACACGTTTATACATATTAGGCTTTTCTATCATCTCTCTAATCACCAATGACTCGGTATTCGGGCGCTTATTTGCCTAAACTGCACATTTGTACCCAAGAAAGAATATAAATCATGTCTTTCTGTTAAAGGATAATGCTAAAAACATCAAACATCCAGAAAATAAATCTTTGTCGATAAATTTGAAAGTAGTATCGAAGAGTGTAGTGAGTAATAATGATTTATAAGTCCAGTATAAGTATCGGTCAATGTGGCGACGCCTCCTGGGGGAGGCCTATGCTCAGCAGTGGACTTCTTTCGGTTGAAATGATGATGATGATGAGAGACAATGAAGTCAAGTAGTGGAAGTTGATTTATCCAACAGATTAGTGATCGGATAGACTAATTTGTTGTATTCAATACAAGCAGAAGAATGAATAATATTAAGCTTTAATTATGAAGCAAGTAACATATTGTAAATTTGAAATAAAGTTTACTCGTTTCAAAACAGCTCTTGCAAATCTATGAAAAACCATCTTAGCATTTATCATCATCATTGTCAACGTCATGTGTCATTGTAATAATTAAATTAAGATTTTGTGTGTTGTGCTGTGTCTTTTGTGTGCACTAAATAAATGATTTATCTATCTATCATTTCAGTCGAAAGACGTCCACTTCTGAACATAAGCCTCCCCCAAGTGTCATCACATTAGCCGATCCCGTGCGTCTCTAATCCAGTGGATTCCCGTAACCAAAGCATTAATAGATGAAAATATAATTGTTACAACGGGTTCTATGAATCCGTGTATTTACTTGTACTCTTCAAGGTAACATTTTTAACAATATCGGGGCTGTAATTAAGGAATTCACCAAGGCACAAATATTTTTTTCTTGAAGTGAAGTTTAAGTAAATAAGCGCCCGATTACTGAACAGATTATGCAACCACTTCTAATCACCGTAGTCAACGGGCTTAACCGCGCTTTCTCGCTGAACGCTACACAAGGAGCTAAAATATGTTTTTTTTCTGATTCCGAGATTCCGATATTGGATCACTCAATATCGGAATTGAAATATCACTAATTTCGGTCCGAGATTCCGATATTACGAGATTCCGATATTCATGCCCTAGTGCCTACTCCATTAATCAATTATTTATTCCTAGCTATCTGTTGAAAAAGGTCCTTATTCTAGCAAACGTGAAGCACTATTCAATGACATTAATATTCTAATACTTACTTACCTACATTTATAACGACACAGCGACACAGAAAATGTCAATGACATTTTGGCTTCATTACAAGATTGTGTCGTCATGAATATTCTATGAAGTCTGATAAGTGTAGCCTAGCTTGAATTAGCTGCCTGGTATCGAACACCTATTAACCGTTTACAATCTAAATGTTTATGAGAGGAAATCCAGCGTTTGCAATACTTCCCCATTACGTTTATGCCATCATTAGCTTCAGGAAATTCCAGAGATGGTATTGGAATTGCCGCTAAGGACAATCATTGTTAGTCAAGAATGTATGTAGGAAATAGGTTATCTCAGGTTGTTTATGCTAGAAAAAGTTTAAAACCAATATACAGTAGGTAGTTCTTAGTTGAAAAACCTTATACAACCGTCTGGTGTTCCTGTTTTTGATTCTTCGTTTTCGGCCACCGACTTCCAAAATTGAAGTTAATTTTGACTTTGTAGTGTTTTTTGGCAGTCGGTTGTGTATACAGCTTTTATTTTTCACTTTTTTGTGTTTAAAGTAAAAAGTGGTACCTATAACTTCACTAAGTTTTATTATATCCGGAAAGACCTTCAAATGACAGCGGGGACCAACTTAACGTACTTTCCGAGGCCTGGAAGAAATCCATCCACGGACCGACCTCGGTAAGCGTTGCTTAACCTTGAAGATCTACGCGTGCGGCTTTTGTTATTTAACCACGAGCTGTCACATGAGTTCAAATTTTTGGTTCTAAGACAATGCCGGTTTCTTCACGATGTTTTCCATCACCGTTTTGAGAGCAGTGGGTGAGTGAATTGGGTTTTTATTTGTTATTTCTAATAAGTTTGACTTGTTATTTCTAATAAGTTTGACTTGTTATTTCTAATAAGTTTGACTTGTTATTTCTAATAAGTTTGACTTGTTATTTCTATTAAGTTTGAGTTTTTTGTTATCTCTTGTAAGTCCATGTGTAGCCTCAAGCGTGTAATCAGTATTATTTCTTTTGTTTCATTATTTATAATTTTCCAAAACGTCTTGATTTTATTTTCAGCGAATTTCACCTTATTACAAGCCATAGTCTTATTAGCTCCATTAGACGTATTTAAAAAAAAATGAGTATAACAACATACTTATTAAAAGTTTCAGTTTAATATATGGTTCTGCAAGTGTACTTAGACTTATGTTATAAACTAGATTTTCTTATTTTGGGAGTAGGTAAATTTAATATTTATTGTTCAGTTAACAATTCATCACCTCACTAATTTTAAGTAGGTTACCTATCTACTTGTCCCAAAACTTATTGCTCTACAGTATAAAAAGCTGAAACAAGGTCTTGATACGGATTCGGATGCCATGTGTGTAGCACAATAATAGTAGTTTACGCAATGGTCATATAATAGGGGTTATTAAAACACGAGCGTGGGTTTATCACATGAGGTGAAGCCGAATGTGATAATATTAACACGCGAGTGTTTTAATACCTAATTATATGCCGTTGCATACACTATTTTATCTTCACTCATACAGTTGAAATAAAATAAAAGTGTAAAAGGAAAAAATATTTAATATGGCGGGCAATTAAGATTCTCATTGCACCATGACTGTCAATGTCAATGAGCCAATGAGCCCATAAGCGCCAATAAATTAAAAAGTTATTTTATGATGCAGTTGTTTGAAAATCGAACTAAAATGTTGAACTGTAATGGTTTTTTTTTTTTAATTTTACCTATCCACGAATATAAAGTACGTGTTTATGAAATATTTTCTGAATTCATATTTGGAACATTACGTTGTGAGTGTAGATAAAAATGTTTATGTCATCCTAAAATATGCACGTTGTAACTTTACGCAACAACTTGACAAGCTATACCTATCGACGCGACGTGCATATCTGCATATTTATTATTATAACACCTATTTCGGTTTACGGCTAACAGATATAAATAGAACACGGAAGGAAGGGCCCGGGTACCGTGTCCCTGCTTCTGACGAAAATTGACCCAAATTCGTGAAGCAAGGTGTTGGCAGCTCCCGGCTGTCATTTCACGCTCAATTTATTTTCTGCTAAGCACATTTCCGAAACGTTATATTCGAAAATTTTACATTTATCTATTTGGACTGAGGAATTTTGTACCGAATATCTAACTGCCTTATTAGAAGCATTTAAAGGTCTTGTATATAGGTTTTGGAAAGAGCAAAGTGCTTCGGATGTTAATGTTTTTTCAATACAGTTGTTTCATAGGCATCTTTCTATTACGCGGTCGTGACTTTTGTTTACGCGCTCGTACATTAGTTTTGCAGTTTAGTTTTAAATTTATAAGTCAATTTAAAAAAGTTTAGTAGCAAGGAGTTTTCATGCATAGAATAAAATGGGATAGATTTTATACGAGGAAAAATGAATGAGTCCGTACGTCTTAGCATTGAATTCTCAAAAGTCTTTTAGATGGTTGTTTAATATATTTAATTAACAGTTTTAATTTAATTATTTTCACATCAACTTTTGTCAAAAATCGAATAGGCTGTATAGGCTGTTTTCGTTGTAATAAAAAAACCAGTTGCAAAAACGCGCCATTATCTGAAAATATTAATTTCATGTGTGATAAATTGTTTTTTTTTTATAATGAGTTCAAGTACAAAGTGATGAAATTGAGGCAAAAACTGCGCAGGGTGAAATTTTGCCCCAAAAATCTCGAGAAAGATATATGGCGACTTTCGATAATTTTATTTTATGGACAATAGTACATTGTTTACCGAGAGGAGAAAGTGACCGATTACCGTCGAGGGTGTCGTTTGAAGCCCGAGCCGTAGGCGAGGGCTTTAAAACACCCGAGATCGTGAATCGCACTTTCTCTCGAGTGATACATAGTGCTTTATACTACACCTACGAGGAAAATAAAAAACTAAATCTTTACTAATTGAAATTTATATTGAAATTGTTGCAGTTAGTGAAGCTTAATGTAACACTTTTTCCATTAATGTTTGTTTGAGATGTTTGCGACAATGTAGGAGGAATAACTGGCTGTGCTGTTGGCACTGCGCTCGTAGAAGGCTGTGGTGCCAAAGGGGCAACTGGCTGCTGAGGGGCATCTGGCATCTGGCTTGTTGATGGTTGAGGAGATGAGTCTTGATGCACTTTAATCGATCCCGATATTTGGTTATTTATTCGTGTTTTGTTTTCTACGGAATTCTCTATGTAGCTTTCTGCAACAGCGGACGATTTCCAACCACCGTGACGTTTTATTGTGGTTAAATCAGCACCAGTATCGGCAAGAATAGTCGCTGAAGTTCTGCGAAAGCAGTGGCCAGTGTATTCTAGTGGATTGAGTAAATTAAGGTAGGAAGCTATTTCTCTTGGCACAGTACTTATTTTGTTTTTCCCAATTACTTGTTTCGTACATTTTTTGTTTTTATATTGTAGTAAAAACCGATTGGTTTTGGGGTCACTGGGGCGAATTTCGTTATATTTCTTCACTATCTCATAAAATAAGCCCGATATAACAAATGATCGCTGAATTTTGGTTTTTGTGTTAGGAATATTGACGATCATTCCATTTTCGAGGATTTCGATATCGTCTGTTGTCATATCCACAAGTTCTTGCGAACGACAGGCCCCATTTACTCCTAAAATCAAAATAACCTGTAAACAAAAATATCAAACATGAAAACCTAGTAGATTTCTACACATAAATAGGTACGTAATAAATCATAAACCAGTGCATTTTGTTCATAAACTTACCTTCATCAACAAATATTTGTCATCTGGAGCATTCGGCAAAAAGGAATAAACATCCTTTGTAGTAAGCACTTTTGATTTCTTACTACGGAATCCCTCCGACTTTCTTTTCAGAAATGCTGTAAGTTTTTTGTATTCTTGAATATTTATGTCGTTTCTTGTCAATATAGTACTTTTCAACATTCGAGTACATAGACCATAACGTACTTGGTTTGTATTTTTGCGCTTTTTCACTGAAATAAGCTAGCAAAACAGTTTCAGAAAAAGATGCCGCATTTTTTTCACTTTTTCATTGCAAAAAATCGTCATAAGTTTTATTATATTTTTTAATTGATTTCTGTGGTAAAAGGTTATCAATCAGTATTTTTGCTGTTTCCTTCAACTGCGGCGGAGTTAAAAAATCTTCATCATCACTATCACTACTTATCATTTTGATAGTTTTATTTTACTTTTCTACGAAAACTGAATCCTCAAACAACACACAAATTGAAAATGGCGCCAATGGCGTCTGCAATTTTCACATGTTCTTTTTTCAAATTGTTTGACACCATCCAACACACAGCTAGTGGCCAGTGTCATTTTGCGAACTTGGAGATAAAAACTCACTGTAAAAACTTTTTGGCTTTTGATATTTAGGTTACCAGCGCATAGTCTTACCCAAAATTAAAAAAGAAAAACCACGTAAGAAATGGATTTTCATACACTTTTCTCTCCCGCTCAGATGCGTTTTCTCGCCGCATATTTGTTCGATATGCAATGACGTACTTTCTACCGTAAATTTGATAAAGTATCAAGGTACTTTCCGAGCAGGTGTAGTATAAAACAAATTTAATTCTTTGATTTGTTTTTACTATTGCCCACAACTGTATTGAAAAACGTCGTGTGATACATGGGTGTGTAGGTTATTGCAAACTCGTGTCATTAAAAACCCTCGCCTTCGGCTCGGGCTTGTTAATGACAGCTCGTTTGCAATAACCTACTTTCCACCCTTGTATCACAATGTACTATTCTAGTACCTATATATAACTGCACAGTACATGTGTGAGTACTTTTAATACTTTATACCTGTACGTAGTATAGTGTGTTGATTCTGGGTGCATTGTCCTCACATATATGAATTTATTAATGTATGTACATAAGTACCAAAATATTATAAAAACAAGTATAATTTTTTAAAAGAGTAAGTATTGTGTTTCGTGTGCGTTCTTCTCCATAACAAGCTACTTTCCGAATGCACAGTAGAATCAATTTTTATTCCTTGTATATTTTAATGTAGATAACGATTAAAAGTGCCGCTTGGTGGCATAGTTGAAATAAAATATATTTGCCTTATCTTGTCTTGTCTTTTAAATACTTAGAGGAAGTGTCTTGAGACACCAGGAACCGATCAAGACTTCAATAAATTAGAAACGCCCGGCGGACTATACAGGCTGTAATGAAAATATAAGGTCATATTAAAAAACTGCTACCGCCCATGTAAATAACCAATTATTTCGAGTTTTCATACAAAATATCAACCAAAATTTGTATGGGAGGTTCAGGTGTCAATTGACATTGCCATAGGAAAATCACAATTTAAAAAAAAAAAAAATGCCATGAGATTCCGGTAGACCTTTATCATCAAAATTACTTGAAACATAGTATGTCTGTTCTTTATTACAATTAAAGAAAAAAAAAAAGTTTTTAAAACATGTCTAAGTACAACTTTCCGTTACACCCTTTTTAAATTGATATTGAATCTAATTACGTACCTATTCACAATATACGCCTAAATCAAAGCAGCCCTGTGATTTTAATTTTGCTTGAGTTCTGAACCCAGAAGAGAGTCGGTAGACTGGTCGTCGACCCCGTGCTCACAGACAAACTGAAGTCGCACAGTCTGCACCGAAATTTCGGCTCACTCTAGCTATTTGAAAGGTAGGTATTATTTATAAAAAAACCGGCCAAGTGCGAGTCGGACTCGCGCACGAAGGGTTCCGTACCATTATCGCAAAAACGGCAAAAAAAATACGTTTGTTGTATGGGAGCCCTCCTTAAATATTTATTTTATTCTGTTTTTAGTATTTGTTGTTATAGCGGCAACAGAAATACATCATCTGTGAATCATTTCAACTGTCTAGCTATCACGGTTAATGAGATACAGCCTGGTGACATACAGACAGACAGATGGGTCGCGGAGTCTTAGTAATAGGGTCCCGTTTTTAACCTTTGGGTACGGAACCCTAAAAACAAATCGGCCAGCCATGGTACATGCTGTAAGGCCCCTCCACAGTTTACCTTATTATCATCGTCTTGCTTTATTCCAAGTTCCAACTATGGGATCGGTTTTAATCGAAAAGCCAGGCGAGCACGGCCTACAGTGACAGGCTTGAGTCACACATTTTGATTACAGTATCGGAACATAAACCGTGATTAAATGTGTAGGGTTAGGGGCCAAGCCTTTCACAGAGGCCGTGCTCGCCCGGCTGGGTGCAGCTGACTAACAGTACCTACTCTCCGCACTGGAGCCGACTGATCCACCTACACACCTACTAACCAGAAATCTCGTCATCATGATGAACATGCTAGAATGGTAGTGTAACATTTTAAACAATTGCACAAGTTTTAGATACCTATCACAATATTTATTTTGTCATTTTCGTAATCTACGACAAGATTGTTCGGGTGAATTTATCACGAATGTAAATATTGAGACATTTTTATTTTCTGAGACATCACCAAGGGAACACTAGTTAGGTACATAGAGTGGATGGAAATATTAAAATAACGTAGGTAGGTACATGAAAAAATGTACATGAAAAATCATTACACAAGTAGGTATATATTAGACACGCATCTTACATACTTAACTACCTGCAGTTTGTGTGTTTTGATTATAAGTAACTAGCGGACTACTCTTGGTTTCACCCGCGTAGTTCCCGTTCCCGTGGGATTACAGGGATAAAAAAAAAAAAAGCAATAAAAATATTTTTTTATACCTGTAATCCCAGTGAAAAACAACTTAATTTTTGGAAGTCGGTGTCTTTCGTAGGTACCATTTTTTTGGCATATGGACACCGACTTCCAAAAATTAAATTAAATGATAAATGATAAATAAATGATAAGTAGGATTCGAAGTCCATAGGCTTTTTCCCTTTTTAGTTTTACCTACCTAATAGGCAAGTTGTTTAGTAAGGTCCCTATAACGCCAGAATAGATTACCCGAATAACATGAAACTAAGCTAATAACCGGTGAAATGAGAGATTTGCGTACCCCTTTAGAGCGTACTGGCGTGATGTTATGTTATGAAATGGTATAAACAATACACAGACATACTATTGCAGCAATCCTGAGAGTTTTGCCGTTATTTATTGAAGAGTTCCGTTGTGTATCTCCGAAGTTCCTCATCAGAACTTCACCAAATTAAAATGGGGCCAATTTTGAAACTTACTCATTCAAACAAAAATAATTTTCAAAATCGGTCTACAATTAACGGAGATATCGGTGAACATACACAAAAAAAAACAAACAAAGTCAAACATAGAACCTCCTCCTTTTTGGTAAGTCGGTTAAAAAGAAGCCCATGTCACCCGGGGATAGTGTGCTTCCCACAGATTACCTTGGGAGGTAATCTGTGTGTGCTTCCCAACGGCGAAAGAAGTTTTGAAATCGGTCCAGTAATTTTTATGTTTATTCGTTACATACAAAAATACAAATCTTTCCTTTTTATAATGGGTATTAGTATAGATATGTTTAGCATCGTACCATACATATATTGTCATGTTAATAACATAACATCACATCGTCCCAAAGGGGCTAGCCAGCAGAGGTGTACCTACCACTTTTGGTATTTACTGCAGGCATTACATACCTACAAAACTTCAATCGCTGTGACAATAGTAACTACCTAGATAATAAAAAATTCCGTAGTTATCAATCCTAGATATTATCTAGTAGAGGACACTAATGTTTTTATACAGGTAACCTTTTATTTTAAGATGGCGACCTTGGGGGAGTCCTAAGATAATAAATGATATATATTACTGGTTGTAAATGTTAAAGATACATGGCGGTGTTTACTTAAGGCGCCGGTTCAAGTGACGTGCGGAGCGATTTGAACGTTAATAGACAGGCAAGGGCGGATTTAAGGGGGGGGGGGGGGGCGTGCCCCCTCCAGACGGTATTTTGAGTACTGTGGAGATTTCATCACAGTACATACTTAGAAGCAAATCAAATTATCAGAGTTGTTAAAATATATGAATTAAATAACAGTAAGAACATGAGTGAAGCTCTTGTCTTCCTATACATACTTGAACTTGTTGTGGTTGTTGGTTTGCTGTTGTTGAGTTATTGTTGATTTATTTGCCCGCCCGCCCCTTGTGCCCCTCCCATAAAAAAAACCTGGATCCGCCCTTGTAGGTAGGTACTAAAGAAGTTTCTCAAATGCTGTACCTACTTGGTATGTGAGGACTAAGTATAGAATTACTTATCGGTAGAGTATTAACGTAAGTATATCACATAGCAAGAAACTTTACCAACCACAAAAAGACGTAACTTAAGACGTAATTTGTCTGGTGGACAGAAAGGGACTCCACAGTGCTGAAAATGGAGTCCCTAATACAATACATCTGATTGCTGGACCTAATCACATATAAGGCTGTTGTTGCTTTATCGGTAGGTACGCAGGAGGTAAGGTTCTAATGCACTAGTTATCCTCATCAAAACTTCTGAGCCTATCTACTTTTGACATGGAGCTTATAATATCAGACAAGTGGTCTTTCGTTGTGGCCACCTCTGGGTTAGAGTTAATTAAGCTGCCTCTGGGAACCCCACAGGCCTCTGACTTGGCTATTTCAGACTTACATTAACTATATAAGTCCAGGTTTCCTCACGATGTTCTCCTTCACCGTTGCCTGTGATGTCCAAGATAAACTTAGAAAGTACATATGAATTAGAAAAAGGCATTTTGGCAATTTAATTCATGGGAAAGTTACATACCCTTTTTTTTATCGTGGAGAAATGCTCATGCATACTGCGCTACCACAGGGAGATAGCGCAGTTATGTGGGACTCTAACCCACTTAAACTCCACAGTGTCCTCTTGTGCCGCTTATGGCGGGAACACGGGTACGCGTTACCCTTGTGACGGGTCAGGGTCAATGGCCCCGCCACCTACCATTTTTCGGCCGCAGGGGAGAGGGAGAGCGGCCAACGCTATACCGGCACTCCTCCTCCCCTGCGGCCCCACCGCGTCCGCCATCAGACGGTGGCGACCCCGTCTAGGCCGCGGAAGTTAGGGAGAGCGGCGCACCGCAATACCGGCACTCCTTTCCCGCCGTGGCCTCCAACCCTCAGCCGCGATATCGTATGGGTATGGGAAACTCCATACGACATCGCGGCCCGCCTCAGTTGCGATGTCGCCTAGGCAGCACCGCAACCTACATGTTGGCCGTTACGTCGTCGGCTTATCGGCAAAAGCCCTGACGAGCGGCCCCTCCTCGGGTTCCTCTTCGCTTCACCGTGGGTGACCAAGCCACAGTTACTGAGCCCCCCCGCATCGACAATGCGGGAACCCACCGGGGGGGAAAGTTACATACCCTGCAGTTAGTTATAGCTAAAGCGGAAAATGCTACTCAATTAAATAGGTAGTTGGCTTTTAGTAGCATTTTCCGCTATATCTCTCACTGATAGAGTAGCAGTGTTTGCATGCTCGACTCGCCTGCGCGCGCGCATGCTAGATATCTTCATTGTTCCCTTGCTTATGTCAACATCTGACGGCGGAACGACGGCTACTGTGGAATCGGCCATGTTGATTTTTATTTTTATGATGGTTTTCTCAAAGTATAAATAGTATAGTATAGTTTTGAGCTCGTTATTTATTTTATGATGACAGAATTGTTGGTGTTTTAAAAGATTAATTTAAGTTTAGGTCGTTTATGATACTTTTGAGGATGTAGGTTGACAGATGATTTATCAGGTAATAAAATTGCAAAAGGATTTTGTATGTAAGGATCGTCGCAGATGGAGTTCTGTAATTTCTGCCCACACACATGGGAAAAAGGCGTGAGTTTATGTATGTATATAAAATTGTAAGGAACAAGCTAAAGTTGAAAAGACCTTTACGCATTATGTAGGTATACTATGCCTTCATGTTTCACAAATGAATTTTTTTCACGATTTTCTTTTGTGTAAAAATTTTCAAGATACGTTTTGACAGCTTAATATATTCTAGACAATTCTATGGAACGTCTATATTTCAAAGAAAATTTTCATAATAGGTACGTTTTGACAGCTTATTATATTCTAGACAATTCTTTGTTATTGACAACGTCTATTGTTAAAACAAAAACCAACATAACATAACAAAGACAAAATACTCAGCTTATTTATACTCCTCGTTGCTACTCCATTATCTTCGCTGTTCGTGTTCTTAGCACAACCTATAATTTCGGTTAGCGCTCAGTTTATATCACTTGTAGAGTGGTCACGCTTCTAACTACATTCATTGGCTTTCTTCTATTACGAAAGCGAATTATTCTAATATATCTATAGAGATGTAGCCCTTTATTGTTTTCACCGACTCGCGCGGTAATATTTTTGCCTAGATTCTGTATTTGTTTTTTTATTAACCGTTTTTAAAGTTCATAATCGTGTTTATTGTGTGGTTAGTATATTAGATGTAAATATTCATTTATTTTTGCACACTCAATAATTTGCACAACGTCAGCATCGTAAGATTGTCTTCGAGAATGGGTCACCTCTTGAGGAGTGCGTACGTGCTTGGCATGGGAAAAGACGATGATGGTAAGGAATTTATCATATTTTAAAGTTTTTTTTTATAGATACAAATACTCGGTTCCATAAGTTACTGTGATCGCAAGTAATTATCGTAGCTGTGTATATTGGAGCTCAATTTGGTGTGTATGTTTGGTTGACGTATGTGTTTTTATCATCGATCGATTGAAACGATTGAGTTTAACTTTTTATTTTGTTTACTTAAGGTTCTCCTAGTCGACGGCACGAACTATTTTGTGTTTTGTTAAAATGCATGCTATCTCATCCGATAACATTTGGGAAAGATATAGATGCTGTGATGAGCAGTAAGAAGCTAGTTCGCGTACGAATTAGCACTTTTGCAAATTTGTATCGAAATGGATGATGTTTTAGGACGAAAACGAGCGCGCGATTTTTTTTTTATAAACAGACCTTTGGGAGTCTAGATATCATGAAAAAATTACTAAATGTATATTTTCAAAATCATGTTATTTGCATTGTTGAATTACTAATCTATCCCTGTATGGAGGCCGTTTTGTAATTTTCCTTCTTCTTATGGTATTTATTTCCGCCCAAAGATGTGTTAAAATTAGTGTTGAAATATGGAACTTTCGACGCTCATAACTTTCAATTGTTTTTTTTTTACATTTTGTTTCCCTAAAGGACTAGATAATGATAAGACAAATTGATATATTTTTTTTTATTTTGAACGTAGGTACATCGTCATACAGTGGAGTAATCTCTAGACTACGTTTTATGGAAGAATTTTCGACTTAAGCCTTAAGTAATGGGTTCGTTCGTTATTTATACAAAGTTTTTAATGCTACAATGAGAATTTCAGTGTTATTCACATCTGTAGCACTTCGAGTGCAATATGTTATCATATCATGGTTTCACACAAAAACGTACACGAACAGTTTTGAAAAGGTTTCAGTAACGTTACCAGTCTGTCAATCCTAATGTCACAGCTGTTCCCTACGGAAATAGCACACGCTGCCTCACCGACGAGTGACGTATCATGTCGCGTCTATCAAGGTGCTCCTAAAAATATATAGCATTGGTTAAGTGCACGGGCACGCCTGATTCTGTTCTGCAATGTAGAATTATGCATTACTTGATATTCCGCCTGTATCCCCGAAGGGATAAACAAGGATGTGTTTTAAGTTCCTTCATCCACATTTCACCAGGTATATTACGAGAGAGATGAGATTTTGTGCTGCCGTGCACAGCGAGGCTCAGGGGAGGTGCGTTTTCAGTCTCTCTAGGAATGTGCCTTAAGGTTCCCCTAGTCGACGGCACGAACTATTTTGTGCGCGAGGTTAAAATGCATGCTATCTCATCCGACAATACGTGCGAAAGAGATAGATGCTGTGATGAGCAGTAAGAAATGAGCCCTTTCGCAAATTTGTATCGAAATGGTTGATGATTTAAGACCAAAACGAGCCCGCGAAATTTTATAAACAGACCTTTGGGAGTCTAGATATCATGTATATTTTCAAAATAAAATTATTTCCGTTGTTGAATTACTAATATATCCCTGTATGGAGGCCGTTTTGCAATTTTCATTCATCTTAAGGTATTTATTTCAGCCCAAAGATGCAATAAAATTAGTGTTGAAATATGGAACTTTCGACGCTCATAACTTTCAAAATTTTTTTTTTTTTACTTTTTTGTTTCCATACAGGGCTAGATAATGATGAGACAAGTTGATATCATTTTTATTTTTAACGTACATCGTCAAACAGTGGAGTAATCTCTAGACTACGTTTGTATGGAAGAATGATCGACTAGTGTAACCTTAACGCCAATACTCGACATAAAATTCATTCGAAACTAATTTAAACTATCAGAAACTAACAACGTCTAACCCGTTTTTGTGACATCCTTACATTTATTTAATTGCTAAGCAACCTGTACCTTTTATTATATTATTTTTTATATTAATTGATATCATTTTTTATTTTGGACGTAAATTGTCAAACAAAGATGTATAATCGCCAGACTACGTTTGTATAGAAGAATGATCGACTAGTGTAACCTTAACAGGTGTTGCACAGAGGGGGCCCCGGGGTGGTCTGGTGGTCTTTTGAGAGATCACGGGGCCTCTTCTACGTGCTGATCTCTGATCACCAGGGTGGTTTCAGTGACGTAAAAGTTCCACATTCCCTGGTTTTTTCCCCAAAAGTCCAGGCGCTTTCTGAAGGTTTCCTCCTTTAAATAAACAAGTAAGGTATATTATAGTTAGATCTCATACATAATTATAATGTTAAAGCTACCTGTACCTACAGTTCATACATTTAAATGATTTTATCCTTGAACACGGTCTCTCAAAACCAGATGCTTACTGATAGAAACTGCTTTAAAGAAGTTCAGCTGTTTTAAGTATGACGAAAACTATTGAGGGTTTGAGTGTGAGTCACACAACTGTTCTATGTTCGACTTTGTTTTTTTTTTTTTTTGTGTGTGTTCGCCGATATCTCCGTCAATTGTGGACCGATTTTGAAAATTAATTTTTTGTTTGAAAGAGTATGTTTCTAAATTGGTCCCATTTTAATTTGGTGAAGGTCTGATGAAGAACTTCGGAGATACACAACAGAACTCTTCAATAAATAACGGCAAAACCCTCGGGATTGCTACAATCGCATGTCTGTTTGTTATTTATACCATTTCATAACATAACATCACGCCAGTACGCTCTAAAGGGGTACGCAGATCTCTCATTTCACCGATTATGTCAAGTTTCATGTTATTCGGTTAACCTATTCTGGAATTATAAAAAAATAAAAAAAGCCTTTATTCTACCATAAATACATAGAAATTTTTAGCATAGTAAACAAAATATTGCCCATCACTTATTTTCTTAGATTATAATTAAATTATTATTAAGTATTACTATAAAATAAATTTCTGGAATTATAGGTACCTTAATAAACAACTTGCTATTAGGTAGGTAAAACTAAAAATGGGAAAAATAAAATAACTTTTTTTGCAAAAAAATACTACCGACTTCCAAATGAAAAACTACAAAGTGAAAAATGACTTATCCCTTTTTCTAAATTATTTTACTCACTTAGTCTTCACCCTAAATAGCCAAGGGTCTAGACAAGGTGACATTCTATCGGTGTTAGGGGTGTTAGCCAATGTCGAAATGCCAAATGTCCACTTGACATTTCTGGAGCGCATGTCAGTCAATATAGCTGATACAATGTCACTTGTGTGAAGCCTAAGGTTTTTGCACCGTACGTTGACAGCACTTTTCTCTATCGTGTACCACTACTTAGGTCAAACAAGTCAAAATTTAAAATTTCCAAAGCCTCCTCAATTTTTTTATATAATCTTTTCAAACTTAGTACTTAATTTATCTAGTAGTAGACACGCTTTGATCAATAATCTATCGAACACGTAATTATGACACGATACTCATATCTTGCGAAAATACCCCGATTCAAACAGTAAAACGCCAATAATTTTTGAACAGCCAAACCGATTTTCATCAAACATATCTATGAACACTCTCGTTAAAATGTCACCTTTCAAACAAAAATCTAAATCAAAATCAGTTCATCCGTTTAGGAGCTATGATGCCACAGGAATATACACAAATACACTTACTTATACACAAACACACAGGTAAACACTTTAATTTGTTAAGCCTTTTCTCAATTATGTTGGGATCAGCTTCCAGTCGAGTCTAACCGGATTCAGCGGAGTACCAGTGTTTTACATGGCGCGACTGCCTATCTGACCTCCACAACCCAGTAACTGGGAAACACGATACCTCTTGGCTAGACTGGTGTCAGATCTCAAGTTTCTGACTACCCGTAACGACTGTCAAAGATCTTCAAATGACATCCGGGACCAACGGCTTAACGTGCTTTCCAAGGCACGGAGGAAACTCGGTATGTTGAAATGGTCACTCATCCACGGACCGACCTCGTCAAGCGTTGCTTAATCTTAAAGATCGACCCGTGCGGCTGTTATTATTTAGCCACGAGCTCCTCTACTCAGGTACACACTTCAATCTTATAATACCCCTCTTTTTCTGTCGGGGGTTAAATAGATGAGAATTTAGTCAAACTTTAAATTAAAAGAAAAACGTACCTAAATATTTGCTTTGTTCCCCGCGTGACCACATATACTTGGACTTTGCAACTTTTATTCGTATCGTAAACGCCAATCTCAGTGCAGACGGAGGTCAGGGTCAGGTAGATTTAATGGCCACTAATTTAGCACTTTCGTTCTCACGGCCACGACAGTGACCGTTTATCAGATTGAAATTGACAATACGGACTCTTGCAGGCCTTGCGAGCACTGACAAAGCATGTGGCATGATTTTTAGGAGAGAGATGACTGGGTGACATCATGTTTTGTCTCTGACAGTGATGATTCTTGCTTGACATGAAACTACGAGCTAGTTACCTATACTATGGGCACGCCACAATTGCGGCGGTAAGGCCCCTCTTTGAGAAGTGGCTTGAGTTGAGAGGCGTCACGGCGTCCTCACCGTCCGCCTGACGAAGGTCCTCACCGGACACGGCTGTTTCGGGAGATTCCTGTTCAGGATAAGGCGGGAGGAGGAAACGCCCGGGTGTCACCATTGTGTGGACCGCCCGGAGGACACGGTAGAGCATACGGTGGGGGTCTGCCCTGCTTAGGCGGAGCACCGCCGTGTCCTCGTGGAGGCGATCGGTGGCAGCAACCTCTCACATCCAGCCCTGGGCCAGGCTATGGTACGGAGCGAGAAGGCATGGGCAACTGTCACAGCTCCTTCTGCGAAGCAGTAATGCTCGCAATGGAGGAGGCAGAACGCGTGAAAGAGACGCAAAGGAGACGCCCTCACTCCCCTAGCCACCGCAGGAGACGCCCCGGGAGTCGAGAGTCGCAGGCCGAATTTCGTTCACAGTAGGCGCGGGCTTGCGGCAAGGACCAGGCCCGAGTTTACGGCACGTAGTGTTCCACGCGCGCCTCAAAGAGATGTCAGCAAAGTTGGCGGGGCCCGCTAGGGCCGATGGCTGTCTGCGTCGCGGATAAATTTGAAAGAGAGTTACCGCGACCCTGATACAAACAACTGAAGGAACACGGGTGGGTTTTAGTCAGTAAAAGTCTGACACGCCCTCCCGCTTCACCCAGAGCGGCAGAAGTCATTTGGATGATATGAAAAAACAAAAAAAATGTACCTATACTCAACTCCTCATGGATGTGCCTTAACACGCTTTGCACAGAGGGGGTACCGGGGTGGTCTGTGTGGCACCTGGGCCCCTTCTGTATGCTGATGGTGATCACTTCAGTTTACGCCACGAGTTTTAGTGAAGTAAAAATGTCACACTCCCTGGTCTTGTCCAAAAAGTCTAGGCGTCTTTTGAAGGTTTTCCAATACCATAATAAAAACCAGTCAAGTGCGAGTCTGACTCGCGCACAGAGGTTCCGTATAAACAGCTACATTCATCAAAATAAATAGGTAACATTACTAACGCTCATTAACAATGAAAGCACCGAACATTGCTCTAACGAAGGGACAAAAATTAACTTTGCCGATCGAAAACTGTTGTCCCCATACATCAATATACAATATTTTTACTTTTCCAAGTACATTTTATAAGTTGGTCGACTATTACTCGTAAACTTGTAAAGCCTACTTAGGTGTTTTAGTTTTTCTTTTAATTTCGATTATAAACTACTGCCGTAAACGGACACTCGACTCTAACAAAAATTGGCAATTTAAAGCTTAATTTTACGCGAACGGATCCCTGAATCTGAAAATGGTTTGAACAGACCCGTAATACTTAGTTTTGAATGGCCTATCCAACGATACCCCATTCCATTGGATAGACGATAAAAAACGGAACCCTAAACAGGTATAGGTACTTAATTCCCCCGAAGGCTTTAATTCAAGTCGCAATGTAATCTTGGCGACAATCAAGGTCAAAAATTTGGAGGGGGAGAGAAAATTTAAGGAGTTTTTTATAGATTGAAACTGAGATTAGAAATTCGAACGTTCTTTTTTCTTTTTTTCCAAACCTTTTTAAACAAACTTTTAAGCTTACCGTGCATTGTCATCCAAACCAAACGTGTATGCAAAATTTCATCTTAATCGGTTGAGGATAACTGCTGTAAAATTAAATTGTAAGATTAGACCCGAACACACATACATACATACATACATTGCAAGTTAATAAAGCCGGCCAAGTGCGTACGATTATCGCCAAAAAAGGCAAAAATATCACGTTTGTTGTATGAGAGCCCCACTTAAATAATTATTTTAGTCTGTTTTTAGTATTCGTTGTTATAACGGCAACAGAAATACATCATCTGTGAAAATTTCAACTGCGCGGAGTCTTAGTAATAGGGTCCCCTTTTTACCCGACTGCCGAAGAAGGGTAATGTGTTTATCAGTCTATGTATGTATGTATGTATGTATGTATGTATGTATGTATGTATGTATGTATGTATGTATGTATGTATGTATGTATGTATGTATGTATGTATGTTTGTTCCTATATGGCGTTCCAGAGACCAAACGCGTTGGCCGATTTTGATGATTAATACGTCAATCGATGCGTCTTAACCCTGCGAGTGTCATAGGGTACATTAAAATTGGATAATAGAAAAATGGCGGATTTTGGGTGCCATATTGTGGGGGCCCAAATTTTTTTTTTCTTCCAAACCAAAAAACCCGACTGCTTCAAAAGCGAACTAAAAAGTCGTAAACAAGGAAAAAATCATGCTGTGCAGGCGGAGGATACACCAGATTTTGGTCAGCCAGCCCGCGAATATGTATCCTCCGACTGCACAGTATGATTTTTTTCTTGTTTACGACTTTTTAGTTCCCTTTTGAAGCAGTCGGGTTTTTTGATTTTTTGAATTAAGTTGTTTTACCCTTTGGGTACGGAACCCTAAAAAAAGTCTTGATACACGGGCATAGGCCCATGATGTTAGAGTTGTCAGATTGCCAGTTTGTATACTTATAAACTAGACTAATGATCCTACTCAGATAGGACCATTTGTTTTATGGGTGTGTTGACATCATAGTGCGTTCACCAATCCCTTTGAAATGGAGCGGGCTGGAAGTCAGCGTTGACCAGCGTAGTTGCCATGCTGCACCCTGGTCAGCATCGGCTGCTGCCCGCTCCTTTTGCCATACTGGCAATACTGTGCTTTAAAACTATCTCGTGTTTTGTTTATATAATAATAATAGTCTTTTATTGTTAGTCGCTACTTGTGTCGATACTCTTGCGCCATCCCATCTACCTAGCTCGTCGTGCTGTGCTGGCGCTGCCGCTGCGGCTGCAGAGAACCTCAAGCGGCGGAAATATAATAACCTCATTGGTAGTTATATTTTCGAGCCGTTTGGGGTTGAAACTCTTGGTCCGTGGGGTCCGAGTGCTCACGCTTTGTTTAAGGATCTTGCCAAACGCCTAGTTGACACTTCGCGTGACCCAAGGGCTGGCTTTTACCTTGGTCAGAGAATCAGCATTGGCATACAACGTGGCAATGCTGCCAGTCTTTTGGGCACATTACCAGTGGTCAACGATGGGGAAGGAGTTTTTCGACGCCATTTTTTAGGTTTAGTTAGTGAGTATTTTTTGGTTAAAGTGTATATGTTTGTAGTCTTAGTTAATTAAGTATTTTATACACTGTACATATTGTCTTTTATTCAGATCCATATTGGAATCATATGATTAAAATACATAGAAAACTTAAATTGAATGTAAACCTTAATCTAGTCTCTTATTTGAATTTTACTTATTTTTTTTTTTTTTTTTTGTTTATTCTTCGCACGGATTGTGCATTTAGCCAATGTCACGTTTAGTTTTTAGTCCAATGTCCTAGTTAGGCCCCAGTAAAATGGTGGTATCTTTATTGGAAGCCTCCAAGGAGTTTTGTCGACAACATGAACAAACTCATGTTCTACCGCTGTGTTCTATTTACCCACACTCGTGCACGTTCACTAATATTATAAGTATAAAACACCACCATTTTTTACATTATTAATATTCAATATAACACAATTTTAGGAAAATAAAACAGAGAAGCAACATAGACGCCATCACGTTCCCGCCAAAACTCTTTACTTATTTTCTGTAGATCTGTTTGCCAGTCGACAAAGGCCTCCTCCTGTGTTTTGTCTATGTTGTAATTTTTCTTAGTGGCAATAAACGTTTTCTTTTGAATTTTTAGCGGGAACGTGATGGCGTCTATGTTACTTCTCTGTTTTATGTTCCTAAAATTGTGTTAAATTGAATATTAATAGTGTAAAAATGGTGCTGTTTTTCTAATAATATTAGTAACGTGCACGAGTGTAGGCAAGTAAAACACAGCGGTAGAACATGAGGTTCATGTTGTCGACAAAACTCCGTGGAAGCTTCTAATAAAGTTACCGCCATTTTACTGGGGCCTAACTAGGACATTGGTCTAAAAACAAAAGAAACTAGAACTTCTAAACGTGACACTGGTTAAATGCACAAACCTTGCGAAGCCATGTAAAAAAATAAAAACGTTTTCTTTCTTATTACCCGACTGCCGAAGGAGGGTAATGTGTTTATCAGTCTATGTATGTATGTAAGTATGTATGTATGTTTGTTCCTATATGGCGTTCCAGAGACCAAACGCGTTGGCCGATTTTGATGATTCATACGTCAATCGATGCGTCTTAGCCCTGCGAGTGTCATAGGCTACATTGAAATTGGACATTAGAAAAATGGCGGATTTTGGGTGCCATATTGTGGGGTCCCAAGTTTTTTTTTCTTCCAAACCCATCGTGTGGGGTATCAAAATAAAGGGTTTTAAGAGGTGATTTCAAAAATATATATCACTTACATGTTTAAATGTATCCAATTCGGAAAAAAAAGTACCTAACTAAAAAGTTATAAATAAAAAAACTTAATTCAAAAAATCAAAAAACCCGACTGCTACAAAAGCGAACTAAAAAGTCGTAAACAAGGAAAAAATCATGCTGTGCAGGCGGAGGATACACCAGATTTTGGTCAGCCAGCCCGCGAATATGTATCCTCCGACTGCACAGCATGATTTTTTCCTTGTTTACGACTTTTTAGTTCGCTTTTGAAGCAGTCGGGTTTTTTGTTTTTTTTTTGACAAGCAGATTTATTTTGCCTTTGTCTCGTTCATTTTATAAACTGGTAAATTACGAGTCTGATCTCGATTCCTCTTTTCAATTGTAAAGTAATAATAAAGTGCTTGATGACCAAGTCTTTGTGTCTAAATAGATACTTACAATTTTGGAATCTCCTATCTACTTACCAACTTAACACAATGATAAGATTTTTGTTTCTACACAGACAGGTAAAAAGTAAAGATCAAAATATCTGAATGCCGTCGTGATAAAGGTCGGTGAACTGTGTTTCTGTGGAAATATTGGCTTTCATGAATTTGTAGCCAGTTTAGGTAAAGTCTATATATATTTATACATTCGTCATTAGCATGGGGATATATTAAACAGTACAAAATCGCTTGAAAAAACACAGAGTCCTTTCGTTTTTCTTTTATCAAAACCGCTTCTTCGCTACTTTCTGCCGTTCGCCACTTACATATTGATAGGTTAAAATAACTTAAAAAACCGGCCAAGTGCGAGTCGGACTCGCGCACGAAGGGTTCTGTACTTTGTAAATTGCGGTTTACGATTTTTGTCGTATTAAAAAAAACCGGCCAAGTGCGAGTCAGACTCGCGCACGAAGGGTTCCGTACCATTATCGCAAAAAACGGCAAAAAAACACATTTGTTGTATGAGAACCCCACTTAAATATTAATTTTATTCTGTTTTTAAAGCGGCAACAGAAATACATCATCTGTGAAAATTTCAACTGTCTAGCTATCACGGTTCATGAGATACAGCCTGGTGACAGACAGACAGACAGACGGACCCCGTTTTTACCCTTTGGGTACGGAACCCTAAAAAAAGACTACTTACTAGATCTCGTTCAAAACAATTTTCGGTGGAAGTTTACATGGTAATATACATCATATATTTTTTTTAGTTTTATCATTCTCTTATTTTAGATGTTACAGGGGGTGGACACACATTTTACCACTTTGGAAGTGTTTCTCGCGCAAACTATTCAGTTTAGAGGAAGTTGGCATTAGAAACCAAAATATATTTTTTAAGAATCTATCGATAGATGACATTACTTACACGATGGGAATGATGAAAAAAAAAATTTGAGTTTCAGTTCTAAGTACCCCCAAAATTTATTGTTTATTTTCTATTTTTTTGTGAAAATCTTAATGCGGTTCACAGAATACATCTACTTACCAAGTTTGAACAGCATAGTTCTTATAGTTTCGGAAAAAAGTGGCTGTGACATACGGACGGACAGACAGACAGACATGACGAATCCATCCATTTGGCTACGGAACTCTAAAAAACTTTGTATATAGCTACCTACCTACTTACAAGGTTTTTAGTAATAATTTGCATGTTTTGCAACTCACAAGAGTTTACTTCCAATATTTTAATTTATGGTCCCATATTAGCAAGTTAATTCGCTTTGCATTTCCATCTTCTAAATTAAATATGTTGTTCACGCTGGATAAAAAGTTAGTGCAACGGTAGGGATCGGTCTCATGATCACTTAGCGACCTTTCTAATGTCTCGATGCGATTCGATAAGCGAAATTGCAAGTAGGCACCTACCACAGATATAAATCTAACTAGATGATGCGATTGTATGTAGGTACTTCGCGTCTCAAAAAACGGTTTAAAATTACGATCAATGATCGTACTTTGCGCTTTTTACCCGACTGCCGAAGGAGGGTAATGTTTTTATCAGTCTATGTATGTAAGTATGTATGAATGTATGTTTGTTCCTATATGGCGTTCCAGAAACCAAACGCATAGGCCGATTTTGATGATTCATACGTCAATCGATGCGTCTTAACCCTGCGAGTGTCATAGGCTACATTAAAATTGGACAATAGAAAAATGGCGGATTTTGGGTGCCATAATTATTGTGGGGTCCCAATTTTTTTTAATAATTTCTTTTAATTTTTTTTATCAAAATAAAGGGTTTAAAGAGGTGATTTCAAAAATATATAACACTTATATGTTTAAATGTATCTAATTCGAAAAAAAACTAACTAAAAAGTTATAAATAAAAAAACCCGACTGCTTCAAAAGCGAACTAAAAAGTCGTAAACAAGGAAAAAATCATGCTGTGCAGGCGGAGGATACACCAGATTTTGGTCAGCCAGCCCGCGAATATGTATCCTCCGACTGCACAGCATGATTTTTACCTTGTTTACGACTTTTTTGTTCGCTTTTGAAGCAGTCGGGTTTTTTTATTTTTTGAATTAAGGTTTTTATTTAGCATTATCGGCACCGGAAATCCACCGAAATCTTGAAAAATGCCTAATTCTTCCACGTTGATCTGTAAAAACTGTATAGAAATAGTTAGCAGAGGCATTGGAAATGTTTTCTTTCATTGGTAAGTAAATTTGTTTTTAAATAGTGTGTATAAAAATTGCACGCTTGGTTTTCATACAGATGGAGGGACTTGCGTTATCTAGTTAGATTTATGTCTGTGGTACCTATCTTCACATGGACTCAATGCTGTTCAATTTGACCGATTTGCACTTGAAATTTTCTTACAAAATACGCGCGTGATATCGCCTATCGAAGTAATTTATATGGTGTCGCACCATCAGAGAAAACCATGCCTGCACCATGACCTATTGTCACTTCTAAAGATGGCTGGAGATCGTTAAAAAAACCACCACACATTCTTACTGTTTATTATAACCTCAAACCCCCAAAGGGTTTGCAAAATTCCGAAAACCCACCCACCTGATACGCTTGCGTTTATATGAAAATTGCTTTTTAGGGGTCCGTACCCAATGGTTAAAAACGGGACCCTATTACTAAGACTCTACTGTCCGTTGTCTGTCTGTCTGTCACCAGGCTGTATTTCATGAATCGTGTTAGCTAGACAGCTGAAATTTTCACAGATGATGTATTTATGTTGCCGCTATAACAAAACATTTAGGGCCGGTTTCTGATTTAAGTAAAGCAGCAATAATCAGTTGAGTATTGTCAAATAATTTAGGAAGCGTTTGAGTATTTTACGTTTCACAATTGAGAATCTACCTAGATCAGTTAAGTAACTACATAAGTACCTACTTATCTATGGATTTGTCAAAGTTCCATTCACTTTCTCTTTCACCCTTACGTTCTATTTTACAAAATAAATCCGAGACATCACAAGATTGGAATAAATTTACTAATATAAATTTTATACAGCTGTAAAAAGTACGTTAGTTATATATTTCTTCATTCAAGATTTAAAAAATCAAGTTATTAAAGATGTTATAATCTTTAAAAACTTGATTTTTCATATTTAAGCAATTTAAAAGATACCTATCTGAAATGTATCCAACCTTATTATGAATCTATGAAATGGATCGTAGGTACTAGTCTTCATTTCAATATATTTTTTTTCTATGTTCAATATTGTCATGGCAACCGTATTTATTTTGTCAAAGATGTCTTATCGAAATAAAATAATATCATCTAATGTAATTTGTTATTGCCAAAATCAAGAATTTAAGCTTATAATTACTAGAAGTAAATGTGTTCAGAGCGAGCAGTTGCTGGTTCTTGTGATACCTCATAGAACTACAGAATATTTTACTCAGAATTTCACAAGATCTCTCAAGAGGGCACTTGTACATCTGCAGTGCGTAGTACATTATTACCTTAATGCATCTGCATTGGAATCTGATTGCAATTGTGATTTACCAACAAATGTGGACTATTGTGATGCAATTTTTAATGAGTGACCTGTGTTTTCAAGACCGAAGGCTTTGCTAGCCATCGAACAGCCTCTGAAGATAAACAATATAAGCCAGGGTCGGTGCCATTGGATATGTGTCGGATATTATGAAGGAGTACTGTGTTCTACCTATTTATTTTTCAAAATAATAAATAAATGAGACTTGTCATGTTGTTTTTATCAACTTTTATTGTTCTGATACCAAAATCGTATCATAAAAAAGCTAAATTCTGTACACAATTTCATCGTTGTAACCTCTTCTTGTCTTGTGGATCCTACTAAGTATTAATAATAGGTTCAGGTTTTATAAGTGGAACTTTACCACTAAATATCACATCTCGTGCTACAATTACCTTCCTCTTTGTTACATCCCAAAGTTGAAATCCATTATTATAGCGTACCCAATCATCATATACTCTTGCGTTCTAGAATCCAACTTTTTCAAAGATGTCAGGTTTTTTGCATAAGCTATCGTTCCATATTCTCTTACATTGGATAAGTTTGGTTTCTGTTTTTTTTTTTTTTATTTGGGACAATCCCACCGCACTGTTCCCAAACCACTGCAACTCCTGAAAGCCAGAATCAACAGTGGCGACCACCAGAAAAGCGCCGAGGCAATGAAGCTCTGTTTATTGCACAGTTCATAGGGGGTAATATAATTGAGTGCTGACTCGTAGTCACACCAGTGATGGATTCGCTTGATAAACGGTTTATCAGATAGACTCCACAATAGAGGGCTTCTCCCCACATTTATTTTAAAGGTAGGCTATTCTATATAGGTATGAAAGTCTGTATGTTTGGATATTTGTTAATCACACCTCAATGGTTGAACATATTTGGAAGGATATACTTTGAAAAACACACAATGATCAGAATTAGAACTTAGGATATAATAACAAAAAATAAATATATTAAATAATAGATATAATAATAAATAAACGGAATCACAAAGCCTTTTATTCTGAAATCAGAGATATAAAACTGAAGTCTATACAATACATGTTTATAGCATTGAGGTAATAATGTACTACGCACGTAAGCAAAAGAAGTATGTAAGGATCGTAGCAGGTGGCGTTATGTAGTTTCTGCCTACCCCCATGGGAAAAGGGCATGAGTTTATGTATGTATGTAATAAATTTTGAAAAAGTGAAAATTCTAATGAAGCTTGTTAGGTATAAAGCTATGTCGCTTCTGTTGTCGGTCAGCAAATTAGTCTATATGAATGACAAGGTGTTGCAGAACGTTGTACGAAACGCGTAAGCGCCATGAAAATCACGGCGCTTCAGTCTTTTTGGTCGCGAGAAAACTACACCTTAGAAGCGCTCTAGCGCTGCATGTTTATATTGTTTTGTTAGACGACTAATTATTGTTTCAGCGCTGCAGCGAATTTTTAGTTTAAACTCTTGTCAAAATTGACAAAATGGAGCATGTATTTTGCTTAGGATAGCTTCTCTAGTACGTAGTACATATTATCTCAATGGTTTATAGTTTATAAAATTTTCCTAATCTCAGTGTGCTTGGCATAGGCCTTCACTAACAGTTTCCACTAGGGTCTGTCCTGAACTACTCGCCAACACCACAGCGCACCATCGCTTACACTTTTTGCCTACATCTTGGACCAGAGGTCTTTCCCATATCCCATTTCCATCTATGACACTGTCTTCCACGGCTTCTTTTCCCATCTCTTGTGTACCATTTTGTCACTTTTCTCCATGTCCCTTGGCTATCGCACATCATATGACCGGTCCATCTAAACTTTATACATAATTCCTGTTGGATAACTGTCGGTTTTCGCGCAGGAAAAGGTACTGGCGACCACAAACACAAAAACTTTTTGAATATTTTTCTTGAAGATCTCACTCATCATCGTCATCATTTCTGCCGAAAGACTGCTGGATACAGGACTTCTCCAGCGTCACCAAATCAACCGGTCCTATGCGTCTTTCATACATCGGATTTCCGTGACCTTAACCAGGTCATCGGTCTACAGAGGGAGGCTTTAAAGCGCTGCGTATTCCGCCACGCTGTCGCCACTCCAGAACTTAACCCATTGACCATCCGTTCTTCGAGCATCTGAGATCTATCAGGCGTAAAATATTTGCATCCAATCTGATGTTTTCGATAATTCAGGGTAAACACTCTTCTTCCACGCATTGGTCTTCTTGGAAGCATCTCCAAGGAAGACAAGGTCTTCTTCGTCACTCGTTTTATAAGTTTATGTATTATTTTGTATTTATTTCGCTTGATCACCATTTAAGCACAGGCTTGTCAACTGTTGTCAACTATCAACTGCCAAATGTTACCAGTGTAGCCAGATTCGACGAGCCCCAAGTCGCCGAAAATTTAGTTTTTCCATTTATAAAAAACTCAATACGACCATGAATTCACTAAACAATAATCATTATTGGTTCCACATAAAAAAAAATCAGCATTTCTTTATTTGCCTGTGTTGTTGCGACTGAAGTATAATGAAAAATAGTGATGAACTGATAAAAGCATTTTGGTTTACATAATTGCTCAGATAATGTTGTATTGGATAGTCTCATTCCGAAATCGCCTAAAATCGCCTTATTTGGAGTTAGCCTAATTAGCGCCGCTCGTAAAATTGGTCGCCTCGGCACCCTTCCGAGTAACCTAAATGGCAAAAAGGCGCCCAAGCTGGCTACACTAATGATGTAACGTTGACAACGGTTTGAGAAAGCTTTGAGAATTCGAGAATGATCAAATGTGTTTTTCTCAGTTGTGAAACCCAATTGATCGTCGATGAAGGTTTTTTGTATGACATAAGGTATACTTTGGCATGACTTGACTACGTATACTCAAACCTTGCTCAGCATCGCAGAAAACTTAAAGTGGCAGATGATCAAGGGTGACAGATGCTTAAATCGAGATCAGCACGTACTTAGCGTCGAATACTTAATTCAGAAATCGGCCAATATTTACTTAAAACAGAATACAAGTAAAATTTCAAAATGTAAATAACGCCTGACGCATTTATCTTGTGTAAACACCCCGATTCAAACAGTAAAACGCGCATAACTTTTAAACGGCTGATCCGATTTTATTCTAACATTCTCTCTCTCGACAAAATCGCCTTTCAAACAAAAAAAAAACTAAATCAAAATCGGTTCATCCGTTTAGGCGCTATGATGCCACAGACAGATACACAGATACAAAGCAACACACGTGAAACTTATAACACCCCTCTTTTTCCGGCGGGGGTTAAAAATAAATATTTAAGTGGGGCTCCCATACAACAAACTTATTTTCTTTCCGTTTTTTGCGATAATGGTACAGAATCCTTCGTGCGCGAGTCCGAAACGCACTTGGCCGGTTTTATTTTCAAATAAAAAAAGGAATACTGCATACCTCTTTACAGATGTATGCCACACGTCATTTTATCGTCCGCACACGCTGATGCAGGTGTAAGTGGGCCAATCTTACTTGATTAGACAGAAGCCTTAACATGAATTCGCCCAGCTATGCGTGACCATAGTATGATAATTTGTTTTTGGCCTTACTTTTAACGATTACATACAAGTTTTTCCTGTAAGTACCTATAGACCGGTACAATGTGTATACAATGTATATGAATCGTGTCTCTTGGGGTTATTTAAAGAAATATTTATAATTAAAAGGTTTCATTATTTTTTCGCAGTTTTCCTAGATGAAAATTAAATGTCCACAGTAGTAGAATTAGGGAAAATATTTGGTTTTTTTTAAAGACTGAATAATCATAGATTGTTCGCATTTAATTAGTCAAATATACAAAATGCTTCATTGACTATTAATACCTTTTAATTAATATTAACTATTTATTAAGGACTAGCGGACGCCTCGCGGTTTCTTCCGCGTAGTTCCCGTTCCCGTGGGAATACAGGGATAAAAAGTAGCCTATTATATGTCACCCAGGATAGTGTACCTTCCCAATGGTGAAAGAATATTTGAAATCGGTCCAGTAGTTTTTAAGTTTATTCGTTACATACAAAAATACAAATCTTTCCTCTTTATAATATTAGTAAAGATATATAAAAAAATACTTCATTAACTATTAAAACCTATTAATTATTTATTGAGTATTTTGTACACTGTCTACCTATTGTACGTGTGTACATACAGAGTTATAGGGTCTCTAAGGAAAACACGATGATGGTAGGACGTCTTGGACACGCGCATGCGCATAGTCATAATTATTTGAACAAACTTGAACTTGATGCAAATAGCAGAGAAAGTATCTATATATAAGTGCATACGCACCTATCAGTACTATTCTGCCATTTTCCTCTTTTAACAATAAAACATTAATAGATAACTTATCAGCATTAATTGTTTCACATATCACGTATATTGTTGAATTTAAGCTCAAATACTTAAATACTTAGATGCCGCTATATATTTGCTAAGAATATAATGTGACGCAAAAAATAATTCCACTGCGCTTTGCGTACCCTGATAAAATGTAAAGTAAATATGTAAAACAATTACAAGACTTAGATTTAATGAGGTTGCTAAAACCTAGTTTTGTTAGGTAGGTATGTGACTTTTTTATGATACCTACATATCTATATGTAGGCACATAGCATACACTGTGGCATACGTTGGTAGTCATATGATATTGATGATAAAAATATTTTTGTTAAATAAATATGGAGATTCTTTTTCTTTGTTAGTAAATTTTTTGGTTGTCATCATCGCACATAATATAGATATCGTATATATACCACTCGGAGGAGGAGCTCGTTGCTAAATAATAACAGCCGCACTGGTCGATCATCAAGGTTAAGCAACCCTTGAAGAGGTCGGTCCGTGGATGGGTGACCATTTCCACATACCGAGTTTCCTCCGTGTCTCGGAAAGCACGTTAAGCCGTTGGTCCCGGCTGTCATATGAAGATCTTTGACAGTCGTTACGGTATACAGAAGCTTAAAATCTGATACCAGTCTTGCCTAGGGGTACCGTGTTACCCAGTTACTGGGTTGTGGAGGTCAGATAGGCAGTCGCTTCATGTAAAACACTGGTACTCAGCTGAATCCGGTAAGACTGGAAGCCGACCCCAACATAGTTGGGAAAAGACACTCGCAGACGACTTTTTTTAAGCATTCCGTTCAATAACCCGGTCGACTGGTAGAAAATGCCTAAGGCATTAAGTCCGCCTTTGTACTTGTGCATAAAGTTTTTATAAATAAATAAATATGCACTATTACGTATCTATTGCTACTTTTCAAAACCAGTTTCAAATGACTACTGTTTTGCTAACTAATCAATGTTGTTCAACTAATATACCTAAATGTCAATGTTTTTAAGATTCATAAATTATACAATTACTGCGCAAACTTGCGGTTAAGACTACATTATATAATATTTGCATTATCAATAGTAATAAATGACGACAAGTCTGTTAGATTTCAGTCGGTCGTTCGCGATTCTATTCTGATAAAATTCGCACCTTGCATACGGAACTCTATTCACACTTGTATGACGCCTGTCACGAGGAGTCAATAAGGGAGTTTTTATTAAATATTAGGTGTTTGATTACACATTGAGCAAACGTTCGTAATGATATCGGTAAACTAGCGTCACTTGTTCAATTTGCGATTGAATTTACAACCAAATATTGTAGTAGCTTTGGTTTTTAGGGGTCCGTAGAGTGTGTGGGCATCATAATAGCGGTCCATGCCTTAGAAGCCAGGAGGGTTACGGACACTCGAAAAAATATATTACATCGAAACTAATACTAGAATGCCACAACGCACTAGAACAAATAACTGTATCTAGTCGTAACACGGTAACACTGCAATGGATAAAGGGACACAGTGGATCGCTGGGTAACGACGCGGCTGACGAGCTTGCGAGACGCGGATCTAGCACGGCGGTCTATGGACCCGAGCCTGTTGTACCCATCCCCTTCAACCAAATACGCAGGTGGCTACAGGAATTCACCCAGACACAGGCAGAAAACTGGTGGACCTCGGCACCAGGCTGTAGGCAGTCCAAAGAAGCTCTGCCCTCTTTGGACAGTAGGCTTACCAGACGTTTGCTACGTCTGGACAGGAATGGCCTGCGCCTGATGACGGGGACCATCACGGGTCACTGCTCACTTAACAAACACTTCCACACAATAGGCATAACGGACAGTCCTCTGTGCAGGGCATGCATGGAGACTGAGGAAACCGTTTCGCACGTTCTCTTCGAATGCACAGGGGTCACCCAGAACAAGGAACACAAACCCTCGGGTCGCCCAGAACATACATGGACGTTCTAAGAAAACCAGGAGCCCTAATCAGCTTCTGGAGGGAGGTGGGCTGGCTGGAATAATCCACCCAACGGCCGCCATGGCCCACGCACAATGGTCCAGCTGAAGGACTAAGTGCGGAAACCAAAGCCCCATAACATAACATAACATAGGGGTCCGTACCCAAAGGGTAAAAACGGGACCCTATTACTGAGACTCCGCGGTCCGTCTGTCTGTCTGTCACCAGGCTGTATCTCATGAACCGTGATAGCTAGACAGTTGAAATTTTCACAGATGATGTATTTCTGTTGCCGCTATAACAAGAAATAAAATAAATATTTAAGTAGGACTAAAACAGAATAAAATAAATATTTAAGTAGGGTTCGCATACAACAAATTTGATTTTTGTGCCGTTTTTTTGCGATAATGGCACGGAACCCTTCGTGCGCGAGTCCGACTCGCACTTGGCCGGTTTTTTAATGTTTTTTTACTGTCAAATAATATCGTAGCGGCGTAGCTGTGGCGTAGCACGTATAAACAAAATGTTAAATACGTAATGTTACAAAATGTTTTTTGTTTATTTTGCTTTCAGTAGGCAAATATAATGACTAGAATATCTTCATCATGTGTGAACCTAGTCTTTTTTTAAGTTAGATTGTATCTAAACGATTAAAGTTTTCAAAATATTCTTTGCTTATTTTTTTTTGAAAACTTCTTTAGTTTTCTCTCACCTGGACCAGATAAAGGTTTATTTATGTAGTTAGGCGTATGTGGTCATACCATAGTGCTTCTTCTTCTTCTTTTCGTGTGAGGTATGGCCACCTCTGTTGTCAGAGTTAGTTAAGCCGCCTCTGATAACCTCACAGGCCTCAGGTAAATAATGATTTTCCCATCCATTTTACTTCAAGGATGCATGAGGAGCATATTGTATCGCAAACTCAAATGAAATTAAACTATTCAACGTGTTACAAAGAAAAACAGCAAAATTACACATTCTGCAAACAAGTAAAACCGGCTGGTACCTAGTTTGAAACAATACAACATCATTGTCACGAAATTCAGTTTGAATTGCTTATCAATATGGAATTAGACACTTAACATGTTGAGTTGGCTGTCCGCAAAAATTCGTCAGTTGTGCGAAACGGAACACGGTCGCAAGTCCGCCGGCTCGCTCGCGAGACCGTCGCGAGATACTTGAGTACGAAGTTACTCGTACTTATAATAACGGTTCCACTATTATAGTAGTAAAACTCGAGACGAACAAGCGCTAGGCTGATATCGAAATTTTCGCTTACTGGCGAGAAACTATTGGTGTGATAGTGTACCGCGTCTTCAATAATATGTATGGAGGTTGTAGGAATGCCATCGTGAGTACTAAGTTTTATGATGCTTCAAATAATGCATGATTAGAGCACGGATAAATCAGTGTAACTAATTTTCGTGTCTTTGATTTCATCAACAAAAATACTTGGCTTCTTTAAATAAAATCAGTTCAAATCAAAATACAAAGTAGGTATATCTACTTACCAAAAGCTTTAAATTTATCTTTGTGTTTTTTTTTCCTATTTTCAAAAAAATCTTTTTCATCTTACAATTGCTTTCAAAATTCATGATGGAATTTATTTATTTACTTATTATAAAGTCCTCTCATTCATTTCGTTTTTTTTTCTAAAAATTTTTAAAGCTCTGTTTTACTCTTTTTCTGTTTATAATTGAATAAAGTCAATATAAATATCCAGTCACCCATTTAATTAATAACTAACTTCTATTTTCTTTCTTCTTAGTAACCTTTATATTTTTCAACATAACCAATTCATATTCAAATTAGGTGAGGTGCATACTCGTACCTACCAATAGCAGATAATTAAAATAAGTAGGTAGGTAAATTGCAAAAAATGCATCTTAAATAAATGAGCACAGCGATAGCAGCCCCTATAATTCTCGTATATGTAGAAAAAGACCTCGACGACTTAGTTTTTACATATTATGCTGTAAATTGTTCGACACCATTACGCTATTGAGGTTTCTGGGACTGGTTGCCCTTAACCAACTATAATTTAACCAACCGAGTTTAACCTTAAAGGTAGATCAACTTTACTAAGTATTTAGCAGCTGATAAAATATTAACGAAGCCTAGATTCAATGTGGAACAACTTTTTGTATATTTCTAAATACAACAATCATGCAGTGTCATAAATACTTAATAGGTACGTTAATCAATCATTTGCGTCAAAATATTGGGACTAATATAATATCTATAATTCCTTCAAAGATTATCTATATCACTTATCGCGTTAAAGTATGAACTTCATCAAAAGGAGTCCGATAGTAAGTTAAATCCTTTTACTACATTATTAATTGAACTTAAGGGCCTACATACCCTTTAGTGCCGTAAAACGGTAACTTTCTAAAGCATAACTCCTAGGATAAAAGGTTTGAAAAAAAAAATATTCTTGATTCATGTACATAATTTTGAACACAAGGTTTTTTCGTGTAACTAATAGTTTTGCTTTAAAAAAATAATTAACAACACGATATTTTTTCGCAACTTTTGGAAACTCCTCCAAAACGACTTGGATGTTTAAAAATATTTTTACCCAGAAAAAAATATAGCTGACATTTCTTCATATCTAACATAGCATACGTAAATCAAATAATATTTTGCAAACAAAACTGTTCAAAAGGAGGTTCAATATTCATATTTTCGCATCGAACGGGCGCTCGGCCAGTACTGCGTTAACATTGGGACGTATGTAGCGCCTTAATTTACTTCATATAACTCATAGATATTTGAACTCATATAAACCTGCAAATGCAGATAGCGGCAGTAAAGCACCACAAAAGGCGCAATGTTTTTAATACGGTCATCTGAGTCGTTAAGATGAATTTAAATATTAATTAACTAATTTATTTTTAATTATATGCCGTTAATCGCATATTAATAACGATTGCCACCAGAGTTCAGATATCAGTAAGAATGAACTTGTAGATAGGTATATAAAGGTTATATATACTAATATAAATAACGGTAAACAAGTGACTATCTTTCGAGAACATATCATTGTAATGACGTGTGAAACCGGTTTGATTTATTATCAAGGAATTAATTGATAAAATACGACCACAAAAAACGTCACTCTTATCAGTGATAACGGTAACTTAAATACTTGCTTTGTATCTTTATGACTATAAAATATTGTGGTACCTTATGTACAGACGTAGACAATGAATTTGACTAAATGCTGTTTTACAACTATTTACAATCTTAAGAGGAAATATGGACATAGAGCGCCGACTGAATTTCCTTAGTAAAAAGCGAACTAATAAGACGTAAACAAGAAGAAAATCATGCTGTGCAGTCGGAGGATACATGTTCGCGAGCTGGCTGACCAAAACCAGAGGGGTGACCACAAGCTCTTAGAGTAAGGTTATTTTGAGTGTGTGTAAGAGACAGATGTATATGACGTGTATACATCTGTCACTTACTCGATCTCAAAATAACCTTACTCTAAGAGCTTGTGGTCACCCCCCAGATGTATCCTACGACTGCACAGCAAGATTTTCTTCTTGTTTACGTCTTTTAAGTTCGCTTTTTAAGCAGTCGGGTTTTTTGATTCTTTTAATTAACTTATTTTATTTATAACTTCTTAGCAGTTTTTTTTAAGAATTACACATGACATTGACATTTAAACATACAAGTGTTATATATATTTTTGAAATCACCTCTTACAACCCTTTATTTTTATATCCCACACGATGGGACTGGAAGAAAAAAAAATTGTGCCCCAGAATATTATGGCGCCCAAAATCCGCCATTTTTTATTTTGCTATTTTAATGTAGCCAGTGACACTCGCAAGGTTAAGACAAATCGATTGACGTAAGAATCATCAAAATCGGCCAAAGCGTTTGGTCTCTGGAACGCCACATAGGAACAAACATACATACATACATAGACTGATAAACACATTACCCTCCTTCGGCAGTCGGGTAAAAAGTCATAATTCGAGGTTTGGCTCTTGTCTATTTTCGCCTCCAATATTGGACCAATTTAAAAGATATTCCATAAACTGGAAAAGTAAGATATTTACTATGCTCCTATGCTTTCCTTTTTCATTTATATTTGTCAAATTTGTACACTAAGCTTCTGATGACAGCGTAATTTTGAGCATTCTTTTACGGTTCTA
The DNA here is from genome assembly GCA_949775005.1 of Orthosia gothica. Lineage (NCBI taxonomy): Eukaryota > Metazoa > Arthropoda > Insecta > Lepidoptera > Noctuidae > Orthosia > Orthosia gothica. The sequence continues at coordinate 28,373,083 of OX459034.1, read as the reverse complement.
GTGCTTCTAAAGATAATTTATCATCAAAAAGGAAAACATAGGGGCATAAAATATATCTTTAATTTTCAGTTTATGGAATATCTTTTAAATTGGTCCAATATTCGAGGAGGAAATAGGCGAGAGCCAAACCTCTAATTATGACTTTTACTAAGGAAATTCAGTCAGCGCTCTCTCCCCATATTTCCTCTTAAGTTTGAACTAGTCGACGGCACGAACTATTTTGTGCGCTGGGTTAAAATGCATGCTATCTTATCCGACAACACGTGCGAAAGAAATAGATGCTGTGATGAGCTGTAGTTCGCGTACGAATTAGTACTTTTGCAAATTTGTATCGAAATGGATGATGATTTAGGACAAAAACGACCGCGCAAAATTTTATAAACAGACCTTTAGGAGTCTAGATATCATGAAAAAACAACTAAATGTATATTTATAAAATAACATTATTTGCATTGTTGAATAACTAATCTATCCCTGTATGGAGGCCGTTTTGCATTTTCCTTCTTCTAAAGTTATTTATTCCCGCCCATAGATGCGTTAAAATTAGTGTTGAAATATGGAACTTTCGGCGCTCATAACTTTTAAATATATTATTTCATTACATTTTTGTTTCCATACAGGGCTAGATAATGATGAGAAAAATTGATATCATTTTTTATTTTGATCGTACATCGTCAAACAGTGGAGTAATCTCTAGACTACGTTTGTATGGAAGAATTTACGACTAGTGTAACCTTAAGGTTGTAAATAGTTGTAAAACTGCATTTAGTAAAACTGCCATCGTCTTTGCACATTTTTGTTCGACAGTTATTTACAAGATTTCCCTGCTTGGTTGCTCGGTTGAACGAACTTCTTCAACAACAAGGAAAGGTTGATGAAGGTTATCCATAACAACCATATTAGTAATTTGTTTTTCCATGAAAATTTTCAGTGGGAATGTCACCCTAGAGATGAATGAGAACAATGACTAATACCCGATATAACTCTATATAAGAGTATATGATTGATTTTCAACTGAAGTGATGAATATTTTACAAGTTTGCAGTAAATCAATTTTGCAAGTGTACTGTTCTACATTTTACGTTAACAAAAAATACTTAGCCCCGATTTCTGAATTATTAATTATTTTTAAATATATACATTAGCCTGGAAACCTGTCAAAAGGCACAAAAATAGGTTTTGACACGTTCTTAACTCCAAATAGGTACTCAATTCAGAAACCGGCCCTTACCTTCTAAGTAATCTAAGACCTACTACTATTATAAACATGAAAGTTTGTAAGGATGAATGGATGGATGTTTGTTACTCTTTGTGGATGGATTTTGTTAAAACTTTTCAGACGTAGACGTACTTATGAGACGTAGGCTATAATTTATGAAGATATTGGGAGATGTACTAATACCTCACAGGTGGAGCCGCGGCTGGCAGCTAGTTATATTATATACCAGCTAAAATAATAGCCAGGAGAATTAGTTTTAATGTTTTGCCTTGTATACTAGAATGCAAACAACAGTTGTTATGAACAACAACACGATGTAATTGTTGTTCAAGCTGTTTCCATTTTAGAGCTATTTTTGAAGCAATATTATTGTTTCAGCAAACATAGTTAGCAAACATAGCTCTAACATATAATAATTATATGCTATGGCATTCGGTAATAATGTAGCTTTCTTTCAGTGAAAGAATTAATTTCAACGAATCAGTACTGACTTCTAGAGATTACCTTTCAATAAGCTAATGTTAAACAGATTTTACATATCGCGGCACGTATGTTGAACCAAAATGTACTATCTAATGTGTTATTGAATCTAAAAGATTTAAAACGGTGAAGGAAAACATCGTGAGGAAACCGGCATGTCCTAGAACTAAAATATCGAAGACATGTGACATCCACCAACCCGCACTGGGCCCGCGTGGTGGATTACCGCCCATTCTCTCACAGAGAGGAGGCCCGTGTCCCAGCAGTGGGAACATTAATAGGCTGATGATGTGATGTGTTTGTACATAATATAAAATTAAATAAATATAATAATAATTGTAATTTGAGCCTGAGAGCCCTGACCGCCCGTCGGTAGCTTGGATCCTGGTCCCGATACCGGTGGACCTCTATTTTTAATAACAAAAAAAAATAGTTTATTTTATGAAATATTTAAAAAAGTGTAATATAATAAGATCAAAGATAAAACAAAGACATAGTAATAATTGTAGTATTATAATTTATCAATTTTATGTTTTATAAAATTATTTAAATGTATTATAAAAATACTAAAAAAAAAACCTAAACAAAAAACATTGTAATTTATAATTTTACTTTTTTTTGTAATTAATTTTTATTTTTTTATTTCAATAATACATATTTAGAACATTTTGGTTCAACTTGCGTGGCGCGATCTATACCTCTTTTTTTAACATTAGCTTAGATGACAATAGGCTGAAGTACTTCAGCGTGGGTAGCTTATATATATATATATACTTGAGTATAAAATTGAGTATGTCAACATATTGATGCACACAACATGTACATATTATTAGCATAATGCTGTAAATAGCGTCGATGCGTCTCTTAAGTGTTAAGTGGCGTGTCCCGTCACAATAGCTCCGCAAATAGAGTGAAAATATAACTAACGTTTCAGTATACAGCGCTAAACAATTTCAGAACGTTCTTAGTTCTGACGATTGCTCTACTTTACTTTAAGTACCTACGGTACATTCTTGATATTTTATGTTTAAATAATTGCTTAAAAACTTAAACACTTGGTACTCAAATTTAAAGAGAAAAAAAAACATACAACTAAGTTTGCACTTCGATATTACAAAATTTACATTTAAGAAAAATAAAGAATTTATTTTCTTGAAAATTTTGGTACAAACGTAGGTACCTCATGCAAGTATCTTGATAAAATGACTTTTCATTTTCCTTTCCATATTAAACAAATAGGTTTTACTTAAAAACGAATTAATTTACTCAGATAGCTAGAGTTACCGTTTCAGTATTTATTATATTATAATAGTTGCAAATTAATAAGCAACTCATTTTAGGTAGGACAGGGTGATTGGTAAATACCTGCATTCCATTCTCCTCGTTCATGAAAAATAACAGTATTTTGATCTTAACGTGGCAAATTATTAAATATAAATAGTTAAATAGTCCGATTATTTAAGAACAATCATAATTATTCCGACCCCAATTTACGGGGTCAAAATTGTTGCAAATTACCTCTAGTATAAACCCTTTCAAGAAATGCATCCAGATACCAGTGACCCTGTACATGTGATCAGGTGACCTGACGCCATTGGTCAAAGAACTATATGGCACATAATTTATCAGCAGAAAGACATACTATGCCGTATTAAAGGTATCAGTAGAAATACTCAAACACACCAATTCAAGTTTATGAGTTCCGAACGCTTTACGCGAAATTGATCCAATTGTATGATGAGTATTAGAACTTCTAAAAGCAATTTAAGGAGCAATTTCCCTTATCATTTTTCTTGAAGCGTGACCGATTTTCATGTGACAATTAAGGTCGAGTAGTTAATCTATGCTAACACAAGATAATTGCTCACCCAATTAAAAACTGTAACAACGTCAGTCAGGTCTTAAAACGTCTAGCTCGTACAATTATAAGAAACATTTAATAAATATTTCCGAGAATCCAATAAAACGTAAACGCAATAAGTATTCGCGTTCAATAATAGTGACGCTAGAGGCGATCTGACATCTCCTTTCCTTATATTTGTGCAAGTGTCTGGCAGTAGTGTTTGTTGACGGCTGTTCACACGTCAGCGACAAACACAGAAAGTACAGAAGGTGAGAACAACAGCTTGGCGAGTGTTATCACTGCGCACGACGGCCGAGCTACTTACCGTACTATTGTCAATAATAATGACCCGATCTGTTATTATTCAGCGTCAATCGTTTATCTCATTTGTGTCTGGTCGCGAAGACTTAATAACAAATCAGTATCGTATAAGCGTTTAAGGTGGCCTGGTGTTTGTGAATGCCTACAGTGTATGTGATTAAATTTCTGTAAAAGAAAGTAGTGTGTACTTAGAAGGAAAGTGTTTAAGATGGAGTTTCAATATTACGGGAACTTCGACCGTCCGCCGACGCGCAGGATTCTAGACCAGCCCTGGTGGGACGAGGAGGACACACTGTCCGACAGACGAATTAACGGTAAGAACTAGCAAATACCTAGCTGTTATAAGGCCTGCTATTTACGCCTCTTTGCACTTTAAAAGTTAAGGCGCTACCCCGAGCAAAACGCCGCGCTAGCCGTTTTTCGTGCAGTTTTTAGGAGCTATCTACTCGTTATTTAAAAATAAATATCAACTAATAAAAATACATTAAATTTCTTCATATTATTGATTCTAAAATGGTCGTATACTTTTTTTAAAGAGGTATATGTTTCACTAATCTCCTTCCAACAAAACCATAATAATGAGAAATAATTATTGATAGCATGCATCTCCTCGTAAAGTGTTCATTAATTATTTTTTGTATTAACACTAATGGATAGACAATTTGATAACGTACATTTTGTAAGATTGTTTTTTTTCAAAAGGCCAATATTCGATTTTATAAAGATTTTATTCTAAAATTCACTACTGTAATTCATGCACCACCAGTGCCGCTAGGCCAATAGGAATGCTCATATCCCATGCTGATTTTTTGGTCAGGGCACGGTCACACAACACAGTTCAGTAATTACAGAGTTAATCGTAGTTAATACAAACATGTGGAACGTGTTTTGTTTACTGTCTCTTATCTCTCCAAAATTGGGCCACAATTAGGCTATATATCACACTATCGCACGAGAAAATACTGTACGGGCATGTAAACACGGAACGCGTATATTGTCTATTGCGGTAATTTCGATAAAATACTTGTAGATGGAGTAAAAAGTGTACTTTCAGTAGCGTTTTTTACCCTTGGGTTAAAAGAGCCATGGTCCGGGGTGTAAGATTGCAAGGAGTAGCCAGCCATTACATGGCTTATTTTCTCGAGAGAAGCACTACTATGCTCTTGTAGCCTATCGTTTTTTGTCTCTCAACAGAAAATTCATTTTATCCGAGATGGGGGGCTAAAATTTTCGAAATCACTGTGCTCGTACTTACATAGTCGACAAAGTAACTTCTGTGTCTAAATAAATACTAACAAGAAAATCTAACGCTTCCGAGGTCGGGTGCTTTATTTTTCAATTATCTATTTATTTAAAACTTCATGCGACATACAGAAATTAATTAATTGTCTAAGTAATAATTTCCTTTTAAATTATAAGGTGTCATACTTAGGGCCTATTTCACCAATAAAACAAATCTCGATTAGGTCAACTAAACGCTGAGAACGCTGGGAAACTACCAATCAGAACGCTGTATTTGCATAAACTGAGTTTAGTTGAACTAATCGGGATTAGTTCAATCGGTCGTTATTTAGCCCGAGGCGCCCAATCATTAAAAACTGTTTTCTTTTAGCGTGTAGGTATGCATATGTCTGTCTAGACGGTACAGGGAAGTGAGGGTTTATCGATTGTACGCCGGGATAATTTTAGAAAAGGTCCTGCTTTGGGCGGTTGATGGAAATCCGCAGCCATGTGCACGGATTCACATTAATCCGTCTACTGCTCTCGTACACGCTGTGGAACCTTTAAATAAAGAATGACACCAAACACTCGCTCCGCTCCGCTCTTAATTGAAATTGGATACTTTGGTTTAATTGCTTTGTGTTATTTTTAACCGATTTACCAAAAAGGAGGAGGTTGTACATTCGACTGTATGTATTTTATTTTTATGGTTGTTCACCTATTTCTCCGTCAATTGTGCCGATTTTGAAATTTTTGTGTTTGAAAGGGTATAATCCCGAGGTGTGTTGTCACCAAGTCAGAATGTGATGATGAGATCCCATGAAAATCGAGAGAACTTCTCAAATATTATAGGCATACATATAGCCACACATAGGGATCATTAGGGATACCACGAATAGTGATTTTACCGAACACCGAATATTAGGTTAGGCACTCGGCCGAAGTGCTATATTCGGCGGTCGAACATTCGGCGACAGCGTCATGCGACTTAGTACATTTCGCGGGTGATAATAGTTTCCTTTCCAACTTGCACGGGTTTTTTATATATCAATGACCTGCACCTTACAATTGGTGGTCAAAAAACGCAAAACAGTATCCAAGCTTAGCAGACTTTTCTAAGTTTTATTGATCTACACCCGGTAAAATCAAAATCATATTCATATTTTACCACTGATAGATTTTAAGTATTAAAAATACCGATTTATTGTAATAAAATATGTTTTTATGCGTTATATTATGTGTTTTTTTTTTCATGATTTGCCATTCGGTATTCGGCCGAATATTACGAACCAATAGAAAAAAAAAACAGCTAAATACCGAATAATAGCCGAATATTCGTGGCATCTCTAATTTTGGTTTATTCCAGAAATCCCCACCGACATATCCCCACCAGTGGGGATTGTTACTTATTTTTCCAGAAATCCCCACTAGCTAAATAAACTCAGCCTAGTGGGGATTTTCGGAAAAATAAGTAACAATCCCCACCAGGTGTTGTTTCTAAATTATTAATCAAAAGTTATTTAATTATTATAATCAATTTTCACTATAAATTGTTTGCTTTGAAACGAAATTCAAACATATTTACAACTATTAATTAGATTAAAACCAAAGTTATTTAAACATTATAGGATAACGTAAATCGCGATTGTGAATTTATCACATTATTTAAAAAAAAAAGTGGCACTGTAATGCTGCCATGCATTAGCTCTAGTTGAGCTTCTAAGATAAACTAGTCTTTTTCTTTGCTTCTTTATGATCGCGGGTTCCGACGGTGAATTCCGTTAGCACTTTTTTCATAAAACAAAGCGTCTTCATGCAAAATATGTAGGAGTTTCAGTAAACTTGCTTTTTTCTTCGATATAGCTGCATTAAGCTTATTATGCCAGCCTTCAAAAAAGTTTGTGGTTCCGTAAACACATAATACTTTTATGAAATCTTCTTTTATCCGTAGGCTTAACATATACCAGCGAAAATGGTCACTGTTATGATTGTCTGGGCTTTGGTAGGCAACATAGAACCAGCCTTCCATTATTAGATTTTCCGGTAAAAGTGGTTGTACTGCAGCAAGTTCAATTTGCCTCTTCAAAATTTTGGATTTCGTCAGATACAATTCTCGCCCTTTTTTCCAAATGGATTTTTATAGTGAAAAAAGTAACCTCTAACAGTTACTTCCGGGAAGACCTCATGATTAAATAATTTTTGTTTAATAATTTAAAAACAACACCTGGTGGGGATTGTTACTTATTTTTCCGAAAATCCCCACTAGGCTGAGTTTATTTAGCTAGTGGGGATTTCTGGAAAAATAAGTAACAATCCCCACTGGTGGGGATATGTCGGTGGGGATTTCTGGAATAAACCCTAATTTTCACCAACAATGCAATCATTTGCTCTCAGAATGTATCATTTGGTGGAACTGATGAAGAAAACCAGAGATGGCCACTGGAACTCCAAAAGTAATGTCACAGGTATAAGATATCTCGAATAGTTAACCGACTATGATGAAGCAAATCCTTATAAATAAATGGTACTGATGGAAAAGGAAGTTAATTTTCGCTTTGTAATGTTTTTTTTTGGAATTCGGTTTATTTTTTTTGTTAAAAAGTTTTTTGTTTGTTAAACAACGCAACAATACTTGACTCAAGAATAGAGTAAGTACCCGAATAACATGAAACTTGAACATAACCGGACGAAAAAGATTATTCCAGGGTAACTGTATGTATCTGCTTACCCCTTTCGAGAGTACCGGCGTGATGTTGTATTATGAAATGGTGTACACAATAAACATGTATACTATTGCAGCAATCCCGAGAGATTGACTTCCATTTAATGAAGAGTTCTGTTGTATAGCGCCGAAATTCTTCTTATTCACCAAATTTTAATGGGACCAATTCGAGAACATACTCTTCCAAACATAAGAAGATTTTTTAAAGTCGGTTCATAATTGACGGAGATATCGTTGAACATACACAAAAAAAAGAAACAAACATAAATTCGGACATAGAACCTCCCCCTTTTTGTAAAGTCGGTTCAAAATTTTGTAGTTTTGTGAATTGTTTTCTGTTATTCTAGTAAGGGATTCAGCAAGTGTCATGGAAATTTCGATAGTGTTTGACGCATAGATTTAGTTTTTTTTTTGCTACGGTTTGACGTGCCCATATATTTTTGACGTTTTTCCTATCGCTAACGCGACACTTTCATTGATAGACTGTCACTTGTCATATTCTAATTGATAAAGTTGAAACAAGCTATGTATTAGACGGAATTCAAATTAAAGGCATCATGTTGGGTAGTTGAAAAAAATACTTGACAGTAAGAAAAAAATTGACTTGAAGGAAGGTAGATTGACATTATTATACAAATTTTGTTCGTGGAGTATGTAAAAAGTAGAAATTTGTAAACTAATCGTGGCAATTTAAGAAGTCCGATGACGTTTCTCATTATTCATGCCGCGATAACTTTGTAATTAAGAAATTGAAAAATCAGATTCATAATCCTAATTTATTACTTTGTTACCCATACATTGTATCAACTATAGTCTTTGCGCTGTAGCATAATACGGGTGACAGTTTCAATAAAAAAAAATACGCATATACGTATACGCATTTTTTGTAGTTTAACGTCATACAGGCAACTATGGTATGACGTTTAACTACAAAAATGCGTATACGGATATGCGTAAACAATGTTATTGAAACTGTCACCCGCACCATGCTTTAGCGCAAAGAGTATAGTAGTATCATTCGTAAGCACCATGTTATTTAATATTATGTATTTTTATAGCTGTCAAATCCGACTTCATAAATTATCACGACTATAGTGATCTATACAAAACATAACAGAATTACATTCAAATGCTTAGCCTGTATTCTCAAGTTTTCATTAGAAGCATTACCTACCAGGTTACCAACAGGTGCCAAGAGATGACATATAACATTGAATGGGCTTATGCAACCTCGTCGGTTCTATGACGATAGTTCCTCATCAATTTACGACTAATTTCTGAAATGGCTCAAATAACAATAAACCGTAAAGACCTGGACAATAAGTTACACTGATGATACATAAGTAATCAGGTTTGTTTCTATCTCTTTCGTCATTAGCTACTTCAGATCGTCAAGTTTGTCATTAGTCGTTTGTGAAGTCGGTTGGTAAAACGTCTTTGGTAAGGTATTTTTCATTTCCGTGCCGCCATCTTCATTTTCATCTGTGTGTAATGAAAAATCTGTCGTTCCGTCGATGTTATCTGTGAATGGTGACTTAAAAAACATAATAAAGTGCTAAATTGGGTCCTTCGTTTCTGTTATAACGGTGCGTACTTTAAAAGCATTAAGTTACAAACATTGAGAAAGCATCAAGATTTTTGTAGAAAAATACGTAAGTACGAAACTAACCTAACCGTTTTCTTTGACTTTCGCAGCTTTTCAATTTATTTTTGCCGATCGTTTTGTACTTTACATTTGTGCGCATAATAAATAAATAAACTACATAAGCTTTCTAGGGTTCCGTACCCAAAGGGTAAAAACGGGACCCTATTACTGAGACTCCGCGGTCCGTCTGTCTGTCTGTCACCAGGCTTTATCTCATGAACCGTGATAGCTAGACAGTTGAAATTTTCACAGATGATGTATTTCTGTTGCCGCTATAACAACAAATACTAAAAACAGAATAAAATAAATATTTAAGTGGGGCTCCGATACAATAAACGAGATTTTTTTGCCGTTTTTTGCGATAATGGTACGGAACCCTTTGTGCGCGAGTCCGACTCGCACTTGGCCGGTTTTGGTATTGATCAAGCAACTGCAGCGATTTAAAAAACAAAATATTTTATTTGTTTGTATTTATCCTATTAAATCTGTAGATTGATTAATTGTCTGGTAGATATCGCTGTCAGCGATAAGACCGCCTTTGTACCCATAGTATTAAGTTGCTGTAAAATATATGTGTTATTTCTTTATTTTTGGTGTACAATATTGTATATTCTATTCTATATATTTATTTAACTGCAAGAAATCCTCTGCGGATAAAGGCATCACAAAGCTGGCTAGTATTCCCTGGACTGGACTGTTTGGAGCCAGTTGGAAAATATCATCTTCCAATCTTACATAAGGTCTCCTCTTACTCGTTTTTCTATGTGGACCTTTTCATGCGGTCCATCTTTGGACATCATGCGGACCATTTTAATAATAAAGGGTGTACTAGGGCGTCTGTAGCTTTTGTATTTATTCTGATTTTAGTGTGACGTATTCTTTGCATTTTACTTATATTCAGCATACTGCGCTATATTCCTCGCTGTCATGTTACTATTTTATAATTTTCGTTTGGTTAAACTTCCACGTTTGACAGGCATTTTGTTAAGCTTGGCAGTAAACAGGATTTTAGCTTTTTATGGTTATGGCTTTTGAATAGATATTTATTACCCGACTGCTGAAGGAGGGTAATGTGTCTGTAACTAAAAAGTCGTAAACAAGGAAAAAATCATGCTGTGCAGGCGGAGGATACACCAGATTTTGGTCAGCCAGCCCGCGAATATGTATCCTCCGACTGCACAGCATGATTTTTTCCTTGTTTACGACTTTTTAGTTCGCTTTTGAAGCAGTCGGGTTTTTTGATTTTTTGAATTAAGTTTTTTTCAATATATATTTATTCCACGCTCCATATGTCATTTATTTTCAATATATATTTATTCCACGCACCATATGTCATTTTTAAAATATAACAGACACCTATTAGCGAGATCCCTTTATATAGGCTACTAGCTGTTGCCCGCAACTTCGTCTGCGTATCATGGCTTATTTTTTTATATCGCGCTATTTATTTTATAGGTTTTCCATACAAACTTCCACCCCCTTTTTTCACCCCCATAAGGATGATTTCCCTGATAAAAATATCGTATGTCCTTCCCAGGGTCTCTAACTATCTCCTTACCAAATTTCATCTAAATCGGTTCAGCGGTTTAAGCGTGAAAATTTAACAGACAGACATACATACAGAGTTACTTTCGAGTTTATAATATTAGTTAGAATCGAAAAATTTACGATTCCTTCCTCTTTTTATAACTTGAAGAGTTTATTTTTCTCTACATCAAATTAAACAATATCACATATTCAAGTTCTCATAATTTCCCATATATCAAACGTTACCATTCTAGTACTGAAGGACGAAAGCCTCTAGTGAACCCGTCGGGGTTCCGACAGTCGACTCAAATCTATTCAGGTCAGTACGTTACCCCCGTCGCCGGTAGGGTTGAGTTGCGAGGGTTGACACCAATTAATCCTCGCGGAACTAACGAGTTTCTTCTTATGCCGCACGAAAATTACCTTTTATTTCTTATCATACTGAATTTTCTTATAGAATTTTCTTTCAAAAGAATGTTTGCAATTTTTTGCGGTTACGTAAACATTCTTATCGCGTAATCAAAACCATTTCTGTGGGGTCCGGAAAATTGGACATTTGTAAACATTAGGCCGAAATAAAACTGCTGAAGATTTCGCGGAATCGAATAAAGTTATTTGCACATTTTTTTGTAATATTTACGCATTGTTTATTAACTTTTGCTCTTAATTTTTTTTAGAGCATATCTCACTCGTAGATGACTCGATGTTTTATTATTATTTCGTTTATTATTATTAATACTCAAATTTAAATTAAATTTTGACATACTGGTTTTTAACTAAATTTAAATTTTGACATAGTGAGTGATTTTTTAATTGAACTAAAATTTTGACATTGTTATCCCAATTTCTTTTTTTGGTATAGAGATGTTAATTCCAAGTTAATTTAAATTTTAACATATTATTTTTTTATTGAATTTAAATTTTCACATTGTAATTCCAATTTAATTTAAATTTTGATATTATATCTTTTTGTATTGTTTGTCTAGTGCAACTAATTTTGTTATTTTACTTATGCCATAAAGTCAAAGTCAAATATATTTATTCAATTAGGCCAATAAACGGCACTTTTGAACGTCACATAAATTAAAATTAAAATTTACAAGTAATAAAAAATAAAAAAATAAAATAAAAAAATCTACAGTTCATTCGGAAAGTAGATTGTTATGGAGACGAACGCACAAGAAACTCCATACTTACTCTTTTTTACAAAAAAAAAAGGTGTTTTACAATATTTACATACATTAATATATGTGAGGACGATGCACCCAGAATAGCTCTACACACTATACTACGTACAGGTATAAAGTATTAAAAAGCATTAACAGGAAAATTAATTAATTTGATAAGTAGGAACATGGTAAATGGCACACTATCTCATATTAATATAAGACCTTCATACTGTACTCATGTTTTACAAAATAAATATCTTATCTTATCCTAAATCATCAGATCTAATGGTTTATAATGCACACTCACTTTCTTATTCTTAAAATACTACTCATATGGCTCATGGAGAAATTTACAACAAGAACAACCCTTAGTAAACAAAACAAACAATTCTAAAATAATTTCCATGTACACCATTACGCTGCAACATACGAGTTTACGTACAAATCACAAGTCCACAACACATGTCGTTTGTCGCATATTTAACATCTATTATTCAAACCATGGATTTCAACCAATCATTTCCTTTGTTATTGCTGGTAATTGGAGTAGTAAAGAACAAAGACCGGACCGTTTTCTTTTGATATTTTCAACCGCAAGCACGTCACAGTGTCGGTTCAGTGACTTACTAAATTTTCAGAAAATTACCTTCAAATAATTGAAGAGACATTAACACGTACATTACCGTTGACAACATGCATAATAGAAACCATTATTTAGTTTAAGTTGTTGATTTAGGACACGACACGGTTGGCGCAGTGGTTGAGCGATCGGCTGCTGCGCTGCGTGTCGCGGGTTCGATTCCTGCACGGAACAAATATTTGTATGACCTACAGATTGTTCTTTCAGATCTAGGTGTCTTGTGTATGTGAGTTTAAATGTTTGTAAACGACTTACGTTAAAAGAAGAAATTTCTAGTGTGGGACAAAGAAATTAATAAAAATATATATGTACTAGCTGACCCCCGCGGCTTCCCTCCCGTCAACTACCTACCCTATCTACACTATATCCTGCCCTACAAACAAACAAACTCTTCAGCTTTATAATATTAGTATAGATGTTGATAAAATTCCTTCGCAAATGAACAAATTTGATTACCATAAAAAAAGGTTATAGTGAAACAATCTTAAAAGATAGACATATGCTGTCGCGGACTTTTTTTTTAACTTTCAAAGAGGAACAATTCTACCATAATATTACATAATATTTGTGTAACTAAAACCGTTTACGCAGCGCACGCAACGGAAGCTCTCAAAAAGGAAAAATAAAACCTGTTTTTGCAACATTTTTCATTTATGCTCCGCTTCTATTGGTCGTAGCGAGATGTTATATAGCCTATAACCTTCCTCGATAAATTAACTATACAACTATATACGTAAACTACAAAAAAAAACAATTCTAGCCAGTAGTTTCTGAGATTAGCGCGTTCAAACAAACAAACAAACTGTTCAGCTTTATAATATTAGTATAGATGTAACCTCACGACTGTATTCCTCGAAGGTTTGAGGAAGGTGCACGTTTAGTACACTCACATTTCGCCAATTATATTTACAATTTTCTTTCTTTCCTGGTAATAGAGTACATAGAAAGAAAGAATATTTGTGACCCTCACAGGAGACACAAGAAATAAGCAAAAATAAAACAATAATAAAAAACAAAACCCCGTTCGAGACCAAAAAGGCTCCTATCTCAGCATGTGCAGCGATATCCAAAAAGTAAATAACGACACGCTGATATTCTGATTAGCCCCACTGTTGATGCCACGGACACACTCACGGAAACGTAAAATTCTTAAAAATAAAATAGAATAAATGCATAGATTAAGTTAGGATTTCAATATAAGTTATTGTCAGCTGACAGTTCCCTACCGAGGCGATTTAATTTATTCCTTTGTGGAGCGTTCGATGCGAGCCGGCAGACTTATTACGTATCTTTTGCAAGAGCAAAACGATAGCGATTTGTGCGCAATAATTGCTCTTCCATACATAAGTTTTAGAGTTGTTGGCGGTTTTTTTTTTAATAATAGTTTTTGACAAACAGCGAGCGATTAGCAATCGATTGTGTAGGACCTACCATACCTACACTGCAGCAGCCTTATTGCGTAAGTGAATACGGCAACGCAAAGGGTTTGACTGCAATCAATCGACCAATCACACAGACGGAAATTCACATCGCGTCTTTCATCTCGCATGTGATTAGTCGATTTGATAGCGGTCAAACCCTTCGCCTTGCCGAATTCACTTGCGCAATTCAAAATCAAAATCAAAATGTATTTATTCAATTAGGCCATTAAGCGGCACTTTCGAACGTCAAAAAAAAAAAAATTGAATCTAATACTAACCTCCAGTTTCCCAGCTCAAAATCATGGGCGAACCAATGCGACAAACTGCCAAGCAAGCGCTATCCGCTGCGATTGGCTGTTGCAAATTCATTCAACCAATCACAGCAGACAACGCGCGCCCGACAACCCGCCACACCAACCCCCCGACAATTCCGAGCTGGGAAACCGGGGGTAATTGATTCTACCGTCCATTCGGAAATGTAGCTTGTTGTGGAGAAGAATGGACAAGAAACTCCACACATACTCTTTTACAAAAAATGTGTTTTACAAGTATTTGGTTACATTATCTTGTTGAAAAAAAAAATACATACATGTGAGAACGATGTAAAATAAAAAAAAAAAGTAACGCACTTTCGGCTGCAGGTTATGCCGACTTTTATGACATAAAGCGTTTGATCGCTATCGTTTTGCTCTTGCAAAAGATACGTAATAAGTCTGTGGGCCAGTGTTGGCGCATGGCGGGTCAAGCAATGTCCATCGCAGTATCATAGCGCAGTGCTTTTAATTGAAAAATGTCTGCTCAAACAAAGCGGATTGAATTTCTATCTCACTCGCCAGCTAAGTTCGCTTTCGTAAGTAATAGGTACAGGTTGCTTAGCAATTAAATACATGTAAGGATGTATTGTTTTGTTGGTCACCAAAAAACGGGTTAAACGTTGTTAGTTTCTGATAGTTAAAATTAGTTTCAAATGAATTTTATATCGAGTATTGGCGTTAAGGTTACACTAGTCGATCTTTCTTCCATACAAACGTAGTCTGGCGATTACTCCACTGTTTGACGATGTACGTTCAAAATAAAAGATGATATCAATTTGTCTCATCATTATCTAGCCCTGTATGGAAACAAAAAAGTAAAAAAATACAATATTTGAAAGTTATGAGCGTCGAAAGTACCATATTTCAACACTAATTTTAACGCATATTTGCGCGGCAGTAAATACCATAAGAAGAAAGAAAATTGCAAAACGGCCTCCGTAGAGGGATAGATTAGTAATTAAAAAACGCAAATAATTTTATTTTGAAAATATACATTTAGTTGTTTTTGCATAATATCTAGACTCCCAAAGGTCTGTTTATAAAATTTCGCGAGCTCGTTTTCGTCCTGAATCATCATCCATTTCGAAAAAAAATTGCAAAAGTGCTTATTCGTACGCGAACTAGCTTCTTACTGCTCATCACAGCATCTATCTCTTTCGCACGAGTTGTCGGATGAGATAGCATGCATTTTAACCTCGCGCACAAAATAGTTCGTGCCGTCGATTAAGGGAACCATAAAGTATAAAAATGGAATCGAATCAAATTGATCTTCTAAAGGTACTCACTCAGACAAAATTGTCTTTTAATTAATTCGTATGATAAACAAATTAATTTACTTGATTAAACCCAGACAATATGATTTAACTTAACCTATAAATACAGTATTGAAAATGTTTGATGTTTATTTGACTCCGATGCAAAATATAGAGGTTATCTTTATAATTTTAGAAGTGCATTTGATCAGTGGTCAACTGGAAATCCGTGTACTTAAATACCATATCGTTAAAAACACTATGATCATTACTGTATCATCGACCGCACTATCTTAATGGCATTTGATTACGTTTTAATTTTTATTTCATTGCCTACGAGATACAGTTATTTATCTAAATTATTGTGTCTATTAGAGTACGATACGATGATTGGAATTACGCCTCAGTTACACGTACGCTTTCAAATGTCCATGATAGTTTTTTTCCTAACAATTAGCGCGGGAGACTTCATAGTCAACAGGAATTTGAAAAATAGGTATTTGAAGAAACTATTGCCGTCGCGTCACCCCCAACCTCACCCCGTAAAGTGCGAAAGGGACAACTGCAGCTCAGGCTGATTTTAACTTTTTTGTTAAAAACTTATAAATTTTGTCTGAAAGTCTTCTGAACATGGCGGTAAAAACGGGCATTTTTTTCGGATTTTTGGATTGTCATATTTCTTTTTGTGATTATGTTTTGGAAAAAAGGAAATAATACAGGCACGTATTAATTAGACCTAGATTTTAGGGAAAAAAATCATTGCTCTAGAGGCATTATCATAATATATTATAATAAAATTATTAAAAGTATTTTTATTATATGATGTAACAAAAAATTTACGGTTTTCGCAATTATTCCTTTATCTGTGCTATAAGAAGTTGCTACGTACCAAATTTCAAGATTCTGAGTTCACGGATAAATTCCCTGTAGTTTTTGATTCCCTTGCGAGTGTCGAAAATTTGCGGCAATTTGCGGCATAAACGGCTGTGTATCTTTTGATTGCGTTGGCTTAGAAGTTTGATATTTTCACAGCTTTAAGGGGCAGTACTTGAGTAATTGATATAAATTTCAGCTTGATACCTCCACGTGTTCCTGAGAAAAAGGGTCTTTACAGACAGACGGACGGACAACAAAGTGAGCCTCTATGGGTTCCGTTTTTCCTTTCGCGGTACGGAACCCTAAAAGTATCACCATTGCAACCCCAAAACTAGTATGAAATACCTGAAATAATCTAATTTGATACTTTAGAAATATTTATTTAACTTCGTCTGTATAAAAATACTATTGGTACTTTAGGTAGGTAATACATTAGATATTATGTATCAATCTGAATAAATTAAAAATATTCTATAATAATTTTGATTTATTCACTACCATAATAAAAATCTGAATCTAAGACTTCCATGTAAAAAGATTCATAAGAGTCACAGGAATCACTGTTTCCTACATTAATAAGGAAACTTTCAAAATTATTTTCTGTGATTCTGTCCGTTTCTTTAAATTTATTTTCAACATGTTTGACATGCTCAGCCATTTTCTTCCACTCCTCTGCTAGCTATTTCATCCAAGTACTGGTTCTGGGTTCTTATAAGTTTTTTAATAGTTTTGACTATCTCATCAACCCCTGCTACATCCACTAGATATTCTGTAAAAGAAGTAAAATGTGTTACAATTACAAAGCAACATCTAAACGAGCAAATTCTGTATATATGTAGATATACCAGGCCCCTCAGAAAGTATTGCGAAAAAAAGTTTTTATATATGGGAGACTGGCCAGTTATAATGTTTTTCGAAAATATGATTATTTATAAGTAAAAATAAGTAAGTTCCAATTTCAAAATTTCCCTCCACATTTTTTGCGAGTTAATTCAAAGTATTGTGTCTCACTGAAATATGGATCTGCGCCGGGAACATTTTAGAGCTATGATTTTATACGATTTCAAGTGTCGCCTGAAACCGGATGAATCGTACGATAGACTTCAAATGGCATTCATGGATGAAGGCCCTTCCAAGGCAACCGTGTATCGTTGGTATAACGAATTCAAGCGCGGTCGACCAACTTTGGGGGATGACGAAAGAAGCGGTCGCCCTTTGACGGCTGTTACCGAAGAAAACGTGCTAGCAGTGAAAAATTTAATCCAAGACAATAGGCGAATTACATATCAGGAGATTCAACACATATTGAAGATTGGATCGGGAAGCGTTCACGAGATTCTACACAGCCATCTTCGCGTGAGGAGGATAGTATCACGCTGGGTGCCGCACAACCTCACCGATGCTCAGAAGCAGGCCCGGGTGGAATGGTGCCGTGATATGCTTAACAAATTTGAAGCAGGCTCGTCTCGGCGTGTTTACGACATCGTTACAGGTGATGAGTCCTGGATTTATCAATACGACCCAGAAACCAAGCGCCAGTCGACTGTTTGGGTGTTTCAAAATGAGCCAACGCCTACCAAAGTGAAGCGATCTAGAAGCGGGGGTAAGATTTTGATCGCTAGCTTTTTTAATTTGACTGGCCACTTGGTATCAATTCCCTTACGGGATCAAAGAAGCATTAATGCCGAATGGTATACTACCAAATGTTTGCCAGAAGTTTTCTCTGTTATAAGCAACAAGCGACCAAACACAGGGCTCCGCGGGCTACTGCTCCACCACGACAATGCACCTGCGCACACCGCACTCAAAACGAGGGACTTCCTGGACAGCACGCCAGTCAAACTCCTGGGTCACCCTCCTTACAGCCCTGATCTAGCACCGTGTGACTTCTTTTTATTCCCAAAAATAAAAAATCAGCTCAAAGGGATACAATTTTCGTCGCCGGAAGATGCGCTGGCTGCGTTCGAGCAGGCTGTAAACGAGGTGTCTGCGGCGGACTGGAAAAAGTGTTTTGAAAACTGGTTTAGGCGCATGAATCTTTGTATAGAGGCTGGTGGAAAGTACTTTGAAAAGATTTAATAAAAATATATGTACGTATAGAACATTTTTTTTTAGTTTCGCAAAACTTTCTGAGTGTCCCACGTATACCTAAATAATCTGAATCTCGGCAACGGCACTAACGATTTTCATGAAATTTAGTATGCAGGGCCTTTCGGGGGCGATAAATTGATCTAGCTAGGTTTACTCATCATCATAAACTCACGCCTTTTTTCCATGGGGGTAGGCAGAAACTACAGAACGCCACCTGCTACGATCCTTACATTATTCTTTTGCTTCACACACATTCATACATCCAGTCATACACACACGCCGGTTATGGGTACTGCGCACTTGGCCTTTCTGAAGAACATCATGAGCTAGGTTTAATTTTTAGAAAACGTCGCTTTCTCTATTTTCACCCGAGCAGAGCTCGGTCGCCCAGGTACTTTATTATGGCATGATAAATAACCATAATGCATTATTATGAAGGTGTATTTATTATAAAATGAATGTGAATCAAAATACAGAAAAGATAAATAGTGATTACGTATTAAAACAAAGTATCAACTTATTAGCAACGGAAACTGGAGGAGCGAAGCGACCTAACGCAAGTAAATATTTGCTTAAAAGGTGACTTCAAAGTTAACAATGTAATTTACATAAATTGATGAAATAAACATTTTTTATTTTTTATTAGCTTCCTACTAACATAAGAAATCTAACACAACACGTTAACAGTTTTGTTTTTGTTTGAATTCGGCGTCTTTCTGCTGTTGTTTTTCTTGAAATTTAGACGTCATGCGAAACAACTCTCCCGTAATCCATACCTACACATCCATATATACACACATACCTACATACCTATATATCGTATAAAACACACTAACATATATCTATATACCTGTATTGTAACCTCGTAAAAACTGTTTCACATCCGTACACTTCAACATAAGGTTCAGTTGAAAACCAGCGTCAGGCAACTCCCAGTTGTCTGGCATTTTGCTAAACTGGACCTTTTTGGCGCAACCGCGGGTCACACTATGTATGTAATTGTTTTAAAATTAAGTTCATTTTTATTTGTACCTACATTGTGTGTGCCAAATAAACTGGTTTTCTTTCTTTCTTTAATACACTTTTAATTCTTTTATTCATTTTTCACTTATTACTTGCTATTATCAAGACCACAATTACAAATCACCAACAACGCACCATCGTGTTTTGGTAAATTGAGGTTGACATTAGTATAGCATTGTCAATTTGCCATAAAAAAAGATTGCAAATAATTCGAGTGTCTACTTTCGTTTGCCAGACTCTAACAAAGAAAGCCTCTACTGAAAAAAAGAAAAAAAATTGTATGAGATTGCCGAGCGCTATCCAAATGTTCACATATCCAAATCATCATCATCTGCCTAGCCTTTTCCCAGCTATGTTGGGGTCTGCTTCCAGTCTAACCGGATTCAGCTGAGTACCAGTGTTTTACAAGGAGCGACTGCCTATCTGACCTCCACAACCCAGTAACTGGATAACACGGTACCCCTTGGCAAGACTGGTGTCAGATCTCAAGCTTCTGACTATTCGTAACGACGTCAAAGATCTTCAAATAACAACCGGGACCAACGGCTTAACGTGCTTTCCGAGGCACGGAGGAAACTCGGTATGTTGAAATGGTCACCCATCCACGGACCGACCTCGTCAAGCGTTGCTTAACCTTAAAGATCGACCCGTGCGGCTGTTATTATTTAGCCATGAGCTCCTCATCCCTCCTGTTCACATATCCAAATCAAACCTGGCGTTTCGACAACCGCAAAAATGCCAATTGGCAATTCAAATGGCAATTTGTCTGGAGCCTCTGATAATACAATCAATTTCTAAAATTAGCATTAATTTTATCAATCTAGATCGGAATATTCCTGACCTAGTAGCAAACAGCACTTAAAAGGACCTATCAAGATAAAAGGCTGTTATGTTTTTACCCGATTGCCGAAGGAGGGTAATGTTGTTTATCGGTCTATGTATGTATGTATGTAGGTTTGTTCCTATATGGCGTCCTAGAGGCCATACGCGTTGGCCGATTTTGATGGTTATTACGTCAATCGATTCGTCATAACCCTGCGAGTGTCACTGGCTGCATTCAAATTGGAAAATAGAAAAATGCGGATTTTAAACGCCATATTGTGGGGGATCAAATGTTTTTTTCATCCAAACTCGTCGCGTGGGATATCAAAATAAAGGATTTTAAGAGGTGATTTCAAAAATATAGAACACTTATATGTTTAAATGTACCTAATACGAAAAAAAAAAATAACTAAAAAGTTATACATAAAAAAAGTTAATTCAAAAAATCAAAAAACATATACATCTGGTGTTGGTCAACCAGCTCGCGAATATGTATCCTCCGACTGCACAGCATGATTTTCTCCTTGTTTTTGTCTTTTTAGTTCGCTTTTAAAGCAGTCGGGTCATTTGATTTTTTGAATTAATTTAGGCACTTCACGAAATATTAAACTCACTTCAAAGCTATAGTACTGAGCTCGCCACTAATATCTACCAGATACGATACTCCTATAAGTTTATGAGTTCAAATATCTACAAACTGTCTATTTGGAGAGTGAGTCAAGGTTTTCGTTTGCAGTCGGCCAGTTGAACGCATCGGTCTAACCCGACTATATAAATAAACAACATTCCCGATAGCTCGTAGGTATTTCGGTTGTTACTAGGAAACTACGCGAAAACACCATGTGAAGATACTCGCGGATACTAGATACTTATACCAATAAAAGTATCTAAGTACCTAGTAAAAAAAATACCACAATTCGAAGAAAATATAAAAATATCAGAAGAAAAATACCCAAGTATTTGTATACTTTATGGCTTGGATTTTCTTCTTCTGTGATTAATATTTTCTTCGAATTGTGGTATTTTGGTAGGTATGACGTACGAGGATAATAGGGGATTTATTTTATTCGCGTATCCTGCATGTGTATCGTAGCACGTAGCTCTTATGACGTCATAGTAGTCTTTTACTATTCTCTACTATAATAGGTTCTAGGAAGGAGTTATTAATATCACCATTTCTTCGTTTGTGACGTCTTCATGTGTTACGGTGAATTAGTTTGTCCAGCATTCTCAAAAGAAAAAATAATTTCTTAGTGTTCCTCTAGTAAAAACAAAACTTAAAAATTTCATGTTTCTGTCTATTGGCTGTATATTGTCTGTCTGCCAGTTATTCACTAAACTAGTTTTGGTTTGTCACGTCCAAATCATGTTCTGAGGTACTACCTACCTCTAATGTTTTATGATCAAATTTTTTATGATTCTTACAAACAGGCCTATTATTTATCATTAAATATTAAGAAAAACCTCCTTTGACTGATTGTTTTAAAATTATGAAAAAACATGTTACTAAAACGTAAAATTAATTAACTCCGTCACTTACCTGTCGTAATGAATTTAGTTAGCAAAGGAAAAGTATTGTTTTTAATAATATCCTTTTAATTTCTATCATTTTCCAATAATAGTACTCGGTAACTGAAGACCTTAGATTAACTTTCAAATAGCTCTTCATTTCAAAAAGTTATCTATATCTAAGTAAGTTCTTAATTCAAATTCTCCCTAAGCAATTTGAATTAACTAATCATTGTTTTAATAATTTTTTTTACGCTTATAGTGTCCCCGAGATGGTCAAACGGTTTGATACAAACACGTAGATTTTGGTTTGACGCAAACCATTTTTATTGTTTACACAGCTAATTTGAAAGGTTCACAGAATCTTTTTGGTTTAACTCAAACCATTTTGATCGTTTACACAGTTAATTTGAAAGGTTCACAGAGTAGTTTTGGTTTGACCCAAACCTTTTGATCGTTTACACAGTTTATTTGAAAGGTTCACAGAGTACTTTTGGTTAAATTCAAACCATTTTGATAATTTACACAGTTAATTTGAAAGGTTCACAGAATACTTTCGGTTTAACTCAAACCGTTTTGATCATATACGCAGTTAATTTGAAAGGTTCACATAGTACTTTTTGTTTGACTCAAACCATTTTGATTGTTTTCATTTTGGTCGGAGTACTTTTGGTTTGAGCAACTGGTTAAAATGTTGGTTTCCTCTTAGAAAAACATAAGGCAATCACTTATGTTTTTATAAGAGGAAACAAACATTACAAAACGACTAGGCATAGACCACTATGGCATAGTCAATTCCTACGTTTCGTTCGTAACATACTTGTCCGGGAGAGGACATAATAAAATAATATCTTATATTTGACTGAATTCGGTCTACCATTTGTAGTTGAAATAGTTGGAACTATGAATGTTAAATTCAGAGCAGGCTTAGTTAGGTGTCTACTGCAATTTTGAAGATAAGTTGTGGAACGAAAATAATTTGCAGCTGCGAAAATTGTTGTGATTTAAAATAATTTTATTCATTAGATTCAGCGTTCAAAATACAGTTTTAGAAAGAAGTACAATATTAGTGTATTTTCTGTTATAACTAACTAGTTATAACAGAACAAAAAAAGTTGTATCAAACTTGATATACGTAGGTAATAAGGTATTACCTACTTACAAATAACTGAAACAATCTGTGTTGGATGACCAATAGCCTGAATGCGTCATCAACTGAAGTCATGACGTCCATACTTAAAATCCAATTAAAAATCTAGTAATCACACCATGTTCAAAAAAAAATCAAATAATCAGAATAAATTTTACGACTGACACGTCACGAGAAACCATCGTAAAACAATGACATCACGATTCAAAGAAAACTGCGTCCTCCTTACTATACAGCTTATTTATTACATAATGGTCTTGTATAAAAACAAAGGGCTAACGTTAGGTAATTACGCCACCATTATATTGTTGAAGAGCATGCTCTCATTACACGTTACTGGTAATTGTTATCGAAGACAAGAATAACGGTTTGGTGTTGTGTTATATCTCCTAGCTATTCATGTCAAGCTGGTACCTATTTGCGAAGGAGATATGCGGATTGATTTACAATAGGCTCTTAAGACGGTATCCTGATTAAAAAATCGGCATGAGATATCAGCATTCCTATTGGTCTAGCGGCACTGGTGGCGCATGAATTACAGTAGTGAATACGCCCAGATTTTAGAATAAAATCTTTATAAAATCGAATTTAGGTCTTTTGAAAAAAAAACTAAAAATGTTCGTTATTAAATTATCTATCCATTAGTGTTAGTACAAAAAATAATTAATGAACACTTTACGAGGAGATGCATAATATCAATAATTATTTCTCATTTTTATGTTTTTTTGGAAGGAGATTAGTGAAATATATACAACTTTAAAAAAAAAACTAAATCTACCATTTTAGAATCAATATTATGTAGAAATTTAATGTATTTATTAATTGATATTACTTTTTAAATAACGAGTAGATAGCTCCTAAAAACAGCACAAAAAACGGCTTGCGCGGCGCTTTGCTCGGGGTACCGCTTTAACTCTATTAATAAAACATTTTTAATCCTTCCTTAGACCTGGAAATGGGCTCTTTTTCTTATTGAATTCGCTCTTGACAGAGTGGTCGTTTTCACGATGAATTTTGTCCGATCGCTGGTGTTCTTGTCACTCTCCTACGATCTCTCTCCTGGCTCTGATAGATGAAAGTTTGGCGCATTTATTTGCTGGGACTCCAACCGCAGATTTAACTTGATCGGTCCACCTCATCGGTGACCTTCCGCGTGGGTTACCGCCCACTCTGCACCACCAGGCGTTCAATGGAGTCGTTATTCCACCTTGAGACATGGCCAAAGAATTTCAGTATGCGATACTGTACTATTGCTGATTAAGACGCTGCTTCATGCCGAGTTCTTGGAGTATGGAGACGTTAGGACACCTCCGACAAAAAAAAATGTTCTTGTTATTTGTCAGAAAATTTTGATGGAAAACCCCTATAAAAGGACGTATTACAAGAATTTGTTATGAGGCAATTCTTAGTGCCAGGTTGGACTATGGAATTGTAAATATATGGCAAAAGGCTCACCCCGATGACATACGGCTAAAATAAGCTGGTGAAAGGTGGCAACCTACTTATACATACACAAGGCGATACATGACAGTTTATGCTATAATAAAACAATTTAATCTGACTTCGTATGTAAGCCTTAGGCTTTTCATACAATGAAAGGCCAGCTTATACTGGAAATGTACCTATGCTGTGGGGATTACAATAATAAAAGTATCTAATAGTAAGAACCAATCAAGAATTCTCTCTGTCGCTTGATAAGTTTCATTTATTTAAAAAGTTATCTATTCTAGTAGTTTTTGTCGCAAGGATATTCAAGTTAATTTTAAAGTTGTACGATTTGTTCATAACCAAGAAAATGCGCGGAAAAATAGAAAATTATGAAATATTATCTACATAACTTACATTCTTGCATTCCTCTTGGCAATATTTATCCTGAAGAGTCCAGTAGACATGGTTCCCTAATCAGAATGCGCAACAATACAACGCAACATACGTCAAGTTATGTAGATATATATAAACTTGAGAGCAATAAAATCGCACACCTTGACTTTTTTTTGTTAAGGCAGTTTTCTTCATGAATCTGAATAAAAAAATCAGTATTAAAACAAATTACAAGGGGTGTGCGATTTTATTGCTCTCAAGTATATATATATTACATATATTACTTTACTTAAGTTTACTTTTATTATTATAATTTTCTCAGCTTATAATAGCGTCTAGACAACAATCATTTCGGATTCGATCACAGATGAGGAAGGTCAAAATCGTAGTTTTTTTATTATCTAACATAAATAGGTACTAAACTTGTTCTTATTAAACGTCAGCTTAGTTAGTAATAATATAAAATTAGTTGGCATTTAGTAATATTGTTGAAGTGCAAGTTGGCATATTCGTGAGCATAACATTTATGTTGAACATTATTGTGGAAAACATCGTTGTTTTTAAAACAAAATCGGATTCCTCAATAGAAAAATGGATTCTACTATAGGTGAGTGAAATCTAGGTATTGAGAATTGCCGACGTCTGATATGCCAAGATCAAACAGACGAAAACATGGTATATTTATTTATATATACTTTATTGGAAACTTAAAATTAAAATACATACAACGGGCGGCCTTATCGCATACCGCGATCTCTTCCAGGCAACCTGGAATGGACAGTGATAGCCTTGGGCATGAAATGGCATATTTTTTCATTATTTTTTTTATAAATTATAGGCTCGCGCTTGACCATTATCTCACCTGCTGGTAAGCCATGATGTGGTCGACAGTAAAGCACGCTTGCCTAGAAGTAAACTATTCACTCTTGACTTAAATACCCCTAGATTGTAGGTATCGGGAAACACAGACTCCGGCAGGGAATTCCACTCCTTAGCTGTACGCATAATGAAAGTATTTCCAAAACGTTTAGTGCGTATGGGTGGGATGTCCACCGTGTACCGACGGCGCATCGCCGTACGTTTTGTAGTCCGATGATAAAACGGGCTTGGCGGAATTAGATCAAGCAATTCCATAATTTATATTTAAAGAATCTTTTGGTACGGACCTAACCGTCATGTGTTTGATTTATGTGTGTACGATGCATAGATGGGAACAATATAATTACAGCATGCAAAACGTGTTATGAATTTTGATGATGTGAATAAAACAATCAGTTGGTTGAACAGCGAAAGAGTTTTATTAAGTATCCCGGTTTTGTGGACGTTCGCGTCTCGCTGCTGGGGTGAGTAGATAGCTCCCCTCGCTCCGGTCCAGACAGTCAAGGACCTCTTGAAGGCTTCTTCGAGGTGAAACTTAGATGGCGGCTTAGTAACCGATCACTGTAATATAAACCATATCTTTATCACAGCTTCTGCCTTATCTTTATTTTACTATTACTAAATATATAATATAATATATACCAATATTATAAAGAATAAAGTTTTTTTTGTTTGTTAGTTTGTACCGAATAAGCTCCGAAACTACTGGACCGATTTTAAAAAATCGTTCACCTATGGAAAGCTACATTATTCCTGGGTAAGATAGGCTATTTTTTAATCCCGAAAACGGGTCATGTGGGGTGGTCCACGTGAGCGAAGCCGTGGGGAACAGCTAGTAAATTATACTTTTGTCAATAGTTGTAAAACCTACTCAAACGGGTCTAAAACTGGAAACATGGGACCAGTGCATGGGCATTGGTACGCCAGCTCTGATGATCTAATAACCGATATGTCAAAACGTACAGAATTGATCACATCACATTTCGATAGCGTTTGACATACCCATACACTTTTGTCAATAAACTTGTTTAAAATTTTGAGGATGCAACTGGATTTGTCGATCGACTACAACCAGTCGCCATCTCAAAATATTTCATCTATACCAACTTACCTACTACTTTGGGAAAAATATAATATTATATAACTTTATTTGCATCATAAAATAGTACAACCATATAATTATATACAAAATTTATTTACATAATGTTTGACATTTGTAGGTAGACATTAACTACATAAAAAAAAAGATTCCTGTATTTAAATACTAGCTTTCAATGTAATATTTCTCACTTTTAGAACATTTTATGAGTGTTGTTCGTTTAGTACTTACGTCACAATGATAATTATTTAGGGATGGTATTTAAAAGTACTTCAATTTATTCCCATTTCATTTACCTAATTTTGCCTGCGTTCCACCAAATATACTGAATGTGCACCAAAATATGTTCATTAAAATATGTCATAACGAGCATCTATTTAACAATAAATATTCAACTCAAAATATCACTAAACACACTACAATTTATTTTCGCAGCGTACAGCGATTTTTCGAATAAGTCTGCAGGGTCAAAAGTAACCTAACACGAACGAGATGACGGGAGCTGAGTTCGCTCGCTTTGCTCGCTCACTTCAGCTCCCGTCATCTCGTTCGAACCTAACCTGTCCGTGTCGGGATGCCCTAAGTTCCCGAGCTCGCTTCGCTCGCTCTTGGACTGATTCTTTGACCATAATTTATTCGTAGATCAACTTATTTCAGTGTTAAATAGATGCTCGTTATGACATATTTTAATGAACATATTTTGGTGCACATTCAGTATAT
Organism: Orthosia gothica; assembly: GCA_949775005.1. NCBI lineage: Eukaryota > Metazoa > Arthropoda > Insecta > Lepidoptera > Noctuidae > Orthosia > Orthosia gothica. Next base: position 28,345,318 of record OX459034.1, on the reverse strand, counting down.
TTGGTGAACACAAAAATATTATCCATTATTTAGTACGTACTGTATCACTAACCACCCACTAATAATTATTTACACTGATATTGTTATTTAGGTTGTAGCTTTCGATTCACACTGTCCTCCGTACTAGTAGTACTAGTCGAAACTGTATCACGGTAGGTCATGCAGTCTTCTTCTTACACAATTATCCAGTTCTAAATGCAATTATATCCAGAGGCGGATTATCCCTAAGGCAAACTAGGCACGTGCCTAGGGGCGCGAGGTTACAAGGGGCGCACGCGCTGCAGTTTTTAAACAAAGAAAAAAAAAACATTAAATTAATTGCTATAAATAATACAAGTAAGTACTAAGTAAGTTCAAGTTCCAGTAGTAAGTACTTATACAATATAAAAGATTCTTTAATTCTATAGAGATGAAGAGCTTCCGAAGCGTGCTCCTTCTTGATTATTCCTACATCGTTTGATTACATAAGAGAAGTTCGTAGGATAGGTTATGTCGTAAGTGTAGCTAAAAGCATAAGATCGAAATTAGAACGACTAAAAGTATAATAGATTGCTTTCATGATCGTGGTTTGGGGTTTTAAATAATAATAATTCATTTATTTTCAGACACAGTAGTCCATAATAGTATTACATTTATAAGCATTACATAAATATTAAAATACAATGTCATTCATTAGCATTATACTTTATAAAATACTGAAATCATTAAAATTTAATCTATCCAAGCCAAAATTTTACTGTCAGCAATACTGTCATAATAATTTTAAACATGTCAGCAAAAATGTTAAATGTTTTATTTTGGTAAAGTACTAGTTATAATTTGTAATAATTATGTAGCTATATGGCCGCTATAGGGGCGCCGATGAGGTGCTTGCCTAGGGCGTTCGCGACTTTTAATCCGCCTCTGATTATGTATCTATGATATTATATAAACAGGTAGGTATCAGAACATTTGCATTTATAAAATTACGAACAGACGTGATCACAAATACACAATGCAGGCAGTGTTACAAAGAAATTGTATATGCAAAGTTTACGGACAATCATCAGATTTTTATTCAATAAGATTTAATTATTATTTTCGTAGGCACTAACATATTAAAGTGCAAGGGATATGAGGATGTGAGCGTGATATTATGAATGAGTTTAGATGTTTGTAAGGTATGGTGTTTGTGTAGAGTGTTGTTTGTTGTAGGTGATGTGTAATATAACACATCACCTTACAGTTCTTATGTACAGGAATGAGCATTGCATTTTACACATGCGTTGCATTGCGTCTTGCGTTTTTTTTTAACATTTTCTTTTTTGGATATCGTTGCACATGCTGAGATAGGAGCCTTTTTGTTCTCGCACGGGGTTTTAATTTTTATTATTGTTTTATTTTATGCATATTTCTCGTGTCTCCTGTGCGGGTCACAATTTTTTTTTTTCTTTCTTTCATTGAATTTTATAATTGTGCGTGCATGGCCAAATCCGGAAGTCCGTTTTCATCCAAATCTGTCCTTAGAATTCTTTTCACTTTTTCACATACTTTTAGAATTGGCAAAACAAGCTCATTTGAAAAAAGCACCCTGTAGTGTTGGCACTCACACTGTCAAATAAAATTCGCATCAGAGTCTGTTTATTAATCATGTTCTTATTTCCTTGTTCCAGGTAAGTGATGCCAGTTGGCGAAGCAGGTCCGATAGTCAGGACAGTATCCGTATTGGGACCATGGCTACCACACCACACTTCCACGTCTGCCAGCTAGGTATGTACTAGAACTAAGTAAAAAAAAAGTTGTGCTTTTCGAGGCACGGAGACGGAGATGTCACAGCGCCAACTCCGGACTACCACTAAAAAAATCCTTATTATAACCCCAATATCTTATAACCCTAATATCTGCTGTGCTTGACAATTTATCACATTAATTCACCGATAATTTTGAGCTGGGAAACTGGGGGTTACACATTTAACAGGTTATAACCTAGAACTATGACGTTATCGAACTGGCTCCTTTGCAACTGCTAAATCAACTAGAACAACATCTCAGCCGAAAAAAATTGTACCGGCAAGTCGAGTGGTGAATGTGAAGGCCATTTTTTGTCTGTGGCGCGGGACGACAATAGCTTAGGTATAGTAGAGTAATAGTTTACTATAAAGACTAAGTTAGGATAATGGTGGACTAAGTACGCAGAATATGCTTGACTTAGCGCGTTGATGACTCATTTCTTTAAGATTACACTAGTCGAAAACTCTTCCATACAAACGTAGTCTAGCGATTACTCCACTGTTTGACGATGTACCTTCAAAATAAAAAATTATATCAATTTGTCTCATCATCATATAGCACTGTATGCAAACAAAAAAGTAAAAAAAATATATGTATTTGAAAGTTATGGGCGTCGAAAGTTCCATATTTCAAAACTAATTTTAACGCATCTTTGGGCGGAAATAAATACCATAAGAAGAAGGAAAATTGCAAAACGGCCTTCACACAGGGATAGATTAGTAATTCAACAATGCAAATAATTTTATTTTTTAAATATACATTTAATCGTTTTGACATGATACCTAGATCCCCAAAGGTCTGTTTATAAAATTTCGCGCGCTCGTTTTCGTCCTAAATCATCATCCATTTCGATACAAATTTGCAAAAGTGCTAATTCGTACGTGAACTAGCTTCTTACTGCTCATCACAGCATATATCTCTTTCGCACGTGTTGTCGGATGAGATAGCACGCATTTTAACCTCGCGCACAAAATTGTTCTTGCCGTCGACTTAACTTATAGCGTTACTTTTAACTTTGCTCACAACTAGAAAAGGCATGGCCTAATCTTTTCCGATACCAGACAATACCCCATCAGTGTAAATAGTGTCATTGGTCTTACGCAAGACTGACTAATATTGCATCAAAGCTGTGACATATAGTATGACGTAGGTATTTATCACTGAAAGACGTATCAAAAATTCACCGTGTTTATGAATGAATGAGCTTAAATATCAGGGTAAATAAGAAACTTAATCAACGAGATACAAAATCAATACTGAGGAAAAACCAATTGTTAGAAATAGCTTAATTATGTCACAGATAATATAATACTAGAATACAGATGCAAATACAAAGAAACCGTGCCGAAGTAACTGGCGTTTTTCGTCTGATTATTTTTCTAAAAACATCGATCGCGTTCGGTTCCGTTCCACGGATATAGATGGTGTTAGCAGCGACTTGCAATTAAAAGGGTTTACTCGTTTCGTGAATACTTTTTTTTAAATACAGCGACGATTTGTTTTATATGGTTTTTTCCATGTTTTTACATTTTCATTGTACCAAAATGTGTTACAAAACAAATGTAAAAAGTCGAGCGGATGCCTCAGTAATTTCAAATCGCGCCATCTATTGTAATCAATTTTAAATAATCCATTCAAACAATGATTTGAAATGTGATTAAAGAGGCCAATATTCCTTAATTTTGTGCTTAGGAGAGTTAATTGAACTAGAACATACATTATTTACGCGATTATTTGCGCGCGCGTGGTGGATTACGGCCCATTTCCTCTCACAGGAGGAGGCCTTTGTTCCAGCAGTGGGAACATTAATAGGCTGATGATGATGATGATACATTATTTTATGATCGTCTCTAGAAAATCGTAATAATTTGCAAGACTCAATAACAAATCGGAACTTATCACGCCATCTAGTGCAATTTATTTGAACCAAATTTTCTTTCTTCGCTTCGGGTGTCCGTGATTATGTACGTCATTAGAAAGATGATATCATTTTTACTTTATTTGCGGTAAATCACCTTCTAAATAGACTATTTATTTCTGTCTTTAACCGTTTCCTGATCAATGACAGGTAAATGACTGTCGCTTCTTGAATTATTTCAATAGCTTTCATATTGAAGACGTAGAATAAGTCTAATTGCAAAACAAATAGTTCCTGACGTACCTTGGCTGTTTATAGACTTCCCATTCGCTTGCTTCTGGCAATATCTTCTGAGGAAAGTTACCTAATTAGCAATGGTTACTGACATTGGAATTTCAAAACTACACCGTGTTTATGTAGACAGTTGGCCTTTCATATCAGTTTTCTGGTCCAATATTGTCCGGCTAGGCAACTCAATTAACGGTCCATTATGTATGATGTCATTTGGCTGTAGGTGGCGGTGTTTTAGTGTTAATTTAATAAGTATCTGGCTAGTTTAAGTAAACCTGCTGAATATATAGACACGACAGATGGAGGAAGTAAATATATAGCTCTTGTCGATAAGTGCTGGCGCTTAATTAATAAATTAACATATGTTGTGATTGGATTTTTAACCGACTTAACTACCAAAAAGGAGGAGGTTCTATGTTCAACATTATGTTTTTGTTTTGTGTATGTTCACTGATATCTCGGTCAATTGCGGACCGATTTTAAAAATTATTTATTTTGTTTGAAAGAGTTTGTTCCGAAATTGGTCCCATTTTAAGTCGAAAAGTCGCGCGCAGTCGGTCAAAGACACCGCCTTCCAAAACCAAAGTTATTTTTCAATTTGTAGTTTTCTTATTTGTAAGTCGAGGGTATTTTTTTGTAAGAAAGTTTTTTATTTTACACTTTTTATTTGTACAAAAGTTTTTTTCGTCTTTCCTTTTTTGGATTTGCATTACATCTATAATATTTAAGAGAACATAGAAGGAGGTTCAGTTTTACGAAAGGTATTGTTTATGCGTTTCATTTTGCATCTATGCCGCCAATGATAAAATTAAAACAAACTTTGAAAGACTTATATTTCCTTCCGCTATCAGTAAAGCTTGCTATTTACGATTTTTTATGCAAACCTGTATATTTAGTAAATTTTATTTATCGATAACGTATAACAAAGATCAGAAGAAAATTAAGTGTTAAAAGAACTGGCTCTCAGAAATACAAGGTAAAATCACAGGTTAAAACAATAAGCTTTAAAAACAAACATAGTAAATATTTCATCAAAGTCCGCTTAAAATAACAAAAAAACGTGTTATTTATTTTCGTTGCTATAAAATGTATATCCTGTTTACAGTGTTTTTGGTTTCATTGAAGCTTCAAAAATATATCTTATGAGTAAATATTAAAGTTCTGGTAGAACAACGCGCGTACAATCGATTCAAAATCGACTAACATTGAAACCTTGAAAAGGTAGTCACAAGCTGACTTAACCCGATTAACATCAGTCGTAAGTATTAGAAGAGTCTTCATGAATCAAAACTAGCCAATTATAACTTGCTTAAAAAGTATTGTAAATGAAGAAAGACTTTTAGGCTTTTGTTGACCTTCAAAAGTGCTGCTTAAGGTTACAGTAGTCGATAATTCTTCCATATAATAGTCTAGGTATTACTCCACGCATTGACGATGTACGTTCAAAATATATAAAAAAACCGGCCAAGTTAGAGTCAGATTCGCGCACGAAGGGTTCCGTACCATTATCGCAAACAACGGCAAATAATCACGTTTGTTGTATGGGAGCCCCACTTAAATATTTATTTTATTCTGTTTTGAGTATTTGTTGTTATAGCGGCAACAGAAATACATCATCTGTGAAAATTTCAACTGTCTAGCTATCACGGTTCATGAGATACAGCCTGGTGACAGACAGACAGACAGACAGACAGACGGACCGCGGAGTCTTAGTAATAGTGTCCCGTTTTCACCCTTTGGGTACGGAACCCTAAAAATGATATCAATTTGTCTCATTATTATCTAGCCCTTTAGGTAAATAAAAAAGTAAAAAAAATATATATATTTGTTATATAAAATAAAGATATATATAAATTAAAGTTCCAGATTTCAACACAAATTTTAACGCATCTTTGGGCGGAATTAAATACCATAAGAAAAATTAAAATTGTAAAACGGCCTCCATATAGGGATAGATAATAGTAGTTCAAGAATGCAAAACATTTTAGTATGAAAATATACATTTAGTCGTTTTTTCATGATATCTAGACTCCCAAAGGTCTGTTTACAAAATTTCGCGCGCTCGTTTTCGTCCTAAATCATCATACATTTGCTAAAAACTTGCAAAAGTGCTAATTCGTACACGAACTAGCTTCTTACTGCTCGTCACAGCATCTATCTCTTTCGCACGTGTTGTCGTATGAAATAGCATGCATTTTAACCTCGCGCACAAAATAGTTCGTGTCGTCGACTAGTTCAACCTTGAAGCCTAGTTGAAATAAATATTTTTGACTTTGACTTTTGACTTAAAAAATCAGGATTCATTGATCATAATCCAGGTGGCCACATATTTGGGGACGAAATTTAAGTCGAATCGAAACGTAAAGAAGAAGGGATCCACAATTAGAATACCAAATAAAAATTCAAAAAAATAAATATTGCTTCTTTTGTCGCTTTGTCGCTGATTGTACGTGTGTACAGGGGGGTGACCACAAGCTCTTAGAGTAAGGTTATTTTGAGATCGAGTAAGGGACAGATGTATCTGACTTGTATACATCTGTCACTTACTCGATCTCAAAATAACCTTACTCTAAGAGCTTGTGGTTACCCACCAGTAGTCAAACATGCTTACCATGCCTTGTTCATAGTACATAACTCGCATAATGGAAACGAGGCGTAATAAAATATACCTTTATAATAAACTCGAGGTGGGAAGCGAAATCAAACGGTAAAAGAACACCTACGCTCTCTACACAGTCCCTAGCTTCCTACAGATTCACTGTTCCGGATTTGCAATGATAGATTTGAAGTAAAATAATGTAAAATACTGCTTGAACCAATATACATTATATCTAGACCAATAGAGGCTTGTAGAATTTCAGGCTTCCTTAATCCCAGAGTTATTAATGATATTAATTCAGACCGCATTTCATTGTCTTCATAGCCTTGTCGTTGCTTTGCTGACTAAATTACAAACTTTTTTTTATCCTTATTTAAATATCCAAAAATGTGAAAATTTGGTAAATCAAACGTGAGACTACACACTCGGCGGTTGCTCTCGCAGTCACTACTCTAGCGTAGATAAATGACCTACAAAAATCTTACTAAGTCAAAGTCAAAAGTCAAATATATTTATTCAATTAGGCCAATAAACGGCACTTTGAACGTCACATAAATTAAAATTAAAATTTACAAGTAATAAAAAATAAAAATAAATGATTCTACCGTGCATTCGGATACCGTGCATCAAAATAGATTGTTATGGAGAAGAACGCACAAGAAACTCCATACTTACTCTTTTTTTAAACAATGGTGTTTTACAATATTTACATACGTACATACATTAATATATGTGAGGACGTTGCACCCAGAACAGCTCTACACACTATACTACGTACAGGTATAAAGTATTAAAAAGCATTAACAGGAAAATTTATTAATTTGATAAGTAGGAACATGGTTCTCACATACTTACAAATATTACAAAAATAGGTAAAATACCTAATTCAACAACAACGGAACAGTGTGTGAGTCAATTTCTAAAAAAAAAAAACTAATATTTTGAATGCGAAATTTTGGATGGTATGTGTGTTGCAGAACGGTAGAAAGGATCAGGATGCAATTTGGCACAGAGATAGATTATAGTCAGGAATAGCAAATAGGATACTTTTTATCGCGGGAATATGTTCCACTAAGATAACTTTCGACATTCACGCGGGCGAACCCGCTGGCAGAAGCTAGTATCTCAAAAAGTCAAGTCAACTATTATTGTCTCTTCCCACATTCCTGATATACGCGGCTTATCTCCGAAGCCGGGGTTGTCGCCGGCTTTCTAGATATCAGCACGCTTGTAGTACACAACAGTTAATATGACGACAATGAACCTTTGTATCAAAAGGTTATCGTCAGCCAGACCAAGGTGGTCGCTGAGCTCTGAAATGTCTTCGTACACATACCTATTGCGGTGACACATTTACGTATCGTACATTTTAATGTGATGTGGGTAAAAAGGGGCAAAATTCTTTATGGGTAAAAAGGTCTAAAATCGATAAATTCGATGATAAACGTTTGTCAATCTTTAAACAACGGGTTCCGGCCAAGCCAGACCTTACAACTTAAGGCGGTACCCTGACCAAAAAATCAGCATGAGATACGAGCATTCCTATTGGCCTAGCGGCACTGGTGGCGCATGAAGTACAGTAGTGAATACGCCCAGATATTAAAATAAAGTCTTTATAAAATCGAATCTTAGTCTTTTGAAAAAGAATTTACGACAAAAATGTTCGTTATTAAATGTTCTATCCATTAGTGTTAGTACAAAAATAATTAATGAACACTTTACGAGGAGATGCATGCTATCAATAATTATTTCTCATTTTTATGGTTTTGTTGGAAGGAGATTAGTGGAACATATACATCTTTAAAAAAAAAAGTATACGTCCATTTTAGAATCAATAATATGTAGAATTTAAACGTATTTTTATTAGTTGATATTTCTTTTTAAATAACGAGTAGAAAGCTCTTAAAAACAACACGAAAAACGGCTAGCGCGGCGTTTTGCTCGGGGTACCGCCTTAAGTGTAAAGTATTTTTTTTACAAAATTACCATCATTAACAGACCTTGGCAGGGCGAGCGGTTTTTTCTTTTAGTTAAGTATGTTGTGTTGTTGCTAAAGATAAATGTGTAGGACGGTGTGTTATTCCAATTATAGAAACATTTTTTATACTGGTAACAGTCGTAACTGGTTTCATTCACGACATTCGACCGATAATAAAATGTATGAATAAAATATTCGATCTAGTCACAGAAGATTCAACATTGGATCAATGCAAACAAGTATATTGGGTTGTTTTGTTGAATAGATAATTCAATGAATCTAATAAAATTCTAATTGAGCATAAGTCTGCACAAGGGCATTTTCTAATTTTCCTTTTTGGAACCAACCAACCGAATGTATGGATGGAAAAGGCTATTTTAAATAAAAATCATATTAGTGTAAGACTTTTCTTTAAAAGAGTATGCCCTTATTCCTTACTAGCTGATCCCCGCGGTTTCGCTCCCGTCAAAATTATAGCCTATGTTACTCGAGAATAATGCAGCTTTCCATAGGTGAAACAATTTTTTAAATCGGTCCAGTAGTTTCGGAGCCTATTCGGTACAAACAAACAAATAAACAAAAAAATCTTTCCTCTTTATAATATTGGTATAGATAGATTTATAAGAGAATATCCTTCTCTGTAGATTTTACTAGCATTTTCATGATTTCGATCACCAATTATTCTTTTACCAATGCCCATATGGACCAGGCAGGGTATAGAGTTATCCCAGAAATACTGTAACGTAAAGAACTAAAAGTAAGTAAAAAAGTATTAGCGAATGCCTCGCGGTTTCACCTGCGTAGTTCTCGTTCCCGTGGGAATACAGGGATTAAAAGTAGCCTATGTCACCCGGGATAGTGTAGCTTCCCAACGGTGAAAGTATATTTGAAATCGGTCCAGTAGTTTTTAAGTTTATTCGTTAAATACAAAAATACAATTCTTTCCTCTTTATAATATTACTAGCTAACCCCCGCGGCTTCGCTCCCGTCAAAATTATAGCCTATGTTACTCAGGAATAATGTAGCTTTCCATAGGTGCAAGAATTTTTTAAATCGGTCTAGTAGTTTCTGAGCCTATTTGGTAAAAACAAACAAAAAAATCGTTCCTCTCTATAATATTGGTATAGATTATTAGTGTAGATGTAGTTAAAGTACTACTAAGTATGTAAAAAAAGTACTAATAATATGTACTTACGGATAAGGATGTATACTCGTCCATTCATCAGCTATATTTACCAGCATTAATAGTCTTAAAGCCGTCTGTTGCGAGGTGCTCGTAAACCACTACGTCATCACAAATCACTTCCCGATTTCTATAAGAGACGGAGTGGCCTTCATGATCAATACACAACACATACGTAGACTTACTGACTACGTTTTACATATTATATACCTTGCTAATATGATTTAGTACGCACATTAAATATCTGGTTAGTATATGTTAATTAAATCATACAAAATAAATGATGATTCCCCAGTGTCTTTGTAGCCCGTTGAGCCGTCGGATTAGCTAAATATAAATGTTCAGCTATGATAAATGGGTAGTTCACACGATTCCTATAGAACTGTATTTGTAAACATATTTATATGTATTACTGGCCTCTATGGATTTTCATATTTTTATGTGTAAAAAAGTAAATATTTCTTGTTATGAAGAAGGTCGGTAACTTTGGTTCTACTGCGGATATCATCATTTCTGACGTGATCACGCAAGGAAATGCCGAGCATAGCCCTCTCCATTGCCCTTTGGGTGACTTTAAGATTTCTGATGAGGCCTATTGTGAGCGACCACGTCTCGGTACCATAGGTCACTGGCAACACACACTGGTCATAGTATTTTGTCTGGAGACACTGCGGTAAATTGGACAAGAAGATACCACGCAACTTCCCGAACGCCGCCCAGCCGAGTCAGATTCGACGGTTGACCTCTTCGACCTCTTCTTCCTCGATGACCTGGTTAAGGTGCTGGATGCGAGACGCACGGGATCGGTCAATGAGGCGACGCTTGGGGGAGGCCTATGTCCAGCAGTGGACGTCTTTCGACTGAAATGATGATGAAGAAGGTTCACAAGAAATATGAATCCCCTGGCTCCTAAACTAGTATTTACTGTATCATTATTTCATTTTTATATGTCTAGTTAAGAAAACACTGGTTGATAACATATTTAAATCTATACTAATAATATTATAAAGCTGAATAGTTTTTTTGTTTTTTTTGTTTGTTTGAACGCGCTAATCTCAGGAACTACTGGTTGAAATTGAAAATTCGTTTTGTGTTGGATAGACCATTTATCAAGGAAGATTATAGGCTATATAACACCACGCTATGACCAATAGGAGCGGATCATAAATTAAAAATGTTGCAAAACGGGCAAAATTATTCCTTTTTGAGAGGTTCCGTTGCATGCGCTGCGTGGTTAAAGTTACGCAACAATCGTGTTTGTAGGGTAGTTAGGGTAGCTGGGTAAGTAGCCAGTTGATGGTTGCGAAGCCGCGTGGGACAGCTAGTATTTTATATGACTAGTTGAGAAAACACTGGTTGATAACATATTTAAATATTTTATATGACTAGTTGAGAAAACACTGGTTGATAACATATTTAAATATTTTATATTACTAGTTGAGAAAACACTGGTTGATAGCATTTTTTATACATAAAGTAATGTGTAAAATTTACAAAGACTACTACTTCTTTGTAAAGTTTTATCGGTCCAATCAATATTTCAATAAAATGTCTTTCGTAAAGAAACGTGCATGTCGGCATCACCTAAGTTAATTTAGAGGAAAATCGTTTAGCATATAGTGAAGACGTTTAATCCCCGCGAAGCCTTGCAACTCCCGACACGTGAATCTCTAACACTTTATCATAATCTGTACTGTATCTGTCCCAAGAAAGAGGTTTCAAGAAATACTGTATTTTATGAGCGAATTTGGTGAAAATGGTTTTTTTTTATAAATTCATAGTATTTTTTTTGGGACCATTCACCGCATTATTCCTAAACCACTGCAACTCCTGAAAGCCAGAATCAACAGTGGCGACCACCAGAAAAGCGCCGAGGCAATGAAGCTCGACGAAGTCCCGGAGAATGAATTTAACTGTCTTGGATCCCGCAACGAAATTAATCAGAAAAGAATAAAGGAGGAGTAGGAGAAAATACAAATTTCCACTTCCCTCCATATCAAGCAGGATACAGAACAAACAAGGCCTATAGGCACAAAGGGTCGTTTACAACCGGGATAAGCCCAGTTGCCTAACACCACGGATAAAAATTATCATTAATATTAATGGGTCCTAACATTGTTAGGTGTTATTGTTAATATTTGATTCCAATAATGGGTTTTGGAAAAACATGGCATAAATTCATTGATTGTCAAGTTTCATGAAGTGAATATGATTGTTCGATGTTATTTTGGAAATTGAAACTGCTCTAGTGCGGTGTGTGAGTTTGTTTCTCAGTATTCTTCATGATATGTCTTGTTAGCAGACTTCAAGATGGAAGTTTGGCAATCAATGAGAGACCATGTCTGCGCTTTTTAAATAAGAAAGAGACCGTGAAAAGTTGAAAGAGAAAAGGGAGACTCCTGCCCCTGCATAATATCTTCATCATCATCAGCCAATTAATTTGCCCACTGCTGAGACACAGGCCTCCTTTCTGTGAGAGAGTATGGGCCGTGATCCACCAGGCAGGCCCAGAGCAGGTTGGTGGATGTCACATGTCTTCGAATTTTTGGTTCTAGGACATGTTTTGTTATGTTGTTTCCTCACGATGTTTTCCTTCACCGTCATTGAGAGCAGTGGTGATGAAATAATTTACACAAAGTAAAGCGCCTGCCTGGGTTCGAAACCACGACCTACAACTTATAAGTCGCGGCTAATACCACTGGGCCAACTCTGCATAATATAGGCTCATATGTTTTTATTTTTTTTACTTTTTATTAATGAATAATATACTGAGGCAAATATCATATGTGATATAAGGTTAACTAATTTAAGGCTTGTCCACTGACTGGGGTTAATTGCTAGTTTTAGTTTAGTTCAACTAAATGCATGTAATTACAACTTAAACATAGCTCATACAAAATTACCTACATTCAACTCGACAAAATTACTAACATAGAGCGAAGTGACTCATACTGTCGTGTAACACGTATTTATCTTTTTTTGGTTATTCATTCACGAAATATTAATACGCTTATTATGTTAGACTCAGTTATTAAATGTAAAAAATACGGAAGTCTTTTGATATAGGCTTCATGTGATACTATTAAATTCAAATTAGTGACGTTGGTTCTTCCGTGATTTAGTTTGCGTGAGATACTTTATTTTAGGTGGAATATACATATCATAAGAGGGTCATCGGCAATGAATTACTGGTTGAATCTAGGTTTCTGAACCTCGAAGATCGGCGCCGAGTTGCCAGCCTGTTGGTTTTTGAACGGTTACATTTCGGGGAGTGTGCGTTTGAATTGCATGAACTAATTGCTCCTAGCCCGCTCCATCATCGGACTACAAGACGTACGGCGATGCGTCATCGGTACATAGTGGACATCCCACCCATACGCACCAAACATTTTAGGAATACTTTTATTATGCGTACAGCAATGGAGTGGAATTCCCTTTGGGATCTGTATCTCCTGATAGGTAAAACCTGGGTGTCTTTAAGCCAATCAAAAAAAAAAAATATTATCGTCACCTTACGAAATAGTAGTTTATGCAATGGTCATATAATAGGGGTTATTAAAACACGAGCGTGGGTTTATCACATGAGGCGTTTTAATACCTAATTATATACCGTTGCATACACTATTTTATCTTCACTCATACAGTTGAAATAGAATAAAAGTGGAAAAGGAAAAAATATGCAGTATGGCGGTCAATTTAGATTCTCACTGCACCACGACTGTTAATGTCAATGAGCCCATAAGCGCCAATAAATTAAAAAGTAAAAGTGTGCTATAAAAATTAAAAAGTTATTTTATGATGCAGTTGTTTGAAAATGCTAGTTGGTACTTTCGATTATTGAAAACTTGACGGATGAATGACGTAGTGGTTGTGTGAATTACTTCTACGCTACGGGTTGTGACTTGTGGGTTTTGTTGGTTTACGCGAACTATGCTACGTGCTAGGGATCTGCAACGTGCCATGGTATGTTTTATGTTTTATTTATTTATTTATGTACACATAAAACACTTAACAGAGAAAATAAATAGTACAGACCTGCGACAGGAAAGTTGGATGATATACGAAGACACAGTGTGTAGAAGAAAATAAGGAAACATACAAGTAAAATATCAAAATTTAAAAAACCCCCGACAACTTTATCTTACGAAAACACCCCGATTCAAACAGTCAAATGGCCCGTAACTTTTGAACTGCTGAACCGATTTAATTCAAACATAGCTAAGAACACTCTCGACCAAATCACCTTTTAAACAAAAAAAATAAATCAAAATCGGTTCATCTGTTTAGGTGCTATGATGCCACAGACAGACACACAGATACACAGCAACACACGTGTAACTTGTAACACCCCTCTTTTTCCGCCAGGGGTTAAAAATAGAATAACAACTTAACTAATTATATATAAATAACACATATACCTTAACTAAATATATAGAAGATAAAAATACATACATAATAATATAATTTACAATATGGTGGAGAGGTAATGATCTTTGACTTGTTTCTTGAATAGATATACATTTTGTGAATCACGAATTTTAGGTGGAAGTGTTATGTTTTTCTTTAAAAAACATTGCAGCGCACTAGGAAATTCTTCCTGTATCGTGGATGCGTTTATAAACTAACATACACAAGACACCCAAATCCGCAACAATTACTTAACTGTAGGTCAGACAAATATTATTTCCGTCCGGGAATCGAACCCGCGACACGCTGCGCAGCGGCCTATCGCTCAACCACTACGCCAACCATGTCGTCAACGGTATCTACATTCCGACTCGCTCCCGCAGATTCGCTATGATCGGCTACGCATAGTACGCTACAGGTCCGCTACGCGATACTCGTTACGATCAGCTACGCGATACTTGCTCCAATCGGCTACGCGGTTCATGCTACGATCAGCTACGCGTAGTACGCTACGGGGCCGCTACGCGATACTTGCTCCAATCGGCTACGCGGTTCATGCTACGATCGGCTACGCGTAGTACGCTACGGGGCCGCTACGCAATACTCGTAACGATCGGCTACGCGATACTTGCTCCAATCGGCTACGCGGTTCATGCTACGATCAGCTACGCGTAGTACGCTACGGATACGCTACGCGATATTCGCTAGGGTTGGTTACACATAATACGCTACGGGTCTGCTACGCGATACGCGCTACAGTCTATGACGCTATGGATTTTTGTATGCTATGCACCGCTGCGATATAACAAACTGAGCGATGGTTCTGCTAACCATGAAAATAGGAAATAATTCTGTGTATTAGAAAAACCTAATTGGCAAGCGACTCGTCAAAAGGTATATTCTATGAAAATTTTAAATTTCTTTTCAATTGGGTTTTCAAATACGCTGCTACTACACGATTGATGCGTATCATACGAAGATGCATTTCATGTTATTATACCCATTGAATTTATTTGGTCGATCATTTTGGATAATTCGAGAGAAATAAATCTGATTTCTGTGTTTTCCTTTTTGAGATCGCATCAGTAAATATATTTTTAATACAGTATGATGTAGTTTTTTTATTATCTATAGGCTCGCTAATGAATCAGTCAATCAATTCAATAGCTCTGGAATTGTATTGCGTGTGAGATTACACATTTCTTCACGAATTGTACGAATAAACTGTTCAGTACATTTTGCCGATTTATCTATATCTGTACTTAATATTATAAAGAGGGTTGATTTGTATTTTTTTATGTAACGAATAAACTTTAAAACTACTGGGCCGATTTCAAAAATTCTTTCACCTTTGTGAAGCTACACTATCCCCAGGTGACATAGGCTTTTGATCCCTGTTTTCCTACGGGAACAGGCACTACGCGGGTGAAACCGCGAGGCGTCCGCTAGTGCAAATATAAATGTATGGGGCTGTTGATAATTTTTTCAGGATTTCAGGGTTGGTCCCATAGTAAAAGTTGTTCACAACGATGATAAGAATAGAAGAATGACACCTTTTCAAGGTTTGCGATTATATACTCAGTTACACCTTGTATATAATGATGAGTACAATAACCCCTTTTCAGGTTTAGTGTGTATTCTGTAACACGTTTGTATTGTATTTATTACCACCTCGTGTTTTCCTTTAGAGAATAGAAAGTTCCTACTGATATAGAAGCAAAGAAAACAGCAGAAATACACGTGTTCTCGGGAGAGAAAGGCACAATGGACACTTGTTTTGAAACAATTGGAATAGTTTAATAATATTATGTTATATCCGAACAGATTTCTCAGAACGGATGTAATAGGAATTAAAATTGGAATAAACTAGCTGTTTCCCGTGGCTACGTTCCCGTGGTCTATCTCACAAGAGCCGTGTAAAATTCTATGAAAAAGTGTTGTTTTAGTGTTCCGTACCCAGAGGGTAAAAACGTCACCAGGCTGTATCTCATGAACCGTGATAGCTAGACAGTTGAAATTTTCACAGATGATGTATTTCTGTTGCCGCTATAACAACAAATATTAATAAAAAAACTTAATTCAAAAAATCAAAAAACCCGACTGCTTCAAAAGCGAACTAAAAAGTCGTAAACAAGGAAAAAATCATGCTGTGCAGTCGGAGGATACATATTCGCGGGCTGGCTGACCATAATCTGGTGTATCCTCCGCCTGCACAGCATGATTTTTTCCTTGTTTACGACTTTTTAGTTCGCTTTTGAAGCAGTCGGGTTTTTTGATTTATAACTTTTTAGTTAGTTTTTTTAGAATTAGATACATTTAAACATATAAGTGTTATATATTTTTGAAATCACCTCTTAAAACTCTTTATTTTGATACCCCACACGATGGGTTTGGAAGAAAAAAAAAATTTGGGACCCCACAATATGGCACCGCCATTTTTCTATTATACAATTTTAGTGTAGCCTATGACACTCGCAGGGTTAAGACGCATCGATTGACGTATGAATCATCAAAATCGGCCAACGCGTTTGGTCTCTGGAACGCCATATAGGAACAAACATACATACATACATACATAGACTGATAAACACATTACCCTCCTTCGGCAGTCGGGTAAAAACAGAATAAAATAAATATTTAAGTGGAGCTCCCATACAACTAACGTGATTGTTTTGCCGTTTTTTGCGATAATGCTACGAAAACCTTCGTGCGCGTGTCCGACTCGCACTTGGCCGGTTTTTTTTCCTAGTCTATAGTCTATCCTGGATTTCTGTTAGTACTGACCAATCAGTACTAACAGAAATCCAGACATATTATATACAAACAATTTTGCCCCTTTGTATTTATAATATTATTTTAGATAAATAAAAATTTCGAAGTCAGAAATTGTACTTTGATAACTCCTATTTGATGCAGCAGCATTTCTTCTTCTTTTAAAGGAATTGAACGTTAAACTATCATGGTTAAACTGCGCGGGAGTGCGTAGTGCGATCAGTTCTAGACCGAGGCACCACAAAAACCGGTACAGAACTCGATGTACGGATCCTTGAGTCGATGAAAAGTGGATCTAGGGGTTTGGAGAACCTGGTTATTGTGGTAGACATTATGTTCTTATGGAGATAGGAGAGATTGTCTGTCCGGAACTGAAAGATGTTCCGTTCATCAAACGTCATTAAATAAACATTTAAAGTATTAATAGTGATAAATTCACTCAGACATCAGAATCAGAAATCATTTATTTGCAAAGAATTTAGGTAACAAAACATAGTTTTGATGGTGTAAAAAAGAAAAAACAATTGGATCCAGTACATTCTGGGCGCACGGTTGGCGCAGTGGTTGAGCGATTGACTGCTGCGCTGCGTGTCGCGGGTTCGATTCCCGCACGGAACAAATATTTGTATGATCTACAGATAGTTGTTCCAGCTCTGGGTGTTGTGTATGTGAGTTTATATGTTTGTAAACGCACCCACGATACAGGAAGAAATGCCTAGTGTGGGGCAAGGTTTTATTTAAAAATAAAAAAACTACCGTATGGCATGCAACATTAGGCACTATAATAATCATAAGCATTGCAAATCTAAATTAATCAAAAATTGTCAGTTAATCAGTTTCTAATGTCATATTCTGGGCACGTTTCCCATTGACATCGATGTGGACGAATTTTTTGATGCACAATGAGGTCTTTTCCGTCTCCCTTTTGTATTTGTATATAGGTTTGTTTTTGTTTTTAGAATTTTCAATTGTTTATATGTCATATTCTTAAAAGTTAAATTTAAAAAATATGACATTAACTCTTGCCTTTCCTTATTCATTTATCGAAGTTAAACGACGATAACTTCGTAGCTTAAGGGTATATTATATATTTCCAGTTCCTCATTTTTGTACAGCATTTCTGATAAGAACGTACATTATTAAATGGGGAATTTTTAACTGCACCTCTATTTAGAAATTTAAGCAAACAAAATATCTCCACTAATAACCTACTGCAAAACAATATTACTCACCGTAAAACAAAAATACTGATTTGCACACAAATTATTCAATTAAATATAAAATAAATGTGAATTAGTCCAAGAGCGAGCGAAGCGAGCTCGGGAGCTTAGGGCACCCCGACACGGATAGGTTAGGTTCGAAGGAGATGACGGGAGCTGAAGTGAGCGAGCAAAGCGAGCGAACTCAGCTCCCGTCATCTCCTTCATGTTAGGTTACTTTAGACCCTGCAGACAGAAATAGGAGCCCTGCGCAGCGGGGCTCCGTCGACTTTGTTTCGTTTCCCCCCCTCCCTTAAAACTTAAATATTTTGTTGCACTCGAAGAATTATTAGATTTACTTTTAGTTAACAGATAGTTATTCAGTAAAACAGTTAAGCTTTAAAGATCTAGCAGTATAGTATAATTCATTTATTTGATGAGCAAATTTAGTGTGCAATTCAGTATTTTTGGTAGTAATATCGAATATTTTGATTGAAAAAAGGGGAATTACAGTTAAAGTATTAAATACCACCCTTATTAAATGTTGAAGGTAAATATGTAAAGAATGTTCAAATAAAAGTCCATTGAACAATAATGCACCGGTGCCTATATTAGGTATTTTGATCACGCTTCCGGACTCACGTACGGCCATAGACATTCGTAGAGCGTTGAACTCTTTTGTACCACAACATTCGGACAAGATTTTATTTGTCTCCTTATTTATATTATTACTTGTTTACAATCACTATTCACTATGTCTGATAAAACGACACCTAAAATAAATCGCGCAAAAATATTTTATTTTCAACTCTCAACTTCATACGATAAGCAAACGAAACTGTTGCGGAGCGTCGATAAATTGATAAAGAAACAATTTGTACAACAAATTAGTAACTAGCTTACACACGGAAATGACTTATGTAAATTGCAAATCATCTGTGGACGCAAGGTGTTCCGCGTTTTTCAGCGCCTTTGGTTTCGTCGAGTCGATTCCGTCAATCAGCGCTAATAATCACATCGTTGCCCGCGAAATATGTGCATTTCCTCGGTTTTATTATATCCGAGTGAGGTGGTTGGGGCTGCGGGCGCGTGTACTCGGCGCTCGCAGTCGGCAGTAGCACGAGGGCGCCCGCACCGGTCGCACGTCGCGCTCTGCTCTCCATGATGTCCGCGGCGACCACGCGCGCTCGCTCTCTCCGCTCCAACGGTACACAGGCGCGCCGCCGCCACTGATCCGCTAGCTGACATGTTTACGCCGCTGCTGTTTACTATTACATGAATAAAGTTTTTCTCAGCTGTCCACATTAACGCGTTCGTGTGTATGCGCACCGGCTGAAGGATTGCGAAACTGTACAAGTGAAGTTTAAAAATACATTGGCAACTAGTGCGAAGTGACGTACATCAAGATGTGTGCGTGCAGCAAGTTTTGCGACTTCTGGAAGAACTCATGCGGAGCAGGTGAGATCCTCGGCCACTTTCTAATGCCTGCCGCTCGTGTGTACGCGCCCTATTCCTTTCTAAACCGACACTGTTGGCAAAAACTTTACTAAACTTGTTTGACAATATAAAGTGAAATCGTTTCCACAAACGCTGATCAGATGCCGCCGTCGTTATTTCGAAAAGAGACGATTGAATATCAAAGATTGTCTGAATTAAGAGTCGCGTCAACGTCCTTAGTGTATCAGAAAACTAATTGGGTCCGTGCCCATACATAAATTGTCTTTATTAGCTTCGGTTGTATGTTGTACGGCAAGATTGTTCTCATAAGCCTTGAATTATAATATGTTAACCATGTACCTAAGGAAATAATTAGCTGCTAATATGGTTGTAGCTATTTTTTTATATATTCCAAGTCAGTTGTTTACTTCTAGTACCCGCATATTTACAGCAGCTGAATGCAGTCTGATCAGCGAAACGGGCATTAATACAAATTATGATTAATTTGTATGTAAATTTCCAATAGGAATGTTATCGAAAAATGTAAACAAGCGAGCTGCCAAGGTAATAAACGATGAGGGCATCAGTTTGACTAGTGCCTAGCTAAACAATAATACGGATTACTGCGGCTGAATGAAAATGTGATCATGTCACTGCGATGTAGGCTTTAATGGCGTAGAACTCCTTGTAATTTAATTTTGTAATTATTAAAGTCTAGACTAGATTAAAGCTCCCTAGGGTTTTTTGGGACAATCCCACCGCACTATTCCCAAACCACTGCTAGTCCTGAAAGCCAGAATCAACTTTGGCGACCACCAGTAAAGCGAGGCAATCAAGCTCGATGAAGTTCCGGAGAATGAATTTAACTGTCTTGGAGGAGAAAAAAAAAAAAAAATGACCACTTCCCTCCATATCAAGCAGGAGACAACAAACAAAGCCAATAGGCATTAAGGATCGTTAGGCCCTAGGGATTAAAAAGTTCAGGATTATATTGAATGTTAAGGCACTATTCAATATATTCAACCTTGATATGTTATCTGAAAACTTTAGTGAATTGCCCGTTGCACCCTCTGAGATTAACGAACTTAGGACCTCGTGTTTGGCAGCTATGCTATCTACCACATATACTTGCCATATACATACAATTATCCGATGAAAAGATAACAGCAAACCGTTCTAATGTCAAATCGTGAACCAAAAACTATATTCACATACATTTCACAACACGAACTAACGTCATGTCACGATTGATCACTATCGCTATTATTATAATATAACAACTATATGTTTGTACGTCCGGGTATGCCTGGCTTCGGAAGGATTTGGTTAAGTGAATGTACTCTCAAGGTCTGTGACGTCACACGAATCCGTCTGGTCACAGCTTCTGAGTTGACATAGCAACAACCACTTAAGACTGGTTTGTCTAACCGGCAGGTTTATTATCAGACCTTTATACCCGTTGCATCAAGTTACACCTTGAAACTCTTGTCTGCGGTAATCTAATATGAACACAATATTCTATTTCCCACATCGACAGTATGTTTCGCAAACGAACAATAAGGTTGCATTGCAAGGCATTGAAGCACCTACATTACTGTCAGTGGACGACTTATTTGAAGTAGGTTTTATTTAAAATTTTGCTTAGAGTTGCGAGATTTCTTTCATGTTGCTCTCGATTTCTGAATTGAGAATTTTAATTTGAGTATTTATCAAACTCTACTCAAAGTTCTGAATTCGGAAACCGTCTATTAAGTTTAGATAGAGCTTAATATCACAAAACCAACATCCCTTTATTGAAAGATTTTCCTCATAGAACAAGTCTGTAGATGCCTGTTGAACGTGGAATTCATCCTTTAAATGTACACCATGCGTTTTTTTTTTCAGCAAGAATCCGATACTCGAAAGTGTAGTGTGTGTGTGTGGAGTGTGTGTGTTTGTGGAACATGTGTGTGTGTGTACTGTACTACTCAATTTACAAAAAAGGAAAATTCTATGTTATTTTGGCAGAATAACACGCTACTGGTCTTGTATTAACTTTGTTTGCAGCTATGCGGCTATCCTTTAGCATTCTAGCTCACAATAACATTAAAGCAACAGACCAAAACTGTAAATCTACTTTTCTAATTTATTCAACGCTGTTTTACGCGTGGGAATTACAAATGTATGCCGTATAAACATCGTTGGGCGAGCTAAAATAGGACTTTGTTCGATCAAATAAAACCTTTTTTAATAAATACCTTTCCTAATAAATTGTGAGTGTCGAACCACTACTTGTAATAGTGTTGGGTTCTTCGTTGCCATGGAAATCTATGTTAATTTTGTTTCTTTCATGTCACGTTAGTAAGGTCAAAACAAGTTTAACGGTCTGCTGTAGACTGGATTTGGCCGCGGTTTCGCTTGGCCGGTCAGCTGAAACGAGAGCATTTGGCTATCACGGTTAAGGTGATGCATGGACTTAAGTTAGGGTATGATTAAATTGCCATTTATGTTCGATAGAAAAAAGCATCAGGGAGGAGAGGAGCAAGGGATCATAGTCTCCTGAGGTTTGTTATATACAATACTAGCTGACCCCCGTGGCTTCGCTCCCGTCAAAATTATAGGCTATGTTACTCAGGAATAATGAAGATTTCCATAGGTGAAATATTTTTTTAAATCGGTCCAGTAGTTTCGGAGCCTATTCGGTACTAACGAACAAACAAACAAAGAAATCTTTCCTCTTTATAATATTGGTATAGACTAGCTGTTGCCCGCTACTTCGTCTGCATAGCATTTGTATTTCGAATATCCTATTGTTTTATATTGTAGGTGTATTAGTTCACCATACAAATTTCCACCCCCTATTTCACCCCCTTAAGGGTAATTTCCGGTATAAAAACTATCCTATGTCCTTCGCAGTATCTCAAACTAGCTTCATACCAAATTTCATCGAAATCGGTTCAGCGATTTAAGCGTGAAATAGTAACAGACAAACATACAGACAGTTACTTTCGCATTGGATCATTATCTGCCGAGCCTTTTCCCAACTATGTTGGGGTCGGCTTCCAGTCTAACCGGATTCAGCTGAGTACCAGGGTTTTACATGGAGCGACTGCCTATCAGACCTCCACAACCCAGTAACCGGGTAACACGGTACCCCGTGGCTAGACTGGTGTCAGATCTCAAGCTTCTGACTACTCGTAACGACTGTCAAAGATCTTCATATGACAGCCGGGACCAACGGCTTAACGTGCTTTCCGACGCACGGAGGAAACTCGGTATGTTGAAATGGTCACCCATCCACGGACCGACCTCGTCAAGCGTTGCTTAACCTTGAAGATCGACCCATGCGGCTGTTATTATTTAGCCACGAGCTCCTCGAGCGCATTGGATGCGAGATAAATATAGATGTAATGATCAATTTAACTTATTATTTCAATGAGATGACGTAGTTTTTCACTGATTTACATAGACGCGAATCTACACACACACAACTTGCTAACAGATTTATTATATAGTAGTTAGTAGATATAAACTCGCATGCTACTAACACATTTAGTTATAACGGTAACCGTTATAATAAGACCAAGTGACCTTCAACATATAACTTTATAGTCGCGGTCAGTTCTTATAAACTCTATTATTTTTGTAAACAATAGCTCTTGACTTCTGCGGTTGAAGTTATTGTTAGTATTACTGCTAAGAGACTCATCAGTTAAGGATGATTTATGCTAAACCGTAGCGGGCGCGAGCAGAGCCCCGTGCGTGGCACGGACGAGGCCATGTTTCAAAATTCCCGCGCTCTTCTCAACTCGTTGTACCAAAACGTAGCACGTACGGGACTCGGACACGGCTCGCGCCCGCCTCGGTCTAGCATACTTCATCCTCTTGGCCTTAATGATACTGACATCTATCCGTAATTCGTTTCGTAATGTGGGTAAAATTATGTTTATTTTTGCAACAAATCTTGAACTCCAAAAAATATTGGGAAAAAAAACAACGTACTTACCTAATTCGCTTTCGTATAACGCTCGAACCCAATAGCGTATCTGTCAGTAGATTTGTCTAATAAAGATTTGACATTACTTGTATGGATCGTAGGCCATAGAGAAGAATAGTTCGATGTCAGCGATGACAATTGTCAGAATTCCAAAATGTAAAGGATGCATCACCTGCCGTTCGATAGCACTTGACAAACTAAAAAAAAATTGGCATTTTCACTTGACTAGAGCATCTGTCAAAATCTTATCCCTAGTAGGCAATTCAGGCAACTCTACTGACAGATACGTCATTTGTTTCGACCGAAAATCACACAGAGAACGGCACCCATTAGGACATGTCTGTGAAGCCATAGACAGCTGTGAATTAACCAGATTAAATCTTAATCAGTGCTAATCGACAGTTTGCTAACCTGTAACCTGCAAACAATATAAAACAGTTGACTGTCACAGATTGATAGACGTGTCTCGTGCCTCGTTCGGAAGCGCCACTCGACTTGCGTGAGACTGGGAAACTGGGCAACACACATGTTTTGGTAATAAATAAAACACATTCAGAATTCACATTAAACAATATTTTACTGAAAAAATAGTTGTGCAACTGTTTGATAGATTAATATCTAAAATAATGAATCCATGTTATTTTCTGATACTTTTCTTTTTCTTTACTTTTTTAGGGTTCCGTACCCAAAAGGTAAAAACGGGACCCTATTACTAAGACTCCGCGGTCCGTCTGTCTGTCACCAGACTGTATCTCATGAACCGTGATAGCTAGACAGTTGAAATTTCACAGATGATGTATTTCTGTTGCCGCTATAACAACAAATACTAAAAACGGAATAAAATTAATATTTAAGGGGGGCTCCCATACAACAAATGTGATTTTTGTGCCGTTTTTTGCGAAAATGGTACGGAACCCTTCGTGCGCGAGTCCGACTCGCACTTGGCCGGTTTTTTACTTTGCTTTTTTCTTTTCTTTTATCTTTGTTTTTTGTCTTTTTATGATGCTATCCAGCCGGTTTCACAATCATTGTCTACTCAATGTGGTTGAGAGCTCAGATTTGCTGCTCTGTTATGTGCTCTCATGTGACTTGCATATCCACCCTTGGAGAAAACTGCGAGCACAAAGCGGACACGTCAGTAAACCGTTGACTACGTGATAAATAGTAGCTCTTGGTGGTCTAGCTTTGAGGTCATCGCGTTTCTGGTCCAATTCCAACCTCCTTCCATCCTCAAAGACCTGCCGCTGCACACGGCGTTTCACTCGGGCCAATTTTGTGCCTATTTCTCCCAAAGTGTGGGGTCAATGTCACCTCCCTTCATGTGTCTATTCTGAACATCATTGAAGCGCAAGAACTGCCCACCACGCCTCCGTTTCGCTTCCTGGAGTTCAGAATAGAATATACGCTTAGCTAGCCTTTGTTCCTGTATCCTGGAGTCATGCCCACACCACCTTAGCTGACGTCTCATCAGGTAGGCCTCTATACCAAGGACCTTTGCTCGTCTTAAGACGTTTGTGTTTAGATTGTCAGATCGTGTATTCTATCATACCCTTGCTCCAACTGTTCACGGATAGTCTCTGTGAGTGATATCATGACATGAACATAATTCATTTAATATTAATTAAATTATTACTTCTTCTGTCGACACAAGAAACCTTTACGCCGACTCGTAGTAATATTCCCTCACATTTAACCCTTGACAAATATGATTAACGCAAATACTTCACTTTTCATTGTCACGCCTTGACATTGAGTGAGATAGTGACACTTGTACGGACAGATTTTATTTTATATTATGTCGTATAAGTATAATAACTACGCATATATAGGTATTTTAACTTTAGTTGTGTATCATTATTGCATAAACATCTAGATTACTCATCTTACTTATGAATCATTAGAAATGTCCTCAGCTTCGCTCCTCCCGGAAAACCATGCAGTTTTTCAGGATAAATATAGCCACGACCCTCCGGGATATTGCTGCTCATTAAAACAATTGTCGTGATCGCATTAGTAGTTTCTGAAACTACCCATTACAGACATACTATAAACCACAAAACCTACAATTTTACCTCTTTTAAATGATTTTATTTCTGTAAGTTGGTTTGTACAAACACTTTTTCATGTCGATCATATTTTTTTAAACTAGATTTGGTCGGCGATTCCTATCTGACTGCTCTGAGAAGAAAGGCCGAAACAAACTCAATGGTCACATTCTCTTTTAAAGTCCAGACAAAATCTTGGTTAGATCATGTGAATACCATGTAGATTGATGTCTGAAATGGTCTTTTGAGGAAATAACCAGCCAGATTGAGTGGACCTGACCAGTCGGTGCACACATTTGTCAGTAACCGAATTTAAGGAGGTCAACGATTTGACGAACAGTTCCAAAGAAAGGACAATCGGGTAGGCCACATAAATTACTTAAACTGCCAGACCTTGATTAAAAATTAATTGAGACAAAAAAAAACCGGCCAAGTACGAGTTGGACTCGCGCACGAAGTTATCCTACCAGTATCGCAAAAACGGCAAATAAATCAGGTTAGTTGTATGAAAGCCCCACTTAAGTATTTATTTTATTCAGTTTTTAGTATTTGGTGTTATAGCGGCAACAGAAATACATCATCTGTGAAAAGTTCAACCGTCTAACTATCACGGTTCATGAGATACAGCCTGGTGACAGACGGACAGACAGACAGACGGACAGCGGAGTCTTAGTAATAGGGTCCAGTTTATACCCTTTGGATACGGAACCCTAAAAATTGATCTATAGTCTTAACATTCACAATAATTAAAATAAAATAATATTGTTTCTTTAAAATTAAATACTTTAAGTATAATAATATTTAGAATATTAAAGTAGGTATATAGATATAGATAGAACATTATAATTTAAATTTTGAAGGTTACCGAGATTCCCAAACTACTCATTCGGACGACCCAGCTTTCGTTTTATAAACGATTCATTTACATAACTCGTGCAGAAACACAATTCCTGTTGATGACTTTTCCCTGTCAGAAAGTGGGCCGTTGACGTAACGTGGACAATTATTTCCCAAAGCTAATCTCCATGTGGAAGGAGCTTTGTTTATGTGTGCGGTAACATTGAGGCATGTTCTGCATATTATAGCACAATGCCATCGGACAGAACGTGCTCAGAATCAATTGAATTTACTGGTCTCTTAGATTCTTGAATAATTAAAAAAAAAGCCTTACGCACAAAGTTATGAGTATTTGCAAAGGATACTTTAGTACAGGGGCTCGTGGTTAAGGGTCTTCCACCGCTTTAGTGCCGTAAAACAGTAACTTTCTAAAGCATACTCCTTAGTAACGGCTTGGTTAAAAGTTTTGTAAAAAATATAAATTTATTATTGATTCATGTAGATTATTTGTAAAACATGTTTTTTTCGTGTAACTAATAGTATTGCTTTAAAAAAAAAAATAACTACACGATATTTTGTCGCATATTTTGGATTTTCCCCCAAAACGTTTTAAACTATTTTTACACAGAAAAATTGCTGGCTGGAATTTCTTCATAACTGAAATAGCATATGTAAATCTAAGAATATTTTGCAATTAAAACTGTCCGAAAGGAGGTTCTATATTGATATTATGGGGCACAGACAGTACTGCGTTAACATTGGGGAATATATACGCCTTAAATAGCAAGTCTTACCAAGGGTATCGTGTTCCCCAGTAACTGACTTGTGGACTGTGGAGGTCAGAAAAACATTCATTCCATGTTTAATACTGGTATTCAGAATCATCCGGTTAGATTGGTAACCGACCCCTCAGTAGCAGCCCCAAGTACATGATGACTTGGTACAATAATACATATGGGCCTTATTTAAAATACTTTGTGCAATTGTAAAATATATTTTTTAAATAAGCTTTTTAGCTTACCGTGCATTGGCATCCAAACCTAAAGTGTATGCAAATTTCATCTTAATCGGTTGAGGATAACTGCTATAAAATTAAGTTGCAAGATTTGACCCGAACTACATAGTACATATATACATTGTAAGTTAATAAAAAGCTTGTCAAAACTTGTCTTTTTAAACACGGCAGATTCTAAATTTAAATTCTCCATAGAAATTTTGAATTAAGAATCCGATATTCAGTGCTTAAACTTATTTATAAAAAATGGCCACGATGTTTAGTTTAGCAGATTCTTTGTTCAAATTTTCTGTAGAGATTTTGAATCTAGAATATGCTAAGCAATCGCTAAACAATATCAAGATTTTTATAAATAAGGCCCGATTTTTCAATAACTCTTAACTGAGGAATAAAAATGGCCGTTTGACATATTTTTTTATACCAAAGCTGTGTGAAAAATCGGCCCGTAGTGTGATGGTTAAAAATTTCTTATAAATAAGGGACATTCAATTAGTATAATAGTATCGTGTCATGGTGTAACAAAAACCTGCCAACAACATCGATATATTGCGGTTTGACAAAAAAACAGAAGGTTATTGAAATCAACAAGCAACATTCAAGGCGACGATAACCTACTAATCGTTAATTACTTCACAGCGACCTTTTTGTTTTTACCTGGCGGAATAAGTAGTGGAAAAGTGTACTCACTGTTTCAACAGCTGGCTATGACATGCAATCAGGATTCCTTTGCAAAAAAGGGATAGCGCTATTCGTCCTGTATAGCTCATTCTCTCTCTTACAACGGAATCATGATTCTATTGGCACGTCATAGTAAGAGGGTAGGGTGAAGCTGCATGTAGATCCCTGCGATTGGTCTTTGATAACGTGCCAATATTACCAAATATTTGTGACATTGTAGCGTAAATAATTCTGCTTTCATAAACATATTTCGCATCTTTTAGGCTAAGAATATAAGTCTTCTCCACATCCTCGTCCCAGTGACTATATTTTAAGGCCTACATTGTGTCCCACAGATGGACAGAGCCTTACACTTTCTCCTTCCAAATCTCTCTGCGTTGAGCGAGATCTGGCCAAGTATGCCTTACTCTACTAACTTTTAAGGCGCCGATTCCCTTGAGTAGCTGATTTTAATATGAGAATCACGTCTAAACGGCTAGTCGTCATTTATTGGAAAATATATATGTTATAGTAGACCATTTTCTTAATAGTTTCATCTCAGCAAATTTTGAGTTTTATTCGTATAACATAGTGTAATTAATTTGTAAAGTTTGTCTAAAACGGACAAAAACACGACAATCACACCAAAACCGCTGGGCGTATTTTAATGAAATGGCCACCATATCAAAGACAATTTAATTATCTACATTTTGATCTGAAGCTTTTTTTTTAAGTCAAAGAATAATAAGGAAAGTACAAAAAACTACAAAATTTTGGGTCGCGCGGGTGTGAAACGAGTGCGCGTTTTGTTCCCACATTTAAGACGACGACTAACGCCAACGAAGGTCGTTGGCGTTAGTCGTCGTCTTAAATGTATATTTAGATATGTTGGCTGTACGATATTTCTTAGCAAAAAATCTGTATCAAGCACGCTTCTCAGCTGTAATTAATAATAGACATACCGAAGCATTGTTCTTTCCAATTTGATTGTGTTTGTTGAATAAATATTTAATACCTACTATTGTTATATTTAACCTATTTTGCGCATTGTGCACAAAAACAAGATAATTTGTATTGACGGCTTTTCGCCATATTGATCTTTATAATTGTTTTTCCATATTATGATAACATGTTTATTGTTTGATAGAGAATGTAGGTAAGTCTACTTTGTTTTTGTTATATATCTGTTTTATTCAGATATGTCTAATTTAGATACTGGCCTGTTACTGTCTCACTAGAGGGAAGATCTCTTCTAAAACACAGAAGGCACGAGCATTAATCACGAATTCACGAGACCTTCTCAATATGTGTTGGAGATTTGAAACTTATCTATAGTAATACCACAGATAATATAATACTAGCATGCAGATGCCTCATCCCATAAAAAGAAACCGTGCCGCGTTTTTCTTCTGATTATACCGATTATTTTTTATAAATCGATCGCGTTCGGTTCCGTTCCACGGCGATAGATAGATCACAATCTATATCCGTGGAACGGAACGGAACCGAACGCGATCGATGTACAAAAAATAATCAGTATAGAACGTCGGCACGGTTTCTTTGTATGGGATGAGACACCACTGGTAATACTATACAAATAATAAAAAGAGGTAAAGTTTGTGAGTTTGTTTGTAGGAAGTTATCTATGAAATGACTACCACGGAAGTGAAGAAGTTGGAAAAAGGCTAGTATTAAATATTAAGTTCAGCAACCTAATGGCGTTAGTGGAATTGTGAAGGCAAAGGGTTTGACCCACTGAAAGAGTATGACAAATTCTCTTAAAATAATTAGGTATTGCAAAAAAATAATTTAATTATAGTTATTGGATGCTTTCATTGGTGAAGATACTCTTTTCGAAAGAGTCCAATAATTTTTGGTAATACCTAATTATTTAGAGATAATTTATCAGACTCTTTCACAGGTTCAAACCCTTTGCCTTACCAAATAACATATACACGCAATTAGGCTGCAGGTTTCCTCATTATTGTTTTTCTTCACCGTTGTAAGAAATGAGCAAGATAAACTTAGAAAGTACATATGAATTTTAAAGTCACAGTTACTTACCCAGATTTGAACTTTGAACAATGTCTTATGGGCCACCACGACACATTTATCTTGCGAAAACACCCCGATTCAAACAGTAAAACGCCCATAACTTTTGAACGGCTGAACCGATTTTATTTAAACATAGCTAAGAACACTCTCGACAAAATTACCTTTCAAACAAAAAAAACTAAATCGAAATCGGTTCATCAGTTTAGGCGCTATGATTCCACAGACAGACACACAGATACACAGACACACAGATACACAGCAACACACGTGAAACTTATAACACCCCTCTTTTTCCGGCAAGGGGTTATAAAACAGAAAATTATTGACGGTTTTGTAAATAAAAAAATACAAAATACTTAAGTAAAGTCGTCATTGTTATCGCAAACAACTTAGCTATTAATGTTTTCAGATATTGTAATGTACCGAGATGGCTATTAAAATGCGCATACTATAATCGCACTCAATAATCTCATCAACATTTTGTTTACCTAGCTCTGAGGAAAATCGTTGAAAAATAACATAAACCTGTAATGCATCGTGTAGTATATAAAGTAAGCAGGTTTTTTTAATCTTTGTTTTATGATCTGCAATGGTATGTATAATTTCCAAAACACTTAAGACTGAAATGAAAACTTCCAAGTATAAATTCTTAAAAGTTTTTCTATCAGCTGAAACACTTGTAGTAAGTAGTATGAGAGCCCGCTGCAAAAATCTGCAGATATTTATAATTATTCTTATATATTTTGGGTTAACTATCAAACATAAATTTCAATTTATTTGATGAAGATTGTTGTGGCTAGATATTTCCAGGCAACCCCGCATCAATCTATTTTTACCCGACTGCCGAAGGAGGGTAATGTGTTTATCAGTCTATGTATGGATGTATGTTTATTCCTATGTGGTGTTCTAGAGACCAAACGCGTTGGCTGATTTTTATGATTCGTACGTCAATCGATTCGTCTTAACCCAGTGAGTGCGAGTGTCACTAGCTACATTAAAATTGAAAAATGGCGGCTTTTGTGCGTCATATTGTGGGAGCCCAATTTTTCTTGTTTCTTCCAATCCTGTCGTGTGGGGTATCAAATAAAGGGTTTTGAGAGGCGATTTCAAAAATATATACAACTTATATGTTTAAATGTACCCAATTCGAAAAAAAAATAACTAAAAAGTGTTAAATAAAAACCCGACTGGCTAAAAAGCCAACTAAAAAGACGTAAACAAGAAATAGTTATTTGTTATACAAGAGTGCAAAGTTGCTTTTTAACCGCGTGTTCAATTTTGATGACCGAGCAAGCGAAGGATTCTAAAATTGAATCACGAGCGCAGCGAGTGATTCAAAATCAGAATCCTGAGCGTTAGCGAGGGAATCAAAAGAGCACGAGGTGAAAAATCTTTATCTCGAGTGCAACACGTAACTTTTCATTCCACCTCAGCGAGGAAATGACTAAATGCAAAAAGAAAACGTTTACAATCACAAGATAGGTACACTTTTATTTCAGTTTAGGTATTAATTACTACATTATGACAGGTAAGTATAAGTATTACAGAATAATCTTTAAATTATAACAAAATAATACTAAGGTATAATTAAGAAAATTTTAAAGTAACGTTGCTACAGTTATTGTTGAGGGAGAAAGCTCATTTGCGCATTATTATCAGTTTCAGTCAATTCTGTTGGCGTCAAACAAACTTCCTCGTCGCTAGAATCACTCATTTTAGTTTATTACTTGTTTTCAAGTTTCTTGTTTTTAATATAAGGTTTAACAATGACGTGAAAAAATGCCGCGTAAAGAACCGCGTACAAAGCAAATTGAAAAAAGAACACCAAGAAGGTTCCGAGTCTGAGTTTTTAACAAATTAAAAAAAAGTTGTATGATATATTCGGCACCATAGAGGTAGCAGTAAATAGGTTTAATGATTTTTAATTTTTTTTTTAATTCACAAACTTAGTGCACACGATGTTCTAAATTCAATTTACTTTATCCTCTAGTGAATAAAAACGGCTTTTCCACTCAGATATTGAAGATTAAAAATACTCTTTCCGAGATGGTGGGATGAAAAATATCATGCTTTGCAGTCGGAGGATACATATTCGCGAGCTGGCTGACCAAAACCAGATGTATTTTACACAACTGGATAGAACAACATAAAAAAGGGATTATTTATTTCTTGACCTAGCGAAAAGCCAAGGCTTCATTGCACTCTTGTACGTGGTGAACTGGCAACTCTGTGCTTAGTGTACACTTATTACATTACTTGACATTGAACACCTTATCCGATACAGTATACAATGACATTGGCTGTACGGATGCCCCTTTATTTAAGATACTGTAATGTCAAATACCTAGTTTGCTATACAATGTTTGATAATAAAATAACAAAATTAATTGTAGTTAATAAGATCTTTAATTAATGAGATTAATTTTAATCAATCTTATTAATATACTTACAGTAAGACTGAAAACAAGTTTGCAAAAGAAATAATTTTCCTTTTTAACCGACTTACCAAAAAGGAGAAGGTTCTATGTTCGACTTCTTGTATGTTTTTTTTTTATGTATGTTCACCGATATCTCCGTCAATTGTGGACCAATTTTGAAAATTCTTTTTTTGATTGGTAGAGTATGTTTCGGAATTGGTCCCATTTTAATTTGGTGAAGATCTGATGAAGAACTTCGGAGATATACAACAGAACTCTTCAATAAATAACGGCAAATCATTCGGGATTGCTGCAATCGCATGTCTATTTATTGTTTATACCATTTCATAACATAACATCACGCCAGTACACTATAAAGGGGTACGCAGATCTCTCATTTCACCGGTTATGTTATTCAAGTTTCATGTTATTCGGGTAATCTATTCTGGCGTTATAGGTACCTTACTAAACAACTTGCCTATTTTAGGAAAGTACAACTAAAAAGGGAAAAATAAAAAAACTTTTTTGCAAAAAAATACTACCTACTTCCAAATAAAAAACTACAAAGTGAAAAATAATTTTATTTTTGGAAGTCGGTGTCCATATCGCAAAAAAATGGGAATTAAGAAAGACACCGACTTCCAAAAATAAAATTATTTTTCACTTTGTAGTTTTATATTTGGAAGTCGGTAGTATTTTTTTGCAAAAAAGTTTTTTTATTAATAATGGAGTCTTCTTGAGTCTTTCCTTCATTACTAAGAATCTTGGTTACTGGATCCCTTAAAGCGGACAATCTGCCTCCATCGACTCCAGTCCAAAGTTGCTATCACCGCCTGCTGAAATTTCCTTGACGACGTAGCTTCTTTCAATTGGTCCGACCATCGTGTTGGTGACCGGTATCGTGCTCTCTTACCTTCGGTATT
Source organism: Orthosia gothica (assembly GCA_949775005.1). Taxonomy (NCBI): domain Eukaryota; kingdom Metazoa; phylum Arthropoda; class Insecta; order Lepidoptera; family Noctuidae; genus Orthosia; species Orthosia gothica. The sequence goes on along the minus strand of OX459034.1, from coordinate 28,311,899 downwards.
GCTAACAAGGACCAGCTTTTCAAGGCTGCTATCACCCCCTTGCATTATGTGACCAAAATAATATAAAATACGCTGCAAGCAAACTGTAGACAATCGGGTCTTGATATTGAGTTGTGAAAGGACAGACACATTTGTGCGTTTGGCTGTCCATGGGATTCGGAGAACCCGCCTTCAGCACCACATTTCTAATACGTCTATCCTCTGTCTTTCTCTACGGATTGTCCACGTCTCAACTCCGTAGAGGCTCAGAAAACCAGTGCTCTGAACAACCGGGCCTTGGTTTTGAAACATATACCGCGATTTTTCCTGATGTTCTAAAGACTTGTCATAGCATCTTTAGCCATGGTTATCCGTCGCTCTATTTCCGGGAGCTGCCTTCAGTATTAATACTAGAGACATGATAAATAAAACTATCCACGGTATCGATGCCCTGGATGCTATTGGCGTCCACTAGCTTTCCCGCTGTATCTATATATATTTATTGCAAGCCCTAATTTGGCACTCTCCACCTCCAGTCTATGCAGTATCTCCTTCATGTCGTCAGAAGTTGTAGCAAGGAGAACGGTGTCGTCTGCATAGTTCAGATTGGAGGTGCGCTTTCCACTAACAGCAAACCCCTTTCCTCAGCCCTCAAGGGTTTGCCGGATAATATATAGATAATAATGGATAATGTTTATAATAAAAGCATTTTTTTCATTCAGATAAATAAGAAAATGAATTTCTATAAAATGTTTAAATAGTTCACACGGACATGCCAATCGCACAAGCAAGGAAGTCTTTCAATAAGATCCTGTAGAAACAATATCCGCGCTATGCAATATTCATTCCATTTCTCTCAAGAATATACTTTTTATGAAACCGAGTGTAGTACTTAATACACAATAGTAAAGATAAAAGCCATGACGTTAGGAAAAGCCGGCAATTACCGTAATTGCAGTTGTAATCTGGATTAGAAACCCTTGTGCACCATAAAATGATATCATTGATATTAGAAGACCTTGGGTTTTCACTTGTTAATCACTCTATCGTATTATGTACTTTGAAGTCAGTGTGATACGCATTCAAATCTTAGTCATTTATTACAGTGTCTAGCATCAGCTTTAAATAGTAAGAAAAACAAAAATCCATTGAAAAAATTAAAATTACCAAAAACCCAATTGCTTAAAAAGACGTAAACAAGAAGAAAATCATGCTGTACAGTCGGAGGATACATATGCGCGAGCTGGCTGACCAAAACCAGTTGTATCCTCCGACTGCACAGCATGATTTTCTTCTTGTTTACGTCTTTTTAGTTGGCCCGACTGCTTTCGGGTTTTTTGTTATTTTTTTTTAGAATTAGGTACATTTAAACATATAAGTGTTCTATATTTTTGTAATCACCTTTTAAAACCCTTCATTTTGATACCCCACACGATGGGTTTGGAAGAAGAAAAAAAATTGGGCCCTCACAATATGGCGCCCAAATTCCGCCATTTCTCTATTTTGCAATTTTAATGTAGCCAGTGACACTCGCAGGGTTACGACGAATCGATTGCCAGAATCATCAAAATCGGGCAACGCGTTTGGTCTCTAGTACGCCATATAGGAACAAACATACATACATAGACTGATAAACACATTATCCTTCTTCGGCAGTCGGGTAAAAACAGCTATGACTTACCTCTGATAAGTTTTTGTTGGAATATAAATAGGTACTATTTCGATTTACGGAGCTACTTGCAGCCGACAGCCCTCACAAAAGTATATAAGTACCTAATCATCTTTTGTTTTATTAATAACGCGCTTTGCTATAAATTACACACCACCATAAATTAGGATATGGTGGGGTCCACGACCTATCATGGGACGTAGCACCCCATACAATGTAAAGTAACCTTTCGTGTCCGGCTTTTACGAGAGTTGCGCTTCAAGCGCTGATTAAACATCGCTTTCAGCGCTTCAAACAATGTCGTCATCAGAGTTATTATTTCTGATCAGGTGCAATCGGTCACAGTCGATTGGTTCGTTCGAAATCGTCACCACGACGGATTCATTGGTCACACCGAGAGCTCGTGACTGCGCCTGCGTCCGACCGTCTCGAACTTAGCTATGCTTTTTGATACTAACGCAGGTTGACGACCAAGAGCTAACCTTAGCTCGACATTTTAAATATTAATGTTTTTGCTATTGGTTGACATATCAATAACGTTAAATGTCAAGCTATGTGAAGTTAGGCTTAGATCTTAGATAAAGTACCTATAGATGGAGCCATGGCGTGGCCGCACATGAAACAACAATAACACTTTGGCTTTTACAGCCTAGAACACTTCAACCCACCATCGCACTGACACTTATTATCTATAAATAACCCAATTCCTTGTCTCAATAAACACTTAATCCCGCGAAATCACAAAAAAAAACAAACACGACCGAGTTAGTTTGTCAAACCTGCCATGATATTAGCGTTTGACAAACAACAAAAGCCGCCATGTTGACGAAGACAAAAAATAATCTTTTGTCCTTATTATTTACATGGGGCTGCCAATAAGCGATCTCGCTCTATCAATCAAGCTCATTTTAAGGCTAAATCTATAGGTACTTTATCTAAGTCTTAGATAATTTATTTTTATATAGATTAACCGGCCTGGATACAAGTCCGTTTAGCCGCGTCTTCACTTAAATGTCAATTTTATAGTCTTAGATAAACCGCTTTAGGGTTACCAGACGATGAAATAAAACCTAATGTTAGATATTCTCACAAAAACTTGTTAAACTGGTTCTGCAGTGATGTCAGAATGGGGGTCGAGACAATGTCTTACAATTTTAAGATGACCATAAAATGAATGACGGGTCGACCACGTCTCAGGAAGCAAATTTCAAGGTTTAGATCGATGTGTTAAATGCAAATCTTGATTAATGTATTGATTGTCGCCGCTTGATTCGTTTTGTTTAACGAACAAGAATATTTAGAATTCGATATTTTTTATTATATACAGATAATCTAAGTTTTAAAAGGTTTTAAATCAGGATTCCATAATTTAGATACACAATTATTTTGGCATTCAATGAAAGCTACGCCAAAGCTTTTGTTTTTAAGCCAAGCACAAGTAAACATATAATTATATAATATATTCAATTGTGGCACAGTAAAAATATACAAACAGTATGGAAACTACCTACAAACGCTCGAAACGGCACACTCACACAAACGTACGCACCGACGAGACCGTTCGTGCACTTTCGAGGTAATGTCAGTACTAAGTGCCGCGTCGCGACGAGTGCTCACGTATTTTTGTGTTAGTGTGCCGTTTCGAGCGTTTGTAGGTAGTTTCCATACTGTTTGTATATGTGCCACAATTGAGATGCTGAATAATTACTGATCAACATACAGGAACATTTCAAAAGACCGATCACACTAATAAATAAATTGTACCCACATGAAGCAGCGATCATTCAAATAGTTGATATTGATTATAAAAAAAATGGTGTATCATTCATAAGACAAAACAATACCTTGTTTGTAAGAGTCTCGGAGAATGTCTGAGCTTGTTTGAGCTCTATGTAATCATAGTTAATGGCGCATTTTGATTGTTATATAACTATCTATCTGATTTATGTCAATGTCACGTGGTCCAGACGAGTAATTGAGAGCTCGGTACACGCGGTACGTGTGTGGGTGCAATATTGGTGCAAAATATTTAGTGGTTCCTCTTTACACCGCTCTCGTTGGCGACCAAGATTTCTACCGCTCTTTATTCCTAATTAGCGGACACCCGCGGCTTCGGTCCCATCAAAGTCTATGTTACTCGGGAATAATGTAGCTATCCATAGGTGAAAGAATTTTTAAAATCGGTCCAGTAGTTTCGGAGCCTATTCGGTACAAACAAACAAAAAAATCTTGCCTCTTTATAATATTATATATATTATTCCTTAAGAGCGATGCTAAAAGTTTGTTATTTACAAAATGAACAACATGCCAACGATTGGCGCGTTGGGCCAATCTGAGGAGGCGCTGTTGTTTGCCAATTTTGATGAGCTGTATGAAATCAAGTTTGTAAATGACACGATGTGTGAAGGTGAGCGAGAAGTTCCGCGATTGGTTGAGACAAAGACAACTCGTTTAATTAAAATTGTCACCTATAAAAGTGTAAATTTAAATACAACAAAATTTCTAGCCTTTTAGAAAAACACTCACAGACTGATAATTTATGCCTTACCTACTAAATGTTATGTAGGGTATAATATTAACAACCTTTCTTCGATATTTTCTTTACATTGTCTATCTCCGTTACCTCATCATCTGCCTAGCCTTTTCCCAATTGTTGTTGGGGTCGGCTTCCAGTCCTACCGGATTCAGCTGGGTACCAGTGTTTTACATGAAGCGACTGCCTATCTGACCTCCACAACCCAGTAACTGGGTAACACTATACCCCTTGGCAAGACTGGTGTCAGATCTCAAGCTTCTGACTACCCGTAAAGACTGTCAAAGATCTTCAAATGACAGCCGGGGCCAATGGCTTAACGTGCTTTCCGAGGCACGGAGGAAACTCGGAATATCTCGGTTACCTATTCAATTCATTTTAAAGTAAGCTTAAATTTAATTTAAAATCTAAACCGACGCTGCATTGATTCATATTCATACAATATTTGACTTGTCCTATATGTGTCAGCCCCATGATCCGTTGCATCTGCCTGGCCTATGACCCATTCTGCTAAAATGCAGTAAATTGCTTTAATAGGCTCGTGTCCCAGACCACCAACGACTCAATTACGTCAAGGAGAGCAACTTTCATTTGTTTGTAAATTAGAACAATGGTTTGAAAAAACTTCACTTTATGAAAACCATTTAAATGAACAAATTGATGGATAGTTAAATTGTTAATAGAATTTAATTGCTGGAACATTATTCGTCTTCTGTGGGTTCTTTTCTGTATAGGCTTGTGATTTTTTTTTTTTGGTAAATTTAAAAGAATTAAGAGTCGAAGCCAACATTGCCAGATTTTTTTTTGGCAAGTCGGGACTTTTAAATTTTTTGAGTGAAAAGCGGGATTCTTTCGTCGAAAGCGGAACATTATATTAATCTTTGTATTTGTGTTTTAAATTACGTTTACATGACAATAGATAGCAAAAATAGCCATTAAAGTATGATATTTCAAATCGGATTTGCTCAGATTGATTTGATTTGATTTTTTTCTAATTAAAAAAAAATAAAGGAGAAAATTAAGTCAAAAAAGTTGTATGCATTAGAAAAATGAGGTGTTTCAAACAATAGTCTACGAGTGAGTGTTACAATAATAGAATCATTATTTATAAGAATTACTTATCAATGATTATTTCCGTGAAGATATAACTTCTTTTATAGTTTCCTGGAGCATTTATTTCTCGCATCTCACCATTTTAAATTCATCTGGGAAAAAACGCGTTCAGGAAAGCAGTTTGATTTTGGGATACTTAATATGAAAGACACTAGTTTAAATATCCCCGAAAAGCGGGACTGGGCCTGCCCGCGCGGGACATCCCGCCCGACCCATAAAAATCGGGACGTCCCGCCAAAATCGGGACGTCTGGCAACGCTGGTCGAAGCGTTCCCTCTATAACCGTTAACCTACTCATTTAATATATGGGTCAGGGACAAACTTTGATTGATTGAGACTGAATTAAGAATATAAATCTCCAGTTATAATGTTATTATTGTAACACAGTTTAGAAACCAGATTCATCTACACTTTGTATTGAATTTACCTGTACGGTATATGTAAATTAAGGCTTTACCGTAAGTAAATATCGCGAGAAGGCATTTTAACGGTGGAATATATTTAACGGTTCTGGTTAATCTGTTTACTAAATCTTAATCTTCATGTAGCTGCAATATTCTAAACTTTGATACGATAAATCCCGTAAGCAAAAGGGAAAAAAGTTTTTTTTTTCTTAAATTTTGCTGGTAAAAAAATCTTTTTTACCAGCAAAATTCTTATAAAATAATCCAAAACTTGTTAAGTCCCGTATTACATAGATTATTTTCTTAACCACGGTACAATAAAGGTACTTAATATCAAGAGACTGGTAAACATTTTTTAATAACCAAATATAGGTCAGTAACAGTCAACATAATTTTGACGAAATTGTTTTTAATATTGTGTATGTAATGTGACTGTGTAAATGTATTATTTCTATTATGAGTCAGTGATACTTGAATTAAATGATTTTATTATAATTATTTTTATTCGAACTAAAAAAAAAACTTAATAAAAAAAATCAAAAAACCCGACTGCTTCAAAAGCGAACTGATTTTTTCCTTGTTTAGTACTTTTTAGTTCGCTTTTGAAGCAGTCGGGTTTTTTGATTTTTTGTATTAAGTTTTTTTATTTATAACTTTTTAGTTAGGTTTTTTCGAATTAGATACATTTAAACATATAGTTAAGTGTTATATATTTTTGAAATCACCTCTTAAAACCCTTTATTTTGATACCCCAAACGATGGGTTTCGAAGAAAAAAAAATTTGGGCCCCCACACTACGGCACCCAAAAGCCGCCATTTTTCTATTGTCCAATTTTAATGTAGCCTACGATGACACTCGCAGGATTAAGACGCATCGATTGACGTATGAATCATCAAAATCGGCCAACGCGTTTGGTCTCTGGAACGCCATATAGGAACAAACATACATACATACATAGACTGATAAACACATAACCCTCCTTCGGCAGTCGGGTAAAAAACGACTTAAGTATCTGTGGCGTCCAAGCAATGTTGGTACATGCTTAGATACAAAAGGAATTAGAAAGGTCACTTTGTGTGGTAAATAATTAATTCAAAGACACAGCCTATTATTAAGAAAATGTTAAAGTTTACCTGTGTGTAAATGTGCTCCTGATTTCTAATGACCTGGCATGAAGGCATGCGAAGCTTTGAACGAGTTCGTTCGATCGATACTCCATAATGGCCATTCATGGTCCACGTCCTACCACGCTGGCACACGTCAGTAACCACTAAATCAACACTGGAGTTTTTGGCGGGAACGTGATGGCGTCTATGTTGCTTCTCTGTTTTATTTTCCTAAAATCGTGTTTAACTGGATATTAATAGTGTAAAAATGGTGGTGTTTTGTTCTAATAATATTAGTGAACGTGCACGAGTGTGGGAAAGTGAAACACAGCGGTCGAACATGAGTTAATTCATGTTGTCGACATAACTCCGTGGAGGCTTCCAATAAAGTTACCGCCATTTTACTGGGGCCTAACTATTATATATTAGTCTATGGCTAGGACATTGGACTAAAAACTAAATAAACTAGAACTTCTAAACTTGACACTGGCTAAATGCACAAAACGTGCGAAGCCAATACAAAAAAAAAAAAAAAAAACAACACTGAACACTGATTACGAACGACAATTCTATTTCTATCTTCACTGGTTAGCATTAATTATATTAAGCAAGTATACCAACTTACTTTATTTACACAACATATTTCAAAATCTAAAATTACACACAACAATTTGATTTTCGACATCTGTTCATTAGTAGCAGCTAAAAATATTTCTTTTCACAAGGTACTGCTAATTGTAACGTACAATTTGATATTTCTATAATCTGCTCTGCATTCTGAAGCCAGTATCTTTCCAAAAACTTTGCTCTCAGTTGTTGATATTCATTCAATACATATAATAAATTTGTGGAAAAGTCGTTTATGTACATCGCAAATATAAAAAAAAATTGCCAGGGTGTTAAAGAATAACCAACAGAACCCATTTCCAGCATTTTTGAATTGTTTTTTGAAAACCAATGTAGATAACTTTATATACACAAACAATGTGCGTAACTTGAAGCATTACTTAGTTTTTGTTTCATCGCAATCGGTTCACTCTATCAAAAGTTAGATGAATTTAAAGTGTTCAAGAAGTAAAATTATCACAACACATGCAATTCAGATACTCATATCAGTCAGTTGAACTCGAAATTCGATAGATGGCGTTGTGTATTTGAAGTCATTTTCTGAATGGCGGTGTTAACATTATCCGCGAAAGAATATGAACCTAGAAAAATTGGTAGGTAGGTAAGCAGGGTAGGCAGGAAGGTAAGCAGGGTAGGGTAGACATTCAGTTGAGAAGAGTGAAGCTAGTTTATAATAAGTATCTACATGAAAGTATAGCTCCCTTATTTTGTTGCTAAATGCCGCATCCGCTGGATCGCCGAAATGCGAAAAAAAATGTCTTTGAAGGCTGCATTATCAAAGGCTTTTAATTTTCATAAATTACTCCTTGGTAATATTTCAGTTAAAATGTTACAGGTTACAGTGTACGCTATATTTTGTAATACCAGTGTTAAAAGTATGCCAAGGAGTATGGTCGGCAAATTTGTAATATGCAAGGCATCAGTTTGGTAATTAAAGGAACACCCGTGAACTAGAAGACTGCAAAAAAAAAATACCAATCTAAAACCCGACTGCTTAAGAAGTGAATTAAAAAGCTATAAACAAGAAAAAACATGTTGTGCAGTCGGAGGATCAGGAGGTCAGCTAGTTCGCGAATATATATTCTTTTTGCATTGCATGATTTTTGCGAAGTAAATCGCGTCATCTAGTTAGATTTATATCTGTGGTTTTTACAATATAGCTATGTTCGTTTCGAAGATTTACTCTATAGGGTTGAGAGCAGATTCATTTTTCCTAGGCGCTTGCAAGATTCTAGTTTTTTTTTTATTGCTTTGCCCCACACTAAGAATACCTCCAAGTATCGTGGGTGCGTTTACAAACATTTAAACTCACATACACAAGACACCCAGATCCAGATCCGTTGTTAAATGAAAGATCAATATTATCATTGCTATCTTTTTCTTAACGCTTACTGCCGTGCGAAGAAAAAAATGCTAATAAAACATGCTTAGTAAAGTAGCAAGCATTTTGATTGTCCATTGTACAGCAACCGTGCCATCGTCGGGTTAGATACGAGTACAATCAGCAATTATACACTATTAGGTACTAGCTGTTGCCCGCGACTTCGTCTGCGTAGCTCTTCAAATAGCCCATTTTTAACCCCCGCCGGAAAAAGAGGGGTGTTATAAGTTTCACGTGTGATGCTGTGTATCTGTGTGTCTGTCTGTGGCATCATAGCGCCTAAACGAATGAACTGATTTTGATTTAGTTTTTTTTTGTTTGAAAGGTGTTTTTGTCGAGAGTGTTCTTAGCTATGTTTGAATAAAATCGGTTCTGCCTTTCAAAAGTTATGGGCGTTTTACCGTTGGAATCGGGGTGTTTTCGCAAGATAAATGTGTCGGGGGTTTTTTAATTTTTTTAATTTTACTTGTGCATAATCTATAATATAATAATAAAAATGAATCGCAAAATGTGTTGGTAAGCGCATAACTCAACAACGCATGGACCAATTTGGCCAATTCTTTTTTTTAAATGGTCGTTGAAGATCAAAGATGGTTTTTACGGGGAGAAAAATTCTAATAATTGCCGGAAAAAAAAAATAGCCCTTTTCTTTTTCCCATACAAAAGTTTTCTAACTAAAACGTAGAGTCAATTTGAGCTTTATTGCTATTGTATAAGCTATTTTTGCTTTGTGTGAGGTTGGGTAGTGTCGGGTAGGGTAGGGTAGGGTAGGGTAGTGTAGTGTAGGGTAGGGTAGTGTAGCGTAGGGTAGGGTAGGGTAGTGTAGGGTAGGGTAGTGTAGTGTAGGGTAGTGTCGGGTAGTGTAGGGTAGTGTAGGGTAGTGTAGCGTAGGGTAGGGAAGGTAGTGTAGGGTAGTGTATGGTAGGGTAGGGTAGTATAGGGTAGAGTAGTGTAGGGTAGTGTAGGGTAGTGCAGGGTAGTGTAGGGTAGGTAGTGTAAGGTAAGGTAGATAAATGTTTGGTATTTTTATGGCAAAACAAAGTTTGCCGGGTCAGCTAGTAAGCGATAATATTGTAGTTGTGTGGGCCGCCATTCTTGAGAAATTATTTAATTATATTAATTATTTAAATTATTCTTAGTAACGGCTAGGTTAAAAGGTTTGAAAAAAATATATATTTATTATTGATTCATGAACATAATTTTGAACACAAGGTTTTTTCGTGTAACTAATAGTTTTGCTTTAAAAAAAAATAATTGACAACACGATATTTTATTGCAACTATTGGAAAATCTACTTGGATGTTTAAAAATATTTTTAAACAGAAAAATTGATGGCTGGAAGTTCTTCATACTAAAATACCATAATTATGTAAATCAAATAATATTTTGCAAACAAAACTGTTCAAAAGGAGGTTCAATATTGATATTTTGGCATCGAGCGGGCGCACGGCCAGTACTGCGTTAACATTGGGGCGTATATAGCGACTTTAGGACGATTTTCGCAATAAAAACTATCCTACATTCTTTCCAGATACCAAATTTCATCTAAATCGGTTCAGCGGTTTAAGTGCGAAAAGGTAACAGACAGACACACAGAGTTACTTTCGCATTTATAATATTATAATATATAGTATGGACACAGATTTAGCTCACTCGTCAAAATAAGGCTAATGTTATTCTAACGTAATTATAAATAGAAACAAAACCCCAACTTGAAACGTTTTGGTAAGATGCTTGCCGAAATCAAGTATAGATGTTCACAGACCATATATTATAGAAACAAATCACATCATCACATCACATCATCAGCCTTTTATTTAATATTCCCACTGCTGGGACACAGGCCTCTTCTCATGGAGGGAGTGGGCTATAATCCACCACGCGGGCCCAGTGCGGATTGGTAGATGTCACATGTCTTTGAATTTTTGGTTCTAAGACACGCCGGTTTCCTCACGATGTTTTCCTTCACCGTTTTGAGAGCAGTGGTGATGAAATAAATTACACAAAGAAAAGCGCCTGCTCGGGTTTGAACCGACGACCTTTAAACAAATAATTACATATATTTACCTTAGTTAATACCGAATTGGTTATGATCAGCAACTGTACATGAAGCCATCGGAAGACTTCACATTACGTGACCACAATAACCACGTTTCATCGAGGCCGTGTTTTATCACAGATTAAATTAAGTTGAAGGATTTATCCCTGCCATAGAGGCGTTCACTTACTGTCACGTGGTAAGTAAAATCAGTTCCACGTTCAGGTTATTCACTACGAAATACTTTTTGTCTGAGTACATATACCTACACTCTTTGCGCTGTGGCATGGTGCGGGTGACAGTTTCAGTAACATTCTTTACGCATATACGTAAACGCATTTTTTGTAGTTTAACGTCATACCATAGTTATACCCACAGAACAGAAGGCGTTTTTTCTGTTCTGTGGTTATACCATATACCATAGTTGCCTGTAAAGAGTATAGTTTAATTTATTTGTTGTCAGAACATGAGATAAACTCATTTCTGCGAAAATATTTGGCCTCTTTGTCTGTTCGTAGGTGGTGTGCTGAAACAAGACAATGAGGGTACGGGACTAACGGGACCCATTAAAGAGGTTGTCTATGACCAATGCTATGAAATCTGTATGAAGCGATCAAACGCTTTATGTCATAAAAGTCGGCATTTCCTGCAGTGTAGGTATTGTTGGTACCTACACAATCGTTTGCTAATCGCTCGCTGTTTGTCAAATGCACTGATTTAAAAAAAAAAACGCTAAAAACTTCTGTATTGAAGAGCAATTATTGCGCAAAAATTGCTCAAGCAAGTTACGTAATGAGCCTGCCGGTATTTTTTTTGCTTTTTACCGTACCTTACTTAGGTATTGGTATTCTGTTCTGATTTTTCAACTAATGGACTGTTAGAGGTCTGAAATAAAGATATTTCATTTGTATCTATTTTATTCGTAAAAATCTGAAAATAAACAAACTCAGAAGTCTGTGCAAAATAATGAATTTACACATAAATAATGAACTAGTCCCACGGGAAGTTTTAAAAACGTACGCCGGTTCGCGTGATCGGGGCATCGGGGTCATCCCTTGTTATATCCATATACTATAATAATATCCTATATATGCATACTGTCAACCAGTTGATCGTACCCTTTTATAAAAATGTCACGAATGTGCTCCCAAATGCAAAGCATCTCCGTACAATAGGGATGTTTCTCGGGTAGATAAATGAAAATTCTATTTAGTCCGTCAGTGAGGTTATCAAATAACTAGGTGTCCTACTATAGGTGTCCACTACATACATGATTGTTGCGTAACTTAAACCGTTTACGCAGCGTACGCAACGGAAGCTCTCCAAAAGGATTTTGTTTTCCCGTTTTTTCAACATTTTTCATTTATGCTCCGCTCCTATTGGTCGTAGCGTGATGTTATATAGCCTAACCTTCTTCGATAAATGGACTATCCAACACAAAAACATTTTTTTCAATTCCAACCAGTGGTTCCTGAGATTAGCGCGTTCAAACAAACTCTTCAGATTTATAATATTAGTACCTATAGATACTCGTATTGGACATGTATTTTTTGCTTAACCATATCAATAAAAATTTACAAAGTTAAAGCGTATCAATGTTCAGGAGTGGGGGCTTGTGACGTCACTAAGGCAGTATAAAGTGTACTAGCGGCGTGACGTTTCACGATGTTTCAACGTATTCTATCGTCGTCACTTTAAGTATACGTGTCCAATATTCATCCAAAAAGGAAAAACATATTTCATAGAGTATGTTTTGTAGAACCGTTTGAAACCATTTTTAGGGTTACGGGTTAAAGGGTAAAAACGGGACCCTATTACAAGACTTCGCGGTCCGTCTGTCTGTCTGTCACCAGGCTGTATCTCATGAACCGTGATAGCTAGACAGTTAAAATTTTCACAGATGATGTATTTCTGTTGCCGCTATAATAACAAATACTAAAAACAGCATGAAATAAATATTGAACTATGGCTCCCATACAACAAACGTGTTGTTTTGCGATAATGGGGACCCTTCGTGCGTGAGACCGACTCGCACTTGGCGGGTTTTTAAAATCAATACCAAATTAGAATATTATATAATGTCTTTATTTACGTTTGTTTCTGACACATAATCAAAATATTTTGACCAGAGACAAAAAATAAACTTATACATCAGCTCGTGTGAGTTTCTTTTTATTACAAGCTTTTATTTAACTTGCAATGTATGTATGTATGTAAGTGTGTTCGAGTCAAATCTTGCAAATGAATTTTAAAGCAGTTATCCTCAACCCATGAAGTTTACTTTTGCATACACGTTTAGTTTGGATGACAATGCATGGTTAGTTAGGGGACATCATTCTAAATCCAATAGGGCAGACGGCCCAATATGGCGGACTAGTTATTTTTTGTGCACTGCCATAATATAGGTATCAAATGAAAGGTTTTTTTGAGAAGAATACGAAAAAGCTTAAAAAAAAGATATGAATAATTTTATTTCTGTCAAAATTCATGCAATAAACTAAACTAAATTATTTTAATAAATAAATAATACAAACAGAATTAAACGTGAATATATAACGTGTGCATGTGACGTAATTTTTACTTCGTCCATTCTTGAAAACCATCACTTTTGCAATAAGCTTCGAATAAGGTATGATGATAGGCTGAAAAAGAAGCAATTATGACAAACACAAATTTTCTGACACTTCCACAAGCCGTTTGGATGGCACTCACTTACTTACCATCAAGCCTTCCGTCTGTCTCCGAACATGTGTCCCTCCAGAAATTGCATATTGTTCCCTTGTACTTCTGATACGAGCATAATACGTCAGCTCTACAAGAATAAAGAAAACCAGAATATACAATCTCGTTATCGAAATTATTGTCTATTGCAGGGGTCACCGAATGGCGGACCGCGGTCCTGATCCGGCCCGCCAACCTATTTTTTTTTAATTGTGAAGTTAACAATACAATATAATTTACTCTTGTTACTTGATTACGTTATTAATACAAGTAAAATTTCAAAATTTAGAAACCCCCGACACATTTATCTTGCAAAAACACCCCGATTCAAACAGTAAAACGCCCATAACTTTTGAACGGCTCAACCGATTTTATTCAAACATAGCTAAGAACACTCTAGATAAAATTATCTTTCAAACATAAAAAACTAAATTAAAATCGGTTCATCCGTTTAGGCGCTATGATGCCACAGACAGACACACAGATACACAGCAACACACGTCAAACTTATAACACCCCTCTTTTTACTGCGGGGGTTAAAATTAGACACATTAATATTTGAAAGAAATCTTTAAACCTTTAGGACCGTGACCAATGGGATTTTTATATATAACATCATTGGCCGCGACGGTCATATTATTTAACAAGTAAAATTTCAAAATTTAAAAAACCCCCGACACATTTATCTTGCGAAAACACCCCGATTCAAACAGTAAAACGCCCATAACTTTTGAACGGCTATACCGATTTTATTCAAACATAGCTAAGAACACTCTCGACAAAATCACCTTTCAAACAAGCTAAATCAAAATCGGGTCATCCGTTTAGGCGCTATGATGCCACAGACAGACACACAGATACACGGATACACAGACACACAGATACACAGCAACACACGTGAAACTTATAAACCCCTCTTTTTCCGGCGCGGGTTAAAAAAACGGACCTCAAATGAAAGTAATTGGTGACCCCTGGTCTATTGTAATAAGTGTGTGTGTTAGTGTGTTGTTTGTGTGTGTATTTCAGTTATGTGTGTAAGTGTGTGCGTTGTTTTTATTTTATTTTTTTCAATAAAATTACATAACATTAAAGTTAACATCACGCGTGTATGCATCAAAGGGTTGGGCAGATCTCCACCTATATTATAGCCACATTTCGCCATTTTTTGTTCATCTGTCAAAGCGAGCCTATTGCTATCAACTGGATGCAAATACAGACTCCAGGCTGCAGAAATCTCTCAGCGGTGGCGACCTCTCGCGTCCGGCCCTGGTTCAGACCATGTTACGGAGCGAGAGGGCATGGGAAGCTGTCACCTCCTTCAGTGAAGCAGTAATGCTCGCGAAGGAGGAGGCGGAACGCGTGAGGGAGACACAACGGAGACGACCTCACGCCCCTAGCCACCGCAGGAGACGCCCCGGGCATCGGGAGTCGCAAGCCGATTCCCGGCCACCGTAGGCACGGGCTTGCGGACGGCGAGTAATGGGTAGCTCGTCGTCCGATAAGGACCAGGCCCGAGTCGACGGCGCGTAGTGTTCCACGCGTGCCTCAAAGAGATGTCAGCAAAGCTGACGGGGTCCGCTAGGGCCGATGCCTGTCTGGGTCGCGGATAAATTTGAAAGAGAGTTACCGCGGCCCTGGCACAAGCAACTGAAGGAACACGGGTGGGTTTTAGTCAGTAAAAGTCTGACACGCCCTCCCGCTTTACCCAGTGCGGGAGACGTTATTAAATGATTTCCAACACAAAAAAAAAAAAGGCTGCAGAAATTCCAGATAGAATTACCCAATAACACTTTTCCTGACCCAGGATTCGAATCCAGGACTACATGGTTAGCAGTAGTGCCTGCGACTTCTAGACCAACTGAAAATTATAAATGAACTGGCCTCTTGCCGCGGCTTCGCCCGTGTGAAAAGTATTTTCTTATCCCAAGGGAATATTATACCGGAATGAAGCATATTTGCTATTCAAGACTTTAATCTATCTCTGTGCCAAATTTCATCCAGATCCGTTCAGCCGTTCTGGCGTGATTGAGTAACAAACACACTTACATCCATCCATCCAAACATTTATAATATTAGTAAGAAGTAAGATAATAAACAAACTTGGTAAGTTCCCAGCAGTTGAGCATGTCGTCTAAGCAATGTGAGGCGTTCCAAGCACCATGGTTGATGTGATCGAACTTTATCTTTGTAAAATATCTGCTCGAATTAGCAAAATACTGGCCATCGGTCACATGGTATTCTGAAACTGAAATGGTCATTGTCTTTTTAACCGACTTACCAAAAAGGAGGAGGTTCTATGTTCGACTTCTTGTATGTTTTTCTTTTATGCCTGTTCATCGATATCTCCGTTAATTGTGGACCGATTTTGAAAATTATTTCTTTGTTTTAAAGAGTATATATGTTTCGAAATTGGTCCGATTTTAATTTGGTGAAGATCTGATGAAGAACTTCGGAGATATACAACAGAACTCTTCAATAAATAAAGGCAAATCATTGTACACGTGCGAAAAAAACATATGCTATGATGAGCAGTAAGAAGCTAGTTAGTGTACGAATTAGCACTTTTGCAAGTTTGTAGCGAAATGGATGATGATTTAGGACGAATACGAGCGCGTGATTTTTTATAAACAGACCTTTGGGAGTCTAGATAACATGAAAAAACGACTAAATGTATATTTTCAAAATAATATTATTTGCATTTTTGAATTACTAATATCCCTGTATGTAGGACGTTTTGCAATTTTCCTTCTTCTTGTGTTATTTATTTCCGCCCAAAGATGCGTTAAAATTAGTGTTGAAATATGGAACTTTCGACGCTCATAACTTTCAAATAAATTATTTTTTTACATTTTTGTTTCGATTTTCAACTAGAGAATGATGAGACAAATTGATATAATTTTTTATTTTGAACTTATATCGTCAAACAGTGGAGTAATCTCTAGACTACGTTTATATGGAAGAATTTTCGACTAGTGTAACCTTAAGTGCTAGTTAGCACAAGTAAAGTTTGAAAAACGTGCGCTAGCATGGAGATGCCTTATTGGAAGCGCGAATAAGGAGACGCACGCCCAATGCCTAAAGATAGTTTTTTTTTTTTAAACAAAACACGTAGAAAAATGCAGAATACGTACTGTTTGTCAAGATAAGTATAGCACCAGCAAAACCTACTAATACGATTTTCATAATTCACTCTGTATCGACAACGACCACTCCAAATACCTGTGCGTTACAAAATGCATGCTGATGAAGTTGTTCAGAACTGATTACTTAATGTACACGCTCGTTAACCAGATACAATGCACAATTATCTGTCAGTATCCGATCCGAGATCGTATCGCAAGGGATCCTTAGGAGAAACTAATATACGAAAATCGATATAGTTACCCGGCTGCAAGGAAATGGTTATGTTTTTCGCGCGTATGTATGTATGTATGTAATATTCTTTATTACCTCGTATCTTTCAAACCACTTGACAGTTTTTTTTAATTAATACATCGTTAGATAGGTCTTGGCCGCCCAAGTCTCCTTAGATTAGTGTAAGTGCTGTTAAAAAAAAGGAACATGGCGGATTTTGGGCGCCATATTGTAGGGTTTGCAATTTTTTTTTTCGAAACCTATCGAGTGGGATATCAAAATTAAGGGTTTTTAGAGGTGATTACAAAAATATATCATTATATGTTTAAGTCATTAGAAAAAAAAAAGTATAACTAAAAAGTTGTAAATAAAAAATAAAACCAGACTGCAAAGATGTAGTCAAGAAAATCATGCTGTGCAGTCGGAGGATATTTATAGTTTTGGTCAACCAGCTCGCGAATATGTATCCTCCGACTGCACAGCATGATTTTCTTGTTTACATCTTTGCAGTCGGGTTTTTTTATTTTTTATTAACTTTTTTATTAGATATGGTCATCCTATAATATCGATTTTCGTATATACCAGGCCCCTCAGAAAGTATTGCGAAAAAAAGTTTTTATATATGGGAGACTGGCCAGTTATAATGTTTTTCGAAAATATGATTATTTATAAGTAAAAATAAGTAAGTTCCAATTTCAAAATTTCCCTCCACATTTTTTGCGAGTTAATTCAAAGTATTGTGTCTCACTGAAATATGGATCTGCGCCGGGAACATTTTAGAGCTATGATTTTATACGATTTCAAGTGTCGCCTGAAACCGGATGAATCGTACGATAGACTTCAAATGGCATTCATGGATGAAGGCCCTTCCAAGGCAACCGTGTATCGTTGGTATAACGAATTCAAGCGCGGTCGACCAACTTTGGGGGATGACGAAAGAAGCGGTCGCCCTTTGACGGCTGTTACCGAAGAAAACGTGCTAGCAGTGAAAAATTTAATCCAAGACAATAGGCGAATTACATATCAGGAGATTCAACACATATTGAAGATTGGATCGGGAAGCGTTCACGAGATTCTACACAGCCATCTTCGCGTGAGGAGGATAGTATCACGCTGGGTGCCGCACAACCTCACCGATGCTCAGAAGCAGGCCCGGGTGGAATGGTGCCGTGATATGCTTAACAAATTTGAAGCAGGCTCGTCTCGGCGTGTTTACGACATCGTTACAGGTGATGAGTCCTGGATTTATCAATACGACCCAGAAACCAAGCGCCAGTCGACTGTTTGGGTGTTTCAAAATGAGCCAACGCCTACCAAAGTGAAGCGATCTAGAAGCGGGGGTAAGATTTTGATCGCTAGCTTTTTTAATTTGACTGGCCACTTGGTATCAATTCCCTTACGGGATCAAAGAAGCATTAATGCCGAATGGTATACTACCAAATGTTTGCCAGAAGTTTTCTCTGTTATAAGCAACAAGCGACCAAACACAGGGCTCCGCGGGCTACTGCTCCACCACGACAATGCACCTGCGCACACCGCACTCAAAACGAGGGACTTCCTGGACAGCACGCCAGTCAAACTCCTGGGTCACCCTCCTTACAGCCCTGATCTAGCACCGTGTGACTTCTTTTTATTCCCAAAAATAAAAAATCAGCTCAAAGGGATACAATTTTCGTCGCCGGAAGATGCGCTGGCTGCGTTCGAGCAGGCTGTAAACGAGGTGTCTGCGGCGGACTGGAAAAAGTGTTTTGAAAACTGGTTTAGGCGCATGAATCTTTGTATAGAGGCTGGTGGAAAGTACTTTGAAAAGATTTAATAAAAATATATGTACGTATAGAACAATTTTTTTTAGTTTCGCAAAACTTTCTGAGTGTCCCACGTAATGTAACACAAGTATGGTTACATACCTTTATAGTTTTTCAAAATTTTGGCATACTTACTCACAATACGTCTTGAACAAAGAAGGTTTACCCCCGATTGCTGAATTAACATTTAGATGTTGAGAATATGTCAAGCTCTACTAACCTGAAACCTGTAAAACGTTGGTATTCAAAATACTCAATTCTGAGACCGGCCCTTAGTAAACCATGATTTGACATTTTACGAAGTCATTCATTCTATCATACATAATGCCACTGCAGTTTGTCAATTAAGTACAAAAAAGTTTGATTATGAATAATAAAAAAGGTTTGCGTGTTTGTTTAAATAACGCACGCTAGCTTATATCGTAGATCGAACTAACGTACATAGTTTGAAACATTTATATTTATCTATATATCAGTCGGTAGTGATAGTGTTTAATTATACTTAATTATATCATGGCAGCTCACAATGGGCGTCATCAGAAAGCTTACAGTCACCCAAAGGGCTATGGAGAGGGCTATGCTCAGAGTTTCCTTACGTGATCGAATCAGAAATGTAGAGATCCGCAAGAGAACCAGGGTTACCGACATAGCCCGACGAATTGCCAAACTCAAGTGGCAGTGGGCCCATTGCTTGCAAACCGATGACCGTTCTGGCATGGCGACCGCAAACCGGAAGACGTTGCGTAGGAAGCCCTCCCACCAGGTGGACCGACGACCTGGTGAAGGTTGCGGAGATCCGCTGGATGCGGGACGCACGGGACCGGTCAATGTAGCGACGCTTGGGGGAGGCCTATGCCCAGCAGTGGACGTCTTTCGGCTGATATGATGATGATATTATTAAAATCAAATTGTACCAATGGACTGTTTTAACATCTATTTTTTCTCAAGTATAGTGGGTTTTATGCACAACATGACCAATATGTACTGCTAATGTCTAATGTCGTATTTGGCCTCATACAGGCAGGGTCGGATCTAGGGGGGGCGAGCCGGGCAAATGCGCCATAAATGAGGGCCGGCCAAACTACACTAACAGCCTTTTTCATTGCATCAGAAAACCTAATTTATTCGTGATCATCATCATCTGCCTAGCCTTTTCCCAACTATGTTGGGTCGGCTTCCAGTCTAACCGGATTTTAGCTGAGTACCAGTGTATTAAATGGAGCGACTGCCTATCTGACCTCCACAACCCAGTAACTGGGTAACACGGTACCCCTTGGCTAGACTGGTGTCAGATCTCAAGCGTCTGACTATTCGTAACGACTGTCAAAGATCTTCAAATGACAGCCGGGACCAACGGCTTGACGTGCTTTCCGAGGCACGGAGGAAACTCGGTATGTTGAAATGGTCACCCATCCACGGACCGACCTCGTCAAGCGTTGCTTAACCTTAAAGATCGACCCGTGCGGCTGTTATTATTTAGCCACGAGCTCCTCATCCTCCTCCTCCTCACCTAACTTATTCGTGATGTGGTGCTAAAATTTTCAAGCTTGCTTCGCTGTTGAATGTTATTGATTCTTGTTGTACACCCACCGGTAAATAACTTAACATTCATAATGTTGCAAATATTCTTAGGTGACATTTTCGAGCTCACTTCGTTTTCACTTCGCTCGAAGTTGTCAAAAATGATATCCGATCCGACGGTTAAAAACCGCATTTTTAACATATATCCTAAAATAATTACCTATTTAAGATTACACTAGTCAAAAATTATTCCATACAAACGTAGTCTAGAGATTACTCCACTGTTTGACGATGTACGATCAAAATAAAAATGATATCAACTTGTCTCATCATTATCTAGCCCTGTATGGAAACAAAAATGTAAAATAATAATATATTTGAAAGTTATGAGCGTCGAAAGTTTCATATTTCAAGACTAATATTAACGCATCTTTGGGCGGAAATAAATACTATAAGAAGAAGGAAAATTGCAAAACGGCCTCCATACAGGGATAGATTAGTAATTCAACAATGCAAATAATGTTATTTTATAAATATACATTTAGTTGTTTTTTCATGATATCTAGACTCCCAAAGGTCTGTTTATATGTCGCTCGTTTTCGTCAACAACAAGTGCTAATTTGTACGCGAAATAGCTTCTTACTGCTCAGCACAGCATCTATTTCTTTCGCACGTGTTGTCGGATAAGATAGCATGCATTTTAACCCCGCGCACAAAATAGTTCGTGCCGTCGACCTTAAGGCGTCATTTTAAAGGGCACCAAAGGCGGCAAATATTGTCTATGCCTGGAGCAAAGAAATTGTTAGAACGGGCTCTGCATACAGGTGATCGATGGATTGCCTGCTCCACTCCATAGCATACATTTTTAATAAGACACGCTATATCGATTGACCTGCCGACTAGCATTAAACCATTGACTCAAACGCTGGGGCATTAATAAAATAATAATCTTCAGTAACAGCGAATGAAGAAACGTTAATAATTTGACAGCTCTATATTTAGTTGTTATTAGTTAATAAGCACCTTATTATTAAAGCATACTTAAGTAGGTATTCCAATAGGCATTTGGTTTTACCCGACTGCAGGGGGGAAATGTTTTTCGAAAGTATGTATGTATGTATGTCCATTTCTATCGCAAGCTCTACAGCTCAAACGCCTTGACGGATTATGAGACATGAGGTGTCGTTGCATTCGTCTCAATTGTGGGAGTAACATAGGATATATACATTTTTGTAAATAACGCCCCCCCCCCCTCCCTAAAGAAAGGGGGTTGTCCATTTTTTATTTCGTTATCCTAACAATATGAGTATTAAATGAAAGGTACTAAATAGGCCATTCCAAAAATGTATATTGTAACACTTTATTTTCCTTTATTGGCACATTTTCAAGATAAGCGTAACTTTAATAGCAAAATAAATAATATTTTACCACTTAACTTATTTATAGAACTCGTTCATTACTAAAACTAAAAAGTCTGAAATAAAACAAATTCAAAGTAAAATAATAAAAAGTAAAATTCCAAGTTTAGATACCTTGACACATTTATCTTGCGACAACGCCCCGATTCAAACAGTAAAACGCATAACTATAACTTTTAAACGGCTGAACCGATTTTATTCAAATATAGCTATGAACACTCGACAAAATTACCTTTTCCAAACAAAATAATCAAAATTGTTTCATCCATTTAGGCGCTATGATGCCACAGACAGACACACAGATACACAGCAACACACGTGAAACTTATAACACCCCTCTTTTTCCGGCGGGGGTTAGTAACAAAAAACCCGACTGCTTAAAATTGATTACCTAACTGAAAAAAGGAAAAACAAGTACTAGACAAATAATTTATATCTAGTACTTGTTTTTCCTTTTTTCAGTTAATTAACTTTTAGCAGTCGGGTTGTTACCCGGCTGCAAGGAAAGGGTTATATTTTTTGTTATTTTTCTTGAACGTAGAAGGACATTGGTATATACGGAATCCACATTGCCTCTTGTAGCGTACTGGGCGAAATATATGTATTTCTAATAGGTTAGTCATTAACTTCATGTGCTAATGTCGAGATAACCTAAGAGGTTGTTAATTCTTCATCATCTGTTGTAATAACGAGAGGCAAGATTTATCTCTACTTATTAGATAGAGATCATATAAGCGTTTAGAGGATATCCGTTTCTTTTTTTTTGTTTTATAGGTGGCCTGCTGCCAATGCTACGATGCCTTGTTTTACTTTTAGTTTTCACACAGGCAATTCTTATTATTGGTCTAGTTTTTTATTTTCAACAATGCCACACTGTGTGTAGCTTCACAAACTATTTACCCCCTTTTTACCCGACGGCCGAAGGAGGGTAATGTGTTTATCAGTCTATGTATGTAAGTATGTATGTTTGTTCCTATATGGCGTTCTAGAGGCCAAACGCGTTGGTCGTTTTTGATGATTCTTACGTCAATCGATTCGTCTTAAACCTGCGAGTGTCACTGGCTACATTAAAATTGCAAAATAGAAAAATGGCGGCTTTGTCCCGCCCATATTCAGGGGACCGTATTTTTTTTGTCATCCAAACCCATGGGTTTTAAGAGGTGATTACAAAAATATAGAATACTTATATGTTTAAATGTACCTAATTCTAAAAAAAAAATAACTAAAAAGCTGTAAATAAAAAAATAACAAAAAACCCGACTGCTTAAAAAGCCAACTAAAAAGACGTCTGGTTCTGGTCAGCCTGCTCGCGCATATGTATCCTCCGACTGCACAGCATGATTTTCGACGTCTTTTTAGTTGGCTTTTTATGCAGTCGGATTTTTCGTTATTTTTCTTCTTCTTATTCATTGTCTTCAATCCTGAAGGTCGTGCCCGTCTTGAAAAGCTTTGATGGAGTCAACTCTTCGACTCTGCTCATAGCAGTGGTCATAGTGAGTCCCGTAATGGCCCTGATCAGACCAGCGAGTAGGTAAACGTCCGCGTGGTCTTTTTCCATCCACCATTCCCACTACAACCAGTTTTTCCAGGTTTATCTGGCTGTCGCCGGGCGATGTGACCAAAGTAACTTAGGACTTGTTGGTAGCAGATCGCGGAGAGTCTGTTTTTGATGTTCAACTGGTCGAGAATGGATTTATTGGTGCGTTTGGCTGTCCATGGTATGCGCAACATTATTCTCCAGCACCACATCTAAAAACCCCCTTTTCTAAGGTATACTAAATGCTTGAAGAGTGGGTACCCAACTGACGACACTGTCTGTCTGAAACTATGGCCCACTCGTTAATTTAAAAAAACTTAATTAAAAAAATCAAAAAACCCGACTGCTTCAAAAGCGAACTAAAAAGTCGTAAACAAGGAAAAAATCATGCTGTGCAGTCGGAGGATCCATATTCGCCGGCTGGCTGACCAAAATCTGGTGTATCCTCCGCCTGCACAGCATGATTTTTTCCTTGTTTACGACTTTTTAGTTCGCTTTTGAAGCAGTCGGGTTTTTTGATTTTTTTAATTAAGTTTTTTTATTTATAACTTTTTAGTTAGTTTTTTCGAATTAGATACATTTAAACATATAAGTGTTATATATTTTTGAAATCACCTCTTAAAACCCTTTATTTAGATACCCCACACGATGGGTTTGGAAGAAAAAAAAATTTGGGCCCCCACAATATGGCACCCAAAATCCACCATTTTTCTATTATCCAATTTTAATGTAGCCTATGACACTCGCAGGGTTAAGACGCATCGATTGACGTACGAATCATCAAAATCGGCCAACGCGTTTGGTCTCTGGAACGCCACATAGGAACAAACATACATACATACATACTTACATACATACATACATAGACTGATAAACACATTACCCTCCTTCGGCAGTCGGGTAAAAAGAAAGAAAGAAAAATATTTATTTGTGACCCGCACAGGAGACACGAGAAAATAAGCATACACTTAATAAAAAAAAAACCCTGTGCGAGACCAAAAAGGCTCCTATCTCAGCATGTGCAGCGATATCCAAAAAAGAATAGAAGAATAGAGAATTTAAGAGAAAGAGCCACCCAGAGCGTAACCTAACCTCGGTGATGTTGAGTTCAGTTAAGGTCAATGTTGCTAATAATTTAATGAGTGTTACTCGCTGTCTCAATGGAGCCATTCACACACTTTATACATCGGTATTTACCGAGGTTATGTGCTCAATCTTCTTAATGGTATGAGGTATACCTACATTTCTGTTTCTGTTACATTTGCAGCGATCTTGTGTTGCTGCTTGTTGGGCTATAGTTGTAATTCATTTAGATATTCTAGACCAGCCTGACTAGGCGAAGTCAACGTTAAGTTAGTTGTCAATCTACCTGATCCAGGGGCAATACGCTTACTTTGAACCTAAGTTTTTTTATGGTGAGATTCTTGTAGAATCATTTGGCTGATCTTTTTCCTATATGTCCGCTGTAGAACTAACCACAGATTCGTGTGTGCTATTTGTATCATTTGACGTGCTTTTTAACATCTAAATGAGGCCTGAATAAGAAGACCAACTTTTGGCAATTCCAGTTCTATTAGGCCCGATTTTTCAATAGTCTGATATTTTTTAACTGTGTAATAAAAATGGCGGTTTGACAGCTTTTGTATAGAAAATATGTCAAACGGCCATTTTTATTCCTCAGTTAAAAGTTACCAGACTATTAAAAATCATTAAAACGGGCAACAATAATTGCTTCATGTACCTGTACAGTATCTAATTATATATTATATTATTAACGATAGGATCGCGTTTAACCACTATCTCGCCTGATGGTAAGACTTTTTAAAAGCTCAATTGTGTAGTGAGAACAACAACGGTTTTATTTAATGAAGAACTAGGTCACCAGAACAGGTATAAACTAACTAACAATGTGCTGTATTCATTCACACGATCATTCGCGAAATGCCCACCTGTCTCTATTCTATAAGTATTTCCATTAACACCAATTCGAAGCAAAATGATACTGCACTGAACTTTGCGAAACGCAATTAGGAGAGTCGACGTGAAACTAACATTTAGGCGTTGTTTACATTGACTTTGACGACGACGCAGACGCTAATTTGTGTGGGGCTTTAACCTCTTTATCTCCTATACGTGAAAATACAGAAAATGTAATAAAAACTATTGTAGAATGACCTAAATGTCAACTGGCGAGTGTGGAGTATGGAGTCATTAACACCGGGCAGAAATAGAGCTGAGCCCGAGTGCACCACGTCCACGCACGGCCACGTAGCCCGTAGGTGTGTCTCACGACTCTCACGTATGAGTGCAGGCGTCCACCGCACGCCAGCTATTCCCGTCGGTCGTCTCCATCAGCCAACTAATTACTTATTAAGCATTCTAAATATACATTTATGTTGCACATCGTGCCGATGGACCCGAGTGCTCGATCAACAAAAGAATTCATTGTACCTTATGCGAAATCGCTTTTATACATGTATTATATCTGTGTATTATTTAATGGGTTGTTTACTTTGGGACAGTAAATACAATTCTATTTTTTAAGAACGTAATCGTATTTTGCGGGTGACTCAAGCCAGCGTGAAGCGCTCGCGCATGCGATTCTTCCAAGCCAATTATTACAAGAAAAAAAACAAAACACCCGGCTGCTTAAAAAGCGAACTAAAAAGAGGTAAACAAGAAGAAAATCATGCTGTGCAGTTGGAGGATACATATTCGGGAGCTGGCTTACAAAAACCAGATGTATCCTCCGACTGCACAGCATGATTTTTTTTCTTGTTTACGTCTTTTTAGTTCGCTTTTTAAGCAGTCGGGTTCTTTGATTTTTTTTTATTTACAACTTTTTAGTATTTTTTTTTTAGAATAAGGATCATTTAAACATAAAAGTGTTATATATTTTTGAAATCACCTCTTAAACCCCTTTATTTAGATACCCCACACGATGGGATTGGAAGAAAAAAAAACCTCCACAAAATGGTGCCCAAAAGCCGCCATATTTTTCTTTTCCAATTTTAATGTAGCCAGTCTGAAAACTCGCAGGGTTAAGACGAATCGATTGACGTAAGAATCATTAAAATCGGCCAACGTGTTTGGTCTCTAGAACGCCACATAGGAACAAACATACACACATACATACATAGACTAATAAACACATTACTCTCCTTCGGCAGTCCGTCTTCTAACATCTTATTTTTAAAACGAATATGGTGTTAAAAGATAAAAAAATTAACAAGTCTATTTTTAAAGTTATTAATTAATTCTACTCATAAAACTTATTAGGATTATTAGCGTATTTATACCAGGTAAAAATAGCGATTTGGGCGCCGGAAAATTAGCACATTCCATCCCCATATAATTTCCGTCGCAAAATTTCCATTGTGACTTATGAGGCAAATAAATTATATTTGGATAACAAATATACATACCATAGTAACAAAACAAATATAAAATACTATCTTGTCATAACAACAACATGTTTTGTTTTCATTCTTAATTCCCTTTATCCGGAATGGTTTCTATTCCTGCGTGAAAACAAGCATTGTTAGGTCAATATTGAAGTAGACATTGAGATTTGTTCTAGTACAAGTAAAATTTCAAAATTTAAAAACCCCCGACACATTTATCTTGCGAAAACACCCCGATTCAAACAGTTATACGCGCATAACTTTTGAACGGCTGAACCGATTTAATTCAAATATAGCTAAGAACACTCTCGACAAAATTATCTTTCAAACAAAAAAAAAACTAAATCAAAATCGGTTCATCCGTTGAGGCGCTATGGTGCCACAGACAGACACACAGATACACACGTGAAACTTATAACACCCCTTGTTTTCCGGCGGGGGTTAAAAATAATGTTCCCCGTCTTACTGCGCCTGATAAAACCTGCTAGGTTAATACTTGTCGTCAAGCACATAGTTGGATGACAACACCGACTCTCGTAAAATGACGTCACATTCACGAAAATTCTTGTTGAATTCGTTTCAAATCTGCTTTAAGATGCTGAGAGGAAAACTGCGGTCATAACTTTCAATTAACGCTAAAGACCTCTCTTAGAATCGGTGCAAAACTATTTTATAAAAAATCCTTTGCCCGTCATCTTTACGGAAAATTGCTAAGATAATAAACAAGTAATAAAAGCCGTTAAAACCCACAGGTAATAACATGCACAGGAAAACAACACATTACAACTTGTATATCTTGATTAAGAGTCAATTAGGTCAGATAAAGCTTCACAACAGATCTAAACCTAATAAAGATCTAGGTGATTCGATGAAACTATTTCTGAAATACTAGAACTCGGGGAAGCTAGTAAAAGCAGAGCCTTCTTCGACCTATTGAGGAATATATATAGGTACTAACATATGTATAGTTAGCCGTACGGTAGTACGTGACTCAGTACATGAAGACAATACTGCTACAAAGGAATTACGGTTAATCATATTTCCTCTTAAATAGATACAAAGATAATAATACTATTGTGTCATACACTTATGTAGCCAATTTTTAAGGGTTCCGTAGACGAATGGCAAAAAACGGAACCCATATGGATTCGTCATGTCTGTCTGTCTGTCCGT
Source organism: Orthosia gothica (assembly GCA_949775005.1). Classification (NCBI taxonomy): domain Eukaryota; kingdom Metazoa; phylum Arthropoda; class Insecta; order Lepidoptera; family Noctuidae; genus Orthosia; species Orthosia gothica. The sequence continues at coordinate 28,284,115 of OX459034.1, read as the reverse complement.
CCGTATGTCACAGCCATTTTTTTCCGAAACTATAAGAACTATGCTGTTGAAACTTGGTAAGTATTCTGTGAACTGCATTAAGATTTACACACAAATATAGAAAAAAATATAAATTTTGGGGGTTCCCCATACTTAGAACTGTAACTCTTTTTATTTTCATCAAGCCCATACGTGGGGTATCTATGGATAGGTCATCAAAAATGATATTGAGGTTTCTAAAATCATTTTTTTCTAAACTGAATAGTTTGCGCGAGAGACACTTCCAATGTGGTAAAATGTGTCCCCCCCCTGTAACATCTAAAATAAGAGAATGGTAAAACTAAAAAAAAAATATATGATGTACATTACCTTTTGAATTTCCACCGAAGATTGGTTTGAACGAGATCTAGTAAGTAGTTTTTTTTTAATACGTCATAAATCGTAAACCACAATTTACCAAGTACGGAACCTTCGTGCGCGAGTCCGACTCGAACATGGCCGGTTTTTTTTAAATTATGAACCATTGATTGTATTGTCAACGTAAATTAAGAAGTCATAGTTACGGTAGGTTCACAAAATATCTAAACTTTCATGCTTATTCTAATTTATAAAACCCTGATATTTTTTACGCCTGAAATTTCTATATTAAGCGTGAAAATACATTCCTACAATAGGTAACTATGTATATTACAGCCGGACTTAGTATATTATATGCGAATAATAAGTTTACGACTGGAACTAACGTTGTTATTACCAGTCTGTGGCCTCTCGCAAGAAAAATAACGACAGAATATCAATAAATAAAAGCCGGTTTTAGTAGAATTAAATACAAATATATTCGTCTAGGAAAATATTCATAATTCAAACGCAAAGGTCAGTTGACCCAGAAGTATATTAGAGACCGGTCTTGACATGTGTGTGACGTAATTTGGTGAAACTGGGGGTGATTGGTGGCGGCGTCACGTGTGACGTCACAACATGGCGCCGGTGACGGCTGTCAGCTGGCGCTGCCGGCGAGCCTCACCGCACGCCATACAAATGTGGTGGAGCCCGCCACACGCCTCCATACGTACCTCGCACCTCGTCAAAACCAGTCGCTGACTCGCTGTCAATGTCTAGTGATCCTTATCATCACAATTAACTGATAACCGACAATACATAAGTGTTCTCTGACGTCACAATACTAGTAATTAATTGTTTCGTTAATTTAGAGAAGTGTTACTGCTGTGTTAAGTGCAACTTGGATTGAAAGTTTAAAAATTTACCGGTTTTTGGTAACCGCCTTCGGAAACTCAACAGGTACAATACTCTATTATTTTGATCATTCATATATGTTTAAATAAAACAGGTTTTTGTCATTAAGTATTTTATAAAAGATACATGAATATAAATATTTTCCACATACGCTCATTTGGTGCAACAATGGCGTAATTACACTTTTAGAAATTTTACAGGAGATGCAATCAAAGATTCAGATTAAAGGTATGGCATTTTGGCGAGACTTAGAAAAAAAGTGTAATTACGCCATTGTTGCACCAAATGAGCGTAATAACCGAACGGATTTTCCTCATCCACTTAATTTCATTATATTAACACCCGCCGGGAAAAGAGGGGTGTTATAAGTTTCACGTGTGTAGCTGTGTATCTGTGTGTCTGTCTGTGGCATCATAGCGCCTAAACGGATGAACCGAATTTGATTTAGTTTTTTTGAAAGGTGATTTTGTCGAGAGTGTTCTTAGCTATGTTTTAATAAAATCGGTTCAGCCTTTTAAAAGTTATGGGCGTTTTACTGCTTGAATCGGGGTGTTTTCGCAAGATAAATGTGTCGGGGGTCTTTAAAATTTTGAAGTTTTACTTGTTTTATATTACTACAAAATTGATTCTAGAAACTTCACAGACATGAATTTTAAACATCATGTAAAATAATTATGCAAAGGTATACCCATGATATTCGTTTTCCGTCTACTCTCATCTTAATTCTCCGAATTCAAATGTGAATCATCCCAGACTTTATAAAAAACGGCACTTACGTACGGATGGTTTTTCATACATTCTGTTCAAATAACGGTCACTTAAGAGAACATTACCTGTGGATTAAGGTTACGACAGACATTTTACGAGTTGCGCAATGCCTCCGTCATTATGGCAATTTAACCCCTTGAGTGATTTGTCGCATTTTCTCTTTGATTACCTACTGAGCTTGGTGATGATATATTAAAGCCCTCTTGGTAAACCAGCGGATTCTTCGTAAGAATTTTTTCGTTTTCCTGAAATTTTAACGGTTTTTTTCCCCGACTGCCGAAGGAGGGTAATGTGTTTATCAGTCTATGTATGTAAGTATGTATGTGTGTGTGTTCTAGAGTCCAAACGCGTTGGCCGATTTTGATGGTTCTTACGTCAATCGATTCGTTTTAACCCTGCAAGTGTCACTGGCTACATTAAAATTGGAAAATAGAAAAATGGCGATTTTGGACGCCATATTGTGGGGAACCAAATATTTTTCTTCCAAACCCATCGTGTGGGATATCAAAATAGAGGGCTTTAAGACGTGATTTCAAAAATATAAAACACTTATATGTTTAAATGTACCTAATTCGAAAAAAAAAATACAATAAAGTTATAAATAAAAAAAGTTAAATCTAAAATCAAAAAACCCGACTGCTTAAAAAACGAATTAAAAAGACGTAAACAAGAAGAAAACCATGCTGTGCAGGCGGAGGATACACGAGATTTTGGTCAGCCAGCCTGCGAATATGTAATTTATTTTATTTAACTTTTTATTATTTTTGACATTGTATCCTTTCATCTTTTCCAACAAACAATAGTAATAAACAACGCTCCTTTTGGTGTCATGAGAAAATCTTGCGGACAGTGATGTGTATGACTAAGTCGAGGCACTTTCTACTCTGCATTAACTTTCGCATATCGTGGCTGTAATTTCCTTCATAAAACTACTGAAACAAGCATATATAATGACCTTAGACACTAATATAAGCTTTATAATTAACATCAATACGACAAAAATACAAATTACTTTGATATTGCCATTGTCACCTGAACACGACACCTTTATTGTCTTTGTTAACACCGAAAAAACAGAAGGCTGTACAAATTTTCACACAACCTTTGTTAATAAACCTTCCAGCACAAAATATGGGTACAATCAATTTGATACTTTGCACACGCACGTTCATACTTACCGATAAACTATGTACGAGCATTTTGATCGTCGCTTAAAACAAAATCAATTCTTACGCAATGTAATTGTAAGCAAACGATTTAATGGTAACATGGTCATGTAACAAATCGAACATAGATTGTGTACAAATGCAACGATAAAGCATGGTACAGCTCAGAAGTTAGCTACTCAAACAATAGAGCATGTAATACTAAATAATCACAATTCGGTGCCAATAACTGCTAAGTTTTTATCAACTTTTTAACCGACTTACCAAAAAGGAGAAGGTTATCAATTCGACTGTATTTATTTAAAATGTGTGTCACCCCAGAACTTGTTACTGGGTGAACCGATTTTGATGATTCTTTTTTTTATTTGAAAGCTGGTGCTTGTCATGTGGTCCCATTTAGGAGAGAGTTTTTGTACTTCGGAGATATACATCAGAAATCTTCCTTAAATGACGGCAAATCACTCGGGATAGCTGCAATCGCATTTCTGTTTATTGTTTACACCATTTCATTACATAACATCACGCCAGTACGCTCTAAAGGGGTACGCAGGTGTAAACGGTTCACCTTGGTATAATCTTATTCCACTGGTTTTGTTTAAGTTTCATGTCACTGGGTTAATCTATTCTGGCTTCACCCCCCAAGCATTATTGGTACCTAGCCTATAAAACTGGTCCATTATGTACCACAACAAAAAAGTGAAAAATAAAATAAGTTTTTACAAAAACTACTACACTACTTTGCAGTGTTTTTATTTGGAAGTCGGTTGTATTTTTTGTAAAAACGTTTTTTTGTGTTGTACGGTTGTAGTAAATGTGAAACATATTATCGTATTGCAGAAGAGTATAGAATCGCAAAACGTTAACCCGCAACTCAAAATATCCGCCAATGAGAGATTTTCAGGAGCATAGAATATAAAACTATCTTTAACATGTTCTACATATAGTGGAACTTTGCGATTGGATAAAATCATGATTAAGATTTAGACAAACAGATGACTAGGCTTGGGATTTTCTCGAATGAAAACATATTTAAAAACAACATACAACGAGCACTATTCATTTTGGCGAACATCCAAACGTGCGTGATCTGCAAAGAGTTCGATTTGTTTTGCACGTAATCAGTTCCATTCATTTATTTGAAGCATGCTACCATTATTTTAATGGATTACGAGTATATAATGTCGACATATGGTGGATGGAAAGTTCTCCTTGAACAGCCGGATAAATGGCGGGCGTGCGATGCGCTTCCCCGTCCTAATGCAACCATCTGTTGAATCCAAACAACGCCTTTTACGTATGCACCTAACTATTCAATACAAGCTAACGACCGCAGCATACATTTTGATCAACCGATGTCGTTCTTCGCTTAGTTAAAGGTCAATAATCGATCATGTTCATACCGGAACGATTGGTATTATATATATAGAAAATATCAAGTTATTACCCATTCGTTAGTCACCAAAAGTTGCAAGCAAAGTTACGCAATATTTCGTGAATAAGAGTAGGTAACTTAGATACAGTTAATTAAATTCTGTTTTCAAAATTGAAGTCAATGAAGGTTTTGTTTTATTAGACTGTAAATGTACACTTTATATATTTCTGCGAGCGATATTTTTTATTTATTATTTCACATCACACTTTATTCTAGAAACCGTTACGTACAATGCATTTTGATAAAAATATGCTTCAAGAAAACTGCGGAGAAATGAATTATTTACAACAGCAGTCATACAAATAATAGGTACGACAAAATCAAGGGTTAATACACTTGTTTTTCCTTCGCATGTTTACTTCTCTATAAGGTTTATTCTTAAGGTAAAACCAATACACGAACAACAATCCCTTAACCTTATTTTCCTAATAAATGTCCGAGTTCGTGTTTTGTTGGTGTAATAAAAGTTAATTTTTCACCGCCGCCTCTCTTTCCGTCAAGGTGATTTTGTTTACCTTCAATTTAATCAAATCAGCGGCAAAAACTGCCACACGGTAGATTTAATCTATTTTTACAGCATCGCGTACTGAAAAGCAGAGTTTTTTATGTTATGATCGCTGAGAGCATAGTTTTTGTGCGGACTCCGAAATCTTTAAATGAAATACTCGTGTTAACTATAGTTTACTTACCTATTGGGACAAAAAAGAAAATTCAACGTTTAGAAAAGAGTTCAGTTTTCAAGGTTCAATACGAATTTATCTGTTCATGCTGTCGTAAAAGCGATTTCTACTGCAACTTAAATATAGAATCACTCAACGAATAAAAAATCTTTTTACAAAAATATACTACAGACTTCCAAATAAAAAAACTACAAAGTGAAAAATAACTTCTTTTTGGAAGTCGGTGTCCATACCGCAATAAATTGGTACCTAAGAAAGATACCGACTTCCAAAAATAAAGTTATTTTTCACTTTGTAGTTTTTTATTTGGAAGTCGGTAGTATTTTTTTGTAAAATGTTTTTTTTTTTTTTTTTCTTTTTAGTTCTACCTACTTTTTCTTCCGTACGCAAAATACGCGCTTGGTCGTGGAGTTGCGGAAACCAGCCCGTTTTAACCTAACCTAGTTCTACCTACCTAATAGGCAAGTTGTTTAGTAAGGTACCTATAACGCCAGAATAGATTGCCCAAATATTATGAAACTTGAACATAACCGGTGAAATGAGAGATCTGCGAACCCCTTAAGAGTGTACTGGCGTGATGTTATGTTATGAAATTGTATAACAATAAACAGACATGCGATTGCAGCAATCCCGAGAGATATGCCGTTATTTATTGAAGAGTTCTGTTGTATATCTTCGAAGTTCTGCATCAGATCTTCACCAAATTATAATGGGATAAATTTCGGAACATATTCTTTTAAACAAAAAAAAGATTTTTCAAAATCAGTCCATAACTGACGGAGATATCGGTGAACATAAAAAAAAAATAGCAAACATAATGTCGAACATAGAACTGCCTCGTTTTTTTTAAAATTACAGTTTTGACAGCCATAGATAAGTACGTGTTTATTGAATAGCCCACTAACCCATATACACGTCAACTTTACGCACATTGTCTAGAAAATTCAACTTATTTGTAACTTTGCCATGACAACGCATCCTTAAAAGGGGGACATCATAATTCAAGTGAAAGTGGCGGACCCCATTTATGGCGGCGAGACGCGTGCAGAAGACTAAATCCATTATGCTTATGATGCCATTGGTATTCTCAGCAGCCACTGAAAGCGGAGTGCCCCTGGCCATTATAAGACAAATGGTCGCGTTACCGCACTTGAGTGCAAAGTTTCCCGACTCCTTAGATGTTGTAGTACTCGCCAGTTCGCCACGCCACCGACGCTCGACGCACTCCCCGTGTAGAAATTAACTCGCCAACAACTACACACCTGAGGCCTTAGTGCGAGTTTTTACTCACGCTCAATCGCAATCGCGTCAACGTAAACGTTAATTTGTATTGAAACTGGATAAGCGCCGTCTGGGGACGGTTAGGAGACACCTCTTTTTTGTTTACATTTTCATACTCACGAGTGAGAGTGAGTAAAAACTCGCACTAAGGCCTCGGTTTTCCAGAGTAAACTTGCTCTAAAGTTAGCGAATAGCCCATTGACTGACTCCAGTCAAAATAATATGTTATTTACTTACTCAAATACGTGTAAGAATGTTTACGTATCATTCTGTGGTCGGAAGCACGTTCTGTTTGGCTTTACGTTGAAATATTGCGCGTTTAACACAGCTGCGCGTGCGCGGTTTGCTCGCTGCACGCTGCAGTAAAAGGTACACAAGCAAATTGTGACCACAGCGAAGGTTAAGGCTACGAATCGTTTCCGGGTCGAAAGGTCAACGGCTCGACTCACGCCTTCAAACCGTTGGAGTGGTTAAAACCGCCTCATAAGTCAGCGGTATAAGAGTTAACACGTAATTTCATTAAATATAATTATAGAAAATAAAACAGTTCTCATTTGACGCTGTAGTTTGCCTGTTTCGCAAATTATAAGATAATAATTTTATTATATTCTTCACGACGTTTTCCACATTAGGCTTTACCGGTAATGATGCCAGCATCGCAAATACTAACCCTCTTACTAATAAACGCAGAATAAAATTATACCAGGTATAAACCTATGAAAATGTATGGTTACTCCTTTGTTATACCTGGTATAACTTTATTCCGTGTTTATTAGTAAGACGGTAAGACTTCTTCATAATTCTGGCCAACACTAGTACCTACTGATCCGTATTTGCCAAATGTGGAATACAATTTCAAATAATAAATTATTCCACTTTTGGCACCTGCGAAAAATATCGGTAGGTGCCGTATGTGGAATACCTCAGGTTCCGTTAAAACTGGTGACCAATGTGGAATACGTCTTTTTCACTAGTGCTTAAAAGGTTGTCGAATGTCTAAAGTTTGTAAATAAATTCAGCAACATAGCACATAATGGCGATTATTGGTATAAAAGCATTGTATGGCGACATCAGCGCAAAAGTGGAAGGTCACAACTGAACAAACACCCAAGTTATAGAAATTTAACAAGAAAGACTTTAATTTATCATCCTTTGTTTACTTTCAAGGTACATCTCTATTGTCATGAAACCGAACAACACCTATATCATATTATTTGTTATTGCCAAAGAAATGGCAATTTACCTTTATTTATCTGTTATCATAACTCGGGGACCTCGTGGCTAAATAATAACAGCCGCACGGGTCGATCTTCAAGGTTTAGCAACGCTTGACGAGGTGGGCCCGTGGATGGGTGACCATTTCAACATACCGAGTTTCCTCCGTGCCTCGAAAAGCACGCTAAGCCGTTGGTCACGGCTGTCATTTGAAGATCTTTGACAGTCGTTACGAGTAGTCAGAAGCCGAAGCAGAACGAGTCTAGCCAAGGGGTATCGTGTTACCCAGTTACTGGGTTGTGGAGGTCAGATAGGCCGTCGCTCCATGTAAAACACTGGTACTCAGCTGAATCCAGTTAGACTGGAAGCCGACCCCAACATAGTTGGGAAAAGGCTAGACAGAGAGATATCTGTTATCATAACAAATCTAGGTATAGTTATCTGTTATGAAGAAACTACTCGAATTATGATGAAACTTCGTATTAAGTGGCATACTACTTAACACGTTATTCAATCAAAAATCGATTTCTTGTTTCTGTATATTTCCATAAAGATACGGTGATGCCTCACAAAAAGTCCGAAATTGGTAGATATTATTGTGGGTACTAATTTAATCACGAAACTCATTCAACTAATAGGTACTTAGATAATAACACAAACAAATCACTTAAGAACTACTATCATTAAGATACCATTATAATTATTGGTTTTTCGATCAAACAAATACAATTTGGATTAATCCTGTGTGGATTCAATCACCTTTTATATATTTTTGTTATATCTTTATGTACAACAAGTCCCAAGTCTACATGGTGGACATCCCACCCAAACGTACAAAGCGTTTTGCGAATACTTTCATTGTACGCACAGCTAAGGAGTGGAATTCCCTGCCGGAGTCTTTGTTTCCTGATAGCTACAACCTTGGGGTCTTTAAGTCAAGAGTGAATAGGTTACTTCTAGGCAAGCGTGCTTCACCGTCGACCACATCATCACTTACCATCAGGCGAGATAGTGGTCAAACGCCAGCCTATCGATAAATTAAAAAAAACATAAAATTTTATTCGTTAGGAAACTTCGTGAACAACCAGCTCTTTTAAAATTTTGTACCTTTACCTTAACAGTGATAAAAACCTTACCTACTTACTGTAATAATACCTGTAGCACCAATTATATTCGAAGAATCACTCAAGTCTAAGTGGAAGGTAATTACGCTTCTACTAGACCGCAACAAAGCGCGCAACTTTTATCAAGACGTAATTTAATCATCAAGATTTTTTATGTATAAAATCTAACAATACAATTTAGTCAACAATCTTCCGAAGAACAGGGGAAGCTCGTAACTAAATAATAACAGCCGCACGGGTCGATCTTTAAGGTTAAGCAAAGCTTGACGAGGTCGGTCCGTAGATGGGTAACCATTTCAACATACCGAGTTTCCTCCGTACCTCGGCAAGCACGTTAAGCCGTTGGTCCCGGCTTTCATTTGAAGATCTTTTACAGTCGTTACGAATAATCAGACGCTTGAGATCTGACACCAGTCTAGCCAAGGGGTACCGTGTTACCCAGTTACTGAATTGTGGAGGTCAGATAGGCAGTCGCTCCATGTAAAACACTGGTACTCAGCTGAATCCGGTAAGACTGGAAGCCGACCCCAACATAGTTGGGTAAAGGCTATGCAGATGATGATGAGGGGAAATGTGGTGCAGTGCTCCCTAATCTTCTTGGCCGCTCTGAAGTTAGGTTTCCGATGCACGTGGCATGACAAGCTGATGTTTTAGTATAAGATTTACAACTGCGTTTCCATTGTAGCTAACAAAGCGGCCAAGAATATCAGGGAGTACTATACATACTTATAATTGTACAGATAGCCATCAGAAGCTTTTATAATCACAATAATAGAGTCACGGAGGATGCTCAGGCGCAGAGCACCGCTACAGTTTCACGGCGCATGCGCCGACCAGCCGCGAACAATCCCTAGCGACCCCACACAAATTGCCCTGCCGCCATTGTACGGACCAAGATGGCGTAATCACCGTTTTAATAGTAATACCACCTCTTTGTTACAAAACCTCATGTGCAACCTGACGAAATATTAATGTGTTTGTTCTTTTGTTCCAGGTAAGATATGCCTAAACTGTGCAATGGAGTGTGGTGGACCGGACGTGGATGTACAAAGGTCTTTCGGTATCTCTCATTCTTAACACTAGCTGTCCGACGTGGCTTCACGCCCATCAACTGGCTACCTACCTACCCATCTACTCTACATACATGATTGTTGCGTAACTTAAATCGTTTACGCAGCGCACGCAACGGTAGCTCTCAAAAAGGAATATTTTTTTCCCGTTTTTGCAATATTTTTCATGTATGCTCCGCTCCTATTAGTCGTAGCGTGATGTTATATAGCCTATAACCTTCCTCGATAAATGGACTATCCAGCACAGAAAGAATTTTTCAATTCCAACCAGTAGTTCCTGAGATTAGCGCGTTCAAACAAACAAACTCTTCAGCTTTATAATATTATATATAAGTATAGATTATTCGTTAAAATACATGTACATGTGTGTGTTTGTGTGTATGTGTGTGTAGGTACAGCTAAAGGAGACTTGGAGAGAGATTGAATTGAGGTTTATAGCCCAAAGCCCAATCGCTGATGGATATTGAAAACATTATTTCACTTTATCAATCTACACAAAGCTTGTCGGTGACAAGAAAAAGTAACTTTGTTATCAAAGCTTACTGGTTCAATGTCACATGTGGCAAATAATTAAGTATATGGATGACACCTTTTATGCATAGCTAGGTAGGTATTAGAAATCATTTTCCTGTACAAATTTAAATAAAAATAATCAAGTCATAATTCTAGATAGGTAACAAAAAATATGTCGGTTCAAGTGGCAATTATTTTAAAGCAGGTATTTTTATGCATAGCATATTCTAGAAATCATTTTCCTGTCTCAATTCAAATGCAAAATCACCAAACCAGACGGTTTATATTTATTCATAGTAACAAAAATAAGTGGTATTCCAAATAAAATTTTGACATCGGATTTTTTAGATCATCACCTTTAAAAACTGGTTGCAGAGACACCTGAGTAACACTTAATGCGCAAATATTGTACATATTTACAAGTATTTAGGACTAAACTAAACCAGAATAGTCACATACTTCGTTGTAGACCGGCAGATACTCATCTGCCTAGCCTTTTCCCAATTGTTGTTGGGGTCGGCTTCCAGTCTTACCGGATTCAGCTGAGTACCAGTGTTTTACACTGCCTATCTGACCTCCACAACCCAGTAACTGGGTAACACGATACCCCTTGGCTAGACTGGTGTCAGATCTCAAGCTTCTGACTACCCGTAACGACTGTCAAAGATCTTCAAATGACAGCCGGGACCAACGGCTTAACGTGCTTTCCGAGGCACGGAGGAAACTCGGTATGTTGAAATGGTCACCCGTCGACGGACCGACCTCGCCAAGCGTTGCTTAACCTTCAAGATCGACCCGTGTGGCTATTATTATTTAGCCAATAGGCAGATACTGGCTGTCACTAAAAGGATATATTACAAAACATTTTGAATTATCTCATCTGGTATTATAAAACCAAATCTCAAAATAGAATAACTTCCGCGTTCCAGCTACGCACATAATAATTATCTTGATTTGAAATTTGCGCAAACGCAGCCATACGCAAATGATCTCGGTTCCTTATCCAGTAGACGTCCACCCACATTCCGACATAAAAAGTGAGACAAAACATCTTTATCAAGTTCCTTTGGTAAGTAAATACAAGTTGTATCAAACGCAGAAATTATCGCTAAAAAAACAATAACCTACATGATAATATATTAACACTGTAGGCGTTATTAATATTAATAAAACAATAAACGATATCCACAGTAATCCCTTAGCTCCCAAATTAGGTCAATATTCATATATATCCGCGTAGCAAACCTTATCGGATCTCGTAGACCGCCTACGGGAATGATAAGCGTCCCATTTTTCGTAGACCAGACGGCGCTACGCTGCCCTAATTCGTAGACCCTGCTACGAGAATTTAGTTTTGGATGATCACGTAGAACTTACCAAGTTTTTAAGGACTGCTTACGTCCATTATACTCAGTACAGTACACAAAAAACTTTCTTCAAAAAAATGACAAATTATAATTAATCGACAACATTAGCGGTTCTTGCATGAAAAATAACGGAGCGGCCGAACAAAAAAGATTTAGAAAGTAAGAAAGCTACAAATTATTTAATGCTTCGTGAATAGAATAGGAATAGGCTTGGCAAATGTACGGCAACGATTATTATCTAACCCCCTCATTCATAAAACTGACATCCGTAAACGAACTATAAATCTCAGCTGCCATTCTTAATTTCTTCATAAATCATGTTATAGAACATTTTAATTCTAACGAATAAGGACTCCTTACAAGTCCTCGCTAGACCCATAACCAAGGGTGCTTATATTCGGCGTCAACCCGTGCAAAGTTGAAATGTTAAGAGGCATTCGAGAACCGTCTCCCTTTCCCTAACTCCGGCACAGGAGCGGTCAAAGCCCCGGTTAGGGGAGGCCCCAATTTCATTCCTACCGATTTCAATGAAAGCGTGAATAAAAGGTTATTGATACAAAACTATGTAACGGTGTCAAGTGCCAAGCTCTCTGTTATCAGCTCGCTTCTCAATTTAGATATTAGTCGGTAGGTACTGCCTGCAAATATCGTAGAGACCTATATCCAAGCTCTATAATTTTATTCATATTATTAACTACATATTTAGTTTTAGTTTAAAAAAACCGGCCAAGTGCGAGTCGGACTCGTTCACCGAGGGTTCCGTACAAACCTCAGCTTAAAGGTATTATAGAACTGAGTATTTGATATGAATTACAATGTAATACCTCCACGCGTTCATGAGGAAAGGGGTAGTAAGTTTAAAATTATTATAAATATTTTGATTATATGATGTAACTTAAAATTTACGGTTTTCGCAATAATTCCTTTATCTGTGCTTTAAGACGTTGCTTCGTACCAAATTTCAAGATTCTAAGTTCACGGGAAGTACCCTTAGGTATTATATAGGTTTTGATTCCCTTGCGAATGTCGAAAATTTGCAGCATAAACGGCTGTATCTTTTGATTTTTTCACGGCTTTAAGGGACAGTAGACCTGAGTATTTGATATAAATTTCATACCACCACGCGTTCCTGAGAAAAAGGGTCTTGACAGACAGACGGCCGGACAACAAAGTGGGATTATAAGGGTTCCGTTTATTCCTTTCGAGGTAAGGAACCCTAAAAAAACCGAACAATATATTTTTTAAAAGGTATCAAAAATATATTTATTTACATTGCGTATTTAGAAAAAGATTTACCGTGATATGTTAATCTTTTTATTAGATAATAAAATAAGAATATGAATTCTTGATGATGTTGTTATATTAATACAAAAGATTTAACTTTACAACCAGGTTCCAGATTATGTCGGTGTCATTTTAGCATTTATCTTTATTGTAGGTGATGTAAGGATATATAGATATATGATATTTACAAGCAGGTATATACTTAGCTATTATTGACACGTACGTAAAGGTATTTTATTAAGTATTATACATACAATAACAAAAACCCGTTGTAAACAAATTATGTAAGATACGCGAAGATATAACACCGTCTAACATATAAAATGTATGTTTATGGAAATTGTATATTATTATCATAATTTAAACAAAAATTGTTGTAAAGAAAGGCCGTTTTTGCTATTTGTTAGTAATATTTCTGGAAAGACCTAGACCGATTTCAAGGCAAATTTCATTTACTCACACCGGCTCTAGCTTTAAGAATAGTAAATATTTACTTATTCATGAATATTAAATAACTAAGCACAAACAATAGTTTTACCTCTCATCGTTAACTGCAAATTCCTCTTAAATTGAGTTTTTAGTTTGTGAGTATATGCCTGCCTAGCCTTTTCCCAACTATATTGGGGTCGGCTTCCAGTCTAACCAGATTCAGCTGAGTACCAGTGTTTTACATGGAGCGACTGCCTATCTGACCTCCACAACCCAGTAACTGGTTAACACACGGTACCCTTTGGCAAGACTGGTGTCAGATCTCAAGCTTCTGACTACCCGTAACGACTGTCAAAGATCTTCAAATGACAGCCGGGACCAACGGCTTAACGTGCTTGCCGAGAAAACTCGGTATGTTGAAACGCTTACCCAGGAAAAGGTTGAAAGGTTGCTTAACCTTGATGATCGACCAGTGCGGCTGTTATTATTTAGCCACCAGTGAGTATTAGCATTATTTAGAATGTACTTTTGAGTTACATATCTTTGAATTCTAAAATTCCAATCAAGTCCCTAGCGAACATTATTATTTGTTTGTGTTAACCATTTATATCCCATTTCCATGTATGGAGATATGGCTCCATTGTATGGAGATAGTTTGAGACCTTGGGAAGGACATAGACTACTTTTTTGCATAAAACCTGAAGAAGGAATAATGGAGAGGGTGTTAATTTTGTATGTACCTTCTTATCATGCAACTTCTTCTTATTATGAAACGATTTAGATGAAATTCGGTATGAAGATAGTTTGAGACCCTGAGAAGGATATAGGCTACTTCTTTGTGCATAAAAATCGTAGAGGGAAGAATGGTATTATGGTGCAGTCTCTAGGTACCATACCTAGAGACTGCACCATAAAACAAAAGAAGGTAAACAAATTACAAAAACAATAACAATAACATTAACTACTGCATTACTCACTCGCTCATGGCCTCATATACCTAAGTACCGGTACATTGTGGGTAGTACACAGCCTACAGGGAATATTGTCCTGCTGTGGTTACGCTAAACCGCGGTATACAATATACATAATGAGTTGTAGACCACACGTCGGCGGCTCGACTGTAATGCGATAGGCTGTGACATGCCAGGGGTTGCGGAAACCTTGTCAAACTAGACGTGTATCGTATATCTACAGTACAATATAATATGTCTAGGCTATATCCGTCTACTTCTAGTCTGATTTTGATGGAAAAAAATATTTGTGGATGTAAGTTTGCTCTTTTTTTACCCGACCCGACGTTATATTTTTCTTTTTCGAATTATTTTTAAACATTTATAGTGGTATATATTTTTGCAATCAACTCTTAAAACCCTTCATTTTGATATCCCCTTCGATGGGCTAAGAAGAAAAAAAAAATGGGGCCCGCACAATATGGCGCCCAAAATCCGCCATATTTGTTTTTTTAGAACTTCACCTATCTAAGAACACTTGGGCGGTCAAGACTAAGTAATAGATCAATGCTAAGGAACATAGTCTATATCTATGTCTAGCCAACTATATTAAAAACCATCATAGAGAAAATAGAGCAAGTTTTTCAGTCAGTCTCCAACTCTAATTTAAATATCTACGGAGAAGAGAAAGTGACAATTTTATCGTAAAATATCACAGACATAACTCAAAATTAACTTCTATATCAACGAACCTTAGTTCAGCGACTTTTGAACTAAACTTACTCAGCTCAGACATGAATGCTTCTGAATGGCGATAAATGTAAAGAATTATCAATAAACTTATTAGACAAAATACTGATAAACATACTTATTATGTAAATAAAGATATCTCAGACTCTCGGACAGATTTAGTCACTACTAATAATATCGTTCTACCTAAATGTCGGCTTCACAAATACCTACGTCGGAAACTAAAATAAATAAGATAATATTTTTGCATATCAAGATAAAACCGAAATGATGGCAATACGCAATAAAGTTTCCACTGATTTAGGTACGGTACCGGTTTATTGTTTATCCAGACTTTTTTAATTAGTCTGTTATTACTGGACATTTCCGCAATCCCGAGTTCTTAATTTAAACTAGCGAAAACAGGATAAATAAAAAAAACCAGCTCGTCAAATAGTCACATACCAAAACCTTTTTTAACTCGTTGTTTTCCTGAATTTCCAACGCTGAAGGTTATCAAAACAAATGCAAACGTAAGATATTTCAAGAATTGAACGCTGAGCCAAAAGAGAAGTAAATAACTGGGTAGGTAGGTATCTTGGTGGGTTTTAAAATAGTACACTTTTTATGTGTTGGTTCACTGAACTTTTCGGTTACTGCCGATCACCGACATGGTTTGCAGATAATTGTCACAATGCACTAAAATCTTGCTAAAAACTTGTTTAAAATATTTTTTTTATCTGTCACATTATTTTGGTTCTTCTCACTGGCCAATGTCGTTGCGTGATCGTATTTAATATAAACTTTTTGCCTCCAAATTCGATTGAATGCCACTTAATATCGAAACGGAAACTTACTAGTCGAATAGATATCTACACGAGAAATCGTTACTTATTTTAATGTGAATAATATAAACGTTCTTGGCATTGGAAAGTTATCTCAAATCCTAGCGTCAGCTTCTTTGACCGTGAGGTGTCAGTGTGTCATGTATTTTAGTTTATTTTACCACTAATTAGGCGTAATTAAAGCTTCATATAAGCAGTATTAGAGAGAAAATACAGTTGTAGAATAATGTTATAACTAGGGCATGAATATCGGAATATCGGAACGAAATTACCGAAATTTCAATTCCGATACTGAGTGATCCAATATCGGAATCTCGGAATTAGAAAACTACCTTCTTTTAGCTCTTTATGAAGTGCCGAGCAAGAAAGAGCGGTTAAGCCCGTTGACTACGATAATAAGCAGTGGTCGCATAATCTATTTACTAATTGGGCCCTTTTTTACTAAAATCACTTCATGAAAAAATTATATGTGCCTCAATGAATTCCGGTTTTACAGTCACGAGATTGCTAAAAAAGTTACCTTTAAGAGCACAAGTAAATACACAGTTTCATAGAACCCGTTGCAACAATGATATTTTCATTGATTAATGCTTAGGTTACGAGAATCCGTTGGATTTGAGACGCATGGAATCGGTCAATGTGGCGACACTTGGGGGAGGCTTGGTACAGCAATGGACGTCATTCGGCTGAAATGACGTTGCAATGCCGATATTAATATCGGTATTCCGATATTGAGATCTAATATCGAAAATCAATATTGGAATTGTAAATCTTCCGATATAACATGCCCCAGTTATAACGTATCATAACAAGTCTATTATTAAATCTATATTTATCACTTCTCAATATGTGAGGACATGAGTACTTATAATGTACGTACATTATGTAAACAACTTGTAGATAAATAGTTAAGGTGGTCTAAAATCCTGCAGCCTAATTGCTTAAGTAAATTCGGTAAGGTAAAGGGTTTGACTCTATGAAAGAGTATGACAAATACCAATGCCAATATGCCAATTAAGTTCAAATTTACAACAAAATTTGCCACGTATTTTTATCAGATTCTTAGTATAAAACTGAAGGACACACGATTGAAAAGATCTCAGTTTTATTCCAATGAAGAAACTCGATTGTCAAAGATACTAACTCAGATAAAAATAGCATTAACCTGAATCTAGAAATAACTGCTTCAACAGGTTTTATTCGACCCAACGTAAATTAGCCGATCCTCATGAAAGCGTTTCTATTAATAAATTAGCTTTACATTTTAAATAAAATGGAAGTTACATGTAGACAGACGGACGCATGACCATGGTAAACAGAAGTTATTATGTAAACCTGGCATAATGGTAAAACACCAGCTTATCAATAGTAAAAAAAAACTGATCCTTTTAAGAGTTTCGTAACCAATACTTCACAAATCACAACTGAATTCTAAAACAGATGTGAGCCAGTCTAGACAAAAATAAAACAAAAGCTCGTATTAAATTTCGTGGACCAATAAAAAATGACAAATCATAATAATTTTAATCTACACACACAAATATGAATTCGAAAATATTGTATAAACTCAGTACTTTTTTTGGATAGAAAAACATCGTTGTAAAATTTTTAAAAAAACCCACTACAGTGCAACATTTTCCTTTGATTTTCAAACAACTGCATCTTAAAATAACTATTTAATTTTTATAGCACACTTCTACTTTTTAATTTATTGGAACACATGAGCTCATTGACTTAATATAGAAAAATTGTGTCATTGTCTATGGATGCGCGCGCTGCAAAGTCATGCTTCATCTGCAATGAGAATTTACCCGCCATACCACATATTTTTTCCGTTTCCACTTTTGTTTTATTTCAACTGTATGAGTGAAGATATAAAAATATGTATGCAACGTCATATAATTAGATATTAAATAAAACACTCGTGTGATACTATTATCACAATCGGCTTCGCCTCGTGTGATAAACCTACACTCGTGTTTTAATAACCCCTATTATATGGCCGTTGCATAAACTACTATACCAACGAAAAACATTATGGGTTAGCTAGAAACCGTTCATATCTATTGCACGGAGGCAATTTTGCAGCACATATCTAAATAGGCGACGAAGCATTTCGCGAAACGCAGCGGTCGATAACTATGTCATGTCATGTCATTGGGTAGACGGCCGTGGGAATAAAAAAATCACAATCAGCTCGATAGCCTTACTTTGCATAATTAATACCTATACTTAGCTTTTTGCTGACCGTTTTATGCTACTTATGTACTTGATGAGTGGTCATACGACTTGTAGGAACAGATTTATAGGCTGACGGATACAAAAAATAACGATTCGTCTTCATTTTAACTGGTGTGATATAACAATCTGCCAAATAAATCAATTTGAATTTGACAAACGATTTAATCAATCGGTATTCAGAAACAGAGTTTTGATAATTTTCGGCAACAATATGAAAACGGGTGTGTTTTTTATCAATAAAATCTGTTTTTCCAAATTCAAATCTTGAGTTTGATGGGTTCGTGGTCTAAGTACTTAGAAAAAAGAACAATATTTAAATCGTCATCACGTTCGATTCCAGTGAGTCATAAGTGACGTAGCTATTTGAAATGTATAATAGTAATAGATAAATTAGTTGGAAACTAATCTATAGTTTGCATACAATAACCAAATATAATCTCATGAGATACTTCTATTATTGAAACGCTTATAGAAACAAAAACAAAGAAGGATTGGGATTTCCCTAAGATAACTTTAAAATATTTGTTTAAGATAATGAACAATATAATATTGTTTACAGAAGATAAACAAAATAATGTAGTAGGTATTCATTATGGTCAACTACTACGGTAATGCGTGTTTAATCAGTAGATACATATGTCATTACGACTTAGTAAAACAAATATCAGCACGAGGCCGAGTTAAATGGATTACGGCTACGAAGTTATACTGTTTTCAAACAAAAAATCTGTCAAGATTTATTTGGATTTTAATCTGATATAATTTAAATGCTCACTGTGAAGGCCGGTATCTTAGAAGTGAGAAACTTTTTGTCTGAAAATGTGCAAGTGAGCAGACTTTTGCATAATTATTAATACAATAGAGCATCAACCGTCCTTGAAAATGTAGTTTATTTAATTGCAACTTCAACCATGTGCTGACGAAAAAAACACGCTCAAAGGAAACCAGAAACGAACAGTGGATATCATTAATTGCGTGTGCTATTGAAAAAATGCTGAGACCTTGCTAAGCAATGTTTGAATACGTAAAATTAGACGCCACGCATATTTTTTTTTGTCTCTATTTATATTATCTTCAGCTAGTCTGACATTAAGTTGGTGCATTCTAGGGACACATAACATTTTTATTGATAAGATAACCAAGGATTGACAATGATTTATTCAGACAACACGCCACTGTCTATCAAACAAAAATTTCACTAATGCGCTCAACGATAATATTGGAACTTTGTTTTTCAATAATAGTACTATCTTTTGTAAAAATATGTAGATAACAGCAACAATAGAATGCTGAGCCAAATGTTTCCATTCCTGTAATAAAACTATCAAAAATTTCAAAATTTAAAAAAGACCCCGGCGCATTTATCTTGCGAAAACACCCCGATTCAAACAGTAAAACGCCCATAACTTTTGAACGACTGAACCGATTTTATTCAAACATAGCTAAGAACGACTCTCGACAAAATCACCTTTCAAACAAAAATAAATAAATGAAAATCGGTTCATTCGTTTAGGCGCTATGATGCCACAGACAGATACACAGTTAGAAAGAAACTTATAACACCCCTCTTTTTCCGGTGGGGGTTAAAAATAACAATAGTAGGAACACCGTTATTCAACTACTGTGTAGGCTTAATCCATTTAACGAATATTATCGCTTTAACGAAACTTCGCGACCGCGATGCCGAAGCCCTACAGCTCTACGCGAGTGGGCGAAAAGACCGCTTACAAGTGTTGCCGGGCTGCCTGTTGGACTGGCCCAATACTTTAAATCTGATAATAATTAACATAATCGGAAACCTATCAACCTTGTAACAGGGTTATCCTTACTTTGACATTGGCAAAGGTATTCAACTGTTTCCCTCTGTAAATGGGTTGACTTTGGGTCCATAATTTACACTCATTAGTACCCCTAACTACTGCTGTTAAGACGACGACTAACGCCAACGACCTTGAGGGAACAAAACGCGCACTCGTTTCACACCCGCGCGACCCAAAATTTTGTAGTTTTTTTGTACTTTCCTTATTATTCTATGACATTAAAAAAAAGCTTCAGATCAAAATGTAGATAATTAAATTGTCTTTGAGATGGTGCCGATTTAATTAAAATACGCCCAGCGGTTTTGATGCCATTGTCGTGTTTTTGTCCGTTTTAGACATAACTTTACAAATTAATTACACTATGTTATACAAACAAAACTCATATTCTGCTTGGATGAAATTATTAAGAAAATGGTCTACATATATTTTTCCAAAAAATTACGACTAGCCGTTTAGACGTGATTCTCATTTTAAAATCAAGTACTCAAGGGAATCGGTGCCTTAAAAGGCCACTGGCCAAAATGTTTCATTGTCATGATGTGACCTATAATCAAATTGACGTGATCATACGATGAATAACCGATAAGATTACAACTTGCTCTTAGTGATTCTTGTTCAGTAATATCTGATAATCGAGATGAAGTGTACATTTGCATATCTAAGTAAATAAAAAGTGGCTTTTTGATATTACAATTGCTACGTCACTTTGATCGTACATAAAAACATTTTGCATTATATTGTGTAATTCGTTGACTCGGCGAATATATATTATTAAAACTAAATAAATATGGCTTTGGGGACAATATATCCGTTCGGTCCCTATGATACAGACATACGAAGGAGAGGACAATCTTTAAATTGTGAGTAATTCCTACATGATAAACTACTTTCATCTTCTATGGAAAAAGGCACTCATCTATTCCTAAATAATTTAATCATAACATGAATAACCGGCCAAGTGCGAGTCGGACTCGCGCACAAAGGGTTCCGTACCATTATCGCAAAAAACGTAAAAAAAAACACGTTTGTTTTATGAGAGCCCCACTTAAATATTTATTTTATTCTGTTTTTAGTATCTGTTGTTATAGCGGCAACAGAAATACATCAACAGTGAAAATTTCAACTGCCTAGCTATCACAGTTAATGAGATACAGCCTGGTGACAGACGGACAGAAAGACAGACAGACGGACGATTTTTACCCTTTGGGTACGGGACCCTAAAAGTAACTATTACGCGATAGACTCTAGTGAACTTAGATCCGTCGTTATTCCAGTTCATAGATGCGTCGAGAACTATTCATCCTCTTCAACAAAATCAACCGTAAATAACCCCGTCTGCCACTGCTGGAGTAGGTAATCCTAATGCAAATACACTTACAAAACTTGTTATCACTTATCAAACGCACGTTTAAAGACATGATTCAGGTGCATTCGACCATTTTTACACCGTGCAAAAGTATATATATGTACGGTTTTGATAATTGAGAACGCAATAACATAAAGCAATCAGTGTTATCGGCTGCAGTTTGCACGACTGCAACACTCACTACATACAGAAGCACGATTAGGAGATGTTTACTGCTAGTATTGCTACATTATTATCATGTTGTCATAAGCCATAAAACATTCCACGGTGACAATGATGTCGTTGATTTTTCGGAGAGAAATATACTTGGTGTCCAATGATTGGGTCTCTTATCGACATTATTGCCATTATTTTACCTTTTATATGGAAAAAAAAAACAAAAAATCCCAGCTGCTTAAAAAGCGAACTAAAAAGACGTAAACAAGAATAAAATCATATTGTGCAATCGGAGGAGACATGTTTGCGAGCTGTATGACCAAACTAGTTCTTTTTTTTTATAACTTTATAGTATTTTTTTTTAATTAGGTACATTAAAACATATGTGTTACATATTTTGAAATCACCTTTTAAAACCCTTTATTTTGATACCCCACACAATGGGTTTGTAAGAAAAAATAAATTTGGTGCCCCACAATATGGCGCCCAAAATCCGTCCTTTTTTAATTTTCCAATTTTAATGTAGCCGGTGAAACTCGCAGGGTTAAGGCGAATCGATTGACGTAAGAATCATCAAAATCGGCCAACGCGTTTGGTCTCTAGAACGCCACATAGGAACAAACATACATACGCAGTCGGGTAAATAGGCTTGCGCTTGACCACTATCTCACCTGATGGTAAGCGATGATATGGTCGACGGTGGAGCACGCTTGCCTAGAAGTAACCTATTCACTCTTGACTTAAAGACTCCCAGGTTGTAGTTATCAGGAAATACAGACTCCAGCAGGGAATTCCACTCTTTTGCTGTGAGCATAATGAAAGTATTCCCAAAATATTTTCATGTTTGCATGCCTGAGTTTTGTATTTATTTTTAATTTGTTTCTTCTCTCTCTCTCTCTCTCTTGTCATTAGAAACTTGCTTCCGCATCGTGAACAGCACTAATGAAATAAACAAAGTCGTGTTTCTGCATAAATTGTCATTAGTAAAACACGAGCGAATGAAGGAGATAGGTATAAGATTCCAGACTAAATCTAGATCTGAAATGTAGTGATTAAACCACTAGATTTTAGATCGTCATCTCCACTTTCATTTAACGGTTTTATGTCTGTTTCATGTTCGTACAATAAAGACCCCAATAACGATTTATAGGCGTATAAATTAATTGATGTGTTTGTACGCGTGTCATCTCGCGGACGGCCTGCCCCGCATGACCGCTGGCGGCCGGCGCCACTCCAGCGCGTCGCGAACTTGGCCCACTTCTCCGAGAGACCATTGTCTCCGCGCTAACCTCGATGCTCGAGCACATCGAAATTATATCTCATAAAGTATGCCTCAAACCACCTCGCGTAAACAATTGTTTCCATCCATGACCTTTCCATGATCACGGATCTTTGCACAACCCACATTTACTGTATAGAACAATCCACGTTTCGTGTCATCTAATTGTGAACTTTCCCAACTTTCGTTTCGATCACCGGTTCGTAAATATAAAATCCCGTTATTACGCCGTGTCATTGCCCTAGTAAACTACATGGCATACACTTTCCACGATTTGATGAGTTTACAGTTTCGATCTTCCGGATCTACCGACTTCCTGTGGCTAACAGCAAAATGTCGCTAAATGAAACAAAAGCGAAAGTAATTCCACTGGTGACTGCCTCAGAAACAAAACAATGTAAAGGTATCACAGCCTTTGTCAGTCATTTGAAGTCGATAGAAGGCTCTTTGGCATCCAGTATTACACCACAAAGTACTAAATTCCGTTTCTGTATCTTTCCAGGCATGTCCCTAGACGAAGGCAGACAATCACAGAGGCCGTACAGGTACGGCATGGTGTTGCTATGCGCCGGCGCACTGATCAACTGGCTAGGCCTGGCGGAGGATTACGCGGAGCCCGTGCGCTACGTGGGCGTGGCCTGCATCGTGGCAGGAGCGCTGCTCATATGCGCGGCCATGTGCTGCTGGCTGCAGTCGCCCGCGAGGCAGCCGCAGGCAGACCGCGCGTCGCCTGATACACATCAAGTGAGTATACTTATTACTTAGATACTTACAACATAGGAACAACATGAACATTTGTATGTTCAGATATGCTCACAGATTATCCCAAAAGGAAACCGAAACAGAAATCTATTTATTGAATAAACGTAGCCAAGCGTAGCAACGTGTAGCGCCGCGTAGCAACCCGTAGCGTTTCGCGTAGCGATGCGTAGCAACGTGTAGCATCGCGCGTAGCGTTGCGTATTATATTGAAGATTCCTCCTCCTCCTCGCGTTGTGTTCCTCATTACTGAGGGTCGTGATTCCCCTGATGTCGAGGAAGCAACTTTTCCTTTACTAATTTGCGCCATCTATGCCTGTCTTTTGCGTCGTGGAGAGCATCGTGCAGTTTGGTGTTCAACGATGTGCGGACTTGGTCTGACCATCTTATTGGACTGCGACCTCTGCGACGTTTCCCTTCAATCTTCCCAGTAATCATCAGCCGTTCTAAGTTGTTTCCATCCTTTCTGGCGATGTGACCAAAGAACTCCAATATCCTACGAAGGCAGATTGTGGACAGTCTGATCTTGACATTCAGTTCGCGGAGGATGGACTCGTTGGTGCGAAAGGCAGTCCAAGGGATTTGCATCATCTTTCTCCAGCACCACATCTCAAACGCATCTATGCGGTCACGGTCAGCTTTCTTTAAAGTCCACGTTTCGGCCCCGTAACTGAAGATTGAGAACACCAGGGAGTTCACCAATTTCACTTTCGTCTTTCGTGAAATGTTTCGGTCTCTCCATATTTTCTGCAATTGGGTCATTGCATTTTTAGCCATCCCTATACGCCTCCTTATATCCTTCTCACTGGACCCCGTGTTGGTGATACTTGCACCTAGGTATATGAAGTCGCTTACCGTTTCCAGCGCCAGAGCACCTGTAAACTGGAGAAGGTTTGCGCGATCCACCACCATTAGTTTGGTTTTGGCATGATTTATTTTGAGGCCTAGCTCCTTACTGATTGTTTCCATTCTGTTAAGGAGGTCTGCCATCTCGGTTTCATTCGAAGCTAGAAGTGTAGTGTCATCTGCATAACGAAGGTTAGTTAATTTGGTGCCACCTATTGTGACCCCACCCTCCCAGTCTTCACAAGTTCGTCTGATGATGTACTCTCCATAAATATTAAAAAGAATGGGAGACAAAATGCAACCCTGCCGCACACCCTTGCCGAAGTCGAAAGGCCCAGACATTGTTTTGTCAACCTTTACCACACCCTGATTGGACCGATAAAGAGATTGGATGAGAGCCACCAGATGTTTGGGTACTCCAAGTTCTTCCAGTATCTTCCACAGAGCCGACCAAATCACGCAGTCAAAAGCCTTGCTATAGTCAATAAAACACATGATGATGGGGGTGTTAAATTCGTAGGACTTCTCAATTAGTTGGCGAATGTTCAAAATTTGTTCGCGAGTCCCTTTACCTTTGACGAAACCAGCCTGCTCTTGTGGAATTTGCCAGTCTAAGTAATGACGGAGCCTTTTATTTATGACCTGTAGTAACACTTTACTGGCGTGGGATATAAGAGCCAGGGTTCTGTAATTGTCGCATTTTGCCGTGGAGCCCTTCTTATGCAACGGCAAAATTACTGATCTTGCCCAATCATCCGGCCATTCGCCCGTACGCCAAACGTCATTACATATTTTAAGTAGAGCGTCCACACCCGATGAACCCATCGCCTTGATTATTTCCGCTGTCAACTGGTCTGGTCCCGGCGCCTTTTTGTCTTTGAGAGTTGCAATAGCAGCCTCAATTTCAGATGGCAGTATGGGTGGTTCTTTCTCGAGGGACTCCCATGCAGCCATTGTATCCCCACTATTGCTGGAGTTTTTGTAGAGCTCTTCACAGTATTGTCTCCATCTTTCCGCTATTGCAACCAGATCCTGTAGTGGACTACCATCCTCGTCCTCAACCACCCACGTTTTGGGTTTGAACTGCTTCGACAGAAGTTTAACTTTTTTGAACAAATCTGATGTTTGTACTTTTAGCGCATGGTCTTCAATCTCTTGGCAGATATTCACTACAAAGTTATTTTTGTCTCGGCGGCAGTGCTGTTGTATCTTCCGACTCAGATCAGCATACTTTTGTCGATCTCCCTGTGTTACAAGTCCCAGCATTTTAAGGTCTTTCCGCTCCTTCACCAAATTCCAGGTATCAGTGCTAAGCCATGTTTGTTTGCAACTGGGTTTTGATTGCTGACCCGTGATTCCATCCATGACTTTCCACGTCAAGTCCTTGAGATGGTTCCAGTGTACATTCGCGCCACTGTTGATGGGGAGTGGTCTATCTGCGATTGCGTTCTTAAGATCTTCTTGGAACGCTATTTTCTCTGGCAATGTCAAAGTTCGTGGTCTCAGGGGAAGATCTTTTTTTATCGCTTTTAGACGCAGGGCAAACTTTGCAACGAGAAGGCAATGGTCCGATCCGCAGTCGGCACCAGGAAAGGTTTTCACGTTCGAAATTGAAGTTCTCCACCGGCTGTCAATGATAATGTAATCGATTTGGTTACGATGTCTGTCGCCTGGAGACTTCCATGTGTAAAGACGTCTTGGGTGATGTTGGAAGCAGGTGTTCATTATTGTGAGCTTCCTTTCGATGCAGAACTCCAAGAGCCGCTGGCCTCTCTCATTCCTGTTGCCAATGCCATACTTTCCGATCGTGTGCCGGATGTGATCGTCTTGCTGCGTTTTGCCCAGTTTTGCATTCCAGTCACCGATTATTAAAGTGATCTCGCGGTTTGGGATTTTTGACAGAGTAGTTTCCAGGACAGCGTAGAACTCGTCGATAGTCTCATCACTAGCGCAAGAAGTGGGAGCATACACCACGACAATGTTGAGGGTACAGGGCCTCGTGTTAAGTCTCAAAGTCATCAATCTATCAGATACAGGGTTATAACCAAGTACATGCTTGTTGAGATGGCGAGACACCCACACGGCAACTCCGTTGGTGCTAGAATCTACAGAGCCCGAGAAGAACATGGTGTTTCCCCTGGAGGTAGTCTGATGTCCTTGTCCTCTCTTGTGAGTTTCAGTCATTCCAAGCAAGGTCAGTTTGTGCGACTCCGCCTCCCTCTCCACAATTTCCAGTTTCCCCGGGGCAAGTAAACCACGGACGTTCCATGTGGCAAACCGTCGTTGTTCACGGATTGAGATTTTACAGTGAGGTTCACCAGTAGCATATCTACTATCCAAGACCTGGTGGACCGTCTTAGTAGCAGCTTCGGTAGCCAATTTCACACCTCTCGTCCCGGTAACCGAAAGGCGCCGAGTGTTAGTCGGATCGTCCAACAAATTAGTTCTATATGTTGTGCTTTCCATAGGGGTTTTCTTGGGTAAATACAACGTGGTGGCTACCCGATTCCTTCCACGGCAATATTTTTGAGGTAATTTAGGACCTCATGGTCATTGAATACCAAGGTGTCGGGATAGTTGCCGCCGCCCGATACTCGGCGTTGAACATTTTACAGTTGGGCAGTTCTTCTCCAGACAAACCCTCCTCCTTTTTCATCCGGGCTTGGGACCGGCATTGGCGGAGTAAAATATTGAAGATTATGTTAAGCTAATTTCGAAGATACCTAATTTGCTTTTGGTAAATTAGAAGTAACCTAGCAAGTTTTCACATTTGAAACAGTGTTAAACCAATATTTTATCAATTTCAGATAGACGATCCCATCCACGTAATATCGATGCCGGATGAGGAAACAATGCAGCAGAAGCCTCCAGACTACGACACAGTGGCGGGCGCGCCGCCGACCTACGACGATGCCATCAAGCTGAACCCCGCGCGCCTGCTGCCCGCCGGCTCGTCGGCGCGCGCGGAGCTGGCGCCGCTGGGCGACGTGGCCGTAATCCCCGGCCAGCCCGACAGCTCGCTGCCCAGCAGCCCGCACGCGCCCGTGCCCGTGCACCGCGCGCAGATCCCCAAGACGCCGCCGCCGCCCTACAACCCCACGCACGCCATCAGATGAAAGCCCGGCCAAACTAACTTGTACTTTAAATCGACTGCTGTTTCATGTGATGACACTCGTATATAGCAATTAGTCCTCATTGTTGACGTTCCAACAATGTCATGGTATTATATTTATATTGTACGTACATATCCTAACATGAAACTATTGATTTTGTATTGTAGGTGGTCGAGTAAGAGCGTTGTTTACTTATGTGATAATAGGGAAGTTATTATTATAGTTACTTAAATTTCCTGCCCTGTACATAATTATGAAATTTTGTAAAATAGCGTTTTGTTATGTACCTATAGTTAGGCAGTTAAGTGAAAACTCTTCCAATAATTATTTTATTAATTGTGTTCCAAACAGAGCACCTCTGTGGTTCCAAATAATTGTAAAGTAGGATAAGTCACCGGAACGTGCGCCCGCGCCGTGCAGCGGGTCGCCAGTCGACGAGAAGCGCTGAACATATCTGTTAATGATCAATTATTAGTATACAAGCAGTAGTAGTGTCCTACGTCACTGTGCCATTGATTCAATTTCCTCTGAATGTTCTCACTGGTGTGTTTGCACATCAGCGTTTTAGAATACAGCAGTTTTCTTAGCTTATAGTTTTCTCACGAGCCTGTAGATATAAAACACACTACTATCACTTTGCTAGATGCAAAAGAATGTACCTACACCGACACAGTCATCAGATAGATCAGGCGCGGATACGGGGAAAGGGGCCATTTTCGGACAAAATGTGTTAAAATTTTCGAGCTCACTCTTTTATTCTAAGTTACCTGTCAGTTCTCAAAAAACACTTTCAATCTAACAGAACATCTTACCTATGATGATCCGAGACAGGGTCTCGCTTCCTTATTTCTCATTGAACAACTTTGGAAATAAAGACTCCTTCTTTCTATAATTTTGTGAACATTCTAGATCCTCTGAGCTATAAATTTCTAGCTTTGTTGTTCAAACCAAAAAAAAGTAACCGCATTTTTTTCAATATCCCCAAAAAGAGAAACATTTGCCCCCTGAAAACCTAGATCCGCACCTGGGATAGATGAACCCTACAACAAGTGACGATATTGTTAAAAGAATAAATTAGTAGATTTGATATTTCCATGTCATTGTTAGCTTGTCGTTGTGATATGACCGTTAGTATCATCGTTTTAGTTGACTATCGTGTTTATATTCTTAGAAGGAGGTATTATAGTTTCCTGTTCCGATTTGTCTATTCTAGTCTTCAAATTAAAGCATATTTACTTAAATAATCTGTTAGTCCAACCAGTCAAGCATAATAATTTGTAATTTGTACATATTCTGATTGCACAACTTGGAGATTTCGAACAAAGTGACGCTCAATAAGTGCTTATCGAATTGAAATATGGAGCCACATCTATACGCATACATTGGGCATGTGCTAGCTAATATGCCCAATGCAAACTTCTCAAAATGATACTGTGTATTTATATTGACGATTAGCATGGTAATTGCAGTTGATTTGAAGTTAATAATGCAGTCAAATACGAAATCGAAACCAATCTTATCCGACACTAACGAGTTGAAATAGTCGATTAGGAATATGGAATTTAAAGACTCGAGAATCTTCTTTATACCGGATCTCGTGGCCTAACAACTTTAGGAATAGAATTGCATATTAAGCAAAATACATTAATAAATCATCTTTGACGTTATAAATAGCCGTGTGCTTTCGAATGATTAAAAATGGGACCAATACTGTTAATAAGTAATACTTAAATCGTGTGCTTATACTAATTGATTCAAATAGCGCGTGCTTGCAAGTCTTTACGAGGATTTTACAATGCTGAAGTTGTGCATTTATTATTTGTACATTGTACAAAGTTCGAAAGATAAGAGTGTATATAAACAAAAAAATAAATGTTGTTGAGAGATCTTTTTTTTCATTTTTGATTTAACTTAACCCGTATAACCATATACAAATCCTACCGCACTATTCCCAAACCACTGCAACTCCTGAAAGCCAGAATCCACAGTGGCGAGTGGCGACCACCAGAAAAGCGCTGAGGCAATGAAGCTCGACGAAGTCCCGGAGAATTAATTTTACTGTCTTGGATCCCGCAGTGAAATTAATCAGAAAAGAATAATGGAGGAGTAGGGAAAATACAAATTTCCACTCAAAATCAAAATTTATTTATTCAATTAGGCCATTAAGCGGCACATTCGAAAGTCAAAAAAAAAAAAAAATTGAATCTAATACTAACCTCCAGTTTCCCAGCTCAAAATCATCGGCGAATCAATGCGACAAACTGCCAAGCAAGCGCTATCCGCTGCGATTGGCTGTTGAAAATTCATTCAACCAATCACAGCAGACAACGCGCGCCCGACAACCCGCCACACCAAACCCCCGACAATTCCGAGCTGGGAAACCGGGGGCAATTGATTCTACCGTCCATTCGGAAATGTAGCTTGTTGTGGAGAAGAATGGACAAGAAACTCCACACATACTCTTTTACAAAAAATGTGTTTTACATGTATTTGGTTACATTATCTTGTTGGAAAAAAATAATAATAATACATACATGTGAGAACGATGTAAAAAAAAACAGAAAAAAAGTAACGCACTTAAAAGCTTCTACAGTAAAACAAACAATTAAAAATACAATAATTAGGTAATTAAAAACAGGCGGAGGCAGCTAAGTTATGACCAATCCCAACTGATGGCGCCCGTTCACGAACATGACACATGGATCGGCACCACTCAGCTCAACCATCATGAAGGGAACCGAATGATCCAACACATGTGCCCTTCCAATTCCCCTCCATATCAAGCAGAAGACAGAACAAACAAGGCCAATAGGCACAAAGGGTCGTTTACAACTGGGATAAGCCCAGTTGCCTAGCACCACGGATAAAAATTAGGATTAATATTAATGGGTCCTAACATTGTGCTGTTATATTTGATTCCAATAATAGGTATTGCAAATGCTTGAACGCACGGAAATTAGTTCTAGTTTCCACAAGGTTCGTATAGTAAACAACTCCTGATGCAGCCTGTACATTATTCAACATAGTATTGCGTTCATTCTGCCAAAGATTATAACCATATAATAATTAATACTTGTTTCTTTCTGCAAGCAACTCAATGTGCCTAATTTTACCCAGCTACATATATATATGAGGGTCGGCCGAGAACCAAACTAGGTTTTTACCTGGAGCGACTGAGCAAGGTCATATCATGGCTTCTGAATACCGGAACGACTGTCAAAGATCGTCCTGCAAGCAACTAATGTTACCTAATCTGGATACTGCAGCCTTTGAGATTGAGAAGAGATAACAATAGTATGAGAAAGATAAAAACTTTTCTCAAAAAATACAGTTTTCTAAAGCAAAACACAAAAAAATGTTGATTAAAAATATCAAAAACTCGACTGCTTTAGAAGCGAACTAAAAACAACTAAACAAGAAGAAAATGATGCTGTGCAGTCGGTGGATACATATTCGCGAACTAGCTGACCAAAACCAGATGTATCCATCGACTGCACAGCATGATTTTCTTCTTGTTTACGTCTTTTAAGTTCGCTTCTTAAGCAGTCGGGTTTTTTGATATTTTGAATTAACTTTTTTTATTTATAACTTTTATAATTAGGTAACATTTTTTTTTCGAATTAGGTACATCTAAACATATAAGTATTTAATCTTTTTGAAATCACCTCTTATAACCCTTTATTTTGATATACGATGAGTTTGATAGAAAAAAAAATTGGACCCTCACACAATTTTGTGCGCAAACACAAAAATCGGCGAATCACATACACGGTAATCATCTCGCTTGTGATTGGTAAATTTTTCATACTCTTTGCCTTCTGCCTTGCCAAATTCATTTCGCAATAAGGCTGCGGATGGCCGATGGGGCCGAAAAGTTCTGGAATGGCGACCGCGAACTGGAAGACAATGCGATAGAAGGCCTCCCACCAGGTGGACCGATGACCTCGTTACTTACTTTGACTTAATGTCCCCTAGATGGGGCAGAGGGCGTCCACAGATGTCCTCCATAGCGATCGGTCTTGAGCTTCACGCTTCACCTCGCTCCATGTCATTCCGATGCTCGTCGCTTCTGCCAACACGGTGCGACGCCAAGTTTGACGGGGACGGCCACGCTTTCGTTTACCTTGGGATTTCCAGTCCAAAGTTTGTTTGGGTATGTGATCGGGACCCCTTCGGAGCGTGTGGCCAATCCATCTCCACTTGCGACGCTTGATCTAGCGGTCAATCGGGCTCTCGTGGCATTTCTCCAACAGCTCTACATTGGAGATGGTCTCGGGCCAGTAAACTCCGAGAATGCGACGAAGACAGCGGTTGACGAAAAATGCCTGAACTAGTTAAGGTTACATGCAGGTATCCGCTGGATACGAGAAGCACAGGTTCGGTCAATGTGGCGATGCCTGAAGGAGGCCTATGCCAGGGAAGTGACCATAAGCTCTCAGATTAAGGTTATTTTGAGTGTGTAAGGGACAGATGTAGATGACTTGTATACATCTGCCACTTACACGATCTCAAAATAACCTTACTCAGCTTATGGTCCTGCAGCGGACGTCTTTCGATGACGATGTGTGTGATACGAGTGGACGATGATAATGATCTAGGAGGCCGAAGTTCACCAGTTGAAATCTTTCGACTGAAATCAAGATGATGATGAAACATCTGAAGTGTTATCTACTGCTAACCTAATAGGTTACCATCTTATTAGTCACTAAATTCATTTAGGGCTAAATGTAGTTATTTAGTGATTTGTGATGCAAGTGTACCTTAGAGTAAAAATTTCATGCGTCCTCACTTTGAATAGAAACGACTTAACATACGTACTGTAGTAACAGTGGCGTGGTTAGTCTTAAGGTTGCCCTAGTTGACGGCACGAACTATTTTGTACGCGGAGTTTAAAACACGTGCGAAAGAGATTGATGCTGTGATGAGCAGTAAGAATCTAGTTCGCGTACGAATACACACTTTTGCAAATTTGTAGCGAAATGAAAGATGATTTAAGACGAAAACGAGCATGCGAAATTTTATAAACAAACCTTTGGAAGTATGGATATTATGAAAAAATCTACTTAATGTATCTTTTCAAAATAAACTTATTTGCATTGTTGAACTACTAATCTATCCCTGTATGGTGACGGCTAAGGATATCGTTATCTTCTTGGTATGCCAGGAGCTTATTTATAAGTACACGATCCATATTCTTACAGGGTATTGGACGTTACAGAGATGGATCTGCAGTTGGCAGGGCAGCTCGACTGCCCTTCTTGGGCACGGGCTGCACCTTAGCTCGCTTCTAAGCATTCTGCGCTTTTCCAGTCTCATACGAAAGACGAAATAGTCGTGTCATGATCGGAGACAATTTAGGCGCACAGGTTCTTAGAATATTTATTGATATAACGCCGGGGTCGGTAGCTTTATTCACGTCGAAGTTGCACAGCACCCTATGAAGGTCCATTTGATGGATGTGGATGTTCGACATACTCGTCTCGCATCCATCAGGAGAAGGAGGGGGCCACGCATCACCAGGATTCAAAAAGAGAGGGAAACAAGTTTGCCTTGTCCTCAGCGGAGTGGGCCAGCGACCCGTCGGGTTCAGCAGTGGTGGTAGTGAGGGACAGCAGAAGCTCGATTCAATGGATTTAGCCAGGGGCCAAAACGCTTTACTACCTGCTTGGCAAGTAGCAAGTTTGATCCATATTCGGCTAATGTGGTCGAATCGAGCCCTTCGTAACACCTTCTTATAGGACCTACGTCTCTCGTTTTGCGCGTTCTAGCGTCGACCCATGCCTGGCATGCCTCATGTTTAAGCGCCTTGGCGCGATTACACTCGGCACCAAACTATCATTGTATAGTATTCCATTCCCTGCCCCAACACATCCGTCACGGCGTCCGCGCACGACAAAGGATAAGCCGAAGAAAAGCAAGGATAGCATGCGAAGAAAGATCACATCCCATTCCAATCTGCTGATCTGTATAGCCAAACCCGCCTATTGCCTCTTGAGCTGGGATCGGGCGGCGAGTAGAAAGACACCAACTTTACCAAAGGTGAAGTAATCGACACGGAGTAACGGTCTTGATCTGTTGTCAGCAGAAGGTCCAAGCAATTGGCTGTATTTGAATCAACATCCGGCACCCTCGTTGTCTCCTGGACCAGCTAGGTGAGATTTAAAACAAGCTTTCACTTCTCTCGTCCCAGCATGGTCAGTGCACTGGTAAGGGAACAGCAGCCACTTCTGGTGGAGGGCATTAAAGTCCCCCAGTATCACCAATTGGGCAAAGGGTACGTTTGCTAAGCCTAATCAGCCGCCTCACTTAGGTTCTGTGAGAGCCTACTTGTCTCTAGATCACCGCTGTACGATCGGTAGACGCAGGTAGCGCAGACATAGATAATCTTATCCAGACCTGTGTCCACGAGGGCTCAAAGCGCCGAGTAGTTGGAGTCTTCAAGGTTACGGAGACGCTGATAGCAGATAGCCACGTCCGACGGACATCCAAACTGCGTTTCCGAAAGGAACAAAAGTGCTGATTTCTCAGTCTCAAGATGGCGGTGGACTGCGACAAGGTTCGAGTGAAGACCTCTGATGTGGCTGAAGTGCACCTTATGTGAGAGTGAGTGCTGCCACTGTTCAGCTTTCTTCTTTTTGTGCCATGGCATTTTTGCTATGAATAAAGGAAGGAGAGGAGAAGGAAGTGAGATGAGGTTTTGGATGAGGTACATGAGGTAGGATCCCAGGTAGGGAGGTCGTGGAGGGTATACACTACCCTCCACGACCAGTCTCCCGAAACGCCCGTATCAACTTGAGTCAGGCCGGTCCACCTGCAGTGGAACAGTTATCTTTACCCAACTCTAGTGGCTGCACCGGTCATCATACCAGAATACGGTTAGGCCCGGTGCGGTCACTATCTATCGGCCGAAACCTACCACCGCCATGTCCTGATTAGCACCAGCCGGAGACCACGGGTAGGGATTCAGGACGGGTATTTTCCTACGGACGCGGGTGAGTCGGCTCCCAAAAAGATGGTTGCCAACAATTACAGACAATTCCAACAATCACAGAAAATATATTACGGATATTCTAATTAGTATTATCGATTCAGTTTTGAGTCGATTTGCGCTCTCTGTAGTCGCGCCCTATGCATTATGACAGTTGACCGTCGAATCGTCGATGACAGTGACAGTGACACTTGACAGTCGATAACAATAAAACAATGAACGCCTCTTGATAAAAATTTAATAATTAACAAAAACGTGAATTATATGAATAAAACCAATTAAATTAACAATCTTGGCTGTACCACGTTCAAAATAATCATCATCTATGAAAAACATGCCTGTAGAAATAAACAGCCTGATAGAGGGATGGCTCGAATTAGAAAGCGACCCAGGATTGTTTACCCTATTGTTAGAGGACTTCGGAGTAAAAGGGGTTCAGGTAGAAGAGATTTATGACTTACATAAACCCTTGGAAAGTCCAGTCTACGGGTTTATCTTCTTATTTCGATGGATAGAAGAGCGCCGCTCGCGCCGGAAGTTTGTGGAACAGATTGAAAGTTTCGTTCGTGATGAGGAGACGATTAACAGTATATTTTTTGCGCAACAAATGGTTCCAAACAGTTGTGCTACTCATGCCTTGTTATCCATATTATTGAACTATCCTAATCTTCATTTAGGAGAAACACTGAGCAGATTAAAGGTAAAATTTCGTTGATTTTTGTTAAACAATATTTATCTCAGGGCTCATTATGATTTTTAACTGATATGAAATTAACTTAATCTGTATTGTTGACTATTCAATAAACAGCATCACACTCTTGGCATGAACCCTGAGAACAAAGGCTGGGCCATTGGGAACACTCCAGAGCTGGCCTGTGCTCACAATTCCCATGCCATACCACAGGCTAGAAAAAAGGCTGATAAGAATGCGGGAGTCTCTACTGGACGCTTCACAGGTGTGTAAATTGTAGTCACATAATACTATTGGACTTCAATAAACACCTAGTTAAAAGCTTATTATGAAGCAGGCAATAAATATGCTTGCCCTACCCAGATGTCACTACTCGGTGCATTCGCACCATATTGTGTTAAAAAGTAGCTGACACCTATTACATTACACACACCCTCTACATTTCATTTGTTGACTACACACCCTATAAAGACTCAGTTATAGATTCATATTCTGTTATTCTAGGTGAAGCATACCACTTTGTCTGTTTTGTGCCCATCAACGGGCATTTATTTGAGCTGGATGGTCTTAAACCATATCCGACCGATCATGGACCATGGGCTTCTGATGAAGACTGGACCGATAAGTTTAGGAGAGTCATGGCTGAGCGGCTCGGCCGAGATGCTGGAGAACAAGTTCATGATATCAGGTATGACATAATTGGCTAATTTTCAACATATTATGTAATCTTAACTATTTAAAAAATAACCTACTTATACAGAGAACCAATTCCAAAACAATTACTTAAACTAGAATCCAAAAATGTTATTCAATTCAAGTAAGAAAGACAGAAGACAGTGTAAGGACTTAAGACCAGAAAAATCATTGATGGTCTTAAGACCATGTGTCTCAGTGGTTGAGCAATTGACTGCTGCGCTGCGTGTCGCGGGTTCGATTCCCGCACGGAACAAATATTTGTATGACCTACAGATAGTTGTTCCGGCTCTGGGTGTTGTGTATGTGAGTTTATATGTTTGTAAACGCACCCACGATACAGGAAGAAATTCCTAGTGTGGGGCAACGTTTTTTTTTTTTTTAAAAGATAAAGATAAAGAAAGAAAAGATTTTGTATGCAGGCTGGAATCTGTAAAAGCTCGTATTTTGCTTATGGTTAGGTATATAAACAGATCTAGCTCCTCAAGAAGGCCCGCAGCATTCTAGTTTTACTGACCTTCTCTTTTACAGGTTCAACTTAATGGCAGTTGTGCCTGACAGAAGGTTAGCTCTGACTCAAAGGCTGAATGCACTAGAACTTAATCAGAAGAGGGTAAAGGAAGCAATCTCAAAGATCGGCAAACATATGCGACAT
This sequence comes from Orthosia gothica, assembly GCA_949775005.1. Lineage (NCBI taxonomy): Eukaryota > Metazoa > Arthropoda > Insecta > Lepidoptera > Noctuidae > Orthosia > Orthosia gothica. Next base: position 28,247,422 of record OX459034.1, on the reverse strand, counting down.
ATATTATCAAAACGCAGGCAAATGAATGGTATAATTAATGATTATTTTATTTATTTCACTATTTATGTACACACATTTAATAAATTAAATAGACAAGAAGGAGCAGAAAATTAAGTACAAAGGTAATGCAAAAAAAAAGGTAAAGCTTGTTTCTAAAGAAATCTCATGCAGCCAGCCAAGCCAGCTTTTTGTTTTTTATTTTAAATTACACAATATTGATTGAACTGTGTCCCAATATTATTATTAAATATATTACAGTTCAATTTTAACAAATGTTTGTTGTTGGTAAACGTTTTACGACAAACAAAAATTTGTTTGTCGTAAATTATCGTTGTTTGTTTTTCTAAAGATGCATATTGGTTTTAAGACCTCACCACTAACAAATACGAACAAAAATGTCACAATAAAAAAATCTATTGTAGTGTCAAACAAGAGAAGTGTGTCAGTACAATTAACAACATTATTCTTATACCTGCAAGTAAACAAGATACTAGAACTAAACAAAAGAATCGTAATTTAAAATTTTTGTTCAATATTTAAAATGTTATCTAATTCTTTGCAGAGCATGGTGAATTATTATCAGAAGGCAGCAACGAAAACTCCCTCAATGAAAACATTGGGCAGATCAGTGAGGAGACAATACTGACTGCCTTAGAAGTGTCACAATTGCAGCTGTATGATGTGGACTACACTCGTCCCATGACCATAGAGATTGGAGCTAATGATCGTCCCCAGCAAGACAGCAGTATTATTTTAGGTAACTCAGAATACAGTTAAATAAAGTCAGAAAACGCCAACCTGGCTTGAGCAAGCATGGTGATTAATACTTGTTCCCTGTGTGAGAAGAGAGGCTGTTATTATTATTTTTTACATCTCTCATGTTCGGTAAGTAGGTTCTTATTACCTCCAAATGGGGCTTGTAGGTGACTAATTAGCGCTCTAGGGCAATAATGTAGCTAGAAAAGCCCTAGGCTGGTAAGTAATTAAAAAAAAAACACTTCTTTCTTTCAATAAGTTCGCGTACATCTAACCATCATACTGGCAATAGACATCATGCATTCAGCCCAATGACCAAAGAGGTCGCTTTGCTATTCAGCCTTGTCTTCGTGTGAGTATAATAGTCATCAATTTTAAATATCGAACGGCGAAGCTCAATTTAGTTTTTTTTTTTTATGTTATAATCTTGTAATGCGGGTTTTTTTCTACTTACCTCACAATTGAGATGTAAAGCAGAATAGTTACCTCGCTGCGTTCGTGCGCCTAAATATCTCGGGCTGCAATTGATGTCTTACAGCCCTTGGCTACTAATCTACTATTAATATTTATTATATACAGAAAAAGACCCTAGAGCTAGATTGACCCGTCACTATACCGAAGACATACCGGACGTCAGCCTGTACGAGATTAGGATGGCTCTTAAACAGCTTAAGAATAACAAGGCACCGGGTGATGACGGCATTACGGCCGAACTCCTGAAGGCGGGTGGTAAACCAATACTTAAGGCCCTTCAGAAGCTGTTTGGTGCCGTCATACTCGAGGGGAAAACGCCACAGGCATGGTGCAGGGGTGTGGTGGTACTCTTTTTCAAGAAGGGTGACAATGCCCTGTTGAAGAACTATAGGCCCATCTCACTTCTTAGCCATGTCTACAAGCTGTTTTCAAGAGTTATCACGAATCGTCTCGCGCGCAGGTTTGACGATTTCCAGCCTCCCGAACAAGCCGGATTCCGAAAAGGCTTTAGCACCGTAGACCACATACATACGCTGCGGCAGGTTATACAGAAGACCGAAGAGTATAACCTGCCTCTCTGTTTAGCGTTTGTGGACTACGAGAAAGCCTTCGATTCAATCGAGACTTGGGCTGTACTGCAGTCTCTCCAACGGTGCCAAATCGACTACCGGTACATCGAGGTGTTGAAGTGTTTGTACAAAAACGCCACCATGTCAGTCCGACTTCAGGATCAGGCCTCGGAACCTATCTTTCTGCAGCGAGGTGTGAGACAGGGAGACGTCATATCTCCGAAACTGTTCACCGCTGCACTGGAGGATGTCTTCAAGGTTCTGGACTGGAGAGGGCTAGGCATCAACGTCAATGGCGAGTACATCACTCACCTTCGGTTTGCCGACGATATAGTGGTCATGGCTGAGACCATGGAGGACCTCAGTATAATGCTCGATGACCTCAGTAGAGCTTCCAAAAGAGTGGGTCTTAAAATGAACATGGACAAAACCAAGGTTATGTTGAATGCCCATGTAACACCCACTCCTATCAAGGTTGGAGACTCTACACTCGAAGTTGTGGAAGATTATGTCTACCTGGGACAAACGATCCAGTTGGGTAGGGCCAACTTCGAGAAAGAGGTCAACCGTCGAATCCGACTCGGCTGGGCAGCGTTCGGGAAATTGCGCGGTGTCTTCTCGTCCAACTTACCACAGTGTCTCAAGACGAAGGTCTATGACCAGTGTGTGTTGCCAGTGATGACCTATGGCTCTGAGACGTGGTCGCTCACAATGGGCCTCATCAGAAAGCTTACAGTCACGCAAAGGGCAATGGAGAGGGCTATGCTCGGAGTATCCTTGCGTGATCGAATCAGAAATGTAGAGATCCGCAAGAGAACCAGGGTTACCGACATAGCCCGAAGAATTGCTAAACTTAAGTGGCAGTGGGCAGGGCACATTGCTCGTAGAACGGATGGCCGATGGGGCAGAAAAGTTCTGGAGTGGCGACCGCGAACCGGAAGACGATGCGTTGGAAGGCCTCCCACCAGGTGGACCTGGTGAAGGTTGCGGGGATTCGCTGGATGCGGGACGCACGGGACCGGTCAATGTGGCGACACTTGGGGGAGGCCTATGTCCAGCAGTGGACGTCTTTCGGCTGATATGATGATGATGATGATGATGATATACAGAAATAAAACCTACTTTGTTATAGGACATGTTTTTTTTTTTTTTTTTTTTTGTAAGTTGGTTTGTAATATAATATTATATATATAATAATTGCTCAGATCCTTTTAACCATAGTCTTAGCTAATTATGCTATGATGCTAAAGTATCAGTTTCACATTATTAATAAAGACTTCTTCAGGTAGGCCAATCTCATCTGAGGGACTTCACACCTTTTAAGTTTCAGATTAAAATGCGACAAAATCTATCTTTTCCAGTTGAACCTGTAGAGCAGGGTGCAGTTGTAAAGTTCATAACAATCAATAGAGACAATCAAATAGTAGGAGACGTAAGTATGCTTTTCAGTTATTTTTACGACAGACCTAATGGTTGAGATCCTCTTTACTTCGTTCGCCACCTCTTGAGTTAGTATTTAATAGTAGATTGTTTATCTAGGGAGCAAAAACTATTTTAAAGGTGAGAGTATTTTTTTTAATCCAGAGCGCAGTGAGGGATTCCATGTACGTCACTCGAGCTTAAAATAGCGTTGCTCCCGAGGTGGACACTCTACTTTTTATCACACTCTATGAGAAAATAAGTAAGTGCAACTTATTAACAAGAATTTTACGTTTATTTATTTACATACAATTAGGTACCATAAGACATTACATTGAAATCGTTAGAAGCTAATGTTTATATTTGAACAATTATCGAAGAGCATCGTAACAATTTTACCCATTACAGTTGAAGATTTATTTTTAAATACGGCTAGCGCGCGGTTTTCCAGCCAGTCACTTTTTCAATACAATGTTCCCGTGCGGTCCGAAATAGAGTTACATTCGCTTATTAGCCATTCACCTCATACATTCGTCGTAATCGTTTTTAGCGATGTAATCCTATTTTAGACCGCATGGTTTGTGATTCATCACTTTGCTGATTGGAACATTTACTATCAATATCCACATTCCGAATTTAAATCACTTTTAGTCTCTAGGGATTAATGAGCTATTTTAGTTCCTGTTTACGAAGAATAAACTAGCTCTTTTTAAATAGATGTGATAAAAAGTATTTTTATGTTTCAGTTATACCCCACCTCAATCACCGCCCTGGTAAAAAGCAATGATTCGCCCATCCTGGTATGTAGTGAAACCGAACCTGATCAGCCAATTAAACTGAAGAAGCTATTACTGACGCATTCGGAAATGAACGCATTGATGAGCAGCATTGTGAACGAGGTGCAGCAGTGCAAGCAGGCACTCAATGACGAGAATGATAAGAGAGATATGTATAAGGTAATAAGGAGGAGGATTATTAGCATTCTGTTCTTCTGTGTTTTCTCAAACAAATAGAGATGTTTCCTAGGAAGAATTGGCTTGCGACGTCACAAAGTGTACTAACGGCGTGACGTCACACGATATTTCAACGCATTCTTCGACGTCACTTTTGTTGACGTGTGAAAAAAAAAGAGTTCAATATTTTTTATCAATCTAACTACCTGACAGACAAAAAAATAATTTTCAGTTAATATCCCTATTGGATACTTTCGCAATAACTCCCTATAAGTATTATATACCTATTAATATATTTTTAAATATACACTCATCACTACAATTTGATTTTACTTTCTGCTAATTGTATAGGCATACTGGTACAGGGTAAAATGCATAGAAGCGTTCAAAAAATATATATATGGCTTATTGACCTTTATCTCGATAAAGAAATGCACGCATTTCTATCGAGACAAATACAGCTCCGAAAAGAAACTCACACAAGCGCATGAACATAAACGGCAAGCGCAACTATGTGAATCGAAGCAAGAACAAGTCAACTGACAAGTCACTATTACTAAAATACGCGCATATGCGCGCACAAACTAGAGAATTTGACACTTCGCTTCGACTACACTCTTGTGGCAACCTGTCTTGATCCCTAGAACACATTTCGCAATTAGCACAGGCTTTCTATACGACGTCACCCTACGCCAGGCCTTCACAATCAATCTGCCTAGCCTTTTCCCCAATTATATTATGTCCGTAAGGATTGAGGAGCCACTTTTTGTATCTTAATCAAATTTATTTACTTATTTAGTAGTAAGTTTAAAAATTTTGTAGGTTCAATCCTCGATTTTGTAGTATAATACTTCAAAAGTTATATTGACATAAATATGGCTCCTCAATCTAAATGTTTGGATTGAGGAGCCACGTCAGAACTAGGAACATCATGGATTAATATTTATCATTATTAGGTATGATTTTGTAGTATTTGAGAGTATTTAGTAGACAAAACCTGAGCTCGGTTGCATTAAAATTAAAAAAGTTATCATACATTATATGTGGCTCCTCAGACCATACATACGACTCGTCAGTTTTCAAAGAAGCAGTAGTTCAATTAATGCGCAATTTCGTCGTCGTTTAGTAGTAAGCATATAAGTTTTGTAGGACAAGAATCAGTAATTAAAAATGAGTGCATTGGGAGATATGGCACATTTTAACTGGCTCCTCAATCCTGACGTTAGTGTACCTACCTGAGATCACAACGTTACTGTCCCTTCTTGAGATTACAACGGAATCAAAAACCAGAGACACTAACATTTAGTATGAATGTCTACTTAATACTTAAGTAGAGATCAACATCGTATATATTCGGTATCTGAAAAACAAATTACCTTTCGATATTCCTTATGAATTCGCTATTAAGGGTGACCATGTTATATGAATGAAACCAGGATGACAAGTTTTTAAATTATTTTTTTAACAAATCGACATTATAGAAATATAGGTAGGTATGTACAGATATTCTTCATATGTTTTAGGTATTTAAATGAATTTCTATATAAGTCAAAGAATGGATTAATATTGGTTGGTCGGTGCTTTTAAGAATTTTACAGTGAGAATCATAGCCGTCGTAACAAAACATCTCATCCTTCATTGGGTAGTGACATTTGTAGTGCCCCATGCCAGCTTCGCTAATTCCAGGTAGAAATTCTGTAACGCCCATTAATGTATATGATCTACTTGTAATCATTATAGATTCTGGTACCTCGTTTACTTGAAACTTCGTACAAACATTTAGTTATGATTCATTTCGAGCGTACACAGTATTAAATTTAATAAAACAATATTACTAAGGATGTTACGATTTTTTTATTGTATAATTTTACGAGTACATGGTTCATAAACTTATATTTACTTTCTTTTTTACACAATTAACAACGTTATATAAGTAGAAAAATTACTTGTTAAAGTTGAAAAAATAAAAATGATTAATGTCTTTTGTGCAAAATTTTACTTTTCCAAGTTCATTTTATAAGTTGTTCGACTATTATTCGTAAAGTTGTAAAGCCTACTTTTCTTTTCATCATCATCATTCATCATTTCAGCCGAAAGACGTCCACTGCTGGACATAGGCCTCCCCCAGGCGTCGCCACATTGACCGATCCCGAGCGTCTCGCATCCAGCGCCTTCCCGCAACCTTAACCAGGTCATCGGTCCACCTAGTGGGAGGCCTTCCAACGTATCGTCTTCCAGTTCGCGGTCGCCATTCCAGAAGTTTTCGGCCCCATCGGCCATCCGTTCTGCGAGCAATGTGCCCTGCCCACTGCCACTTAAGTTTGGCAATTCTTCGGGCTATGTCGGTAACTTTGGTTCTCCTGCGGATATCATCATTTCTGACGTGATCACGCAAGGAAATTCCGAGCATAGCCCTCTCCATTGCCCTTTGGGTGACTTTAAGCTTTCTGATAAGGCCCATTGTGAGCGACCACGTCTCGGTCCCATAGGTGATCATTGGTAACACACACTGGTCATAGACTTTTGTCTTGAGACACTGCGGTAAATTGGACGAGAAGATACCACGCAACCTCCCGAACGCCGCCCAGCCGAGTCGGATTCGACGGTTGACCTCTTTCTCGAAGTTGGACCTACCCAACTGGATCGTTTGTCCCAGGTAGACATAGTCGCCCACAACTTCGAGTGTAGAGTCTCCGACCTTGATAGGAGTGGGTGTAACATGGGCATTCAATATCACCTTGGTTTTTTCATGTTCATTTTAAGACCCACTCTTTCGGAAGCTCTACTAAGGTCATCGAGCATTTTACTGAGGCTCTCCATGGTCTCAGCCATGACGACTATGTCGTCGGCAAACCGAAGGTAAGTGATGTACTCGCCATTAACGTTGATGCCAAGCCCCTTCCAGTCCAGAACCTTAAAGACGTCCTCCAGCGCAGCAGTGAACAGTTTCGGAGAAATGACGTCTCCCTGTCTTACGCCGCGCTGGAGAAGGATTGGTTTCGAGGTCTGATCCTGAAGACGGACTGACATGGTGGCGTTTTTGTACAGACACTTCAACACCTCAATGTACCGGTAGTCGATCTGGCACCGTTGGAGACTGCAGTACAGCCCAAGTCTCGATCGAATCGAAGGCTTTCTCGTAGTCCACAAACGCTAAACAGAGAGGCAGTTCCGTATGGTGCCGGACGTTAAGAATTTCACCATCCCATGTCTTCCCGTGGGTGTCGTAAAAGGCGACTAAGGGACAAACCAGAGAACGGGCAGCAGCGTTCTCTGTGCTCCTATAACAACCATACTGCGATCGCCAACCCGCTTGCCAAGCGTGGCGATTATGACAAAACCCCCCCTATGAATAGCACAAATAAAAAATGGCCCCTAGTGCCCGGCAGCCTGCCTACCCTCGACTACGGTAGCGGTCGAGGTTACGGCATGGCAAGGGGTGCTAAGAATCTCCGGACGAGATGCGGCTACCCCAACAATCACCGACGACTGGACCTGGCAACGTACAACACGCGCACACTTCGGACCGACGAGAAGATCACCGAGCTCGAAGAGGAATTGAGCAGGTTGCGATGGAGCATTATAGGGTTATCTGAAGTCCGAAGAGAGGGGGAGGACTCGATAATCCTCAAATCCGGTAACCTGCTCTATTTCCGAGAGGGTGACCGGCAGTCCCAAGGTGGTGTCGGGTTTATCGTCCACAGGTCCCTTGTGAACAACGTGGTGAAGATCGAGAGTGTGTCGACCAGGGTGTATATACTCAGAATATCCTCTAGATATTCGCTGAAGGTCATACAGGTCTACGCCCCAACCTCGGCACACCCTGACGACGAGGTAGAGACCATGTATGAGGATATCTCCAGAGCCATGTATGGTTTCAAAACTCACTTCACCGTTGTCATGGGGGACTTCAACGCGAAACTGGGCAAACGAGACGAGGATGAGCTGCAAGTGGGGCAATTTGGAGTTGGACGACGGAATCACCGGGGTCACCTACTGGCCAGTTTTATGGAGAAGGAGGGCCTGTATATGATGAACTCCTTCTTCAAAAAGCGTGAACACAGGAAGTGGACCTGGCAGAGCCCCGATGGTGCAACAAAAAATGAGATCGACTTCATCATGTCAACCAAGAAGCAAATGTTCAATGATGTCTCTGTGATCAATTCGGTAAAAACCGGGAGCGATCACCGCATGGTAAGAGGCACATTGAACATTAATATTAAGCTTGAAAGGTCTCGACTGATGAAGTCCACGCTCCGTCCAGCATAGGTCCAGGTCCAAAACCCCGAGAGCTTTCAGCTCGAACTCCAGAATCGTTTCGAGTGCCTGGGGAGCTCCGTGGACGAATACAGCGACGGGTTCGTGGAAGCTGTCCATACGGTCGGGTCTAAGTTTTTCAAGACCCGTCGTACAGATAGAAACAAAAAGCTCTCTGATCATACCCTCAAGCTTATGAAGGAGAGGCGTGAGATGATCCTGCAGTCTTCAGATGAGGCGTGCAAATACCGGCAGATCAATAGACAGATCTCTAAATCCTTGAAAAGAGACCTCCGCCGCTTTAATACCGAGCGTATTAAAGACGCGATTGAGCGAAATAAAGGCTCCAAGGTTTTTTCAAGGGATCTGGCTATTGGGCAGAGCCAGCTCACGAAACTGAAGACCGATGATGGCAGGATTGTATCCGCCAAACCGGAGCTTCTGAGGGAGATCGAGAGTTTCTATGGGCAGTTGTACACGTCAACCAGTAAACCCGTTGCGAATCTAGCAAACGACCCAAGAGCTAGATTGACCCGGCACTATACCGAAGATATCCCGGACGTCAGCCTGTACGAGATTAGGATGGCTCTGAAACAGCTTAAAAACAACAAGGCGCCGGGTGATGACGGAATCACGGCTGAACTCCTGAAGGCGGGTGGAAAACCGGTCCTCAAGGCCCTTCAGAAGCTTTTTGATTCCGTCATACTCGAGGGCAAAACGCCACAGGCATGGTGCGGGGGTGTGGTGGTACTCTTCTTCAAGAAGGGCGACAATGCCCGGCTGAAGAACTATAGGCCCATCTCGCTTCTTACCCATGTTTACAAGTTGTTTTCAAGAGTCATCACGAACCGTCTCGCGCGCAGGTTTGACGATTTCCAGCCTCCCGAACAAGCCGGATTCCGAAAAGGCTTTAGCACCGTAGACCACATACATACGCTGCGACAGGTTATACAGAAGACCGAAGAGTATAACTTTCCTTTTAATTCCGTTAAATATACTACAGCCATGATTTTTTTCACATATCAAAAAGCAATCATTTAGCTGGCAGTCAAGTGTCCCCCACTTGACTCTAACAAAAATTAACAATTTGAAGCTTAATTTTACGCAAACAGATCCCTGAATAGAAAAATGGTTTCAACAGAACTGTAATATTTTTAAAGGCCTATTCATCGATATCCCACTTAAGGGAAAGAAGAGAAAAAAAATCCTTTTGTCGGAGTGATTAATATGTAGGTATATCCATTCCAAATTATAGCTTTTTAGTACTAAAAGTCTCAGAACTAAGCTGCGGACGGACAGACGGACACAGCAAAACTATAAGGGTTCCTTGTTTTCATAATACACATTGATTTGATGACCGTATTTTTTTTTTAAATATTTTATATCTAGTGAGAATGGAGACCCTAATTTGTAAATGGAATAGACAGGAAAATAAATAATATTCAATCTGTTGGACCGTCAAGGATTTCAATAATAGAATAGAATAGAATAATTTATTAAAAAGTAAGTTCGTTCAAAAAAGTGTACATTTGGTGCAGTAGTTTAATTTCTAAAACAATTGTATAAATAGAGCTTATATGTAGGTATGCTTGCTTGTATGCTTATAATGAGTTGAAATAAATTTTAAAAACAGAAACAGATTTCTATTTGTATTTTTAAAAGCCAGGAAACGATAAAAAAATATGTACTTTATTCATGGACACCCTACAAAAGAATATGATTGGAAAATAAAGGATTGCTAATAACTTCGTAGATATTTATTTTTTTATGGCAGGATTATACGTACATTTAGTATCAATTTATACAGAATAAGATGGTTTTTTTATCAAATTTCGGCACAAGTATCATTAAATTAGAGGAAAATCTATTTACCGAAGCATCTCAATTGAGGAGCCAGTTAAAATGTGCCATAACTCCCAATGCACTCATTTTTAATTACTGATTCTTGTCCTACAAATCTAATATACTTACTACTAAACGACGAAGAAATTGCGCATTAATTGAACTACTGCGTCTTTGAAAACTGACGAGTCGTATGTATGGTCTGAGGAGCCACATATAATGTATGATAACTTTTTTAATTTTAATGCAACCGAGCTCAGATTTTGTCTACTAAATACTCTCAAATACTACAAAATCATACCTAATAATGATAAATATTAATCCATGATGTTCCTAGTTCTGACGTGGCTCCTCAATCCAAACATTTAGATTGAGGAGCCACATTAATGTCCATATAACTTTTGAAGTATTATACTACAAAATCGAGGATTGAACCTACAAAATTTTTAAACTTACTACTAAATAAGTAAATAAATTTGATTAAGATACAAAAAGTGGCTCCTCAATCCTTACGGACATATTATATTTGGGTCGGCTTCCAGTCTTACCGGATTCAGCTGAATACCAGTGTATTACATGGAGCAACTGCCTATCTGACCTCCACAACCCAGTAACTGGGTAACACGGTACCCCTTGGCAAGACTGGTGTCAGATCTCAAGCTTCAGACTACCCGTAACGACAGTCAAAGATCTTCAAATGACAGCCGCGACCAACGGCTTAACGTGCTTTCCGAGGCACGGAGGAAACTCGGTATGTCGAAAATGGTCACCCATCCACGGACCGACCTCGTCAAGAGTTGCTTAACTTTGATGATCGACCAGTGCGGCTGTTATTATTTAGCCACGAGTTCCTCGCCAGGCCTACACGATCTTTAATCTTTTTTTTAATTAGGCACTGTTTTCAGGTGGACGACTGTCGTCGCACACACAACTACGACGAGTTCATCTGCACGTTCCTGTCCATGCTGGCAGAGCGTGGAGCGCTGGGGGAGCTCGTGGCGGCGCAGCTGGAGCGCGGCCGCTCGTCGCGCGCGCGCCGACGCCGGCCGCGGCCCCGCCCGCGCGCGCGGCCCCGGCCCAGGCCGCGCGCGCGCAAGTGACGCACAAAACTTGTTGGAAATGCAGTAGTGCAGCTAAAAACCATGAATAGGATAGGCAGTATAACAATCCCCACTCGTTGCTTAGGGTGGATGCTTGTAAGCAACCAACTTTGTTAGAAGATACAAGTCCCTCTATTTATGGTCGTCGACTCCCAGCAGTTTTATTTAATCTCAAAGCTGCTGATACGTTTTTGAGTTGAACGCAATCTTCTGGACTAACTTTAACTGCAGACTTTTCACCGATATTCATCAAGTACTCGTATAAGTACAACGTTTATTTATAATGTATAGTGGTATTCTTTTTACAGCTTACCATTGCGGTACATGTTTAATTTATTAACTTACAAGCATGTAGCAGGACAACTTTATCATCGAATTTGATTATATATTTCACTATTTGTTTATTATACATGTTGTGTAAGGATCAAAATAAAATCAAGTATTTTAAAAACGATTTTTTATTTATCATACTACGAACAGCGCCGTATTTACATGGTCATCATATTGGTAAAGAAATGTAACAACAACGATTGATTATTGTTTGCTTAGGCACGTACTTCATCGAACAACAATCTTATATATTTAGCTAACGAGCACAGTACGATGTGCGTATCGATGAAAATCGTATATCTATGTGCCAAATAACACATAGTCAATTCCACGATCATATTCCACACATATTGATAAATATAGCAGGCATGAATGACGATGGATTGTTTAGCTTGAGAAACAACTCTATCGATACGCATAAACATGCAATCTATTACTATAAAAGTGAGTGGTAACAATATAAGTTTCGCATACACAAGTATGGCTTGAAATATTTAAAATACAGAAGTAACCTACATGACAGAATTGACTCAAAGCATAATCTATGAAAACCCATAAGTTACGCTATTACATTAATTTATTACAATATGAACGGCTAAAAATTAACCACGATTATTGCCAACAGTTATTGACATCTTTTATTATATTTTTTATATATTACTTCATGTTTAAGGGCCGATTTTTCAATAAAAAATCTATTGAAAAATCGACCTTAACACAAACATGTCTATGATTACTGAAAGCTTATGTTTCGATGTGAAGTTGACGATTTCTAAGTCACACAAAAAAGCTAATTCGGATATGTAGCGGACACTGTTGACAACGATTGATTTTGAAAGGCAAAGTATTCATAAAATACATTTTCTCAAAACACTCATTCATAAACATCAATTTGTTCATTTGGCGTCTCACTGACAAGATATCAATAGTTGATTTATATGATAGAAGTATAACATGAATACACCGCGTTCGTACGTGTTTCTTTCACAAGGCTAGTTAGTATTTTACATTATATCGACGACAATAAATTTATTAATAGTATTATATCTTTATATTACACTCATTTACGCCTTGTTGATTAGATCTTACTTTTCGTATCAAACAGACATGGAAGCCGAAACTATATTGCCAGTTATAATTTCTTTATTGCATATAAAGGCAAGTCACTCGATGATAAACATGCTATATCACAGACTAACGAAAATCATTACACAAACTTACATGCACTACATTCATATTATGGCACTAACAACTAAACCTGAAACTATAAAAAAAAATATGTAAATATTAAAGGCAGTGTTTGTAAGAATCGAGCGAAACCCATTCGAGTTGTTCTCTATAGACTATACCAATTTGCATGCAGTTTTTTCATGGACATTTGACTGATTGCTGTAGCTCCAAGTCAGACACTTGGCCATTCAAATTCTGTTACATTTCAATCACAATATAACTGAATGTCTACTGCTACAGGTGTTTCAACAAGTTAAAAAATAATAATAATACTCGACAATAACAATTCATAAAACCATTAAAATATATACGAAGGACAAATTGGCAGTAGCACCAGTTACCATAAACATAGCGACGCACACGGTCTCAGGTTCACAACCAAAACTTATTGCTATTATCACTACATGAAATTGCACTACTTTGGGGTGTAGATAAAATTGTGAATCCCAAACGGAAGCGTAAAATTAAAAACTAGATCTGCGTGATTTGAGCGAAAGGTACGCACATGCATCGACTACCGCACTCCGCGAGAATTCATTCCAAATAACACTTAATTATTTGTTCAAAATAATATCCTCAAAATTTACTAACAAAAAATCTACATCAAACCTTAGCACACTATTCACTACCGCATACATTCATAGATAAGGAACAATATCATCAATCAATAATTATATTAAAGTAACAATGTATATAGTTAAATGTCCAATATGAGTGGAACATGCGCGGGCTTCAACTCTCCGCGTCGCGCACAGCCGGCGCCTGCTCGTCCGCCTGCGCCTGCGCCAGCCCGGCCGCCTCGGCCAGCGCGCCGGGGCCGCCAAGCGGCAGCTCCTTCAGCTGTCTCTTCTCGATTTCTGCCTTGAATTGCTCGATGTCTTGCGGACTGGAAAAAATTCAATTTTGAGAATTGCTATAGATATCAAGATACAAAGTTTTAGCTATTTTAGAGAATTTATTGTTATATTAGTGCTAATGCAAAAGCATTCGGTAGATATAATTCCTATTCAGTCCCTAATATCACTAAGATAAAACACATTCAAAGATAGGCTTGCTGGTAGATAGAAGACTTTATCTACACCCATGATATGAATCCTCTATAAAGGTTCTGAAACCATAGGGTATTAATACTTAGAATACTTTTCAGCATCGAATAGAAGGTCCATAGGGATGAAGATTTGATTTTTTCTGATATTTCTTGAAAATATACTAATATCAGAAAATGATGTACTACTCTTTGATATTTTCCAATTCATGAAATGTTGGTACGTCTTTTCATAATGTTTTCTCGACTTTTCTGGTAATAATTGGTTAGAAGTGTCCTTTGCTGCATTAGAAATATCTGGTGGTGTGTTATCAAAGCTTGTATCACTCATTTTTGTACACAACAATATTTTTTTTTCAATACAACAAAACAAAAACACACAAAATGGCGGGATACGATACGACGTCAATTCAAAAAGTCGAATAAGTTTTTTTTTAAATTACGGCGCTGTGGTAGTGAAACGCGCGTGCATGACAATGTTCTTTTTTTGAAATTCATAAAGATGCCATGAGAATGTGGCTGTTCGATGAGTAAAAAAGGAGTTGCATTATGAAATTGGATGATATTATGGTTACTATGACACTGGCTGTTTTAATGTTGGCAATAAGCTAACTGTTTCAAAAACTTTTATAGAGGATTTATAGCATGGATGTAGATAAAACAGATTTAAAAAACTGAAAACTTTGAATTGAATTTTAAAATTTATTTTGTTATTTTATGAACTAAAAGTAACATTTTCCAACTACTTTTTGCCTAAACTATCTCAATAATATATTTGTAAATCTTATCTCATAGAGTAAAATACCCTATATTAAATAAAAATAAATAAATATTGTTTTTATTTGGGACAACATAGGAACCATTTTTGTTAGTAAACACCTTAGATACTACGACTTACACACTAGGATTAGTAAAAAAATATAATAACAACAGACAACTTAGTGAGTCATGTACTTGCGAGGCATTTCATGCGGACAATGATTCCGAATGAGATGCCTCAGCACAGGAGCTGTCGGGTCCTCAGCTACGACTTTCAGTAAGCTATTGTCACTCCCCCGAGTCCTCCTCACAAGCGATGCCACCTTTTTCCTGATGATAGCATGGAAACCATCTGTACCCGATTGGGCAAACATCCCCGAGGCACTACAGAAACGAGGGAGCTTCAACATCATCCTGAAAACATTATTATATTGGACGCGCAAGGCACTTAGCGCCCTCCGCGAACAGCTGAACCACACAGGCCAGGCTGTACAGGCCTTGACAATAAGCTTTAAACAAGGTTATTTTGACCTGATCGGTACAACGAAAAAATCTGCGTGCCAACATGTTCCCGCGGACTGCCAACGCCCTGCGCTCCCTCTCCACGTCATCATCGTCCTTAAGGTCGTCAACAAGTATATGGCCCAGATACTTAAACTTGGTCACCTGCTTTATATTAGTGCCGTTCAAAGTAATTGAAGGAATGGTGTCTGGGCACTTGCCGGCGGCCCTAAAGACCATGAACTCGGTTTTTCTTACATTATATATAAGACCATGTGATGCGGCGTATTTCTCACAAACTTTCAGCATTTCCCTGATTGACCTCGCAGTCGGGCCCAGCAACACCATATCATCCGCGTAGCTGATGTTGTTCACACAAACATCCCCCACACGGCAACCGACACGCATGCCGCTGAGCTCAGGCTTTAGACAGGCCAATAAATTAACGACTATCAAAGATCTAAAATAAGGTACCTGATCTGCACAAAGAGTATGCCGTTGATGAGGTTGAGCATGTCGATGACGGAGGCCATGCCGGGCGGCTGGATGTGCAGCGGCGGCGGCGCGGGCTGCGCGTGCGGCGCGCGCGCGTAGGCCTCGGCCAGGCGCTTCTGCAGCACCACCGCCTGCTGCGTCAGGTGGCGCAGGCACTCCGACGACTCGCGGGTCTTCTCGTGCTTCTCGCCCAGCTAGGGGGACAGGAAGGATGATTTAGATAACATGATTGTGTTTCGAGGTTACGGGTTATAAATTTATAGATCTGATTTCTTAATTTAGTTTCAACAAATATAATTAATTTTGGAACCATCTATACAACGAAGAAGAAATAACACTTAGTTCAATCTGCGAACGACCTTACGCCAGTATCGGGAAATCCCTGTACTGGTTGGTGTACTAGAACCAGTCAAAAAAAGTCAGTAGTGGGCAAGCCCTTAATATTTTTTTTTACTGTTTCAATAGAATCAGTCATTCAGATATCAACCTATAGCTTGGCAAATTCGTACGTGACACTCCCATGATCCGCGCGGGTGGCGGGGGACGTTACTATCCAATGAAGTGACGGCACTATGACGCTATATGATCCCGTCAGGTGACCCCGAACCGCACGCACGTGCCAACACCCCCGCTGCCTTACGTCTCCCGCGACCGCGGACCATGGCACCATGGCCCATGTGCGAATTTGACAAGCTAAAATTAAAAGGCTGTCCACAAATTTTTGGAAACAAACATTTGAACGGGGATGTGAATGTGATTGCATTATCTCTGTTTATCATATCGAGTAATGGTGGTGCCTCGTGGTTGTCCGCTACTGCTGACCATGGGGTCCTGTGTTTAATTCCTAGGTTAGTTAAAGCTTTTATTGGGTTTGCCAGTAGGTTTTCATCTGGAATTCAACGGTAACAAACTGGAGACTGGACTGTGTCCAGTTAATGACAATGGACTCGCCCCTTTCTCCTGGGACTTTATGAATGTGGATTTAGTATAGGTGCACATCTGGCTAAACCTTCGGGGTATGTAGGCGTGATGTTGTGTGTTATTGATATGGAGACTGACCAGCTGCTTGTATATAGAGTAGGTCTCCTTCTCGTGCTGCAGCGCGGCGCGGAAGTCCCCGAGGCAGGACAGCGTGCGCGCCAGCAGGTGGCGCGCCACGGCCGCCTTCAGCGAGCGCGCGCCGTGCGTGGCGCACGTCACCGTCAGCGCGCGCTCCGCGAAGCGCAGCGACAGCTCGTACTCGCCCACCGCGTGCAGGATCAGCGCGATGTTGCTCTGAGGATTAAACGAACACGTTAGTCTTCTTCTTCTTCGTAACGCTAACACGACAGTAAATCTGATTTATATGGCCCAATACTTTGCCACATCCACGGCATCGCCGGTAGCCCTTTGACTGCATTTAATGGCGCATAGAGGACAGGGTGTGAATGTGGAGCCGAGTCGTAAACCACGCTCCACCTCCTATCCCTTCATGCCCCAAAACATACATCAAAAGTGACGAACACGTTAAATTACTGACCAAGAAGCTTCGCAATACTCGTAATCGCAAGGCCGCGGTTTCAAAAGGCAAACGTGCGTTCTTGATACGTTTTCTACCGTGTGACGACCTCGCGAAGTAAAAATTGTCTATAATCCTATCTCGATTCTCTTTAGGAAATGAACTTGTATTGTACCTGAACTTTGGAAATCGGCTTTCATAACGCCTATTCACAAAAAAGGAGTCAAAACCGAAATTGTAAACTACAGGCCGATATCCAAGCTCTGTATTGTGGCAAAAATCTTCGAAAGGATCATCTTTAACCAGGTGTATAGTGCTCTTAGAAATTCGTTTAGCTCCTTTCAACATGGTTTTTTGAAGGGTAGGTCTACCGTCACCAACTTAATACTACTCAATGACTTTATCACTGACGCCATGGATAACGGTGGGCAGCTTGATGTCGTTTATACAGATTACAGTAAAGCTTTTGATCGAATTGATCATGAGATCTTATTAAATCTAAGTTATATGGCATGGGAATACGAGGCGATTTACTCAGATGGTTTTCTTCTTATCTGGAGAACAGGTCCCAAGCAGTAGTTTTAAGCAATTATATGTCTGGTTGGGTGCCTGTCCCCAGTGGGGTGCTCCAGGGTTCATTGCTCGGCCCATTACTTTTCATTATCTACATAAACGACATCAACTCTTGCTTGCTTTCATCCAGGCTGTTGTGTTTTGCTGACGATATGAAAATCTATGCCACAATATCATCACATGCGGACGTGATTGCACTTCAGGATGATTTACGTCGTCTGGAGGCTTATTGTCGTGGGAGTAAGCTTGATCTTAACCCTGCTAAATGCTCGGTTCTAACGTACTCTCGAAAGCGCGCAATTATACCTTCATCGTATATCTTGGGTGATCAAGTACTACCTAGAACGAATTGCATCCGAGATCTGGGGGTATATCATGATTCTAAGCTTACGTTTGAATTTCATATCAATGCCATAGTCGCTAAAGCATCTAAAGCACTAGGTTTCATAATGCGGCTATCCAAGTGCTTCACTCAAGCCAAAACTTTAAAAATTCTATACTGTACTTTTGTTAGAAGCAACTTGGAATATGCGTCTGAAATCTGGAATCCATGTTATCACAAGTACATTGATCGTATAGAGACCATTCAGAAAAGGTTCATCAAGTATTTGTGTTATCATCAGAAAGTGCCCTACCGGTCTGAAGATTACCTTAATCTCTGCAAGAAGTATCATATATTACCCCTAATTAATCGGCGAGCAGTCTCCGACAGCACTACATTATTTAAAATTTTCAATAATTCTATCAATAACTCCGATATTCTATCCAAATTTTATTTTAACGTTCCTGGAAGGTCAAAGCGATGGTACGCACCGTTGCGTGTTCCATCTGCTTCTACGAACTACAGGCAAAATTCATTTATAGTGCGTGCAAGTAGAAACTTTAATGACATTTGTAAGCGGCATGATTTTGATCCTTTCATAACGGGTGTGTCCTCGGCCAGAAAGTGCCTGAGCCTTGGCTTTTTTAATTAGGATTTTGTATGTTCAGGTTTTTATCATTGTATGGTTTATGAAATGTTAATTTACTTTGAGCTTGCATGCTATACTGCTTTGTTTTTTTTGGTAGCTATGTTGTGTTGTTCACACTCTTTCTTTCCAATCTATTTTTAGAAGTGATGACTTTTAATTGGCTGTCAGTCTCACGTACTAATTTATATTCTGTTTGTTTTAGCTGTAAGTCGTCCATGATTGTTAAATAAATAAATAAAAATAAATAAATAAAAAGTGCTAACTTGCTTATAACTAAAGCTGTAAATTTTCTTTCATTTAGTTTTAATATATGACATGGTATTTTGTTATAGAATTTAACACATTACCCCATGAAAGATGTGTGTACTTTAGTTAATCTATAAGATGGTTGATCTAACTTATCTTTATTTCTAGTATTAGAATTGTGTATATCATTAACTTTACTAAAGAGATGTATATTTTTCCTTACATATCTAATATTTTCATAAATGAATTGGCAAGGAACTGTCATAATATTAATCTTTTTAAATAGTTCCCTAAGAGATTCTCGGTGACTTAACCTATATATGGGTTTTAAAGGTTTCTTTTGAAATATAAATAATTGAATCAATGTCAGCCGCCCGACCCCACAGCAAAATACCGTATGACACAATGCTGTGAAAGTAACTAAAATAGACCAAAGGCGCGGTTTCTACATCTTCTATTTCTACAAGCTGCTTAGCCGACCAGCAAAAGATGTTATGTGAGGACCCCATTGTAATTTGTCATCTAGAGTGATTCCTTGGAAAACTTTTTGATTTATAAAGTCCAGCATTTCCCCATTCAATAACATTTCGCATTCGCTACTTCTAACATTCGGTAATGTGAATCTAATATTGTTTTTTTCTCATTTAGTACCAAATTGTTTGCCGTAAACCAATTTTGGACCTGATGAATAGATCAAGATTTTGTGACCGCCGATCTATTTTAAATATCATAGAAGATCAGCAAATAACACCATCTTCGGTTGATTTTGTAATAATTGGGGCAAATCGTTAATGTAAACTAAAAAGAGGAATGGACCCAATATCGAGCCTTGAGGCACGCCTATTGTCATTTGAGACCCTAGTGAGTTTACGCCGTTTACCTTAACTTTAACTTGTCAGGCTTTCAAATATGATCTAAATAACTCAAGGGTCGTATGTCTAATCCGACAGTGCTCGAGTTTCAATAATAGTGTCTCATGGTTAACGCAATCGAACGCCTTTGAGAGGTCGCAAAAGATTCCAATGCGAGTCTTGTGCTTACTCCCGGGCGTTAGAGATGTTCTTTATTTGGGTGACGCCAGCGTCAGTTGTGCTGTGCAACGCCGTTTGGTGAAAACGCACTGTTGATCATGAAAGATAGAATGTTTGTTAAAATGACGCAACAATTGGTTGAGCATTAACTTTTCGAAGACTTTATTGAGAACCGGTAGAATTAACACTGTCCTATAATTATTGGCTTTTTTGCTATGCGGATTTAAACAATGGAACTACTTTACTGTGTTTCATGAGATCCGGAAAAACTCCTTGATCAACACTAGTGTATTTAACACTAAAATGAAAGCTATATAGGGCGCAATATAGCTTTGCGAATTGTGAGACTAAGCGGACGTCTTTATTTGTACTTGCTAAAATGATACGTATAAATCATTTGCGGCGTCAGTTAAAAACGAAGTTAAGTGTGTCACGTGTGACTAGTGCGTTTCTTCCGACTTGCAAGATGAACTAAATTGGTTTTCTATTTTCCATCTAAATTATACAAAGTGTTGCGGGTAGTATGTCTACCCCAGGATCGAGCCCGTTTGGCCGTAACCAACTACTAAGACGAAGTCCTCCACCGACGCCTATCCATGAAGTGCCCCCGAGACATCCAATTCCATCAGCACCTGCGCAGAATGAGTGAAGCCGAGTGAAGTCATCAGCACGCCAGAGATCCAGAAATCCCCCGAACAACTTAAGATCCAAGTCCGAGGCCTGAAGAAAGTAAAAAATGGAGGCGTACTGATTAGCACGGAAAACAAAGGCGACATAGAAAAACTTAAGAAATCGGAGAATATTATTACTTCAGAACTTATAATGGAAGAACCATCGAAACGACGCCCTAGGGTCGCAGTTATTGGCTTTTCCGTCGCCCTTACTGAGAAGGAAGTATTTGACTGTATTTTTGAGCAAAATCTGTCAGACAAATTGCCGAATACAAGTCGAGAGCCCTTCCTTAAGAACATCAAATTGAGACATAAATCGGGTAAAAAGGGCCTCCCAACCTGCAATTACATCGTGGAACTTCCAGCTAGCATAAGGAAAGTACTAATAAACCAAAGCCGAATTTTTATAAACTGGACTTCATGCCCTGTGCGAGATTTCACAATTGTCACAAGATGCTTCAATTGCCAGCAGTTAGGCCACGCATCCAAGTTTTGCCGTGAAAGCAGTCCTACGTGCGGCCACTGTGGAGAAACTGGACACTCCTTGAAGGAATGCAGCAGCAAATCGTCTCCTCCTCAATGTGCGACGTGCAAACGGTTCAAGAGTAAATGCGACCATCAAACCGGTGATGTAAGTTGTCCAGCACGTAAATATGCAGAGACCAATTATATAAACTCAATAGACTATGAGGGCGCCTAAGAGCGCCACAGAATATTCTATTTAGTAGGCACTCACCACCTTTGATTGTATTTCTTCTTAGTTTGTAATTATCATGAGCAATCAGCTCATCTGTGATCTAGATAGTTTTACTGTGTCTGAATCTAAAACCTGTAATATTGAGGACTGTAAACACCTTCTTCCTTCTGGTGACAAAACTCTTACCTTGCTTACACAAAATATTCGCAGCATTAACCGAAACATGAACGGCTTTGAAGTGTTGTTACAAAGTCTCGACATAAACTGTGATATTATCGTCCTGACGGAATGTTGGTTGTCAAAACAAACAGCCAATTTACCAACTCTGGACGGTTTTTATTCATACAAAAC
This sequence comes from Orthosia gothica, assembly GCA_949775005.1. Lineage (NCBI taxonomy): Eukaryota > Metazoa > Arthropoda > Insecta > Lepidoptera > Noctuidae > Orthosia > Orthosia gothica. The sequence goes on along the minus strand of OX459034.1, from coordinate 28,225,654 downwards.
AGACAGGAACACAAATCAAAACGACGGAGTAGTAGTTTATATTAAAAATAACTTGCGAACTATCAAAGAAGAACCCCCCTACCATGATAGTAATAGCTTAATAGTTAAGATTATGCCCGACACAGTAGTCATGGCTATATATAGGCCCCCTTCTCATACCAGGCCCCTCAGAAAGTATTGCGAAAAAAAGTTTTTATATATGGGAGACTGGCCAGTTATAATGTTTTTCGAAAATATGATTATTTATAAGTAAAAATAAGTAAGTTCCAATTTCAAAATTTCCCTCCACATTTTTTGCGAGTTAATTCAAAGTATTGTGTCTCACTGAAATATGGATCTGCGCCGGGAACATTTTAGAGCTATGATTTTATACGATTTCAAGTGTCGCCTGAAACCGGATGAATCGTACGATAGACTTCAAATGGCATTCATGGATGAAGGCCCTTCCAAGGCAACCGTGTATCGTTGGTATAACGAATTCAAGCGCGGTCGACCAACTTTGGGGGATGACGAAAGAAGCGGTCGCCCTTTGACGGCTGTTACCGAAGAAAACGTGCTAGCAGTGAAAAATTTAATCCAAGACAATAGGCGAATTACATATCAGGAGATTCAACACATATTGAAGATTGGATCGGGAAGCGTTCACGAGATTCTACACAGCCATCTTCGCGTGAGGAGGATAGTATCACGCTGGGTGCCGCACAACCTCACCGATGCTCAGAAGCAGGCCCGGGTGGAATGGTGCCGTGATATGCTTAACAAATTTGAAGCAGGCTCGTCTCGGCGTGTTTACGACATCGTTACAGGTGATGAGTCCTGGATTTATCAATACGACCCAGAAACCAAGCGCCAGTCGACTGTTTGGGTGTTTCAAAATGAGCCAACGCCTACCAAAGTGAAGCGATCTAGAAGCGGGGGTAAGATTTTGATCGCTAGCTTTTTTAATTTGACTGGCCACTTGGTATCAATTCCCTTACGGGATCAAAGAAGCATTAATGCCGAATGGTATACTACCAAATGTTTGCCAGAAGTTTTCTCTGTTATAAGCAACAAGCGACCAAACACAGGGCTCCGCGGGCTACTGCTCCACCACGACAATGCACCTGCGCACACCGCACTCAAAACGAGGGACTTCCTGGACAGCACGCCAGTCAAACTCCTGGGTCACCCTCCTTACAGCCCTGATCTAGCACCGTGTGACTTCTTTTTATTCCCAAAAATAAAAAATCAGCTCAAAGGGATACAATTTTCGTCGCCGGAAGATGCGCTGGCTGCGTTCGAGCAGGCTGTAAACGAGGTGTCTGCGGCGGACTGGAAAAAGTGTTTTGAAAACTGGTTTAGGCGCATGAATCTTTGTATAGAGGCTGGTGGAAAGTACTTTGAAAAGATTTAATAAAAATATATGTACGTATAGAACAATTTTTTTTAGTTTCGCAAAACTTTCTGAGTGTCCCACGTAATATCGACGGCTTTTAAGCCTCACTTGATACAAACTTAAAAACTTAAGTTCTTTCAAAAATATTATACTTATGGGCGATATCAATATTAACATTGCTTCCGAGAAACTCGAAACCCATACACATAGTTATCTGAATATTTGCTCATCTCCTGGACTTTTACCAGCTCACTATCACCCCACACATCAGAGCGGCTCTTGCTTAGACCATATCATTATAAAATCAAAAAATCCATCGAAAACATTGGTAACTAACTCCTCGCTTACCGATCATCAAGCTGTTTTACTAACAATGCAAACAAGTACACCTAAAAAAAACTGCGTACGTAGCTACACTAAAGTCAATATGACAAACCTTAAGAGGGGACTCTAGTGAGACTTTCTCCATACAAACACATTCTGCTGTTTTCTTCGTGGATAATGCCTCTAGAGCAATGATTTTTTTCCATAAAATCTATGTCTAATTAATACGTGCCTGTATCATTTCCTTTTTTCCAAAACATAATCACAAAAAGAAATATGACAATCCAAAAATCCGAAAAAAATGCCCGTTTTTACCGCCATGTTCAAAAGACTTTCAGACAAAATTTATAAGTTTTTAACAAAAAAGGAAATGATAGGAGCATAGATATTCTTTTCCTCTAAATTTTGATATAAGAATTTTTTAGATCAGACCAGTTTTCATGAAGAAAACAGCAGAATACGAAACGACTTTAAGTCAAAGTTTTTGTAAGTAAAATCAGCCTGAGCTGCGGTTGTCCCTTTCGCACTTTACGGGGTAAGGTTGGAGGTGACGCGACGGCAATAGTTTCTTCAAATACCTATTTTTCAAATTCCTGTTGACTAGAGTCCGCTCTTAAAAGTGACATACTCGGTATTAATTTTGACCCAGTTTATGGATCAGTTGATGCAAATTTTTCATTAAATTATTTCATAAATTCACTACAATATGCAATTAGGAAAAATACTTTCACTAAGACAATCCCTAGAAAGTATAGTTGTATTAAACCATGGATCACACCCGGTCTCGTTCGTTGTATAAGACACAGAGACAAACTTCACTTAAAATCAAAACTCTCACGTGATGACGAAATACTTTCTGTTACTTATAAAAGATATCGAAATTTCTGTAATAATCTTTTGAAAAAATAAAAATCCAATACGATACAAATGAATTGCAGAAAGCAGGGAAAATAGTAAACTTGTGTGGAAATTTATAAAAACGAATACATTCAGAACAAAAAATCCCGATACGCCGCTTGATTTACTAACTACAGAGATTAACCCATCCAATGCAATGAATAAAGTAAACACCTTTTTTGTGAACGTTGGTAAGAACTTGGCAGAAAAATTCTTAAATAGTAGTCGTCTTCCCCCTCAAAATCCAGCTAGAACACCTTCCACGTTAAATTCTTTTGTATTATTGCATACTGACGTCAACGAAGTAGTAAGAATTATAGACGGGTTGAAGGATGTTTGTGCTACTGGGTGGGATGAGATACCCAATAACATTCTCAAAAGATTTGAACACCTCCTTGCCCCTCCGCTAACCCATATTTTTCAGCTATGTTTATCGAAAGGAATATTTCCTAAGTTGCTAAAAAAATCTGTGGTTACACCTATTTTTAAGTCAGGAGATAAAAACAGTGTGAACAACTACAGGCCCATTTCAAGTGTTAACAGGCCTTTCAAAAATCTTAGAAAAAATTATCAGCAGTAGACTCATAAAATACTTGGAAGATAACAAACTACTTTCAGATAATCAATTTGGGTTTAGGCCCAACAGATCTACTAGCCAAGCAGTAAACAAATTGACTAATTATATTAGTACAAACCTGGATAACGGAATGCATACGGCTGGGATCTTTCTAGACCTTGCAAAGGCCTTCGACACAATTTCTTGTGATGCACTTTTGCAGAAGCTTGAATCGCTTGGGATTAGAGGAGCGCAACTACTACTGATTTCTGATTATCTCAGTGATAGGCAACAGTGTATCAAAATTGGTCCGTATACAAGTTCTGATCTTACAAATAGTTGTTTTGGAATTCCACAAGGTAGTATTTTAGGTCCTACATTATTTTTAGTCTACATAAATGACCTATGTAGCCTGCCACTGCAAAATGGTGTCATAATGTCTTATGCTGATGACACCGCTATATTGTTCGCAGCTAAATCACGAGCTGAGGTTTATGAACATGCTCAGAATGGCTTTAATTCAGTGTCTAATTGGCTCAAGAATAATCTTTTAACACTAAAATCAGATAAAACCAAATAAATTTTATTTACAATGAGGAATACTAACATACCGCATGACTGTAACATGCACGCTGACACTGCATGTTCTTGCCCCACTTTAGCTAAAGCTGACAATTTGAAATATCTAGGTGTCACTATTGACTCCAATCTAAATTTTCGTAATCATATCGAGTTACTATTTACTAGAGTCCGCAAATTAATATATGTTTTTAAGAATTTACGTAATATAGCTGACTTTAAATTAATTAAACAGATTTATTTAGCGTTGTGTCAATCCATTCTTACCTACTGTATAACTTCGTGGGGTGGTGCGGCTAATTCAATTTTACTTCCCCTAGAACGTGCTCAAAGAGCAATTCTAAAGGTTGCTACCTTTCGCCCTTTTCGATTTCCGACACAGCAGCTCTACAAAGCATGTAATGTTCTTACAGTACGGCAATTATTTATTCTTCACGTAATACTGCAACAGCACATTGTAATTCCCTATGATCCAGTTCCTTCCGACAAGAGAAGGAAGGATCTGGTATGCACAATGCCACAAACCAGACATGCTTTTATTCATCGGTTTTATGTGTTTTTAGGACCTTTTCTGTATAATAGACTCAACAGATTACTAGATGCTTATAGCTTAACATATAAAAGATGTTGACCTTAACAGATTATTTAGGGACACTCAGTTATATTGACACAGAAAAACTTCTAGAAATTGTTGTTTGAAGATATGTCCTCATATCTACTTGTACTCATACTTAAATTTTATTTTTTTTATTTTTTTGTTCTTTTATTATTTTTTGTTTTTTTTTTTGTGTTTTGTACCAATTTTTGTATTCTTATGTTTGTTAATAGACTAATTTTATTCAATTATATAACTGGCCCAATTATTGCTCTAAGTAAAGTGATGGCCTGAAACACAGGTTTGAAAGAACCTAAATCGGGCAAGTCCCTACGAAAAATTGACATTCTTTTTTTATAATAAGCTTGTAGTCGTAATAAAATATTTTAGAAATAGTTTACTTATAAGCTCTATTCATACAATTGTTTTAGAAATTAAATTACTGCACCTAATGTACTTTTGTGAACGTCCTTACTTTTTAATAAATTATTCTTATTCTTAATAATTGATGCTGCCACTACCATGTCTATTATGTAACACATTGCCTAAGAAATTCGTATCGAAATATGAACATTTAGACACAAGATTATAAAAAAAAATATAGATAATAACAGTTACGAAATGACTTTGTATGGAGTTTTGATATAATTATGTAACTACAACGTAATTATTTTACTGTTGGCGGCTAGTATGATTGAAACCATTTGCAATATATACAAAAAAAAATATGTAACTGAATAAGCTACTGTTGGTAGACGCATTCTGCCGCTACGCCCGCACTTATTCCACCGCCCCATCCGGCAGAATGATACTGAACCTGTTACCTCTCAAAAAAGCGCGCGTTGATGTGTCTCGCATAAAAAGGCTTTATTTTAAAACTATTTCGACATTCGCCTTCGGTTCGTGTGACATCGCTCGTGTTAAAATCTGGACTTTTTAGGCTCCACATGAAATGTACTATTACAGACTGTTACAGATAGTCCCCAAGGATCTTCTGTTGATTTAATTTTAAGATCTATAAAAACTTTTAAAATAGCCTGGGTATTTTTATGTTGAAACTAAAACACCGAAGGGCACGTATTTTAGCAGAGAGCGCGGGTGAGGAGTTTGAAGCTGTTGTAGTTTAAAGAGGAATATTAACAAAAAAGTTTTCAAATTCCTGAGTTACCTCTAGATCCATGTGCAGTCGCTAAATTAAAGTAAGTTTTGCAAACATTTGCATTGTTTATTGTTTGCATTGAAAAGATTTATTTTATTTATTCTAGTTCATACCAAAAATATGAGTAGTAACTTACATCAAGTAACGCCATTTCCGGATGATTCTCGCCGCAGACGAGTAGCGCTAGGTAACGCGCGCGGTACAGCAGCTTCAGTGCTGTGCTCACTTGGCCGTTAGCGAAGCAATACAACGCCAAATGTGACTGAAAACAAAACAATAGTTATAGCACTGTCTACTATGTTAACTCGCAGTAACACAACACTAGAGATAGGATAGGTAATATCCCGAATAGAGCCGAATAGAGAATATACGAAAAAATAAACAATGTTAGTGGGAAAATGGAGAAGTTACACGCTTTTCAAGTTATTCTTTTATCCTCGTCACGCATTTGTACTGAACGCGTTTCTGTATTATTATGGCAGTGCTGACTTTTGTAACATAGATTTGAAAACGCTTCCAATTCGCGTTATTCTAGTTTAAAAACAAAAATGGCATCTGTTTTTCTAGATTTTGAGAAACCCAATTAAAAAAGACACTACTGCGGTATAGCAATATCTAGATATTGGATATGATTGAAATTACTCATGAAGTGAAAAATGAGTTTGACAATAAATACTCACATATTCAGTAATCGTATACGGATGATCAATGCCATTGACCCTCTCGGACATGAGCACAGCTTTCTGCTGGTAGGCCATGGCGTCCCGGTGCTCGCCCGTGACGTAGCACAGGCGCGCCACCATGCGCAGGCACTGCGCGATCTCGCCGTGCATGGCGCCGTACACGTTGTTGAGCAGGTTCAGCGCCTCGGCGATCAGCTCGTGGCCCTCGGACACTGCGCCCGCTTGGATCTTGTTCTGACCGGTCGTGTAGAAGTTGTATGCGTCGGAGGCCTGTAAAAAAAATTAAATAATAATTTCCTACCGAAAAATTAACGAAGATGTTGCCTTCACAGAAAAATTATGATAAAAATATGCGAGTGCATATATTTTGATGGCAACTTTGCCATTGCAGCAGAGATGGAAAAGACACACAAGGCGATGGCGAGCCCGTTATGGAACCGAGAGACTGCAATGAAAAATTCCTATGTATATCAAACGACGTTTTTCAACACAATTACGTGTTGAAAAAGTATTGAATCATAAATACTTGACACAAATAACTTACTCGTGGATTGATATGTTTGACGACTGGGAAAATATTCATGATATCGTTGGCAGTAAACGGCGCCTTGTTCTTGCTGTCAAAGTCAAATTCGCGTAACATCAACTGTAGGCCTATTTTGAGTGCAAAAGATCTGTAAATAAAAAAAAATATTATTATACAATTTAAAACCATGTAGGAAAAATTATGAGTCGAAACAAAAGGCAAACAAAAAATTTTACCTGAGAAGAGAAATTTTCTGTAAACCATGTTTCTCTATGATGGAATCCATGCTGTCTGCGTTAAGTTCATAGCCCCAGTATGCCTGTAAAAAACGTTTATATGAACTCGAATCAAAATGGTGTACGTAGTATACCGAGAAGGATATGGTACGTACCACTTGCTCAAAAAAGTGACATTCTATGCCACAAAAAGCGAACATAACAATAGTCATTTTTAATCTGTCTAAAACAGGGAAAGAAAATTGTACTGAATTTCATTCATCCTCTAGGGGGAGAATGTGATTTAAATTTGGAATACTTACCGAAATTTATACTGAACCAAATCTGTGTTTATACCATTGAGTTTGTATATAAAGCATTATACCTACATCTTTTTGAAAAAGGAATACGTATATTGTTCGCGACGATACGTCACCTTTAGATAGGTTGTCATATGTAAAATATAAATAGTATTGACAGACACACGTCTGCTCACCCCAGAGCGCCATCGCATACTAAGCGATGTCGGTAGGTGAAAAAACCTTTTATAGTAAAGCTCGTAACTAATTTTTGCTCATGTTTTTGAGACACTAAAATTATATTTTATGTGTCTATCAGTAGGTAATAGAATTATATAGTCTAATAACAATAAATTAGAAGCTTTAATATGCATACTGATTGTGTTATTACGGAAAGAAACAAGTATTTAACTCCGTAAAAAACAACCGTCCTCAACGAGCGTTTAGTTCACAATGACCTGTAAGAGGGCGGCACCTTATATTTATACTAAAACCAGTTTTTGTAGAATTTTGATAACTTTAAACTCATGTTTTGGGGGCTTTTACATAGTTTATAGTGTGAATATAGCGCTTATGTGTTAGAATTATACATAAGGTACCTTAGATATATGATAAATGTATAGGTTTAAGGAAATAAAAATATTTTGTTTACTTATTTTAGACCCCCCGTTTTGAGCAGGGTATCAGGTGGTGCTATAGGTATTCTATTCACCAACCAATCAGATTGCTTCCTTACATATAATTGTTTTGTTAGGAAACACCATCTAGGTGTTCTAGATAGGATGGCTGGATGCCATGACTGAGAAATTATACATAATAGCAGTACATGGCCAGTCTTAATGCATTTTTACTCTAAAAAAGGAAATACACAGACATTTTACTCAAGTAAGTGTTTGGAAAATTCGTTACAAGCCGTTTTAGCGCTTCTAGGTGACCTAGAATTTTGTCTAGGCCCTATAAATAGACAGCACCTATGTAATTCTAGTACATGGGCGTCACTTGCTTGAGAGGATGTGTCTGTGTATGCCGGCATGGACGTTTCTATGCGGCTGCCGATGTGTCACTGCGTCCAGGGACATTTGGTGCCTGGTCAGCTATAGATATGCTGTCTGAAGCATTACCTTCGTGGACCCTCAGGCAGGCGCCTACACTCAGTCATGACACAGAGCTAGTATATAGGGGTATGTAACGCACACAGACACATTAGAGACGTGAGACGACGTAAAATTTAGTATTCGGCCGCTTCCCGGCACCTTAAGCTGCGGAAAGGCTGGTGGTACACCCATCAGGGTACCGCCGTCAGACAGCCTAGTTTTCCAGCTACCCAACCACACTTCCGGAAGGAGCTTAGCTCTGGTGGTTGAGGAGTTAAGCGACCTGATATGGTGCGAGGTTACATGGATTTGCTATGTAAACAAACTTGTAACAAACAATAACTCATCGGGGGTTGGACATGTAGCTACCGGACTTCTACCTTGGGATAGCCCATCACGAGGGCTACCCGGGTGTGAATGTAACTTAAAAATCCACCCAGCGGTCTGAGTAGGAATCGAGTTTATGTGCCAAGATCAGGGGCATAAGCTAACTTCTCGCACCATTTCGCGGCTGTACGCCTGAATGTTTTGAATATAACTGTAACACTTATGTGTGTCAACGGCCCAGTAGGAGGGCTCCAAGTCCCTCGCTGGTACCCTAGAGCTAACATGTCTAGTTTTAGGAGAAACTCGATTGTAAAGCTTCAAACTGGCGGGAATTCCCTTTCTTCGACATTCTCCTTACGAGAACTCCCTGATGGTAGGGGCTAGGGACCTGGATCAAAGACCGGAGGGAAGGTCTCCTCGAGACCTATCCAAAAGTACAAGTTTCACCAGAATCGGTCCAGTGGAAGGGTAGTTCCTGTCAGTTTCAAGCTACGAGTCTTAGCGTATATTATTTTGAAAATAAAAGTTTTTGCGGTCGGAATGTTGTGGTCCTCGTCGCAGTCGAGTTCGCCTCTTTAATAGTGCGCAGGCGCGTGAACATTTCGTAGCCATTATTTCACTTAAAGTATTTCCACGCATCATTGCGCATCGAGGACCATGAAGGAACATCGCTTCTGGCCATGAACAAATAGTTTTATTTAACCTGGACATCACGTTTTTCACCTCAACCTACTTGGCAGCCTTCAAGTGTCTCCAAGGTCCATAGTTACCAGATGACAACTGAACAATAGGTGCAAGGGGCGTCAACGCGTTCAAGCAGGAGCCTTACAACCTCCTGATTGCCTGTCGGTCTTGGACGATCACGTCCGTCCCGTACATTTGCTGGTCCTGTCGAGCCGTATATTGGTAACCTACGGACCATTTGCTGGTCCTGTCGAGCCGAATATTGGTAACCTACGGACCATTTGCTGGTCCTGTCGAGCCGAATATTGGTAACCTACGGACCATTTGCTGGTCCTGTCGAGCCGAATTTTCTGGGAAACATACCAGACCAGCGGACGCTGTGAAGATATAGGCCAACGAAGAGCCTTGTTCCCGAGAACAAGGAAAACTGATGTCCCGGACGCTGTGAAAATATAGGCCAAGGAAGAGCCTTGTTCCCGAGAACAAAGAAAACTGATGTCCCATTCCTGTGAAAAAAGAAACCTGATGCCCTGGGGACACGAACGCTGCCTTGAGAACAAACAAGCCTGATGTAAAGTGACCTTATATACTGAGGTTACATTCCTGTTTCTTGGGTAATGTCAAAACGTATCGTTCCTGTGAAAACTAGTACCTGAGAACAAAGAAAACTGACGCTCACGCCTGTGAACATTCGTGAGAACAAAGAAAACTGATGCTCAAATATCTCAAGGTACCCTCAATATAAATCTGGTAAGATTACACACCACACAAATGTGCCAACTGGGGTACTAAGCGTTGCGTTCGTGAGAAAAGTTCCAGGGAAATAAGAATACTGACGTTCCATCTCGTAAACCTTACAAGTGCCAGGGTTAAGATCATGTTTCTTTAACAGTCAAAAACATAGCGTACACTCTGGGACGATAGAAACCCGTTTCCTGGGTGAGATAACCCAGTTACTGGTCAGCAACCGTATTACTGGGTGATTAGCGTCGTCAAAAGGCGCAACGTACTATCGTCTCATAGTAGAAACTTCCAGAGCGACTACAGTCGTGAAGAGTGCACGAGTGGATTAGGCCCACGCGTGGACTACCTGGAAGACAACCATTTTGCTGGGACACAGCAGCCATTCCTGAGCTATTCCTGTGGTTCTACCGGCTTCCTGAGAAGCTAACCGTTCCCGTGTGATTACCGTCGCGAAAAGACGGTTTTTTGAGCTGTTTCTGTTGTGTAACCTGCTTACTGAGAATTCACAGTAATCGAAGATTACACAGAAACTGTATCCTGAAGGAATATAGCATAGCCTGAAGAGTTATCGCTAGGAAACTCATAATCGGAGTTTTCAAACAGCGTGTTGGGAGCTCGTTTAGGAGATAGAACGAACATACGACGTTCATAGAATTCCTGAAGGGTTACGGCTGAAGGATTATCGCTGAAGCGTTATCCAAGAAGAGGCTTACACACAGAAGCATATTGAATAGTCGTGTGGGCGACTTGTTCTATAAAATAGAACGAAAAAATAGTTGCTGAAATTTCCTGAAGCGTTATAGCTGAAGGCTTATTTTCGACTTAGAATTTGTTTAAAAACAAATAGTCGTTATCGAGATAGAAGCTCTCGATCGAAGTCTGGAGTTTCAAACCTGGATATCTGGAGTCTGAAGTGACTACTAACGTCAAGAGTTGGACCAACAGTTCAGTGATTGGTACCAGACCGGCTGCTCAACCTTGGAGGCTGCTGGACAAGTTGACACTTAGACAACAGTAAGTACAGTGAAAACATATGCTCATGTGCTTACCCATTTTGTGTTGAAAGTCTTATAGTGAACTTGTTTACGTATCAACATTGAAGTTTGAAGCTGATTTGGAACTTATAGTTTTGAAGACCACTAGCGACTTATAGTTTGAAGAATAACCTGGAGTTAAGAGGGTCGGATATAACCCGGAGTTTAAACTAACCCGGAGTTTGGAGATACTTTTCGAAGTTTGAAAAAGGAAGCGAACCCTCTTCAAGCCGACGACTGAAATCGGACTTAACCCAGAGTTACCACTTAGCAGTTTTCAAGAAAAAATTAAGTTTGGACATAGCCGTTTTGAAGCTCGAAAATAGATGTCAACCAGTTCGTGTTGAAGTCTAGAGTTGGACTCAGCCGATTCAAACTGACATATTGAAGAAGTCTAGAATTGGACTCAGCCGTTTCGAGCCAACGTTTTGAAGACAAGTTGAAGATTGGACTTGTACTTGGCGTATTCAAACTGAAACTTTGAACCAATCAGGATGCCGACTACCAGATCCCAGGACAAGAGGCCTGAATCATGGACAGTCCCCATTGAGCGTCCAGGTGCGGGCGTACAACATCAGCTGCCCCCACGCTCACCGTCCACTACTGAAGGGACAGAAAAGTCCATACCAGTCAGAAGCCCACCAACGTCACAGATAGGTGACAACACGCCCACACATGAGGAGGAGGAACCACAGGAACCAAGCACACGCAGGAAGGCATCGAAATCAGAAGATTCTTCAGAAAAAACACTGAAGCCTTCTGGTAGAAAACAAAGGATCCGGGATAAGACCTTTGTTCAAGGAGAAGTAATGGCTACCCGGGGTGACGCCCGTATCGAACATACTGGACCGCCGTCAACTAGCAAGTCGACCCGGTCACGTAAGAAAATTTCAAGAGCTCGTGAAGACTTATTGAAAATAAAGTTGGAACTCGCTAAGTTAGCACTTCAAAAAGCAGAAGAAGAAGCTTCTGAGGATGAATATATGGATGACAGAAATTCTAATGAAGAGTATGTCCGTTCGTGGCTCGAAGAGGCGCCAGAGCCCACACCGTTGAGGGAGAATGACGTCGCCAAAGGGGACAATGACGATTGGACCCCGGCTGCGGCCGTCGACGCTATAGCGGACTCCCGGAAACATATCGACCATATAGAACATCCACAAGTGAAGTCTAACATCGAACCACCTAGGACAGAGCCGTCCAACGTGGAGCCGCCAAGGCAAATAGAAGCGAAAGAGTCACTCCGTCCTTTTCTAACGGAGCTGACATCCGCTATAGCGTCGCTAGCCGACAGAAAAATCGAACCATGGACGCCTAACCGATCGGCGTCGCAGGTTATCATGACTCTGCCGAATTTCGGTGGAGCTCATACAGAATGGCTATCTTTTCGAGCCATTTACGAGGCAACTCATGCCTACTTCAGCGACATAGAAAACACGGCAAGACTCAGAAGGAGCTTGCGTGGTCGCGCACTGGAGACAGTGAGCTCAGAGCTCATCGGGAACGCAAAGCCGGATGAGATCATGAGAGAATTGGAACTACAGTTTGGACGTCCTGACTCAATAGCTCAGGCCGAAACAGACCGACTTAGAGGGCTACCAAAATGCAGCGAGTCGCCCAAGGACATCTGCACCTTTGCAAGTCGAGTCAGAAGCGGAGTTGTCACTCTGCGAGCTCTCAAGAAGGGGCACTATCTGCTCAATGCCGAGCTGGTGCGCCAGCTAACTGAGAAGCTACCCAATTCTCTGCGTGTACAATGGTACAGAACGTACACGGAAAAGTACCAGTCGCTGCCGGATCTGTCACTCTTCAGCGACTTCATAACCGAGCAAGCTCACTTCTGCAGTGCATTCGCCCCGCCTGAGAACATCAAGGAAACGGATTCTCTAGCGGGAAAACGCGTCATACAACGGACGCATACAGCTACCGACAAGCCGGTAAACAAATGTCGAATTTGCGACAAAAGTGGTCACTACGCGTCTGACTGCCAAAGGTTCAGAGACGCAGCAAGTGACAAAAGATGGGAGCTAGCCAAGAATTACAACTTGTGCTATCGCTGCCTAAGACAACGTCGTGCTGGACACACTTGCAACAAGAAGCAGTGTAGTCATAAGGGGTGTACAGCCACGCACCATCGACTTCTTCATACAGACAGGACAAGGAAGCCTGCTGTTCCAGAGAAGAGGAAGTCGCTGGAGATAGTGGCCAGTTCGCGAACTGATTCGAGTCACGCTTTCCTGAAGATAATACCGGTCCGGGTAATAGGACCGGCGGGAGAGGCAGACACATACGCACTCCTTGACGACGGATCCACCGTTTCGCTGATCGACGAAGCAATCGCTCAGCGAGTGGGAGCAGTGGGCCCAATCGACCCTCTGAAGATCGGTGCTATCGGAAACACCATGATCGACACTCCCTTATCGAGACGTATAACCGTCACTCTCACAAGTCGTATGAGAGATAGGGTGCCCTTCAAGGCGCGCACCATTTCGAAGCTCAACCTGTCACCACAGGCAGTCAGTCAAGAAGACGTAGCCCGCTGTAGGCACCTTCGAGACTTGACGTCGCAGCTTACGTATCCTGCTGGAGTGCCAAAGATACTCGTCGGCCAAGACAACTGGCATTTGTTGTTGGCCACTGAAGTCCGCAGAGGACCTAGAAGCCAACCCATCGCGTCGAAAACCATGATGGGCTGGACATTACACGGCGCGCACACCAGAACACTGGGCCAGCAGGTGCACTATGTCAACGGGTGTCAGTCCGTTGACGCAAAGCAAGATGCGGAACTGAACGAACAGCTCCGTGAATTCTTCGCTATCGAGTCGTTGGCTATCAATCCACGACAACCAGCTTCTGACCCCCAGAAGAGGGCAGAAGATATCCTGAACCGTCACACAAGACAGTTAGGAAATGGGCACATAGAAACCGCTATGTTATGGCGGGACGAGAAAATAGAGATGCCCGATAGTTACGAGACAGCATTCAAAAGGCTGGTCTCCATAGAGAAGAAGCTGGATAAAAACCCCGCTCTTCGTGTGAAATACACACAACAGATGGACTCCCTGATAGAAAAGGGATATGCTGAGAAGGCTCCCAAGTCAAGCACGCCAGGAAAAACCTGGTACCTGCCTCATTTCGATGTCTTCAACCCCATGAAGCCAGAGAAAATTCGAATAGTACATGATGCCGCCGCAAAATCGAGAGGAAAGTCACTCAACGACTTCCTGCTAACTGGACCAGACTTGCTGCAGTCGCTGCCCGGCGTCATGATGAGATTTCGTAGACACTGCGTGGCCATCTCCGGAGACATAGCCGAGATGTTCATGCAAGTAAAAGTACGAAGTGAAGACCGAGACTCACTTCGCTACCTATGGAGAGGCAACAGAAGAGATGGAGCCCCAGAAGAATATCGTATGACGTCCATCATTTTCGGCGCGGCAAGCTCGCCGTGCACCGCTATCTTTGCGAAAAATTGGAACGCAAGGAAGCACATCGAACAGCATCCAGTAGCAGTGAAAGCTATAGTAGAGAGCCATTATATGGACGATTATCTGGACAGCTATAAAACAGTCGAAGAAGCGACAGAAGTCGCGACAATGGTGAAGAAAATACACCAACAGGCGAAGTTTGACCTAACAAAATGGGTATCAAACAGTAAGCGCCTGATAGAAAATATCGATCCGTCACAAACCTGCACTGAGGTTGTGAACATCGGAGATATAATAGGCGCAGAGAAAATACTCGGCCTGATTTGGAGACCTAGTGAAGATACGCTAGGTTTCAACCTAACGCTTGCGAGACTGCCGCCAGGAATTTTAGAAAAGGAGGCCCCTACAAAAAGAGAGGCTCTCAAAATTGTCATGTCGTTATACGACCCCCTAGGACTAGCCTCGCCTGTTACGATTCGAGCTAAACAAATATTGCAAGAAGCTTGGAGGCGAGGCGTCGATTGGGACCAGCTATTAGACGCTGACCTGGCATCTCAGTGGAGAAGTTGGATCGAAAACCTGCGGCAGCTCAAGGGCATCAGCATACCAAGATGTTATCCTGGTTATAGTGATGCCACAGAAATACAAATACATGTATTTACCGACGCAAGCGAGTTGGCATACGCAGCAGCTGTGTATTGGCGAGCCACCACAGCAGTAGGCACACAGAGGGTGAGCCTAGTCATAGCCAAGGCGAGAGTAGCTCCATTAAAGCTACAATCGATACCGCGCCTCGAGCTGCAGGCAGCGGTGATGGGAACCCGTCTGGCTGCAGCTGTGAAACGTGAACACGACAACAATCCATCGTCGGTCACGTATTGGACAGACAGCAAAACAGTCTTGTCGTGGATAAAAAAAGGGGCACGAACCTATAAAGCCTTCGTAGCTCATCGCATAGCTGCCATAGAAGAAGGTAGCAAAGTGGAGGATTGGCGATGGATATCCACGAAGTTGAACATCGCCGATATAGCGACTCGTGACGTGCCGCCGAGGTTTGACTCACAACACGAGTGGTTCTGTGGCCCAAGTTTTTTGTATGAAGACCCTTCTTCATGGCCATCAGAAAAACCTCCAATCACAGAAGAGACAGGAGAGGAAAGAACGCTCACTGTCACAGAAAAAGAAAAATCTGTTTTGGAGAAAATAACAGACAGACATGCATACACTTCGAAGCTCATAGAAGCTATACCTAATCCCGTCAACTTTTCAAGATGGGAGCGGCTATTACGTGCGACTGCTACCGTCCTACGTTTTATACATCTCTGTAAACAAAGGACAGAGAAAACGTTCTACAAAAGAACCCGGAAAAACGCTGAGGAGGACACGGACTGGCGAAAGAAAAAGAAGACAGCGACTGCAGCAACCAAGCCGTCATACATAGCGCCAGAAGTCCGAAAGCAGTACATAGATGCGAGCTTTCTTCAAAAAGCCGAGAAAATACTCGTACAAGTTGCACAGCAGCAATCGTTCGCTCAAGAAATAGCTAGATTGCATGCACATGAAATAGTGGACAAAAATAGTCCGCTACACGCGCTGCAAATAGAAGTAGTAGATGGCCTACTACGTATTAGAAGCCGTATAGCCGCCACTGACGAGGTCACGGAAGATGTAAGGCGACCGCCAATATTACATGGCGACCATCATATAACCCAGCTCTATATAGACTGGACACACCGCAGCTTACTACATAGTGGGACTGAACTCACAATAAATGAAGTACGGCAGCATTATTGGGTCGTAAGGATGCGTCCCACCACCAAGAAAGTACTGGCACAATGTCTTCAGTGCCGTATTCGTAAGGCACAAGCACCTGTGCCAGCGACCGGCGACCACCCACGAACGCGCCTGGCTCATCACCAAAGGCCGTTCACGTACACCGGGCTAGACTACTTCGGCCCGCTATCTGTCACCGTGGGTCGCCAGCATCACAAGAGATATGTAGCACTGTTTACATGCCTCACCACAAGAGCTGTCCACCTCGAGATCGCCGCCAGCCTCAGCGCAGACAGCGCAATATTAGCGCTGCGCCGTTTCGCCGCCCGCAGAGGATGTCCAACTGAGATCCACTCAGACAACGGCACCAACATGCACGGTGCCGATCGAGAGCTACGAGAGGCCTTCCGAGAGGAGGCCAGTCGCCGAGGCATCACTTGGCGCTTCATCACCCCATCAGCGCCCTTTATGGGAGGTGCATGGGAGCGTCTAGTTCGCTGCGTAAAAAACGCATTGTATACCGTACTCACTGAGAAACACCCACACGAAGAGGTGTTGTCCACACTGATTTGTGAGGCAGAGTACACGGTAAATAGCCGCCCGCTGACACATGTATCAGTCGACGGCGATGACGACGAGTCTATCACGCCGAACCACTTCCTACTTGGTGGGTCGGCTAGACTCCCAAACCCTCAGTGTTCACCGAGCAAGACATCGACCACAAAAAGATGTGGCGTCGGTCACAAATCCTGGCCGACATGTTCTGGCGCCGGTGGGTGCGAGAATACCTGCCGGAGCTCCAAAACCGGCGGGAGCCCCACAGCCGCGGGCCTGGCCTGCTGGTGGGCGACCCCGTCCTTATCGCGGACGGGCAGCTGCCTCGCAACACGTGGCCGCGAGGCCGCATCGAGGCCATATACCCTGGCCCTGATGGAGAAGTCCGGACCGCTGAGGTGCGCACCACTGGCGGCACTCTAAAGCGTCCGGTGAAGAAGCTCATTCCTTTGCCAAAATGAGTGCAGCAGAGTTCCAGCGGCGAGAGCTGAGCGACGTGTCGCAGAGCGTCGAGGTCACGAGCGCTGCCGACGTGCGCCGCTCACAATGCTGATGCAGCGCCGCGCCAACGTAGCATCGAGTCGACGCGACACTGCAAGGCGGGAGAGATGTTCGCGACGATACGTCACCTTTAGATAGGTTGTCATATGTAAAATATAAATAGTATTGACAGACACACGTCTGCTCACCCCAGAGCGCCATCGCATACTAAGCGATGTCGGTAGGTGAAAAAACCTTTTATAGTAAAGCTCGTAACTAATTTTTGCTCATGTTTTTGAGACACTAAAATTATATTTTATGTGTCTATCAGTAGGTAATAGAATTATATAGTCTAATAACAATAAATTAGAAGCTTTAATATGCATACTGATTGTGTTATTACGGAAAGAAACAAGTATTTAACTCCGTAAAAAACAACCGTCCTCAACGAGCGTTTAGTTCACAATGACCTGTAAGAGGGCGGCACCTTATATTTATACTAAAACCAGTTTTTGTAGAATTTTGATAACTTTAAACTCATGTTTTGGGGGCTTTTACATAGTTTATAGTGTGAATATAGCGCTTATGTGTTAGAATTATACATAAGGTACCTTAGATATATGATAAATGTATAGGTTTAAGGAAATAAAAATATTTTGTTTACTTATTTTAGACCCCCCGTTTTGAGCAGGGTATCAGGTGGTGCTATAGGTATTCTATTCACCAACCAATCAGATTGCTTCCTTACATATAATTGTTTTGTTAGGAAACACCATCTAGGTGTTCTAGATAGGATGGCTGGATGCCATGACTGAGAAATTATACATAATAGCAGTACATGGCCAGTCTTAATGCATTTTTACTCTAAAAAAGGAAATACACATACATTTTACTCAAGTAAGTGTTTGGAAAATTCGTTACAAGCCGTTTTAGCGCTTCTAGGTGACCTAGAATTTTGTCTAGGCCCTATAAATAGACAGCACCTATGTAATTCTAGTACATGGGCGTCACTTGCTTGAGAGGATGTGTCTGTGTATGCCGGCATGGACGTTTCTATGCGGCTGCCGATGTGTCACTGCGTCCAGGGACATTTGGTGCCTGGTCAGCTATAGATATGCTGTCTGAAGCATTACCTTCGTGGACCCTCAGGCAGGCGCCTACACTCAGTCATGACACAGAGCTAGTATATAGGGGTATGTAACGCACACAGACACATTAGAGACGTGAGACGACGTAAAATTTAGTATTCGGCCGCTTCCCGGCACCTTAAGCTGCGGAAAGGCTGGTGGTACACCCATCAGGGTACCGCCGTCAGACAGCCTAGTTTTCCAGCTACCCAACCACACTTCCGGAAGGAGCTTAGCTCTGGTGGTTGAGGAGTTAAGCGACCTGATATGGTGCGAGGTTACATGGATTTGCTATGTAAACAAACTTGTAACAAACAATAACTCATCGGGGGTTGGACATGTAGCTACCGGACTTCTACCTTGGGATAGCCCATCACGAGGGCTACCCGGGTGTGAATGTAACTTAAAAATCCACCCAGCGGTCTGAGTAGGAATCGAGTTTATGTGCCAAGATCAGGGGCATAAGCTAACTTCTCGCACCATTTCGCGGCTGTACGCCTGAATGTTTTGAATATAACTGTAACACTTATGTGTGTCAACGGCCCAGTAGGAGGGCTCCAAGTCCCTCGCTGGTACCCTAGAGCTAACATGTCTAGTTTTAGGAGAAACTCGATTGTAAAGCTTCAAACTGGCGGGAATTCCCTTTCTTCGACATTCTCCTTACGAGAACTCCCTGATGGTAGGGGCTAGGGACCTGGATCAAAGACCGGAGGGAAGGTCTCCTCGAGACCTATCCAAAAGTACAAGTTTCACCAGAATCGGTCCAGTGGAAGGGTAGTTCCTGTCAGTTTCAAGCTACGAGTCTTAGCGTATATTATTTTGAAAATAAAAGTTTTTGCGGTCGGAATGTTGTGGTCCTCGTCGCAGTCGAGTTCGCCTCTTTAATAGTGCGCAGGCGCGTGAACATTTCGTAGCCATTATTTCACTTAAAGTATTTCCACGCATCATTGCGCATCGAGGACCATGAAGGAACATCGCTTCTGGCCATGAACAAATAGTTTTATTTAACCTGGACATCACGTTTTTCACCTCAACCTACTTGGCAGCCTTCAAGTGTCTCCAAGGTCCATAGTTACCAGATGACAACTGAACAATAGGTGCAAGGGGCGTCAACGCGTTCAAGCAGGAGCCTTACAACCTCCTGATTGCCTGTCGGTCTTGGACGATCACGTCCGTCCCGTACATATATATTATGCAGTTATGATTATTAAATAAAATTACGAAAACCGACGAGGCCGTATGAGATTGATGCCTTTGCTTTTCCGACAACAAAATATCTAGGAATTTGCCGCGTTTTTGTTTTCTTCAAATACATAAACGTTAAGTTTATTTTAATTTATTTTACTTTTAATTATCATTATTTTTAATAAATGCTTATCTCATATTAATATTGTGTTAATTTTTTCGCAAATGGTGCGAAAAGTAGAGTATTTTCCTCGGTGATAAAGCTGTCTTAGTCTTGGGTGAACTTAAATCCCTCGATACACTCAGGACTCGTCTTAAATCCCTCGCTTCGCTCGTGATTTAAGTTTTTAACACCCTCGCTACGCTCGGGAGTAAACATCGAGTCCTTCGTTACGCTCGCGATTTAAATCGTCACCCGCGACAGAAGACACTGCTTTATCCCCTTGGTTAATAATCTACTATTACATCTCTCATGTTCGGTAAGTAGGTTCTTATTACCTCCAAATGGGGCTTGTAGGTGACTAATTAGCGCTCTAGGGTAATAATGTAGCTAGAAAAGCCCTAGGGCGGTAAGTAATAAAAAAAAAAACACTTCTTTCTTTCAAAAAGTACGCGTACATCTAACCATCATACTGGCAATAGACATCATGCATTCAGCCCAATGACCAAAGAGGTCGCTTTGCTATTCAGCCTTGTCTTCGTGTGAGTATAATAGTCATCGATTTTAAATATCGAACGGCGAAGCTCAATTTCGCTCTTGAAAACAAATATTTAAAAAAATGTTTTATTCTTGTAATGCCTTTTTTTAGGGTTCCGTAGCCAAATGGCAAAAAACGGAACCCTTATAGATTCGTCATGTCTGTCTGTCTGTCTGTCTGTCCGTCCGTATGTCACAGCCACTTTTTTCCGAAACTATAAGAACTATGCTGTTGAAACTTGGTAAGTAGATGTATTCTGTGAACCGCATTAAGATTTTCACACAAAAATAAAAATAAAACAATAAATTTTGGGGGTTCCCATACTTAAAACTAAAACCAAAAATATTTTTTTTCATCAAACCCATACGTGTGGGGTATCTATGGATAGGTCTTCAAAAATGATATTGAGGTTTCTAATATAATTTTTTTCTAAACTGAATAGTTTGCGCGAGAGACTCTTCCATAGTGGTAAAATGTGTGTCCCCCCCCCCTTTAACTTCTAAAATAAGAGAATGATAAAACTGAAAAAAATATATGATGTACATTACTATGTAAACTACCAGCGAAAATTGGTTTGAACGAGATCTAGTCAGTAGTTTTTTTTTAATACGTCGTATATTGTAAACCGCAATTTACCAAGTACGGAACCCTTCGTGCGCGAGTCCGACTCGCACTTGGCCGGTTTTTTCTACTTACCTCACAATCGAGATGTAAAGCAGAATAGTTAGCTCGGGTGTAAGCACCAATTGCACCCTCGAACTATAGGCGCCCTCGCTGCGCTCGTGCGCCTAAATATCTCGGGCTGCAATTGATGCCTTACAGCCCCCCTTGGCTACTAATCTACTATTAAGTCAATCTTGTATATTCAATATTGCATTGTCACGAGTAAGTAATTAAAACTGGTAAAAAGAAAAAGAAGATTTCACAAAGGTTACAGACAAGGTGTATTTAACCTAGTAGGTCGTCTAATAACCTCGGATCGAGCTAATATTTTGGTATAACTGTCAAAAGAAGAATGAGTGAGTACTAACTTTAAGCTCCTGCTTGATCTGCGAGAACAGCGACTTGGGCGTGAGGTTGTGCCAGTCGGGGTGCGGGTCGGGCGCCGGCGCCGAGTGCGCGTGTCTCCGGGCGCGCCGGCCCCGCCCCCCGCGGGCTCCCCCCCTGGCGCCCGGACCCTCCGTCGCACTGAGCGCCGGCGCCGCGCACGCGCCCACCAGGCAGTTCAGGAAGTGCGCCACGGCCGCGCCGATACACATCGCTTCGCAGCCCTGCAAGAAGACATACAATTAAGTGATTCGTTCAGGTTTCAAATCTAAAAAGAAATACCTTAGCTACCCCTTTATGCATAAATAAAAATCAAACATAATTACAGGCCTAGTAAGGTATACTGCGCGGTGCATGATCTGGCAACACAACACGTCACCATAGTCTCGCACTGCGCAGTACCGTCTCAGTTAAATGATAAGCCTTTAGAATGCAGCTTAATTAGTATATATTACGTTATTTTCCCAATACTGCATTTTTATTTAAGAAAAGTTTTTACAATAGTACCTAAAAGGCGTCGCTCAATCTGGACTAAGAACTGAAAATTCTCAGACAAAAAACCGCCATTTTAAATGAAGCCCACAATTTTGTACCCAACCTCATCTACTAACCTGCAGGTAGGCAGTATAGACGTGCTTGGCGGCACGCAGCAGCAGCTCTCCGACGGCGATGGCGTGCAGGTAGGAGAGCTGCGCGTGCGGCTTGAGCGCGGCGGCCACGCGGCCCAGGTAGCGCACGTTGATGTTCTACCCAACCTCATCTACTAACCTGCAGGTAGGCAGTATAGACGTGCTTGGCGGCACGCAGCAGCAGCTCTCCGACGGCGATGGCGTGCAGGTAGGAGAGCTGCGCGTGCGGCTTGAGCGCGGCGGCCACGCGGCCCAGGTAGCGCACGTTGATGTTCTACCCAACCTCATCTACTAACCTGCAGGTAGGCAGTATAGACGTGCTTGGCGGCACGCAGCAGCAGCTCTCCGACGGCGATGGCGTGCAGGTAGGAGAGCTGCGCGTGCGGCTTGAGCGCGGCGGCCACGCGGCCCAGGTAGCGCACGTTGATGTTCTACCCAACCTCATCTACTAACCTGCAGGTAGGCAGTATAGACGTGCTTGGCGGCACGCAGCAGCAGCTCTCCGACGGCGATGGCGTGCAGGTAGGAGAGCTGCGCGTGCGGCTTGAGCGCGGCGGCCACGCGGCCCAGGTAGCGCACGTTGATGTTCTACCCAACCTCATCTACTAACCTGCAGGTAGGCAGTATAGACGTGCTTGGCGGCACGCAGCAGCAGCTCTCCGACGGCGATGGCGTGCAGGTAGGAGAGCTGCGCGTGCGGCTTGAGCGCGGCGGCCACGCGGCCCAGGTAGCGCACGTTGATGTTCTACCCAACCTCATCTACTAACCTGCAGGTAGGCAGTATAGACGTGCTTGGCGGCACGCAGCAGCAGCTCTCCGACGGCGATGGCGTGCAGGTAGGAGAGCTGCGCGTGCGGCTTGAGCGCGGCGGCCACGCGGCCCAGGTAGCGCACGTTGATGTTCTACCCAACCTCATCTACTAACCTGCAGGTAGGCAGTATAGACGTGCTTGGCGGCACGCAGCAGCAGCTCTCCGACGGCGATGGCGTGCAGGTAGGAGAGCTGCGCGTGCGGCTTGAGCGCGGCGGCCACGCGGCCCAGGTAGCGCACGTTGATGCCGCGCGCGTGCAGCGCCTCCGTGAGCCCGGCGCCGTCCATCGGCGCTGACGTGTGCTCCAGGCATTCGCGGACCTAGGGAAATGGTGCTTTAGTAATATCGTTCAGATATTCATACAATCTGGGGGAAAAAACACGCGGGCCTTGAGCGTGGAGACCGAATCCAGAAATTCCGTAACGAAAAAACCTAACACCTCCTACTCCGACCAGCACAGCGAGCCATCTATCGATGAATAGCAGAACTTTTAATGACTTTATGAAATATCACGCTTGTCTCTTTAGTTCAGCAACTCGCCTCTAGGTGGCATTGGTTGTTCCGTTATCAGAGCGGTTGACAACTTTTCTTTCGAAAATATTGAATTTGAAAATTAATAATGATCCACAAGAATCCACAACAAAATACGGGACCACCATTGACGGGGCATTTTCCAGATATTTAGAAGATATCAAGTCTCAAACTTATGTTTCTTATTTCAGTTACCTTAAACTCTAGAATAACCTACATGTATTGTAAGTTATTAATAGTAGATTAGTAGCCAAGGGCATCAATTGCAGCCCGAGATATTTCCCCTATAGTTCGAAGTTGCAATTGATGATTACACCCGAGCTAACTATTCTGCTTTACGTCTCGATTGTGAGGTAAGTAGAAAAAAACCGGCATTACAAGAATAAAACATTTTAAAAATATATATTTTTCAAGAACGAAATTGAGCTTCGCCGTTCGATATTTAAAATTGATGACTATTTTTTTTTTTTTTGTTCGCCCTTTTTGGCCAGGCTAAGGTCTTGGACCATACCGCCTAATCTTCAGTGCAACATTTTTTAGTATCCATTAGAATACGGGTGTAACAGATTCTAATAGTTTTTGGAGAATTTGGCAGCAAATTGTATCGAGTCAGCCTTCCCAGTAAGCTTTGCTTTTTTTTTCAATACTACAATAAAATTCTCCGCTCCACTATCCTGAAATCGCTTCTGTCAATGATTTCACATATTGTCCAGTTTCGTAGACAGTTGAGACACAAAACTGCACCAATTTTTATTTTTATATAATAATTTTTTTTTTTTTTATATCACAATATCCACTAGGAATCAATTTGCAAATAATATTAACAACCGCTGAACTTCACTCGAAAAAATCCCGCCAAAAACTCCTTGATGACTATATACTCACACGAAGACAAGGCTGAATAGCAAAGCGACCTCTTTGGTCATTGGGCTGAATGCATGATGTCTATTGCCAGTATGATGGTTAGATGTACGCGAACTTTTTGACTGGCTTTTCTAGCTACATTATTACCCTAGAGCGCTAATTAGTCACCTACAAGCCCCATTTGGAGGTAATAAGAAACTACTTACCGAACATGAGAGATGTAAAATTATTTTGAACAATATTAACTTCTCATTTATTTAATAAAAGAAAAAAATTGTTTGCCTAACGGTCACCACGCTCAAAAGGTGTAAATTGAATTAATATCAAAGCAAAAAAAAAACAAAGGAAAAAAAAAATACTGCTTAGATAAATAATTATAATTGCTTAAGTTGATAAAAAATGCTATGCAATAGCTTTACCGCGGCAGTCCCCGAGTGCCACACGTCTATTTTTTTAAATTGGAAAACATTAAACATTACTGTTTAAGCATGCAGGTGAAAATACAGAGGTTAATGCCTAATGCATTTTGTAACAGTCTTTACATATCTCTTGCTTTGTAAGTACACCCTTACACCCCTGAATGCCGGGGTGTATGACTATCATTACAGCATAGGTTTTGGAATTTGAAAAAAGAACTGTCATACTCTACTGCACGAAGAATATTTTTAAAAAGTTAATATTTTTTTTCTCGGTATCCATTAATTACTCGAATCGGAATCTAGACAATTTATTTTATAAAGATTTTATTTTAAATATGGAACTATTTGTTTCCACATCGTATGTTAGATGGAATCGATTTAAAAATCAAACTGGCCAGCAAGATTTGACGCGCTCGCGTGCGTGAAAAAAAAAAAGGCAGTCTACTAGTAGGCGCGAAAGCATCGCGAAAATAATTAATTTTCTTGTTTGAGTTCTTTTTCAAAAGTTTTAAACATGTCTAGTGACGAAGACATAGATCTAACGCCCGATTTTATTAAAGAAAGGGCAAAAACAGTTGTCGAAAATATATTACCGCCGAACTCGAAAGAAAGTTATGTAAAGGCATACGACGAATTTATGAAATGGCGGTCAGAAAAAAAAGTGAAATCTCTTTCTGAAAGTGTTTTTATATCATATTTTGATGAATTATCTAAGAGGCTACAACCTTCCAGTTTATGGTGCTTTTATTCCATGCTAAAATCTACAATGATGACAAAACATGACGTGAATTTGAAAGATTTTTCTAAACTTACTGCTTTCTTGAAAAGGCAGTCTGACGGCTTTAAAAGCAAGAAATCGAAGGTATTTACTGCAGAAGAAGTACAGAAATTCTTAAATGAAGCTCCGGATGAAATTTATTTAGCAATAAAGGTACCTACGTATTTACTTGCCCTTTTTAATAAGTTACCAAAATATTTCACAAAAATACTATGCGAATTTGGTGCCTTTAATACAACTTATGTCTTTTTTACAGGTTGTTCTAATTTTTGGGATATCGGGAGCCTGCAGAACCGTGGAATTGACAAACTTGACAATAGAAAATGTAGAAAAACATAACAAATTACTACTCATAAAACTGCCTAACACGAAAACTAAAATTGACCGGTCATTTGTTGTGCATGAAGAATTTGCAAATTATGTTGAAAAATATCAAGCTCTTCGGCCTGAAAACGTGGATACAAATCGTTTTTTTCTTAATTACAGTAAAGGAAAATGCCACAGACAAGTAATAGGAAAAAACAAATTTACAGGCATGCCAAAGCAAATAGCCACATATTTAAAACTGAGTAACGTAGAGTTATACACCGGGCATTGCTTTCGCAGAACATCAGCGACTCTATTGGCTGATTCGGGAGCCAACCTCACTCTGTTAAAAAGGCACGGCGGCTGGAAGTCCAGCAAAGTGGCCGAAGGTTATATCGAAGATTCGATGGCAAACAAAAGCAAAATTACTTCTAAAATAACAGAAAATATAAACTTGAAATCACCACGTCAAAGCACATCATCTGAGCCATTTTTTAATGAAGAAAATAGTACCAGTCAACTGCCGCCATTTACGATGCAAGAACCTCAAGTCACTCAAACTCAAGTCTTATCATCACAAACTCATATTCAAACTATAAATATTCCTAAAAAGAACGTGACCATATCTCTTACAAATTGTAATAATTTTACTATTAATTTTAATTAAATACACATTTTTTTCTTCTTAATAAATGTTCATTGAAACCTGCTGTCTTGTTGTTTACTTACCTCACAATCGATATGTAAAGCAGAGTATTTATCTCGGGCGTAAGCATCAATTGCATACTCGGGTTAATTAGCGCCTTCGCTTCGCTCAGGCGCCAAAAACCTCGTATGCAATTGATGTCATACAGCCCCTGGTTAATAATCTACTATTATCAGCTGCCCAATGAAGCAGTAAAGATTGGGCTAATTGAAAGATTACAATACAATTATAAGCAGTACCTAATGTTGCAAGTTCCAATAGTATTAATTGTAGGCCGTATTGTAGTAGAAAATAAAAAAAACAAACTCACAAAAGCGGGTATCTGCGTGGTAAGCAAGAAGGCCGCAGCCTCCTTCACGAGGTGTCTCTGCTTGGCCAGCTGTTCCGGTTCAGCCGCGTGCTTGATGCCGGCGGAGTACACGTCGGGGTTGAAGCGCACGTCGAACTCCGACTCCTTGAGGGACGCCACCGCGCGCGCCGCCGCCGCCACCACCGCGCGGGAACGTTCCCCGGCTGCGGACAACACGTTCAAATGCTCACAACGGATCTTTGTACCTCTAAATTGGCTGCAAGACGCAGTAGCTATTTTTGTGGCAATGTTGAAGGTGAAGACAGCATTGTATAACTGTCTCTTTCACTCGCTAACGTTTGTCGCATCGTCCTATCTCGCTTACTCTATGCAGTATACTCGATGATAAACTGTTTCTTGCGCAATGGTTCGCAACTTTAGAGACACAAAGAACCGCTGTGACTATTATACAGCTGTTATTTGTGTTATGTTAGTTTGCCGATTTCAAACCAGGATTTCTCAGGGGTAAGGCATGGCCAGTTGTTGTAGTATGAACAAGTGTCAAAAAGCCATCAATTCAGCGGAACTAGCTCATACACGTCACATCATAGGACAGGCCCTGATAGTGGGAGTCATCCTGTTTCTAATCCCCATTGTTGGTAGTTGTTTGAACGCTGTTCACTTCACTAATAAAATCCATCCTATTGCTGTAGTGCATTGGTTCCCAACCTGTGGTCTGCGGACCACAGGTGGTCCATTCAAGCAAAAATATTGCCCGCGAAGGTTCAAAATGTATAGCTTGTCAACTGTAAAATTACATTGATGCAAAATGATAAAATGATTTTAAGTTTCTGATTAAAAAAGTTGGGTATTATTACTATGCTTGTTACTTATTTTTTTTTTAAATACGTATACTACAAATTTTTTGTTATTTTTACATTACCACAGTTATTTCTTGCCTACTTTCTTTCTACCAGAACTTCTAGTCCCAGCTTACAACAAAGAAATCAAAGTGGTACCAGGTCATCAAAAGGTTAGGAACTTCTTCCAAAAACAACTAAGAATACGAGTTTAAAGACTCAATAAATTGCGTTTTCTTTTTTTCAAGTAAGTAAGTCAATTAATTCAAGCCACGTTAATTGCAGCGACTTGTTGTAATTGAAGCTAAATATTAATTTAAATATAAATTCTAATAACAGTGAGAGGATAAATACTTACAATCACTTTCTTGTTTATCTCCTCCACTGCAAATAGAATCTGTTATGCTCTCTACAATCTTCTTAGCGACATCAGTATCAATTTCAGAATAATTCTCATTAAGTAGCAACTCATCATCTTTCTTTTCTCCCTTCGCTGCTGCCTTATCTTCTTCAACCTCCTTCGTTTCTTTTGCTGCTTCTTTTTTGGCACTCTCTTTTTCTTTCTTCTCTTTCTTCTCTTCCTTCTTTTGTTTTTTGTCTTTAACCTCTTTTTCTTGGCTCTTGGTGTCTCGCTTCACTTCTTTAGTTTCAGTCTCTTTGGCAGCCTCCTTAGTATCGGTCTCCTTGGCTTCTATAGATTTTTGTGCGGCATTGTCGCGCTGACGCTTGGCACTCAACTGTTGTAGGTGGAAGGCGGCGTAGCGGATGAACATGAAATAACGTGCCCTGAAACCCACGTATTGTTAGAAGAGCTAGTTCGAAGAACAATATTATTTGAAGCTTTCCTGTACTTAAATAATGCTACTTACTCAACAAAACTATCAACTAATTCCTGTCTGAGGCAACATAGTTTGTGCTTGTGGATGATCGGGAAGCCCATTGTTTTGATGTCCTCCCTCAGTTCGTCATCTTCCACTGAAATCAAACATAATACGTTACGACGATCTGCATTCCAACTTTTTACTGTTAAAAAAAACATATTATCCACGGAAGACCACGCAACGGAAATTTCAGGTACGCGTTTCAGTTATGTATATGTAATTCTTTTTAAATTTTCTGTACTTATCAGGCCAAAATACTTCTCATAACTCGCTTTGTGAAGTAAATTCCGTCGCGTATTTTTGTGTCGCTAGACTGACGTCATTATTGACGTCACCATTTGCATCAAACAAATATGTAAATACTACTTACACTGCAGGAAGTTGACATCAGGAGGGAAGGTGCGCAGCAGATCCAAGATATAGTGTCGACCATCATTCCCGATGATGCCCTTACACTCGACGCTGGAGCAAAGTTCAACGGTATCCCCGTTAGCGCTGATAACTGAGTGCGGCATTATCTTCAACTGCTGACCCGCTTTGCTTAGCTGCGCAAAAAGGAGATAAAATTTAACCTAAATATAGACACGTAAGGTCATTCTTATGGGCTCTGCATCTTCTAAGCGTGTCGATGGCAATTTAAATAGATGATCTAGAATTCAGCTTCAAGTTTTGCGCCTTTGTCAACGCGCAGACAATTACTGGACACGAAGTTAAGTGCCCAATCATTTGATGAACAGCACCGCAATTGCACTTCATGGCAGCAACCCACAAATCGCCTCCTAAGCAGATTTTCCTTGTTTAGGCTAACCTCAACAAGCTAGGTCTTGTTGAGGTTAGCCTAAACAAGTTTTCCGAGGCAACTCACGCCGAGGTTCTCCTTGGGCATAAGATTTATAGAAGATAAAATAAAATATTGGAACAGCAAGTCTTAATTTACCAACAAATTAAAGCTCGATTTGGTAGTAAAGTTTGCTAATTTAATATTGTTTATACCTCAAAATGAATTCTGGAAATCTTTAGGGATATCGTTAGACAAAGTTAATTTTGTTTGATACTCTGCAGGAGTTTGAAGCTATAGGCTACCAGTACAAGGATTACAAAGTGCGTTTCAAACAATACGTAACTAAAAAGATTGGCTTATCTATTTGTAGAGTATCCACTCACCAGCTCCATGTACTTGGGGTGCGAGAGTACGGTGGTGCCGAAGTCGATGCTGCCATACACGACGCTCTGTTCCTGCTCCTTCTCCAGGATCCCGGGGATGATGGACTGCGCTGTGACGCGGTAACCACGGTAGTCCACTACCACTGTTCCTAGGGTGTGTAGTCCGGCTGTGTCGACCGCGCTATATACACGGACGCCTTGGAGGTCGTTGCGCTGTTTAACAAGGGTTTAAATAAATGATTGATTTTCTAAAAATCAAATTTTATTACATATTTCGTGTATCGCGCTATACCGACAGCCGATTTACTATACCAGAGTTCACCAAATGGCGGACCTTAAGTAAACAGTACAATATAATTTACTTGAGTACATAATTTAATAATTTTTCCCGCACTTAGTCTTTTCTGCACCCATTCCACAACGGAAAAATCATCTCAAAAAAATTTTCATTGATATTGTATCTATATTTACATAATTAAGTTTATTATTTCAATTTTAACAAAGTAAAAACACGACGATTTGTAGTTGGGGAGGTCGCTTAAAACCTTACGGATCACGACGGCCATACGATTTAAAAAAACGGACCCCAAATAAAAGTAAATGGTGACCCCTGGACTATAGACAACAAGATGGAAAGGGCCACGAAGAAAGAGGGAGGAAGGAAGGCCTTTTAGAAGGTGAGCTAATGACGTAATCGAAAGACTGGTTGACCCTGGGCCAGGAGAGAGAGTCGTGGAAGAAGTTGGAGGAGGCCTCCACCCAAGGAGGGGTCTATATTCCAAATTCTAATACTTAACAATACTAACAATTAGTACATAAGCAAATACCTCACAACACTGAAAATGTAAAATAAAAATATGGAAATAAAAAGGCTTTATTATTATTTACTGTGAATTGAGGGCGTTGTTTAAGCTGAGAGCAAGTTAACTTCGATTTGAATGATGCCTGATGCATTTGAGCTAAAAACTATTTTTTCAGGCAGGTTTCCAGATGAGAGCTTGAACCAATAACTTCATGATGGCACGAATGTAACTTATATTACAAACTTGCAAATCTACATAGAAAAAACTTTTTCATAACCGGTACCAACTTCGAACTAAAAACACTACAAAGAGAAAAATAACTTTGTTTTCGAAGATGGTGTCTTTGTACCAATTTTATTCGTTATGGACACCGACTTCGAAAAATAAAGTTATTTTTCACCTTGTAGTGTTCTTAGTTGGAAGTTGGTGGTATTTTTTTATAAAACAGTTTTTTTATTTTTCACTTTTTAGTTGTACCTAATAGGCAAGTCTTAAGTAAGGTACTTATAATGTCAAAATAGATTACCCGAATACCATGAAACTTGAACATAACTGGTGAGTGTACCAAGGTGAACTGTACACATCTGCGTACCTCTTAAGAGCGTACTGGCATGATGTTATGTTATGAAATGGTATAAACAATAAACAGACATGCGATTGCAGCAACCCCGAGAGATTTTCCGTTATTTATTGAAGAGTTCTGTTGTATATCTCCGAAGTTCTTCATCAGATCTTCACCAACTTAAGATGGGACCAATTTCGGCACATATGCTTCAAACATAATGTTTTCAAAATCGGTCCACAATTGACGGAGATTTCGGTGAACATACTCAAAAAAAAAAACAAACGTAAAGTCGAACATAGGACCTCCTCCTTTTTGGTAAGTCGGTTAAAAAATACCTCACAATATGCTAAGTATTCGTGCTGATAAACGATAAACACGTTCTCGTATAATACCACATTAGAATTTTGCATCGCATTTAAATTCAAAATGGTTGCTAGGGTCACCTTCATTTCGTGCATATGCGATAAACGAGGTGGTTTATTACCGTTTTTTGTCCTGCGACTGTCATTTCCTCTACATTATAACAGGAAAATTGATTTTATGCATCTTGAATTCTTCACTTAAAGGTTATTTGTAAATGTAAGAGGTCAATTTGAGGCTTCAAAAACGTATGTTTTACATTCTATACAGTTGTCTGAATACGTCTCACAATATTGTTATAATGCATAATGTTAAATTGCATTAAGGGCCTTATTCCGCTTTAGTGCCATAAAACTCCTTAGTAACGGCACGGGGTCTCATTGCTAAGAAAGAAAATTTGGTTCAAATAAATCTCACTAGATGGCGCGACATGTTTTATTTAAATTTTTATTTTTTATTTAAATTTTACTCACAATTCAATAGAATTGTGTGTAAAATTAAAATTTTCTGGAATTGAACATAAATGGAATATTGGGCTCATTATTCACATTTCAAAGATTATTTGAACGGATCATTTAAAATAGATGGCGGCTTTTTTAATTTCTGGGGCATTCCACTCGATTGTTAAAATTTGCACTGTAAAACATTGTGGTGCAAAAAAACTGTAAAAACGTGCAAAAAAATACAATAAAACGAACCTTCACTGTATTTAAAGAAAAAAATATTCACGAACCTTGTAATAGTTATTTATGCTACAAGTGCGGAAGGTAGGTGATTTCCGATGAGTGGCATTTTTATTCACGAGCGAGCGAAGCGAGTGAGTGGATAAATCGACACGAGTCGGAAATCATCTTACGTACGTGTATCATACAACATTTTACTATGCATTGTGCGAGGAAATAAATAAATTAATGAAATGAAATTAATAAAATGGCGGGCTTATTCAAGCGCGTTCAGCATATCCACAGATTAACTAATAGTTCCTCGGGCATATCTACTGCGCATGTGCGAATAGCTGTCACATCGTAACGCAATAAGGCACGAGCAAAATATACGTTCTGCCAAACATATTTAATGAATATTTAAAATTAATTTATTGATCAAAATCTAAATCTAGAGTAATTAAAAACGCCTAAAATAAAGTATTAGTTTTATTTTACCTTTTATATGAATGATAATCTGTACATAACTAATTTTTAAAACTTTTCTCAAATAATAAAAACTCTATGCGTCGGGCTGACGTTGGAGTTAAAAATTAAAAAAGTACAGGAAAGTAAAAAGCACTAGTGAAAAAAAGTGACACTTTCCGCACAGTTTGGCTGCTTGGAAAACCGCTCTTTTCGACGACATGCATTGTAAACTCTTTTTACTTTCAAATCGCTGCTAACACCATCTATTGCCGTGAAACAGGATCGAACGCGATTGATGTACTTACAAAAATAACAAGATTAATCAGATGTAAAATACTAGTTACGTCGGAACGGTTTCTTTGTATGGGATGAGGCATCTGTATGCTAGTAGTATATTATCTGTGGTAACGGATAGGTTAAAAGGCTTAAAAAATAAATATTTATTATTAACTCATGTACATTACTTGTGAAACATGTTTTTTTCGTGTAATGCTATTAACATTAAAAAAAAATACAACGCAATATTTTTTTTGCTTCGTTTGTCTACTCCTCCAAAACGACTTGGATGTTTAAAATATTTTTACACAAAAAAAATTAGATTCTGAGAATTTCTTCCTAACCAACAAAACTGGTTAGGTTATGTAAATCAAAAAATATTTTGCCAACAAAACTGTCCAAAAATACAGGGTCTAATATTGATATTCTGGCTCCGAGCGGGTGCCCTAACATTGGGGGAGAATATATGCGCCTTAAAATAGTCTCTGCGAGTGGCGAAACATAATACGTTCTGTCCTACGTCTCTGGGCTGTCAATCCCACTACAAAGTTAATGACAAACTTAAATTTTACCAGAGCTATTTATGGATGAGGCCTTTGTCCTCCAATGGAACAGTTACAGAGTGGTATTTTTGTATTAATATATTCGGTTCGTTTCGTAGTTAGTTTTTTGTCCATAATCGGTTTATAGTTTGTAAAAAGAATTTTATTTTATTTTGTGTGCGGCGTGCTACACCGTCGACCACATCATCGCTTACCATCAGGTGAAACAGCGCGAGTCCCGTTTATACGCTTTGGGTACGGAACCCTAAAAAGTATGTCTGGAATGACATGTGGAGGCATTTGCCCAGCACTGGGACTTTCTACGCTAATAAAATTAAATAGATTTATAATAACTTACAGGTGCAACGAAGGCCGCAGCATCGCCGCCTAGATCCTTGTAGTGGTCGCGAACATCGAAGCCGAGAGAGAAGAAAATGTTGTTCCATATGAACATTTGCATCTTGGGCTCTTCACCAGGGTTGATGGCCATCACGTTGCCGTCGACCACTGCCATAGCGCCGCGGGTCGCAGCCGCCACGAAGTCGCTGTGCACCTGTGTTATTGAGAATGGTCAGAAAATACACGACAAAACATCATATTCATACATAGACTTAACAGTTTTTTTTTTCGATTGAGGTTGAATTTTCCAGTGAGACCAGAGAGTAATATCAATGACACTCATAAATCGCCTGGAGTTCGTTTAAACACACGACAAAACATCATATTCATACATAGTGTAAAGAGTTTTTTTTTCGAATGTGGTTAAAGTTTCCAGTGAGACCAGAGAGTAATATCAATGTCACTCATAATTGGACTGAAGTTCGTTTAAACACACATATACTAAGTTTAGTGCGATTGCTGTCGTAAACAATGTGTTTATTTTGATATCCAATAACTCTTAGAGTTATCTATATATATAAAAGAAAGTCGTGTTAGTTACTTCACTTATAACTCAAGAACGGCTGAATCGATTTAGCTGAAAATTGGCAGGGAGGTAGCTTAGAACCAGGAGAAGGACATAGGGTAGGGTAGGGTAGGGTAGGGTAGTGTAGGGTAGTGTAGTGTAGGGTAGGGTAGTGTAGGGTAGGGTAGTGTAGGGTAGGGTAGTGTAGGGTAGTGTAGGGTAGTGTAGGGTAGTGTAGGGTCGGGTAGGGTAGGGTAGTGTAGGGTAGGGTAGTGTAGGGTAGCGTAGGGTAGTGTAGGGTCGGGTAGGTTAGGGTAGGGTAGGGTAGGGTAGTGTAGGGTAGGGTAGGGTAGAGTAGGGTAGGGTAGTGTAGGGTAGGGTAGGGTAGGGTAGGGTAGTGTAGGGTCGGGTAGTGTAGGGTAGGGTAGGGTAGGGTAGTGTAGTGTAGGGTAGGGTAGGGTAGGGTAGTGTAGGGTCGGGTAGGGTAGGGTAGTGTAGGGTCGGGTAGGTAGGGTAGATAAATGTTTGGTCTTTTTATGGCAAAACAAAGTTTGCTGGGTCAGCTAGTATTCTATAAAAAAAACAAAAGGTCCTAGAATATGTGGTCCAAAAATGCATAGTTTCGAAAATATCATAAATCAAAATTAATATATTTAAAAAAAATATTGCTTCCTTTCTGATGCCGTGATTATGCCCAACATTTTGTAAGAAAAAAAAATGATAATTGAAAAATAATTCATATGCCAGTTGATTCTATGATATCGTCTCATTCTTACCCTAGACACGGGGTCTCATTGCTTAGAAAGAATATTTGGTTCAAATAAATCTCACTAGATGGCGCGACATGTACACACAATTCAATATAATTGTGTGTATAATTAACATTTTCTGGAATTTAAAATAAAAATTGTATGTTCTTGTTTAATCAACTCTCCTAAGTACAAAATTATGGAATATTGGCCTCTTAATTCACATTTCAAAGATTATTTGAACGGATCATTTAAAATTGATGCCAATAGATGGCGCATTTTTAAATTTCTGAGGCATTCCACTCGATTGTTATAATTTGCATTGTAACACATTTTTGTGCAAAAAAACTGTAAAAACGTGCAAAAAATACTATAGAACAAACCTTGACTGTATTTATAGAAAAAAATATTCACGAACCTAGTAAACCCTTTTACTTGCAAGCCGCTGCTAACACCATCTATTGCCGTGAAACGGGATCGAACGCGATTGATGATACTTACAAAAATAACAAGATTAATCATATGAAAAACGCTAGTTACGTCGGCACGGTTTTTTTGTATGGGTTGAGGCATCTGTATGCTAGTATTATATTATCTGTGCCCTAGAGTATATCATAAAGAGAAAAGATTTGTATTTTTGTATGTAACGAAGAAACTTAAAAACTACTGGACCAATTTCAAAAACTAATTCACCGTTGAGAAGCTACACTATCCCCGGGTGACATAGGCTACTTCTTATCCCTGTATTCCCACGGGAACGGGAACTACGCGGGTGAAACCGCGAGGCGTCCGCTAGTGGGATATGTAAAAAATCACCTAGTATAGGTACATTGGCGTAATTCCATTGGCATTAGGTCTTAATTATTTATGCTTAATTAACTTATTGTATTTTTTAAATTGCGATTTAAGTGTTTACTAGGTAGTACCACGGGGTCTCATTGCTAAGAAAGAATATTTGTTTCAAATAAATCTGACTAGATGGCGCGACATGTACACTCAATAGAATTGTGTGTAAAATTAATATTTTCTGTAATTGAACATACAAATTGTATGTTCTTGTTTAATCAACTCTCCTAAGTACAAAATTATGGATAATTGGGCCAATAAAATTGATGCCAATAGATGGCGCATTTTTAAATTTCTTAGGCATTGCACTCAATTGTTAAAATTTGCATTGTAACACATTTTGGTGCAAAAAAAACTGTAAAAACGTGCGATTAATCAGATGAAAAACGCTAGTTACGTCGGCACGGTTTCTTTGTATGGGATGAGGCATCTGTATGCTAGTATTATATTATCTGTGGTAGTACATATATTAGGGTAAAGCCCCATTTATCCAAGAAACATGAATACTGAATCAGCTGAAAGGTTAAACATACACGACTCAACACACATACATCTTCGCATGTATAACAGTTATAAATGCAACTGTAAACTAAACAGCGCACACGTCATTAATAATGAGTCTGTCAATGAGATTTACTTAACAAGTTGCGTGCGATGCTCGCGTGTGTAACCAGAGTGTTTGTGTGCTACTAACCTTGAAGATGGATGTGTAAACCGACACTATTCTAAGTTTTATAATGTTATTTCAAGTAAAAAAACTGGCCAAGTGCGAGTCGGACTCGCGACCGTAGTAGTAGTTAGAGTTCTCGCCAAACTTCTTGACCGCCCTGAAGTTGTCTTGAACACTGCCCGACCCGGGCATGGAACCCAGGACTTTATGCTCAACAGTCGCGCTTTCGAATATTGAACAACGAGGCAGTAAATTACATTAAAACTTTGTTTTCTTTTTTAAACCATTGCCGCACACTAGGAATTTCGTCCTGTATCGTGGGTGCGTTTACAAACATATAAACTCACATACACAAGAAGACACCCAGATCCGGAACAACTATCTGTAGGTCATACAAATATTTGTTCCGTGCGGGCATCGAACCCGCGACACGCAGCGCAGCAGCCGATCACTCAACCACTACGCCAGCCGTGTCGTCGACTTCTTAGTCTTGTAGGCTAGATTATAATTATTAGGGACCTGTCCCCGTACCCGTATCATGGTTCGACTGTGAAAAAGGGACAGATTTATACAAGTCATATATTTATTTATTAATTATATGCTTTATTGTACGCCTTAAAATAACATTATAAAAAGAAACTTAAAATTAATACAAATACAATGGGGGCGGGGCCTTATCGCTTACATACACATCTGTCCCGAAGACACACTCAAAATAATCTTGCTCTAAGGGCTTATGGATATTTAATAAAGTACAAAAAACACAAACCTTGAAGATGGCACGCTCGCGCAGCAAACGTTCGGGCAGAGTGGAGCGAGGCAGCTCGCGAGTCGTCTGCAACTCTTCGTTCCAGTCCCGAGTCTGACCGGGGATGTGTTCCTCGTAGCCCAGCTTTGAGGAGAACGCTGTAGGACAATATAAGATCGAGAGGTTTTTCGAGTGAAGAACGTTGTGTGCCCGTCGACGGCGTATTTTCTACCGTGAAAAAGCAGTACTAGTTGCGTTTGCAGTGCAAAAACACTACACTGAAAAAAATAAAATGTTACTACCGCACATTAAAGCTATAACATTAAGATTTACTGACTTTTTACAGTAAAAATGAATGTTTGTAAAACATTAAAAAGCAAAACAGTAACGTTTAATGATTGAACGTTAAAACTGACTTATCATGATTCGAGAAACAGTTAACGTTATGTGGCAGTAAATTTTAATGGTTTGATCGTTGAAACTAATCGAATAAAACATTTCATTTAACAGATAGCGTATTAAAACTAACTGATCATGGTTCGACAAAAGTTAACGTTATATGGCAGTAAATTGTAATGGTTTGATCGTTAAAACTAATCGAATAAAACATTTCATTTAACAGATAGCACATTAAAACTAACTGATCATGGTTTGACAAAAAGTTAACGTGATGTGGCAGTATATTGTAATGGTTTGATCGTTAAAACTAATCGAATAAAACATTTCATTTAACAGATAGCACATTAAAACTAACTGATCATGGTTCGACAAAAGTTAACGTTATGTGGCAGTAAATTGTAATGGTTTGATCGTTAAAACTAATCGAATAAAACATTTCATTTAACAGATAGCACATTAAAACTAACTGATCATGGTTTGACAAAAAGTTAACGTGATGTGGCAGAATATTGTAATGGTTTGATCGTTAAAACTAATCGAATAAAACATTTCATTTAACAGATAGCACATTAAAACTAACTGATCATGGTTCGACAAAAGTTAACGTTATGTGGCAGTAAATTGTAATGGTTTGATCGTTAAAACTAATCGAATAAAACATTTCATTTAACAGATAGCACATTAAAACTAACTGATCATGGTTTGACAAAAAGTTAACGTGATGTGGCAGTAAATTGTAATGGCTTGATCGTTAAAACTAATCGAATAAAACATTTCATTTAACAGATAGCACATTAAAACTAACTGATCATGGTTTGACAAAAAGTTAACGTGATGTGGCAGAATATTGTAATGGCTTGATCGTTAAAACTAATCGAATAAAACATTTCATTTAACAGATAGCACATTAAAACTAACTGATCATGGTTTGACAAAAAGTTAACGTGATGTGGCAGTAAATTGTAATGGTTTGATCGTTAAAACTAATCGTCATCATCATATTAGCCGAAAGACGTCCACTGCTGGACATGGACCTCCACCAAGCATTGACCAGTCCCGCATCCAGCGGAGCCCCGCAACCTTCACATCGCGGTCGAGCACGACCTCTGTGATAGGCTGGAGACACGCATTTTGTCACGGTTTTTGCTCCCAAACTGTGATAAAAATGTGTGACTCAAGCATGGTACAGTAGGCCATGCTCGCCCCGCAGGTCAACCTACAAGTAGTATAACATAGTAAACTCTAGTTTCCAACATTGAATTCTAAAGACAACATTGAAGTAAAGAGGCTAGACAGTTTTGTTTTGATAACCAAGACCAAAACAAAATTAATTGGAACTCGTAAGTTAACATCACTGTTGGCATTTCACATGTTGTTATGTTAGCTCCTGGCTGACTCTAAAATAAGCTAGGCTTTGCAAAGTTAGCTAAGCTCACAGTGTGACCTGCGCCTCACTTAGAGTTGACCTCTTGCTTGTATGGAGAATGTGTGCAGTGTAAGGTCAAGGTTATCAGTAATCAATGTTATGTGAGAAAGTATTTTATTCCGTACTGTTAAACCTATGGCCAATGGTGTTAGTTATTAACGGTTAATTAATTTACACCTATGCCTACTTAGGTAGTTTTTTCGTGTGTCATTTATATCTGCTTCTGGCTATCAAAGTTATTTATGAATATCATGAATCGAAGTAAGGTGAATCGTGCATCAAAAGAAATCGCATTATCCCCAGTTTTCATTATTTCTTAATTTTTAAAATCTCGTAATAAGTTTCACTTTCTTTGCAATAATAAGCCTGAATGAATTCCTTGTAGAGTGTCCACATTAATATTATTTTAGGATTTACAGCAATTATAAAGTACATAGGGATTTAAAACCAGATCGAATATATATCGGAGTGTAGTGAAAGTAACTGTAGGCCTTTAACAAAACTTTGCAAAGGATAACGCATTAATCGTATCTATCTCTGTAATAAGAGATAAAAGATAACAAAATAAAACTAACTGATCATGGACGGATCTATAAAGATTCCATAGTAACCATTTGGCTACGGAACCCTAAAAAAAGACTCCTTTCACTTTCGTTACCGACTAAGTAGGTAAGTACTTAAATACAATCAATTGTCATACATTTTTGACATTGATTGTCGCTGAGATGATAATGCGACTGAACTGATTGAATTTGAACCTAACTTCGATTTGTTGGCAACGAGTTAAATAGATTGAATTTGAACCTAACTTCGATTTGTTGGCAACGAGTTAAATATGTAAATTGAAAACTGATTGTTTATACCTAACGATGAATTTCAAACGATTAAAATTACTGTCTTGACATTAAAAAGAACTGCTTGATTGAACCAAAATCATAGACATACTAAATAATATGGACTGGAAATACCTACGAAAAAAACGTGCCTACCTAAACCTCAAAATGTCTCATAAAATAGCCGCCGATTCTAAGGTTGTGTCAATCAAGCAACACACACACACTTACAAATCTCAATAATACAATATGTAAACAACCATTTGACAGCAGGACTACCACGAACACAACCACAAAATTCGTCTCATAAAATGGCGAATATGGCACGTACCTACAACCGTCACTAAAACTCATAACAAAATGTTGCCATAATGAGCAACAACTGAAATATTGTTGTCTCTTTCATCAAATACGTTTACTACATTAGAAAGAATGAAACAAAACGATGTTTCACATTCTGTATCGTATTTCACTCATATTTGTATAAGCTAATGTATGTATAGAACATCGCGGCGCCTCCATATATTTCCTA
Organism: Orthosia gothica; assembly: GCA_949775005.1. Lineage (NCBI taxonomy): Eukaryota > Metazoa > Arthropoda > Insecta > Lepidoptera > Noctuidae > Orthosia > Orthosia gothica. The sequence continues at coordinate 28,185,249 of OX459034.1, read as the reverse complement.
TCTCAATGACCAAAATAGAACAAGTCGAAACTCGCTTCTTTCTTGGGTAAACGTCACGTGATCACGTCTGTTTCGGCAATTTGTGTTGCCAACCTAGTGGATTTTCCACTAAAACTGGTGGTTTCGATCCGGGGTTTTAGTAGTTAAAATAATAATATTGATTTATTGATTGTTAGTATTACGTAATCATAAAAGAAACCAATGATTATTTCTACTTATTGTTTTCTTTCATAATAACTAAAAATTGTTTAGTGGTAAATTTTGCAACTATGAGAGTAGGGCAGTTTTTCGTTAGTGGTTTTCTGGTGGTGTTTGGTGATTTGGATTGCGAAGTTTTAATAGCATTGGTTTTTGCTAAGCCACCATTGTGGGACAAAAGACACAAATTATACAGCAACAAAAATATGATTGACAAATATTGGGAGGAGATTAGTAACTAATATTATATAATAACTATATTATCATGGATTCATCGAACTTTTTATGTTTGTGTTTTCTTTGTGTGTATGTGTTGAACTTTGTATGTATGTGTAATCTGTGTCTTTAGATGTTTTATTTTTATGTCTTTGTTTATTGTCCTTTTTTTTAATGAACCCTTTCGAGGAGAAAAAACTCATCGTCCGACGAATTCGAAGACATCATGGACACTATGAACAGATTTACCAGTTTATCGATTGGTACTGCCCCGTATACGGATGTCAGTACTTTAAAAAATGCATTCTTTAATAAGAAAGAAGAAAGAAAGAAAGAAAAAGTGTTTATTCGCCACAAAAACGACATACAATTTTTTGATTTTTCCTTAAATTAAACCCATCGGTAGTATTAGTAAGTACTTAAATTATGTTAGTAAAGGAAGTTAAAATAAAATACCAATTTTGAGTACAGTACAAGGATGATGAGAAAATAAATCGATCGATCGTAAATAATCGGACTGCCGGACAGTAAAATTCCTTGTAGTGCACAAACGCCCTAACTGTTGGCAACACCGTTAACGTTCCCCGCCGGCCGCCGGCGCCAATATATTTATTTCTTTCATTTGAATCTTGTGACAGCTACGCGTACATACGTGCACAGAAAGAAAAATGGTTGTGGCTGCAGTGTATTCGTCTATTTGATTAAATTGAAGAATCTATCATGGGTGACGAGATTGAGACCACAGCGAAGCTCCTCAGGGAATGGGGATTTCAAAAATACATTGATGTATTTAGAGGTAAGCCATTTTATGAACTATGTTACCTACTTAAATAGGTTTATCTAGGAATACTTAAACCATTTCATAAATAAGACCGTTATGTTACTGAAATGGAAATACTTACGAAAGGACAGCTCATTCTAAATTATTATATATGACTATTCATATAAGTAATTTTGAATGATTTGTTCAAGTTTTTGTGTGGCTAGGTATATTCTATAATAAACCTAGCCACACAAAAACTTGAACATTCAAAGAAGTTCCATTTGAAAATTTTAAGGAAAAACGGTTTTGGTTAATTAAATAGTTTACCTCTATATTGTTAGTTTGTGTGGCATTGCTAATGACAGATGTAATATGTGTTTAATATTGAGATAAATCATGATTGTAGGTACTACATAATTATTGTGTAATCGTAGCCATCTTGAAAAAAATGACATTAAAATGTACTAGCCTTCTCGTTAAATATAAATGTGACATTCATTATAGTTATCGGCACGTAACTTGGCAAGGTTTTGGCTAGGGATGATGCGTATTTACTGGTACAGGTATAAAAACCCAGTATGAATTTACCAGTACGCAGACCGCGTATGTACAGCTGAGACCCGGTCCGTACCCGATAGGTATAATAATGTCGAGCTACGCGCCGAACTTAAATCGTATTTACATCGGGTATGACGTCATACCCAGTGCGGCGGGTGCGGCGGCCCAGTAGTTCATAGAATGCGTTCAACGAAAAAAGTCCCGCGGAAATACATGGAACTAACAAGATTTGTTAGAGGTCGCATAGAAACTAGCGCCTTCGCGATGCGGCTTATGCGACTTCTTTCGTTGGACGGACTCTAACGCTCGCGCTCGACCGCTCGCCATTGAGAATACGAAGTTACCCGAAGGTTACGGCGCTTTCCGCGTACTAGGTAGGTATCGTTAAAAAACTGTTCACCCTTCATTATGTAATAATTTGAATTGAATTTCTTTTTCATGACTAGTGTGACTTGATGCGAAACCAATTAGTGCAAAACTGTGGCGTTTTATCGACGGAGTGTAAAACAGGAGGTACTTTATTCAATACTAGCTGATGCCCGGGGCCCGCCCGCCCGCTTAACATTATATACTAAAACCTTCCTCGAGAATCACTCTATCCATTGGTGAATACAGCATGAAAATCGTTTATTATTCTTGGTTTATCGCGAAAAGACAGACAGACGCGGCGGAGGACTTAGTTTTCTAATAAGTAGTGTTCATTGTGTTGTGGTTATGGTGTCTTTGCTTCGAATGTTTCTGTTTGTGCTTAAAAATACTGTAAATCAAGGTCAGACAGTTCAAAATGGGCTGGAAATACACGTCAGATTTTGTTTCCGAATTGCCAGATGAGGCCAGATCAGACTGTGATGAAAAAAACTGACGTATATTCCCGGCATTAGGGGCGGAGTTAAGCTATGCATGCACATAGAACGTTCAGTCATAATAATACATCATTAAAAAATACATTCAATTTAAACCTCCAGTACAAAAGCATGCTACTATTGACACACTTAAATGATTTAAGGGTGTATGTGTTAAGGAGTACGTGGGACACTCAGAAAGTTTTGCGAAACTAAAAAAAATTGTTCTATACGTACATATATTTTTATTAAATCTTTTCAAAGTACTTTCCACCAGCCTCTATACAAAGATTCATGCGCCTAAACCAGTTTACAAAACACTTTTTCCAGTCCGCCGCAGACACCTCGTTTACAGCCTGCTCGAACGCAGCCAGCGCATCTTCCGGCGACGAAAATTGTATCCCTTTGAGCTGATTTTTTATTTTTGGGAATAAAAAGAAGTCACACGGTGCTAGATCAGGGCTGTAAGGAGGGTGACCCAGGAGTTTGACTGGCGTGCTGTCCAGGAAGTCCCTCGTTTTGAGTGCGGTGTGCGCAGGTGCATTGTCGTGGTGGAGCAGTAGCCCGCGGAGCCCTGTGTTTGGTCGCTTGTTGCTTATAACAGAGAAAACTTCTGGCAAACATTTGGTAGTATACCATTCGGCATTAATGCTTCTTTGATCCCGTAAGGGAATTGATACCAAGTGGCCAGTCAAATTAAAAAAGCTAGCGATCAAAATCTTACCCCCGCTTCTAGATCGCTTCACTTTGGTAGGCGTTGGCTCATTTTGAAACACCCAAACAGTCGACTGGCGCTTGGTTTCTGGGTCGTATTGATAAATCCAGGACTCATCACCTGTAACGATGTCGTAAACACGCCGAGACGAGCCTGCTTCAAATTTGTTAAGCATATCACGGCACCATTCCACCCGGGCCTGCTTCTGAGCATCGGTGAGGTTGTGCGGCACCCAGCGTGATACTATCCTCCTCACGCGAAGATGGCTGTGTAGAATCTCGTGAACGCTTCCCGATCCAATCTTCAATATGTGTTGAATCTCCTGATATGTAATTCGCCTATTGTCTTGGATTAAATTTTTCACTGCTAGCACGTTTTCTTCGGTAACAGCCGTCAAAGGGCGACCGCTTCTTTCGTCATCCCCCAAAGTTGGTCGACCGCGCTTGAATTCGTTATACCAACGATACACGGTTGCCTTGGAAGGGCCTTCATCCATGAATGCCATTTGAAGTCTATCGTACGATTCATCCGGTTTCAGGCGACACTTGAAATCGTATAAAATCATAGCTCTAAAATGTTCCCGGCGCAGATCCATATTTCAGTGAGACACAATACTTTGAATTAACTCGCAAAAAATGTGGAGGGAAATTTTGAAATTGGAACTTACTTATTTTTACTTATAAATAATCATATTTTCGAAAAACATTATAACTGGCCAGTCTCCCATATATAAAAACTTTTTTTCGCAATACTTTCTGAGGGGCCTGGTATAAAGAATGTGTATTGTTGTAAGTTTTTTATCTTACTGTTTTCAGAAAACGAAGTAGACGCGTTAGCTTTAAAATTATTAGATGATGCGCAAGTGAGGGCATAGGTGCGCAGCGGCGAGATGGGCAGATGACATTGTTGCCATTGCGGGTAGAACCTGGATGAGGTTGGCACGGGAACGTGGTGATTGGTACAAGAAGAGAGAGGCCTATGCTCAGCAGTGGGCGAAGTCGGGCTGTGGATGATGATGATGAAGTGAGGGCATTAATTCCTGCAATAGGACCGCAAGCAAAATTTAAAAAAGTTCTGTCAGAGTGGAAGGTGTCGCTTGAAAAGGTAATTTAAGACACAGTCTCAATAAGTCTAATGATAATATTTTCTGAGTTTTTACCTTTACTAAGCTCTATGTTAAAGGTCAGGAAAACATACCTGCATAGTTATTTACAAGTGTTTATTACAGAGTGATGACGATTTAGACCAAATAATTTCAAAGTATGGAGACTCTTTAGACGGACTGACGCAGAGTTTCACGAGTCCAATCAAATCCCTTCCAGCGTCACCTAGCATTTCATCACGACGATCTTCTGTGTCTTCACATGCCAATTTTGTAAGTAGTTTTATTTGTACTGCAAAATCACCACAACCAGTCGCCTGGTCGGTACACATGGTAATATCAACTCACCATCCCCTATTTTTAACCAACTCCAAAAAAGGAGATTAGCTATTCGACTTGTAAGTATGTAATACATTGAGATCCTGGATAATGTACACAAACGAAAATAGATTTCTATTACTTATTTATAATACCACACTGTGCATTTTTGAGTAACACATCTTTCCAGTATCTAATTTTTTTCTAAGTTAGGTAGAATTTGAAGATACACACTAAACTTTTTAGTTAATTTATGCTTATTCAATAATACAGGATGTTTGGAAGCTGGGTGCAAAGCCAGGTGTGATAGTTGACACCATTTGGAGCATTATGAGCGTTATACCTAGCTTCTAAACATCCTGTATAAAACTATATAAGACGATTGGTGACATGTTTTTATTTTTAGGATCTTGCTTTGCTCTTGGCAACTACTCCAGATGGTCAACTACTACTTCAACATGATCAAGAAAAGTCATTGGGAGAACAATTTAGAAAAATATTAGTACGAGTAATTTCAAAGGAAATTCTTAGACATGACCCCAGGTCAAATGTAACTGCTGATATATATTTAAGTTGGCTTAGCGAGATAAGTAAGTAAGCTTCACTTTCACTTTTAATGGATTATACTTCTTTTGGTGTCTTATGTTTTTATATTTTGTTGTTGTTTTTCTTTTCAGAACGGTTATTTCCTTCAGAAAATCTACATTGTTATTACACCAAACCAAAAGCTGGAATACAACGAGCTCACGGCCGGCTCTACGACGCAGTGGTAAATTTAAAAGCCAAGTACCGAAGACAAAAAGTGTATCAACCGCGAGCACGACGCTCTCTAGAGAAGACGTTAACTCCAGAACCGTCTACATCTACATGTAACAGTGTTAGTTTACATAGTAATAAAATATCCATCACGCAAGAGGAAGAGGAGTGCCTGGAGTGGTTACGTTGCTCTTCTGATAATTATGCCTTGTGTGCAGAAAAGTGGCAAAGCACCAACCTGTATCGGAAGCAACGTGTTCTCTCAAATGAAAAAGAGTCTTATATCCAAGAATTCCCATGTTTGAAGCGCTCTTGGGGACATGAATTGGTAAATTTTTTCACTACCTACTATGAGTTCTTAATGTATTACTTTAGTCGTAAACTTTTAAGGTTTCTCAAACTACATCAATTTATTTCAGCTCACTGCTGACTTCAATCACTGGTATCCTGAAAATGAACATTCATTAGATGATAAACTACCGTTACTAAAGAGCAAATTACTCAATATATCTAAAACCTTATCAAGACGATCACCATTTGAAGAGGAACTTAAGAAACTAGTGCAAGGTGAGTTTGCTATACTCGTAGTATAGTTCCACCAAATAAAGTAACGTGTCAATCATTTATTTGGCTGGACTATTTCTAGCCGCTTAATAAATACCGTCGCATAACTAACTGCCTAGCCACCCAAAAGAGTTATATACACCTCTTTCAATACCATGCTTCAATTAAATGAATCATTCTAGTCTAGATAAAATTTTGGTTGGTCGGAGCCCTGCCAATTTCAAAGTCAAAATAATCAATTCAATTCAATATATTTATTGATTTTCATGGGTTTACAGTAGATGTTATAGTGTAATGTAGGTAGATTTAACATTCATTTCCAGACACTTAAAAATATCAGTGAAATTCATGGATTACTAAAAATGATTATTAAAAATAACAGTAACTAATTTTTGTTCTTGTTGCTTGACAGATCAAGATCCTGAAACGAGCGTTCTCGCTGTATTACTCCTTATTCCCCACATAATTGGACCTGTTCACTTAAAAAAGAAGAGAATCTCCGCTGCAGAAGTGCGTCAAAGCTTTATATTGCATGTTGAAGAGCAAAGACAAGTCTTGGAAGAGCGATTGAAGCGACACGACAGGTACAAGTCTTTGGGATTGACCATCCAACCTTATATGATAGTTGCAGGTCCATTGAAAAATATAATAGCACGTTACGTTGTTGTTGATGATATTCTCTACGAATTGCCAAACATCTGCAAAACAGTGGATACATGTTTTAAAATTATATGGGCTCTTAATTTAGAGTATCCTAGTGAATGTTTACCGATCTGGCAATTCTTAGAAAGGGCCATTTACAAGTTTTCTGCAAATGTTATTTCAAAAAACAGAGTTTCATCGTCTGTCCTAAGTTTATTGAGTGATTGTAGTATGTCTGCTGAGTAAAAATGGTTACCTGTTTTATTTGTAATACTGTTGTCATAAACGTACGAGCGTTAAAAGTGCATTTCCAAGTTTTTCATCAGCACCACAGGTTTGAACAATATCACTGCGTAGAAGGCAATTGTTTCCGGTCGTATCACCTCTTTAATTCCATACCCCACAATACGAAGGACCGAAATTTAATTTTTGGACGTCAATGTTCCGGCCACCCTGTATAAGGTCTATCTTTTCATACACGAAATTTCTTAAGGGATCATTGTACTCATCATTACGAACAACTTTTACTATGGGACCAAACCCTGAATGGCGAAAAATCATCATCAAATCAGCTGTTCCATACATTTTGACGAGTTAATGCGAACATAATATTGTAGGGAACACCTAATTTTTTTTATCGTGATTCTGGGTTTGGTCCAATAGTAAAAGTTGTTCTTAATGATGAGTAAGTACAATGAGCATTAAGAAATTTCGTGTATGAATAGATAGACCTTATATAATTTATGTATCTTTAAATTATCTAAGTGTAAATATTTTGGCTTGTTTTCCATTTATTCTGTGGTAAATATAAGATTTTTTTCAGACTAAGTTTAGTAGCAGTTACCCTTGACTCGAACCTTGTTATAATTTACTTAATTCTAAATATTTTGGATATTATATTGTTTGGGTATTTTACTTAATTATAATATTTGTACTTAAATTTTGGACTATTGTGATTACAACAAATTTTAAATTAAATTTTAGGTATAAAGATCAACGTATTAAAAACACAACAACACTCGTTGACAATTGACGATGTGTATACAACATATTATGTTTAAGTTATTTATGTGTAAATATTTGGGTTTGTTTTCCATTTATTTTGTGGTAAATATAAGAATTTTACAAGTTTAATATGTATGATTATTTTCAGACTAAGTTCAGTAGCAATTACCCTTAAGACTATAGAACCTTGTTTCAATTTACTTAATTCCAAATATATTCGATATAATATTGTTTTGGTATTTTACTTAATTATAAATATTGTACTTACATTTTGGACTGAAATGACTATGTGCATATAAGGTCTATCTGTTCATACACGAAATCTCTTAATAGGTCATTGTACTCATCGTTACGAACAACTTTTACTACAAGAACAAACCCTGAATCACGAAAAAAAAAATCAGCTGTTCTCTACAATATGTTCGCAATAACTCGTCAAAATGTATGGAATAGCAGTTTTTTTTTTCGCGATTCAGGGTTTTGTCCCATAGTAATAAAAGCTGTTCATAATGATGAGTACAATGACCCCTTAAGAGATTTCGTGTATCATGAATAGATAGACCTTTAATAATAATTATCTTTAAATTATCTAAGTATAAATATGTTGGTTGGTTTTCCATTTATTTTGTAGTAAATATAAGAATTTTACTACTTTAATACGTGTGATTATTTTAAAATAAATGTCCTAAAGAACATTTTTTTTTATTTCACGATACCTGCTACTGTACACGTGCAGTACTCGCTACTGTACTTGCTCAGTTACAGGTAATGTGAAGGATAATATTTTTATGTGTATGCAGTTGCGGGTACGGTTAGTGCCCAGTTACAAGTAACGTGAATAATAGTACTTTTTAATGTGCATGCATATTAAAAAGTACTATCCTTCACGTTACCTGTAACTGTATAACTCATTACCCGCTACTGTGCATGCACATTAAAAAGTACTATCCTTCTCGTTACTTTTAACTGTGCAATTCATTACCCGCTACTGTGAATGCACATTAAAAAGTACTATCCTTCTCGTTAGGTGCAATTGTGAAACTCATTACCAGCTACTGTGCATGCGCATTAAAAAGTACTATCATTCTCGTTAAATGAAACTGTGAAACTCATTATCCGCTACTGTGCACGCACATTAAAAAGTACTACCCTTCTCGTTAAATGTATCTGTGAAGCTCATTACCAGCTATTGTGCATGCACATTAAAAAGTACTATCATTCTCGTTAAATGAAACTGTGAAACTCATTATCCGCTACTGTGCACGCACATTAAAAAGTACTACCCTTCTCGTTAAATGTATCTGTGAAGCTCATTACCAGCTATTGTGCATGCACATTAGAAAGTACTATCCTTCTTATTAAATGCAACTGTGAAACTCATTACCCGCTACTGAGCATGCACATTAAAAAGTACTACCCTTCTCGTTAAATGTATCTGTGAAGCTCATTATCAGCTATTGTGCATGCACATTAGAAAGTACTATCCTTCTCGTTAGGTGCAACTGTGAAACTCATTACCCGCTACTGTGCACGCACATTAAAAAGTACTACCCTTTCCGTTACCTTCAACTGTGAAATGCATTACCCGCTACTGTGCATGCACATTAAAAAGTACTACCCTTCTCGTTAAATGTAACTGTGAAGCTCATTACCAGCTATTGTGCATGCACATTAGAAAGTACTATCCTTCTCGTTAAATGCAACTGTGAAATTCATTACTCGCTACTGTGCACGCACATTAAAAAGTACTATCCTAAACGTTACCTGTAACTGTGCACTTACAGTACCCGCTACTGTGTACGCACATCATTTTTTACTGTTTTAAAGAGTATTAAAACATTAAAGTTTTTTTAATGTTTAAAACATTATTTTTTTTAAATGTTTCAAACATTAAAAAAAATTACTGTCTTAAACATTAATTTTTTTTTAATGTTTAAAACATTAGTTTTTTTTAATGTTTCAAAACATTAAAAAAAATTACTGTCTTAAACATTAATTTTTTTTTTAATGTTTGAAACATTAAAATTTATTGTCAAGCTTTTACTGTTTTCGGCTCATTAAAAGTTACTGCTTTGAACGTTAGGCTCATATTTTACTGTTTAAAGCAGTACAGTTCAATGTTTTTTCGATTGTTTTTACCGCTTATTTTTTTCAGTGTATGGGCATCATACATCCTAAGATGTAAAATCTAGGTCAGGCTGAACATAACCAACAAAATAATGGACTACAATAAAGGTAGGTGGAAATCATGGGTTTTACCCAGCGAATTATTCAGCCTGTCAGTAGCTCCACTGCATTTATGGAGACTTCAATATGTATCATTAACTCAAATCCTTTCATACTATGACATATAACCCTCCTACTGAGGCAATTGTGTAACAAAAGACAAGTTAAGCTGATAAAAAGTTATTACCATAAACTTTAATTGTACTAATTGCCCTTTTCATTTGAATACCAACGAAATAAGAGGGCATCAGACTTAATCACCAGACTGCTGATGTAACGTAAATAAAAGTTTTGTGTGACGGGTCAGACTTCGCACTTTTAGGGTTCAGTTCCAAATGTAGAATATATTGGTATTTAACATTCGAAACGGGTTACAAGCAAGCACCATCCATGATCACGGATAAACTGATCGGTTCATCCCTGATTATGGTGTTTGCAACAGCACCGAAATATCGGAAATTCGCAACAAACAGTAAACATGGTAAATATCCCGTTTCGAATGTTAATGTTAGTGACCATGACAGTTTAAAAACTTATATATTGGTATTTGTTAGTAAAATATACGTATTAATAAACATTATCACCAAATTTTAAGTTCATAGGTCAATGGGAAGTTAAAAAATTCTTCGGAACCAAATTTTGTGACACGACGACGGATGGACAGGCGGACACGTGAGTGACAGCAATAGGGCTCCGTTTGGACACTGCTGGTACGGAGCCCATAGAAATGAATGACAAAAAAAAAAAAGAAATACAATAAAGTACAGTACAAACATTTTTTTATGTCCCTCGGCAAAATTCGTGTTTCGTGAGTGGTCGGATTTCTATCAGTTGCCCTTTACACTTGGTGCAGACCATAGACTACTATTATGGTGCAGACCGGACGCTTTCAATCAACTTGGATTTTTATAGACTTGTTAAGACTCTTGTAACATAATGTAATTTTAATTTATTTAAAAAATGGGTGGAAAGCTGCTATTTTTACAGCTCATATTTCACACGGAAATCAAAACAAAACAACAATAAAGTACTTAGTTCTGAATTCAAATGATTGTACACGATTAATCTAATTATTGATGGACATGGAAATTAGCATTCGTTGGTATTCGGTATTTAAGTGCGATAATTGCCGAGGGACATTACCAAAATAGTTGTACTGTACTTATTATAATTGATACTTTTGTTCATGATACGTCATTTCGAATTGAAGCTAAACATGTTCCTAATTGGAACACTGCCTTTTGAACAGAGTATGCAACATGCAATTATGCTGCATACAAATAATAATGCATAGAAACGCCAAAGAACAAAGTTCATGTAAATATGTGCGCTATTCTATTCCCTCGCATTACAATGTCATTTTCATTACGGAAATTAGTGGCGTCCGTTTATGCATTCTCTATTTGACTTTCAAATGAATTCCCCATACCCAAAGTATTTTGTAATTATGTTAAATTATACGTTTTTTTGTTACTATTCCGCAGGCTTAGAATGTGGGGAGGTAGATAAAATATGTGTCTGAGGTATTTCTAAATTCATAAATTACAATAATTTCTTTGCTCATAGTTTCACGAGTTTATAAATATGTGTATGCTTTTCCCGGGTATTGCCCAGAGACAGGCATATTCCCTATAGATAACACAGCGTTGAGTTAATTTGCTGTGTAACAAGGTATATTTGCTACAGGAAAACTCCCAGTAGGTATATGTAGATAAAGTTTGTGAGTAATTTAATTTATTATTCGTTCATTCAATTATTACGGGACTTGGGGGAAGGAAAATAAGGCGGTCGAACATCAATATGTTATTTTCCTTATAGGTGCGAAAACAAAAAAAAGATTCCGACGAATTGAGAACCCCCTCCTTTTTTTGAAGTCGGTTAAAAATTATAGTGCGTGCCACGAAAGATGAGACTAGACCGCGTCTCCCGTGATGTGTCTCCGCCGCCCCGAGGACCCCCGCAGGCTTATTAAGTATCTTTTGCAAGAGCAAAACGATAGCGATTTTTGCGCAATAATTGCTCTTCAATACAAAAGTTTAAAGTTGTTGGAGGTTATTTTTTTTAAATAAGTGCATTTGACAAACACCGAGCGATTAGCGAACGATTGAGTCGGACCTACCATACCTACACTGCAGGTAATTCCGACTTGTATGACATAAAGCGTTTGATCGCTATCGTTTTGCTTTTGCAAAAGATACGTAATAATCCTGCCAGATTCGCCCCGCATTCAAACCTCATACCGCTAAAGAGACCTATAATCGTCTACTGCGCAAGTCAAACCACGTGGTGTGTCAAGTCTCATCTTTCGTGGCACGCACTGTACATGATCAATCTCACTCAAAAAATCGTAAAAATAATAGCAGAATTCCACTTAAATATTATTAATGTAGTTTGTGTCACAGTTTCATATAATCGGGCACAAACGACTCGGAAGCTTTACAAGAATTCAAGATGCCTGAAGACCATAGATAGGATACTCTTTATAATGTTGGTACACCTTTTAAGTGATTCGGCAAGGCAAAGGGTTTGACCGCAAAAAATGATTGGACTCTTTCATTGGTGAATATACTCATTTCGGAAAGAGTCCAATAATTTTTGGCAATACCTAATTATTTAAAGAGAATTAGTTATACTCTTTCATGGGATCAAACCCTTTGTCTTGCTGAATTCACTTATGCAATTAGGCTGGGACAAATATAAGAAAAATTTTATCCTGGCAAATGAAGTAAGTCTCTAGACTACGAATAATACTGCATAGTGCAGCAGATAAAAATTAAATAAAACTTACTGTCTTCAGCGCGAATGGCATCGATGGTGTGGTCAAGCATGGGGGACGCCCATTGGTACACCTGGTAGGGCGTGGCCACCCTCTCGAAGGGATGCTTCTGCATACGCTTCTTCTGCACCATCGCGAAGTTGCGCTTGAACGCCGGCGACACTATGCTTAGCAGCTCGATCAACGAGTGGCATAGCAACGAAGGAGTTGCCGGTCGGGGGTTGAACACTTCTTCTGTGGACCTGTTCATTCATTGAAATTTTAACCCAACGAAAAAAAACAGGAGGTTCTCAAGTCGACCTGTATATTGTACTTCAAATTATCTTAGAATAGGTCAGTAATATTCTATTCTCGTATAAGGCGACGTAGGCCAAAGACAATAGTGACAGCCGTCGACCTACGGTTTAAGTTTGATTGATAGCTCTGCTCTGATGACCAACAGAATTTATTTTGATACCGGGCGCTAAACAATAACCTAAGCTTATGTATTCCTGTAATATACAAGTCTACGAGGGAGCCTGCCTTAGACCCTTTGTACGTTTATACATTTTGGTGATTATAAAGGGCATAGCAACCCGTTATTAAACCCCGCCAGAAAAAGAGGGGTGTTATAAGTTTGACGTGTGTTGCTGTGTGTCTGTCTGTGGCATCATAGCTCCTAAGCGGATGAACCGATATCGATTTAGTTTTTGAAACCGACTTCCAAAAACAAAGTTATTTTTCACTTTGTAGTTTTTTATTTGGAAGTCGGTAGTATTTTTTTTGCAAAAAAGTTTTTTTATTAAATTTTGAAATTTTACTTGTTTTTAGAAAAAGTTGCCAAAATGCAATGCAGTATTGCACTGATGCTACAAGTTAGATCTTATTTAAATTACTAAGGTACAAAATGTCTACATTTTAACTTTTACACAAAAAACGCAATGATATAACATGACGCAGCCATAAAAAAATATCTGTTTTAAGTTAATGAGTCACCTGACGGCGCCATTTAGATAACTAGATACAAACAAATTATATTATCTAACTGGAATTTGACCAATTTGTGTTATCTTCAGTAATCCAACTGACATATATCGAGATCGAGGGGTGTATAATATAGATTAATTAGTTGACTTGAGAGCTAATGCGCCTCTAAGACGCAGGCCACACATAAATGGCGTCGGGCGCGGACATGGTACAGGCGGCTTCCTATTCCACTCTAATTTCAAACTAAATGCATGGAAATAAAGCGCACTTTAGGACACACGATATGTCGTTGGTCGAACGTGTTGTTGATCAAATTGCGCTTTATTTCCATGCATTTAGTTTGAAATTAGAATGGAACAGGTAGCCAAGTCCGCGCCCGACGCCTAAGGCTGCCCGTCACAGCCAGACAGCTCAATCATTATTTGAAGATATTATAGACACAGCATGTGGGTCAAATAAAATGTCCATAAATGAATGTTAAAGTCAGGCCGAGTTTCTCACCTCTAAATGATCGCAGAATTAATGTGACAAATTGTCAAGCGCGCATTATCTGCTGTGATTGGCTGTTGAAAATTCATTCAACCAATCACAGCAGATAACGCGTGCTTGACAATTTGTCACATTAATTCTGCGATAATTTAGAGGTGAGAAACTCGGCCTTAGTCATGTTGCCATCCACTCGAAACTGTGTATTAAAGGCCGTGGTAAGGAAAAGCATGTGTTTATTAGCAAAGAGTAGGTAGGGATCGAAACAGGTGGCGTTCTGTAGTTTCTGCCTACCCCCATGGGAAAAATGCGTGGGTATATAATATTAATAATTACTGGTTGAGGTAGAATCCTCTGGGACACGCCGTGATGTGGAAGTGGCGGTCTTCGAGCGTGACCACATGCAGGTAGAGCAGGTCTCCGCACATCTTGCGCGGCCCAGGCGGCGGGTTCCAGCCCGACGTTGTTAAGACCTGGCAGCAAACGTCCTCCAGTTAACAATCCATTATCAATAGTAGCACGTTTTGTAGTAATAGTTACAGAACTCTTGATTATATTAGTTTGAAGTATTACTTTTTTTTTACAAAAAAATGTCTAGTTAAAAAAATCGCGTTAGTTTGTTTATTTGCAATTCGTTGTGCCAGGGCTTATTCCTGTATCACAAATTTACCTTCAAGCATTGTGGAGCCTTATTTTCTTTGGTAAGTCCTGGATGCAGTGGCAGCAATGGTCGCTCGGAACTGCCCGGCATTATGTAGTCTGGAGGAGTACAGTCTACGCTCTCAGGACGGGATTTTTTCTTTTCTATAACACAACAAAATTACTAAAATTGAGCTTGGTATAACATAAAACATAAATGAATCAGCCTTTTAAGCCATTCCCACTGCTGGGACACAGACCCAATAGACAATTGCTTTATATTTCATATGCAACGTTTGTTTAACAATATTAACTCATACGTTCGTAAACGTATTCTGACTAATAAAGATTTTCTATTATGTGCTAATACCAACTTTTGTTTACGCCTTTTTAGGGAGGGCACACGGTTAAATTATTCATCATCATCATCATCATATCAGCCGAAAGACGTCCACTGCTGGACATAGGCCGCCCCCAAGCGTCGCCACATTGACCGGTCCCGTGCGTCTCGCAACCAGCGGATCCCCGCAAACTTCACCAGGTCATCGGTCCACCTGGTGGGAGGCCTTCCAACGCATCGTCTTCCGGTTCGCGGTCGCCACTCCAGAACCTTTCGGCCCCATCGGCCATCCGTTCTGCGAGCAATGTGCCCTGCCCACTGCCACTTAAGTTAGGCAATTCGTCGAGCTATGTCGGTAACATTGGTTCTCTTGCGGATCTCTACATTTCTGATTCGATCACGCAAGGAAACGCCGAGCATAGCCCTCTCCATTGCCCTTTGAGTGACTGTAAGCTTTCTGATGAGGCCCATTGTAAGCGACCACGTCTCAGAGCCATATGTATCAAATTATTCACGAAAACTTATTATAAAATATGCAAATAGTAAATCTGTTTCAAGTTTACCTAAAATATCTCCTTGTGTTATGACATTGAGGAAAGCTAAGGAACTGCATTCTTGACCGGCGTAAGCATCCGTGTAGTCTATGGACTTGAGAAGGTCACGGACATGACGCACATGGATGCGAGCCTCTCGCATTGTGTAAGGTTCCTCTACCACCTACAAAAAACTTATATGTATTAGCGTTATGTAAGGCAGATTTAAACTCCATACAACTTCTACTGTAATACCAAAAGTGATATATCCTTCACTTAATTTTTAGCACTCATGTTCCAAACAACTACACTCCATATCCTAAGCTTGTCTAAGTATAGGAGATGGAAGAAGGTTGTAAAATTAGTTACCTATACTAAGAAGATAACTACGTACTTTTATGACGGATCCCTCTTTCAACCCTTCGATGTTCTTGAGCTCTGCGAAGTTATCCAAAGTGACGCCATCCAATTGTAAAGAGAAGCAAGTCCTGTGGCACGAGTCTTCGCGATCCATCAACACTTGATGGATTTCTTGTACAAGCTCCATACTTGAAACCTATTAAAAAAAAAATGAAATCAGTATTTTCTATGGTGATTTTATCTCTGTTTTTGTCTGTAGTCTAATAAGATCTCACCTGAATATCTAACGGCTCGGCTCCAGGGCTCACAATCTTCACAGTGAAGCCCATATCCTGAATGAACACAACTTCGGCATCTCTCTTCTTCTCATCTCCATCTTCGCTTGGAGAAGACTCTCTGTCTCCATCTCCATTCAAAGTTTTACTACTCTCTCCATTTACTTTATCCGTACCTTCAACTTTACACACAGCGCTGTCATCTTTCGTATCCTTTTTCTTTTCAGTATTTTTGTCTTTTACAGATTCCTTTTTCTTTTCTGAATCATTAGATTTGTCCGTCATTTTTGTCTTTTTATCTTTCTTGTTTTCTGATACCTGTTTTGCTTCAGGCTTATTGGGACATACGACTTTTATTACTTCAGGTTTTTCTTCAGACTTATTCGTTTTAGAATCATCGGAGTCACTGTTAATTCCATTAGAAACTACTTTAGTATTGTCACTACTACTAATATCACAATCTAATTCTTTTTTTGGGTCACCATTGACAATGGTGTCAGTTTTGTCTGTGCCGTTTACTATTGGTTCTTTGGTACTTATTTTATCATCTTTACTATCATTACTGCTGGGTATAAGACCTTCTCCGTTTACTTTCATTGTACAATGTCCGGATTTCGGTTGTGACGACTTGTCACCATTAGCCTTTATCTTCTGTGAATCTGTAAATTGTTATACATTAAGTAGAGTAACAAGTCAACAGTAAAGATTTGCTTATGCTAGTATATAATCATGCAATGCCCTCAGGTATTAAATGACACATCGAACGGGAATTAATTGTCAAGTGTAATAGTAACCTGTACTAGGGGGGAAGGGCGCGGGTGTGTTGTTGATTTGTGGCGAAGGTGGCTTGCGCGCTGCGGCCGCATACGACACACGTGGTGCCGGCGCGCTGCCGCCATCGCCCTCATCTTCCGTTCGCCCGTTAGGCGTACTCGTGTGCCCATTACTACAAACCACTGGCTTTACGCAAACTTCCTTCTTATCATTCTTCATTTTTGCCGATTGTTTATCTTGTTTGTCAGCTACAACAAGGAAATATTGTTACCTTGGTAATTATCTCTCAAAACCAACTTGAAAGTTATTTATCATCGTATAGTATGCTACGCTAATCATAATTATTATCTATTGAAAGTATCTAGGTAGCCTAGCTTATAATAGCACTAAGTGCTCTTATGTAGAGCAAGAATTTGGGTTTCTACTTGTTATTTATATGTACAACTGTGCTGCCGTGGTTCAATGTGTGAAAAACAGGCATCGAAACAGGTTTTTAGGGTAACAGCGGTAGTGAGCGCACACGGGAGCGAGACGTGCGCGCAGGGGACGCGCTGGTCGGACTCAAACGCGCATGTCTCGTCCCGTGACGGGCACACACGTGGTCTGCGCTGGCGCAACGCCAACTATCTCCAGCATCGAGTCAATAATAGATGGCAACGGGATGCCGCCAACAATAGACGCCATCGATGTTGTCTACACGCAACACCAACTTACGCGCAAACTCAGTTTGACCGCGTATTTGTTTTTATGTATCTCTTGAACGAGACCCGATTTATTACAGTAAGTACGCGTAAGTTCTCATAAATGTGTTGCAAGAATAAACACTATATATTTTACAGAGCTAAGCATTGAGCAAATACGAGGTTATTACTTAGTTATATTCTAACTACGAGGCGTTTAGTAAAAAATATTTAATGCTCGACAAAATATGTAAAATACAGCGCCTTTAGACCTTCGTCCTACGTCGTTGTTATGATTTGTATTAAATTTAACAACATTCGTAAGTGTCGGTACAGTAATTTTCACACAATCGCAGATAATATGAAACCAGCTTGACCTATAAACACTTATTTTGTGACACAGTTATTCAAATGACAGTGATAACACTAGCATAATAAATTAAATAGATAACACTGCAAACATTAAAAAAGAACCGAAACGAAAACTGCGAATACATATGCACCTAATCGCGTTAATAAGACATAATCACTATAATCTGTAGAAGACTTTAAACTGAAAATATTATAAAACAGCAAAATATTATTCAGACGAAAGCGGGAAGATAAATTTTATCACCGAAATGATGTTATCTTCCTTGCCTTTACCAAACAAGATAACAGCATAGCGCCTGGGACTCAAGATAAGCAGAACATCAAAATTCTTGATAAACTGCCGTTGACACCGTTTCTTTGGTTTGCTATCGTTCAACAAACATGTGTGCTACATCCTATGCATGTCATGGGGTGATTAAGTATCTAAGCTAACCCCAATAAGATTTGAATATTTTGAACAAGTGCTAAACGCTTATCATGAAGTACGTTTCAGGCTCCATAAACTCGTGTAAAATGATTACTACGTACGTAGATTCTACTAGAATGTCTAGACACAGATAGAATACCTACTTCGAGTTCTCATTACCACCGATTTGGTACTTCTTCTAGCTACTTGATGTCTACATAATAATGATTGTTCCGATGAGTAGATAGATTGTATTTCCTGATAGCTACAACCTGAGAGTCTTTAAGTCAAGAGTGAATAGGTTTCTTCTAGTCAAGCGTGCTACATCGTCGACTATATCATCGCTTAGCAACAGGTGAGATAGTTTATTTAGTTGGGGAAATGCTACGTAGATTTAATGCAAGTTTGACGTCAAGGCGTATAGACGGAAATGTAGATTTAGCGTGCTACATCGTCGACCACATCATCGCTTAGCAACAGGTGAGATAGTTTATTTAGTTGGGGAAATGCTACGTAGATTTAATGCAAGTTTGACGTCAAGGCGTATAGACGGAAATGTAGATTTAGCGTGCTACATCGTCGACCACATCATCGCTTAGCAACAGGTGAGATAGTTTATTTAGTTGGGGAAATGCTACGTAGATTTAATGCAAGTTTGACGTCAAGGCGTATAGACGGAAATGTAGATTTAGCGTGCTACATCGTCGACCACATCATCGCTTAGCAACAGGTGAGATAGTTTATTTAGTTGGGGAAATGCTACGTAGATTTAATGCAAGTTTGACGTCAAGGCGTATAGACGGAAATGTAGATTTAGCGTGCTACATCGTCGACCACATCATCGCTTAGCAACAGGTGAGATAGTGGTCAAGCGCAAGCCTATCAATAGTATAAAATAAAGGTTTATTGTCTACGCAAAAATTCCTAGCACCAGCTTAAAAGTTTTGCAACCGTATTCAGAGCAGTGATTGATTTCCATCTTCCCATTAGGAAAGCTGTACACTGTGATAGCCTGGATACAACTGACTACAAAGATTCAAAATAGATTCGAAAATATCTAGCACGTTTTACATGACTGGTATGATACTGACTAGATATGGAGCAGACAGAAAAGCAGGAATCCACTCCTGGGACTAATATGAAGCAATAATACCCAACTGCAAGGAAAAAGTTATGTTATACGCGTATCTTGTATCTATGTTTGTATTTTTTTTGGGACAATCCCACCGCACTATTCCCAAACCACTGCAACTCCTGAAAGCCAGAATCAACAGTGGCGACAAGCAGTAAAGCGTCGAGGCAATGAAGATCGACGAAGTCCCGGGGAATAAATTTAACTGTCTTGGATCACGCAACGAAATTAATCAGAAAAGAAAAACGTAGGAGTAGAAAAAAATAAAAATTGCCACTTCCCTCCATATCAAGCAGGATACAGAACAAACAAGGCCCAAAAGGGTCGTTTACAACTGGGATAAGCCCAGTTCCCGGAAAATTATCATTAATATTAATGGGTCCTAACATTATGAGCTGTCATATTTGATTTCAATAATAGATTTATGGCAAAAACGATTGAACGCACGGCAATTTGTTCTAGTTTCCACAAGGTCCGTATAGTAAACAACTCTAGATGCAGCTTGTACATTATCCAACATAATATTGCGTTCATTCTGCCAAAGAATACACTCCCATATAATGTGCAGATTGTACCTATTCGCAGTCAGATGTAGAACACTGACATAAAGGCGAGGCAACAAGCTCGAAGGAAAATAATTTACTTTTAAAGTTACAATGCCCTGTGAGAAATGATATTATTTTTAATGTTTGCATGTCACATAACCACGTAATATTTTCTCTTGCAACCGCTCCCACTAGACGGATTTGCATAATTAAGACATCGTTATATACGTACTGACCGCCCAAGTGTTCTTAGCACATGAGTAGAGATAATCTATCTACTCCTCTGGTTCTTAAATAGGTGACGGACGTTCCAAAACTTTCGGCGGATTTCGGACGCCACACTGTGGTCCTTATTAGTGGTATTTATTTATTTACTAACTGACACCCACGGCTTCGCACCCGTCAACTGGCTACCCTACCTACCATAACTTCCCTACCCTACCTACCCTATGTTTTTAAGATGTATTCTGCTATTCGGGGCGGAGACAAATCCAACGAATCAAAAACCATGAAAATTGATCCAGCAGATCTCGAGTTATAAGTGTTGTAACAAACCCGTCTTTGTTTCATTTATATAGATTTAAACTTAATGAACAACGGTGATGCGGACTTGATGCAGCATGGCATTCCCTACCAGTCAACCTTTGGGTTAAAAAGGGCAAAAGTAAAGTAAAGAAAGAAAGTAGTGAAGTAAGTAAGTGTACAAAATAAAAATATGAGCAATAAATCGGAGGAGGTGGGCAGCCAGCTCGCGAATATGTATCCTCCGACTGCACAGCATGATTTTCTTCTTATTTACATCTTTTTAGTTTTCTTTTAAGCCAGTCGGGTTTTTTTTATTTTTTTTTAATCTGTTTGGGCACGTGGCTAAATAATACAAGCCGCATGGACCGATCTCATCAAGATTAAGCAACACATGGCCGGGGGTCTCTATGTCTCGGAAAGCACGTAAAGCAGGTACCGGGTGTCATTCATAAGTAGATCTTTGATAGTTGGTCAAGTGCCCAAAAAGTCTGACAACCAGTCCTGTCAAGGAGTATTGCGTTACCCAGTAACTGCATTGTGGAGATCAGACCGAGATCGACAGAAACAATCGCTCCATGTTTATTGAGTTAGGGAAATGCTACGTAGATTGAATGCAAGTTTGACGTCAAGGCGTATAGACGGAAATGTAGATTTCAAATTCAGAAAACACCGCGTCTGCTGCTTAAGGTTAGAGCAGAAACTGAACTGAATCGATCAATGAATTATGCAAACAGAAACAAGCTCGTCAGCGCCGGCGACGATCGCTGCATATATTTAACCTTAGATCAGCGATTATTTTGTGCGCCCGTACTCTCATTCCAAGACCTTACCTTTGTACCCTTTAAGATACACTCAAATGTATTATGAGACCATCTCTATCTCACGTATCTCATAAACTGCCGCATCAGGTAGGAATTTTCCAAAAGTTTATTCGCGACGTACTAAATAAAACATTAATTTCAGACGACAAACAATAATTTGACATAACATGGCATGTTTATGAAAACACATGACATTTTAGAAGTTTTCAAATAATCGTCCAGTGTGTTTTTTTTTCGTACAAAGAAGGTTCGTCGACTGATCCTCAGTTACATCAATCTCCCGTTATCTATAAGTAACATTACGAAACCACGAACCCTTTTGGATTCTGAAAGGTGATTGAACTTCGTTACCATGTGAATAAAACTATAAATATAAAATGTAGTTTGTATTGTACAAACAGTGAAAGGAAAATGTTGTATTTGTGTCCGATACATTTTTACCACGTCCTATAGTGTACATCTATACTAATATTATAAAGCTGAAGAGTTTGTTTGTTTGTTTGTTTGTTTGTTTGAACGCGCTAATCTCAGGAACTACTGGTTGGAATTGAAAAATTCTTTTTGTGTTAGATAGTCCATTTATCGAGGAAGGTTATCTATACTAATATTATAAAGCTGAAGAGTTTGTTTGTTTGTTTGTTTGTTTGTTTGAACGCGCTAATCTCAGGAACTACTGGTTGGAATTGAAAAATTCTTTTTGTGTTAGATAGTCCATTTATCGAGGAAGGTTATAAGCTATAAAACATCACGCTACGACCAATAGGAGCGGAGCATAAATGAAAAATGTTACAAAAACGGGAAAAAATATTATTTTTTGAGAGCTTCCGTTGCGTAAGCATATGTAGGGTAGGTAGGTAGCCAGTTGACGGGAGCGAAGCCGCGTGGGACAGCTAGTGTCTCATACTTTGGAATGAAAAGTTAGCCCTGGGGAGTCGCCTTCCTATTATTATGAATTTATAATTTATTCCCTGTTCTTTGTGTTGGTTAAAATGAACCGTACGTAAGTCAGAAAACGTGCAGGTTGGTTAAATTATGCTTCAATAAAGAATCAATACATGGGTATTGGGTAGGGGACAGGGTACTACTGTAGGTTCCTATTCATGAATATAAATTACTAATATTACAGTTGTTTTGTCGATATTTTTTTTTGCCTGAGAGCAAAGGCTTCGCCAGTTGATGGCTCAAGGGGAGGTTTGTGGACATAATTATAATGGACAATGGGAAAAAGTATTAATCTGAGTGAGTCTTAACCCTACGGCGGCGGCGATTATTATAAAACTGGCCAAGTGCGAGTTGGACTCGTGCACCGAAGGTTCCGTACAAACAGCTACATTCACCAACATAATTAGGTAAAAATACTGAACATTGCTCTAAAGAAATTGTACATTGTGATACAAGGGTGGAAAGTAAACTCGTGTCATTAAAAACCCTCGCCTTCGGCTCGGGCTTGTTAATGTCAGCTCGTTTGCAATAACCTACACACCCATGTATCACACGACGTTTTTCAATACAGTTGTGGGAAATAGTAAAAACAAATCAAAGAATTGAATTTGTTTTGTCTTTAAAATAAAATTATCGTAAATCGCCATATATCTTTCTCGAGATTTTTGGGGTAGAATTTCATCCTGCGCAGTTTTTGCCTCAGATAAAATATCGGGCTAAGTTAATTCTATTTGATCACTTGTACTTGAACTCATTATAAAAAAAAAACAATTTATTACATGAAATTATTTTTTTAGAAAATGGCTTTTTTGAAACTGGACATATTTTTTTACAACGAAAACAGCCTATAGGCTAACATGACAATGTTGATGTGAAAATAATTAAATTAAAACTGTTAATTAAATATATTAAACAACCATCTAAAAGACTTTTGAGAATTCAATGCTAAGACGTACGGACTCATTCATTTTTCCTCAACATTTTATTCTATGCATGAAAACTCCTTGCTACTAAACTTTTCTAAATTGACTTATAAATTTAAAACTAAACTGCAAAACTAATGATCGAGCGCGTAAACAAAAGTCACGATCGCGTAATAGAAAGATGTCTGTGCAGAAGATTTGATTTTCGAATCATAACTATAGCCTCTGAAAGTGCGCCATGTTTAGCAACTGTATTCTTTATCGAAGACTGTATTGAAAAGATTTTTTTTTCAAGGACATGTTATAAGTTGGTCGACTATTACTCGTGAACTTGTAAAGTCCACTTAGCTGTGACAGTTTTCCTTTTAATTTAGTTATTTATACTACAGCTTCATTTTACAACTTTGTCAGCGTGATTAATATGTATATCCAAACCAAATTAGTGCTTCTTATTTAAATTTTAGTCTCGTGAGGCTGATAAACGATCTCTCGCACAATGTGTATGGTAGAGCGATCAAAATTTTCAACGCTTTTCCCGGTTCAAGAAGGAAGATTTTTTTACTCTTTTAAGACATCAACAAAGACTAGATTTATTAAATGAGTGGACTTAGGTGAATTTGTTTGCATTTGACAACATGTTTTTTTAATCAATAGGAGGGCAACTGCCCCTGCCTTCCCCCTTTGGTGACGCCCGTGCCTGACAGGATACGTCGAAAAGGTTTTGCCGTGTAAAATGTAGGCGTAGTACTAACTCGACCTCTTGTGCCATTTCATAAACATTAAAGTATTTCCGGCCATTCTAAATTAAATTGACGGAACAGTTCCAATTTTAACTGCTAACTAACTAAACGCCTGGTGTATTCATTGAGCGCCTGTTTACCAAACAAAATGCCTAATATGCTTGAGCTATCGTTTCGGTGACTGCATTACTTGTATCACTTTTGGGCGAATATGTTTAAAATAAAATAAGGGAATTTGAAATAACAGAAGTTCGTGCGTTATTTCTCAGCCAAAGGGGAATGCCCATTTTGTAAGGTAACTTGGGCTCCTTGGAAAAAATGGTTGTATCTTGATGAATTTGGTTGTATATTGCAGAAAATACACGTTATATTCATAATTAGAAAACATTTTTTATTTATTTTGCAGGGTTCACGAGGTATAACGATGTTTCTGTTCTTGAAATGAACCCTTATTACAATGCAATAAGGTGCATACTAATGTCCAAGTGAAGGCACCTGATCTGTTGAAAGGACACGGATGAAAAAAAATACACAATATAAATCCTATTTTTGGATAATATTGAAATCGCAGACACGATACCTCAGAAGGGGCCTGTATATGGGCAATCTCCTTTTCTTATTGAATACTACTTTGAAGTAGATAATATTTTTAAACAAATACGAACGACTTCGAGTCAACAATACTGCAAGAAGGCTATACTACTATTGAGCAACTTGTTACCTACTTCAAATTAGAAGCTCACGACGTTTCGTTTGCGGCAACATACAAATGCCGTAACCGGACACGAATTATCACCAAACGGTCACCACTGCCAGTGAAGAGCATTTTAAATTCCACCGTCGTGCATGTTTTATGGTTTAACGTTGTCTCATCTTCAAAATGACACTAAGGCTAAGGACGCATAACACGCATTGCGGTTTTCAGCCGCGCGATTTTTATTTGCGTGGTTTTTAATCCGCGTACTGAATCATAACTAACACAAAAATTCGGAGCCATTTTTCTCTCCTACCTGTTTATAGAGCACAAAATATTCGCGGGCATTTAAACCGCGCCGCGGTGCGGTGGATTCTGTGGCTAAACACAAATTTACCGCGAATGCGTGCAGCTTCACACAATTCTATAATACGTCGAAGAATTTGCGGTTTTAAACGCAATGCGTGCATATAAGTTCTGAACAGCAAAATTCACATGAGAATCGTAAGTGTTTTAAAAGATAACAGCGCGTGCATATCGTGATTATGCATTATGCAGTTTGTTACTTAAGGATTAATGAATTACTTACTGACATAAATGATAAGTGACTTACAAAATACGTTACGTAATAAACTTGGCTCTTCATTTTATTTATCAGCCGATACCTAATAGTCATTCTTATCATTGAACAGAAATCACATCACATAAAACGTTATCAACTAGTCCGCGTGTGTACTCACAATGATTCAATCTTAGCCTCAATCACTTGATGTTTTTACGTAGTTACTGCTTAAAATAAAGCTTATAGGTACATGTAATGATAAGGTACATTATGACATAGATGCTTTTTTAACCTCTTAACCCCAAGAAACACTACGCAAGAATAAATCGTTGGCGAGCTTGCTGTTCATAAATTCACTGATCAATACTAGTACGTCTATCATCGGATACGTAGGTATACAAGACATTATATCTGTATACGTTAGCGTGAAGGATAGCACGTTAGACAGCACATGACATGCACATGTTTGAAGCTTTCGAACTACCACGTGTTACACTGTTCCCCGTTTTCTATGAACAAAAAATGACATAATGACAGACGGCTCCTGTGGAGGTCAATTAGATTCCATATTGCTCTCACTCAAAAAAAGCTGTCGTTAAAGACATCAATCAGTTATTTCATGGCTTAATAATAAACCAGAGACACTGATGCATTTGTAAACGTAGAACTGTGCGAAGTAAGAAGTCTAGAAATTGTCTTTCTCTCATCCCTACGTAACCCACTGCAAGCAGTGGTGGCCCAGCGGTGACGGCCCCGACATACGTGTCGTAGTCCGTGGGTTCGAACCCAGGCACGCGCTTTACTTTGTGTAAGTTACTTCATCACCACTGCTCTAAAAACGGTGAAGGACATATGAAACATCGTGAGGAAACCGGCATGTCCTAGAACCAAAAATTATAAGACATGTGACATCTACCAACCCGCACTAGGCCCACGTGGTGGATTAAGGCCCATCCCCTCTCTCACAGAGTGGAGGCCTGCGTCCCAGCAATAGGAATATTAATAGGCTGATGATGATGATGACGCCACACTAAGGACTAGGCTATTGCGTCAAATTTTCTACCTCGTGTCACGGCACCAGCTCGTCTACTACCTACGGGATCGGCGGGTCACCGCGGGTCGTAGGGAATTATCAATATCACTCTGCTTAGCATTTTCCCAACTTCCAGTCTAACCTGAATCCACATAGTTCTCGACAAAGTTCTGGGCCGCTCTGAAGTTGCCTTTTCAATGCGCGAGGCACGAAACGGTGCTGTTTTTGTATGAGATTTCCTTCTGCGCAGCCATCGTAGCAAACTTCAGGACGGCCAAGATGTTTGGCAAGAACTATACCAGTGTTTTACATGGGGCGACCGCCTATCTGACCCCCACAACCCAGTAATTGGGTTACATGGCAAGACTGGACTTCTGACTATCTGTAACGAATGTCAAACATCTACAAGTGATAGTGACCGGGATCAACGGCTTGAGTGCTTTCCGAAGCACGGAGGGCTCTCGGTTTGAAATGGGTGGTCACCCCTCTACAAACCGACCTCAGCAGGCGTTTTTTTACCTCGAAGATCGAACGATCACGTCATCGCGTAGAGAACTATGCTAGACTAGCTTCTACCAGCGGCTTCGCTCGCGTGAAAAGTGTTTTATCATACCAAGGGAATATTATACCGATATAAAAAGTAGCCTATGTGCTCTCTGATCTCTGTGCCAAATTTCATCAGGACCCGTTCAGCCGTTCTGTATTGAATAGTGATTGAGTAACAAACATACATCCACACACACATCCATCCATCCAAATTTTCACATTTATAATATTACTAGCGAGAGGAGCTCGTGGCTAAATAATAAAAGCCGCACTGGTCGATCATCAAGGTTAAGCAACGCCTGACGAGGTCGATCCGTGGATGGGTAACCATTTCAACATACCGAGTTCCCTCCGTGCCTCGGCAAGCACCTTAAGCCGTTGGTCCCGGCTGTCATTTGAAGATCTTTGACAGTCGTTACGGGTAGTCAGAAGCTTGAGATCTAACACTAGTCTTGCCAAGGGGTACCGTGTTACCCAGTTACTGGGTTGTGGAGGTCAGATAGGCAGTCGCTCCATGTAAAACACTGGTACTCAGCTGAATCCGGTAAGACTGGAAGCCGACCCCAATATAGTTGGGAAAAGGCTAGGCAGATTGATTGATAATATTACTAGCGACCCGCCCCGGCTTCGCACAGGTAGTAGAGCATATTATTATACCTACCACGTTTTTTCCTTCGTAGGATCCCGTCATCGGTGTGAAGTCCGCCCGCTTGAATTTATTTTCGATCGCGTTTGTTTCTGTTTTGCAAAGGATTATCAAAATGTGCGGTAACTAACGTATTTAAGTTGATAAGGGTTAATACCGTATCCGTCTAAATAGCTTTCTGATTACCGCATTGTATGTGACCATTTAAAAAAAAAAAATAGAATGAGTATATAAAGCTATCATTAAAAGATAGACGTACGCTAACGCGGTCTTTTCTGTGGACCTATAAAAGAGGACAAGATTCCAACATACCAGGCCCCTCAGAAAGTATTGCGAAAAAAAGTTTTTATATATGGGAGACTGGCCAGTTATAATGTTTTTCGAAAATATGATTATTTATAAGTAAAAATAAGTAAGTTCCAATTTCAAAATTTCCCTCCACATTTTTTGCGAGTTAATTCAAAGTATTGTGTCTCACTGAAATATGGATCTGCGCCGGGAACATTTTAGAGCTATGATTTTATACGATTTCAAGTGTCGCCTGAAACCGGATGAATCGTACGATAGACTTCAAATGGCATTCATGGATGAAGGCCCTTCCAAGGCAACCGTGTATCGTTGGTATAACGAATTCAAGCGCGGTCGACCAACTTTGGGGGATGACGAAAGAAGCGGTCGCCCTTTGACGGCTGTTACCGCAGAAAACGTGCTAGCAGTGAAAAATTTAATCCAAGACAATAGGCGAATTACATATCAGGAGATTCAACACATATTGAAGATTGGATCGGGAAGCGTTCACGAGATTCTACACAGCCATCTTCGCGTGAGGAGGATAGTATCACGCTGGGTGCCGCACAACCTCACCGATGCTCAGAAGCAGGCCCGGGTGGAATGGAGCCGTGATATGCTTAACAAATTTGAAGCAGGCTCGTCTCGGCGTGTTTACGACATCGTTACAGGTGATGAGTCCTGGATTTATCAATACGACCCAGAAACCAAGCGCCAGTCGACTGTTTGGGTGTTTCAAAATGAGCCAACGCCTACCAAAGTGAAGCGATCTAGAAGCGGGGGTAAGATTTTGATCGCTAGCTTTTTTAATTTGACTGGCCACTTGGTATCAATTCCCTTACGGGATCAAAGAAGCATTAATGCCGAATGGTATACTACCAAATGTTTGCCAGAAGTTTTCTCTGTTATAAGCAACAAGCGACCAAACACAGGGCTCCGCGGGCTACTGCTCCACCACGACAATGCACCTGCGCACACCGCACTCAAAACGAGGGACTTCCTGGACAGCACGCCAGTCAAACTCCTGGGTCACCCTCCTTACAGCCCTGATCTAGCACCGTGTGACTTCTTTTTATTCCCAAAAATAAAAAATCAGCTCAAAGGGATACAATTTTCGTCGCCGGAAGATGCGCTGGCTGCGTTCGAGCAGGCTGTAAACGAGGTGTCTGCGGCGGACTGGAAAAAGTGTTTTGAAAACTGGTTTAGGCGCATGAATCTTTGTATAGAGGCTGGTGGAAAGTACTTTGAAAAGATTTAATAAAAATATATGTACGTATAGAACAATTTTTTTTAGTTTCGCAAAACTTTCTGAGTGTCCCACGTATGTACATTGTTTTTTCTGAAACTTTCAACAATTATCGTCTATTCTATTACAAAACAATTATACTTTTTATTACAAAATAATTACTAAACAATTATATCTATTGTAACAGTTACCAAATGCATTTTCAAAGTGCCAACTAACCTTCCTGAATAAACTTCAATAAAATTAAAAAATAATATCAAGGACCAAGATTATTTCAGTGATGTATAAAATCGAGCGCTCAGCAGTTTCAATGTGTGCGTACGCGTAATGTTGCTGTGTGCGACTAGATACCTAAATTTGAGTTCGTCGAAAATGTTACAGCGTCCTTAATTCAACCAATTTACACAAAACTTTTACAAATTATACACCTAAGCCTTCCTCATGAATCTATTGGTGAAAGCCGCATGAAAATCCTTTCAGTAGTTTTTGAGTTTATCGCGAACAGACAGACGCGGTGGGGGACTTTGTTTTATAATGATAGTGACTATAGCTTCTGCAAGCGGCTTCGTCCGCGTGAATACCGAAAATCGTCCTGAGGGAACATATTCTCCTGATAAAAATATAACATAAGTATCCTATGTACTATTCCTGACTATAATCTATCTCTGTGCCAAATTTCATCCAGATCCGTCCAGCCGTTTAAGCGTGACAAAGTAACAAACACACTCACAAACTTCCGCCTTTATAATATTAGTGTGATGATACTGTAGTCGCTAGTTACATTGGTATATCGATACAAGACACAAAATGAACCGAAACAATTGCACTGCAGTGATTTTCAACTTGCAGTCTTTCACTGGCTATTTAGCCAATCGCCATTAACCGGTAACTACCGCAAATATTTGGGTTGCTTTATTATTAGATACAATAAAATTAAAGTCAGTCGACCACAGCGTTCAAAGCTGCTTTCAAACTGCTGCGAGCTGTGACCGTCGACTGATTTGACCCACCGACCGCGACAGTCTGCTGCGGTCTATAACGCTCCGTTGTCAATCAATTCTCAGTCTATAACCGAAGATTTATCTTTCACAGATTTTGAAGGCCACTTGGTTCTGCAGGCTTTAATATTGCGTATAGCACATCTGTGCTGGACAGGCAGTCTCTCTAATTGAACGCAACTGAAGCTCATCATTACAATTATTGCCTTTTACGTCATTTCTCCGTGTTACGTGTCCATGTTACACCCACTCCTATCAAGGTCGGAGACTCGAAATTGTGGGCGACTATGTCTACCTGTGACAAACGATCCAGTTGGGTATGGCCAACTTCGAGAAAGAGGTCAACCGTCGAATCCGACTCGGCTGGGCAGCGTTCGGGAATTTGCGCGGTATCATCTCGTCCAATTTACCACAGTATCTCAAGACGAAAGTCTAGGACCAGTGTGTGTAGCCAGTGATGACATATGGCTCTGAGACCAGGTCGCTCACAATGGGCGTCATCAGAAAGCTTACAATCACCCAAAGGGCAGTGGAGAGGGCTATGCTAGGAGTTTCCTTGCATGATCGAATCAGAAATGTAGAGATCCGCAAGAAAACCAGGGTTACCAACATAGCCCGAAAAATTTGCTAAACTTAAGTGGCAGTGGGCAAGGCACATTGCTCGCAGAACGGATGTCATGGTTAGAAAGATTCTGGAGTGGCGACCGCGAACCGGAAGACGTTGAGTTGGAAGGCCTCCCACCAGGTGGACCGTTGACCTGGTGAAGGTTGCAGGGATCCAATAGAAGCGAGACGCACGGGACCGATCGTTGTGGCAACGCTTTGGGGAGGCCTATGTCCAGCAGTGGACGTCTTTCGGCTGATATGATGATAATAACGTCATTTCGCTTCAAAGTGACCCAAATATCGATGCTGCAGCCTCCACTCTTAACTCATGGAAGTATTGCCATTACAACAGAAGACTCTGCCAAGTATGCGAAACCCTATTATCTTTTCTTGGTTTCCCTTTCCACGTCGCGTGTTGTCGTGAAGTGAGTACTTATGAGAAACGTACTTTCTTGTACTTACTTCTTGACCGAACAATGTGGCGACGCTTGGGGGAGGCCTATGTCCATCAGTGGACGTCTTTCGGCTGATATGATGAGTAGGTACTTATGTTCTGTTATTTTCGGGAATAACTGACACATTTACCCGATGATATGTCATCCAGGCAATATGGTTTTACGGGCGCTTCTTTGTAGCTAGCAGCGGCTCTTTTGGAAAGGCACCTGAAATACCAGCTCTTGGGCGGAACAACGCCGTGTCCTCCGCCGCCCAGTCCTGTTTCAGGCCATGGTACGGGGCGTGAGGGCATCGGGAGCTGTCAACTCCTTCTGCGAAGCAGTAATGCTTGCGAAGGGAGAGATGGAACGCGTGAGGGAGACGCAACGGAGACGCCCAAGACACCGCAAGAGACGCCCTGGGCGTCGGGAGTCGCAAGCCGATTCCCGGCCCGGGCCACCGTAGGGGCCGTCTTGCGGACGGCGAATAATGGGCGTCCGATAAGGACCAGGCCCGAGTTTACGGCGCGTAGTGGTCCACATGCGCCTCAAAGAGATGTCTGCAAAAACTGACGGGGTCCGCTAGGGCCGATGCCTGTCTGGTCTCGGATAAATTCTAAAAAGAGATACCGCGGCCCTTCTTCAAGTAACTGAAGGAACAAGGGTGGGTTTTAGTCAGTAAAAGTCTGCCAGAGCGGGAGAAGTCATTGGATGAAAAGCCATCCAAAAAAAAAATGCCTTTTATACCAGCTCCTACGCATAATAACCAAAAAAGGCACAAAATATTTTAGGTATTCGTTCATTGAACTTCCTCTAAGGAGCGGAAGTCCCTAACGGTCCGTGTTTCCCGGATCGATAGCTTTAAACTGGGAATTTTGAAGCCTTGAGCGAGTGCCGAACGAATAAGTAGTGCAGCAACCCAGCAACATCATCGACATTGGCCTCTGTTCAGAAGCAAGTCGAACAAATATAAAAAAGGTTTCGGCAAAAAAATTAACTTACAACGCGACTGTTTATTATTTAAGCTGCTATTTGTTCGCTTGTCAAGGTGTGCCTGACGCAACCAAATTATTATCTTGTGTAATTTGTTTTTCTGTCCGTGTCCACCTAAAATTTTCCAAAGCGCTTAATATGAAGAATTCGAACTAGTTTATCCTTCGAATTGGGCCGTTGTGCTGGGTCGTAGCGCCGGGACCATAGACACTTTCTTTGTAGTAAGCGCTAAGCGTAGTCTTTGGAGAAGAAGGTTTCGACTACGCGACGCGGTGTAACATTCGTATAGATATTTATTTTTATGGAGAACTTGGCACCATGGTTGCCGTTTTTAACTTGAAGTTTAGCATTATATCAGACTTATTCCCCCTTAGGAGCTGGAAAAAGTCTCATGCTATTTATTGTTAAGTAAATAATATGGGTAATATCTTTCCAATGTTCTCTGTCAACATTTGTGATAAAAGTTATCTAATGTAGATAACTACGTACAGAAAAATATTGAGTAGAAAAACAGGTCGATACTGATGTACAAAGTTCTTCCGTCATCGACATGACGATATCGCGTATCTTTACTATGATACGTTATATACACCACACCCTAATTCTTTTTTTATTTACTTACTATTCCTTACATCAATTAGGACAATCGAGATCACGCGAACATAGGGCTTCCCCAATTGAATGTTGATTGATGAACAAAACCAATGTTCTACAAAATGTAAATAGAATTCTCTCCTATTTTTACTGTTTTTTTTTTGTTTAAATTATTTTGGTAATGTAAATATTCAGGTTTCTTTTTAAATTGGTCATATATACTAATATTATGAAGAGGTAAAGTTTGCGAGGTTGAAGAGGGTAATCTCTGGATCTACTGAACCAATTTTGACATTTCTTTCACCAGTAGAAAGCTACATTATTTCTGAGTGACATAGGCTATTTTTTTTATCCAGAAGACGGGTCCTATGGCGTGGGCCACGGGAGCAAAGCCGCGGGGAACAGCTAGTATTAAATTCATGCAATTTCTTAATAAGACTTTCAAATGAAGATTGGGGTGGCTTTCTTGAGGCTAGAGATTTTTCAATTAAATACCTAAATGATGTCTGGTAGATTGAATTGGGATGCTAGTAACAAAATAAAAAGTTGTATACTAGATTAGCACATAGACCACTTGGCAGCCAAAACGAATCACAAGAACATCTATTATATGAATATAATCACAATATTATGGTTTTCATGATACTTAAAACTAAGACCATAAAATCTGCAACTCCTTTAATGTGTTCTAAAACATATAGGTAAAGTTATTTATATTATCCATGCCTGGGCTACATCTTATTGTTAAACAAAATATTTGTACTTGTCGAGAAACTAGATCAAATTAGATGTAGATTGTTTTACACTATGTGCCGTACATACTACTATACCTATCTAAGTCACTTATATATATTGCAAATCACTAATCTATTCTAAAAGCAGATTGTATATGAAAATGTTCAGAAATGTAACACAAGGTTTTTTAAATAAAGAAAATCTAAATACACTTGCAAAAACGATTACTTTGATCAAAGACTTTGTAAATGCATTTTTTTGTATATCTAGTGAACTTTTGTGAAGCACACAGGCTTCTGTAAGATAATATGAGCCTAGCCAAGCAGTCAGTTTTACTAACTAAGAATAAGTAAACCAATGGATGTATCAAACTTGCCCTTATGGCAATGAACATATGCAATGAGATAACCCAGCGTCTTCAAAGAACTAGGTGAGGTCAGTAACTGAAACTACATATGTATGTAGCATTATCTCTGTAGTGGTTAGAAAAATATTACTATCAGATTTGTACTTTACATTAAACTTCCATTCACCACAGATTAAATCAAAGACATTAAATTTATGATTAAAATACTTTACACAAAAACATTTTAATGATAATTAGCCTTGCATATCACTAAGACATTTAGTAATAGTATGCTATATATTATCTGTGGTAATAGTAAAATCTTCTTTTTATAGTTTGTTTGTTTTTTTTGCTAAATGCCACATTGAAAATTACTAATATTAAATAAAGATTGCAGTTTAATTTAATTACATGAAATTGACTTAATCTCATTTATTATTTTCCATATTATGATTAGAATTGTTGGCACTTAAAATTTGTATTTAATTCAAGTAAAACTTAATGAGTTATGCAAGTAAAAATTATAAATCTTTTCAGAACATTAAACAATCATTAGGCAGAGATGTGTTGTTTTTTTTATTTTTTTTATTAACACATCACTCTCATTAAAAACATTAATAAATAATAGTGTATTGGAGGTCATTATAGGTCACAAAGAATGTATTAATGAGAATAATGCCCTTTTAAATATGTATGGTTTAAGGCTGAATAATATAGCTTATCACAATCTTGTTATAATAACTACTAATAAGAAAGTTTCTAGAAACATTAATCTATTTGTCTTTTCATTAAGAACCAACTGATAACAAGACATTATGAATGACAATATTGAATAGGATAAGTGGACATACAACACAAACTTAAAACATAGTTTGTATGAACATGTAACCTAATGAGAAGTTGTGTAATAATTTACATTTCAAATAAGTGCACCAAGGTCTCGCGTACTATAATCCCTACGACCTACACATAGATTTATTGAAAATTTTATGCATTCAAATACCTTGATGAAATTACAGTAGTACGCATGTCATAAAATGCATAGCGTTTTCGTGAAAATCAATGGATCACATGATTTATCCAATGAAGTCACATGACCAAAATGCACATAATAGGAGCAAGCAATTATTTTAACATGGAAAACTGATAGTAGCTCTAAAAACCGTTCTCAATGTTACATAACTGAGGGCATGACCATTTAATACTTACCATTGTTAACATTACCACTGCCACTCTTGTCGCTCACGGTATTATTCGCTGGACATTTTTTCACTTTTTGAGGAGGAATTTGCGTGGAGTTATCATTCACTTCACTACCGAGAGCCATCACAACACGAGGAATCAATCCGGTTCAGATTGACCGCAACGAACACGGCTCCACTCAGCTGAAAGAACACATGCGGTAGACTTAAGGTTCAATTTGGACTAACAAGATTTCGAAATTCAGTATAACCCGTCAAAATAAAGTACACTTCTTCCTAACAAATCTATGGCATAATTTGCGCCTACAGAATATTATAGGTTTATAGTACAGTAGTACCAGAGGAAAAACGTAATTTTCAATGTGAGTTAAATGACGAAAATGACTGATTCATTGCTGTTTAGTAAATAAAATTATTTGACGTTTTGTTGAATATGCAGCAAGCTATACCAAATGATTTCGTTTGTACGTACTATTTTTTTTCCTCTTCGACAAAAGAGACATCTAGCGACAAGCGATCCAACTTTTAAATCAATGACGTCTATTAATTGATGACATTCCTTAATACGTTCAAAATTAAAAATTCAACCAGCGTGAGATTTAAACTCTATGCCAGGTAACATGGGCAGGAAAATTATGGGTTCGGTTCTATGGGGTTTTCAGACTTCGAAAAAGGTGGTCGTTCCACTATACTCGACTGTATTATTTTTATTGTGTAATCTTCAACTCGGTTCCTCCCTCAGTGCTGAGGGGCGTGACAAGTAGATATTGGGCCTTAGTTAAGCTGGGTCCACAAGACAGTCGACACGCAGCGAGGATTTTTTATGTTCTGATCACTCGTTCTTTTTTAATAAATGCTCGTGCATATTGCGCTACTTATACGGGACTCCAACCCACTAAAACTCCACTGTGTCCTCCTGTGCCGCAGGAACACGGGCACGCATTAGCACTCGACCGTGAACCCGCACCCAGCTGTCCGTCACCGGACCCTCCTCTGGGGATAATCCCTTATCACCGGCGCACCAGAAAACATTGCGCGCCGTGACCACCCAAAGTGGTAGGTGGCGGGGCCACTGACCAAACCAGCACAAGGCCGCCAGACGACCCCTTGGGCCCCTGTGATGGATTAGGTCAGTGGCCCTACCAACTACAATCACTTGTACCACTTTTCCACCGCAGAGGATAGGGACCGTCCCTGTGGCCGGACCGTGGACGCCATCAGGCGGTGGCGGCCCCGTCCAAAAAGCGGAAGGTAGGAAGATCGGCATACCACAATACCAGCACTCCTCTCCCGCCACGGCCTCCAACCCTCAGCCGCGATATCGCTAGGATGCCCCATACTACATCGCGGCCCGCCTCAGTTGCGATGTCGCCTCTGTTACCAAGCGGCACCGCAACCTACTTGTTATCCGCTACGTCAGCCGTCGACTTACTCGACAAAAACCCTGACGAGCGGCCGCTCCTCGAATTCCTCTTCGCTTCACCGTGGGTGACCAAGCCACGGCTACTGAGCCCCCACGCTCGACACTTGATTGCGTAAACATAAACGTTCTCATTTTGTATACGTATGTCACAAAAAGTGGTTTCCCGGTTTCCCCTTACTGTCACCAGACAGCGCTTAGCCAGAGGCCTTAGTGCGAGTTTTTTAACATACTCACTCGTGATAACGTAAACGATCTCTTATGTCAAAATGTATACAAAAAAAGAGGTTTCTCCTTACCTTTCCCAGACGGCGCTTATCCAATTTCAATACAAATTAATATTTACTTTGACGTGATTGAGCGTGAGTAAAAACACTGTTGAGTTTTTGAAATGAAAGGGAGCGCAGGGTTGCTGATCTCTTTAGATTGGACAGCGTCAACTAATATTATAAGTATTATATTGCAAGGAAACAGAAACTTTTCAAAATTAAGTACCTTAATTATTATTGTTTGTCTTGCCATTTTGTCACATTGCTGGGCAAATGCCTCACCCAAGTCCTTCCAGACATTCTTTTCCCGCACTGTCTCAAAACAGCCCTCATGATACGCTTCCAAATCATCACGGTCTCGCCACCTCTTTCTGCACCGGCACGGTAAAAATATATACAGTATTCTATCTTCATGCAAATGGTCGGAACGCGAGTAATGCCTACGCGAATCGAGCTGAGCCCACACTCAATATAACTACCAGTCGCGGACGCGCCGCTGTGACGAACGAACGGTGTGCTGGTTTTGTAAGTAAGCGTTCGATTTGTGAATATTTTATTCAAATACGTACAAGTACTTACTTACTTAATATGTCAGAGAGCAATTATAGCCTATATTGTGCTGTTTTTGGATGCTTGAATTCTTCTCTAACGCACCCAGAGATAACATTTTTTGAATTACCTGTAACCTCCGAAAGGCAAGTAAATAAAAAAAAAAAAAAACTAACATAATAATACGTAATTTGTTTCTTTTTTTAATAGGTAGGTATTTCGCTTTTTTGTAGTTGAGTAAAATACCTGGATCAATAAATATAAATAAGTGGATAGGGTGATTCACACACAAGTCACCTACCTACGCTCAGGCACAGGCTCGGTTAAAAAAAAAACTAGTAGGTAGTTTCCCAGGCTAGGCTATCTAGTTACTTATGTACTTAGCTACTTACATATATTACGTATATTTAATTAGAAAAATATCATTATGAAATGATTACTTATGAGATTAATAATTGGTAGGTACCTACCTAGTAAGATTTTAAATAAGTTTAGTAAAAAAATATAATATTTACCTCAGATTAGAGAAAAAAACTGAGATATTTATAATCACAAAACTAGAAAAAAACTCAAGTAGGTAGAGGCGGGCGGCCCTAACGCGTGTTTCGGTGACGAGCGCTTGTAGGCACTTAATTCAAGGTCAGGGCCGAGTCACAATACTGTTACATAACTTTACCGTGGCACCGGCCTCGATGGCGCCTACCATCTGCAGGCACCCACTGTGTGCACTTTTTCAGACAACTCACCCACAATATATTTTTTGAACATAAGTATAATTTATATTAATTTTAATCCACCTATTGTCACGAATACCAATTCTGCACAGTCGGAACAACCACCCGACCAAGGTTGGCCAATCATGGTCATTAAAATAGTAATCTTTGGTTCAACCACCGTCTACACGGGGTTTTTTTTTAGTTGGTGCCCCAACCGACTAAACAGCTTGGTCGGAACAGCTAGCTACATATCAGTAATCTGTGGTCGGAACATCCGCCAGACTGTGTAGAAGCGGTTTAAGTGCAGGTTTCTTCATGATGTTTTTCTTCTTGGTACCAGTAATGTTCGAATATACATAATTATATGAATTGAAAAAGTTAAAGGGCTTATTACACTACATGGTATTCAGAGCCCTATACTCTAAATTCAGGGTGGTATAATAATCATTAGGGAGTTAGGGTAACCAAAATATCGCCCTTATTGACCCGGAATGGTGAAGTGACCCGGTATTCAAGATGGTGTTATAACTATTAGGGAGTTAGGGTAACCAAAATATCCATCTTATTGAGACGGAATGGTGAAGAGACCCGGTATTCAGGGTCCTGAACATCGGGTCACTTCACCATTCCGTGTGTAGTGTAATAAGCCCTTAACATTGGTTGGTATAAACCTGCTCGGATTTGATCCCATCCACTTGAGTGGATAGCCTTCACCAACTCACGTCTTATGCTTGAACATGAGTGGACCACTGGACTATCAGCCGCGGATAGGTTCAGAATAAATAATGATTATTAAAAGGTAGGTGGTAGTCGTATTTATTTGTAAAAAAGTTTTTTATTTTTCTCTTTTTAGTTGAGGTCCAGAATAGATAGTGTACCAAAGTGAACTGTACACATCTGCGTACCCCTTAAAAGCGTACTGGCGCGATGGTGTTATGAAATGGTATAAACAATAAACAGACATGCTATTGCAGCAATCCCGAGAAATTTGTTGTCATTTATTGAAGAGTTCTGTTGTCTGTCTGTTATCTTCGAAGTTCTTCATCAGATTTTCCCTTTGATTTTAACCATTTTTTAAATGGGACTAATTTGGGAACATACCCTTTCAAACAAAAAAAAAATCAAAATCGTTCCACAATTGACGGAGATATCGGTGAATATACCCAAAAAATAAAACAAACAATGTCGAACACCTCCTCCTTTTTAGAAAATCGGTTAAAAATAAAGTCATTACTTATTTAAACTTCATGTACAATAGTGGAACAAAGGTGGACTTAATGCCACAAGGCTCAACCTTTGGGTTAAAAAGGACACCGTTGTGAACGGGTATAAAAAAATATCTGTTAAGATTCCGACGAACTTAGAACCTCCTCCGTTTTTTGAAGTCGGTTAAAAATAATAACGTGTATAAGAAAATATATATGATGAGACATGAGGTCTGAAGGTTTCAAAGTTTTATCATCATCATCATATCAGCCGAAAGACGTCCACTGCTGGACATAGGCCTCCCCCAAGCGTCGCCACATTGACCGGTCCCGTGCATCTCGCAACCAGCGGATCCCCGCAACCTTCACCAGGTCATCGGTCCACCTGGTGGGAGGCCTTCCAACGCAACGTCTTCCGGTTCGCGGTCGCCATTCCAGAACCTTTCTGCCCCATCGGCCATCCGTTCTGCGAGCAATGTGCCCTGCCCACTGCCACTTAAGTTTGGCAATTCTTCGGGCTATGTCGGTAACCCTGGTTCTCTTGCGGATCTCTACGTTTCTGATTCGATCACGCAAGGAAACTCCGAGCATAGCCCTCTCCATTGCCCTTTGAGTGACTGTAAGCTTTCTGATAAGGCCCATTGTAAGCGACCACGTCTCAGAGCCATATGTCATCACTGGCAACACACACTGGTCATAGACTTTCGTCTTGAGACACTGCGGTAAGTTGGACGAGAAGACACCGCGCAACTTCCCAAACGCTGCCCAGCCGAGTCGGATTCGACGGTTGACCTCTTTCTCGAAGTTGGCCCTACCCAATTGGATCGTTTGTCCCAGGTACACATAGTCGCCCACAACTTCGAGTGTAGAGTCTCCAATCTTGATAGGAGTGGGTGTAACATGGGCATTCAACATCAACTTAGTTTTGTCCATGTTCATCCTAAGACCCACTCTTTCGGAAGCTCTACTGAGATCATCGAGCATTGTACTGAGGTCCTCCATGGTCTCAGCCATAACCACTATATCGTCGGCAAACCGAAGGTGAGTGATGTACTCGCCATTGACGTTGATGGCTAGCCCTCTCCAGTCCAGAACCTTGAAGACATCCTCCAGTGCAGCGGTAAAGAGCTTCGGAGATATTACGTCTCCCTGTCTCACACCTCGCTGCAGAAGGACGGGTTCCGAGGTCTGATCCTGGAGTCGAACTGACATTGTGGCGTTTTTGTATAAACACTTCAACACTTCGATGTACCGGTAGTCAATTTGGCACCGTTGGAGAGACTGCAGTACAGCCCAAGTCTCGATCGAGTCGAAGGCTTTCTCGTAGTCCACAAACGCTAAACAGAGAGGCTGTACTCTTCGGTCTTCTGTATAACCTGCCGCAGCGTATGTATGTGGTCTACGGTGCTGAAGCCTTTACGGAATCCGGCTTGTTCGGGAGGCTGGAAATCGTCAAACCTGCGTGCGAGACGATTCGTGATGACTCTTGAAAACAGCTTGTAGACATGGCTAAGGAGTGTGATGGGCCTATAGTTCTTCAGTAGGGCATTGTCACCCTTCTTGAAGAAGAGTAAAGATAATAGAAAAGTTTTATTGTAGCGGTTTAATTATATAATTATTCCATTATAGCGGGCGTGCAACACTTGTGACGGTCACTTCATTTGACTTCACAACGGAGTTAGGGTCTTGTAAAACGACCGAGTAGTGTAATAAGCGTCTCCCGAACTATACCCCTTTATAAGGGCACACACGATATTCAGGGCACACACGATATTCAGGGCACTAAATTCTAATTTAGAGTAGTGTAATAAATGCTAGGCAGCTAGGGTCCCCAAATTTGCGACCGAAGAATTCGGGGACACGATATTCAGGGCCCTGAATACCGTGTAGTGTAATAAGCCCTTTAAATTGATTATGCCTTCGTGTAGTTGGGAAGAATGTTTATCCAATACGATTTGATGTCGAGTGTGAACCGCAGTGACACACCACTGTGGGGTTACTCGTGCTAAATGAGCTTTCGACCCAATTCGACCTTTAAGTCATAAATGTCAAATACGTCAAAACATAATTTTCTATTTCTCAGTATCTTCGACGTTTTCAGGCGTTTTATCTGTGTTTTCGAATACTGGCAACCTCGATGAAAATGTCAAACAAAGCAACAGCCAAACGTAACCAAAATAATTTATTGAAAAAAACAATTTTGTAAGGAAAATAAACTATTTTCTTAGGTGTTTACCACAGTTTTTATAGTGGCGTCCGAAAATTATTCTAAGGTTGTATTACTGGGCAGTATAAAATAATCAGTCATTTGTATTGGATACATTTGTTTGTTTTCTTTAAAGGAAGCAACAGACCGCCTGATATGAATAATTACTGCACTGAATTAATGATTAAAGCCGAAATAATTCAGCAAACCTGATGAAGTAATTCTATTATGGCTGATATTTTATTAAACGTGTGTCTTAATTACAGAAAATGCTAGACGGGTGGTACTGCCGCTCTATAGCAAACATGCAAGCAAGCGAGGCGAGTGTGAGCAATAACGCTCCAGCGGATCCCCCGCAGGCGCGTGACTCTCACAAGGACTATTCTAGTGACAGCAGCAGTGAGCCTGAACCAGAACCTAATTACAGGGCTCAGTACATGGCCTTAAAAAAGAAACTCAAGTATCTCATTTATGTAAGCTCAACAATATATTTATTTTTTGCCTACTTCCTACTAATATTTTAAATGTAAAAGTGTGTGAGTATAGAGTTAATCTTTCATTTTAAACTACAGAATGAATTTTGACTCTGGAAAAGTGATGTGGTCATTGATTCAGACCGTAAACCCCTGCAAAGTATTTTTTTAAATCTTTAGATTCCATTGCAGCTCTCCTGCTGCAAATGACGTTAAGAGTTTAAGGTTATGAGTTGGTGGTCACTAATAAGCTTGGAAAGTAGATATATCTACTTACTATGAGCTTATACATCAAAAGATACACATATAGGCTATGATTTATAAAGATATTGGGAGAAGTACTAATTATACATAAGCGCGGCACCTAGTCTACACCAATATTATAAAGAGGACAGATTTTTTTGTTTGTATGTTTGTACTGAATAGGCTCTGAAACTACTGGACCAATTTTATAAATTCTTTCACCTATGGAAAGCTACATTATTCCCGAGTAACATAGGCTATAATTTTGACGGGAGCGAAGCCGCGGGGCTCAGCTAGTGTAATATAATTTACAATTAACCTGCAATTTTTTAACACTCAATTTGTCTTACTACCATAATAAAACTTAAATTACCAAAAACTAGAAGTTTTTTTTTAAATTATCTGTTTTATTTATTTAGTCTAATTAAACTACAGTTTTTGTGTTGTACGCTTTTCAGGAGAATGAATGCTTTCAAGATGCCCTGAGATGTAGTCAAAAAAGATTATTGAAGGTATCAAGAGACCGCAGTTTTCTTCTTGACCGTCTTTTGCAGTATGAGAAACCAGAAAGTACCACATCAGAGAGTGAGGACACAGAATCTTCTGATGATCCTGAATACTATCGCATGGATGTTAAAAGGTATAACAAATAGTTTACTTTTATAGCTTGTGCCAGCGGCTTTGCGGCATGAAAAGTGTTTTGTGTGTGCATCCAAACGGAACATTATACTGGGATTAAATTAGTCCGGAATAGCCTATGTGCTATTCCAGATTATGATCTATCTATGTGCCAAATTTCATCCAGATCTGTTCTGGCGTGATTAAGTAACAGACATCCATACTTTCGCATTTATAATATTATATATATATAAGTAAGTTTGATAATGTAAATTAATGATAAATATTGCAGTACCTTCTTAATTTGTGTAAAAATCACAAGAATCAACCGTTTTTTTTTATTTACTTAAATATTGAGCTACAGATTTGTAAGTACATTTAACTTGCTTCATATTTGGTTATCACATTGGTTGAATCCAATGCTAATAGAAAATGCCTATTAGATGGCAACTCCAAGGCTGCTAGTTGTTAAACTTTAATTCAGAACATGTATGGAGAGTTATTTTTTTTTTTGGCTTTTGCAGAAAGAAAATGGAAGCCAATGCTGCCAACCAGAATATGTCGGCAAGCTCTTCAGTCAAGGGTTCAAATGCAATAAAGAGAAAAAGGGCAACTGTTCCAAAGAAGCCACCCAATGCTAGTCATCTTGTAAGTATGCAGGTTGCTGTGTCAATAAACAG
Source organism: Orthosia gothica (assembly GCA_949775005.1). NCBI lineage: Eukaryota > Metazoa > Arthropoda > Insecta > Lepidoptera > Noctuidae > Orthosia > Orthosia gothica. The sequence goes on along the minus strand of OX459034.1, from coordinate 28,141,807 downwards.
GATGTGTCTGACACCAATGCGAGGGTTTTTCGTAGGCTTTTGCCTATTTTTGAAAAAAAACATTGAAATCAGCACTAATTCCCTTTTTCATAAAAAATAGTATTGAAAATAAAACTTAAAAGTGCTATCAGCTCTCTCGCCCGGCTCGCCGACAAGGAGAATAACTAAAAATCTAATCAAGCTAGCTAAGAATAACGATTTTGAACTGATTACAGTAAAAAAGGCAGTATTTTTTTATAAATTAGGTAAGTTTCGAATACTAGGGTTTCCAGAATCATGTACTGAATCCATAGTATTTTCTTTGCGTCGGTTTCAGACACGCCTTTTCTAACAAGGGATGATTGCTAAAAAATTGTATAAAGCAGTCAAATTGTACATGACTCACACTAAAGGTGCAATTGTGATTCTGTAATTGCAATAACATGTTACCTTTTAAAAACTGCACATTGATATGTCAAAAGCCTGTTTTTGTTTTGGTAAGATTTAATTTTTGACAATTGCTTTTAAAGTCATAATATTGACTGATAAACACAAAGTATTAAAACACTATCCATAGAAAAAAACATAACAGCCAGTTTATTAAATTCTATTGTAAATCGTGTAACCTTTGTAATTTTTTTCAGCACCAGTCCAGTGGTTCAATGCTGTCCAAAGTTTCACCGGCGTTGGGTTTCGGCCTGTCAGCTGGTGATGGCCACATGACTCCCGAGGAAGTAGAGCGCCACCTGCAGTCTCGACAGTCATACATGGAACTGTTGCCTGAGCGTGCTCCACCCACGGTGCCAACTGAGATGTTTAGCAATGATCCATCACTGGACAGGTAATTCGAAACTTGGTACTCATTATGTTATTGAAATTTGTCAAAACAACACCTTGTTCTTCTTTTTGAGTCGATGGATAACTCTTTAAATATTTTGGGACCAGTTATAGGCAGCCACGCCGAACTTACTCAAAACTTTATTTTTATTTTTCACTATCACCTGATCGATAGTAAACGATGATGAAACAAAACACCAAAAAATTTTAATTGTTGTTAAGGGAAGGGAAGTAGGAACATAGGTTAGGTTAAGACGGGCTGGTGTCCGCAACTCCACGTCCAAGCGCGTATTTTGCGTACGGGTGGGATTCGTCTTCCTCACTCGATCCATCCCAGCTCCTCGAGGAAAGCCAGCAGCGCCTTGGTGTTGCCAACTATTCCCTGTACGGTACCTGAGTCACCGAGGAATTTGGCCCTGTAACCAGCGATTACTGGGCAGCTTAGGAGCAGGTGTGCTGCTGTCTCTTCCTCCTCCATGCATGCCCTGCACAGTGGGCTGTCCGTGATCCCTAAGACAAAAAGATGCTTGTTAAAAGTCCCATGGCCAGTTGTTACGGCTGTGACTGCACGTAACTGTGGTTTTGACAGTCTCAAGGCTTTCTGCGTAAACCGGCCATCTAACGAGGGAAGCGCCTCCTTGGCCTGCCTGCACTCACTATGGTCATTCCACAATTTGTGGTGTTGTTCCCTGGTGCGCTTTCTTACCAGATTCCGGAGGTACCCGAAGGGTAGTGGTACGATGGGTTCTGGTCCCACCGCCACCATACTGGAACCTCTTCGGGCCAGCTCATCCGCTGCATCATTACCTCGAGAATCGCTGTGCCCCTTGATCCATTGGATGGTTACTCTATTGCGTGTACCGACCTGGTTCAGTCGTTGGTGACATTCGTGTATAAGTCCCGAGCTAACCGTGACGCTGCTCAGTGCCTGCAGGACGGCCATGCTGTCCGAGAGAATGCGTATAGGGAAGTCCTCAACCTCCCTGGCTAGGATAGCAGAGGCTGCCAAGGTGATGCCCAAGCACTCAGCCTGAAACACTGTGTTATGAGCCCCAAGTGGCGTGGCCAGGTGGATGTTGAGGTCTTCCGAGAAAACCCCCGCACCTGTGCCTGTACCTGTCTTGGATCCGTCTGTGAAGATCCGTAGCTCGTCCGGGCGTAGCCCTTCACAACGGTGGTCCTCGTGCAGTTGGATCCTGTATTTTTTGTCAAAGATGAATTGCTTAGGTATCCGGTCGTTGATTGCTTTTGTTAGGGGGAGTTCGATGTTGAGCTCCTCCAGCAGAGCGGTGTGTTGTGTCTCCCTCTTACCCCATAGATCCAGTGCCTTGAGGCGTACTGCCGCCATCGTTGCCTCTTGCTGTATAAACAGGTGGAGAGGGGGGAGTCCAAGCATGGCTTCTATCGCAGCAGTTGGAGTAGTCCTCATGCAGCCCGTTATTGCCATGCAGGCCAGTCTTTGCATGCGTTGTAATCTACTCACGGCAGTACTTAGCTTGGTGCGAGGCCACCACACCACGGCCCCGTAGGTGACCATGGGCCGAATCACCGCGCCGTACAGCCAGAGTATGATTTTGGGGGAGAGTCCCCACTTTTTGCCTATCATTTTCTTGCATTGCCAAAAGGTGATACATGCCTTGCTTAGTTTGTTGTCCAGGTGACTGCTCCAGTTTAACTTACAGTCAAGTATGACTCCCAGATACTTAACCTCGTTGGACAACTTCAATTCCGTGTTGAACAGCTTAGGTAGGCGGAAAGGGCCTAGAACTCTTTTCAGCGTAAACATGACTAGTTCAGTTTTAGAGGGATTTACCGATAGGTCATACTCCCCGCACCACCGCTCCACTATACGCAGAGCTTGCTGAGTGAGATTGCAGATAGTTCCAGTCACCTTCCCAGGCACGAGGATTGCTAGATCATCTGCATACCCAATTGTATAGTAACGGTGTTCGTTGAGTCTGGTGATGAGATCGTTGATTACCAGATTCCATAGTAGGGGGGAAAGCACTCCTCCCTGCGGGCAGCCCCTGGCTATCAAGGCCAGCTGCTGTTCTCCCTCCAGACGACCTGCTTGTTTGCTTAACATGTTGGTTATCCAGTCAATTAGTACCTGATTTACTCCGTGCTTGGAGAGTGCAGCACCGATGCTGGAAAAGTTTGTCTTGTCGAAGGCCCCTTCGATGTCTATGAAGGTGCCCAGGCAGGTGCCTTTCTGATGGATTGCTTCCTCTATTTGGCCTACCACCAAATGAAGAGCGGATTCAGTAGACTTGCCCGAGCTGTAGGCGTGTTGGTTACCATGTAGAGGTAGTGATATTAAGGCGCCATCGCGTAGTTCCCTCTCGCACAGCCTTTCCATGGTCTTAAGTAGGAACGAGGTCAGGCTGATTGGTCTGTAGGACTTGGCGTTTGTATAGTCTCCCTTGCCGGGCTTTGGGATGAAAATTACTTTCACTTCCCTCCAACCTTTTGGAACGTGTCTTAAGGCCAGTCATTAGTGGCAAGAGTCTATCCGCCACAGACTTACCTCCCCACTGCAGAAGCGCAGGGAACACTCCATCTGGACCTGGTGCCTTAAAGGGATGGAAGCTATTGATGGCCCACTGGAGTTTTTCCAGCGTGATCACCCTGTGTGCGTAGAGCCAGTCGTCGTTAGTTGGTGTCTGAGTGGAATCCTGCCAGTTAGTTACCTGGACGAAGACGCTTCCTGGGAAGTGTGTTTCAACTAGGACGCGTCTCGCTTCTTCAGGTGATGTGGTGAGTGTGTTGTCGGGTTTGCGGATTGTGGCGAGCTCAGGTGTATTCTGCTGTGCCAGTACTTTCCTTACCCTGTTTGCTTGTTGGCAAGATTCAATGCTACCACAGTATTTACGCCATCCTGCGGTACGTCTGAATCTGATGCATTTTTTATAGCTGGATTTGGCCTCGTAATAGGCGTCCTAGTCCTCATCCGCGCATGTGTTCATAGCTCTGTTCAGGGCCTTTCTTACCTTCCTGCGTTTGCGTTCCAACTCCGCGCCCCACCAGGGTTGTTTGCCCGGTGTTTTCCGTGGCACTGTTTCCGGGCAAGCGGTATGGTAGCTGCTTATCATTGTCTCAGTAAGTTTACTTACCTGCAAGTCTAACTGCGATGTGCTCGCAGTAGTTAGTGCCGTGTATACGGGCGCTAACTTTGAATCAAGGGTGCGAGTGTAGACGGCTCTATCCGTGTTGCGCGGATTGCGCCGAGGCGGTACAGGTGCTACACAGGCCTGCATGTCAAAGCGGATCCACCTGTGATCCGAGCAGGAGGCCTCGTTGGAGACCTGCCATCCAGTGGTGATTTCTGCTGCGCCTTCTGTCGCCAGAGTCAGGTCGATAATTGTGCGACTGCGTCTTGTAACAAACGTCGGTACCGCGCCTGTGTTTAGTAGGGATAGGTTAGTTGTAAACAAGTAGTCCACTAATGCCTTACCCCTTTCGTTTTGCGTATCCATTCCCCACAGAGGGTGATGTGCGTTAGCGTCAGTCCCAATGATGATCTCTTCCCCGTTGTTCTCGCATTGGGTTACGAGACGGACAAGGTCGTGCGGGGGTGGGGTCTCTGCTTCAGGCATATAGGCCGAGGCGAAGACGATCGACATCAGAGTGTCACCACGCTGCATTGACAGCCTAGCTGCAGAGATATCTCTGCAACAGAAATTGTTTAGAAGCTGTGCTTTGAGGTTACCTGTAACAAAAATACACGCTCTAGGGTGATCATGGTTAGAGGTAACAAGGAGCTTACCACCTAGGTTTGTCAGTCCTTTGATTTGGCCGCCCCTAATCCACGGCTCCTGAATCAGGGCAATGGCCGTGTGTTGAACCTCCAACCACTTGCGCAATTGGGCCGTCGCTGTCTGGCTGTGGTGGAGGTTTGCCTGCACTATGCTACAGGTTGACGAAGGGGTCGCCATCACGGGTGGGGCCCTCCTCGTCTTCTTCTAGCTGCAGACCGGCGAAGGCGTCTCCCTCGATGAAGTCATCCTCCACCGGGCCAGAAGCCGGCGACAGTGTGATGTCATCCGGCTCCCCGCCCGACAGAGGAACAGTGATCGCGTCATCGATAGGGGTGGCCAGCACAGCAGCTGCAGTGGGTTCGGCCGCGGATGTTTCCGGGTTGATTGGCGGAGGGTTGCTCTCCCTTGCGTTGACGAGCTGCCTTGTGGCCGGGTCCCAATCTCGAGGGACACACACAAATTTGCCGTTGGCCCCCTGGAACTTGATGTACACCGAGCCCAGGCCAAATGACAGCCTGCGCTCGGCGCCCATCAAGGTCGGGATCTGGTCCTCGGGGACACCTAGAACCACAAACCAGCACGCCTTTTGCCTCTCCGAGCGAATAATGACCCACCTTCTGATGTCAACCCATGGGTTTTGATACCAGAGTGTCCTCGCTGCTATATTGAGGTCCTCATACACCCCACTGTCATCCGGTATGACAATCCCGCAACGCACTTGCTTCTGAAGCTCTGATTGGCCCTTGACGACTAGCACGGTGCCAGCCTGGTCGGCCAAGTCGGGCACCGCCCTCTTCAGCCAAGCTAAGGTGTAGTCGTTGCTACACCATAGCTTGAGCGCTCCATTGCCAAATTGCGGCTTGGCGGTAAAGGACGGCGTCTGGCGCTCGGGTGTCTCCATAGTGGGGGATAAGGCCTCTTCTATGATTCTTCTCTGAATCGACCTAGTGACCACATCCGACACTTCTTTGGTAATGGCGCCCGTGCGCTCGCAGGTTACCGCGACGCACAGGTGAGAACTGGCAGCCCGGGCGTAGCTCATCGATTCAACCCGCCCGGACCGGTCAAGCCGCTGCCGCTTGTGCTCCCCACGAGGCGACAAGGTCTCGTTGAGAGCCCGCTTGGCACCGGCCTGACCCCCCCGGGCGGCCTGCTGCGACGAGGTTGCCGTCTGTGTTGGGCCGCACGCCACCGGTTGGCTATTGTCGGATGCAGGTTGCGCTTGCTTCCCCTTTAAGAAGCTAAGAGAGGCCTTAGCCTTGCCTCTCCTCTGTTCCTGCCTTCTCTCCTTCCTGTTCAGGAACTTTTTGCCCTGGGCGGCAGGGACTGTCGGCTCCGCGGGATTTGCGGGGAGGGCAAGGGCTTGTTTTGTTCTTTTTTTTACCCTTGCCCTTACCTTTGCGAGTTTGCACCTGCCAGGTTGGTGCAGACTCTCCACTGCCATATACTCCCATCTGGCTGGAGGCAGCGACCTCGGAGGATGTGGCCTTTGGTGCCACAGTTGGAGGAGGATTAGGAGGAGGATGCCTAGGAAGGCTTGGGTTAGCGGTGGGATCTTGCAACCCCAGCTCACCTGCCCTTGCCGTGGGGAGGGAAGGGTCAGTGCTGGTCCCATGCAGCCTTGAACCCTTATGACTTAACGGTTGGGACAATACACTGAACGCAGCGACGTTAACCACTGGTCCAGGGACACGCGGTGTGCTAAGTGCACTCCGTTTACTAATGCTACCCGTTCTGGGTCCTGCAGCTTTTGCCGCAGGTTTCCCAAGGGACTGTGCTTTTTTCCTGGTTGCGGTTTTCACCACAGCCGGAGGGGCGGCAACGGTTTTTACCGCAGCCTGAGGGGCGGCTGCGGTTTTCACCACAGCCTGAGGGGCGGCTGCGGTTTTCACCTCAGCCTGGGGGGCACCCACGCAGGAGCCGGCGGTGTTAACCGCCGGTCCCGGGGCAAGAGTTTTGTCAGCTTCCGCCGACTCCACCCTTAGGGTATTTAGAGGTATGCTAGATGAATACCGCTTGACTAGGCGTCGTTTAGGCTTGATATCTTCCTTCTTTTCTGAGCTAGAGTCTAGATGATCCTCAAACTCAAACTCTTCGGTGACATCTAGATCCTGTCTGTATGATGTTGATGCATAAGAATCAGACCCCGGTGGTTCATATACATCTTTTAAAAATGACTCTAGTGGCTCATAGAATATCCAGATTGGTTTGTAGATTTCGTCTTCATTGGTTCGTATAGACTGCAGTATTTTCTTATAATGTAATCGGAAAGCGGTCATCAAGGTTTCTTTCTTTTTCTTCAGTTCTGCAACTGGTATCTGCATGTTATACTCCAACCGGTTCCATGCTTCTTGCACCTTAGTTCTAGGAACATACACCTATTTCCTTTTTTGCTCCACCGTCGACCACATCATCGCTTACCATCAGGTGAGATAGTGGTCAAGCGCGAGCCTATAACGAATAAAAAAATAATTCCATTGGAAAAATATTTCGTGTTTCGCCTGTTGTCGGATTTCTATCAGGTGCCCTTTGCACTTGGTGCAGACCGGACACTCTCAATCGACTTGAAAATATATAGAGTTGTTAATACTCTTTTAACTTAAAGTAATTTATTTTAAAATTGGGGAGGAAGCTGCTAAGGCAAAATAGTTTTACAGCTCTATATAGTTCACGCACCGTATGGTGACGGACGTCCAGAATTTCACCATCCCATATCTTCCCATGGATGTCGTAAGAGGCGACTAAGGGACACACCAGAGAATGGGCAGCAGCGTTCTCTGTGCACTTTAACAACAAAGTGCGATCGCCAACCCGCCTGCCAAGCGTGGCGATTACGGCAAACCCCCCCAGAACAAAATTAATAACACAAAGAAAAAAGGCCGCGATTGCCCGGCAGCCCGTCTACCCTCGACTACGGTAGCGGTTGAGGCGATGGCGTAGCAAGGGGTGCGAAGAATCCCCGGAGTGGACCCGGCTATCTCAATAATCACTGGACCTGGCAACATATAACACGCGAACACTCCGGACCAACGAGAAGATAACCGAACTCGAGAAAGAATTGAACAGGTTACGATGGAGTATTATAGGGTTATCTGAACTCCGAAGAGAGGGGGAGGACTCGATAATCCTCAAATCCGGTTACCTGCTCTATTTCCGAGAGGGTGACCGGCAGTCCCAGGGTGGTGTCGGGTTTATCGTCCACAAGTCCCTTGTGAACAACGTGGTGAAGATCGAGAGTGTGTCGACCAGGGTGGCGTACCTTATACTCAGAATATTCGCAAAATATTCGCAGAAAGTCATACAGGTCTACGCCCCGACCTCGGCACATCCTGGCGACGAGGTAAAGACAATGTATGAGGATATCTCTAGAGGCAAGCATGGTTTCAAAACTCACTTCACCGTTGTCATGGGGGACTTCAACGCGAAACTGGGCAAACGAGACGAGGATGAGCTGCAAGTGGGGCAATTTGGAGTTACACGTCGAAACCACCGGGGTCACCTACTGAACTCTTTCTTCAGAAAGCGTGAAGTGGACCTGGCAAAGCCCTGATGGTGCAACTAAAAACGAGCTCCGTGGACGAATACAGCGATAGGTTCGTGGAAGCTGTCCATACGGTTGGGTCTAAGTTTTCACCTGCCTTACAGATAGGAAGTTCAAGCTCATGATGGAGAGGCGTGAGATGATCCTGCAGTCTTCAGACGATGTGTTGAAATACTTGCAGCTAAATAGACGGATCTCAAAGTCCTTGAAAAGCGACCTCTTGCACTTTAATACCGAAAGTATTAAAGACGCGATTGAGCGGAATAAAGGCTCCAAGGTCTTTCCAAGAGATCTGTCTATTAGGCAGAGCCAGCTTAAGAAACTGAAGACCGATGATGGCAGGATCGTATCCGCCAAACCAGAGTGAGACCTTCTGAGGGAGATCGAGAGATTCTACTGGCAGTTGTACACGTTAACCAGTAAACCCGTCGCGAATCTAGCGTATGACACTAGAGCTAGATTGACCCGACACTATACCGAAGACATTCCGGACGTCAGCCTGTATGAGATTAGGTTGGCTCTAAAACAGCTTAAGAACAACAAGGCACCGGGTGATGACGGAATCACGGCCGAACTTCTAAAGGCGGGTGGAAAACCAGTACTTAAGGCCCTTCAGAAGCCGTTTGATTCCGTCATACTTGAGGGGAAAACGATACAGGCATGGTGCAGGGATGTGGTGGTACTCTTCTTCAAAAATAGTGGCAATGCCCTACTGAAGAACTATTACTTCTTCTTACTTACTTCTTAGCCAAGTCTACAAGCTGTTTTCAAGAGTCATCACGAATCGTCTCGCGCGCAGGTTTGACGATTTCCAGCCTCCCGAACAAGCTGGCTTCCGTAAAGGCTTCAGCACCGCAGCACGGCAGGTTATACAGAAGACCGAAGAGTACCTGCCTCTCTGTTTAGCGTTTGTGGACTACGAGAAAGCCTTCGATTCGATCGAGACTTGGGCTGTACTGCACTCTCTCCAACGGTGCCAAATTGACTACCTACCGGAACGTCGAAGTGTTTGTGTTAACTGAGGCTTCCGAAAGTGTGGGTCTTAGGATGAGCATAGACAAAACCAAGGTGATGTTGAATACCCATGTTACACCCACTCCTATCAAGGTCGGAGACTCTACACTCGAAGTTGTGGGAGACTACGTCTACCAGGGACAAACGATCCAGTTGGGTAGGGCCAACTTCGAGAAAGAGATCAATCGTCGAATTTGACTCGGCTAGGCAGCGTTCGGGAAGTTGCGCGGTATCTTCTCGTCCAACCACACTTTCGTCTTGAGACACCGTGGTACCAGTCTATGACCAGTGTGTGTTGCCAGTGATGACAATGGCTCTGAAACGTGGTTGCTCACAATGAGCCTCATCAGAAAGCTTACAGTCAACCAAAGGGCAATGGAGAGGGCTATGCTTGGAGTTTCCTTGCGTGATCGAATCAGAAATGTAGAGATCCGCAAGAGAACCAGGGTTACCGACATAGCAAGAATTGTCAAACTTAAGTGGCAGTGGGCAAGGCACATTGCTCGCAGAACGGATGGCCGATGGCGCAGAAAGGTTCTGGAGTGGTGACCGCGAACCGGAAGACGTTGCGTTGGAAGTGCTCCCATCAGGTGGACCGATGACCTGGTGCAGTTTGCGGGGAGCCGCTGGATGTGAGACGCACGGGACCGATCAATGTGGCGACGCTTGGGGGAGGCCTATGTCCAGCAGTGGACGTCTTTCGGCTGATATGATGATAATGGGATGATATAATTCACACGGAAATAAATAAAAAACAACAATAAAGTGCTTAGTTCTGAATTTAAATTATTATATACGATAAATCTAATAGTGATGAAAAAAAAACCTCTAGTAACGATTGTGAACAAATAGCGTTTCAGTAGCCTAAATCTAAATTACAACATGTTTATGTGAATCATCATCAGCCTAGCCTTTTCCCAATTGTTGTTGGGGTCAGCTTCCAGTCTTACCGGATTCAGCTGAGTAACATTGCTTATGTAGCTTAATAAAAATATTATCTGTTTCCTTATGATTTGAAGAACATGCGATCATCATGAACAAGAGATCTTCCTGATAGTGCGACGCAATTTACATTGTGTCGATATGCGGTGTACGTTACCCCAGCAGGAAAGTGGCTCCTAGAGTGATATCTATGAGAACTTATATTTATGCAAAAATGTACGCCAAAAATTTAATAAAAAATTTTGTGTGTTCAGATTTTCTAGAATTGTTGTAACTTAAAACTATTGTATGTTAACTTAACACTATTGTTGTCGACGCACGACGGAACGGAACGAGTGATGATTACGAAGACTGGTTTTGGTTTACAGTTCACGGATAAAATAGTTTACTCATGAACGAGATTTTAAGCATCGACTTGATTTCGCAAAGTCGACGCACGACGGAACGGAACGAGTGATGATTACGAAGACTGGTTTTGGTTTACAGTTCACGGATAAACTAGTTTACTCATGAACGAGATTTTAAGCATCGACATTTTGCGTAGTCGACGTACGACGGAACGGAACGAGTGATGATTACGAAGACTGCCGAACCGAAGCAGTATGTAAATCTCGTTTATTTGGTTATTTTTTTTCTTATGGATTTTGTTTATGTACGTTATGTTTTTAGTCCTGATTCGAAATATGCATTACGTGTCGGTCAAGGCGAAATAATAAACTTTGTCATTACCTACTTTTTTTGTTCGCTAAAAGTGTAAAAAGTACTTAATAAATAAACAAAACTAACTAATTATAAATAGTGGATTGTGTATGAGTGTATAAAGTACTAATCGACTAGTAAACCAGTTTTTAAACAAAACGGCCTAATCCGGTCGTTCACTAAACGCTGCTGTTCAGTGTATGATGTAAACTAGTCGAAAATTAAACTGTTTTATGAACTAGTTTATCGTAGACAGTAAACCAGTCTCGTTTCGTCTACTGTAAAAACGTCGACGACCCACCACTATGAATAGTTCCTCGGGCATATCTACTGCGCATGTGCAAATAGCTGTCACATCGTAACGCAATAAGGCACGAGCAAAATATACGTTCTGCCAAACATATTTAATAATATATTTAAAATTAATTTATTGAAAAAAATCTACATCTAGAGTAATTAAAAACGCCTAAAATTAAGTATTAGTTTTATTTTACCTTTTATATGAATGATAATCTGTACATAACTAATTTTTAAAACTTTTCTCAAATAATAAAAACTCTGTGCGTCGGGCTGACGTTGGAGTTAAAAATTAAAAAAATACAGGAAAGTAAAAACCACTAGTGAACAAAAGTGACACTTTCCGCACAGTTTGACTGCTTGGAAAACCGCTCTTTTCGAGGACATGCATTGTAAAATACCTATCATAACTTAATTTACACATTCGTGCTGTTTGTCGCTAAGCAGTTAGGTTCTATGTTCCATATCTTGACAACTGCTGAACCGATTTTGATGAAATTTGCACTGTTCTCTAAGTTAAGAGATATTTAATCCAGTAAAAAAATAATGATCACGACCTGATAAGCACTTTCGGAGAAATGCGTGGCCAAACACGTATGTTTGGCCACGCATTTCTCCGAAAGTTACACTTATCAAATTTGACACATGTTTAGAAGAAGCCCATATAGAGTAACATATATAAATATTGTGCAATTTCAACAATATTACATACATACGTGTCGAATTGATTACCTCCTTCTATTTTGAAGTCGGTAATTAACGAGTAGCTCTTAATTTGTGCTTATTTGTGACAGAATTAGATTTAAGAAAAAATATAGAATTTTCTAGAAATCGCGCTTTTTTGAAAACCAAGCCAACCCAGCCAACCTTTTTTTTTCTAAGCATATTGTTTCATTATATTGTAGGTACACAAATAAAAATCCTTAAAACTATTCGTAAATCGATTAGATGGCCGGTCGAGATATGATGATTACAGATCGCTTCCGATGATTCGAGATTATAGTTAAGAGGAAACGGGGGTGGTCTTTTCTCCATACAAAAACTCTCGTCTGTTTTCTCTCTGGTTTATGAACTTAAAGCAATGATTTTTTACAGTAAAATAAATATCAACTTCTTCTATGTCCCTATGTTTTCCTTTTTGGTGATATATTATCCGTATAAGAACTAGAACCCTCTCAAAATGCTCAAAATTATCTGTATTGAGTCGCTGTCTTCAGAGCCTTAGTGTACAAATTTGATAACTATTAATGAAAAAAGGAAAACATAGGGACATAGTAAATATCCTTCTTATTCAGTTTATGAAATATCTTCTAAATCGGTCCAATATTGGAGGAGAAAACAGACGAGAGCCAAACCTCGAATTATGACTTTTTACTTAAGAAAATTTGTCGAATCTGCGGTTGTCCTTATCGCACGAATTTGTGGGCGGGGTTTGACGCAAGGGGTCTGCATAATACGTACACAGACGAAAAGGTGATGCGTAGTAGTTGAAAATAATATCGATATACTAGTGTTGTAAACAGTTATCGATAAACACATTTATATTGTTTGCATGTGCTGTTTAGTGGGAATTACAAATAGAAGTATTAAAAAGTAATGGATACAAAATAAAATTAAGTGCATGTCTTTATTTATTTATTTATTTATATATATACACTTTATTGTACACCATAACAAACAAGAAAAAGAAACTTAATACTAAAAATATACAATGGGCGGCCTTATCGCATACCGCGAAATGTTTATTACAAAAAGTTTTCAATACAAAACAGTAAATTATATATCGGATAGGTATCCGCAGTCTCTAGATCGCCTACTAGGTACATCAGCGAAATTAAACTTATTTCAACGTCAGCCGCACGGGTCAATCCACAGAACAGATAAAAGAGGTTTTATCTGTTCTGTGGGTATGCTTGCCGTGGTTGTTCCGTGGATGGGTGACCATCTTTACATACCAAGACCCGTCCGTGTCTCGCCAAGCACGTTAAGCCGTTGGTCCCGGCTGTTATTTTCGACTTTGACATCCTGAAAGTCTGACTCGTTTTACCAAGGGGTTTCATATTACACAGTAACTGGTTGTGGAGGTCAGATAGGCAGTCGATCTATCAAAATACTGGTATTCAGCTGCATCTGACTCCAACGTAGATGGGAAAAGGCTAGGCAGACGTGCTTTCTCTCACTGGTTTATTCTTTGGTATCCGATCGTCAATGATTTCTGGTGAAAGGCTAATGCCTTAGGCTTGCCACTAATGTGGTAGAACTTTTCTATTAATGGTTCCATTTTTTGCCATAATGCATTGTCCCTCTTAATATTTTGAAAAATAAAAGCTTTTGGGACTCCATAAAATAAAATAACAGAAATTTCGACGAGTTATGTGTAGTTGGCCTTGTACTTAGTAGAAGTAATTTTGATTCTGTTTTAATTGTAACATTTTGCCTTTAAACGTACATAAATCTATAACATCATCATCATCGTCATCATATCAGCCGAAAGACGTCCACTGCTGGTCACAGGCCTCCCCCAAACGTCACCACATTGATCGGTCCCGTGCGTCTCGCATCCAGTGGATCCCCGGAACCTTCACCAAGTCATCGGTCCACCTGGTGGGAGGCCTTCCAACGCAACGTCTTCCGATTCGCGGTCGCCACTCCAGAACCTTTCTGCCCTATTGGTCATACGTTCTGCGAGCAATGTGCCTTGCCCACTGCTACTTAAGTTTAGTAATTCTTCGGGCTATGTCGGTAACCCTGGTTCTCTTGCGGATCTCTACATTTCTGATTCGACCACGCAAGGAAACTCCATGCATATCCCTCTCCATTGCCCTTTGGGTGACTGTAAGCTTTCTGATGAGGCCCATTGTAAGCGACCATGTCTCAGAACCATATGTCTGGCAACACACACTGGTCTGGTCACTGTGTCTCAAGTCTATACTTGTGACACTGTGGTAAGTTGGACGAGAATATACCGCAACTTCTCGAACACTGCCCAGCCAAGTCGAATTCGACGGTTGACCTCTTTCTCGAAGTTGGCCCTACCCAACTGGATCGTTTGTCCCAGGTAGACATAGTCGCCCACAACTTCGAGTGAAGAGTATCCGACTTTGATTGGAGTGAGTGTAAAATGGGCATTCAACATCACCTTGGTTTTGTCCATGTTCATCCTAAGACCCACTCTTTAGGTAGCTCTACTGAGGTCATCGAGCATTGTACTGAGGTCCTCCATGGTCTCCGCCATGACCACTATATCGTCGGCAAACTGAAGGTGATTGATGTATTCGCCATTGACATTTATGCCTAGCCCTTTCCAGTTCAGAAATCTGAAGACATCCTCCAGTGCAGCGGTGAACAGTTTCGGAGATATGACGTCTCCCTGTCTCACACCTCGCTGCAGAAGGACGGGTTCCGAGGTCTGATCCTGAAGTCGAACTGACATGGTGGCCTTTTTATACACACTTTTCAACACTTCGATGTACTGGTAGTCAATTTGGTACCGTTGGAGAGACTGCAGTACAGCCCAAGTGTCGATCAAATCGAAGGCTTTCTGGTATTCCACAAACGCTAAACAGAGAGGCAGGTTGTACTCTTCGGTCTTCTGTATAACCTGCCGCAGCGTATGTACCTATGTGGTCTACGGAGACGATTAGTGATGATCCTTGAAAACAGTTCTAAATCTATTTATTTTTGTTCAATTCCGTCTTCAGGTGACATTCTTGCAATTTCGTAAGGACAGTTTACCTCTATTATCGAGTCTTGACCTATCAGACCATCCAGGCTTGCCGCGAAAAAGGGTTTCTTTTCATCGATAAACATTCCACACTCTAATACCTGTAGGCCCGTGTGCTTGATAAATTGATCGATCGCTTTAGATTCAGTTTCCTTGCCATAATTGGTAGCCACAGTTCCTTTAAATTTGTTATATAATAACGTTTCTCAAATTTTGCGAACCAATGTTTTCGGTCGCATCTTACATATTCGCCCAACATTCGATGCCGTAAGCCTCTTTAGTCTTTCAATTTCCCATAAGCTATTATCGCTTTGGCCCCCACTATTTTCCTTTGAACATCCTTAGTTGAGAGCAATCTTTCAAGAAATATTTTTTCTTTTAATTTATATAAATCCAAAGGCATATCTTCTTCTATCTTCTTCCAACTCTAAGCGACCGTAGTTTTTAACAGGTTCTGTAGTTCTTTTTATTTTGCTCGTGCCGTCTTTGGGATATGTCAGTTTTCTTTTTCGGAAAATCTCTGTGATTTTTTTCGAACAAGAAATATTTTTTCTTTTAATTTATATAAATCCAAAGGCATATCTTCTTCTATCTTCTTCCAACTCTAAGCGACCGTAGTTTTTAACAGGTTCTGTAGTTTTTTTTATTTTGCTCGTTCCGTCTTTGGGATATGTCAGTTTTCTTTTTCGGAAAATCTCTGTGATTTTTTTCGAACGCTGCTTTTGATCTATTTTTTTTTATTTGCCCGGACTGCAGCCCTGTATTATTTTTTGGATGCGTGAATGAATAGGCCTTCGATATTTCATGAAGTTACTGCTCCACTTGTCTGATATGATATGAGCCTGCAAAGTTAACTCTTTTTCCGCCAATAAATTTGGCAATTACATAATTAAATTGCTCCACAGTATTATTAGTCACGTCCAAAAAAAAAGATTTTCTGCATTTGCTGTTAAGAATAACAGATATTCTTAGATATCAGTCCACAATCCACAACAACAAAAGTTACGAGTGACTGGGGCGATTACAAGAAATGCGCGAGCCGCGGCCGGGAGCGTTTCGGAGGCACGCACACACCGTCAACTTACCCACACATGGATAGGGCGGCCGGGCGCCACGCGCTCGCAGTTCGCAGAGCGACAGCGATAGTTTTTTCAAATACCTATTTTTCAAAAGTCTCTCCGCCCGTATTTCCTCTTAATCGAGATTTTGATGCATCGAGGTAGTGAAATGTCGCGCTCATAATTTATCAATTTCAAGTAGGGAACCCATTTTTACATAGCTTTGAGTTTACCAACCTAGATGACGTGAGCAAACTTCTCCAACGCTACAATAAACGTTTAGTAACGGTAGGTATGATGCAGAATGTAACTACCGCGACACGAAAACAATAGGCTTTTGCTTATATATTTAGTTATTTATTTCAGACATAATTCCAGTCCATAGTCATACAATCAAATTATAAACAGACAAAAACCAAAAATAAAATTAATGAATAATTAAATTTAAATAGTCAAAAACTCATTAAAAGTAATAATTAAAACGATCAAAAAAGGACAGAAATGTATGAAACAAAGCCAAATGTAAAATTTCCAATAGTATGTTATAAAAAAATGTCAAAATAATAAAAAATAAAAATTATATAGTTATAGCTGTTTTATTATTGCTTAGTTTCGCCGTATTAATTGAAAATATTTTTGGAGATCGCGAAGACGCCAAACCAAAACCAACCAAATCAAATTATAAACAGACAAAAACCAAAAATAAAATTAATGAATAATTAAATTTAAATAGTCAAAAACTCATTAAAAGTAATAATTAAAACGATCAAAAAAGGACAGAAATGTATGAAACAAAGCCAAATGTAAAATTTCCAATAGTATGTTATAAAAAAATGTCAAAATAATAAAAAATAAAAATTATATAGTTATAGCTGTTTTATTATTGCTTAGTTTCGCCGTATTAATTGAAAATATTTTTGGAGATCGCGAAGACGCCAAACCAAAACCAACCAAGCTAACAGTTTCCTTTTGATGTTATTCAGAATAAAATAGATATCAATGTACATTAAAACATCTTCGGAACAAAATTGTGTGACAGTCGACAGACAGACGGACACGTGAGTGACAGCAATAGGGCTCCGTTTGCACCCGTCGGGTACGGAACCCTAAAAATAACTTGAGCTAACACAAAATGCGCCATAAGTGAGGGTATTAAGGTTGATTTTGCAAAATTAAAAAAAAAAACATTATTTGGAAACAAAATTACAAACGCAGGGTTGTCAGCTTCCGCGCTGCCGCCGTCGAACCGCTTCGTTTTGGCACAATAATATGTTTATTATACGTATACATTTCTAGCCAAGTTTTCGTAGGTGGCCGATAATAGACAACACCACGAACTCAGCTCGGCGCTTTTACGTAGCGTGCCTTAACGTTGTGCGTTTTGAATCTCAGCTATAGCTTATTGCTAACTCTATGCCTGGCTTCGGTCCATTCTGTGGAATTGGCATTACCTACATAGACAAAATTATAATTATACATACAGTACAACTATTTTTTTAATGGCCCTCGGCGAACTTCGTGTTTCGTCAGTCGTCGGCTATCTATTAGTTGCCCTTTGCGCTGGGTGAAGACCGGACGGTTTCATTCAACTTGGAAGTATATAGAGTTGTTAAGAGGAAATACGGGCGAAAGGACTTTTGAAAAATAGGTATTTGAAAAAACTATCGCTGTCGCTCTGCGAACTGCGAGCGCGTGGCGCCTGGCCGTCCTATCCATGTGTGTGTAAGTTGACAGTGTGTGCGTGCCTCCGAAACGCTCCCGCACGCGGCTCGCGCATTTCTTGTATTCGCCCCAGTCACTCGTAACATTTTTTTGTTGTGGATTGTGGACTGATATCCAACAATATATGTTATTCTTAACAGCAAATGCAGAAAATCTTATTTTGGACGTGACTAATAATTGAAGCAATTTAATAATGTACGTATAATTGCCAAATTTATTGGCGGAAAAAGAGTTCACTTTGCTGGAAGTGACTCATATCATATCAGACAAGATGTTATGGAGCAGTAACTTCATGGAATAGCGAAGGGCTATTCATTCACGCATCCAATTTACAGGTGATGGAGGAATAAATTATATTATTGACAATAAAGTATATTTAGTGTCATGCAATAACAGATGGATCGGGGGATCATCTTGTGAAATATTTCATTTGAATTAAATTCAAAAGCAATAAGGTCTCGTAAGACTAAAGAAAATGGTTTAATACCATGACAGTTATGTCGACGGCATTGTGTAATTTCTTCACCATTAATAAGTGTATTGGGCTTCTTGCAACTCGTTAACAGTTTTATTAACGTCTATGTGTAGAACAGGTATTTTCCGCTGAACATTGTTGATCGGGTATTCTAATTCTGTGCAATGTTCCCTCGACTTCTCGCAGAAGTTAAGGTTTGGCGGATACGATCCTGCCATCGTCGGTCTTCAGTTTCGTAAGCTGGCTCTGCTCAATAGCCAGAACTCTCTCTTGTTTAATTTTAAGGTGTTTTTGTTTTTAATGCAAATAAACTCAAAGAAGAGAGTAAAAGAGCATTATCTTGCCATTCCGTCTTAGTTGCATATAATTATGTATTATTATTTATGTATTTATGACATTAGTTAGTATTTATTATTGTAATATTTATTTTATTAATATGCATGTATAAAAGAGTATATATTAATTTTCTATATTGTATTCTTCTTTATTGTGAATTGTTCAAAATATTTTTATTTTTATTTCCCCTGTACACACGGTGTCTTCATATCTTTTTTTGCAACTCTCCTCTCGCAGGTATGCTGGAAGAGATTTCGATAGAAATAAGCATACCTTTGTACCTATTTTCTGTTCCTTCTTCTTGTCTATTTACTATGTGTGTGTACATTAATGGTTAAATAAATAAATAAATAAACTCATTTTTCTTTCTTTCTTTCTCTTGAAAACACCTTGGAGCCCTTATTCCATTCAATCGCGTCTTTAATACGCTTTGTATTAAAGCGGTGGAGGGCGCTTTTCAAGGGGTTCTCTACTGTGTCACCTTAATTTTTTATCCATAATTTAATTTGCCATAACTTTTTTTGTCCTAATCATCATTATTACCCGAACTTAATATCAAATAATATCACATGACATAAAATTAAAATCCCTAAATATAAATTGTACTAAATCCGTTTGCCATAAATATTACAATCAATAACATAAAACCTAAAAATTTAAAAGTCCTAAATTCAAATTATATTATTTTACATCACATCATCAGCCTATTAATGTTCCCACTGCTGGGACACAGGCCTCCTCTCTGTGAGAGGGAATGGGCCATAATCCACCACGCGGGCCCAGTGCGGGTTGGTCGATGTCATGTCTTCGAATTTTTGGTTCTAGGACATGCCGGTTTCCTCACGATGTTTTCCTTCACCGTTTTGAGAGCAGTGGTGATGAAATAATTTACACAAAGTAAAGCGCCTAGTTACCTGGGCTCGGACCCACGACCTACAACTTGTAAGTCGCGGCCGATACTACTGGGCCACCACTGCTGTCATTTTAAATAAATAAATATATTATACATGTACTCAATAAAGCAGTTGATTGTGAACATGTGGTTTTTGTAAGCAACCAAGCATGCAGCATGCAAGCAAGCACGCAGCATTCAGCACGCAAGCAAGCACGCAGCATGCAGCATGGTTTCTGTCACGGCTCCGGCGCTGCGGGGCTCCGGCGTTACTACGCGAGTTTATCGTCACGGGTTTAACGCTCACCACCGCAGCTTCGGCTTGCTGACCGGCTTGGCCGGCTAGCCTCAGCCGCGGCGGCGACTGTTTCAACCACCTGCTCCTCAACTCGCGGGCCGCCTCGCCCCTCCGCGCCTACGCGATTATAAATTACACTCTAGGGGTAGAACAGACAAGACTGCGTGGAGTCGGATTTACGTACGATTTGTTTCTGTCATTAAAACCTAATTTTAAGCAAATGTTTTAAGGTCAAGTAAAATTAGGAGATTAAATTATTATAGTACTCGATATTATGACAGAATAATTTTAGAACTAAAGATTTGAACTAGATATTATGTTAATCAAAATTGTGGGATTTTGAACATTAACAAACGTGTTATGGATAATGATTTTTTGATTTTTTAAGAGAAGAAAGAGCGTACCTTTTCAAGGACTTCGAGATCTGTCTGTTGAGCTGCCGGTAGTTCCACGCATCGTCTGAAGACTGCAGAGAGGATCATTTCACGCCTCTCTTTCAAGAGCATGAGAGTAGGATCGGATAGTTTCTTGTTCCTATTTGCACGACGGGTCTTGAAAAGTATAGACCCGACCGTATGGACAGTTTCCATGAACCCATTGTTGTAATTTATTTATTTATTTAAACTTCATGTACAATGGTGATACATAGGCGGACTTAATGCAGCAAGGCATACTCTACCAGTCAACCTTTGGGTTAAAAAGAACACAACAGTGGTAGGAGTACAAAAAAATATAAAAAAAATTGAACAATTATTAAAATTGGTTATTAAACTATACTTATAAAATACATAAATAATTTCTATATATATATAAATACTATATTCTAAACGAAACAGAAATTTAAATATAATATATATGACAAAGACCGAGCTATGTAAGAGAGGACAAGTAATAGTTCCAACCACGGAGAGAGAGTGTAATCAACCACGGAGCTACCTAGGCACTCGAAACGAACATCATGGATTCAATTCATCATCGCTTCAATGGGGTGGGTGACCCATAATTGGGACCGCCTGCACGATTTGAACAAGCAAGTCGCTGTAGTATAAAAAACTGTTGCCTTTCTAAATTATAAGGCACTTCTTCGTACAAATTTTAATAAAAGCTCTATTTTTTTACCTAATGAATGTTCGATGTTCATACTTAAATTCGTGTATGTAGCAATTAGTAAGCAATTATTGATGCAACAAACTTTTAGAAATTCTGCGTCCTTCATGCTGAACACGGAGGTGACCAGCCATCCTGACGTCAGAATGGCTGGTCAAAAAAATATTCATATTTCTCTGAATCTATCATATGTAGCAATTATTGAAGAAATGTAGCAAATATAAGCAATTGGGTAGCAATTCTTGAATATACTTTCAGAGCCGCTAGTCGTAGGCAACCAGCCATTCTGACGGTAACGAATTTTGGGCGAATATGTAAGATGCGACCGAAAACATCGGGTCGCAAAATATGAGAAACGTTATTATATAACAAATTTAAAGGAACTGTGGCTACCAATTATGGCAAGGAAAAGGAATCTGAAGCGATCGACCAATTTATCAAGCACCCCGTGTGCTTGGTATAGGTATTAGAGTGTGGAATGCTTATCGATGAAAACAAACCCTTTTTAGCGGCAAGCCCGGATGGTCTGATAGGTGAAAACTCGATAATAGAGGTAAACTGTCCTTATGAAATAAG
The DNA here is from genome assembly GCA_949775005.1 of Orthosia gothica. Taxonomy (NCBI): domain Eukaryota; kingdom Metazoa; phylum Arthropoda; class Insecta; order Lepidoptera; family Noctuidae; genus Orthosia; species Orthosia gothica. Next base: position 28,120,552 of record OX459034.1, on the reverse strand, counting down.
TAAAGCATGTCACAAGCATGCAAGTATGTCACCTGAAGACGGAATTGAAAAAAATAAATAGATTTAGAGCTGTTTTTAAGGGTCATCACTAATCGTCTCCGTAGACCACATACATACGCTGCGGCAGGTTATACAGAAGACCGAAGAGTACAACCTGCCTCTCAGTTAAGCGTTTGTGGTATACGAGAAAGCCTTCGATTCGATCAACACTTGGGCTGTACTGCAGTCTCTCTAACGATACCAAATTGACTACCGGTACATTGAAGTGTTGAAATGTTTGTATAAAAACGCCACCATGTCAGTTCGACTTCAGGATCAGACCTCGGAACCCGTCCTTCTGCAGCGAGGTGTGAAACAGGGAGACGACGTATCTCCGAAACTGTTCACCGCTGCACTGGAAGATGTCTTCAGGTTTCTGGACTGGAAAGGGATAGGCATAAATGTCAATGGCGAATACATCACTCACGATATAGTGGTCATGGCTGAGACCATGGAGGACCTCAGTACAATGCTCGATGACCTCAGTAGAGCTTCCTAAAGAGTGGGTCTTAGGATGAACATGGACAAAACCAAGGTGATGTTGAATGCCAATGTTGCACCCGCTCCTATCAAGATTGGAGACTCTACACTCGAAGTTGTGGGCGACTATGTGTACCTGGGACCAACGATCCATTTGGGTAGGGCCAACTTCGAGAAAGAGGTCAACCGTCGAATCCGACTTGGCTGGGCAGTGTTCGGGAAGTTGCGGTATCTTCTCGTCCAACTTACCACAGTGTCTCAAGACGAAAGTCTATGACTAGTGTGTGTTGCCAGACATATATATGGCTCTGAGACATGGTCGCTTACAATGGGCCTCACTAAGGGCAATGGAGAGGGCTTTGCAATTAGTTTACTTGCGTGGTCGAATCAGAAATGTAGAGATCCGCAAGAGAACCAGGGTTACCGACATAGCTCGAAGAATTGCCAAACTTAAGTAGCAGTGGGCAGGGCACATTGCTCGCAGAACGTATGGCCGATGGGGCAAAAAGGTTCTGGTGTGGCGACCGCGAACCGGAAGACGTTGCGTTGGAAGGCCTCCCACCAAGTGGACCGATGACTTGGTGAAGATTCCGGGATCCGCTGGATGCAAGACGCACGGGACCGATCAATGTGGTGACGCTTGGGGGAGGCCTATGTCCAGTAGTGGACGTCTTTAGGCTGATATGATGATGATGATGAAATAGATTTATGTACGTTTAAAGGCAAAATGTTACAATTAAAACAGAATCACTATTACTTCTACCAAGTACGAGGCCAACTACACATAACTCGTCGAGATTTCTGTTATTTTTATTTTATGGAGTCCCAAAAGCTTTTATTATTCAAAATATTAAGAGGGACGATGCATTATGGCAAAAAATTGAACCATTATTAGAAAAGTTCTACCACATTAGTGGCAAGCCTAAAGCATAGCCTTTTACCAGAAATCATTGACGGTCGGATACCAAAGAATAAACTAGTGAGAGAAAGCACGTCGTCGTAATCTGCCTAGGCTTTTCCCATCTACGTTGGAGTCGGATGCTGCTGAAAACCAGTATTTTGATGGATCGACTACCTATCTGACCTCCACAACCAGTTACTGTGTAATATGAAACCCCTTGGTAAAACGGGTGAGACTTTCGGGCAGCAAAGCCGAAAATAACAGTCGGTAAAAACGGCTTAACGTGCTTGGCGTGACACGGACGTGTCTTGGTATGTAAATATGGTCACCCATCCACGGACCAACCACGGTAAGCATAGCTTAATCTAATCGATTGACACGTGCGGCTGAGGTTGAAATAAGTTTAATTTCGCTGATGTACCTAGTAGGCGATCTAGAGACTGCGGATACCTATCCGATATATGATTTACTGTTTTGTATTGAAAACTTTTTGTAATAAACATTTGTAGACATGCACTTAATTTTATATTGTATCCATTACTTTTTAATACTTCTATTTTTAATTCCCACTAAACAGCACATCCAAACAATATAAATGTGTTTATCGATATCTGTTTACACCAATAGTATATCGATATTATTTTCAACTACTACGCATCACCTTTCCGTCTGTGTAGTGTGTACGTATTATGCAGACCCCTTGCGTCTCACCCCGCCCACAAATTCGTGCGATAAAGACAACTGCAGATCCGACAAATTTTCTTAAGTAAAAAGTCATAATTCGATGTTTGGCTCTCGCCTGTTTTCTCTTCCAATATTGGACTGATTTAGAAGATATTTCATAAACTGAATAAGAAGGATATTAACGTTTAGTCCCTATGTTTTTCTTTTTTCATTAATAGTTGTCAAATTTGTACACTAGGGCTCTGAAGACAGCGACTCAATGCAGCCAATTTTGAGCATTTTGAGAGGGTTCTAGTGCTTATACGGATAATATATCACCAAAAATGTAATTTATTGTTAGGAAATCTGCTGCGGTTAAAAAGAAAAATAGTTTTACATCTCTATATAGTTCACACGATCTCTATGGAAATCAAAATAACAATTAAGTACTTCGTACGTTCTGAATTCCAATTATTATATAATTATTATACACGATAAATCTAATAATTGATGGACGTGGATTAGCATTCGATTGTATTCGGAAATGCGATTATTGCCGAAGGAACATTATGAATATAGTTGTACTGTAGGTACATTAGTAGGTAAATTGATAAAGCTGTGGATTTATTAGTCACACACAAGCTTTTTACACCGGCTTCGTTCCCACAGAAACAGTACTTTTTCCAGGATATAAAAACCGGCTAAGTGCGAGTCGGACTCGATGTATGCATGAAGGGTTCCGTACCATTATCGCAAAAAACGGCAAAAGAATCACGTTTGTTGTATGGGAGCCCCACTTAAATATTAATTTTATTCTGTTTTTAGTATTTGTTGTTATAGCGGCAACAGAAATGCATCATCTGTGAAAATTTCAAATGTCTAGCTATCACGGTTCATGAGATACAGGCTGATGACAGACGGATAGGCAGACAGACAGAGAGACGGACCGCGGAGTCTTAGTAATAGGGTCCCGTTTTTACTCTTTGGATAGGGAACCCTAAAAAACAAGTTTGTCAGTCATTCCTCTGTGACAGTCTCCTTTTAACCGACTTTCCAAAAAGGAGGAGGTCCTGTGTTCGACTTTGTTTTTTTTTTACAGCATTTATTCTAATAATTATATTAATTTTGTTATTGTTTGTTACAGTGAATCAAATGATGTATTGGAAAATTCACCGAATGTGGAAGAATGGTTTGATTAGTAAAAAGTTTCAACTATTTTAAGTGTACTCCTAGAATTAGTTCAGAATTTAAGTAAATGCCTTTTAATTGATGTTTGCATTAAAAACTAATAACTTCTTTAAAATTAAATAAAAATGCACAAAATACGTATTGGATAAATATTTTATTTAAGAATTACAATAATGGGTATTGAAGCGCAAGAACAAACATCTATCTGTTACAGAATCACACCCACTTTGTGATATATTACATTTTTGATAAACACACATATATACGAAGTGTACATGTATCAAATAAGCATATACATTCTTTTAAATTTCATAATATACATACAATGTATGGATACCACATTCTTAACAAGATTAATAAAAACGTTTATAATGATATATTAATTTATTATTAATGTTCTCTTAACAAACCTACCATGCAAAGAAAACTTAGCATGCTTGCTACTAATAAATTTATAACAACATTTTATGTCCATAATACTAAAGTCCCTAAAATCTAATCTCTATTTTGTGGTACATACGAAAATAAAATCTTCTAGGTTTGTGAGATTCCTACTATCGACTCAAAAACATAATATAGATACTCAAGACGCACACCAACACATTTTATTAATCTCTAACAAACAAGTAAATTTATGATGTCATGAGTATGAAGCTGATATACTGACACATAATTTTGCAGCATTGGTTTTTAGATGAGAAACTGGTACTGTTAACATAATCATTGGGATAATATTTTAAAAATAAATTACAATGTAGAATAAAGTCATCAACACAATGACTCAATAAATACTCACATTTATTTTAAAAACAATAAAAATAGGCCTATTTATATAGGAATGTCTGTGAAGTAGGTACATGATAATATTTTTAAAACTGAGAAGCACACGTCATGAGTTCATGATGGTAATGTTGATTACAGATGACTATTGTATTCAGGATAATGCTACTAAAGTTTTTTTAAATGCTGAAGTGTTGGGGATGGGGGTTGATATTTTAGTTTATGTACAAACAAAATGAGCCTAATACATGGTAAATGTAACAGAGAAACCCCCAGGCAATTTCTTTCTGGCAATATTGTCAAAACAATACAGAAGATGACTGATGCAGATTAATGTTTTAAGACAAAATAATAAAAAGGATTTTATTAACAAAGTTATTTAAAAGTTAATACTGTATATCAGCTTCCATTTGGAGATATTTATTATTGCCATTTATATATTTTACTACAAGTTAACAGGAACATTATAGGAAAAATAAAGAGGGTCTGTAGTACAATTGCAATGAATGAATATAATAGAGTACCAATTAAGGTTAAATACTACATACAAGTCTAACTGGGAACAATATTATATTTCATAATATTTGATACGAGTTATATTAGATAAATTTACAGACAGAAATATTATACTCACCAGTATTTGTTAATATTTGTTGAATAAGCATGTTTTTACTTTTTAAACGCATGTTGCAAAGCTACTGATGAGTATAATACTAAATGAACCAATTGAAATTTTGATACATGATGACATTTAACAGCCAAATAGTTACTTTGGTATGAATAATAATTTTCTACATTATACCATAAATATTTTTGAATATAACTAGAAATATGCGAGACAACAGTATAATCTGTGATACTAAATAGCTACCTATTCATCGCCCAAACAAGACACTATCAACCATGAAGAGAATCTCATTTATCCTCTATATTTACAAAATCAAGCAGTATTTGGTGCAGATGTTTTAACCATACCCACTATTTTATATTAACATAATTATGAAATCCAACAAGCATGCTGCAGAGCTGATTATGATAAATGTTTACAGATGACTAATGATGATAAATCTTTATATACTACTACTAATATCAAATTAGGTTTCACAAATGAAAGTGTTTTGATTTACAAACGCGATGAATTAGGTAAATAAACTCTTAGCATATTATAATATTGAATATATTATTGTAATAACATGAAAGTAAGTATTCCTTGTCTTTTGAACATCTTATCAAATCTTATAAATTGCAGTTTAAATATTAAATAAAATAAATCTTGGTTTACAAAACACCTAACTCTATATTAGCAATAAAATAAATCCAAAATTGTACATGAGAGATTTCATTTCATTCTAAGTTCAGTGCAAAGTTCACAAGTGTTTTGCTTCATATATTTGCCGAATTGTACGCATTATTAATTTATCAACTCTACATGTAAAGTGACTGTGAACTTCTAGGCGATTATAACACCAACTCCATTGTCTAACAATGTTGTTCATATTTCATGGTTCCTTTAAACTAAACTTAAAATTGATCTGCTAGCAGATTGCAAACCTCGTGTGAGACTGTTTCCTTGCTAGATCTAACAGTCAGTCTAAACATTTGAGCTTGTTTGTTTGGTTCCAATCTCATAAGACATCCTACTTGCTGCACTCTGGTGTGAACAATACCAGCACACACAAAGTTATCGGGATTAGGATCAATTCCATCAAGCAACTGCATGCCAAACCCGGCTAGTTTGGTGCGCGTTGCAGGTATATCAATGGAACCTGAAGCTTTGAATATTTTTTGTGCTCGCTGTTGTTCACCTCCTAAGTTTTTCCATCTAGCAAAGAATGACTCACCATTCATTTCAGTTGGTTCAAAGAATTTGTTCAATGTGAGTGGTAGTTTCATAGTAATTTTTTGTGGCACATTATTGTACACAAATGAAACAGACATACTTGGAGCATCAATGAAATCTTCAATGCACTCAGCAGTAAGCATTTGCTGGATCTGAGCACCTGCTTCTAATACAGGCTCCATTGGCTTCATCTGCACATTTAGCTTGTGCATATCAGTCCAGTGCAGTTCAGGACGGACAGTTTGAATGGGAAACTGTGTTTTGTTGCCATAGAATAATCCAATCCTTCCCAAATTCTGTCTGTATTCACTTTTGACTCCAATCTGGATTAGGTCATTTTCAAAGAGGACTCCATTATTCTTGAATAAGAATTTTTTTATGTTGTTTTGTTGCACAGTACTAGGGCTGATTTTTGGGGCTGTATACAAATCTCCAAGTACATCAAGCAATCCATTTCCAGTAGCTGGAGCTGAAGAGCCTGGAGGTGTTGACAATCCCAGCAAATCGGCACTTGAGCTATTTGTATTATTTGTAGAGTTCATCACTGCAGTGGGAGCTGCTGAGGGCTGGGGACTCTTTGATTCTCTTACATCATCTGGTATGCGACCAGGTTTTTTCTTCTTCAAAACAGCCAGAATAGAAGATTCCCTTTCTGGGAAAGCAGGCATTTCTTCCAGTACTGTTGCTAAAACATCGGCACTGGCTACAATACTTAACTGTAGATATTCAGAAGCCCTTTGTTGTAATTCAACATCTGAGGAACGTAAGTTGGAGTCAGCACGAAATACTTCTTGAACTCGATTTTTTATTTCTGGGAAGAGATTAACAAGTTTGATGTATGTTGACAATAGAAGTGCTCTTGTTGCTGCTGAACATAAATGGTATTTTGAGTGTAGCAACTCAAATTGAACTTGAGGTGAAGACCTGGTATCTCCAGCAATCAAATTACCAAACTCTCCAAGGATGTATCCGCCAACTTTAACCATATTTTCATGACAAGTTGGAGCTTGCAGTGCTTCAAAAACAGTTTTTGCAGCATAGCCCTGAACTTCTTCTCTATTGATGACAATCTGAATGACTCTGTACCAAACTTCTTCAGAAACATAATCTCCAGCAATTCTTATAAGATTTAGAATCACATCAACATACCAAGTGAAATCTGTGGCATATTTTTCAGCCAAAATGGCTACTTTCAAAACCATTTCTTCCCTTATGGAATAGTCAGCAGTTTCTAAGTAAGCTAACATCTCTTGGACAATTTCTTCAGCATTTGTCTTATCACACATTGCATATAGCAAGTCCACAGCCTGCTGTCGGACTGATACATCCTTTTCCATTTTCATAGATAGAATAACAACTTCTTGGTGTTTTTTGACAGCCTCATGAGAAAATTCTGAGGTAGCAAGATGGCACATTGACTCAAGGGCCAAGTATCTTAGATTTGTCTCACGGTTGCTAAGGAACTGGCCAAGTTGGTTGCATGCACGAACAAGCAAATTAGGTTCACTGTCATTGTGTATAATTAGGCTTATAGCCTCAAACAATACTGCATTTTTAGCATTTGAATGTTGTACTTTTTTAGATTTAGGAGGTTCTTGGGCCTTATTAAAAATGGTTTCCAAACATTCAGATAAGCGACCTCTGACACCAGGCTCTTCAGATGGTGGAGTATAGTTCTGAAGTAGGCGCAACAATTTGACTGAAAGCCAAGGGGCTGGCACAAAATAATATGTATAATCTTGAAGGTCAGTGTAACTAGCAGTAACAATCCTGCTCAGTCTAGCAACAGCAAGTGTTACGCAACCTTTGTACTCGTCTGGATTCTTTTTTACAAGGGCATCAATAAGAGATGTTGCTGCTGTTACAACACCCATGTGCGGGTCATTCAAAAGGTGAATAATTCGAGAAGTCCACTCACCTCCAGGGATTATTTCAGGTGACTTTCTGAACAGTCGTAACAGGCATAGAGCAGCAGATTGCTTCACCACATCCATAGTATCTCCTGAGACAAGAAGTTTTGGAATTTCTGTGCCAAACGCTTCTGCCATGTCTTTGCTCCCAATGTTGGCAATACATTGCAGAGCCAAGTTTACGTGTATGGGATTACGTGACTGCAGGTCATTTTTAATGCTCTGAATGATGAGCTTAATTAGATCACTATTGGTGTTGACCAGAACTGATATGAACAAATAGCCTATTTGTTTTTCAGAATATTTGTTGGATGAAAGTAAGTTGACTGCTTCCATATGACCAAAGTCGATATCATGACCCAGCAAAAAGATAAATAAAAGTTTACATACATATTTCTTTTTTTGATAGCCATCAAGAGTTTTGTCACCTTTGAACTTACTTCTTATATTGGCCAGTTCTTTATTGATCCTCTTAATTTCCGCTTCTTTGCTTTTACAATTTCTTATGTCTGATATGAAGACTGCGAGCCCTCGCATTCCATCTCCCCTGACGGCAGGCATATTGCCAAGTGACTTATCGAACACCAGTTTTATGCCTTTTCTTTACACTTTTAATTAGAATATTGTCTCCAAAATACTAACACTAACGTATAAGATGATAGAATTGTAAATCGGCGTTGAATTACAACTAATCAATTAGCGGCCGTCATTACAATTAATCGGAAAAGATGAGATTTCTTCTGCTGGTTCTACAACGCCTTCCTTTTCCATAGATTCGTTTGAAACGTCAGACTAAGCTTATTGTTTATGGATCAATATTGTACACCAATCAAAGGGGGCTCAGGCGTTTATAGTCACTAACCCAATGATTATAAAGATGACATTGGTTTACAGTAACTTTTGACACATGAAATAAGGCTAGAATACATCGACGTCACAATTGAATGGCAAACGTCGCAGGTCGATACTACGAATCAAAAAATAAAATAACAATAAAACTCGTAGCTTATTTTTAATTCCATTGTGTTGGAGTTAAAATTACGTCGTAGTTTGTTTTTTTGTTATCTCGTTACCCTGATTTTACTCAACTTAGACACTCAACTACTTTAATAAAAGAATAATGTTTTTCTCTATTCCTGTCTATGGCCTAGTTCTCTACCTTACTATTCTCTAGTTCTCTACTCTATGGCTGACTGTCCAATGTTCATGTTCGTTCGTTCATCAGTCACGGGACAAATGTAATAAAAATTGAAGAAAATACGTCTTGAATAAACAAAACTTAATTTTAAATTAGTGTTGTAGACAAATATGACTCTTAAATGTTGTTGTTCTTTAAAAATGTTTTCATTAGTTTCATCTGATCTCTCGTGAAAGGCTGGTGTCAAAGTACGACTCAACTAATGAATGATGCAGTCTATTTTCTGGACAGGGAGACTGCTATCACGTGCTTTACGAAATGGACTTTCGAATTTCTCAAGTGCTACTGAATTAAATGTTTCGACAACTAAACACCCTTATTTAGTATCGGTTGTGTGTGGTTTTCCCAAAGACATTGCTAATGGAAGAACGCGCAAAGGACAGTTCGGTGACGACGCATGGTTCTCTACCAATTCCAGCAACGCGGATGTTATTGGTAAGATATCTGTTGTAGAATGTTGTTTATTTATTTACTATCATCGCTTTATCTATTTTCAATCAATTTCAATATCATGCTCTAAAACCAACTACGTTTTACTTGTAGATTTTTTATCCAAATGTAATTTTACATTGATATCCTTTAATATTCATTACAAATAATGATTCATTTACTCAATTAACTCATAAAATGTGCCAAAATGCATAAGTACTTCTTATCACACTCCTAAAATGACTCTCTGACCTAAAATACTCAAACAGAATTACTTTGTAGTTAAACAAAGCAATAAAATTAATGCAAACAGTGTTTTGATTAATTTTGGATAATACTTTAATTTAATAAAATCTATTTCATGCCTATTTGTACAAAAAATCTCTGTGAATATAATATTAATACTCACAATGTATCATGTTTCATTAAAACAAATATCAAATAAAAAATCACTTGAATATTAATTTATTACAGTATAGTTATCAGATATTTGTTTAGTCAGAAGTTGTTTTATTCCTAAATTCCTATTTGTGTCAAAACTGTTCTACTTTGTTAAGGGGCTTATTACACTACACATTATTCAGGGCCCTGAATACCGAGTCGCTCAACCATTGCGTGTCAATAAGGTTGATATTTTGGAAACCCTAACTCCCTAACAGTTATTACACCACCCTAAATTAGGGTTTAGGGTCCTGAATACCGTGTAGTGTAATAAGCCCTTTAGAACTAGACAATTTAGTGACAATGGTATAAAGATAATAATGTTGATTTCTTTGAAACAAAAAAATATCTTTTGCAAATTCATCTTTGATTCTATCAAAGCACAGCAAAAACAATAGGTACTATAATATCAAAAGAACTTGATTTTACTATGTTACACATTACACAATACAATTCATATGATATGGATCATTGATCCTATCAGCAAGAGTCACTCAATGCAATAAAGCAGCTAAAATATACTAAACATTATTCTATAAAAAAAAAGTAAAAATGCTTTTTGTTTTCCCCTAATTGAAGTCATATTGCCTTTTCTCTTGTTTTTTTACTTTTAATTTTGCAATCAATATTAATGATACCTACCTAAACAAGTAACTGTCCCTCTGTAAGGGAATTATTCTTCTACAATTATCAATCTGATGAAAAATATCTTAACAGGGAAAATATTGAATTACGACATGTAAAACAAATAATGCCCCCTGAAATCCATACTAATATTATAAATGTGAAAGTAACTCTGTCTGTCTTTTTACCTTTTCACGCTTAAACCGCTGCACCAATTTAGATGAAAGTTGGTATGAAGATAGTTTGAGACCTGGGAAAGGACATAGGCTATATAGGTAGGGTAGGGTATGGTATTGTAGGGTAGTGTAGGGTCGGGTAGGGTAGGGTAGATAAATGTTTGGTCTTTTTATGGCAAAACAAAGTTTGCCGGGTCAGGTAGTACTAAATAAATGTAGGATATTCACTTCAGTTATAAGAACCTAAGGCCAACCACCATAGTTACTTGCCAAATCTTATAGTGATGATAATATTTAAGAGTTGAAACGACAATTAGAATTGTCGTATGCTAAAAATCACTATTTGTTTGTTGATAAAAATTAAATCTGGCTTATCGCATATTTTCGCAGTCATGATTTTTGTCAATTTGCATGTCAATCATAATAAATCATTGCTGCTAGTTTAGTGCCTAGGAGTCTTACATATTGTGGCTTTAAGTGTATGCACCATAAATACACTTGATCAAATGCTGATGAGCTCACCTCATGAGGAAACTCTAAATATGTATATTTACCAAAAAAAATTGTATATATTAGTTGGTCATCTTTAAGGAAAACTGAACATTTAATATTGAGAGGGCCATCTAGAAATTCAATCAGTCAATAGTAAATATCAAGTAAAACTACATTTTTTGTATTTATTTATACATTCTATTAAGTTAATTCATCCTCATTCAGATTTGTTTGAACTAAATGAGCACAGAAATGTTACTTTAATATTTAACTTCAATATGTTTTTTTTTTTTAAACAACCATAAATATGTTTTGTTTGATAGGTGTGGCAGATGGTGTAGGAGGATGGCGTGCTTACGGAATCGACCCGGGCGAGTTCTCCTCGTACCTCATGAGGACATGCGAAAGACTCGTCCAGATGGGGCACTTCAAGATGTCAGAGCCAGGCGACCTGCTGGCTAAGTCCTATTATGAGTTATTGGAACATAAGAAACCAATACTAGGTTTGTAAAAACTCTTCTCTCTCTCGTCCTAATCTCTACTTATGATACCATACTTTTTTTTTGTGCTAAGAGCAAAGGGTCGTGACTATCTAACTCTATTGCCACACTAATCTTGTGCCACTTATGGCGGGATCACGGGTCCGCGTTAGCAATCATCACGAACCCGCCGCGGCTGTCCGTCACCGGACCCTCCCCTGGAGAGTACCCCCATCACTGGCGCACCAGAACACATTGTACACCATTTTTCGGTCACAGGGGATCGGGAAAGCGGCCAAAGTCTATATCGACAGTCCTCCTCCTCCCCTGCGGCCCCACCGCGTCCGCCACATAAGACGGTGGCGACCCCGTCCAGGCCGCGGAAGGTAGGGAGAGCGCGAGCTACCCTCAGCCGCGATGCCTCCCATACGACATCGCGGTCGCCTCAGATGTGAAGTCGTCTCTATTGCCAAGAGGTACCGCAACCTATTTGTTGGTCGCTATGCGTCGTCGGCTTATCGGCATAAGCCCTGACGAGCGGCCCCTCCTCGGGTTTCTCTTCGCTTCACCGTGGGTGACCAAGCCACGGCTACTGAGCCCCCACGCCTCGACAATGGGGGAACCCACCGGGGAGAATTATTGTACACCCTATGACCCTACTTAATATTTACATCATAGTGGGAAGAGGAATATTTTGACTTGTACTTACACGTTTTCATAGGAATATTTAGACTTGTACATATTTTCTTTTGTTGATCTAAGTTCTTTCTTTTGTTGATCTAAGTTCCTCTAGCTACCTATTGAGTACTGTGAACCTGTTGTATAATAGTTCTCGCCAAACTTCTTGGGCGCCCTGAAGCTGGCGCTTTCCGATGCGCAAGGATTGGAGCTGTTTTTGTTTGAGATTTACTACTGCGCAGACATTGTAGCCAACTTCAGGGCGGCCAAGAAGTTTGGCGAGAACAATACTAATATATTTGAAGACCCGGTTGGCGTAGTAGTTGAGTGAACGGCTGCTGCGCTGCGTGTCGCGGGTTCGATTCCCGCACGGAACAAATATGTGTATGGCCTATAGATTGTTGTTCCGGATCTGGGTGTCTTGTGTATGTGAATTTCAATGTTTGTAAACGCTCCCACGATACAGGATGCAATTCCTAGAGTGAGGCAAAGATTTAAAATTCTTTTTCATTCATATCCAAACTCGTTGTAATATACCAATCTTGGAAGTAGAAGTGACACCAATGACTGATTTGAAAAGGTAATAAGTTGTCATGGCAATCTTATTCTTTCTTTTCTTCTACAAGTTCTTAGTTATCTCTGCCAGCCCTGCATGCTCTGAGAAAAGGCTCACCTTGACCAAATTAGATACAGACTGACAGCACCGCAGTATGTAGAATATATTGATTGAGATGTATTCAAGACTACATGTTTATATTGCCCACAACGTTCTCAATCTCAATTGAACAACACAAAGTCCTCTTATATTTTTTTCCTTGAGTTAACTAGCAAACAATGATTTGTAGCAGTGTTCAAGAAAATAAATAACTGATAAAATGCGGTGTGTGATGTGCCTGCTAACAACAACATTCATGTTTTTTTTATAATATTTATTTGTACAATAACTTCCTGTGTTTTTGTTTTGACCATGGTATAATAACATACTCCGTATACTTCGCCTGGTATTCTCTTCCCAGGATGGCCTAAGCCTACGTCACGATAAGTGTTACCATTGATTGTCCTTTTTAGAAAATTTTGGTACTTTCTCATATAGTTAATGAAAATAAAATAAATTACTAACTAGAATAACTATTTAGTAACTCATGTGATTCATCTATTTATTGTTAAATTTATTTGTATATTTAATTATTAGTTCATAATTGCTTTGTTAAGATAAAAAATGCATTTTGCTCGGGTAATTCAATCACACACAGTGGCAACATATCGGATTGACAAGTGTCATACTGACAACTAGCCATTTCATCGCTATTGTCGTGTCGCTCACACCTATAGCGTTGTTTCGCTCTGTGAGCAAAATACTGTGGCTCCCAAAAGTTTGTGGTGAACCCGTGAACTTTGATAGATAGACAAGAAAAATTGTTAATTGTTCCGTAAACTATAAAAACAGAAGTATAAAAGGCGGTGTAATAAGGTTTTTTTATTTTCCCAATGAAGAGACGCTATCATATGCGTGGATTCCAATTTGAAACTAAATTCAACTAAAATAACTGGTATGTGCCTTTCTACATAATATTTATTTTATCTACGCGTTGTAAATTCCATAATTTAAGTCATAGTTGGGTCAGTACGTCTTTACGCCCGAACTTATTAACCTAACATAATTAGTTTTTGACTTATTTTAGGCAAGTCAAGTTTAGTGGGTTTTCGTCCCGAACTAAATAAAAATACTAATATGAAAACAATTAAAAAAAAGCAAAGTAAACTAAACACAAAAAGTATCAAATATGACGATTTATTAAAAATTATAAATATGTTGTACCTATTGTAATATTGTTATCTTTTTTCCCACTAAAAAAGTTTGAGAACCGCAACGCAATCGATGACGTAGTCTTAGGCCAATCACGTGACCCAGCTGTCACGGGAGGAGACTACCTTGTCTTATTATACCATGGTTTTGACTAAATTTGTTTGTGTTCTTATACTTAACTCTTCTGAACTCCATGTCAAGGTTTTTGATCAAATGAGAATTTGTCAATTACATAAAACAGACAATGAACAAATAAATAAATATGAAAAATTAAAGTTTGTGAGTGTGTATGTTTGTTACTTCTGCACGCTCAAACGGCTAGACAGATCTGGATGAAAATTGGAAAAGAGATAGATTATAGTCTGGCATAGCACATACGATTTTTTCCCGGGAATATGTTCGCTTAGGACAGTAACGCGGGAGAAACCGCTGGCAGAAGCTATATATAAATAATTTGGTTTTCTAAAACAAAATTATTTTTTTGTTTTAGGAAGCAGTACAGCATGTGTGATGATCCTAGACCGGTCGGAGAGCGTGATGCGCGCGGCCAACATAGGCGACAGTGGGTACATGGTGGTGCGAGGTGGTCGCGTGGTGCACCGCTCCCACGAGCAACAGCACTACTTCAACACGCCCTACCAGCTCAGCCTGCCGCCGCCCGGCCACGACCGGAATGTGCTAAGTGACAGGTACACACCTTACATTGCACCATCAGTTAACAGCTTCTTTTCACCACATGATGCTGGCAGTATAGACGACATCGGCTCAGTTGCCAAAGAGCAAAAAAAAACAGGTCCTTTGTATTGAGAATGAAATTTGAATTTGGAAGTATAATATAATAACCACGGTCAGTGAATCGTAAAGATGTGTTGTCTCAATAATGGTGCGTGGCCAAGAATGAGCTCGCCTGGCGCGAAAACCTCCGATAACGTTTTGCTTGATACGCTCTGTGCGCGTACGTTCGGCCCTTGCGAAGGCGGGAAAGCAAGTGCGAACAAGTAGCACTTCTGAAAACGTGAAAGTGGATGGTGAGGACATTGGTTTGATGTTGTAAGCATTGACTTAATGCTGACGGAAAATCACTGTGATTTTGCGGTACAAGGTCCCCATTTTAGGCCCTCGACCTTCAGTTTGCTATGCTTTTTCTACTGAATATAATACATTTTAATGGATTCATAACAATAGTTATGTCGGCACATTTTCACATAAGTAGAGAAAACAATACATTAAGGTTACACTAGTCGAAACGTTTTCCATACAAACGTAGTCTAGCGATTACTCCACTGTTTGACGATGTACGTTCAAAATAAAAAATGATATCAATTTGTCTCATCATTATCTAGCCCTGTATGGAAACAAAAAAGTAAAAAATATAAATATATTTGAAAGTTATGAGCGTCGAAATTTCCATGTTTCAACGCTAATTTTAACGCATCTTTGGGCGTAAATAAATATCATAAAAAGAAGAAAAATTGCAAAACTGCCTCCATACGGGGATAGATTAGTAATTCAACAATGCAAATAATTTTATTTTGAAAATATACATTTAGTACTTTTTTCATGATATCTAGACTGCCAAAGGTCTGTTTATAAAATTTCGAGCACTCGTTTTCGTCCTAAATCATCATCCATTTCGATACAAATTTGCAAAAGTGCAAATTCGTACGCGAACTAGCTTCTTACTGCTCATCACAGCATCTATCTCTTTCGCACGTGTTTTCGGATGATATAGCATTAATTTTAAACCTCGCGCCCAAAATAGTTCGTGCCGTCGACTAGAGAATAATATTAAAAATATAAAAAAAGACTAACGCGAGTAGGTGATACGAAATCAAGATAATTTTAAAATGACATTGTACGGTCTGTCCAGGGATTGTTATTTAGCGTTTATCTCGCGTCTGCTTATTTGATAAAAGAAGTATAGTGCGTCATAATTTATTGATGATAAAATCTGAATTAGAGCGAAAGGTTACTTCAATACCGATAATAGTGTAAATACTACGGAAGGCCAATATGTCTTATGGATAACTCAATCATGTTTCAGAATAATAATACATCTTCCTTCCTTTTCCATCATCATCTGCCTAGCCTTTTTCCCAAATCGTGTTGGGGTCGGCTTCCAGTCTTACCGGATTCAGCTGAGTACTAGTGTTTTACATGGAGCGACTGCCTCAGATAGGCAGTCGCTCCATGTACCTCCACAACCCAGTAACTGGGTAACACGATACCCCTTGGCAAGACTGGTGTCAGATCTCAGGCTTCTGACTACCCGTAACGACTGTCAAAGATCTTCAAATGACAGCCGGGACCAACGGCTTAACGTGCTTTCCAAGGCACGCAGGAAACTCGGTATGTTGAAATGGTCACCCATCCACGGACCGACCTCGTCAAGCGTTGCTTAACCTTGAAGATCGACCCGTGCGGCTGTTATTATATAGCCACGAGCTCCTTCCTTCCT
The DNA here is from genome assembly GCA_949775005.1 of Orthosia gothica. Taxonomy (NCBI): domain Eukaryota; kingdom Metazoa; phylum Arthropoda; class Insecta; order Lepidoptera; family Noctuidae; genus Orthosia; species Orthosia gothica. The sequence continues at coordinate 28,103,969 of OX459034.1, read as the reverse complement.
TTTCCATACGGCTCGGAATTGCAATATACTTATTTTTGCTATAAGAATGTCGGGAATTCAACGATAGTTTGTGCGAAAGCTCTTAGCTGCGTATTGTTGACAGTTTTCTTTTGGTCTCGTGCCAAATCCATTTTTTTAAGTGTGCCGTTATAACATTATTTAAAAAAAGCTTCGTACCAAAATTCGTTTGGCTGTATTCGTTCGCCCACCGTTATAATTTGCAACATCAATTCCACGCCTGTATCACTGCTATGGAGCGGTATGAACCAGAGATTCGGCTACTAGGTAGCTGAGACTGGCACTGAGCGGTTAAATGTAATTTAGCTATATTGTGAGCTGATAATCTAGTCCATCTAGTCCAGCAGTACAAAATGATACACAGACGAATGACACTCTTTAGAACCATGAAGTAATGTGTACTGTATGTATTATTGTCTGTTACTTAAGGCGGTACCCCGAGCAAAACGCCGCGCAAGCCGTTTTTTGTGCTGTTTTTGTGAGCTATCTACTCGTTATTTAAAAAGAAATGTTAATTTATAAAAATACATTAAAATTCTACATATTATTGATTCTAAAATGGTAGATTTAGTTTTTTTTTAAATGTTGTATATATTTCACTAATCTACTCCCAAAAAAACATAAAAATGAGAAATAATTATTGATATTATGCATCTCCTCGTAAAGTGTTCATTGATTATTTTTTGTACTAACACTAATGGATAGACAATTTAATAACGAACATTTTTGTAGAATTTTTTTTTTCAAAAGACCAAAATTCGATTTTATAAAGATTTTATTCTAAAATCTGGGCGTATTCACTACTGTAATTCATGCGCCACCAGTGCCGCTAGACCAATAGGAACGATCATATCTCATGCCGATTTTTTAGTCAGGGTACCGTCTTAAACATGTATGGTCGTGTTTATTTTGCTACTTTGAGACATCTTCGTTACGCTCGACGAGGACAACAAATCGGCAGTATTGATCTTGATCAAGTGATGATGTGCTTTTAATCATTATTCTCTATTTTTAGCACAAGCCAATTGAGCCCTACACGAAGTCACTTACCTACTGTTATGTTTGCCGATTTAACGGTTAACAAATACATTCTATTTACTAACAATAACAATATTACGCAACCGTTTTATTCAGACTCATCTATTATTATTACTGTTATAAAGCTGAAGAGTTTGTTTGTCTGAACGCGCTAATCTCAGGAACCACTGGTTGGAATTGAAAAAAATATTTTTGTTTTAGATAGCCCATTTATCGAGGAAGGTTATAGGCTGTATAACATCACGCTACAACCAATAGGAGCGGAGCATACATGAAAAATGTAGCAAGAAACGGGAAAAAATATTACTTTTTGAGAGCTTCCGTTGCGTGCGCTGCGTAAACGGTTTAAGTTACGCAACAAACATGTATGTAGGGTAGATGGGCAGGTAGGTAGCCAGTTCACGGGAGCGAAGCCGCGTGGGACAGCTAGTTATAAATAAAGAGCTCATTAATGAACTTTTATGACCTTGTATTATCACGTTTGCGTGTCTGCTGAAGATATTAAAATGTCAAGCGACACCGTATTTTTTTTTTCTTAATTAGCTGACTAACAATGCCGTTTCCCTTATCACTGGACACTTTCACCATCCCATATCTCCCCGTGGGTGTAGTAAGAGGCGACAGGGACTTACTTAGAGTAGCGTTCTCTGTGCACTTCATAAAAAAATATTGAAAAATAACAAAAAACCCGACTGCTTAAAAAGCCAACTAAAAAGACGTAAACAAGAAGATAATCAAGCTGCAGTCGGATGATACATCTGGTTTTGGTCAGCCAGCTCGTGCATATGTATCCTCCGACTGCACAGCTTGATATTCTTCTTCTTTTTGTTGGCTTTTTAAGCAGTCGGGCTTTTTGTTATTTTTAAATATATTTTTATTTACAACTTTTAGTTATTTTTTTATAGAATTAGGTACATGTAAACATATAAGTATTATTTATTTTTGTAATCACCTCTTAAAACCCTTCATTTTGATACCCCACACGATGGGTCTGGAAGAAAATAAAAATTTGGGCCCCCACAATATGGCGCCCAAAATCCGCCATTTTTCTATTTTAATGTAGCCAGTGACACTCGCAGGGTTAAGACGAATCGATTGAAGTAAGAATCATCAAAATCGGCCAACGTGTTTGGGCTCTAGAACGCTATATAGGAACAAACATACATACTTAGACTGATAAACACATTTCCCTCCTTCGGAAGCCGGGTAAAAACTGCGATCGCCAACCCGCCTGCCAAGCGTGGTGATTACGGCAAACTCCCCCAAACCGATGAATAGAGCATGAATATCACTGGAATTAGCCATTAAATATACGTTACAAACATCTAATCTTATCCAAATTTAGTCTCCGCAGTCATAAGACCCATTATGCTTCAACCACGAGACTAGTAGTCATGTGCTCATTCCACATACAACTGTTGTATTTCTGTATGCACTAATATTAGAATTTTTGGATACCTGCCAGATCTTTAAACTTGCGCGTTCTCGTAAAATTTATGGAATTGTGTTTACTTGTTTATTATTGTCACGATCAAGGCAAGAACTTGATAAAATCTTTAGAATAAATATTGTTGTGTAAACAGAATCCCTATAACTCTAATGATGACGTCACAGTGTGAGAATGGAATAGCTGTGAGGTTGTTGACACTATTATTTAATCACGTCATTGACATCAAATAAACGACACGCTTTCGTCACTATTTATATACCTATTTTATTTAATATACATACCTAGTTATGCCTACCTACATCTTAGAACCGAGTGGTTACGTCTTGGCGCCCCAATTACGTGCTAGACTGTTGTGTAGATAAGTGCACAGACTCTGAGAATAAAGTCCAATGTTTTTTTATAATTCTCTAGATATATTTATTGTAAACTAGCTGTGCCCGACTGCCCGCGGCTTCGCTCCCTCCCGTCAACTGCCTACCCTACCCCACTTACCTTTCTACCTACCCTACTTGCCTTCCTGCCTACCATACCTACCAATTTTTTTCTAGGGTCATTCTTTCGCGGAGAATCTTAACACTGCCATTCAGAAAATGACTTCAAATGCGCAACGCCATCTATTGAATATGGAGTTCAACTGTCCGAGTATCTGAATTTCGTGTGTTGTGTTAATTTAACTTCTTGAACACTTTAAATTCATCAAACTTTTGATAGAGTGCGATGAAACAAAAACTAAGTAATACTTCAAGTTAAAAAAAAAAACCCGACTGCTTAAAAAGCGAACTAAAAAGACGTAAATAAGAAGAAAATCATGCTGTGCAGTCGGAGGATACATATTTGCGAGCTGGCTGACCAAAACCAGATGTATAGTTCTCGCCAAACTTCTTGGCCGCCCTGAACTTGGCTACAATGGCTGCGTAGTAGTAAATCTCATACAAAAACAGCACCGATCCGTGCCTTGCGCATCGGAAACCCAACTTCTGGGCCGCCCTGAAGTTGGGTTTCCGATGCGCAAGGCACGGATCGGTGCTGTTTTTACCCGACTGCCGAAGGAGGGTAATGTGTTTATCAGTCTATGTATGTAAGTATGTATGTATGTATGTTTGTTCCTATATGGCGTTCCAGAGACCAAACGCGTTGGCCGATTTGGATGATTCATACGTCAATCGATGCGTCTTAACCCTGCGAGTGTCATAGGCTACATTAAAATTGGACAATAGAAAAATGGCGGATTTTGGGTGCCATATTGTGGAGGCTCAAATTTATTTTTTCTTCTAAACCCATCGTGTGGGGTATCAAAATAAAGGATTTTAAAAGGTGATTTCAAAAATATATAACAGTCATATGTTTAAATGTATCTAATTCGAAAAAAAACTAACTAAAAAGTTATAAATAAAAAAACTTTATTCAAAAAATCAAAAAACCCGACTGCTTCAAAAGTGAACTAAAAAGTCGTAAACAAGGAAAAAATCATGCTGTGCAGGCGGAGGATACACCAGATTTTGGTCATTCAGCCCGCGAATATGTATCCTCCGACTGCACAGCATGATTTTTTCCTTTTTTACGACTTTTTAGTTCGCTTTTGAAGCAGTCGGGTTTTTTGATTTTTATTGTATGAGATTTACTACTACGCAGCCATTGTAGCCAAGTTCAGGGCGGCCAAGAAGTTTGGCGAGAACTATACATCTGGTTTTGGTCAGCCAGCTCGCGAATATGTATCCTCCGACTGCACAGCATGATTTTCTTCTCGTTTACGTCTTTTTAGTTCGCTTTTCGAGCAATCAGTTTTTTTTTTGTTTTTTTTTTTTTTCATATGTTATAATAGACTCCATACATACATATATAAACTCACGCCTTTTTCCCATGGGGGTAGGCACAAACTACAGAGCGCCACCTGCTACGATCCTATCCATCGTAACCATAAATAATGAAATAGGGTATTGACACAGTCCACGTAAAATAGTGTACATCCGACATCATTCGCGTTGTTTACATAGTGATCATGATTACATTACTGCGTGGATGGATCGTTCCACTTTTACTCTTATTTATAGAGGGAACAAAGATAATCTTTAATGGTCTCGGTCATCTTTCAGTATCACTAACGTGTCATGCCTGAACTACATGCAAGCTAGCAAGGATAAGAGGAAAACTTAATATTGAAATTACAAAACGTCTGCAAGTCGCTCTCATTCGGGCTTTTCCAAATTAGTAAATCAATATTTATAAAGTTGTTATTGTTAGTAAGGAAAATGAATGAACATACCCTGACTACAAAGCATCAATTTATTCGCACCAAACCAGGCTATATTTAATACGACCGACGAATGCCTTTTTAGAACAGCCTTTCCCAAAGTGGGCGATAACGCCCCCTTGTGGGCGCTGCAGGCCTAAAGGGGGGCGGTAAGAGACCCAGAAAAAAAATGGGGGCGTTGTGTAGAGGCTTGGGGGGTTATTTGTAATTTCATTTCGTTAGGAAGCCTTTTAGACACCGACTGCATGAGCTCTCGACTCTCGACTATAACTTGTGAACATCAACTAATATTAGTTAAGAGATTGCTCAAACTTGGTTCGATATTTCTCTCCGCTAGTTATATCAGTCTGTCCTGTTTTATTGAATATATAAAATAAAAATCATGTCAATCGGTCGCTTCGTTTCGAAATGAAAGTAGACACAAAGAAACAAATAAAAAGGCAACAGACATACTTTCGCATTTTAATAGATATTAGTACTCCTAGAAAGGTAATTTTCGTAGATAGTAGACCGCAGGCCCAAATTGTGCATTCCTGTATCAATCACCATCCCATATAGTAAAAGTCTCGTTTAGAATTAATGTTTAATCTCCGCTAATATAGCTCACAATAATTGATTAATTTAATTTGGAGTTATAGTGGTTTTTAAGTAGGTGGGGTAAAAATGGGGTCACTAAAAAAAAATATATTCTCAAAGTGACAAAATAAGTTTGGGAACCCCTGCTTTAGAACAATGCATGAATTAATTTTTATCAAAAACTGCAGGGGACATTTTGTTTTGATAATTATGTATGCGGCTAGACTACAGACAGTTTAAATAATATGTATCCAACATTTAAATTTTTTAGGCCCGAGTCTGCGGAGACGTCGGAGTTCTCAGTGGAGTGCGGCGACGTGATCCTGGTGGCCACGGACGGCGTGTTCGACAACGTGCCCGAGCCCGTGCTGGTGGCGGAGATGCGGCGCGCGCAGGCCTTCGCCGGCGACACCAAGAAGCTGCAGGCCGTCGCCAACTCCATCGCTTGGATGGCGCGCAACCTGTCCTTCGACGGCTGCTACATGTCGCCCTTCGCGAAGAGCGCACGGCAGAACGGCATTGATGCCATTGGTGAGTAATCAAAACATCATACTACACATATAGGCTGCTATAAATCATCACCAGGCCGCAGCAGGTTTACTGCTGGATATAGGCCTCTTGCTCGCAATTTAACTCGATTCGCGACAATTCTCATCCCTCAGAGAAACTCCAAGCATAGCCCTTTCCATGCTTTTTAAGGTACCGTACCCAAAGGGTATAATATTCACAGCGGATCTTTGTGTCTCTGAAGTTGGTTCAGTAAACTATTGCGCACGAAACAGTTTAACTGCATAGAGTAAGCGAGATAGGATGATGCGACAAATGTAAGCGAGTGAAAGAGACAGTTATACATTGCTATCTTCACTTTCAATATTGACACAAAAAAAGCTACTGCGCAGGGTCTTGCAGCCAATTCAGAGACACAAAGATCCGTTTTGAATATTATAAAAACGGGACGCTATTACTAAGACTCCGCGGTCCGTCTGTCTGTCTGTCACCAGGCTGTATCTCATGAACCGTGATAGATAGACAGTTGAAATTTTCACAGATGATTTATTTCTGTTGCCACTATAACAAGAAATACTAAAAACCGGCCAAGTGCGAGTCGGACTCTCGCACGAAGGGTTCCGTACCATTATCACAAAAATCACGTTTGTTGTATAGGAGCCCCACCGAAATATTTATTTTATTTTGTTTTTAGTATTTTTTTGTTATAGCACACTTGTTTGTCTCGTTAAAACACCCCAATGACTCAAGTCATTAAGGTTTTTTCAACTTCATCGCATGTAAGCAGCACCATGTCTGATTCAATTATTATTATTTTTCAGGTGGAAAACCGGACGACATAACGGTGCTACTTGCTATCGTAGCGCTATGAAAATGTCCCCATGTGATTTATGTAGCTAGATTCTAGGTACATTTTTTGTTCAACATTACTACAAAATTTAGTTAAATAATAGTGATAAACAACGAAGCCAAAAAAAATTAGTTTGGACTCATTTTAAATTGATCTTAATTATTTTTGGAAGTCTTTGACACAGTAAAAATAAACAAACAGTATGGAAACTACCTACAAACGTTCGAAACAACGAGACCGCTCGGGCACTTTCGAGGTAATGTCAGTTCTGAGTGCCGCGTCGCGACGAGTGGTCACGTATGTTTTGTGTTAGTGTGCCATTTCGAGCGTTTGTAGGTAGTTCCCATACTGTTTGTATATTTTTACTGTGTCTTTGGTTAAAAGTGACGGAGGTGACCAATTCATTTGATTAATTATGAAACAGATGTATTTCTGGAAATCTGTTTTGTATGTATGTTTGACGTTTAATAATACATTGTGCATAGTAATGTGTAAATAATTTTTGTACTATATGACTTCAAGTTATTTTTTTTATACTAGATATTTCTGTATGATCTCAAAAGTTGTCGTATGCTTTATGTAATGTACAGGGCCATGTAAACATCAAAAGGTCACCTCCTAAGCTTGGTTCTGTCTACCGATGTCACTTGTCAAATAGAATTGTTTATTCACAGATATCACGCTGTGACGCCATGATCTGAGTGTTATGCTTCTAAATTATTGTGATTTAATGCTGGAAACAAAGTGCCGTTTTTGTGATGTTACTCGGTGTGATGTTTGAGAGAATTCTGAATGTAATTGGGTCAGCGAAAGTTATCCGTGACCGACATTAGTAATCTTTGAAACAACAGACCTACTTCTATTATCTGTTGTTTTATAAATAAAATAGCTATGTACTGTTGACTTTTTAGCGTCTTTGAAATGCATGTACGTGCGCTCTGTATATCGATAGTAAATATAGTCAATTAAAAAATGTAAATTGCTGCGAACGCTGAACTGGCTCGTGACTAATGCGAAAAGGGGCGCCGACTCCGTGGGTGTTCGGGGGCTCCAGCACCCACGGGGGCACTCATGACTTTAGGTAACTATCAGCTAGGCTAAGCCATGTTTTCTTACTAGTATCTCTCTAGCTTTCCACTCCGTAACTTCGTCTTTTACAAGAAAATCTAACCTATCCGAGGTGGAGTGCTAAAATTTATGTATTTTATTTTAAACACTTAGAAACCTTTCACAATAAAGAGTTCTCCTTTTTCTATGTCGCCCGGGGCACCAAATATTTAAATACGCTGTTGATATTTTTCGTCAGACAGTATGCAATTTTTTTCTCGCCCTGTGCCATTTATTCTAAATCAACCAGTTATCAAAAAATCATGAGCCGGCGCTCCCTTAAGTGAACATTGGTTTAGAAATAGCATTTTTATAATATAATATATTGATAATACACTGAGTCAGCCGATTGTTTGGACACTAAAAAGTCCACCCGTATATGTCTACATAATTTACTGCCTGCCTAGCCTTTTTCCCAACTATATTGGGGTCGGCTTCCAGTCTAACCGGATGCAGCTGAATACCAGTGTTTTACATGGAGCGACTGCCTATCTGACCTCCACAACCCAGTAACTGGGTAACACGATACCTCTTGGCAAGACCGGTGACCGTGCGTGACTGGTGGTGTGACTATGTCTACATAATGTATTATAGATAATAATTGTGATGTTTTTTCAGAACAAATTGTATTTAAAGTGAAAATGTATCATGCCGCCTTTTTAATAACTTGGATTTTGTTGGCCCAATTGTAAAATAGTAGAATATAGTTTTATTATTGTGTGATTACGAGGTTGATGAGTGTGTCCTTCTTAAACATTTGATTTTTACAATCAACTGTGTTTTGGAATTGAGTGTTGAGAGTTTGGATGAAGACTGAATACAACTAGATGTACTGTTCTTGTTGTTACTAGTAGTTTTAATAATGTTACGAAACTATAATTTGAAACGATCACAACTAACGGTTCTATAATACATACCTACTTATTTATAAAAATCTCGACACTGTTTAGCGACTGGTTAGCAGATGTTTAATTCAATTTTCTATATAGAACTAGCTGACCACCGCGGCTTCGCTCCTGCCTACCTACCTACCATAACTACCCAACCTACTGAAAAATAAATTTAAAAAAAAACATAAACCATCTACTAAGTAGTCCGAACAAAGCCTAAACATTAGGTTTGGATAGGTGAGCCCGTCCTTGAGTTATAATTACAACGAAAAGTGGCACTGATTCATATATATATAGATTAGAATTAAGAATCTGCTGATCAGTTGCTAAGCACATCTGTGATTTTTATAAACAAATCCATTTATGTTCTTTTATTTAAATTATATGTGTAATGATTGTATGTCTCTATTTTATTCAAGCAATGATTACCTTTATCGCAGCTTTTATAATTTATTTTGTCAATTTACACACATTTCCTGTGTAAGAACTTGCTATAATTAGAAATCATACCTAAAAATATCTAATTACTTAATAATTAGATGCAATCATAATGTAAAGTGCATTTGAAGTTTATTTTAATAATAGAAGTTACGTTGGAGGTAAAACGAAGCGAATGTACCTCTTCTTGCTCTGTAAATAGTTTATCGCGAGCTGTGATAATTTCAATGGATCTTTGGAAGAGTTACGACAAACATTCTGTACGCGCCATAGTTAGAACAGAACTGCGGCCTTATTGCGTAATAAATTCGGCAAGGCAAAGGGCAAAGAGTATGAAAAATCGACCAATTACATGCGAGATTGAAAAGCGGGTCAAGAGGCTCATCGGCGATGAGGCGCTGGTCAAGTAAAAGCGCCAGAGTCTTGAACATCGTCGCCGAGTTGCCAGCTTGTCGGTTTTATATCGGTTACATTTCGGGGAGTGTGCGATGGAATTGCACGATCTAATTCAGCCTAGCCCGTTTCATCATCGGACTACTAGACGTACGGCGATGCGCCATCGATTCATGGTGGACATCCCACCCATACGCACAAAACGTTTTGGGAACACTTTTATAATGCGTACAGCTAAGGAGTGGAATGCCCTGCCGGAGTCTTGAGTTGCCCAATTTGGGGGTCTTTAAGTCAAGAGTGAATAGGTTATTTCTAGGCAAGCGTGTTTCACCGTTGACCACATCATCGCTTACTATCAGGTGAGATAGTGGTCAAGCGCAAACCTATAGGCCTCTGTGATTGGTCGATTTTTCATACTCTTTTTGCCTTGCCGAATTCATTACGCAATAAGGCTGGTTATTCTATTGACATCAATTCTGTTCTTGTAAGTTTCGTTTTAATCGTGACCTTATTATTCGACCGTCGTGGTAATTTAGTGAGAGTTCTTTGCCATACCAAATTGGTCAACCAGCAGCCATAATGCGTAAGTGAATTCAGCAAGGCAAAGGATGTGACCCCATCAATCGACCAATGACATAGACGGAAATCCACATAGCGTCTTTCATCTCGCACGTGGTTGGTCGATTGATAGGATCAAATCCTTTGCCTTGCCGAATTGACTTACGCAATAAGGCTGCAGATTAGCTGTGGCTTACAATTTGTAAATAGAAATCAGTAGCTAAAGATAATATTGAAAGTAGATTATCACGCTTCTACAAAAGTATGTCAAGGTATCGGCTGTAAGTAGTCATTGATCAAACGCTTATCGACTTGGACTTATCAACTCTGTTATAAAAATTCACCATGATATTGCGTGAAAATGGAATAAACAATTCTGATTATGATCTAATCTTTGATTACTTATTACCCTATGTAAATCCACCCCTATGGTAAAAGCTGACAAAATATTTTTATGGTTAGGCAATTAGGCCTCGGCGAAGATACTGAGAAGCTATCCATTTAAATTAGACCCTAATTCTTATGTTATAAAGTTTAAAATGTGATGGCAAATATAAATAAAAGCGAGCGGCGCACGACACAGTGAGGTGGCCACGAGAGCCGACGCGCGTTCATGCGCGACTGCTGTCGCCGCTCGGGTGGATCGCTCCTTCTCCTCTGTTCTTCTTCTTCTTCTTCATCTGCAAGCGTTACAATCATAGAAATATAAAAAACAGGTTTCAATAATAATCAAGTCCCGTGTTGACTTTGGTTATTATTGAAACCTGTGTTGATCGAAGGCAGGACAGAAATCGTGATTGAGAGTCAGAGACAGATGTTGGGGTTGTGAGTACCGCGCGTCGCTCGCGTACCGCTCCGTGGCTCTTGGCCGCGCTCGGAGTCGCGGAGCGCCGCTCAATTCGCTCGTCTCAGTATCATCGCCAGGTGTGCGCTGGGCCTTAAACTAGCGATCCGCCCCTGCTGGGCACGGTTTATATGCCTTCCAAAACAGAGATTTCTTATTAGGTTTATGAACGTTTAATATTCATCTACTACACACATGAACCTTCCGGAATAAATCCTCTGAATGATGGAGAAAACCTCGTCAAAATCCAGACACAGTCCTACAGACAAACACAAAAAGCTTCATTTTACTAAGCCCTAACGGAAAAAGCCCTCATTTCCGTTAGGGCTTAGTTTGACGTGTGTACATGTGTGTTTGTATATCTGTCTGCGGCATCATAGCTCCTAAACAGATGAAACTCACTACACTGGGTACCTACCTATTAGCTACTGCCCGCGTAAAAAGTGTTTTATCATCCCAAGCGAACACAAACTATCCTATGTCCTTCCCAGGGTCTCAAACTATCTCCATGCCAAATTTCATCTAAATCGGTTCAGAACTCCAGAGGTTTCCCCCTACAACCTCACAAACTTTACCTCTTTATAATATTAGTACCTATAGATGAACAGTTAGTCGGTGATTACCTACTCCATGTTTATTAATAACCAAGTTAGTCAAAGAGTATCTTCGGAGTAAGCTGGTAATACAACTGATTAAGATTACTTTTCATTTTGCTGCTATATATAAATGTTAATTATTAAAAATCTGCTGTTGATTGCTCGAAAGAGAATATCCTTAGCAGAGAGCTAGACTTGAACAAATTTCGTTTTACAGTCGACTTTTTTTTAATTACTATTTGTGTTTAGCGCCATCTATGCCGCCTCATACGAACTACAAAAATGGCCAAAATCAAGAATCGCCGATATGGGCAACAAGTCTACTAGGCTGGAATGGGATAAGGCAGATCATAATATGCAGAACAGCACTATGACAGATCAGCCAGAGTCGTGACGCAGTGGGAGCAGGAAGACGGGCGTGGTTTCGTTGCCGAGGGAGGCCTAGGAAACGCTGGCGTGTCGGCTTACAAGCGTTTACAAGAGATTGGCTGGAGAAGTTTGTCCAGCAGTGTAAACACAATCGGTTAACTATTGCCGGTTTTATGAACAAAATAAGAATTTATGAATGTTATAGCAATTTGAACACTATTACTACAATGAAAAGACAATTCGTATGTATTAATCATTTATATTCACAATTAACAGACCCTTATCAATAAACTTTATACACAAAATACATTTAATCGATTTAATGCTAGTGACGTAAACGTAATCACGTCGGCATTTATTTGTACAAATATTCACACTTGTTTTCACAGATGCTCCTAATCCGTTACCAATGAGAAAACATATTGCTTAGAGTTATAAATTATGTATTAGTACTTGAAAAGAGGTAAGTTTTCACATAGACAAAATAGTAGAAGTTAAAGAATGAAAAATGGAAGAATAAATTTAATTTGAACATTCTGAGGTCTAGGAAAAATATAGCAACATTAGGTATGGTTCTGCTAGATGTCTATGGAGTAGTTTGTATTTTTAAGGAGAAAATCACTAATTTTATAAACCATCAAAATAAAATAAAAATCATACACATATTATTATTAATGTTTTGGCTTCGAAATCTATCGCATTTGAGTAATAACCAGCTTATCTAGCATTCTCGTCATCGTTATCCTCGCCTCGCCAGTCGAAACCTCCTGGTCGTACATTGCCCAGTTCCGGGAGTGGACCATAATCTGGTTCAGGGGCAGGATCAAATAACTTTTTCCTAAAATCAATAGATATGCATACATTTATGATTGTGAACCAACCTCAGTCAGTAAAATTAAGCATGAAAATAATATGAGATTCAGAAAATGTACAAAATAAGAATTCATACTTACAAAAACTTTGGTGTCTTCAGTATTTTCTGACCCCCATTCTGTCTGGGTAGTACATCCTCCATAAAGAAATATATATGCCCGATAGCCATACCCACTAAATCTACTGATATTGCATTACCAAGTAGCACAGAGAAGCCCAGTAATACCCAGGGAAGGTAGGGAGCCTGAAAAAAAATTAATCTCTACATTAAAAAATCTTTATTGAAATTAAAAAGTGACCTTAGGTATCTAGAAGGATGTATACTACTCAGTTAAAATAACTGTGCAACTAGTAATGTGAAGTCGCTCTGATGTTCGACTCTCGCGATTGGGGCACGCACAAGGCGAACACGAGGCGCCGCGCGGTATAGGCGGAGTGTAATCACATTCCAACGAGGTGCAGTTATTTTGACCAAGTAGTAGCCGAGCTAGTTTTACTGATAAGAAATGAAAACCTAATTACCCACATTTTGAAACATTGCAATAAGAAGACAGTGCACAAAAATGGTGTATACCTTCAACTGTCCATTTCCAGACACAATAGAAATTACCATTGTTCTAATCCGATTCGGTCTGGTGGACAGATGACCGGAGTGCAGAATACCTTACCTGAAAGTTCATGAGGCCAAAGAAGTTCATCCTCACAAAGACATTTCGACGAGACCATACATACACAATCATTATGGTAAATGCTTGACCTAAAAATAGTAAATTAACGAAGAAAGCACAAAGCTGTTGTAAACACTGTTAAGGAAAATTAAAAATATTTGGCAGGCAGTCATCCTATAAATCTAATTGGCAATGATGATACTTACAGTTGTAGCCAACTGTCACATCAGTGAAATTGAAACACATGTCCTTTGTAAGTCTTTCACTTACACAGTATCATGCAGTGTGAATTGTTTGAAGCATTATCTTATAACTTCCGTCCTCAATCTAATATGCCACTATCTGACAATTTGTTGATTTAAGTTTTTTGATGGCATTGTAAGCAGCAAAAAAATATCAATACATGACTTTGCTAGATAGCAGCACCATAGCTTGAGGATGGCAGAAAAGTAAACCAGGTGTTCTAGCAATTTAGTCAAGTATTTTTAAATTGACTTTTTATATGGATTTTTGTTATTTTTATCAGTGCTTTTATTGTTTTATTCCATAATAATTTGATTAAAAAGGATACAATCATCAGGACCCCTCCAAACACGAACATCACAACAAAATCAGCAGTTCTTCCTCTAAAGGAGCCTTCTTCAAGCATTCGACAATATCTGTAGGTGAATATCATATTGAAGAAAAAGTTGAAACCTAAATTCCCAAAGAATAGGAATGTGCTTATTAGCCTCCATAATTGGTATCTCCTTAGTATTAGATTAGGATTAAAATATAACTGAAATGGTGATACTAGGTCCAGTTGCTGAAACAAAAATATAAATTGTTATAGTATCAAATTATTAATGGCTATTTGCAGGTATTTTTGAATGTTCGTGTAAAAAATATATAATGACTCAGCAAATGACACGTATAATTAAATAAACAAATAAAAAAAACGTACGACAGCTAACGTAGTAACAACACAAGCCGTGGTATATGCCCTGGTCACTGGAGGTATGAGCATGTATTCCTGAAGAAGCGTCTGATAAGCCATTTTTCAGTTCAATTATGTTTTCGTTTTTACACTTCAACGTTTATAAGGAAATTAGCTAAGATAACAAAGTCACAGTTCGACTCGACATGATTGGGCCACATCAGAATTCAATTGTTCACAATAGTAACAATCGTGATTGCGATTACAGTAAATATAACTGTGCAGAAACTAATATCCACTAAGCCCTCAAATTAATTTCATTCAGAAGAGTAAACGTTTTATTATATTCTATTGTTAATTATATCGAAAAGAATAATCAGAAACTTGAAAATTACCGAAATCTACAACAAAAAATTGACAGATAACAAAGATGATAGATAGATTAAAAATGTCAAGACCTTTCTCATAGACAAAACCCTAAACTATTTTTCTATGCTGGCAACCCTGAATGTAAAGCAGTGTCTACATCTTCAGGTTGACAAATGATTGAATCCGTCTCGATAAATAACCACCCTACTATAAATACTTGATGATTTTGTTTGTTCTGACCTGGTCATCGGCGTGGCACTAGACACCTACTATTCGGTGCACAACTACCAATATATCCTCTGAGAAACTTATATCAGGATACAGGAGGACAAATCTGATACACATTATTAAATCATCAAACGAACATCTTCCCTGAGGATCGAAAATTCTTAACCGTGGTTTACTTCAAAGCCCCTTAAACGATTCAGAACCTGAGTAGGAAGGTGTAACTCCAACCTCGCAAAATGAGGCTACCTTGAAGGAACAGCAACAGGGTGTGCATGTGGAGCTGAGTGGCAAACCATGCTCCACCTCTTGTGCTGCCCTCTATGCCACAAATTATGTGGCATTTATTAGTAATCTTTGTTATGTAGCTAATCTGATCTATGCGGTGCCACCTATGATGTCGTGCATGGTTTAGTTACTTGAAACTTCGTCTGTCCATCTGTCCCTGTTGTTTATTTCTGGCACTGTTAAACTTATTTAATCTGAGGTAAATTCCCGACCGTCCCACTGCCGTTATCCCACTGTTATCAGGTGTTAGGGGTCAATCGGCAGCCTATGGAACTGGGACCAGTTGCCCCTTTAAAAAATGTAACGGCAAACTAGCCCTACATCTCTTTAGAGCAGTTAATACACTATAAAATTTGTAGGAAATCTAGTTAGGAACCTAAATTCTTGTCTCCCGGTACTCTGTTAAACTTCCTCATGATTATAATCTCCTGGTACCTACTTTGTTAGTCTTTACCGGCAATGCTTCCAACCCCGCAAATACTAATACTCCTTGATTCTGGCAGACAAAATTCCGAGTGAGACGATCAGGCACAAATTAAACATTATTTCTGTAAAGTTCTGATCGTCCCAATAATGGGACGATGGCAGTGAGAGTGAGATGATCGGGAATACAAGATTTTTGGGACTACTAAAGCTATCTACCCACTTTCATTAAAAGTGATTGGATGAAAAAATATTTTAATTATACAGGGGGTTGTAATAAAGTGGGGGAAATTTCGCTCTCTATCAGGAAGACCAAAAATATCTTAACCATAAAATTATAGATAATTATTGATTGATAAAGTAATACAGTATGCTTTTTTAAACATTTGTTTGTCTCCCGTCTGAACTCTGAGAAGGCTATTTATGTTTTTATACACCATGAATACATAAGTATCAAAATGAAAGAATTGATTTAATACAATATGATTTACTTTAATATAATTATAATTTAATTTAACATAAAAAGTTTAACAGACAAAAACAGAGGCTAAATCATCATAATCATAAGTTCTCTTCAAGAATAAATCTAATAAAGTTACTCCAGATATATTACATAGACCTGTATTTATTGGTAGAGCTGATAAGGTGATGTTAAAAGACTGGCCAGGTTCCAATGGACCCAGCTTCTTGTTTGAAATGCCGCACCACAGAAGACTAGAATCCTGATGTGAGCGTAATTTTAGAATTAAGTCTAGGGTCCTTTCACTGGCATTAACGATTTTGCATTGGAAATCAAAAGGCTCCTCCACCGACACTTTACTGGGTAACTTTTCAAATGTGAGCCTTAAATCACCATAGTCAGGTGTCATTCTCTGCAATTGACTAGTTTGCAACCGCCCCTTTTCACCCAAATTAGATCTCCACACAATATCCAGTTTTCCAATATTTTTTGCTGCTGCCAATAGTTTTATTTCCTTTGAAATATTCTCTCTTGGTGTCAAGCAATAGAGATACTGACAGCTTTCTTGTGGTTGAAGTAAAGTTACATCTCCAAAGACAGAAATACCATCATCAACTTCATTCAATGACTTCACATTAAACTGCTGAGAGCTTTCCAAAGAGACCTGCTCTAATATAATGGCTCCAGATGTTATGTTTTGCACTTGAGCTTCAAGATATACATCATCAGATTCAGCATTGTAAAACTTAGTTTTCACATCCAATGGTTTCATAACTTCAAACTTAAAGAATTTTCTGAATGATGCAAGAGTGTTGTAGTTAGACATGTATGTAACTTCACAGACAAGAATGTGTGTGCCAAGATCCTTGACTTCATGGTGTATGACATCACTTAATGTTTCGTCTACATCAAGCATTGTAGGGGAGAGGTTCTGTTGAGTAGATAGTAATATTCTCTGAGAGTTTGTCTGCAAATCAGCTTTTATGGACACACTTTGCACAGGATTATTTGTTTCATTATGGACGCAAACATAACAGGAAAACGTTTCACCAAGATAAATATTTCCGAAACTTTGTGGAAGTAATAGGAATTGGCCTGCAGAAAGGGTTTCCATTTGGGTGACAGAAGTAGCATCATCCTTGAGGTAATTGTTTAATATATTTCCAGGTAAGTCTTTAGAATCGCAAGTTACGATTTTTGGGCTTATTAAAGCAGGTTTCGTCAACCTCATCACTTTCAATGCAACTAGATGTTCTACTACTTCCTTGGGATCCATTTTTTAACAGACTTTTTCTTATTAAAAACAACAAAGTTATTAAACACAACAAATTAGCACGCAGCGTACTAGATTTTCTTATAATAACTTTATAATAAATTGACTTTTAATAAGCCTTTGATTAACTATTTATCAGTTTAAATTGGGGCTTTTACTAACTATATCTGTATTTATCTATGTTTTGCGTGATCATTGATCGATTTTGTTTCAACTTTTGTCGTAATTGTCAATGTCAACTTGTAATGTCATCAGCAGATGAGCAGACTGGAACTGTCATTCTACCAGTGCTGCCAACTCGTGTAAGCAAAAACGCGCTGTTAGCTCTTTGAAAACGCGCTAGAACGCGCTAAATGGTCGCTGTCAAAAAATCGCACCCAAAATCGGTCAAATTCGGCGTCAAAATCAAACAAAACTCCCAATTTTTTTTAGACTATAAATGTGTCAACGCAGTTTTTATTTATTATTTAATCAAATTATGTCATATAAAAGATTAGAGTACTTGTTTAGTAATAATAAAAAAAGTAGTGACGTTTTAATGTAATTATTTTATAAAATAAAGGGATTAAATTAATTCATTATCGTCTGATTCTACTACAATTGCTTCTGAGACTGAAATAAGGTTGGTCTTGATCAGTTTTGGACTTGAATTTATTCAACACGTCGTTGGGAAGTTGAAAGTTTGCGCAGTAACTCTTTATTTAAAGAAAGTACAGAGTTTCAAAAAGCGCTAGATTTAGCGCTAGGCGCTAGAACGCGCTATTGACCAAAAAAAGCGCTAGATCTGGCGCTGAAAGCGCTAAGTTGGCAGCACTGCATTCTACACTGGCAGAATAGCATGATGTTATATCACTCATTCAATATTTCTAGACAGAGAAACCAAAATTGACAATTTGTCATTCATTTCATGTCAATGTCATGTCATAATGTCAACGTCAGTCCTCAACTGACTGTGTGTCAAATAGTACTAACGTGATTGTACTTTTGTGAATTTGTTGAATTTGTGCGCTTTCTGGAATCAATTAATTTGTTTTCTATTCACAAAAGAATTAGTATTTTTAATTGGATCATAATAAGAAAATGGTGTTAACAAAGGAATTCAGAATTTGTATGCCGATGACAGTCGAGGAGGTACTTGACCACTTGGTTGTGCTTTTGTAATACGCAGGATTTATATTTTATTACAGAAACTTTGTGTATTTTTTACTAATTTCAATAGCGTAACTAACTATAAGAACTACCTGATAAAAAACATGGGTACAGTTGTATATTATTACATTTCTTTGTTGTAGTTTGTATTTACGACAAAAATGGCCTTGGAAACATTAGCATCTGATTTATAGTAGCTATAACACTGCTTATGTATGGCTGCAGATTGATGTCTGCAGTGCGTATAACTATCTATTTGTACTATCACTTATGATTCACTAGATTGTTAGCCGCAGGGCACAGTTATCAGCTCAACCTTTAATCATTTTAATTGATCACATCTTATCGCCAATTTCAAATCAGGAAACTGAGGCTTAAAGTTCATCTTTATAACTTATGTAAACAGTCTGGTAGCGTACAGTTAATTATCAGAAACATGTGTAAGATTCTACGTTTTATTCCAGTACCGCATAGGTCAGCTGTACATGATAGCTCGGCATAGCTTTGAGCAGTCGAGCAATGGAGAAGGAGTGGAGGTAGTGGCCAATGAACAGGTCACAGATGAAGTCAATGGAGTGGGACAGTATACTGAAAAAAGAATACATCTGTCTAGGTGTGTGTATTGCTTTGAATTTCATGTCCAAGATTTATGTCTCAGTCTCAGACATTTTCAATATTTTAATGTGAAGTTAATGTATAATTTTTCTTTTGAAAATGACTATACTTTTCTTAACCCAGTTTTAGAAAATCCATATAAGGCGTGGCCATAGGTATTCAGGAAATACACATTTAGAATTTATCTAATCCTCAAATGATTAGATTAAAATTTACAAATTTGTTACTGTTATGACATATGTTTGTATTTATATAATGATAAACATTAGTATATATGATAACATACTTTCTAAATATATAGAGAGAGCATGCAGGCTGTTGCATAATGAAAGTTAAAAATACCCAGTTTTTTTTTTTTGGATTTGTGCCTGTTTAATGGCAATAGAATGGCATGTATCGTCTTCCACGAACCGGAAGACAATACGTTGGAAGGCCTCCCACTAGGTCGACCGATGACCTGGTTAAGGTTGCGGGAAGGCGCTGTATGTGAGACGCATGGGATCGGTCAATGTGGCGACGCCTGGGGGAGGCCTATGTCCAGCAGTGGACTTTGTGTGTCTCTCGGCTGAAATGATGATGATGAAGAATGGCAATAGGTCCATATCACAAGGAACTTTAAACATAATTGGCGATTTGTGGGTGTACTGGGTGCACCATTGCAGTGCACTCTTGGAGATTCCTGTATATCACATTAAAACATATTACTATATATCCTTTTTCCTTGTTTTACAGTCACTTACCGTATTGGGTCCAGTCTTTGATACCGAAAATATTTTATGTCACTGAAAAGGCATGGAATTATTACCCTTACACTATAACAGGTAAATAATATTGCTTATAGATTAAATATGGTTTGCCCCACATTAACTATAATATAAAAAAGAATAATCAATACCTATAACAGAGATGAATGTAACAATGTTTCCTCTTTGGATATTGGCCTTATCTTTTGTTGAATAAATGTATGTTAAGTTACAACGGTTTATATGGTTTGAGTCAATTTTATTGAGTATTGGAATAAGTATTAGTATGTAGTATAATAGTAGTACTAGTTGACTAGCTACCACATTTTTTTTTCTTAAGAGCTTTATGGACCTTTAGAAGAAATAGGTCAAAAGGTTTTAAAAAAAAGTTGGTAACTTAATTACATCATTCCGAAAATAAGTCTGTGTTATTATTGTGTGCTGTATATTTGATGATATAATTTACAAATATTTATTTTTTGTCTTTTCCATATGTTGCTGATATCCACAGAATATACAGTAAGTATTTTAGTTATTTTTTTTTTAAATATAACAACTATTTATTTAGGTTTAGGTTCATTACTGGCAATAGAAGCAAGGATTAAATTTGTATTTTTTTTAATCTTACTAATAACACGTTTATTTTTCCAGTGCTCCTTCATTCCAAAGTTTGCTATCTCAATTCAAACAAGATATGAAGATAATAATGGAACTACAGAAAATGTGAGTTATTGAACTGCAGCATGTGCAACAAAGACAATTTTTTTTAACAAAGTATTGACATAATATTTTTTATTTATTTCTAGTGTTTGGGCATGACTCCAGAAGAACTAGAACAAAGAGAAGTAGACTTCCTAGACATAGCTTATGATGAGATCAAGCCTCATCATTACAAGGAGGCAGAAGATCCGAAGTTCTTCAAGTCGGAGAAGACTGGACGAGGTCCCCTTGTAGAGGACTGGCGGGACTCGCACCAGCCTATAATGTGCTGTTACAAGGCCGTCAGCGTCAAGTTCGAGGTGTGGGGTCTGCAGACCAGGGTCGAGGAGTATGTTCAAGCAGTAAGTCTATTTTAGTTTTATTTTTTTAAGTTTTAAAGGAGTGTGCCAAACTGGCATTGATTGTTCTGTTCCTAATATGGTATCAGTAATATATAAAGACGCGCGTGATTCTCATACATGAACAAGTCCCTAAATTGCGACGCGTTATTATATTATTTATGTACACAACAAACAGGAAGCTTATAGGTATATGTATGCATACGAAATTCTTTGTGCGCGAGGTTAAAATGCATGCTATCTCATCCGACAACACGTGCGAAAGAGATAGATGCTGTGATGAGCAGTAAGAAGCTAGTTCGCGAACGAATTACCACTTTTGTAAATGATGATTTAGGACAAAAACGAGCGCGCGATATTTTATAAACAGACCTTTGGGAGTCTAGATATCATGAAAAATTATTTGCATTGTTAAATTACTAATCTATCCCTGTATGGAGGCAGTTTTGCAATTTTCTTTCTTCTTATGGTATTTATTTCCGCCCAAAGATGCGTTTTTAGTGTTAAAATATGGAACTTTCGACGCTCATTACTTTCAAATATATTTTTGTTTTACTTTTTTGTTTCCATACAGGGCTACATAATGATGAGACAAATAGATTTTTTATTTTCAACGTACATCGTCAAACAGTGGTACTCCACTGTTTGACGATGTACGCCAGACTACGTTTGTATCGAAGAATGAACGACTAGTGTAACCTTAAGTAGGGACAAGGCTACTGCTTACTCCTTAAGAAATCGATTGAGAAAGTGAGGCAATAATTAAGTATTTATTACCAATTGCCAATCAAAATATCAAAAACAAAATATGAATAATATACATGATTTCTAAATAAAATTTTTGCTACAGGCGATCCGAGAAATCCTGTTACTTGGTCATCGCCAGGCGTTTGCCTGGATGGACGATTGGTATAACATGACGTTAGAAGACGTAAGGGACTATGAACGCGAGATGCAAGAAAAAACGAATATGAAGGTGTGTTATCTAACGGGCGATCAAACTCGTATAACGTTATATTAATTTTAGTACTAGATAAGGTTGCAAATATTACAAGCGATTTTTCATTTATGTGATAGCGATATTAAAAACGGTAGTCGCCAGAATGGGTAATGGGTAGAGGTAAACCCACATTTGTGCCCCTCCTAATAATGATCCTTTTTAACCCCCGCCGGAAAAAGAGGGGTGTTATAAGTTTCACGTGTGTTGCTGTGTATCTGTGTGTCTGTCTGTGGCATCATAGCGCCTAAACGGGTGAACCGATTACGATTTAGTTTTTTTTGTTTGAAAGGTAATTTTGTCGAGAGTGTTCTTAGCTATGTTTGAATAAAATCGGTTCAGCCGTTCTAAAGTTATGGACATTTTACTGTTTGAATCGGGGTGTTTTCGCAAGATAAATGTGTCAGGGGTTTTTAAATTGTGAAATTTTACTTGTGTCTATTAGTGAATGATAAATTCCTGATGAGTAAACTCAAAAATAATAATAAAATACAATTGGGAATTCGAACAACATGCTACTGTTTTACTCATGATTAGCCGCATTTTATAACATTCTCAATAATCTGTTTCAGTTGAAATCCGCTGCAGAGGCTGTTGAGGGATCCAATGGAGACAAAAACTCTGACTCTTCCAAACCACAAACACCTAAGACTCCTAAATCACCAAAGAGTACGAGCAGCACTCCTTCAGCTGAGGGCCGGACGTGGTTCAACTGGTCTTAAGTCGCTCCACCTCTTAGAAGGGCTTGAACACTGGTCACTTATACAGATCTCTGTTTAGTCAATTGCTGTCTCTCTTATGCATTGTTCACAATATTCTTGACGAGTCGACAACTCTTTTGAGGTTGTAGAACAAAATAGTTTAATATTTCTAGTTTACTCTGCATTCCTTAGCTTTTAAATAGCTAAAAATGTATAGCTTTTTAATGTACGAGACTGGTTTCAAGCCCTTCGGGGTAATGTTGATTTTGATCTCATCTTGCTGTAACGACAAGGTTTGATTTTGTCGACTTGATGTGTTCACCTATTGCCTTCGAAGTTATATCTTCCATTACAGTCTTTTTTTATTATTTCACAATTAATTAGATGCAATTATGTTCCTAATTGTTTTACGTGTAAGTTGTACTCATGTTCAATATGGTGTTAGTTAGACAATATTATTTAGTGAAACCTAACATAAGGGATACCTTATTCTAGGAAATTGTAATTGAACCCTGATTGATGTAATATTGGTATGTAGCACATAGCAGTGGCGATTGAGTGTGTGGAAGGAGACGGTGATGAAAAAAAGGATAAGTGGTAAGGTGCCTTTTACACATTCTCTCCGATGTTTTTTATTTTTTGGAAGATACCTAAAAATATGTATGGGAGACTGGGGTGACTTGTTTCTCATTGCAAAAACTCGAATATATCTCAAATCCAGTTTTCTAAATCATGTCGTACTGTTGCGTACTTGTATATATTATACTGATTCCACAATAAAGGCACCTTAGATATTAAATAGTTGAGTAGTACATAAACAATACATTGATGTACTGGTGTATTTTTTGAGATTGACTTTGAAAGTGGGAAATTGTTCCCAATATATAGCCATATAATTATGTAAGTATTTTATTGTTTTTCCAATTATTATTATTGACTAACAAAATTATCGAACTAAGACTTCAGCCACAAGTATATTGAAATATTTAGTCAATTTTGATACTGCTGTTTTGACATGACTTCTACTTTACCTGACTGTGAACCCCTTGGGGAACTGTATTCCTATATACATTCTTTAAATTTTCATATAGTTATATATTAGTTAATATATGTTTTAGATGACTTTATGTTAGATGTTGTAGATGTTATTAGTATGTTGTCTTTATTGTGTGTTAACTAGTAACCTTTGAAGAAGGCCTTTACTTAGAAAGTGGTTGTATTTCAATAATGTCGAATTATCTACTGAAGTTTGTAATAAGTAAACGGGTATGTCGAATAAGCTGGATAAATATCATAGTTACATCTAAGGAAATATTTGAATAAAAAACTAAGTGTTGTAAGATGTAGTTAGGTATATACGTGTTATGTGTGCAATATACGGTTTACCCCGAGTTTCCCACCTTTAAATTATCGCAGAATTAATTTAACAAATTGTCAAGCACGCGTTATCTGCTGTGATTGGCTGTTGAAAATTCATTCAACCAAAGTCATTCTGCGATAATTTAAAGGTGGGAAACTCGGACTTAATGTTCTAGAAATATAAATGATTGACCAAAGTTCTCGAAAAGATGCTGGTTTCTATATTAGATGGCTATATTACTCGATGTAATAATAGTTTAGTACAAGTTGAGCTTGAACCCTGAACAATTATTTATTATTGTACAGTAGTTCTAACTCACGAAGGCGGGTTGGTCTTAGTTGTGTGTGTAGATACACATGCACATTGTATCTGTGTGCGTAAGTTCGGGAGCGCTCAGTATCGCCCCCGTCAGGGTATATTATGTTCTGTGGTGGTATCGCCCACAGAATATATATACCCTAACGGGCTAACGGGTATCGTCTGAGTTGCCGGTCGGGCTACATGTGCTAACTGTTTCGCGCTAAAATTTTGCGTCGCGTACCGTCATTCAGGAAAGTAAACGGAGAAAAGTTGTTCACGGTAAGGTAAGTAAATAATATTTAAATATTTAATTGTGAGTTTAATTGTAACATGTAATACATGATTCAAAATTATGAATTGCTTGTTTTAGGGTTGTCAAATGATTGCAAATGTGTTTCTTTTCCTCGACAGAATATTAATTCACGGTATGTCATCAAGAACCAAACTGTGATTTGTCCCATTTGCGTAATATAACAACGCACTGCAGAAGCGACGGGTTGATGAAGGATGGCACGTCATCTTATTTATTTTTAACACTTTTTATTTGTAAATATTCATTTAAGTACGTAAATAAATATTAAACACGAAAATTTTTTTTTTTTTAACACTAAATGAAAATGTTACTTACGAGGTAGGTACTTATATTTTTTTTTCAATAACGATGAGCTTGCTAACGTTACCTGCAGTTACGCACACAAAAGCGGGTGTCTATACACATCACAACTACAAGTATAGTTCACCCGCCGTCGTGAGATAGAACAACTGTGTGTAACTCCTTGCTTGCTTAGAGAACGGTATTTATACCTACTCTTGAGATAATATTAAGTACAATTAAGTTCATCTTTTAGTGAGCCAGCCAATATATAGGTATGCTAACGAGTGTTTATAAATAAAAAGGGTGTAACAAAGTAGTTACGATTGAAGTGATGGATTCAAAGGGTCAATCTTTATGCACCAGTGAATCGTCTGATAGAAATATTTTAGTAACAGTTACGACATCAATTTGACTTAATTTGACATTGGCTGGCGTATGTGTGTCTGTTTTTTGAAAGTTTGCCTACAATTATGCTTGTTAACTCGGTCTTAGATTTATTTTTTGTGGGTACTGTGAATTCTTATGAAGTTTATTTTAATCCTCAAAACTGTATTGAAATTATGGCGTCCGCAAAAAGCTAGGTAGTGTTATCGTTATTATTGTACATAATTGGAATTTTTAGGTCACAAAAAAAAGGCTATAAATAGGTAAAAACATACTTTTACGAGTGATTCAAATGTAACTTATCGCTTAATGTTTAATGTACGGTAACTTATGTGTTGTCGATCAAATATAATGATTGTTTAACATTAGTGTTGATTTTTATTTATTTTCCATATTATGATCAAAAAGGTTTCGCTCTTGTGAGCACCTACGATACAGGAAGAAATTCCTAGAGGGGGGCAACGTTTAAAAAAAAAAAAAAAAAACGCATAAGGCAAAGGGCTAAGAGAATTTAAAAATTTACCAATCACAAGCGAGCTGAATGACGCGATGTGGATTTCCGTCTATGTGATTGGTAGATTTTTCATACATTTTGCCCTTTGCCTTTTGCTAATTCGTTACGCAAGGCTGCAGAAATCTGCTCATTACGTTGTGTAGATAGTGATCAAATTTTCCATAACTTCGACTTCGCTTCGACTGAGTGAGCTTTGATTTGACCCTTATTTAAATGTTCATAAATATATCCAGTAGGTACGCCGGCCTGTAGGGCCGCTACAGTGAATGAATCTTCAGTAAAAGAAAGCTTAACAGTCACCATCTGCACAGCCTGCAGCCTAATTGCGTAAGTGAATTCGGCAAGGTAAAGGGTTTTGACGCCATCAACAGACCAATCACAAGCGAGATGGAAGACATGATTTGGTTTTCCGTCTATGTGATTGGTCGATTGATGGCAATCAATCTCTTTGCCTCGCCGAATTCGCTTACGCAATTAGGCTGCTGTAGTCGTCGCCACAACTGGGTCCAGCGCAGCGGCTGCCGAGGGCTGTCTGTGCTCTCTGACCATCAACCACTCGGTTAATTGGTCACAAGTAATATACAGCGCTTTAGGTAACCTACCTAATTACCTAGGTAAAGTTAACGAAACTACATAAAAGTGTGCTCCCTCACTTGGAGCATTAGCCTGTAATGTAACGTTACAGAGTATAATAATAATATATATATATATTATATTATATATATTATAACGATGCACATTTTCTTATTAAACAGCATTTTCGTGTAAAAGTAAAAAAGTATTTATTCATTCATCTCGCATCAGTTCTCGTATCCACGGCAAGTGTGATCCGATAGCCTGTAATGTAACGTTACAGAGTATAATAATAATATATATATATTATATTATATTTAAATATATATATTTTATAACGATGCACATTTTCTTATTAAACAGCATTTTCGTGTAAAAGTAAAAAATAATTTATTCATTCATCTCGCATTAGTTCTCGTATCCACGGCAAGTGTGATCCGACGCTTGCGTAAACCCCTGGAAGATTTGGCACAGCACAGCTCGTGCCGTAGCTACTCACTGCTTCGATGACACCTCCGGCACAAATAAGTGGGCTTCCCGAATCACCCTGGAATAAAGTAAAGGCGACTGAACGATTGCTTACATACCTATATAAAACAAGTTAGGGTTAGTTACACTATTTATAACTCGAGAACGGCTGGAACGATTCACATGGACTTCAATTTGTTGGATTTAGCTTTGCCGCGAATAACAGGATAACTATTAAAACATCAAAAAAAATAAGGAAAAATATATAATTTTCCCAAACAGAAACAAAACAGACAAAAATGAACTAAGCGTTGTATGCTGGTTCCGGTAATGCCAGTAGATGACATTGTCGATTTTTCTGAAATTCATCCTATCAATATCGATACTATAATATTATAAATGCGAAAGTAACTCTGTCTGTCTTTCTGTTATCTTGTCACGCTTTAACCGCTCGCTGAACCGATTTATCGAGCTCAAGATAAATAGTTCTAGCTATCCAGAAGATAGAGCTGTGTAGTTAGGGCTGGATAGCTAGAGCTGTGTAGATAGAGCTGTGTAAAATGCCCAGAGCGGCATAAATGAGGGGCGGCAAAACGGAACTGGGGGGTGACCACAAGCTCTTAGAGTAAGGTTATTTTGAGATCGAGTAAGGGACAGATGTATCTGACTTGTATACATCTGTCACTTACTCGATCTCAAAATAACCTTACTCTAAGAGCTTGTGGTTACCCCCCAGATGGCCCTTTTCATTTCATCAGAAAACCTAACTTACCTGTGTTCTCTTGCTCAAATTTTGAAATGTTTACTGTTGTAAACCACCGTTAAATAACTTAACTTTCATCATCATCATCATTTTAGCTGAAAGATTGTGTGACAAAGTGTCGCCACATTGACCGGTCCCGTGCGTCCCGCAGCCAGCGTATCCCCGCAACCTTCACCTGGGCATCAGTCCACCTAGAGGGAGGCCTTCTAACGTAACGGGTTCTGGTTTGCGGTCGCTACTCCAGCAGCCTAATTGCGTAAGTAAATTCGGCAACGGAAACAATCTGACCACCAATCTGAAACCAGATTGTTTCCTTTGCCGAATTCACTTACACAATTAGGCTGCAGAACTTTTCTTTTTTAACTTTCATCATGCGGAGAAAATTCTTAGCTCACTTCGTGTCCACTTTCCTTCGAAGTTGTTCATCCGATCCGACAGATAACAAATCACATTGTTTTTTCAATAAATTTAATTTAATTTAAATAAGGTGTTATTGTAAAGAGCGGCAAATATTGGTATGCCCGAAGCGGCAAAACAGTTAGATCGGGCCCTGAGTGGTGTGCACAGCACTGAAATATTTAATTACATATAATATATTAAATGTCCGGTAGCCTTTTTGACGTTATAGTCTACTTGTGGAACAGAAGTGAGATGATTGTCGAGGTATACTCCCAGATTGCGAATTGTATTAACCCTCAGCAGCATTAGACCGTTCAGAGAATACGAAGACGGGAGTGTGTTCCGTTTCCTAGTAATGGTCATGTGGTGACATTATTCAGTGTTAAGAGATATCTTGTTCTGTATACACCAGTTGTGTACTGAGTTTAGATCCTGTTGCAATAAAGATATATCTTTGGTTGAGTCTAGTTGTTTGTAGAACTTGACATCGTCAGCAAAGAACAAGCATTCACTGTGTTTGATGCAGGTCACGATGTCGTTAAGGAATACCAGAAACTATATTGGACCCATATGAGATCCTTATGGAACTCCAATGGTGGAATAATAAAAGGGAGACTGATGTCCCTTAACTACGAATCTCTGTTTTCTTTCAGCCAGATATGATTTGAACCATTGGAGAAGCTGGCCGAATATGCCGAGGTTTACATTCGTATCCTAGTATTAATTCTTATTCAAATAAATAGTTTAACAAGTAGAGCAGGGTAGGGTAGGTAGGTTAGGGTAGGTAGGATAGGACAAGTAGGTAGATAGCCAGTTGACGGGAGCGAAGCTACGGGGGACAGGTAGTAAGTAGCCCTTACCTGCGAGAGATGTCGTGCGGTGTCACACAGGGATCGGTCTTAGGGCCGTATCTGTGGGATATCGGGTACGACTGGGTGCTGCGCGCCGATCTTCCTAGCGGCGTCAGCGTGGTTTGCTACGCTGACGACACGCTAATCCTGGCGCAAGGGAGGTCGCACCAGGCGGCGGCCAAAATAGTGACACGCGGGGTTGCGACAATCGTCGAAAGGATCCAGCAATTGGGACTCATGGTGGCTCTGCACAAGTCAGAGAGGGTATGTGTTTTTATGGTCCTCGGAACGCGCCACCGTCGTGTTCCTAAATGACGGTAGGAGGGGTTCACATCGGCGTCGGGTCGACGATGGAATATCTAGAACTCGTCCTAGACAGGCGGTGGAATTTCTTGGGGCATTTCTGACGTTTGGTTCCCAGACTGGGGCGGTCCGAGGCTGCTCCAAGCGGCTTCTGCCCAATCTAGCCAAACAAACGCCTCCTGCCGAAGGCTCTACGCGGGTGTCGTGCGGTCCACGGCCCTTTAACACCGGTGTGGGTGGCGTGGGCGCGTTCCCAGTGGCGGTGCCCGCCGGTTGACCGCGTCCAAAGGGTCTTGGCCATCCGGCTGGTCCGGGGATACCGCACTGTCTCCGAGCGTATGTACGAGAGAAGTGACATTATACTGGATGAAGTTGAAATCACAAGGGTTTTCTATTTTTTTTTGTATCAACTTGACATTAGAATTGTTGCTTGCGACATTTTTGGAATAATTTGTTACCTATCTTTTTTTTGTTACCTGTAATTTTATGTATTAACTGATATTATAATTATTATTTGTGATATAAAAATATTGGATTCATTTTAAATTGAATTTTCTTGAGTAACTAATTCATGTTTGATAGGTATTTTTTAAATTAATGTTGTTCTATTTTTGTTTTTGGAATTTTAACTAAGTAATGTTCGACACAATGTAAATTGTTTGAGAATAAATAAATGAAATGAAATGAAGAACGAAAAGAGTATGAACAATTGACCAATCACATGGGAGATGAAAGACACGATGTGGATTTACGTCTATGTCATTGGTCGATTATTTATACTATACTAATTTACGCAATTAGGATGCTGCCAGCATCTTAATTGCGTAATTGAATTCGGCAAGACAAAGGGTTTTGACCGCATCAATCGACCATATACATGCGAGATGAAAGACGCGATGTGAATTTTCGTCTATGTGTTAGGTCGATTGATGGGGTCAAACCATGGAGCACACAACCCGTGGAGAGACCATCGGCACGTTTTTGTTCTAAACCGAATTCACCAAGAAACAGGGGGGGGGGCAGAGGTAACCTTCACCCGCTGTGATTGGCTGATAGTTTTACAACCATATGACAACTGATTCTATAGGGATTCCAAACAAGTAATTTAAAAAAATATCGATATCGGTAATTGTTTAACTTATTAATAGTATTAGGATTTCTTTGGGTCATAGACAAACAAAAGAACGAATTTCTTAGAATCTTCGGTACGTATAATAAACATGTATGATAAGGTAAATACGGGCTAGACAATAAAAAATAAAAGAACAAACAAAGTTCTTATTAATTTCGGCAACTTTAGAAAGTATTGTACGAATGCTTAATAGTTAATAATGGCGTTATGGCCTTTTTCAAGAAGTCACTGAGTATTTTTTGCGCTCGACGAGCGTTTCAGTCTTGGAGCCATACATATATATAGATATAATCGTCGTAAACTCGTGATGCTGCGAACAGTACTATCGAGAAAAAAAGAGACAACTGCTAATGTGCAAATCAGTGTATCAGAAAGAGAGAGCAAAGTGAGCCGTCCAGAAATAAATATATTTCATTTTACTTAATGAAATTGATTAAATGGAGTAGAAAACCACAAAACAGTGAAATGTCAATCTTTTGTGTAACTTAAAGTAGTAGTACACTTCCCACACCATTTAATTGCACTAATAGGCATTACTTTTCGTTTTATTTCTTTTAAAGACGGAAGCGCGTGACGTTCGTACGTTTAGCTTACAGATGCTGCGACTGATCCAAATTTCGCCGCATGAGCTTGATATTGCATACGCTTGGCGCCCGCGGTAGCCCCCGCATGCTCTCTCCACGGATTGTGTGCTCCATGGGTCAAACCCTTTGCCTTTCCAAGAGTGCTATTCAACATCTGGCTCGATGCACCTCGAATTTTCGAGGCACACCGATAGCCTATATAATTTTGGAATCGCTTCGTAAACTTAGGAAAAAAAATAAAATTGTTAAAATTCAATGGGTACCTTCACATGTGGGCATAATAGGAAATGAAGAAGCAGATCGTCTGGCCAGAGAAGCCAGTTGTAATGGAAAACCATCCACCTGCTTACCCTTATTTACGGATTGCTTACATTTAGTTAAGGAAAAGTGCACAGAGATTTGGAGTGAGTATTTCGACGAGAGGTCTTTATCTAAAGGCATCTGGTATAAGACCATACAGCCTTGCCTTACGCGTTCACCGGGGTTCGCAGAGTCTGGTTTGTCTAGAACAGATGTTGTGACTGCCCTAAGACTTCGGTCCGGGCACATACCGCTAAACCACTTTGCTTTTCTGATGGGGAAATCCAATTCACCAAATTGTGCTGAGTGTGACGTGGTAGAGGATGTTTACCATGTGCTGGCCGAGTGTGCCCGGAACGAGGTTGAGAGGGTCAGCTTAATGCTCGAATATGATGTGGATCTGCGGCAAGTGGGCATGTGTAACTTGATTCTGGCCCGTCCTCTGTCAGATGAGGCAAAATCAATTTATAAATTAGTTAAATTAGCTATTAAGCGTCGATAAGTTATTTTTGTGAGGCCTATGAGGGTGGCATGATCATGTCTGATCAAACCCTCTATAAAATAAATAAAGATTAAAAAAAAAAAAAAAAAAAACCCTTTGCCTTGCCGAATTCACTTACGCAATTAGGCTAGATCTAGCTATTCAGGCACTCCGGAAAAACACAATGTTTTCCGTGATAAAATGTCATTTTTTAAGGGGGTAAATGTCTGAGAATTTTCTTGAATTTTAATTTTTTTTTTTGTGCTTCTATTAATTAAAACAATTGTGTTTGTACTTGTTTGTGTACTTTTTTTTTGTAACCGCCAACCGCTCTCAATTTTGCCGCCCCTAATTTTTGCCGCTCTGGCCAGTATCTACCTACTTAGATATTGCAACTGTGCACCTTCAAAGTGGCTAGGTATCTACTCACTATGAAACCTACTAGGTAGAGGTACCCACAAAAGTGTTGTTTCTATAGTGTTAGTAAATTTATAGAATACTAGCTTCTCCCAGCGGTTTCGCCCGCGTGAAAGTCGAAAACTATCCCGAGAGACCAAGCGGAATAAAAAGTTTCCTAGGCTCTATGCCTGACTATAATCGGTCATGATAAATTTCATCCCGATCCGTTCAGCCGTTCTGGCGTGATTGAGTATGAAACATACATCCAACCAAACTTTCATATTTAAATTATTAATTATGACAACAATAGATGTTAGGAATGAAAGTGTTAATAATATCACATCACATCATCAGCCTATTAATGTTTCCACTGCTGGGACACAGGCCTCCTCTGTGTGAGAGGGAATGGGCCGTAATCCACCACGCGGGCCCAGTGCGGGTTGGTGGATGTCACATGTCTTCGAATTTTTGGTTCTAGGACATGCCGGTTTCCTCACGATGTTTTCCTTCACCGTTTTGAGAGCAGTGGTGAAGAAATAATCTACAAAGTAAAGCGCCTGCCTGGGCTCGAACCCACGACCTACAACTTGTAAGTCGCGGCCGATACCACTGGGCCACCACTGCTCCTAATTAGGTTAAGTTAATAATATATGAATTATTAATTAAAAAACAAATATTTTAATTTTAGTTTCGACAGTTTAATTTAATTTTATTGATATTTTTAATTTTAGACATAATTTTTTTATACATACGTACATACATAAACTCACGCCTTTTTCCCATGGGGGTAGGCAGAAACTACAGAACGCCACCTGCATTCCATTTATTTTTTTATATTTTGTAAAAAAAATGTACTGGTTTTGAGTGTCATGATGAAATTTTAATTTTGGTATATGGACAGTTTGTAATTTAATGTGTTGATATTGATCAGAGTTTTTATGATGTTTATTAATTTTAGTTTAATACCTTACACATTTTACTATAAATAATTTGCACACTTGCTTGCATGCAAAATACAATTACTTTCAGGCTTAAGTTCTTCACTTCTGGACAAAGTATTTCTGGCAAATAAATATTTTGATTTTGAATCACGTAACGCGCTAATACTGTGCTAATACATAAGAAAATATGCAACCTCTTGAAGTGCATAACAAATGATTTTAGACCTCGCACCTAACCTAACTGAGTTGTGCTGAGCTTCGAAACTGGCAAATCCCCCCGTCCCAGACGTTTGGGTTGCTCAATTGGCAAATAAATACTAATAAAAGTTGGATTTACTACTTCTAGTCAGTAAATCCACAATGTAGCAGAACAGGGGTAAGTTTAACATTGCAGTCTTGTACAGTTTTAACTTTACAGGCTCTTCACCCGGCACATCAGTGCGTTAATGAAATTTTGTCGCCGCGGCCGCTCGCGACGGCACGGCAAGGGAAAGTATTTTGCGTAGTCTAGACAGATATAACTTTGTACCCACATATTTTTTGAATAACAATAATCACTTAATAAATAAATAAAAAAAAAAACCAGCCAAGTGCGAGTTGGACTCGCGCACGAAGGGCTCCGTACCATTATTATCGCATAAAACGGCAAAATCACGTTTTTTGTATGGGAGCCCCACATAAATATTTTTTTTATGCTGTTTTTAGTATTTGTTGTTATAGCGGCAACAAAAATACCAGGCCCCTCAGAAAGTATTGCGAAAAAAAGTTTTTATATATGGGAGACTGGCCAGTTATAATGTTTTTCGAAAATATGATTATTTATAAGTAAAAATAAGTAAGTTCCAATTTCAAAATTTCCCTCCACATTTTTTGCGAGTTAATTCAAAGTATTGTGTCTCACTGAAATATGGATCTGCGCCGGGAACATTTTAGAGCTATGATTTTATACGATTTCAAGTGTCGCCTGAAACCGGATGAATCGTACGATAGACTTCAAATGGCATTCATGGATGAAGGCCCTTCCAAGGCAACCGTGTATCGTTGGTATAACGAATTCAAGCGCGGTCGACCAACTTTGGGGGATGACGAAAGAAGCGGTCGCCCTTTGACGGCTGTTACCGAAGAAAACGTGCTAGCAGTGAAAAATTTAATCCAAGACAATAGGCGAATTACATATCAGGAGATTCAACACATATTGAAGATTGGATCGGGAAGCGTTCACGAGATTCTACACAGCCATCTTCGCGTGAGGAGGATAGTATCACGCTGGGTGCCGCACAACCTCACCGATGCTCAGAAGCAGGCCCGGGTGGAATGGTGCCGTGATATGCTTAACAAATTTGAAGCAGGCTCGTCTCGGCGTGTTTACGACATCGTTACAGGTGATGAGTCCTGGATTTATCAATACGACCCAGAAACCAAGCGCCAGTCGACTGTTTGGGTGTTTCAAAATGAGCCAACGCCTACCAAAGTGAAGCGATCTAGAAGCGGGGGTAAGATTTTGATCGCTAGCTTTTTTAATTTGACTGGCCACTTGGTATCAATTCCCTTACGGGATCAAAGAAGCATTATGCCGAATGGTATACTACCAAATGTTTGCCAGAAGTTTTCTCTGTTATAAGCAACAAGCGACCAAACACAGGGCTCCGCGGGCTACTGCTCCACCACGACAATGCACCTGCGCACACCGCACTCAAAACGAGGGACTTCCTGGACAGCACGCCAGTCAAACTCCTGGGTCACCCTCCTTACAGCCCTGATCTAGCACCGTGTGACTTCTTTTTATTCCCAAAAATAAAAAATCAGCTCAAAGGGATACAATTTTCGTCGCCGGAAGATGCGCTGGCTGCGTTCGAGCAGGCTGTAAACGAGGTGTCTGCGGCGGACTGGAAAAAGTGTTTTGAAAACTGGTTTAGGCGCATGAATCTTTGTATAGAGGCTGGTGGAAAGTACTTTGAAAAGATTTAATAAAAATATATGTACGTATAGAACAATTTTTTTTAGTTTCGCAAAACTTTCTGAGTGTCCCACGTACATCATCTGTGAAAATTTCAAGTGTCTAGCTATCACGGTTCATGAGATACAGCCTGGTGACAGACAGACAGACAGACGGACCGCGGAGTCTTAGTAATAGGGTCCCGATATTACCCTTTGGGTACGGAACCCTAAAAATAAATCCAATGCAGTGTCTCGTTAATGTATATAATTATGAGTTAATAATTTGTTTTTATTTATTATATTTTTAAGTCCCGAATCTAAAAAAACAATCTACGGTACTAAGTTGATCTTACTTTGCAGTTTAATGAGAATGACGTCCTCGCTACGCACACAAAGTGCACACTTTCCAGTTTGCGTAGCGGGCAGATAAATCGTTGTAATCTATACTTATGTAAATAAATAAATAGGTACGTTGTGTTTATCGCCTCAAAATTAATAGTTCATTATAATAAGATTCTGCACTTGTATACGTGATTATTTACGTTTAGAAACAGTAATGAAGACGAAGTGAGGTAATTAGTTTGCATGACAGTACCTGGCAGGCGTCGACTCCGTCGCCAACAGCGCACATCATACCGCTGTCATACCGGGGAGCTCCGTACAAGCCCAAGGCTCCCGTGCACTCGTCCAACGACACTATCCTCAACGTGCCCGCCAACAGTCGCTCCGAAGTCTCCATTGTAACCAAATCTTTGTACCCGTACCCGTATATTGTACATTCACCTGGAACGTGGTCGACGGCCTCCAATAAAGGACTTGAATAATATCTGAACTAGACGATCTAAATATTAATGTGACCTTGTCCTACCCTAATAACTGCAGATGTGCATTATATTTAAATATAATGTAGAGTGGGATTAATTTTAGATTTACACCCACTATGTATGAGAGCTTATTTAAATATTTAAAATTTTCGAAATATTTTACGTCGAATCTTTTTCTTTTTTCTTTTTCTACAAAGCCAAATGATAAATAAAATATAAGTTGCAGTACTATTAGCACAAAAGAATTATGGATGTTCGAATGACTTTACCTAATTCTTGAAAAATAATCGGTGGTTTTCAATTGCAAAAGCTCATAAGCTTCCTTATATTACGCCTACGTTCTGACGTTATCATACAATCACCTGATATCCCGAACGAGGAAGTGGGCAAGAGCGAGTGGTTAAGCCAGGTGACGTCACGGAGATGTAGGGCGATCCGCAACAAAGCCACGTCGTGCTCTCTCGTGATCCTGAAACCATACAACGTGACTGAACGTGGTGTTGTACCGCTGATGCGGATTTACTTCGATCATAATCCCCGCGGCGGCGGCGGCCGGGCCCTGTTTGTTACCCTTGCACTTTTTTATTAGACTTGATTTGTGCCATGTAAGGCGATTTAGAAATTGATTTTATTTGCTGTTCTTTGATTTATATTTGCTACGAAAATATCGTAGCACTTTGCTTTTGTAGCAAGGGTATTTTTTTGTTTCACTTTCAGAAAATTGTCTGGCATATATAACTAGGACTAAAAAACACATTTTTACTAAAAAATACACATCACATCATCAGCCTATTAATGTTCCCACTGCTGGGACACAGGCTTGCTCTCTGTGAGAGGGAATGGGCCGTAATCCCCCACGCGGGCCCAGTGCGGGTTGGTGGATGTCACATGTCTTCGAAATTTTGGTTCTAGGACATGCCGGTTTCCTCACGATGTTTTCCTTCACCGTTTTGAGAGCAGTGGTGAAGAAATAATTTACACAAAGTAAAGTGCCTGCTTGGGCTCGAACCCACGACCTACGACTTGTAAGTCGCGGCCGATACCACTGGGCCACCACTGCTCACCTAAAAAATACTACCGACTTCCAAATAACAAAACTACAAAGTGAAAAATAACTTTGTTTTTTAACCGACTTTCCAAAAAGGAGGAGGTTCTATGTTCGACTTTATGTTTGTTTTTGTTTTTGTGTATGTTCACCGATATCTCCGTCAATTGTAAACCGATTGTAGATTGGTTTGAAAGAGTATGTTTCGAAATTGGTGCCATTTTAATTTGGTGAAGGTCTGATGAAGAACTTCGGAGATATACAACAGAACTCTTCAATAAATAAAGGCAAAACTCTCGGGATTCTTGCAATCTCATGTCTATTTATTGTTTATACCATTTCATAACATAACATCACGCCAGTACGCTCTCAAGGGGTACACAGTTCTCTCATTTCACCGGTTATGTTCAAGTTTCATGTTATTCGGGTAATCTATACTGGCGTGATGTAATGTTATGAAATGGTATAAACTATAAACAGACATGCGATTGCAGCAATCCCGAATGATTTGCCGTTATTTATTGAAGAGTTCTGTTGTATAATTCTGAAGTTCTTGATCAGTTCTTCACCAACTTAAAATGGGACCAATTTCGAAACATACTCTTTTAATTAAAAAAAGAACTTTCAAAATCGGTCCACAATTGACGGAGATATCGGTGAACATAATAAAAACAAAAAAATCGTGAAGTCGAACATAGAACCTCCTTTTTGGTAAGTCGGTTAAAAATACCTATGCGTAGTAAGCCCAGCTTCGTATTTCGGACATACGACCAGTTTCTGAATTGAGTATTTAAGAAAGAAAGTTTTCAGGCTCAAAAACTCAACTGCATATTCTTAATTCAGAATTCGGGGGTTAGTAGATAAAGTTGGTTACTCACGGATTATACAACGGATGTTTGATAATCTCCAGTACTTCAGCTCTTGGTAATGGCTCGGCCCCTTCGACGCAGTAGTTGTTCAGCTGCAATATATACTGATCTTCATCTTTCAGTACGCAGTGGGCCGCTGTCAGGGCGGAGTGAGGAGATAGTAGTGTGGCCCCACATAAATGAAGTTGGCTGGTTGAATTTCGTAGCGATGCAACGCGGGGTTGTGTGCCTAAGAAAATAAAAATGAAATACATGTATGTATAAATTGCTGCATTAAAAAAAACGGGCCAAGTGCGAGTTGGACTCGCGCACCGAGGGTTCCGTACAAACCTCAGCTTAAAGGTATTATAGACCTGAGTATTTGATATGAATTTCAATTTAATACCTTTAAATACGCGTTCATGAGGAAAGGGGTAATAAGTGTAAAATTATTAAAATTATTTTTATTATATGATGTAACTAAAAATTTACGGTTTTTGCAATTATTCCTTTATCTGTGCTATAACACGTTGCTTCGTAACAAATTTCAAGATTCTGAGTTCACGGGAAGTACCCTTAGGTTTTGATTCCCTTGCGAGTGTCGAAAATTTGCGGAAATTTGTGGAATAAACGGCTGTATCTTTTGATTGCGTTGTCTTAGAAGTTTGATTTTTTCACAGCTTTAAGGGACAGTAGACCTGAGTATTCGATATAAATTTCAGCTTGAAACCTCTGTTCACTTGATACCTGTGTCACGTTCCTTAGACAGAGGGACGGACGGACAACAAAGTGATCCTATAAGGGTTCGGTTTTTTTCCTTTCGAGGTACGGAACCGTAGAAATTATGTAACATTACTGAAGTTCATAAACAATGTACCGAACATTGCTCTAACGAAGGGACACAATAAACTTAGTCTCCGGAAAACGCGTAATAGGTCGCGGTCCGTTTACCAACTGCAAATAAGTTAATGTTTTGTAGGGTTCCGTACCCAAAGGGTAAAAACGGGACCCTATTACTAAGACTCCGCGGTCCGTCTGTCTGTCTGTCACCAAGCTGTAGGTATCTCATGAACCGTGATAGCTAGACAGTTGAAATTTTTCACAGATGATGTATTTCTGTTGCCACTATAACAACAAATACTAAAATTAGAATAATATAAATATTTAAGAGGGTCTCCCATACAACAAACGTGTTTTTTTGCCGTTTTTTGCAATAATGGTACGGAACCCTTCGTGCGCGAGTCAAACTCGCGCTTGGCCGGTTTTTTATTTTGTTGTTGCTACCAATTTACAGTTTTCACTTTAGATTTTTCCTTTCCTTTGTTATAAGACATTGCTTCTTGCCAAATTTCACTATTCTAAGTCAACGGAAAGTAACCTTCAGGTTTTTGATTACTTTGCGATTGAGACATAAACGGCTGTATCTTTTGATTGCGATGATTTAGAAGGTTGATTTTCACAGATCCAAGAGAATGCAGACAGACCAGGGGGGTAACCACAAGCTCTTAGAGTAAGGTTATTTTGAGATCGAGTAAGGGACAGATGTATCTGACTTGTATACATCTGTCACTTACTCGATCTCAAAATAACCTTACTCTAAGAGCTTGTGGTTACCCCCCTGAGTATATCATATTAATTTCAACTTAATACCTCCAGGCATTCCAGAGAAAAGGTCTTGACACATGGACAGACAGACAGACAGACAACGAAGTGATCCTATAAGGGTTACTCTTTTTTCCATTTGAGGTACGGGATCCTAAAAGTTGGTAATTATGTGTGTTTATCGGTTTTCCCCGCGGTTTCGTTCTCGTACCCTATCCCTTAAAAAGTAGTTCCTAACACTGAAATATAATGTATCTAGCATCAGTAAATCGTATTCGAATCATATATTAGATATTATAAGCATATTCCTAAACAAAGAGTTAATTAAGGCGGTACCCCGAGCAAAACGCCGCGCAAGCCGTTTTTCGTGCTGTTTTTAGGAGCTATCTACTCGTTATTTGAAAAGAAATATCAATTAATAAAAATACACTAAATTTCTACATAATATTGATTCTAAACTGGTAGATTTCGTTTTTTTTAATGTTGTATATATTTCACTAATTTCCTTCCAAAAAAAACATAAAAATGAGAAATAATTATTGATAACATGCTTCTCCTTGTAAAGTGTTCATTAATTATTTTTTGTACTAACACTAATGGATAGACAATTTAATAACGAACATTTTTGTAGTAATTTTATTTTCAAAAGACCAAAATTCGATTTTATAAAGATTTTATTCTAAAATCTGGGCGTATTCACTACTGTAATAAATTCATGCGCCACCAGTGCCGCTAGACCAATAGGAATGCTCATATCGCATGCCGATTTTTTGGTCAGGGTACCGTCTTAATCCTCTTTTATATAAGTGTAGTTGTGTTTTAATTATTTAGGTTTCGTTTTTACCCGTCTAATTACGAAATCGAGTGAAGAAGTCATGAAATCACGCAGCGCGAGTTCAAAAAACCGTAAACATGAAAACGTCTCACGAAAATAATAATAATTCGAATTTTATGTGATCTTTACCATATTTTAGAGGTCATCGTAAATGATACTATAATTTAGATTAACTACAATTTGTGATTTTAGTTTTACGATGTTATTATCATGAAACTTGGATCAGCTGTTGCCTTGACTTTCATAAGACCTTGTATTGTGTAAGCTATTCTAGTATTGTGTTTATAGACAATGCACACATCGTGATTCCGGTTAACAATCTGAATTCAGATATTTCATGTGGGATGGGAATCGAAGCCGTGATTCGTAGCGCACAACCAATCACTCCGGTTTTGAACGTACTACGAATATAAATGCAGCAGGTTTTAGGCCCATTACCTCTCACAGAGAGGATGACTGTGTCCCAGCAGTGGGTACATTATAATGCTTATGATGAGGTTTTAGGAATAGCTGAAAACACCAATGCTCACAAGAAAACGCATTGTCGGTCGATTTTTGCAGTCACTTCGGACGTTATTCGGATTAAAATGTATTAATGCTATTTTTTTTATCCGTGGTGCTAGGCAACTGGGCTTATCCCAGTTGTATATGACCCTTTGTGCCTATTGGCCTTGTTTGTTCTGTCTCCTGCTTGATATGGAGGGAAGTGGAAATTTAATTTTTTTCCTACTCCTCCGTTATTCTTTTCTGATTAATTTCGTTGCGGGATCCAAGACAGTTAAATTCATTCTCCGGGACTTCGTCGAGCTTCATTGCCTCGGCGCTTTTCTGGTGGTCGCCACTGTTGATTCTGGCTTTCAGGAGTTGCAGTGGTTTGGGAATAGTGCGGTGGGATTGTCCCAAAAAAAAAAAAAAAAAGTCACGTCGGACTAACATAGCCAAAAACCGTGTTTGCGTTTTTAAAGTCAGTCCCGGAAAAATCACGTATGATTGCGCTTGTATAAACTTGCTTTTAACTAACTTAAAGAAAACCATTGGTAGATACATTTTTCATTTAGTGTCTAAAACTGCCTGCGTTATATTTCTCAGTGCGCAGTGCTATAAACATCTGAATAGTCAGAACGAGAATCATTTTTATCCCCCGCCGGAAAAAGAGGGGTGTTATAAATTTCACGTGTGTTGCTGTGTATCTGTGTGTCTGTCTGTGGCATCATAGCGCCTAAACGGATGAACCGATTTCGATTTAGTTTCTTTTGTTTGAAAGGTAATTTTGTCGAGAGTGTTTTAAGCTATGTTTGAATAAAATCAGTTCAGCCGTTCAAAAGTTATAGGCGTTTTACTGTTTGAATCGGGGTGTTTTCGCAAGATAAATGTGTCGGGGGTTTTTAAATTTTACTTGTCTAGATCAAAGACTTCCTACAGCATTAATCTCTCTTTGAAAACCCTACTTTTGCATTAT
Organism: Orthosia gothica; assembly: GCA_949775005.1. Taxonomy (NCBI): domain Eukaryota; kingdom Metazoa; phylum Arthropoda; class Insecta; order Lepidoptera; family Noctuidae; genus Orthosia; species Orthosia gothica. Next base: position 28,062,428 of record OX459034.1, on the reverse strand, counting down.
ACTAAATAAACGCATTGATTCTTTATTTCAGATACAGTGATACTGCGGCTTTTTGTTGTACCTACCTACTGTGTTTGTTTACTGCCTGACCTCTGCAGTCCTTAGGGAAATCAGCTTTCTTAAATATATGTATGTAGTTTTATCAGTGCAAGGGATATGTAAATAAAATAAACTGTTAAGTAGTCCCTTTGTGTACGTAATGCCAAGACAAATGTGATTGTTAAGACTGACAGCAGAAGAAAAGAAAACGTCATAATAAGCTCACTCCTTTGTCCCATAGGTGTAGGCAGACTCTACAGAACATTAACGGTTAAGTTTTTGCTTTTAATAATATTCTTTCAATATGATACAAACTTGTAGAGAACTTCAGGATTGAAAGTGTTGAATTTAATAAGCGTGAGTATCTTTTCCTATAATAGTATATTAATAAGATATTGCAACTGTATACAGCGGCGCGGATGGAAGATTTATCGGACGCCATAGAGGATGTAAACCGGGTCTTGAATGCTATCAAAGACTAATCTGATAGATTTGAGGAGTAAGCTCGCGCATGATGGGTAGAGTGATGGTAGGCTCTTTTCTTCTGATAATTTTCATTGGTTCCGTCATTCCCATTAGCCCTAGCGTGAATGATCTCAGTTTGCGTTTTGACTCGACACTTAGCTGGCAAATCAGTCAGAGAGCCAACGGCTTTGCGATCCTTGTAGGGTTTGAGGAGGTTTTTGCCTGTAAAGACGAAGACAACGCATTTGCCAAGTGATCGATTATGGCACAGTAAACATATACAAACAGTATGGAAACTACCTACAAACGCTCGAAACGGCACACTCATACAAACGTACGCACCGACGAGACCGTTCGTGCACTTTTGAGGTAATGTCAGTACTAAGTGCCGCGTCGTGACGAGTGGTCACGTATTTTTGTGTTAGTGTGCCGTTTCGAGCGTTTGTAGGTAGTTTCCATACTGTTTGTATATTTTAACTGTGACTATGGTGACTTGTGCTACTTTGAATTGAACGCATTCTTGCTGGACAAACTAGATAGGGTCTTGAACAACTATATTATAACGGGATATTATAAATTGCATATCAAATAAATAATCGCCTATCAATACATACCTACTCATCATTTATATTCTTATTTACATCTAATAACTTACTTCACTACAAATAAACTAAATGTTTAACAAAACTCAAACTGCAGATAAAACGAAATTATACATCAATATAACATTACTTATTTCCTCATAATGCAATACTGTTAAATTTATTTTTGTATAAAAATACTACATACATAGCATAAATACTGACTGCATAGCAAATTTTCCATATTTCATAGTCTATTTTAGTTGATCTACGAATAAATTATGGTCAAAGAATCAGTCCAAGAGCGAGCGAAGCGAGCTCGGGAACTTAGGGCACCCCGACACGGACAGGTTAGGTTCGTAGGAGCGAGCAAAGCGAGCGAACTCAGCTCCCGTCATCTCGTTCGTGTTAGGTTACTTTTGACCCTGCAGACAGAAATAGGAGCCCCGCGCAGCGGAGCTACGTCGACTTATTCGAAAAATCGCTGTACGCTGCGAAAATAAATTGTAGTGTGTTTAGTGATATTTTGAGTTGAATATTTTGCTGTGCAATCAGTAATTTTGATGGGAATTCGGAATCTTATTGCGTAGAAAAAGGATATTTTTTGATTTGCGTTTAAATACTACCCTATAAGAACCATATTTAATCTTCGGAAATATGACCATGTATCGATCTATAAGTCCGAGTTGAAATGGTTGCCCATTCGCCAGAGGAGAATTTACGCGCTTTCAATTCTTCCACCCCTCCTTCCTATCTTATGTCTAACTCTTAATACCTAAGTTCTTCACAAGTTCGCAATCTGCGTTTTTCCAATAATCTCCTCTTACCCTGTCCTTCTCATACTATTGTAGCTTTTTAATGAATCGAAAACGCACCTGCCATGTTGTCTCTCCACCACCCTTGGTTTTCTGGTAGAGAATGCGGTAAAGTATGAAAAAGATACACAGTGCCTCCAAAACGATTTATTAAACAAGGAGTGTTTACTGCAGGATATCTTTGAGAAATATCAAAGTTCACAACAGCAATTGAGTGAGCGCTTGTTTGAGGCTGGGGAATTATTAGACTTGGTAAAATACAATGCAGAGAGGTATGAGTCTCTGACTAATTCCTCTCGCAGCTGTGCCAGCTACCCACCACCTCCCCAGCTACAAGGTGACTTGTCTACACCAATGTTGGCTCTTCCTGAAAAGTCATGTGTACACAATGTACAGGAATGTAAAACAACATTATTTAGTGATGAAATAGGTTCAGGCTTTGGAAAAATATTACTAAATTACCTTAGCCATAGTTTTACAAATCATTGTTACCATAATATAAGTTTTAAGCAAATGATCAATAGAATTATGAATTCAAATATAGATAATTGTTCTACAATGGTTTTGCTATTGGGAAATAGTACTGGGATTACCAAAAAGGACATAATGGCTGGTATTGACACCTTGTTAGGGTTAAATGTAGGAAAGCTCATGGTTTGTGCATTTCCTTACTCGTATAGCTTCTCAGAAGATGAGAACAAGCGGATTTTTAAATTAAATAACATTTTACAAATGTTGACGACTTGTCATTGTGACAAATTATTGTTTTTTGACACTAATAAATTTATTAGTGGACTACAAGTAACGCAGAGAGCTTTCTCTCTGTCACGTAGATGTAAACATAAAATTGCTATGTTGATAGCATATTCTATTAATCAATTGATAGCAAATCTATCAAAATCTATATTAAGCGACGACCCTGTGTTGCCTAGTTCAACTAGCAACATAATTTTAAACTAGTCCATAAGACAATAGAAGTTACCCCTGGAAATAATCAGATATTATTAGTAAATAGTATGAAGGTATCTTCTGGCAATCCATTTAATGGTACTAAGCTGAGGGGAGAGCAATACTCTTTAAAATTATTAAATCAGAACATTCAAGGTTGCTCTTCCAAATTATTAGAAATTGAACTATTTCTAGAAAAAACCAAATTTGATATTATTTGTCTAACAGAACATTGGTTAAAAGATCACCAAGTAAGGTCCATTAATTATGAAAATTATCGTGTAGTTAGCCATTACAGCAGAAAACGGATGATACATGGCGGATCATTAATACTAATTAAAAATTCTATTAAATCTAAAGAAAGAAAAGACATTGTTAGACTGTCGGTTGAACACACCATTGAATTGTCCTGTGTTGAGCTTGATAAGCATATTGTAGTTTGTGTCTACAGACCTCCAAGTTACCAGAATCTATCTGTGTTTGACTCTATAATGGAAGATGTGTTAAAAAAAGTTTGTACTAGTAGTAAATCAATTGTCATATGCGGCGATTTTAACATTAACATATTAGAAAATAACTCTAACACTATCAGGTTATTGGGTCTTTTTAAATCATTTAATCTAGCAAATGTTTTTATGGAGCCAACTAGAGTGACAGCTTCTTCTGCGACTTGCATAGATAACGTTTTTTGTAATTGTGATTACCTAAATAAAGAAATTATAAATAAATTAACATCTGATCACAGTGGACAAACAATAACGTTTAGCACCTACATACCTTTGCAAAAAATGCAAATAAAATTTAGACCAATTACATGTAAAAATTTAGAAAAATTTAATAAAACCTTGACTAGTAAATTATGTGTTCAAAACTTTATGAATATAGATGACCCAAATGAGTTCTATGCCGAGTTTTTTAAAGTACTCAACACGCAATTCAATGACACTTTTCCACTGAAAGCAAAAAGTATTTACACCAAGTTCATATTTAGCGATTGGGCGACTCCAGGCATTCGTAAAAGCAGGGAAAAACTTTATGAACTCTATGGCCTAAAGCAACATATGAATAGTACAAGTTTTGATAAATATGTTTCAAAATATTCAAAAACCTTTAAGATTGCATGCAAAATAGCTAAAGCGCTGTATATTAGCAATAAAATAAAATCAGCAGATGATAAAATAAAAACTACCTGGAAAATAATGAATAATGAAACAGGTAGGAAAAAACAGCGTAACACAGAATTTAATTTAGCGACTGCACATGGCCCCACACACTCAGATATAGAGGTAGCTCAGGAATTTGAAAACTTTTTTGTTAATATTCCACTTAAAACTACAGCAGCCTTAAACTCCTCACCTGCATTGTCTGCTGCCTTACTTAGAAAGAACGTAAATGCGTGCCCTTCGGAGTTCAAGTTTCAACATACAAACCCCCAGGCTATTTTAAAAGCTTTTAAAGATCTTAAAATTAAATCAACAGAAGATCTTTGGGGACTATCTGTAAAAGTGTGTAAACCAATCATTGAAACTGTTGCACCCTATTTAGCTTTCATATTTAACACTAGTGTCGAGCAAGGAGTTTTTCCGGACCTCATGAAACACAGTAAGGTAGTTCCATTGTTTAAATCTGGGGATAGCAAAGAAGCCAATAATTATAGGCCAGTGTCAATTCTGCCGGTTCTCAGTAAGGTCTTCGAAAAGTTAATGCTCAACCAATTGTTGCGTCATTTTAACAAACATTCCATCTTTTATGATCAACAATACGGTTTTACCAAAGGGCGTTGCACAACTGACGCGGGTGTCACCCTAATAAAGAACATATTTAAGGCCTGGGAGGAAGCACAGGACGCCATTGGAATCTTTTGCGACCTCTCGAAGGCGTTCGATTGCGTTAACCATGAGACACTATTGTTGAAGCTCGAGCACTATGGAATTAGACACACAGCCCTTGAGTTACTTAGATCATATTTAAAAGCCAGACAAGTTAAAGTTCAAGTAAACGGCGTAAACTCACTAGGGTCTGAAATGACAATGGGTGTGCCTCAAGGCTCGATATTGGGTCCTTTCCTCTTTTTAGTTTATATTAACGATTTACCCCAATTACTACAAAATCAACCGAAGATGGTGTTGTTTGCTGATGACACATCTTTGATATTTAAAATAGATCGGCGGTCACGAAATCTTGATGACGTGAATAACTCCATTTATCAGGTCCAAAATTGGTTCACGGCAAACAATTTAGTACTAAATGAAAAAAAAACCAAATGTATTAGATTCACATTGCCGAATGTTAGAAGTACCGAATGCGATATCATATTGAATGGCGAAAAGCTGGACTTTGTAAATCAAACAGTTTTCCTGGGAATCACTCTAGACGACAAATTGCAATGGGGTCCTCATATAACATCTCTTGCGGGTCGGCTAAGCTCAGCCGCTTATGCTGTTAGAAAGATAAGACAGTTAACGGATGTAGAAACCGCGCGTTTGGTCTATTTTAGTTACTTTCACAGCATAATGTCATACGGTATTTTACTGTGGGGTCGAGCGGCTGACATTGAATCCATATTTATATTGCAAAAGAGAGCTGTCAGAGCCATATATAAGTTAAGTCACCGTGAATCTCTTAGGGAACTGTTTAAAAATATTAATATTATGACAGTTTCTTGCCAATTTATTTATGAAAATATTATGTATGTAAGGAAAAATATACATCTCTTTAGTAAAGTCAGTGATAGACACAATTGTAATACCAGAAATAAAGATAAGTTAGATCAGCCTTCTTACAGACTAGCTAAAGTACAATCATCTTTCATGGGGTACTGTGTTAAATTCTATAACAAAATACCTTGTGATATATTAAAACTAAATGAAAGTAAATTTAAAACTTTAGTTAAAAGCACCCTTTGTAAACAAGCATATTACAAATTAGATGATTATATTCAAGATAAGAATGCTTGGAAACATGCTGGTCCTGCTCCATAGGGCAATCTTTGGTGTAGACAAAATCAAATTTGTTAATTTATATTCCCATTCATAGTTATTGTATTCATTGTTTTGTTTTTTTTTTTTTTTTCTTTTTTTAGGAAATTGACTCACACACTGTTCCGTTGTTGTTGAATTAGGTATTTTACCTATGTTTGTAATATTTGTAAGTATGTGAGAACCATGTTCCTACTTATCAAATTAATTAATTTTCCTGTTAATGCTTTTTAATACTTTATACCTGCGTGTAGAGCTATTCTGGGTGCATCGTCCTCACATATATTAATGTATGTACGTATGTTAATATTGTAAAACACCATTTTTTTTTTTTTTTAAAAGAGTAAGTATGGAGTTTCTTGTGCGTTCTTCTCCATAACAATCTACTTTCCGAATGCACGGTAGAATCATTTTTTTTTTTTTTTTTTTTTTTTTCTTTTATTACTTTTAAATTTATTTTTTAATTTATGTGACGTTCAAAAGTGCCGTTTATTGGCCTAATTGAATAAATATATTTGACTTTGACTTTGACTTTGATTATGTCCGCCTTTGTACCTTTGTGCATGAACTCTAAATAAATAAATAAATAAGATAATATATACCCCAAAAAAAAGTACTTGTAGGACCCACATATATGTTCACGAGATACCTAATATAAAGTAGACATTATATCGTATTGTGTTTAGTCTAGAAGTGTGAGGACAGCTGGTAACCTTGCGGTCGCGGATTTGATTCCTTCGTCTAGTAAACTTAGAATTGCGGTTTTAGAATAATTGTTTTGCATAAATGCTCGCTCTACCTATGCTAATATGATATAATTTACCTTAACCTATATTTCTGCCACACTTTTGGAATCTTTGACGGCCCAATGAACCTTTGACAAGAGCTACCTACCTACCGATTAACAGCTTGTCATTTTAAATCTTTTATCCAAGAGAAGGTAATCAAACACTTGTAATAGGTACGACGAGGCCACAGTAAAAAATTACAAACAGTATGGAAACTACCTACTAACGCTTGAAACAAAATATACGCACCGACGAGACCGCTCAGGCACTTTCGAGGTAATGTCAGTACTAAGTGCCGCGTCGCGACGAGATGTTTGTGTTAGTGTGCGTATAGAGCGTTTGTAGGTAGCTTCCATACTGTTTGTATATTTTTACTGTGACGAGGCTCTGCGAAACTTACACTTTCGGACTTTCTACGGACAAAGAAGCCTATATAGCTTATCCTACAAGAAGATGATGAACGATATGAATTTACAATCATTGCATACAGAAAATTGAGCCTATGACAACGAGGTGAAATTTAAGTTTCGGTAGGTGCATGCTTTTATGTGGAGATGGGTATTAAATGTACAGAGAACATAACAGAATGGACCCCTAGACACTTATCGAAACGTAAAAGAGGAAGGCACAGAAATATAAAAAGGATAGCGGGTTCACTTATCCACTATGTATGGCACCGAACTGCTGAAGTGAGAAAGGAGTGGAAAATGCTTGTGTCACGCTGACACGTCGAAACTTACACAGATATTGTTGGCAACAAACGCTATTATATTAATAAAGGTGGTGGTGGTTTCTTTGCATTTTTAACGCCAAACTGAAAAATTAGGTATGGTATAAGTAGGACGGTATAAGTTTGATGTGTGTATCTATGTATTTGTGTTTTCTGTCTATGGCAACATAGCTGTTAAGGTTGCACTAGTCGGTCATTCTTCCATACGAACGTAATCTGGCGATTACTCCACTGTTTGACGAAGTACGATCAAAATAAAAAAATGACATCAATTTGTTTCATCATTATCTGCAAAACAGCTACCATACAGGGATAGATTAGTAAAACTAGGCAAATAATTTTATTTTGGAATTATACATTTAGTTGTTTTTGGGGTTCCGTACCCTAAGGGTAAAAACGGGACCCTATTACTAAGACTCCGTGGTCCGTCTATCTGTCTGTCCGTCTATCACCAGGCTGTATCTCATGAACCATGATAGCTAAGCAGTTGAAATTTTCACAGATGATGTATTTCTATTGCCGCTATAGCAACAAATACAATAAAACAGAATAAAAAAATATTTAAGTAGGGCTCCCATACAACAAACGTGATATTTTGCGATAATGGTAAGGAACCTTTCGTGCGCGAGTCCGACTCGCACTTGGCCGGTTTTTTTCATGATATGCATACTCCCAAAGATCGTTTTCGTCCAAAATTATCATCCATTTCGCTACAAATTTGCAAAAGTGCTAATTCGTACGCGAACTAGCTTCTTCTTCGCACGTGTTATCGGATGTGATAGCATGCATTTTAACCCTGCGAACAAAATAGTTCGTGCCGTCTACTTGGGCAACCTTAAACGAATGAACCGATTTGGATTTAGAATTACTTTTTGTGTCAAACATGTCATTTTCGAGATTGTTCTTAGCTATGTCTGATAAAAATCGGTTCAGCAGTTCAAAAGTTATGATCATTTTACTCTTTGATACGGGATATTTTCACAAGATATCGTATTATAATTACGTGTTTCGATGGAAACGTGTTTACTACTATATAAATTATGAAGTTTAAAAAAACGGCCAAGTGCGAGTAGGACTCGCGCACGAAGGGTTCCGTACCATTATTGCAAAAAACGGCAAAAAAATCACGTTTGTTGTATGGGAGCCCCACTCAAATTTTTATTTTATTATGTTTTTAGTATTTGTTGTTATAGCGGCAAGAGAAATACATCATCTGTGAAAATTTCAGCTATCTAGCTATCACGGTTGTTGAGATACAGCCTGGTGACAGACAGACAGACAGACGGACCGCGGAGTCTTAGTAATAGGGTCCCGTTCTTACCCTTTGGGTACGGAACCCTAAAAAGCAAAGATTAATAAGCCTCGGGGATATTTAAAATCTTATATCTTGTTATAATCAGTAAGTGTTGGTATAAACTACGTATAGTTTTTTTTATACGAAATAACCCAAAAAGCCAATTTGCAACCAGTACCAATACTTTTTGAAGAAGGTAAAGACTTAAGGAGTAAGATTCATACTTCACTAGTCTACTTAACTAATTTTGATGGCTTCTCACTTATGAAACGTAAAAAAACTTAAACGCTTCCTGAATTATTTGACAATCTATACCAATATTATAAACAGGAAAGATTTTTTTGTTTGTTTGTTTGTACCAAATAGGCTCCGAAACTACTGGACCGATTTTGAAAATTCTTTCACCCATGGACAGCTACATTATTCCCGAGTAACATAGGCTATTATTTAGACGGGAGCGAAGCCGCGGGGGTCAGCTAGTATTATATGTGATTTTTTGCTGCTTTACTTAAATCAGAAATAGGCCATAAGTGTTTATAGGTAATTAGGTATACTGCAGGTGCTTAATACCATCTAAGTTTTGATACGAGAGCTATCTCTCGTATAAGTTAGATGGCAGGCATAAAAAAAAACGAATTCTCGTTTAGCTGAATACTGTAAGTGGTAGCATATTTTATGTAGTGATAGTTCTCATGAAAAAGAAAAATTAAGTATTCAGTTTTTCCGATTTGATGCAAGAGAAATACTCGTATATAGTTTGTTACCTAGATACTAGACAGCTTAGTATGATAAAAAATCTTTTTTACAAAAAAATACTACCGATTTCCAAATAAAAACACTGCAAAGTGAAAAATAACTATCAGGTGATATAGTGGTCGCGCGAGCATATATATATATATTTTTTTTTTGGATGTCGGTTTCCCTATCGAAAAAAATTGGTATCTACCAAAGACTAGTTTTTTTTTTTTTTTTTCCCTTTTTAGTTGTACCTAATAAGCAAGTTCTTTAGTAAGGTACCTATAATGGCAGAATACGTAGATTACACGTAGATTACACGAATATCATGAAACTTGAACATAACCGGTGAAACGACGGTGTAGATACTAAGGTGAACTGTACACATCTCCCTTTAGAGCATACTGGCGTGATATTATGTTATGAAATAGTATAAACAATAAACAGACATGCGATTGCAGCAATCCTGAGAGCCATCATTCATTGAAGAGTTTCATTGTATATCGCCGAAGTTCTTCTTCAGATCTTCACCAAATTAAAATAGGACCAATTTGGGAACATGTTCTTTCAAACAAAGAAAGTTATTTTAAAATCGGTCCACAATTGACGGAGATATCGGTGAACATACACAAAAAAAAAAAACATAAAGTTGACCATAGAACCTCCACCTTTATGGAAAGTCGGTTAAAAAGGAAAGTGCTTATACCACAGTCGACATCCACAGCTCCAATCACCCTCTTGACTCTTCCGCACTGTACTGACAAACACAGACTTAAAACTATTTGCAGTATTGCAATAAAAACTAGCATATTCTTTTTACAACACATTCCGCTATACATGTAGATTACGAACATTTATTTAGGTAATCTACCCTACGTACACGAACACGACTAAAACTCTTTAAACATTTTACAAAAATTCCAAATTAATTATAAATTGTAACATATGTATGTAGGACTGTTAAAATTGATAATAAAAACTATTGTGGAAAGTCGTGACGACATTAAACATTACTGAAGTATGTAAACAGGTGTTTAACCGAGCATTTACAGCAGTCTGGTTGGCAATCAAATATTTTTCAATGAAGTGTTTGTTTATCTTTAAGAGTATGATAAATCATTTGGACAGGAGTGTGGTTACAAAGGAATGAAATGCTATAAAGCTAATTTTGATTTCCTCTTTGGTGCCGTCAGTGGCGTAGCTAGGGGGCGAAATGGGCTCGAAAATTTTCACTTGTGCTCGGAATCGTTAAAAATGTTTTGATACGATTCAACCGTTAGAAACAGCAATGCTTTTTTCAATAGCTTCCTTAAATATTTCTATAACCTGGTCCAAATTTTTAAATCACATACTTTACATTTATAGGTCTTTTTTAGGGTTCCGTACCCAAAGGATAAAAACGGGACCCTATTACTAAGACTCCGCGGTCCGTCTGTCTGTCTGTCACCAGGCTGTATCTCATGAACCGTGATAGCTAGACAGTTGAAATTTTCACAGATGATGTATTTCTGTTGCCGCTATAACAACAAATAAACAGTATAAAATAAATATTTAAGTGTAAACATACAACAAACGTGTTTTTTTGCCGTTTTATGCGATAATGGTACGGAACCCTTCGTGCGCGAGTCCAACTCCACTTGGTCGGTTTTTTTTTGATCACCAAGGAGTTTTACAAAACAATAAATATTTATACAAAATAAAAAAAAATATTATGTCATTTTCCTGTAATGCGCTCTCAATTACAGGCACCTATCCATTATGTTTTAAATGTGTGTAACCCGAGTGCCACCAATGTTAGTTAGTTAAGACACCGGTTTCGTGGAAGTTTGCCTGCTTTTTGCTACAATTTGGCTTTGATTTTCTATAATCCTATAGACAAACCCCTTTTTATATTCTTGTCTATTGGACAGAATAAAAATTACAGTAATAAATGACAAAATATCAGTCCTAAGTAATATTAAATTTTATGAGTAAAAATCTAATCCAATCACATTACACATAAATTGTTGCTTTTAAGTTAGTATATTCCTTGACCTCATAATACAAAACAAGTGAACGAACTACACCAATGAGACGGCATAATTTATCAATAAAATGTAACGAAAGCAGGTTTCATTGTGTTTAAAGCCTGATTAAAATTAAGGGTAGCGGTCGAAGGCCACCCTAATGTTATTGTTATGTTCTTTATCAGGGCTGCAGCGCTAGGGAATACACGAAAGCAATTTTTCGGCGAATCCCAAGCTTGTTTTTGTTTTCTCGTGTAGGCAGATTGTAGAGTAGATTTCATTTATTTTTTTCGCATGACTTTATATTACATTTAGGTGTTATCTCTGCTTATTGGATTTGCCGAGAAATTCTGTTAATAAGGCAATGACCTTTTTAGACACCTACTATGGCGTGGGTAAGCAAGAGTTCATACACATTATACCTCGATAAGGCAATTACGTTTTCGGCGTAAAAGAAGGCGGCTTCACGACAAAGTCAAATGTTCGGTCGAACACAGGTCGCCCTTGACAAGTCATTACTCATTATGAACCCACGCAGCTTTATAGGCACCATACCCACCTACCTAACTATACCCATATTATATACCTTAGTACGAATCCACAGTAGCCTTGGTTTATTGTCTATGGAACGACGAAATGAATGGGAGTGGAAGCGATTCGAATTGTAACGTGTAAATCAAGGAATATCATCACTAACAGTCGTTTCTCGTGTCTGCTTAAAATCAAATGCTATGTTAAGATAAAGTGCTACAAATTAGTTTGAGTCGGCGTTGAGTGAGCTTAAAATAGTATTTCTATAATTATTTAGTGTTATTGTTGTGGTTCGCATGTGATGCCAAAACGTAGCGACAAAAGACAGGTGGGAGCGGGCAGGGCAGCGGGCAGCGGGCAAGCCGCGAGGTTTATGTAACGCGCGGCGCGCTAGTGGTCGGCGGCATCGGCAGGCAGGCGTCAGGCGGCAGTGTCCCGCGCGCCACTCGCCATGGACCGGGCGAGCGGCAGCCCGCCGCCCAGCCCGCCCGCCACCGGCTTCAGCGCCTTCTGCTCCGCGCTCTCCGACACGCTCTCGGTACGTACCCGCACCCACCGGCACCCGCCACGCTCCGCGCGCACACCCGCCACTACCGACACCTACACACCAAGAGCCATTTAATTTATTCTTTATGACACCTCACCATCGTCCAAAACGCATTTTGGCGCCAATTCGTTTAATCCGTTCTCGATAAATTACGAGAATCGAAGAAGAGTGTCGCGTTGCGGTCTATTTCGAGGCGCACGTGGTGGCCGAGGTCGAGGAGCGAGGCCTCGCCGTTCGCTGGACATCAGTGAGGAATCAGAATAAAAGTCATGGAGGGAATAAAAAATATAAACAAGTTTATTATTAGAGTGCTCGTTGAGGCCGGGTCGCACGGTCGCGATTTGTCCGATGGCTGTGATCTACAGAAATACCCGCGCATTAAACGCCCGCCTGGTGCGACGTACAAAGGCCGCGCGACACCGTGCTGCTCAGCGACCCTGCGGCCACCACCGGCGCCGCTCGTGCCCGCGCCCTGCTCGCAGCAGCATCACTCCCGCCGCACCAGCCGCGCCACTACCACCACCACATCCATAGGTACAGAACTAATCTAGCACCCGCTACTCTAACTGATGGCATTTCCGTATTTACAACTAAACTGCACAAATAACAAACGAATTCGTTGATCTTTGTAAGTGATGGTGTTTTATAGAAAATCTCGTGTTGTGATACAGTGACATTCTGAGACGCATCGGACTTTACAAAAGTTTAGAAGATATTGTGTTGAGGTAGTCGGCTTGTTGCAGTAAGTGCGGTTTGTTTATAAGTTCGGATGCAGCGTCCGGCGACCGGCGAGCCGGTGTTTATGTCGGTTGACCGAATCTATTTGAAATAATACAGGTGTGATTTTAAAATATAGTTTTTAAATTAACGCAGTCGCATCAAGGTTGAAGCGTCCATGCTTACTCGGTAAACAAAACATACAAAATCATCGCGAAAACTTTAATTTTCTCCTGTTCCACATACCTGCTTGAAAAATACCTTTACTACACAAGAATATCTCTAACAAGACACAAAATTTGCGGATAAAAGAGAGTAATTTTGATTAGGTAATGTTTGTAAATAATTTTCCTATTCAATGCCATCAAAGAAGTCTTGATTATAATTGGCACGTGTACATATGTAAGTAAGACAATGTTGTTGTAGGTAAAATTTATGTACCCATTTGTGTACCCATTTGTCAATATACGAAGGTACATTTATGTGTTTGATCGTGGTGCAAGGTTGGTCCACCGTTCCATCGATCGGTGGCGTGCCTCGCTGCTGCTACGCGCTTTCTTCAATCAACATAAAGAACTTCTGAAAAAACCTCAAATGACGCCTACGGTGACGTTACTTAAACTCATATAAATAATTACATTTTATAAAAAGGTTCATTTTGTCGCGTATTCTCTAAGTAAAGCTGTTCGTATGTTAATAGAACTTGCAAGAAAGTTGTTCTGAATATAATAAGTCTGCTATTTAGAGTCAAATTGTCTGTTTACACAGTGTTCTTGTAGATATCGATCGGTATTCACGTTGTGTCATATAATTTTCAGAAATAGTGAAGGTTGCGTGAGACTTGGTTAATTTTTCGATGTTGCCTCCAAATGCAGACCCTGTCAAGGTATTTTCAAACCAAATATTGAATTATAGGTAAATTTTCGTAGTTCATTACTGAGGTACATTAAAAAAAAGAATTTTGCAAAACTTTTTGTATTTCTAGCCTTACCTGTGCACTGAATCGAAACCTCATAAGATAGTGACTAAAGCTCCAGGTTGAGAAAATAATGCTCAGTAATAAATTATGATGCACTGTAGATTTGTCACCTATTGCTATAACCGATTTCGAGCAAATTGCGAGGTTCTTGGTCTAAACTGTAGGTTATGTTAATGTTTACATGAGTTAATCGCCCTTAACAACCATATACTTGGATTAGTCTAGATATTCTATGACTGTTGGAAACATTTCTACAGTAATTTTTATATTTGGCGTGAAGCCAGAGTAGGTAAACTAACTGCTTATCAAGTTATCAGTAATGTTAAATGTTCTCCTACCAGTTTATCCTCTTTCTCCTAGCATCAAAAACTTGGTTTTCAAAGTAACCTCCAAGCGTAGCTCGTAGTGATTTGTGTAGCATAAATAATTTAGAAGAACAATAGACTGTTACGAGATTCTGCACAAGAGGTACCAAAGACACCGACTTTCGAATCGAAATATTTTTTTGCACTTTTTAGTGTTTTGCTTTAGAAGTCGGGTTATTTTTTGTGAAAACGTTTTTATATCTCTCTTTTTAGTTGTAGTAGTACCTAAAGAATTGACAAAATATCCATAATACTCGTAACATAATTTACACATTCGTGCTGTGTGTCGCTAAGGGATTCGGTTGTATGTTCTATATCTTGAAAACTGCTGAACTGATTTTGATGAAAGTGGCACGGTTCCCTAAGTTTAGAGATACTATTCTTCTTCTTAGCGTATCGATAGCGAATATAGTTTCTAAATGTTATGTTTGAGAGATACTAAATCCAATTTAAAAAAATATCACGATCCGGTAGGTAGTTTCGGAGAAATGCGTTGGCAAACATACATACAAACAAACATGAAATACACGTGTTTAGAAGCCCATACAGAGTAACATTATGAGAATATTGTGCAATTCCAACAATATTACATTCATACGTGTCGAAATGATTACCTCCTTTTTTTGAAGTCGGTAAAATACTTTTTACTTCCTCCTTCGTATATAGATGAGCAGGAGAGAAGTTGCAAAAAGTTCTAATGTCTTGTTCTCCCGCATTCCTTTTCGATGTCTCAAAACATTAAAGTGTTCTAAAATCAGAGTGATTTATGTTGCGGATTCCCGCACATTAGTTTTTAGGGTATCGTGCAAAATATTTAGAAACCCATTTACGAAACCCTCGTGACTTTTGCGTCTGTCAGTTTAAACTGTGTGTATTATAGTAAAGATTTTTTTTAAACGAAAAAGAAAGAAAGAAAAGAAATATCAATATTCATTATTTTAAATAGAGTAGAAAAACACTATTATTAGTAATGAATATGATTGAACATTAGATGAAACTATAATTGATTAACATTGCGTATAAGTAAGGCTACATTTATAATTTACTATGAAGTCTATCGTACCCTTCAACAGCGTATGCCTTCTACGGCGTAGGCCCTCTACGGCGTAGGCCCTCTACGGCGTAGACCATCTACGGCGTAGACCCTCTACAGCGTAGACCCTCTACAGCGTAGACCCTTTACTACGTAGATCCGCTATATACGCCAATGAGATTCCGCTACGGATTCACAGCCCGTGTATTCAATTCGCACTTGACCATTATTTTTTGTGGCAATACTCGAAAGTGTGTGGCATCTGTTTAGTATTTAAATTATGATTTCAGATATTGTGAAGAATTTTTCATTTGGCCTCACTACACACGTTGTGGATGAACCTTTTTAAAAATGCGTAGGATTTGTTATGTTGAGCCGAATCCAAATTGGTCGCATGAGAAAGAAACACGCGTCTCTGTAAAACTGAAGATAAATAACTTGTATTAGTAAGTCGTTACCGGTTGTGCAGTGGATAGCAAATTGGACAGTGTTCGTATCAGCGGTACACTTCGAACATTATAAATAGAAAATAGAGAACACAATCGGGGAACTCGGCCACTGCTCCTGCTATTTCTGATCGGAACTTGTCCCGAAATCAAGAACACGGCCAGGTTACCGGCGACTAGTAGACGATGAATGTGCGCTGTCACTGGGGGCATGTCATGTTCCGGAACATACGTGTCGGCTTACAGCGATTCGCGAGTTGTGTAAGTCTTTCAACTCACTGTTTTTTTTTTACAAAAAATTCAACCACTCCGGCTTATTTTTTTGTAGCTTGTTATGCATGAAAATTTGTATCTATATCTTTATCTTTATTATAAACGTACTTAAAATTCATAAGGTGTCGCGATAAGTAATCTCGGTGCGAATAAAAGTTCAAAAACCTTTGGAATATCAATGGCGTCCATAACTTCGATCAATTAGGAGACCGCAACTTATCTGAATAACAATGTGCTGGCTCCTGTGTGTTAACCTTGACCTAGATACAGAAGGTCGTTGACATCTGTCTGTACAGGAACTACCGTCTTCTAATATTAGCTCATGTAACGCTATTTTAATGATCAGAAATATGTTTGACGTGTTACCGCTTACGAGAATAACTTTTGAACAATAACGTTTAAGTGGAAACTGATGCAGCCTTACGAGCGTACGATGCGAATTAAAGTGCCTTATAAAAAATATATAGACTAGCATTTTGAGTTTTAGTTGTAATAAATCAGAAATCTCACAAACACAGAACGGAAAGCGTTGCTATAGGTACGCGAGTAGCGCATTTTACATAATCTTCCAAAGTTTGTTTTGGAAAAAGGCCAATTTAAAAGTGAGGTAGGTATCATGAGTTATGACACGGTAGGAGATTATTTACATAACTTAAAAAGCCATGAAAATATTCGTTCGATAACTACCGGAATCAATTTATGGCGAAAAGTTACCTAACTAAAAAAATATCTGGCATAGGATTGGTGTAGTTTGCAACGTTCGCTTAAGAAATTAGATTTTACATAATGGAAACTATGTTCAGAATTCGTTTGAACAATTAAGCCAACGATCAATCATTTTAATTAACCTGTATGTAAGGAATATCTTGTAGAAAGGCCGTTAAATATTTTAAAAGCTTTCTCACAGTATAGAGGGGAATGTTTCTGAAACATTAGTGAACTAGATGGGCAGTTTGTTTGAAAGGGACTGCTAATTAGCTGAATAACTCGAAATAAACCATTTATTGTCACTTGAATTACGATAATAGTGTTTCGAAAAGCAATTTAACGGTCATCAACACTTACTAGATTAATTTATTTTATTAATCTATACATAGTTCAAATTGATCGCTTAACACTAAATATGTTCGATTAATATATATATGTTTTACTAAAAAACCTATTGTATCATAATTTTATAGGAAAATGTGACGTAAGAAAACAGTGTTTTAAAAGAGAGATCTTTCGAAAGGAAAACTCCTGATTAAAAACGTGATTCCGATTTTCCTGGCCTCGTGTTTTTAATAATATCGAACAAAATATTATTGTTTTTGGAATTTAAAAGTGACTGTTTCACTTGAACTCGTTACCGTTGAGTGGATTCACGTTTTCCTGAAAATTTCCTAGAACAAAATTTTGCCGAGAATCGTTGATACTTAAGAATATGAGTATCACGAATGCTTGAAAGTTACAATGGTATCAAATCACTTCGCTGGTAATTAAAGTGGTTCAAAGAGTTCGTAATCAAGTCCACGTTTTATGTAATTAACTGACAACCCATGACAGTTACTCAGCCACTCATTAGTTCGATAAGGACAGGTGTAATTACAGTAATTATTGTAAGTTGTGAGTTTGTGACATTTTGGAAGAGTAGTTAAGTGTTGTGGTCGTTTCACGGTTGCGTCATGATACATGTTGAGCTTAAATGAATTTGTCAGAACTTTCTCAGTATGAAGTGAGCATTTTTTTTTCTACGCGAAGGAACTTGAGTTTCTAAAAGACTATTTATTGTTAATATCATTATTTCTGTCTTTACAGGGCATGGCTACTACGTCGAGAAGCAGAAGAAAAGTGAGTAAAAATCTGAATTCAAGTTACTTTATTTATAATACCTATTCCTCTCATATACCAAAGCTTCCTATTAACACTGTCATTTGCAGGTCAACACATCTCTGAAACTATAAGTATGTAGGTACGTGTCTAGGTACCTACATGTTTGTCACTTGTATATCAAAAATAACACAACAACAGACTACTCTGCACTACGTTTGTTTTCTAGGTGAAACTTTAGCGAAGGTCTTTCACTGCTTCGTAACGTAAATAAGAACAAAATAAACTGACTACGTCACAGTCTTATTTTGATGTTTAGTGCGGTTTCGCCAAGAATCCCTAGAGGACATACCTATGACATTTGTCTGTTCGCCTGAAATGTTGAGAATCTTTCAAAGCGTCGCTCACCGCCGCCACTGGGGGTCGGGAAGTATGCAGCGTATGTTTGTGAACATTTCACAACTATGTAATTTGAAACATTCCTCGCTGGCTTTGGTCATTTATTTGAAGGTTTTGAGCTGCTCAGCGCACTGCTCTGACTTATTACAAAGGAGCCAACATTATATGGTACATACATTAAGCTAGGTGCTATAAACTGATATACAAGCGCTTAATGATGCCCTTTTACTTCACCTGTCCTAGATGTACCTATCAGTAATGGTCGTAGGCCGCACGAAGATCAAAATTCTTTTGATTAATGCGGCGCGTGTGATATACGGAGTATTCATATAATTGTCAAACTCATCGTTTAATTTACCAACCGTATAATGGAGTGCCGCCGTCCACAGATCCACTGAATGCCAAATCAAATAAGAATTCTCATTATCAGAAAGCTCCAGCACTCAAGGCGCTTTGTCTATTTGTTGTGAAGTCGTACAATTGGGTCAATGCGGCTCAATACCTCATACTGTTATAATTATTCATGGACAATTATTTTCGTGCGCAATCTAGCATCTGTAAAGTTTTCGGAAAACTGTTTTAATTTTAGGATCCTTTTGTTTGATGCGAGTGTTGTTTAACAATGAACCGGGTTGATTTAACGTGTTCTTTGAAGCAGCGTCTACTCATCTTAGTCCGATACATCGCAGCTTCGGTTTATTTACCTACAGAGAGTTGGGCATGTCACATTTTTTTTCAAAGCGGGCGGTGTTTACCGGCCGCCGCGCGCTGCGAGTTGACGCCGTGCCAAGCGCGACACGAGCTATTTCAATGCGAACTCCTCTCGGTCACATTTGCACCCATCATGCTTATGCTACTAATCTCTCTATATCAATCATTACTGATTCATTTTTATTTAAATCACGTTTCCTTTATGAAAAATCTCATTTCACGAATAGGTGAAAATTTGGGTCAATGTTAGTGGTTTTCGTATAAATCTATGCTATTTGTATCCGTTGTTATGATTTACGATTAATATTATCTGCTCATAATAGTACATTACAGCAGAATCCAGTAAGTAAGCCTTCCTGGCCGAGTATGAGTTAACCGGACCGAACCGCAGGTGAGGTCCGGTTATATACGAGGCCAGGATGGCTTTCTTACTGGTTGAGGTTTGTATAATGCTTTTCTCAAAAATGAAAGAAAGTTTAACAACAAATTCGTTTAATTAATATTGAAGGTTACATTCATATTAGGGCAATTACTGATAGATATTGTGATCGATTTACCGGGGGCATTTATATTTGTTTGTTGTACATCTTGATTAACGGACTCTTTAATCCAACATGATTTATAAACTGAAATGACTAAATACAAACATAAAATCCCACACTATACTTCTACAACATTACTAAGTACAAAACGCAACGTGCATACTTTTTCTGCGTCGCGTTATGTGTCACAGACCCATAAAAAAAAAAAAAAAAAAAGTGTCACAGACAATAAAATGGATGTTTAAGGCTCCAAAATATATTATGTATCTCATAAAATGTCATACCAAAAAGAGATAGATATATATTTGGAGCCTCCCTCTAACCATGTTATAATGGCTAAACTCTAATCTGTGTCTGGTACTATGTTTTTTTTTTCTAAGCAGATCTAAAGAGGATGACCTAAACCGTGCGAAGCCATAAAAAAAAAAAGGGATGAAGGATGACCAAGTGTCCAGTAAGTAAATTACATACTTACTTACTGGACAGTAGGAGATTCCAAATTTAAAATCTCGCTTCTTACCGGACAGTTGTGAATAGTCTCCGGTAGAGTTCACTTTCTGGATACTTTTTAGAGATGTTATGTCAACATTACATACCATTTTTGAGAAATAGTACATTACAGCAGAATCCAGTAAGTAAGCCTTCCTGGCCGAGTATGAGTTAACCGGACCGAACCGCAGGTGAGGTCCGGTTATATACGAGGCCAGGATGGCTTTCTTACTGGTTGAGGTTTGTATAATGCTTTTCTCAAAAATGAAAGAAAGTTTAACAACAAATTCGTTTAATTAATATTGAAGGTTACATTCATATTAGGGCAATTACTGATAGATATTGTGATCGATTTACCGGGGGCATTTATATTTGTTTGTTGTACATCTTGATTAACGGACTCTTTAATCCAACATGATTTATAAACTGAAATGACTAAATACAAACATAAAATCCCACACTATACTTCTACAACATTACTAAGTACAAAACGCAACGTGCATACTTTTTCTGCGTCGCGTTATGTGTCACAGACCCATAAAAAAAAAAAAAAAAAAAGTGTCACAGACAATAAAATGGATGTTTAAGGCTCCAAAATATATTATGTATCTCATAAAATGTCATACCAAAAAGAGATAGATATATATTTGGAGCCTCCCTCTAACCATGTTATAATGGCTAAACTCTAATCTGTGTCTGGTACTATGTTTTTTTTTTCTAAGCAGATCTAAAGAGGATGACCTAAACCGTGCGAAGCCATAAAAAAAAAAAGGGATGAAGGATGACCAAGTGTCCAGTAAGTAAATTACATACTTACTTACTGGACAGTAGGAGATTCCAAATTTAAAATCTCGCTTCTTACCGGACAGTTGTGAATAGTCTCCGGTAGAGTTCACTTTCTGGATACTTTTTAGAGATGTTATGTCAACATTACATACCATTTTTGAGAAATAGTACATTACAGCAGAATCCAGTAAGTAAGCCTTCCTGGCCGAGTATGAGTTAACCGGACCGAACCGCAGGTGAGGTCCGGTTATATACGAGGCCAGGATGGCTTTCTTACTGGTTGAGGTTTGTATAATGCTTTTCTCAAAAATGAAAGAAAGTTTAACAACAAATTCGTTTAATTAATATTGAAGGTTACATTCATATTAGGGCAATTACTGATAGATATTGTGATCGATTTACCGGGGGCATTTATATTTGTTTGTTGTACATCTTGATTAACGGACTCTTTAATCCAACATGATTTATAAACTGAAATGACTAAATACAAACATAAAATCCCACACTATACTTCTACAACATTACTAAGTACAAAACGCAACGTGCATACTTTTTCTGCGTCGCGTTATGTGTCACAGACCCATAAAAAAAAAAAAAAAAAAAGTGTCACAGACAATAAAATGGATGTTTAAGGCTCCAAAATATATTATGTATCTCATAAAATGTCATACCAAAAAGAGATAGATATATATTTGGAGCCTCCCTCTAACCATGTTATAATGGCTAAACTCTAATCTGTGTCTGGTACTATGTTTTTTTTTTCTAAGCAGATCTAAAGAGGATGACCTAAACCGTGCGAAGCCATAAAAAAAAAAAGGGATGAAGGATGACCAAGTGTCCAGTAAGTAAATTACATACTTACTTACTGGACAGTAGGAGATTCCAAATTTAAAATCTCGCTTCTTACCGGACAGTTGTGAATAGTCTCCGGTAGAGTTCACTTTCTGGATACTTTTTAGAGATGTTATGTCAACATTACATACCATTTTTGAGAAAATAATTTTACTGGCGTAATTTCCAAATAAAAATAAAATTGACCGAAGAGCGTAGGTTCTCTATCGGTGTTAGTTTGTTTGTAAAGCGTATTTACTCGTAGTTAAGAGTATGTGGTGCTTGTATTTAATTAGGTCATCACAACTCACTACGATTTGGCATGGTTATCAGCCAATATGAACAAATTGGCACCAGGCGCAGTGATCACGCGCGAGCTATGTCAAGGTCACATGGAATGCCTAATTCGAATTAATTATAAATAGTTCATTATTGTAAATAATATACTAAATACAGATTAAACGGAACATACTAAAAATACAAACACGTTTCGTATTTATTGCAAAATACGAAACGTGTTTGTATTTCCACGACTGAAACTGTGTTGTTTATTTATTTATTTAATCTTCATGTACAATAGTGGTACATAGGTGGACTTAATGCCACAAGGCATTCTCTACCAGTCAATCTTTGGATTAAATAAGACAACGTTGTGGAAGGGTACAAAAAATATCTAAAAATAACATCTTGTATACAAAATGTATATACTTACATTATATTAATAATAAACAAACGACGTAAGCATCTCTTTTAAATAATTTTCATTTTCTTTTTTTTTTTTTAACTTTGCCCCACACTAGGAATTTCTTCCTGTATCATGGGTGCGTTTACAAACATATAAACTCACATACACAACACCCAGAGCCGGAACATCGGATCGGATCAGATTTGCGATCTTTGTTGCTTTAATTTTCTTATCCTGATTGCATACCGTAAGTAGGCATTTACTATGTACAATATTTAATAACGGCAGGTAGACAGGCAGAGATCAAAACAAAGCAAAAAATGAAAGGCTGCAAGATATTTTCTGCGTCAACTTTATTCTAGTACTCTACTCAACTAATATACTCGAATGGCCACAACAATGCACCATTTAATCGTTAAATATGGCAGCTTGCATTAGTTTTAGTACCTACTTCTGGCTTTATAGCTTCACAGTGATTTATATTAAACTAAATATTTCGGAAACAAAACAGTCTTTCATTATCTCTTACTTAGGAAGATTTCTTGGTTAGTTATCATCAATTTGAGAAAGATTTTCTCAAAACATGTGTTCGTGCCCAATGTTCAATCATTTTTCATCATAACTCAATTGGAACGAACTACACAGACCCGTTTCCTGAATGGAGTATTTGGTGTCACGAACGCGTCAAACCTTGCTTTAATACTATATTTTGACAGGTTTTCGGGACCGCCGATTATTAAATAAAGAAATACAAACACGTTTCGTATTTATTGCAAAATACGAAACGTGTTTGTTTTTCCACGACTGAAACTGTGTTGTTTATTTATTTATTTAATCTCCATGTACAATAGTGGTACATAGGTGGACTTAATGCCAGAAGGCATTCTCTACCAGTCAATCTTTGGATTAAATAAGACAACGTTGTGAAAGGGTACACAAAATATCTAAAATTAACATCTTGTATATAAAATGTATATACTTACATTATATTAATAATAAAGAAACGACGTAAGCGTCTATTTTCTTTTATTTGCGATCTTTGTTGCATTAATTTTCTTCTCCTAATTGCATACCGTAAGTAGGCATTTACTATGTACAATATTTAATAACGGCAGGTAGACAGGCAGAGATCAAAACAAAACAAAAAACGAAAGGCTGCAAGATATTTTCTTCGAATGGCCACAACAATGCACCATTTAATCGTTAAATATGGCAGCTTGCATTAGTTAGTTTAGTACCTACTTCTGGCTTTACAGCTTCACAGTGATTTATATTACACTAAATATTTCGTAAACAAAACAGTTTCTCATTCTCTCTTTATTAGAAAGATTTCAAGGATTCATGGTCGAATCTTGGCCCGAAAGTCTACTTAACATGTGTTCGTGCCCAATGCCCCTTATTTTTCATCACAACTCAATTGGAAACGTCGTGAAACACATTAAACTACACAATAAGTAACTTGTAGGTATCTGCATGGCGAGAATCATAGATCCGCTTCCTGAATGGAGTATTTGGAGTTACGAACGTGCCAAACCTTGCCAAAGTGAGACAGGTTTTCAGAACCTCCGACTTCTGAATTAAGAATTTGACGTTGAGTATTGGTCAAACTCTATTTTATCCTGAAACCATCTCTTGCATTTGACACATTTTTAATTACTCAACTTAAAATTCCTTATTTGGAAATCGAGGGATAGGTAAAGATATGATAACTAACAATGTGTATGAAAATATACATTCATATAAACAATACCTACTAGTATGTATATGAATATTATATGCACTTACCGAGGTCCCGGAAACACCGCACTCTCTCCGGACGATTCCAGCACTTTATGTAAAACTCTCCGAAGGTTTCGCTCAACCTGCGCACTTACGCGCCTTCACTTCACTCCGAGGTCGCCTACATACTTCATGGATAGTTTCCGAAGTTGCTACATGAAAAACATAGTAGTGTACAAACTTGCAGTACATACCTTGTTATGGGCTAAACATGTTCTTGAATGAGAGGGCAAAATTTTGGAAGTTTTTAAAATTACGGTCAATCTTTTTCAAGACACAGAGTTCATACTTTCGAAGAAGGATGAGGGCTGCTTGTTTAAATCATTTGGCGCTTCAAAGTGCAATAAATAAAATGTCATGTTTTGCTTGTAGGATAGTAAGTAGTAGGTATTTAAAAGTCGCATCAATTTGTTAATTGCTCACTGTTTTGGATATAAATTAGGACTCTAGTTTAGTAGGCGTGACGTGTCTATTAACTATGTATGTGGGAAGCAAACTCGTATAAACGCAGGTATTATTAGTTGGGCAGGTGTACTCAGGTAGACATGTCGGAGCTGAGAGCCAAATGCAGTTGTAACGTTGCATTATAAGATCATAATGGTAATGACATGCTATAAATAGTGCACCGTCTGCGACCGCCAGAACAGTCCATTTCTCTACGTCGACTACATCCAGAGCCGGCGGCCGGCGACCACGTAACTACATCACCCGACGAGCATGAGTCATGTACGTCCCATCACTCCCATCGTCACTACACCATCACCCGTCCCCCAAACCATCTATTTTACGCCATGACTGTGTAGACAAACTTATTATTATTTTCACTAGATAAGCACGCTTTATTGATCAGACAATAGGCCGATAAAACCAATGACAAGATTGATAACACCAGCAAATTGATAAAAAAAAATCAGTATCAGTTAGCATTATTTTCTTACATTACTTGTTAATAAACACTGCGCGCTGGCAGTGTCTGATTGTGTGGAAGATATTTGTGAAATAGTGTAAATATTCGTGTGTATGTCTGATAACAGTGCACTGTTTGATTCACAGCAGGAAGATGAGAAAAAGAATAAGAAGAAACAGTCGCCGGTGGACGACCGGCCCGTCGTCCCCGCGCCCAGCGAAGCTATGCTCAACAGTGAGTGTTTTTTATCTAAATACACTTTTTAAAATTCTCAACGGCGACACAGGCACTTTGTAAATAACGATCATTACTCAAAAGTTTGGATATTATTCAAAAGTAAAACTTCCCATTTTTCATATGAATTTATTTTTATTACAAAATTTTCTCTTACATGCAATGACATTTCCCGAAGATTTACTTTACAATATTTAACTGTTTTGTATTAAAATAAATTTTATTTATTTTCGAGTGATAGTGAAAATAAAACGACCTATATCAATAATGTTTAGAGGTTATATTAGAAGCTCGACATAACTTGATATTTTAATTGATGTTTACATTTTATCACGTCATGAATTGACCTGAAAAAATTGGGTTTGGGCTAATTGTATGATCGATTCACCCACCCACACGGTTGGCAGTTCAGTGGCAATGTGTGGCTGCTAGGTGTTGTTTACCTTTGTGTTGTTTGACATCAATCTGAACTATTGTTGTCACTTCCATGTACATCCATTATATTGGTTACATTTTACTTCTTTGTTTGTTGTATAAAAGGTGTTTCTCTCATCTAGCTATCTATATAACCAAGTTTCTTACATCAACAAAGTTAGCAAAACTGATGCACAATAAATAAATGGTTTCGAAAATCAAAACTTTTTATTTTCGGTGCATCAGTTTTTATTTTAAAAGCGATGACATGGTGAACATCAAATCTTATCTTGCTGCAAAGCCAAGAGGAAAAATGACGCACAATAAATTTTCAGGTACTTACGAACTTGATATCTTTTGTTTGTTGAAACATTCAATGAGTTTATAGATAGATCTCATCAACAACGAACAGATAAGCTAATCATGACAGTGTTTAATTGCTGATTCATTTGGACACGAATGTTATAACGGTACCAAGACACGAGTCGACATTGCAGATATATTTTATTTATAGTAATCAACGATTAACCAAACTGATTAATGGATATTGAGTGAGTGGGCAGATTTTAATGCGAATTATATTAATGCCGACAAATTGATTTAATAAATTAGTACTTTATCACGCTGTTGAAATAAAATTCATCATTGAAATTAACGGAGTTATATCGAATAAAAATATGTAAAAATTAATTAGAGTAAAATAATCTACGTTTAAGTTTTTAAGCTGACATGGTCACAATCATTCGTTCATTTAATCATGAGTTCTCGTGATCATGGCGCTTGTAACGGTGCCGAAATATCGAGCTCTCAACCAAATGCAAAATATACTTGGTAAATATCCCGAAACAAATATTAATTCTAATAATCTACGTGTAACAAAATACCTAAAATATCACTGCATGTTTAAACGTAATTTCCATTCATAATACTTTAAATTTCAAGTTTCGTGATTGATAAATACGGCTTCAAATGGTACTTGAACTGGAATATACCACTCAATACTTAAGTACTGTATACGTGGAAAAATTATATCGTCAGGGGTTTTAAAAGTTTATCTTGCGTAAACTTTCTAGTGTCGAAGATTCCACTGGATACTTCTTTTATATTCTTTCAACGCTTGGTATCACAGACGCTGACACAAAGTGAGACTTTGCAACTGGAAAAGTTTCTCAAAGATGAAACTTTCCAACGGTAATCGAGTTGCCAATTATAGTTCTATCTTCGTAACCATGGACGTGTTGCCGAATAGACTGCGGGCTTTCATGTCGTAAAAACATTGTCTTTATTAACTTAACATTATTTGAAATCTTCGGACTGCTCGTTTTGAGAAGACTTGTAGCAAATAATGAGTGTAATGACAATGATGTAATTGTGGATATCTTGTTTAAATCGTTGTAACTTCTAACGATGGCGAGACCAAATTGTCAATGTTTTAAAATTATTTTTCGTTTGAAAATAATTATGTCTGCTCTCATTACTGTTCATATATACGTTGTATCCTTTATCTATCAGCACCTCCGTTGAGATTGTCGACGCATTGAGTAATTGACTTTACTAAATCTTCGTCAACAATCTTTGCCGGTCTGAAAACTACCGTCACGGAAATTTTTACAAAAATAACTCTTACGTCATCATGTCAGGCGAATTTGAAATTTTTCATTATTTCAGTCTATCTGCATTACCTACCTGATGTACAATAGAAAGTATCCATTGTCTGGGTGTCCAGATTTTTATTGAAAATATCTATCTATAACTACCTTCTTACTTACTTGATTTTCCATGATGACCTTTGAAGGAAATTCTCCTAATGTTTATATTTCTACGTGTCCAAACCGCTAGGCTGCCAGTGGCGGTGTATAATTATAACCCATTACCATTATGTTTACAAGTAACGCCGTATTTACACGATAACAATACTAAAACATTACCCTATGTAAACATAACGAGCTATGTCAGTACAGCACCAACTCTTCTTTCCTTAGAACAGCATCAATCAACGTGTTATCTACATGTAAACAGTTGTCTGTCCTACGTAACGTTATGGTCTACTTGTACTTGCTATCTATTTTCATTGTCGGTTAATCCAGCATCAGAACATTTTATCAAGTCTCCGATTAGAAAAGTGTTATTTGAGGACCTTCGTTTAACGATGCTCTGAACGAATGGTGGATGTTCAGTCCTTGACCAAAATTAAAAACATTAAAATAAGTGATCATACGATTTGATTGACCGGTTTTTATCGGTCACATGTTAGTATTCCAGCTCAGTAATTCCTCTATCTATTTGTGGTATCTATGGTTCTCCTTTGAATTCACGATGATTTACCATATTGATTGAATGTATAAGTAGACCTATTACGTACGCGTATTAGCAACTGTTATTGTTCCTCGTCATCTCTATCTTCGCAAAAACACAAAGAGCACTAGCATCTGCAATACTAGGAACTTTTAAAATAATCAAGTAAATCAAAGAAAATGAGTCGGAGTCACGAAAAAACGTTTCGTGGAACATTTTATAGGTGGGTGATATTTGTGGAACAGGGCGGTACGCGGGTACGTCGGGAATAATACAGTGTTTAGAGTTAGCTGGTCATTATCACCGAACATTCCTTCATAATGTGTTCTAATTTAACGAGTTGCTAAGCGCTCCGAGATTATTGACTTTTACGATGCTCATAATGTACACTTTGTGGGCTTGAAAGGTACGTAAACCGTCAAGTATATTGCAGTAAAACAATGATTTACATTCATTGAATTGATATAGAACTAGAAGATAACGCATATCGCGTAAAATATGCTCTACTATCTCCGTCTCCAATTCTTAAATCTGATAGATGTCACAACATTCGGTTTCCGAGTCACAGTATATGTAGAGGGACATAAAATGAAAAGTAGTCTGATAGATGTCTGCACTAAATATAAGCGCAGAATTCGGAAATGACGTCAGAAGACGACCGCTCGTAATATGTCATCTGAATGTTACATAAAAGAGATTTAAGGACGGTCAAGTTTAGACACATGCGTACAGGCACAAATATTTCGAGCGTAGCATTTTCACCATTAACAAGTCACTAGGAATAATAGTGGTGTTCAATTATTTCTCAAAAAAGTAGTAGATTGATGTATAAAATACCTGTGGCCAATAAGAACGCGAAAAAAGATTTGGTGAATGACATGAAAACAATGTGCATTAAGAAAAAACGTGTAAATGTGATATTTACAAAACGATTCATGTAAAGATGCACATATTTGCAATGTTGGACATTTTCTTTTGAATTTTCTTTTCAACTACACAAGGTATTCTTTCGTTGTACGAACCAAGGCCGAATGATATTTTAAATGCTCTACTCATGAATGTATTAACGTCAAAAGTTACCTGCATTCAACAAAGATCTAGCCTAATAAACGTACTTTTTAACCGACTTCAAAAAAGGAGGAGGTTTCTCAATTCAACCGTATATCCTTCGTCGGTTCATAAACTTTTTTTGTTAAAAAGAGATAAAGATAAATATTTGTTTAAACATGTGTAACCATATTTTTTGTTGGAGAAGAGATATCCCAAGGGTGGTACCATGATAAGGAAACCAGGATCTGAAGATGGCATCCCAGAGAAATCGAGGGAACTCTTCAAATATTATTGGCATACTTATAGCGATTTTGGTATTTTTATCAACAATGCAATCATTTACACTCATAAAGTGTCATTTGGTAAAATGGAACTAATGAAGAAGACCACAGATGGCCACTGGAACTCCTTAATGCCTAGTATGTCACGGGTATAAGATATATCGAATAGCTAACCGACTATGATAAAGCAAATACTTATAAATGGTACTGGATGAAAATGGTAACATCGAACTGATCTGATGATGAAGCCGGAAGGTACGCACTGGAACTCCAAAATAAAACAATGGGTTTTAGTCGTGTTTGGGCTTATTGGAATCGTCATAAGATTTAGATACTTTCGCTATAAATTTTTTGATAAATTTTCATGGTATTTGGAGGTACCTACTGAAACTAAAAAGAGATAAATAAAAAACTTTTTAACAAAAAAATCATAACGACTTCCAAAACAAAACACTACAATGCGAAAAATATCTTTCTTTTCCGAAGTCGGTGTCGAAAAGCGGAAAACAATAGGTACCGTAGGAAGTCGGTTTGATTATTTTGATATAAAGTTTTTTTAAAAATAAAATAAGGCAAGGTAATTATCACCTCACATTTTTACATCCGCCACCTCAAACATCAGGTCCAGTTGAAAACCAGCGTCAGGCACTAGTTGTCTGGCATTTTTGCTGAACTGGGCCTTTTTGGCGCAGCCGTGAGGCACACTGCTGCTGATTTCTTACGTCAGACTTTTTTTAGTTTTACTTTATTTGTATTTTTGTCTGTTGTATTAATATGTTGTGTGTCTTTCTGTGCCAAATAAATATATTTTCTTTCTTTCTTTTTCTTTCAATACCGATATTTTCATATTTTGTTTGTTCCAAGAGTTTTCTTCAAAAGTTTAACTCTCTACGTGCCTGTCTGTTGATGTTTTCTTTTCTAAACTCTTATCTAGATAGCAATGGCTCAAAATAATTTAGTGCTGAGATAAAACAGGTACACACACATCACAATATTTAATCTTTTGTCAATATTGCCGGGTATGTATATGACGAGACGAGACGGCAATTTTAGTGAAAACGTGTTCTAGATAGCGACAGGGCACATCTTGATAAAAAGTGGTGATAAACGTAAGATGTGCCCAACATACAAAAATATAAAACCATCTGTAAATTACTGATTAATATTCTATTCAATATCGCAACTGTGATGGCTTTGAATAAGGGAAATGATTTCTGTGAGTACCTACTTAATGAGTTTTCCCTCCTATATTATTAGTCGTTTCTTCGTACAGTTTGATAAATTCCACATGTTTACTCTTGTGTTGTCTGTGGTGACCTCTGCTTGTATCATGTTGAAGATTCACGTCGGTTTTTTAACTTTTAATGTGCAATGTTTTCCGCCAGTGAAAGTATAACGTTTTTATTTTCGCAACCTCTCTGAACATTCTGAATTAATCTCAAGCGTTGTCTGCGAGAAGACTCATAACTCGGGAGGAATATAATTTCAGGCGCATATTAAATAGCGTTGGTTGCGTTTCGTTGCGATTTTTATGCTCAGATTGGCCCAACTGGTACTTTACATTGTTTACGTTTTTATTGAAAAGAGTATGTTAAGATGGTTTGGCCATGTTGAGAGGATGAATGAAAGGCGACTAACGAAAGGCAGACGTGAATGGAAACGCCGGGAGGGGACGCCCTAGAAAGACATACATAGACCTTATAGGTGATGTTCCTCAGAAAGGCCAAGTACGCAGTAACCATAACCGGCGTGTGTGTATGACTAGATGTATGACTGTGTGTGAAGCAAAAGAAGTATGTAAGGATCGTAGCAGGTGGCGTTCTGTAGTTTCTGCCTACCCCCATGGGAAAAAGGCGTGAGTTTATGTATGTATGTATGTATGTTTACGTTGCTCTGGACTTAATTGCTACTTGAAATCTTACACTAATCACTCTTGTAGTGCACTCTTAACTTTACATATACATAAGTTGAGATTCGAGCGTAGCTGCTACGCATTTTATTAATTTTATTGTAACTTGAAAATGATCTTGCTACGCCGTAGCACCTTTTGTGCATTTATTGATTGCACGAAATCTGGGTTCAAATGTCAAGGCCCTGATTTGGTACTTTGGTTGAAGGTTCATAATGATTTTTAGTACAAGTTATATTTTCAGCTGTTGCGTTCTATGTAAAAAATGTTCGACTCTACACGGAACAAGTGGAAAGAGGTTGTGACATAATAGCTTCGAGGTACAATATTTTACATGGGTGTTCCATTTTCCTGATTCTGTTACGAAACACTTACATCCAAAGGAAAATTTTCTGTCCCACTTGTTTGTGCTTTTGAGCTTTATTTTGAATACTTGACAATTTTTATTCAAGTGGTTTTGAATAAAAATAAAATTTATACAAATTGTTTTCAAGGATTTGTGAGTTCCATCACAATAATTCTTGTTAAATTGTGTCTCAATACTGTACTTTCCATTATTTATTTCCGTTCAAATGAATCACGCAAGGATCATCTTTAGGTAATAATGTTGTATCATTTTAATGCTTGTCTTTATTTATCTATTGTGTCCGTAGCGATATTGCTATAAAATCATATATGAATTTTATCATGTTAATAATAATCTCCAAATAGTCTACCGCAATCTAGTACCACAAGTGGCCTTCCCTGGTTACCATAGCAGAAAGCACCAAGTACCGGACTAAAAAGTTTGACTACGAGGAAGAAGCGCTAATTACGACAGGTGTTAAAATCATTTATGAATGTTATCAATTTAATAATAATCTCTTCTTAGACTGCCACAATTGTACTGGAAATGGCCCACTCTGCTTACCATAACAGAATATACCAAAACCCTAAACTATGACCGTTGTTGTTTCAGATCTGCGCACGGCGTTCGGTCTACTAGACCGCGACAGTGACGGGCACGTCACACCCGCCGAGCTGCAGTTCATGCTGCGCAACCTCGGCATCACCGTCGCCGATGAACTTATTGCCGAGCTCATTAAAGATGCCAGTAAAACTGGTCAGTACCTTTACTTTTATTACCGACTTCAAAAAAACGGAATCAATTCGACACGAATGTATGTATTGTTGTTTGAATTGCACAAAATTCACACATGTGTTTGTCAACGCATTTCTCCGAAACTACTTATTGGATCTTGACCATTCTTTTCTTTCTGGATTAGGTATCTCTCAACTTAATGAATTGTGCAAGTTTCATCAAAATCGGATCAGCAGTTTTGAGATATGGAACATACAACCGAACTCCTTAGCGACAAACAGCACGAAAGTGTAAATTGAGTTACTGTGGGTATTTTGTCAGTCCTTCAGGTACTATAGAACTTGCTCACTTTTTAGTGTTAGTGTACTAAAATTAAAAAAAAAGAAAACATTTTGACAAAATAATAAACCGACTTCAAAAGCAAAATACTAAAACGTACAAAATAACTTTTGTTCGGAAGTCGGTATCGGTGTCGGTGGTGGTGTTTGTCGGTGAGTCGGTGTCGGTTTTTAAAAGACGCAATTTTCAGTATTTTGCTTTTGAAGTCAGATTATTTTTTTGTGAAAACAGTTTTATTCCAACAAACTTATCCTTTCACTTCCACGGTCTTGTAAAGTACCAGTCGACCACACGTTGTTGGTAACGAGTTCTATCAGGGATGCGCCCATATTTATTTGGCTGCTGTGATGTTTAGACATATTATGAGACTACTTCTTGTTTGTTTTCTGTTAACAATATTTTCGAGTGTTGGTTGGATGATTTAGTGTAATTCTGTATTTCTCCTTTCAAATTCATTAATCAGAAAAAAGAATGCTTTACTTTACTTTTATTTTTTCTTCAGGAGAAGTCAACCTGAAATTTTAAATCGCATTTGAGTCTTTTACCCACTCTGGTATTATTTGTTCTTATCACCACCTTCAGTGGTTAATACCACTAAAGCTCCACGGCACGGGCTCCCAACGCGAAAAAAGAAAATTTGGTTTGGTTAAAAAAAAATGCACTAGATGGCGTGATAAGCTTCGATGATCGTCTAGTGAAATATTAAGATTTTCTATAGACGATCATAAAAAAAAATGTTCTTGTTTAATTAACTCTCCTAAGCACAAAATTAAGGCATATTGGGCTCTCAATTCACATTTCAAAGATTATTTGAATGGATCATTTAAAATTGATTCCAATAGATGGCGCGGTTTTAAATTTCTAAGGCATTCACTCGGTTGTTTTTAATTTGTTTTGTAACACATTTCGGTACAATGAAACTGTAAAAACGTGCAAAAATACGATAAAAAAACGTCGCTGTATTTAAAATAAAAAAGTATTCACGAACCGAGTAGACTCTGTTACTTCCAAGTCGCTGCTAACACCATCTCAATCCGTGAAATGGAATCGAACGCGTTCGATGTTCTTAGAAAAAATATCAGTTTAATCAGACGAAAAACACTGGTTACGTGGCACGGTTTCTTTGTATGGGATGAGGCATCTGTATGCTAGTATTATATTATCTGTGCCCACTGTTACCTCTGGCGCATTCTTGAGAGTAAACCCTGCCGATCTCTTTACCACGAGACGAGCTATTCTCATAACAAGTGCAAGAGTATAACAGCAATCAATCTTCTACAATGATGGCATTGTCAAGGCGCACAGTTTGTTTCTATTCTCACGTGCTATTCCGTTGGCTAGCCAACGCAGCTTACGTCATGAAAATTACGTCCCACGCTCAGCTCGCATGCAAGAAGTCCATCAAACTTGGTAATGGAGCGATGGGCGTAAATCGGAGCCGATTGCTCGCAAATGACACGGCACCGACCGCCCTGTCGATCAAGGCAGACAGGGTCGCTATTATCTTCTATCTAATATAGCAAATCACTGTATTATGAGGATATTTATCGGTCTATATTATATCTAAAAATCTACTGCATTTAGATACATTTTCAGGGAAGATTTATATTATAGTAGCATATTAAAATACCCATTTTCAGAACAGATTCTGAAAGGCAAAAGTACCCAGATACTAGGTTTTTTCGAGGTAGGCAACATGAACAAAATTGTTACCAACAATTTGTTTTCTTTAACAAGTTGATTTGACTTTATACGCTAAAATAAATATTGATGTGCGATCGTCGTGTTTTATGACTCAATATCGTTGGGGAGGCACGCACGCCTCATATACATACATATGTTGAGGTTACGGAGGCTTACATATGAAAATTCGAGACGATAATGTCATTTATCTAGGCGCAATTTCCTTCGCTTAACCTTGGAACGAATTCATGACGGAGTAGAAATGGGTAACCGAAGAGCTTTAGAAGAACCCTAGACAGGGCTTAGATGTGTTATTTTTGTAAGTAACGTTTTTACGATTTCATTAGTGGTGAGGATACTGTATTTTTTTAAAGAAGTCGTAAAGTGTCTAGATCTAAAGTGCGTGCATCTAAAATAACTATGTACTTACATAAAAATATTATGTTTGTACTTTGAATTTCTGCCAACATATATAGCACATGTTTTTGACATACAATAAACTCGTTGAGATATTGCACTGTTTTATGTCAGCAAATGTACTGTGACTACAAATTACTAGTTACAAAGAGTAGCAACAGATGCAGATTTTAGGTAGGTATACATTACGTTGATATACAGCGTAATATTCAGTAATTGCTGAAAGAATGTTATTGGCGTAGAAATATTCAGGGACTATGAAAACTTTCCGTATCTACTTATTGCCTCATTAGAATACTGCGTGATCCAGTAAGTTTATAGTACAGCATGAATAAACAAAACCTGATTAAATCGATGGGGCAGTTAATTTAGAAGGTTATTGTAAAATGGCGTGCGCGCGTAAGTCGGGCGGCTTCCGGCGCGCGCGGCCCTCACCACTTACTCACAGTTACCTGCGCTTTTCCAAGTCGTCGTGACGTAATTGATAAAGTTCCACTTGATCACTCACCACTGGAGTGCCTAATTGGCTATATAACTTGCTTCATTACTTTGCGTGCCCCCAGATATATTCAGTAACTTTTAGTATTGTAGAGTTGCGTCGTAAGCTAAGTGATTGACGGCTTTATGGCGGTTACCTTAACTTATAAATAAAGCATGTCTTGACTTTATTGCTACTAAAGACCGCAATATTTACTATCTATTTTTTTTCTAGATACCTTTTCTTTTTGTGGTGTCTAGGTATAAACAAAACAATTGACATTGTAGCCCAGTAGATATCAAGATGTAGTTCTTGTTTTTTTTCTCCCAATCCCATCGTGTGGGGTATCAAAATAAAGGGTTTTAAGAGGTGATTTTAAAATATATAACTCTTATATATTTAAATGTAACTAATTCGAAAAAAAATGTTCACTAAAAAGTAATAATAGAAAAAAGTTAATTCAAAGAATCAAAAAATCCCGAATGCTTGAGAAGCGAACTTAAAAGCCGTAAACAAGAAGAAAATCATGCTATGCAGTCGGAGGATACATCTGGTTTTGTTCAGCTGTATTTTACATGATGTAATGCCTTTGCCTTTGTTACTATGCACACAAATATGTATTCTCAGAAGGCTTCAATTGTCTCAATTCTACAAAAATCAATTTTTCTTGTTTTTTTAAGGATGTGAGTTGTGTGTTTGTTCATAAACTTCGTTTTGTTTTATAATGAAAGACTAGAAGGACGGGAGCAAAACAAACATTGACATTTTTTGGGGAAAATTGACCATCTTCGAAGGGCCATAACGAACATTAAGATATAAATATTATGTAAATAGAACGTATGAAAACAAAACTAGATTTAAGGTGTACTCGAAAATGTTAAGGAAATGTATTCATAATATGCAATCGTTATGTAATCTTAAGCACATTGCATACTCAAAAAATAAAGGTAAAGCTTCTTGGGATATTGTATAAAGCTGCACAGTATAATATATAATAGATAATGGTGTTACTGCTACATCAGGTTCAGATATAGCAAATATATTTAATAACTTTTTTATTGATATTGTTGAAAACAGCGCTACTTTACAGAACAACACATGTAACCAAGATTTTAAAAGCAATGACAATAGCATTTTTTCAAATCCTACAAATCCTGCTGAAATTTTTAGTATATTAAAATCATTAAAAAACACAAAATCCACTGGTTATGATGACTTATCTACAGACCTTTTAAAAAAAATATCACCATTCATTGCAGAACCTCTTTCATATATTGTTAATTTATCGCTAGAACAAGGCTGCTTCCCGGATAAACTTAAATTATCTATTATAAAACCATTGCATAAAAAAGGCTCTAAAACTGATAAAAACAACTACCGACCAATTGCTCTAATTCCAATTCTATCTAAGGTCTTTGAAAGAATCATGTACAAAAGAGTCCTCTCTTTCTTAGACAAATATAATATTCTTGCAAAAGAGCAATACGGTTTTAGGAAAAATAAATCCACATCTCTAGCAGCATTTAGTTTGGTCAAATCTATAATAAATAACATTAACTCTAAAAGTGTAACCTCAGCTTTGTTTTTAGACCTTAGTAAAGCCTTCGACTTTGTAAATCATTCCATTCTCATCGATAAATTATGTAGAATTGGTATTAGGGGACCAGCCTTGGAATGGTTTAAATCGTATTTATTAAATAGAATTCAGACCACACGAATTACTAAATTCGATGACAAAGTGAACAGTCTCATCAACTTCAACTCTCAGCCTCGGCAAAATTACTTTGGAGTTCCACAGGGAAGCATCTTGGGCCCTCCATTATTCCTTGTATATATTAATGATCTTCCTCAAATAATAGAACAAGAGTGTGTTTTATTTGCAGATGACACAACAGTTATCCTAGATGGTAAAAATCATAAAGCACATGAGACTAATATAAATGCCAGTTTGAATAAAATAGTTACATGGTTAGATATAAATGCTTTAAAAGTGAACGTTGATAAAACTAAAATATTAAATTTTAAAACACAGAAGGGTAAAAATTTCCATCTTAAAATAAAACATAGGGACCAAATAGTAGAACAGATACATACAACAAAATTTCTGGGTATTACACTAGATGAACATTTCACCTGGAGGGAGCATATCAATGAAATATGCATGAAGATTAATAGATTTGTTTTTGCTCTAAAAAAAGTCAAAGATGAGGCATCCAAACCAACTGCCCTAATGGTATATCATGCCTATGTTTGCTCCGTCATCCGTTACGGTATCATTGTCTGGGGAAACTCCTCTGAACTTAGTAGAGTTCTGTTGGCACAAAAAAGATGTATCCGCACCATCTTTAATATGGACTGGACTGATTCCTGCAGACCAGTATATAAAGCAAACAATCTTCTCACCGTTCCTTGTATGTATATATATGAAATAGCTAAATTTGTAAAAACTAATTATTCACTTTTTAATGCTAAAAATAACAATAATAAACGAAAAGTTACACAGTATGTATTAGAATTGCCTGTACCCAGAATCGAATTATTTAGGCGTAGTTGTGTTTACATGGCCCCTCTTATTTATAATTCTATACCAACCTTTATAACCGATCTCCCTTACAGAAAATTCTGTATAGTTTTAAAAAAGTGGCTCATTTCACACAGTTTTTATTCTATAAACGAATTTCTAAAAAGATCACCATGTCAATCTTATCATTACAGGAATGCATTGTAGATTATCTTGTTACTAGTTATTGTAATTCCTACCTACTGCCTTTTATGTTGTTTGATTTATATTTTATGTATTGTTAACCATATAATTTCTCTAGTAAGTAAAGTAAGTGTTTTGAAGAGTTTATTAAACTTAACAGGTTAAATACCTAATAAAAATAATGTGTTATGTGTTATTAGATTATTAGAGATCTGCTTATTGTAAGCACCTTAACACAATCTAATATTTGCATGCCAACTTATGGCGAAATGTGTCATTGTGCTAATAACTTATTTATACCATCTTTTGTACCACATTTAATGCAAATAAATGGCTTTGACTTTGACTTTGACTTTGACTTTGACTATAGGGTTTATAGAGCTACGGTTGGGAAGTTTTTTTTTCGAAAAACGCATAAAATAAACCTTTTAGTGCAAAATGTGAAGTATTCCCAAAATTTCTTAGTTTTTCGTGTGTTGCTCAAACATAAGTTGCTACCCTAATGGTCCATACAACATACCAAAAAAATTGCAAGAATCACATCATGCTTTGCGATTTTAGCGTTTGTTTTGTTTATCTTTATACCTAGATATCTAGAAAACAAATAGAGAGTGAATATTGTGGTCTTTAGTAGCAATAAAGTCAAGAATTTCAGCCCAGCTCTCAGGCAAGTATTTCCCTGCGCTCCTGCATCTGTTCTTACGTTTGCAGGGTACGATTTTGAGAAGGTGTGGTGGGGCTGATGGATTTTAATTTCTTTATTTTTTGAAAGGTGACTTTATTGAGAGTGTCCTTAGCTATGTTTGATGAAAATCGGTTCAGCCATTCAATAGTTATGGGCGTTTTACTGTTTGAATCGGAGTGTTTTCGCAAGATATCATGTCATAATATATTACGTGTTCAATAGATAGTCGATCGAAGCGTGTCTACTACTAAATAAATTATATAGCATAAAATAATAATATGTCATCACATCACATCATCAGCCTTTTTAATGTTCCCACTGCTGGGACACAGACCTCCTCTCCTAGAGGGAGTGGGCTATAATCCACCACGCGGACCCAGTGCGGATTGGTAGATGTCACATGTCTTTGAATTTTTGGTTCTAGGATAAGCCGGTTTCCTCAGGATGTTTTCCTTCACCGTTTTGAGAGCAGTGGTGATGAAATAAATTAAGTAAATGCTCGGGTTCGAACCCACGACCTACAAATCGTAAGTCGAGACCACTAGGCTACCACTGTTCCAAAAATGTGTCATTGGTTTTTTGAAATTTTTGTTCTATATACGAACATCATGCCAAATGTAAAAAATAATATACTTACCTACCTACACTGTACTATGTTTGTATATTTCTACTACAAATATATCAGCTGTTGTCGTATTCTCAATAATTATGCAATTCTCGGCAGTCCGACATTATTTCCTGAGATTGGCGGTTGCCCTATCAGTTATGTAAAGATAAGAATGGAAACACGTAAAGCATATTAAATTACGAGTACTTCGAGACAGTTCATGGCTTCAGACCGTATCGCGGACGTGGGGCAGCCGGCAGCCACGCCCGCTCTATCTAACATCGCACCCTGATAATCTCTTGATCCAATCAGATCGTATCCAAGCTTCCACGAGGTTAACATTCTGAACACGATACAAAAACTGTCCATTAATGCTATAAGTCACGTTCTGAGTTGTGAATTATGTCATTGCAGTTAAGCTAACTACCTCTATAAAGATTCAAGCCTCTATATGTGTGCTAAGAAGGTATTCCTACCCACTTTAAATAAAGCATGAGACCTAACTCGGTACTTTAAATGAAAAGGTATCGTCGGCAGACAAATAAAGGTGCACCGTAGCCACAGGTGGCACTAAACTCCCTCGTTCTTGTCTCTGCCTTTTAAACTGCTTGCACATCTGGCACGCTTTGTATAAATTTAAATAAATTACCTGCAGTATACACAAGTTCTAAATGAACCCCGAATTAAACATAGGGATAATTATTTAATTTTATTAGCACGAAAGAACTGTAATCTTAGTTAGCAATATAAAAATATCCGAACGTAAGACCGGCTGGAATAATAAAACTTTATGAATGACGAGCTCTGACTTTATGGCTAAACATTGATAATGACTGTTATAATTAACTGGAGCTAATGCTGTGCGGGGGTGAACTGCTGACGTCATGACTTTAACGACTTTTCCTGCCACCGCGTTAATTAAGATTTAACGACTTAAAGCCCTTTTGTTAATTGTCACATAACATTTTGTTACATATTATTTGGGCACGATATAATATTATTTTAATGATATGGTGGTGGCTGGCATCTACGTTTATTTTCTCGTAAATCTTTATCTGCGACCCCAAAAAGGTTTCTGTAGGAAGGTAGCATTATTTGGGTAGGTATGTCGCAACACATTACGAAAGAAAGTCGTTAAAACGTGTAACTGTTTATGTTTTGTAGGGATTTACAGTGGGGAAACATGGCACGCTTTTTGTTTCCTACTTATTCTGTAATATAAGTAACATTTAATAAGCGTGTTTTGCAACACTTACAGAATGTGTTTCATTTATAGTCACGTGCTTTTCCGTCTCAACATTCCGGCGGTCTTGT
This sequence comes from Orthosia gothica, assembly GCA_949775005.1. Taxonomy (NCBI): domain Eukaryota; kingdom Metazoa; phylum Arthropoda; class Insecta; order Lepidoptera; family Noctuidae; genus Orthosia; species Orthosia gothica. The sequence goes on along the minus strand of OX459034.1, from coordinate 28,021,729 downwards.
GTATGTAAATTGCACCCTCAGAGCCCGTTAGGTATTGTTGATATTAAATAATCGAAATCTGCAGGGAGCTCTTGTGAGTCCGCTGGGGCTCTGCCCATCAGCTTCCGCTATATTTTCTTTACTAGCTTTAGGTGGCTAAAACATATAACATACTTTCTTTCGTATTAGTTAGATATTCATTTTCCCGAGACGTGGCTGTCCCGCTCTTTGAAGAAGAATATTTTAAGATTTTACAAGTACAGGGTTTTATCAATTGTGTGGTTGCATGTAAAAATGAAACTTAGCCAGATTATAGCTAAAGCATCTTCAATCAATATGCGAGAACTCTGATTATTATGTGTCCATCGACTTCTCACTACCACCTCCATGCGTCGATTCTCCAATATTGTGTGTTGTGACTACATCATGGTTTCAAATCCTTCTATTTATATGCTTCTCAACTTGCTTCTATTTGCAACAACATGTACGGATTCTAAAGCTTTGATCTTCAACGAGGTTCGGATTTGATCTAACCAGCGTATAGGACTTCTTCCTCTAGTTCGTTTGCTCTCGATTTTGCCAGTGACAATAATTTTCATTAAGTGGTCACCAGATTTGCAGTCTTTTCACTAATAGGCGCATCATTTTGTTTCCAGGTAACGGTCTAATAGATGAGAATGACTTCATGCAGTGGGTGACGAAGATACAAGCAATACAAGGAATGGATGTCTCGGCGATTGGAGGCGACTCCGAGGAGGAGATTACACGAGATCTACTCTCAGCATTTAAGTGAGTTGCTTATTAAACTATTTATTATAAGCGTAACCGATTATTATAAGAAAACTAGCTGTCCCACGTGGCTTCGCTCCCGTCAATTGGCTTCCTACCTACCCCACCATACCTACATGAATGTTGCGTAACTTTAACCGCTTACGCAGCGCACGCAACGGAAGCTCCCAAAATGGAATATTTTTTCCAGTTTTTGCAACATTTTTCATTTATGTTCCGCTCCTATTGGTCGTAGCGTGATGTTATATAGGACTCCACCTTCCTCGATAAATGGACTATCCAACACAAAAACAATTTTTCAATTCCAACCAGTAGTTCCTGAGATTAGCGCGTTCAAACAAACAAACAAACTCTTCAGCTTTATATTATATTAGTATATACATGTAGTAATCTTACTGCTGGTTTCTGAAAAGTTGAGAACTAGTCACAAGTCTAACATGAAATTCTGTTAACTTTGGCATTAAACTCTCTAAACTTAACTTCAATTTCTCAATACGGAAACCGGGGATTACCATTCTTATCTAAATAAATACCTGAAAGAGTTTTAGTAATTTATTTAGATTACCTAAACACGGACGAATCTTTTAAATAACCAACCATATTATCTAAAAAAGATAAAAAACTGATATCTCGAAATCTTGCTTGTATCGAATAAATGAACGGAAAAAGGTAGTTTACCCACTGAACCTGTATACAACATTAAAACCAGTTTTATCTGCGATAGAAGGAATCGCTGAAAAGATTACCTAATGCCTTCTGACCTTTCCGTACTTATGCAATCCTAGCTTGCGGAGTTGCAATCGCATAGCAGCAAACGTGATTAGGGTTCAAGGCTAGGTATCAATATATTTTTATATTAGAAACCTACATAGGCACCCATCAAGTTATTAAATACTCTGAATAACCAGAAAATTATCTACGCCCCTACTTTCTTAAAGTGTATGCAGAATTGCAAAGGTTTAAGGCGGTACCCTGACCAAAAAATCAGCATGAGATATGAGCATTCCTATTGGCCTAGCGGCACTGGTGGCGCATGAATTACAGTAGTAAATACGCCCAGATTTTAGAATAAAATCTTAATAAAATCGAATTATAGTCTTTTGAAAAAAAAATACGACAAAAATATTCGTTATTAAATTGTCTATCCATTAGTGTTTGTACAAAAAATAATTAAAGAACACTTTACGAGGAGATGCATGCTATCAATAATTATTTCTCATTTTTATGATTTTGTTCGAAGGAGATTAGTGAATCATATACCTCTTTAAAAAAAAGTATACGACCATTTTAGAATCAATAATATGTAGAAATTTAATGTATTTTTATCAGTTGATATTTCTTTATAAATAACGAGTAGATAGCTCCTAAAAACGGCTAGCGCGGCGTTTTGCTCGGGGTACCGCCTTAAATAATAAGCCGCGTACCCACCTAGCGCACAGGCTCGCGCGGCAGCCTCGGTGTCCGGATCGCGAGCGATGGCTCCCGCGGCAGCCTCAGTAGATTTGTTCAATTTACACGAGGCCGCCTCGCGAGGCAGGCTGAGCCATCAGTATTCGTAATTAGCCGCGTACCCACCTAGCGCACAGGCTCGCGCGGCAGCCTCGGTGTCCGGATCGCGAGCGATGGCTCCCGCGGCAGCCTCAGTAGATTTGTTCAAATTACACGAGGCCGCCTCGCGAGGCAGGCTGAGCCATCATAAGTCCGCGAGTATAACCGTCCCCACCTAATGCACAGCGCACACTGAGGCACCTTTGAGCGCGTCAAGTTTACCGACAACAGATGGCTCGGGGCCGAGCCGTGCTCGGTCGAGCAAACGCGCGCCCGAGGCAGGCCGAGGCACGTCCACACCAGCCGAGCGTTTGGCTCGCCGAGGATGCCGCGCGAGCCTGTGCGCTAGGTGGGTACGCGGCTATTTGGACAGTCGTGTAAACTTGTAGTAGCTTCGCGCGCGAGCCAAAACATAACCGTCCCCACCTAATGCACAGCGCACACTGAGGCACCTTTGAGCGCGTCAAGTTTACCGACAACAGATGGCTCGGGGCCGAGCCGTGCTCGGTCGAGCAAACGCGCGCCCGAGGCAGGCCGAGGCACGTCCACACCAGCCGAGCGTTTGGCTCGCGAGGATGCCGCGCGAGCCTGTGCGCTAGGTGGGTACGCGGCTATTCACCAAAGTATTAAGGCACACACTCCGACCTACTTCTGATATGATCCAGATAGAAAAACCAAAATACTACAAACCGAACCCAGTATTATCATGTTAAACAGTGTCCTTGGGACCACTAAACCAACGAGAAAGTCAGAAATTGTTAAAATAAGCATCTGCTACACCAGACAACTTCACATGTTTTGCCGGAAGCCATTTTTAGGAAAAACATTCCGCTTCGGTCTTCCAATTCTCAATACAGGATGAATCTTCGCACTCAAGTCGAAAGCAGTAAACAGAATCTCCACAGGTGGAGGGTTCTCGGATAGTACCGTGTCTATGCGTCGTCTCCGCAGACCATGGCTCACCTTTCATTTTGTGCAGCATGCTCTGTCACCTGGATACCTACACGAAGGATGGCGGATGGCTTTGCCGTAACTAAATACTGGGTCAAACATGAAAATTTACATAAAATTAATATATTTGTCATCGACATAAGTGGAGCGAAAATCTTCGCAAGTGTAGTATCACCTGGATGACAGTTGCCGAAAACTGAACCAAATGGCGTGCAACTGGAGAGGCCTATGTACTACTAGAGTACTTTTGTGCATGAAGTCTAAATAAATTGAGACCCCCGTTAAATACTTTCGTGTGTGTTCCAGGGTGTTTGACCGCGACGATAACGGGTACATTACGCGGGACGAGCTCCGGTCGGCGCTGGAGATGATCGGCGAGCCCGTGACCGACGCGCAGCTCAACCAAGTGCTGGCGCTCGGGGACATCGACCACGACGGCAGGATCGACTATGAAGGTACAGTTGCACATGATTGTTATGGAAGAAGACCAAAAATGAGATGATGGCAAAGTCCATTGCGATGCTGCATTAATATTAGATCAGACCATTATTGTGGAAGGTTAACGACGTACGGTGGGACGCACTCAAGAATGCGAGTTGCCGAGAATCAAAATAAATGGCGTGCAGTTGGAGAGGCCTATGCCCATGTATGAACTGTTGTGTGCTTATGATGATGATGACAATAATAGGCTAAAAAAGAATATAAGAAAGGCTTTTCTACATATTCCATATTTTATAATTCCAGAGTTCTTGAAGATGCTGTTGTAACGTGTACCTCGTTGAACAAGACCTCACTAGATAATATAATGGTAGTGTTAATGACGTGCGGTTGGCAGCGAGAGGTCCTCATCTGATCGCGAGAGTCTGATGTGGCAACGACACCTTCACGATGACGACGCCAGGGGGAGACTCCTTCCACGTGTGTCACCCACGAGGACATTCTATACGTTCGCGGATCGAGTGGAAGTACCCAGCAAGCAGTCAACAACTATTGAAATTGTTGTACATAGGAGTAATTTTGTAATTAATAAAATTAACAAATATCTAATGTAGTTACTAATTTAGGTTATCAAAAGTTATGTATAATATAATTAACTATAATGAACATATATTTTGCATACGTATCTAAATTGTTTTTTGTATATTTCTAATGAAAATATGGCCTAAACAAACTCAGTCAGTAAGTAATTTTGTAAAAAAAAGACATTATGTACAACTAGTAGAGTGCTATATTTTAATTATTGAAAACTTACTTTTTAACAACAGTTTTAACGTAAAGAAATTGTCAGTACATATATTCATATTTATTTGCTGCTAAAATATATTTGTAAACGTGCTATCTATCTATTTATATACATAATTCTATACCTACTTACTCTTAGCTATAAGGACCTAGCAAGTTAGCACATTAGGCAGGCTGTTTTTGCTTAAAAAATAAATCTTTGTTTGGAAACTATTTTCAACAAATTGGTCGAAGAAACTTTTTTAATAAAATGTTAAGTTGGAATGCAAAATTGTCTACCTACTCTCCTTACAATAAAAATAATAACCAAAAATAAACATTTTATATTTTTAAATGTTTTTTTATGTTTTTTTTTTTAATATTTAAAAATGTACAAAATAAGAAGAATGTGAAATAAAGGAGATAACAAAAAATAAAACACGTTGTAATTTTATGGTTGTGAATGATAAGTTACACCAGAATTGTTATATTTATGAATTAAAGTGGTATGAGTACCTACTGGTATATTTGCTTATGTATTTATTTTTAAAACAGGCCGTAATGAAATTTGCACACCATCAGGTTCACCTAAAAATGTAATCCCAAATGCATTGATGTATTAAAAAGAGGAAGATACGGGACTGCTCACAGCGCTTGGTCCTACGGTTCATTCGGTTTAGGACAGATTCTGGTTTGGGCAGATTCACTAATCTAAGTGAATGCCCGTAGCGGGTACTCAGTCGCGCACGGCACATTGTTGATCACACAGCTCATTAATTTCAGTGTTTTTATGTTTTTTGCAATAAATACGCCTCAAAATGACTTCTTGTGAAGCTAAACAGTTTTTAAATAATACCAGGAAGAAAAATAAGTCACATAGGTTCACTTACCACTCGTAAGTATAGTTAAAAAGGTTAATTTGTTGAAAATTACAATAATATTTAATGTTTGCTTCGCCATATTTGTGAGAGCGAGATAGATATTACAAGCATGCGTGAGAGACACGATACGCACTTATTGCAATGTCAATTCATTCATAATAGTAAACATTCGGCCAACATTAGGCGGCTAGCGCGATTTCGCTTGCACTACAGCGCCGTCTCCTATCTCTGTCCTTGTCTATCGGTAACTGTTGGTTTGGGACTGGTGATGACACTGAACACAGATGTGTGAGTTTCGGTGCATGTAGTCGTGCGCCGAGCCCAGGTTTTATGATCGCAATGTTAGCGCGTAACGTATCTTCCTCTTTTAATACATCAATGCCCAAATGTAACTGAAGTGGGGAGATTTCCATACATACAGACTAGTGTGATGGTGTGTAAAAATCGTAACTAAGTATTCTTAGATACCTACATCATCCAGAAACAGGCCATCTAAAAATCGTATTTACCTGTTACCATATTTTTTTGCTTGGTTATTTTCTAGTCACTTGTAGGTAGTTTATAATATTTTTCAATTAGTTTTCAAACATTCTATGCGATAGCGTGAATAGCGTGTTTCGGGCGTGTTATTATTTTTCTGAAACATAAGGTATCTGCCAATTTGCAGTTTTGAAATAATTATTAACTGTTAAAATATAAAGTACCTACGTAGTACCCTACCAAACAGGTACCTACAGCACGGACGAAATAACAATTAATCTGAGCACCAGAAATGTCAAAGTCACTTTGACGTTCGACTCTCTTAGCTCATGAGGCGCCTCGCGGGTTGGTGGGAGTGGTTTCATTTGATATTTCGGGTGCTCAGTTAGTTTGACCGAGTAGTAAGGTACATATTCTCATTCAAAAATAAGTATCAAGTCCGTACATAAATACCTATTATGTATAGGGCAATGATATTCAAATAAACAGATATGTTATAATCGCGCGCATTGTGAAGACTCGAATAGTAGACAATTGTATGATTTAGTCTTTAGTTTATGTCACGCATGGCGAAGAGCGATACGCTTTGTTGAAAAAAAAACAAAATTAAAAAAATGCCATCGTGTGTATTTAGAAAGTGTACCAATTATAATACCAAATTACATAAAACAGAAGGGATCTCATACCATATGTAAATACGCAATACACCTCAATTTACTAATTTATTTCAAATTTTTATCCTAATTTTCTGATATTTGGAGGTTACAAAAAGAAAAAACATTGGTTGTCAGAATAATGTTTGTTTACATTCACACGCAAGTGACAAACACTAGCTGTCTCTTTTTTTCTTGTTTGTTTTATCAAGCCATCCCTTTCGACATTGTAGTGAAATGTCAGATGTATGAAAAGTGTGCTGCCGCTGCTGCGCGGAACACTTTTTTCAATTGTTTTGTGAGTGTATAACGTATCTGTTTATTTGAATATCATTGGTATAGGGTCAATATTTATCCCAGTAGTAGATATTATGGTTCATTTACACACTGGTACCTAACCAATTATAATTTCCTAGGTATTGTTACAACTAACTTGTCTCTAAATACATATTCTTTAAATTCATGTAAAAATATAATTAATTATATTACATAATTATAAACCCTTTAATTATGAGCCTTCGAAAGGCATGTGATGTGAAATTAAAGTGATTAATAAAACTTGAATTTGTTACTTAATTATTTTGTAATTTATTCAATTGAACTCTTTATCAATTCAATTCATTCTGCGCCGGCGAAGAACTTGGAAAGAAAGTCGGTCGGTTGAGGTTCAACGCTTGGATTCCAGTGCCTCATAATATGCCCCTTCTGCTGCCACTGACTGGTTATTTCTTTAAGCTCGATGTAACCCTGCATTCATAAACCAGTTTTTAACATATGGGTACATATGGGTACCTACCTATGTGACTGCAAGGGTTGCCATCAGGCAGTTGGTTGCAATCTAGGAACAGAAAGCGGTACTCCTGTAGATAGGTATGTCGGGTTTAGTCAATAGTACGGACGTCAAAACAAATCGCAAGCACGCCATCTGGCGGCAAAGCAAGAACAACTACGCATTGGCGCGCTTTCTCTAACCACTTGCGTGGTGGGGATAGTAGAATATGGCAGTTGAGTACTGACAGCCTTAGAGCTAACACGTCGTAGAATCAGTGTCGATCCGTAATATTAGTAAGCAGGATTGTAACTTTGAATATTTGAATAAACACAGTGTATCGAATAACTTCTGTGATTTCATTTGCACGATTGTACCCAACGACCTGCCCACACGGGATGCCTTAACCTAAGGGAATACATCCTGACTTCCCGATGGTTTGTATCAATCGGCCAGCCCTGATGCGACATCAGAATTGGGATTCGGTCGTGCTAATGAGATCACACATAGAAACAATGGTAGTGAAAGTGGCGGTTACATTCTTGCAAAAAAAATTGCGGTGTCAGATAGAAACAGTTGTCGAGTTTTCTGCGACTACCCTCAGTCTTGAATAATGAAAAGACCAGTCCGGAACGGAGCAGGAAGGAGGCTAACAACCGAGGAGCTGGACAGGTCAAGGAGTGTGTGGACATGTGAAAAGATCCATACTCACTGATCTTTATGCCAATCTGGTGAGTCGTTTTCATTTTGTTATGACTATGGAAAAGTGTGTTCATTATTCAAAATTGTGGTTTTGTGTACGGTATGGTGGTCAGTGGTTCAACGGGGTGGCCCGTGTCAGCTCATAGTTTCATATGAGTTATCGATGGTCAAGTTTTGGTGTTGTTGAAGAGTTATTATTCTATTATTACTGGAAATAACACTTGACTGACCTTGGCTGAATATTATTGTTCCTCTTACCGTACCGTACCTTTACCTTATACTTCAGTCTGGAAATTATGATAAATCCAAAAAAGTATTTTGATCAGTATTGTAGTGTGATAGTTTTATGTAGTGAGAGTTAACTAAGTTTGAGAAGAAGCATAGTATTCTTCTTTTGTGGTCGGAGGGCCAAACAATCTTAAAGGTGGTAACCCCTACCAGGCCTGGCCAGGTCGTTAATTGCGACTTAAAATGCAATGGCATTTATTTGATTCTCTAAAGCTCATGTACCTACCTGGGAACTTGGGACACTTTAATGTGTGGTTCATGTTTTGGACAGGGACTCTGCACTCACATTCGGTGTCCATAACAACACATATTGCAGGTTTAGGTTACTTCTACTACTAGGAGCTCGTGGCTAAATAATAACAGCCGCACTGGTCGATCATCAAGGTTAAGCAACGCTTGACGAGGTCGGTCCGTGGATGGGTAACCATTTCAACATACCGGGTTTCCTCCGTGCCTTGGAAAGCACGTTAAGCCGTTGGTCCCGGCTGTCATTTGAAGATCTATGACAGTCGTTACGGGTAGTCAGAAGCCTGAGATCTGACACCAGTATTGCCAAGGGGTGCCATGTTTCCCAGTTGCTGGTTTATGGAGGTCAGATGGGCAGTCGCTTCATGTAAAACACTGGTACTAGGCTGGGTCCGGTAGGACTGGAGGCCTACCCCGATGTGGTTGGAAAAAGGCTAGGCAGATTTATTGGTTTAGGTTACTACACCAGTACACCGGTTAATTTCCATCAAAGCTGTGTATGGTTAAGATAACCGTGTGAACATATACTCTCGTAATATTTTTCATGTTTCAGATACCATATTGTGTCGCAGCCTGAAGCCTCTGCTGGAGGCTAGCGATTCAGATGCTGAGCGCGAAGGTTGACGCGTCAACATCTGAGAGGATTAGAAGAACGGCATGGTAGCAGTTCGTAGGTCGTAGCCGAACGTTACGAGCGCGCGCAAGTTTGGAATGGAATACTCGGTGAGTCGCTTCCATTTTATTTCGATAGTGAAGTCGAATGTTCTCTAGTGATGAGATGCTATTTCGAGTTTTAAAAGTGTTCATGTTGGAACACTGAATTGGTTGGTAGTGGTTATACCTAGCACCATCACTAGGTAATTAAGACACACCTAGTAAAAAGCAAGTAGCTAATAAGTTACCTATTGGCATGTTAGTACTTTCCTAGTTTCAACATTTGGTTCAGTACGAACTTTAGGATGAGATATCTCATATGAAGGAGATGAGTTATCCAAAATGACTGAATAACTAGTCGTTTTCAGTGGCAAAGCGAGTTAGTAATGTCGTTGGGCCAACGCAATTGTATCGAGTTATTAACGGTACTGATCATTTACGAACAGATCTTGTTGCGTAACGAATTATAACACCGTCTTCGGGTCTGAATTCACTTGCTTACTTTCATAGTAATATTATGATAGCAGTAGATCTCGCGATCGTTTTCCTAACGTGAAAACTGAGTTGGTGAGCGACAGTAAAGGGTTACTGTTGATAATCTGATACTAATGATATTGATCAGAGTTAATTCGTGAAGCTCCTTAATATTATCAGGGTTAGTTGTTTCCCTTTTATAAGCCGTCAGTATGTTCCAAAATCTTTGAGTAATAAGCGCGAATCTTGTGAGAAGGTTCCCCGATCACCAAGTTTGAGAATTGTACGTCATAGTTGATGACAGTGTAACATGTCTGCTCGTAAGACCAATTCTGGACCGCACCTCATGCGTAACATGTGGCGATGGGTTTTTGAAGAGGTTTCATGAGTTGGGTATGCATTACCTTTGAATTAATTATAAGAAACCGTAACAGCATTGTTACTATTACTTTGTTTAGTTTTGAAATTGTTGATCGTCTTTTTCTAATGAATAGTGTTGTGTGGGAAACTTTAGTACGAAAACTAAATAGGCCCTTTATTAAGTCTGCGATAGGTTACCGGACGGTGACATTACATGACATGACATTACAGGACGGTGATCATTATACACCGAAAGATTTAAATAGGTTCGCTTAGAACCTACCAGTATGCATAAGGTAGGATGAGGAAGATGCCAGCGGGTCATGTACCAGTCGACGTTGATGTTTAAAGGATTTTAATGTTGATGAGCAAGCTTAAGATGTCGAGTAATTGAGTCTATCAGCCATATTATGTTTGACCGTACCAGTGGATTCTGGCGGAGGTCGGGGTCTAGAGAGACCGTTGTGTGAGAGCAATATAATTGCTGGTCGGCTATAGAGCCGTGGCGTTAGAGGTTTTACTCGAGGGTTTCTATAGGCTTGGCAGTTTTTGCTGCAGCAGTTTTGAAATTTGTCTGGAATGACTGTGGTACATGGCCCAGGGTAATGATTTAGTTAAAGATCAGAGTTCTAAAATTTCCCTATTATCACGAACCCAATGATCTAGTTTGGTCGGTCAGGAGTAGCCGAGCGTTGTGTGTTGGCCTGTGTGGCAACTGTTGGTCTTTATGGCAACTGTTGGCCTGTATGGCAACTAAAGGCCAGTGTGCCAACTGGAGGCCATTATGGCAACTGTAGGCCAGTGTGGCAACTGGAGGTCTTTGTAGCAACTGTGGGCCTGTAGGGCACCTGTAAGTCGGTTTGTGTAAGGAACCTTACAGAGGATTCCTGTTGAGTTATGAGGTTAAAATAAAGTAAACTCGCATAGTCACGCGAGAGGGGAGGATGACGTTCGAATCGTCAAGCCTTCATTACGAAAATTGAAATAATTTTGGTTTTCTAATTTTGATTACTATGCGTAGATTGTGTTGGTAAGATACACAAAGCTGAAGTACCAATTGAGATTGTAGATGAAGTAGACAGTGAATTGACGTAAAATGGGACAGTTTAGATCTCTGTGTGAACGGGTTCTGAGTTCAGAGAGTTGAGTTGACTCGACATCGTGGAGATGTGAGAATATAGCAATTGCGATTGCTAGGAGAGTGTGAGTAAGTGAGTGAGAAACTCTAGTACGAAAACTAAAAAGGCCCTGTATTAAGTCTGCGATAGGTGTTTATGCCAGGGCAGTGATCGTTGTACCTACAATGCAATCTTTAAATGGGTACTCTTAGAACACAAATGTGCACACGGTAGGATATGGATGATGCCAGCGGGTCATGTACCAGTAGATGTTAAAAGGAATTTAATGATGATGAGCAAGCTTAAGATCTCGAGTAATTGAGTCTATCAGCCGAATTATTATATTTGACCGTACCAGTGGATTCTGGCGGAGGTCGGGGTCTAGAGAGACCGTTGTGTGAGAGAAATACAATTGCTTGTCGGCTATAGAGCCGTGGCGTTAGAGGTTTTACTCGTGGGTTTCTGTAAGCTTGGCAGTTTTTGCTGCAGAATGACTTTTAAAGTTTGTTTGAAATGACTGTTGTACATGGCCCAGAGTAAGATTTAGTTAAAGAGTAGATAAGATAAGATAATTATTTATTTTGTAAAACATGAGTACAGTATAAAGGTCTTATATTGATATGAGTTGGCTACATGTTTTGCCATTTATGGCGTACAAAATTGTTGCACTAGACTAGTAGTTTTAAAATTTCCCTATTTTCACGAACCCAATAATCTAGTTTTGTCAGGACTAGCCGAGCATTGTGTGGTGGCCTGTGTGGCAACTGTTGGACTTTATGACAACTGTAGGCCTGCGTGGCAACTGTAGGCTTGTGTGGCAACGGTAAGCCTGTGTGGCAATTGTAGGCCTGTGTGGCAACTGTAGGCCTGTGTAGCAACTGTAGGCCTGTGTGGCAACTGTAGGCCTGTGTGGCAACTGTAGGCCTGTGTAGCAACTGGTTGCCTTTATGACAACTGGTTGCCTTTATGGCAACTGGAGGCCTTTATGGCAACTGTAGGCCAGTGTGGCAACTGCAGGTCTTTGTAGAAACTGTGGGCCTGTAGGGCACCTGTAAGTCTGTGTAAAAAACATTTTTGTGTTAGGAACCTTACAGGAAGTTCCTATTGAGTCAAGAGGTTAAAAGAAAGTAAACTCACGCAGTCACGCGTGTGGAGAGATCACCATGTTATTGTTGATGACGTTCGAATCGAGAACCCCTCATTACAAAAATTTAAATAATTTTGGTTTTCTAATTTTGATTACTTAGCGTCGATCGTGTTAGTAAGACACACAAATTTCAAGTACCAATTGAGATTGTAGATGAAGTAGATAATGAATTGACGTAACATAATACAGACTAAATCACTATGTGTGAACGGGTTCGGAGTTCAGAGAGTTGAGTTGACTCGACATCGTGAGGATGTGTGAATAGAGCAATTGTGATTGCTAAGAGAGCTATGAAATAGCTAGGAGAGCTTTCACGGGTGGGCGTTAACCACCATGCGAACATGTTGGTTTTGGCGGCTCGGCCGAAGAGTTGTTTTCACAGAAACTGAGTCGCCTACGTCGCTCGTTGCGGAATTTGGTCGACTTCGGCAGCGAACTTAGTCGTCAGGTGACTACGCGTTCAAATTGGATCGTTGGAGGACTGCGGCTGCCCGCCGAAGTCGTCGTATAGAATGGAGCGGTACTTAAGCTAAGTGAACCATTAAAACCGTCGGACTTGGGTTTGATCTCTATTGTGCTATGATGATGGATATTGAGTGAATTATCTCCCTACCTGTGTTTTTTTAAGTAAGAATCTATGGTTTGTACAAAAATTATGCTTGCACAATTAGGTAGGTAGCTATGTCCTGCGTAGTTAGCTAGTTTCCGTGTTTTTGTATTTTATTTCCTAATTTCCATTTATAGATAAGCCATATTCTGTCCTTAAACTATGTACCTATGCATTTCCTTATATAGTTTGGTACCCAGTGCATTTCTAAAGCGATAAGCGTATTATTATTATTGTTAAGCTTTTAATTGGGTGGGATACTCAACTTCAAAAACCAAAACATCAACCATCAAAATATCAACACCATATTATCAACAGTTAATTTTTCAATGAATCAGAATAACATTAGGTTTAAACATAAACGGTTGAAAATGTCAACACTTCAGATGAGCAACGAATTTGAATAACATTTATAGTTCAAAATATCAACACTTTAGATGAGCAACGTATCGGAATATCACTGATTTATAACAACTTAACAAAATACACGATATTTTGTTTGTTAATATATATCATAACATAATATTCGTTCCAGTCATTGTGTTCGCGACGATACGTCACCTTTTAGATAGGTTGTCATATGTAAAATATAAATAGTATTGACAGACACACGTCTGCTCACCCCAGAGCGCCATCGCATACTAAGCGATGTCGGTAGGTGAAAAAACCTTTTATAGTAAAGCTCGTAACTAATTTTTGCTCATGTTTTTGAGACACTAAAATTATATTTTATGTGTCTATCAGTAGGTAATAGAATTATATAGTCTAATAACAATAAATTAGAAGCTTTAATATGCATACTGATTGTGTTATTACGGAAAGAAACAAGTATTTAACTCCGTAAAACACAACCATCATCAACGAGCGTTTAGTTCACAATGACCTGTAAGAGGGCGGCACCTTATATTTATACTAAAACCAGTTATTGTAGAATTTTGATAACTTTAAACTCATGTTTTAGGGGCTTTTACATAGTTTAGAGTGCGCATATAGCGCTTATGTGTTAGAGTTATGCATAAGGTACCTTAGATATATGATAAATGTATAGTTTTAAGGAAATAAAAATATTTTGTTTACTTATTTTAGACCCCCCAAAATTGGCAGGGTATCAAGTAGTGCTATAGGTATTATATTCACCTACCAATCAGATTATTTCCTTACACGTAATTGTTTTGTTAGGAAACATCATCTAGGTGTTCTAGATAAGATAGCTGGATACCATGACTGAGAAATTATACATAATAGCAGTACATGGCCAGTCTTAATACAGTTTCACTCTGAAAATGCAGATATGCATACATTTTTGCTCAAGTAAGTATTCAGAAAGTTCGATACAAGCCTTTTAGCACTTCTGGGTGACCTAGAATTCTGTCTAGGCTCCTATATAGATAGCGCCTATGTAATTCTAGTACATAGGCGTCACTTACTAGAGAGGATGTGTCTGTGTATGCCGGCATGGACGTTTCTATGCGTCTGCCGATGGGTCACTGCGTCCAGGGACATTTGGTGCCTGGTCAGCTATAGATATGCTGTCTGAAGCATTACCTTCGTGGACCCTCAGGCAGGCGCCTACACTCAGTCATGACACAGAGCTAGTATATAGGGGTATGTAACGCACACAGACACATTAAAGCTGTGAGACGACGTAAAATTTAGTATTCGGCCGCTTCCCGGCACCTTAAGCTGCGGAAAGGCTGGTGGTACACCCATCAGGGTACCGCCGTCAGACAGCCTAGTTTTCCAGCTACCCAACCACACTTCCGGAAGGAGCTTAGCTCTGGTGGTTGAGGAGTTAAGCGACCTGATATGGTGCGAGGTTACATGGATTTGCTATGTAAACAAACTTGTAACAAACGATAACTCATCGGGGGTTGGACATGTAGCTACCGGACTTCTACCTTGGGATAGCCCATCACGAGGGCTACCCGGGTGTGAATGTAACTTGAAAATCCACCCAGCGGTCTGAGTAGGAATCGAGTTTATGTGCCAAGATCAGGGGCATAAGCTAACTTCTCGCACCATTTTGCGGCTGTACGCCTGAATGTTTTGAATATAACTGTAACACTTATGTGTGTCAACGGCCCAGTAGGAGGGCTCCAAGTCCCTCGCTGGTACCCTAGAGCTAACATGTCTAGTTTTAGGAGAAACTCGATTGTAAAGCTTCAAACTGGCGGGAATTCCCTTTCTTCGACGTTCTCCTTACGAGAACTCCCTGATGGTAGGGGCTAGGGACCTGGATCAAAGACCGGAGGGAAGGTCTCCTCGAGACCTATCCAAAAGTACAAGTTTCACCAGAATCGGTCCAGTAGAAGGGTAGTTCCTGTCAGTTTCAAGCTACGAGTCTTAGCGTATATTATTTTGAAAATAAAAGTTTTTGCGGTCGGAATGTTGTGGTCCTCGTCGCAGTCGAGTTCGCTTCTTTAATAGTGCGCAGGCGCGTGAACATTTGGTAGCCATTATTTCACTTAAAGTATTTCCACGCATCATTGCGCATCGAGGACCATGAAGGAACATCGCTTCTGGCCATGAACAAATAGTTTTATTTAACCTGGACATCACGGTTTTCACCTCAACCTACTTGGCAGCCTTCAAGTGTCTCCAAGGTCCATAGTTACCAGATGACAACTGAACAATAGGTGCAAGGGGCGTCAACGCGTTCAAGCAGGAGCCTTACAACCTCCTGATTGCCTGTCGGTCTTGGACGATCACGTCCGTCCCGTACACATTGTTAAATGCTTTGGGCGCACGATTGGCGCAGTGGTTGAGCGATTGACTGCTGCGCTGCGTGTCGTGGGTTCGAGTCCCGCACGGAACAAATATTTGTATGACCTACAGATAGTTGTTCCGGCTCTGGGTGTTGTGTATGTGAGTTTATATGATTCACCCATGATACAAGAAGAAATTCTTAGTGTGGGGCATTAAAAAAAAAATGCTGCAATTAATGTTTTTTTTAAGTATCCTAATACTTCTAGTTCTTCTCTTTGATCTATAATTTGTTGCAATTTATTTTCAAACAGCATTTTTTTCTTCTTCTTTATGGGGGTCATCGGGACATATCTTTCTATTTTCTATGTTGTTATTAACTGTTCTTTCATTAATTCTCTAAACATCATATTTAAATTCCATTTTTATCGAATTTAATGAGTTCCACCTTCTTTGCCAGGATTCTATATCACTTTGTGTGCGTGGCATGTTATTATGGGAATTATCAAAAACTGACGATTTGTGGAGGAAACAAAGGCTTGGATTTCTTACTTTTAGTTTTTACTCTGCCATTTATGTGATAATATTCAAACCACTCCAAAAGTTCATGACCTCTCCCAGGAATTACAGTTTTCAATTTGTCGAAAGCTGGTAGTATTTGGTCAGGTGGTAGAAATGCTAACGCAAATATATGCCAAAGTTGCTGTGCGAACTCGCTATTTTG
Source organism: Orthosia gothica (assembly GCA_949775005.1). Lineage (NCBI taxonomy): Eukaryota > Metazoa > Arthropoda > Insecta > Lepidoptera > Noctuidae > Orthosia > Orthosia gothica. Next base: position 28,005,435 of record OX459034.1, on the reverse strand, counting down.
GCCAAATTCTTGGGCTAATATGGATTAGCCCAAGAATAGCTTCTGGATTTGTTTTGGAAGTGTTAACATTTTCAACCGTTTATGTTAAATACTAATGTTATTCTAATTCATTGAAAAAACAAACTGTTGATTATAATATGGTGTTAATATTTTGATTGTTGATGTTTTGGTTTTTGAAGTTGAGGTGTTTTTTGTAAGTTTGTGAAAGGGTAGTAGGAAAATTATTTCACTTATAAAAAGCTTGTTTCGTTGAGTATCCGTCAGGCCGTCAACCTTTTTATCACTCTTTATCCCGGCAATATGCATGGTGCCTGCGCGATAGGCCACGGGGACTGCGCAAAGAAGCTAGCTCACGTATAAAATAACAATGATACTAATGATGGTTAGGTACCTTGATCACCAGCAAATCAATGATCCGAACGTCAGTGATACAGGAGCTTTTATAAAAATACTCCCTCAACTTCCATCGACAGTCTTCTTCATTTTTCGGAACATCGAAGTATTTAACTAAAAGTGAAATTGTAGAGATAGGTAATCATTCTGTAAGGGCTTTATGCAATGAACATTTTTTAAGAGGAAATAGGGGCAGAGAGCGCCGACTGTATTTCCTTAGTAAAAAGTCATAATTTGAGGTTTGGCTCTCGTCTATTTCTCCCGCCAATATTGGACCAATTAAAAGATATTCAATAAACTGGAAAAGTAATATATATATATATATATATATCTACTATGCCCCTATGTCCTTTGTTATTTATATTTATCAAATTTGTACACTAAGCCTCTGTTGACAGCGCAATTTTGAGCATTTTTTGACGGTTCTAGTGCTTCTAAAGATAATAATGTATGATCAAAAAGAAAAACATAGGGCATGGTATATATCTTTCATTTTCAGTTTATGGAATATCTTTTAAATTGGTCCAATATTGGAGGAAGAAATAGGCGAGATCCAAACCTCGAATTATGACTTTTTATTAAGGAAATTCAGTCGGCGCTCTCTGCTCCTATTGCCTCTTAAGACCTAGTTTTCCTTAATAAGCAACAAAACAAAATTCTCCCGAGAATTTTTGCGCTTTTAAGAAGTTATTCACCATGAACATCGTGCTCACCCGCGAACCCAGGTCTTAGGTTCATGTCAAGTCTTGTGCTATATCCTTATCAGCTGACATGTTAGATAATATCGAAGCTTGTAACTGTTAAACAAATAGGAGTGGTAGGAACTAGGAATATTGTTAGGAATATAGGAGTAATACTTACTGATGTACGGAATGTATCTATAAAAAGCCCTATATAATCCAAGTGCCCGTCTGCGAGCATCGGTAAAATCCTTGGACATCAAAGGTCTCACAACTCTAGTTTGCGACATTTTGCAGACCATTTGCAGACTCAGAGGAATTTTGTAGGCTTGTCAAATCCGACATATTAAAAGAGACATGCTGCTGACATAGATATATTTTTAATCTATGTTATTAGATAGAAACTTATTCCTAAAATCCTTGAAACTCAACAAATATAAGTTTGTCTGTGCTGAACACAACATCAACTATTGCGAAAGATATTGAATTTTTCCACATTTTTCATTAAAAATTATCAAATAATAATATGTAGTTCTACAGGTCTACCGCCTAACTGTGTCAGTTCCTGAGGTATGGGAGCGGTACGGGAGGGGTGTCAAGTGACGTGACATGACGTATCCTAACTGTCTCGCTATACACGTGATACATTTTAATGCAGATATCTCTTACGATATGCTTATGATATTTACGAGAGTGTACCTAAGTCAAATTGATTAATATTTCGGCGTGTGACAATAAAAAAAAAACCGGACAAGTGCGAGTCGGACTCGCCTACCAAAGGTACAAATTTGTAGGTAAATATTATAAGTAGGTAGTTCAGGAATCGAGAGATTTCATCTTTAAACTCAGCAGAATTGGGATCATTTTTTGTTTTTGTTTTAAAATATTCGTACACTTTATAAACAACTTGTTTAGTTTGAGACCTTATTGGAGGACGCATCTTTGGTTGCGAATACCGTGTGCGTTTTACTTGAAGCGACCTGTCCAATTAACACGTGTTGACGACAGCAAGCCTGACGCCCAACTTGTCGTTTGACGTTTCGTAAACACACCCCTCCCGTACCGCTCCCATACCTCAAGAACGGACACAGTTAGGCGCTAGACCTGTAATATTGATATAAAAAATCGGCCAAGTGCATGTGACATCTCACATTTAGGGTTCCGTACCGTTCGCGACGAGGCGCCACATAGTTTATGTAAATGCGTTATGTATAACGCTAGTATAGGTGTACCAGAATCTCATGGCATTTTTTATTTTTTTTAATTTGTGATTTTCATATGGCAATGTCAATTGTCACCTGTCGAATCAAAGTACTTGATGTGTCAACCGCTGCTGAAATTTATTGTTATTATCTTGAAAGTTTGTTATTTTTGTGAAAATGTCGAAAAACCCACTTCGATCTCAAGCGAGACATTTGTTTTCAATGTGTATCATAAAATAAGAGAAGAAGAAGGCGTAAATCAAACTCAATCTTTGGTTTTAAAGTGCGTCGTAAAGTGGACCGGTAAGTTGGACTGACTTGTTTTGATACTTTTAGTTTATTTTATATTTTTCTTACTTCATTTTTATTTTTTTTCATTACTATTATATGGTAAATCGTAGTTCAGGGCACATCGAATGATGGCCGGAAGGAAATGGCAACAGTAATGTAACTGTTACTAATTCTTCGACAAGATATTGATTTTAACGGAGATTGAGAATCTTAGACGTAAGAAAAATATTAAGTAATAATCTGCGCCCTGCAGTGGGACGTTTAAATAGACGGGAGTGTTTGGCGGGATTTTGTCGAGTGAAGTTCAGTGGCTGTTAATATTATTTGCAAATTGATTCCTAGTGGATATTGTGATATATTATTGGTGTAGTTTTGTGTCTCAACTGTCTCCGCAACTGGACAATTTGTAAAATCATTGACAAAAGCGATCTCGGGATAGTGGAGCGGTGTATTTTATTGTTGTATTGACTGCCTCTGCAAAACTTACTGGGAAGACTGACTCGATACAATTTGCTGCCAAATACTCCAAAAAACATTAGAATCTGTTACATCCGCATTCTAATGCATACTAAAGAATAAATATAAGATCCAAAACTCTTTCCAAAGACGTGGCTAAAAGGTCCTAGCAACCAGGCCATAAAACTTACATAAAAAAAAAAATATAGACTGATGATGATGAATGACTTTAAGTAACATGATACATTTTATTATTTTTTACAGACTTTATACATAAAGAGATTGGTTTTGAATATGTTAAATGCCAATGAAAAAGAACCATTTTGATGGAGAGAGATGACATAAAACTACAAAGATACAAGTTTTTGAAATGCCAGTGGAGTTCATGGAATCGTATTCTAGTTTTCTAGTTCTGAATGAGGTTTTAAGTTATTAGTATGATTTAAATGCTAAATAATAAATTAGTACATAAATTAATATTCAATTGATTTATTTTTCCTATGTTAAGAACACGATGTATAACAACATTATTCATACACATACCTATAATACTCACAGTGGATCTTTGTGTCTCTGAATTGGTTGCAAGACCCCGCGCAGTAGCTATTTTTGTGTCAATGTTGAAGGTGAAGATAGCATTGTATAACTGTCTCTTTCACTCGCTTATGTATGTCACATAAGCTTACGGAGTTTCTTGTGCATTCTTCTCCATAACAAGCTACTTTCCGAATGCACGGTAGAATCAACTTTTATTCCATGTAAATTTAAATTGTGACATTCAATAGTGCCGCTTGGTGGCCCAGTTGAAATAAATATCTTTTGTCTTTTTTGTCATCGTTCTATCTCGCTTACTCTATGCAGTATACTCGATGACAAACTGTTTCTTACGCAATGGTTGGCAGGACCAAGTTCAAAGACACAAACATCCGTTGTGACTACTATAATATAGGTACCTCATGTTCATTAATACTAAAGACATAAATAAAAATTAAACAGTATCAAGATCGTTTGATCCAATTTCCCCAGTATTGCATACAACAAATTTTTATTTCCCTTTTTGCCATGAGATTCTGGTAGACCTATACATACTAGCGTTAAACATGAAATACTACAATAAGTTATGTATGTAATAGCTTAAGTAAAATAAAATTTATTTTCGTTAGACCCCCCATAAAAACGGGAGCGCAGGTAGCGGTGTGTGCGATCAACTCACATACCAATCGTATTATTTATTTTATCTACACCCATGCTATAAATCCTCTATAAAAGTTCTTGAAACAGTTAGCTTATTGCCAACATTAAAACAGCCAGTGTCATAGTAACCATAATATCCAAAGATCTTATACGTATTTCTTACTACTAGACTGTGTACCAAATTTTTTTGTTTAGCTAATTGGCTAAAATGAAATCTATTAACATATCCCTAGGTTAGCTATTGCCTTATAAGCGGTAGCTAACCAAAAGCGGTCCTGGTGAGAGGGTTCCCGCTGGTAGTGTGTCCTTGTCTGACATCATGCTAGCTCAACTAATCATTGGGTTTGGTAGAAATGGTAGAAAATTTCATATTTTTGTTTTTTATGATAAACCAAAACGAACGATAAAAATATATTTAAATACGTTTCAAGTCTATGAAACTTTGAAATGTATTTAAATATTTACAGTCCCTATAATTAATCAATTCATTGTATTTAAAAAATAATTCATTAATACTGAGTAAGAGTAGTACTTTTAAATGTTTGGGCCTGGTAATACTAAATGTAGGACCACCAGGTTTGCGGAGTTTATGATTTCTCAATTCCTCTTCGAGTTCGGTGATCTTATCGTCGGTCCGGAGTCCGGCGTGTGCGCGTGTTGTACATTGCCAGGTCCTGTCGTCGGTATTTGTTGGGGTAGCCGGATCTCGTCCGGGATTCTTTGCACTCCTTGCCATACCTTAACCTAGATCGCTACCGTAGTCGAGGGTAGGCAGGCTGCCGGGCACTAGGGGCTATGATGTTTTATTTGTGCTATTCATGGGGAGTGCTTTGCAGGCGGATTGGCGATCCCAGTATGGTTGTTACAAATGCACAGAGAACGCTGCTGCCCATTCTCTGGTTTGTCCCTTAGTCGCCTCTTACGACACCAATGGAAAACATTGGGCTGTTGAAATTCTTTACGCCCGACACCATATGGTAAGTGACGTAGATTCCAAAAAATATACACACAATATTTTTTTTCCTTGTTTTTGGTAGGTTTAGGTAGCGTAGTTAGGTAGCATAAATACATATATCGGGATACTTACACTATTGTTTTTACAATCAATTTGTCCCGTGTTATGCTTGGTCATGGTCACCTCATTAGAAAGAGACACACTACCAACAGGAGTATGTCTCTTTCTAATGAGTGTTCAACAATAGGATTGAAAAAAAAAATGTTGTTTACAAAAATTAGTGATACAAGCTTTGATAACACACCAACAGATATTTCTAATGCAGCAAAGGACATTTCTTATTAATTATTACCAGGAAAGTCGAGAAAACATTATGAAAAGACGTACCAAAATTTCATGAATTGGAAAATATCAAAGAGTAGTACATCATTTTCTGAAGATGTGCTATTAGTATATATTTTCAAGAATTATCAGAAAAATTCAAATCTTCATCCCTATGGACCTTTTATTCAATGCTGAAAAGTACGCTAAGTATTAATACCCTACTATGGTTTCAGAACCTTTATAGAGGATTTATTTTCATGGGTGTAGATAAAGTCTTGTATGCAACTGTTATAATTAGGTATTATACAACAGTTGCATAAATAACTATTACACACATTAGTTTGTTAGGAAACACATTATAGGTGTTTTAGCTTGTTTACTCCAAGTCTATGACTGAAAAACGATACATAACAGCAGTACATAGCTAGGGATAAAAATATCTCACCCTGGAACGGTAAATACACACATATTTTCCTCAAATAGGTGGTCAGAAACCTTGTTATTCTCGATTTAGCACTTCGAGGTAACCTTGACTGTACCTAGGCCCTGTAATTAGATAGAACTCATGTAGTCGTAGTATATAAACACCACTTAGTTGAGGTAATGTGTTTGTATGAACCAGTATAGAGGTTTCTTTGCGCTTGTCAGCGGACTCACTGCTTTCAGACACATTTGGTTCCTGAAGGCCTATTGATATGCTTTCTGAAGCATTACCTTCGGGATCCGCAGGCAGGCGCCTGGACGCTGACATTATACATGGCCACTAGTGGTCTTCACTCGAGCAAACACAATCACAAAACTGTGAAACAAAACAAATTCTTTCCTACTGCAGCCGCTCCCGGCACCTAAAGCGCCAGAAGGGCTGGTGGTACACCCATAAGGATACCACCATTTGATAGTCCATTTCTCTGCCTTCTCAACCACACTTCTGTAAGGAGCCTAGCTCTGGTGGTTGGGGAGATAACCTTCGTAACAGGTTGTGAGGTTCCATAGTTTTTTCGTAGCACCATTGAGGTAATAATGTACTACGCACTAGAGAAGTCACCACACATCACTACTGTGTTCCGTTCAAGTGTGGTCTTCTGGTCGCACTTCACTCATTTGCTTGCTAGATCTTGAGCGCTTTTGTTTTTAAACGAAAAAACGTTCAAACGCATTAAATATGCCGTTGTGACTTGTGTGTTTTAAGATATTGCACTAATAATTCAACCAATACGGCGAAGTGCAAAGGAATAACTTTTCATCGGTGGCTAACTAGATAATAATTTTAAATTTAATTTGAATAAAATATTTGGTGGACGCCATGTTGTGTCAATTTTCATATAGACTAAAAACTAAGATGTGACAATTTGTGTTAAAAGTGTAGGTAGAATTAGCTGACGTTTCTTTTTAAAGCGGAACATATAATCTAACATATAACTGACTATAACGTAACTACGTTAGTACGGAGTACATATTATCTCAATGCGTAGCACCGACCACTCCAGGGTGAATTCTGCTTCGAGGATTGAAGCTACGCCCACCAAAATACTACTACAGGGAGGCCTATCGCGAGGGCAACCGGCAGCCTAATTGTGTAAGTGAATTCAGATGAATGTGATTCAGAAAGTTGAATAAAGATTCAACTTTTTTGTGTATGTGTGTGTTTTTGGGAAAGAACCAGATTGTTTCCGTTGCCGAATTTACTTACGCAATTAGGCTGCGGATGGTACCTACTTGGTGGGTGGAGATTCCTCAGATAGCTTGAGTACAAAACAACTTTTAATGTTAAAATCATAGTTCATTATTACCTCCATGGTTAAAATTAGTAGATTTTGTTCAGTCTGACACTTCCAGGCAGTTACGCGCCAGAAAGATATAGATGTAACTATAGAAATATAATAATAATATAATAATAATAATATTATTATAATATAATAATAATTAATTATAATATTATATAACTAAATATATATAAATATAATTAAATATATATAAATATAATTAATTAATTAAATATTCATATATTTGTATGGACCGATTGTTCATTGCTCGATACCGCACCACACGCGACACGATTTACCAACGGTTTTTCAGCTATACCTATGTCGTCGGTGTGCTATGTGCCTATGTGGTCGTGAATGTTTTGCGTTGACGATTTAGCGGCTGTACAAAACAAGTATGAGCTTGTTGACGACACGACACACCGCACCGCACGGCTCACGCGTGGTTCGTCTCTCACGCGCTTATAAAATAATACAAGTGCACTGCAGTGTTGCAGAATCGTGTCTAGTGAACAAACGAACGGACTACAGACTATCTGCAGTGCGACGTGTTTTAAAATTCGTGACCGCTAAACGTGTCATGCGGTGCCTCGTAAACAAACGATCTTATAGTGATTTCTGAGGCACAGAATAAAAATGGTCACACATCCACGAAACGGCCTCGGCAAGCGTTGCTTAACCTCGATGATCGACTCGTGCAGCTTTTATGTGTTGTAAGACATGCCGGTTTCCTTACAATGCTTTCCTTCACCGTTTTGAGAGCAGTGGAGAGAAATTTTCACAATGAAAGCACCTGCCTGGATTCGAACCCACAACCTACGAATTGTAAGTCACGGCAGTTACCACTGGGCCACCACTGCTCTCACAATTTAACTAAGAAATTGTATTAAAAATGCAAAAATGATGATCTGAATTCTCTATATTGTTATAAGTTATTGTATGTTAGACTATTTACATATTCCGTTATGTTTATTCATTTCCATTGAAGAATTTTGAAAGGAAATCTTTGGGTTTGGGTTCCTCCGTGGACTTGAAGTAGGTCATAATGTGACCCTTCTGTTTCCAGATGTTCACTGTTTCTTTGAGCTCCATTTGACCCTGAAAATTAAATATACATTTAAGAGCGGACTCTAGTCAACAGGAATTTGAAAAATAGGTATTTGAAGAAACTATTGCCGTCGCGTCACCTCCAACCTCACCCCGTAAAGTGCGAAAGGGACAACTGCAGCTGAGGCTGATTTTACCTACAAAAACTTGGACTAAAAGACGTTTCGTATTCTGCTGTTTTCTTCATGAAAACTGGTCTGATCTAAAAAATTCTTATATCAAAATGTAGAGGAAAAGTATATCTATGCTCCTATCATTTCCTTTTTTGTTAAAAACTTATAAATTTTGTCTGAAAGTCTTCTGAACATGGCGGTAAAAACGGGCATTTTGTTCGGATTTTTGGATTGTCATATTTCTTTTTGTGATTGATTGATTTTTAAAGGTCTTTATTGACATAAAGTTAAAAAAGTTAACAAAAAGATCTTATTCTAAATGTAAACTAACATACATCAAATAATGTTAAGTAGGCTAAATCGCCTCTTTTAACATTATAACATAAATAATTTATATGTTGACAGTTCCTGATTAACAACATTACATTAAACTAAGTAAATTATGTAGGGTTTGCAGACCCACATTTTTAAATTAAAGTTTCAGACCCACCGCCCATTTATTTTTTATTTTTATACAAAGTATATACCTAATAATATTATTTTTTAGGTTTAATTACTGATATATAATAAGTTCAATACAAAACAATGTACACATAAGCACGGTAACAGCAATTAATTACGCTGGTAAGATGGTAAGTGAGCTAGCGTCAAGCCACTAGGAAATGATGATGGGGCAGTTTGTACTTTTTGTAAGTTCTGGCATAAGGCAATCTGGTAAATCTACTCTTACCAATGTGTGAGACCAGAGAATTATGATGACGTGGATTAGTAAAAAGAAAGAATTTTCCGGAAATTTTCAAAATGAATTCTTTAATTTGTGGAAACTTGATGTGATGATGTAGCTTTGTTAGATTTGTGTAGGGAGGTGTGTTATATGCTATTTTAAGTGCTTTGTTCTGCACAACCTGGAGTTTTTTGTAGTTACTGTCGCTGATACTACTCCAGACAGTCGATGCATAGGTCATGCAAGGTCGAACCAGTGTGGAGTAAATACGTAATTTTGTTTGTGGACTAAGTTTAGATTTACGATTAAGGATTGGTTTAAAACTGTTGAGGGACTTAACCCCTTTTAAACGAAGTTCTTCCAGATTTTTCAGCCAACTCACTTTATCATCTAATATTGTCCCCAAATACTTAACGGATCTTTTCCACGGAATATCATTCCCTTCAATTTTAACATAGCGGATGGGGAGTGATCGCTTTCTTGTGAACATGATTATTTCCGTTTTTGTGGCATTTACCTTAAGCTTCCATTTAGTGAAGTAATCTAGGAGAAGATCAAGCGAAAGTTGTAGTCGAGTAACTACCAGGTCCAGGTCGTCAGATGAGGTATATGTTGCAGTGTCATCCGCATACACAGCGAGATGTGTTAGCCTTTGCTTTGGAATATCATTGAGGTACAAGATAAAGAGGTACGGTCCCAATATCGATCCTTGTGGCACACCAGCTGTAACTCGCCTCTGGCTGGAAGTCTGATCACCAATAGCAACAGCGAAGGTTCGTTCTGTTAAATACGACTGGAGTAGCTTTATAAGGCTTAGGGGGACGTGGTTGGTTATTAACTTATGGAGTAAACCTTTATGCCAAACTGTATCGAAAGCTTTTTCGATGTCCAACAGCACCAATCCTGTGGATTTATTTTGGTTGAGGTTTTCAACAACATGCTCAGTTACTCTGGCCAGCTGCTGGACTGTGGAGTGGGATTTGCGGAAACCAAATTGTTCAGGTATCAGGCAATGCTCAGTGAATTTGGAGAGGCGATTCAAGATTAGAGACTCGAAAAGTTTGGCCAAGCTAGGGAGAAGGCTTATTGGCCGATAGTTCGAGGGATTTGTTTCGTCTTTGCCAGATTTCTTAATAGGAATAACCTTAGCTAGTTTCCAACATGAAGGAAAGTAGCCCAGTTGAAAACAGCCATTAAACAATTTGGTAAGTAGGACTATACATTTTTGCGATAAGTTTTTAAGTAGTGAGTTTACAATACCGTCAATACCCGGGGCCTTGCGAGTTTTCAAAGCATTCAGAAGTTTGCGTATTTCTTTAGGTCTCACTGGGTTTTTAAAATTACTTATTTTGTACCTGTTGAGTATTTCAGACGATTCCTCAACCGCACTATCAGTCTCAGGGTCATTTTTCCAGTTTTTTGTGAGCAAAGAGTTTTCCAGAAAAGTGTCTGTTAATGCTTCACATTGCTCTTGAACGGAGGACGTTAGGGTGTTATTTGACGTCTTAAGTGGAGGGATAGTGATGGGTTTAAAATTGAGTGATTTGACTATACGCCATATATCTGAGGCAGGGTTATCTACTTTGGATAGTTTCTTATTCCAAATCTCGTTGTTGTGACTTATTAATAATTGTTTTATGTTTTTGTTCAGTGCATTTACTTTGCCAGATATACACTTCTTTTGCAAAGGGTTTTTTTCTTTAAGAGCAAGCCTGCGCCACATGTTCTTAGATTTAATTATGGTTTTAATGCGTCTAGGAAGTTTAGTTTTACCTTCTTTTTTAATTATAGGGACACTTAATTTACGAGCGTTAGTAATTACCATAGTTAGATTTTGAATTGCGATATCTATTTCAGAGATTTCCTTAAAGGTGGTTGAACTCAAGGTAATCTGCTGGTCCATAATAGATCTATACTTCGCCCAATCCGCATCTTTGTAGTTGAAAGAGATTTCGCTCAAACGACAATAATCACCTCCAATAGTAAAAATAACTGGAAGATGATTAGAAGACAGACATGTTAGTGCCTCGGGTTCACTAGATACTGAGACATTGCTAGCTAAGATTACATCAGGAGTTGAAGGTATGTGAGAGCAGTCGTAGTGAACTAATGTAGGAGTACTAGGGGCAAGGATTTCGTAATCGTTAGTGACCATGTGATCGAAAAGTAATTTACCATGAGGGTTGGCCACAGAACAGTTCCAATAAGGGTGCTTAGTGTTTAGGTCACCCATTAACAGTAGTTGCGGGTTTAGATTCATGACCAAATCAAGATCACTAAGCAGTAAAGGTAAGTTAGGCGATTGGTAAGCTGAAAAGATGACAGCTTTTTTACCAGTAATCGTTAATTCAATACCGATACACTCTAGATTTTGTAAATTGGGAATTTTAACAAGGGAGTGTGGTATATAAGAGTGAATCAGAATCGCAACTCCCTGTCCTCTGGTTTCATTCAGTTTGTCCTGGCGGTAGCATTTGTAGCCTGGAGTACGGAGAGATGTTTGGGGAGATATTCTAGTCTCACACAAGGCAATAATGTCAATTGAACGCTCACTTACCAAATCCAAGAGTTCGTCTATTTTGTTGCGAATGCCATCAGCATTCCAATACATAACACGCAAAAGGTTAGGGTTAGACATATTTTCCAAGGTGGGTTAGAATTAAAATGACTTTGTCCATCATATTATCACATGCTAGAAATTCACTTTTTATCGTTATGATAGTCTTTAGGATTGTTAACATGTCTGTAGTAGCTTGATCTTGATCACTGTTGGTGGGCGGGAGAGTGGTGGCTGCAGCAGTAACCCCAGAAGTGACTTTATTCCAGGCGCGTCCATCGATCTTGTTAGTGCTGGTAAGTTTAACAGTACCACTAACTGCTTTTATTTGTGTTTGTCTGTTCCTAACTTGCTCCAGATACTTTTTGCGCTCTTTGCACTGCCGGAAGTTTTCTTTTTGTGATTATGTTTTGGAAAAAAGGAAATGATACAGGCACGTATTAATTAGACCTAGATTTCATGGAAAAAATCATTGCTCTAGAGGCATTATCCACGAAGAAAATAGCAGAATGTGTTTGTATGGAGAAAGTCTCACTAGAGTCCCCTCTTAATCATTCAAAAAATTATTTGGAGTAACAAACTAAAGTCTCATATAACAAAAAAAATAAAAGTCAGTGATCCGACTTGAACGAAAAAGAATTTAATTTTATTTTTTATTTCAGCCGATTTGCTTGCGCTTGATAAATTATTTGAATAATTACGTAACTTGAAAACATGATGTTTTGTTTATGGAGATATTTTGATAATGAAAGGTATAGGCGTAGAACCATTTTGTCCATTTAAATCATGTTCATCGTTCCACATATTTAACTCATTACTGAGAATAATTGTCAAATATAGGTTATAATTTGGTATGTGAGTTTCTTTATACTAGTAAGTGTCTACCTAAACTAATTACCTACCTAAACCTTATTTTTTTATTATCTGGCGGTGAATTAGTTAACAATTTCTGTTTGTCATGGAATTCAGTTCAATTACGTCCTTCTTAAGCTGTTCAGTAAGACAGTGGCATTTCTAATTTGTGCAAAATATTGATACAACTTAATTAAAAAACAAAATAAATTGGAAAGATTACCTTGATAACAAGCATGTCAATAACTCTGATGTCGGACACATCTTTGTTTTTTAGGAACAATTCCTTCAGCTTGGCGCGGCATGCATCTTCTGTCCTTGGAATATCATAGTCCATAACTGAAATGGAACATTCAATATTAAAAGTGCAATAATTTCTAAATGCACAAATATTGGTTAAGATCTTACAATCACTTGAACCTTTAAAATATTAAAAAAATTACTAATCTGAAGTTGAACTACTTGTGTTTACTGTATGTAAAAAATATTCCAGCTAATTGCTGTTACTATTTCATGCTTTAGGCTCTTTCTTTTTAGCAGAGGTTTAAAGCATTATAACTCTCATAGGAACAAGTATAATAATTCTTCGGTGAGTAAACAGTAAAAAGCTCGGCGATTTATATCTACGAAGCAAAGCTACGAAAAACCAGCATTGATGACATAACAGGTTACTTACCCAAGTACGGGATTTGGCGATACCAGGCCTTGTACAGGTTCAATACTCTCATTTTTGCCTCTCCATGGTTTAAGGAGAGTACTGGCCTTACGGTCTTTGTGCCCACTTGTATGGCTTGCCGTGCAGACATTTTTTTAACTAAAATAAATCTCACTCTCGCGTCGCAATATCGAAATGTTTTGGTCTTGACAGTTTTATTTTCTCTGTGTTGACAGTTGACACAGACAGACAACTCCACCCACAGATAATTAAAATTCTCAATGTAATTTGACATTGACGGATGATTTTAGGATTGCTAGCCTAAAAACCGAAAATCATCAAGGGTTACAAATAATTCAATAATAATAGGAATTCTCTATGAATCGGTCAGACGACCAATCGGTCATGTTGTTTCCCCCCTCTGTAGCACTAAAGTATGCGCGCAAGACACTTTCGTTAATGGATTTTGTCCATCTCATGCGCTGCACACTTCCGTCGGGTGCTGGGACCCTATCAGAGACCAGTAAGCCTCGAGGTCCTTAGCAGTCCACGCGCAGGTGGTGTTATCGTCGGCGGCGAGAACAACTCATCGCTCCAGCTTGACGTAACTGCCACGGCCGGTGACACAGCACTTACGTTCCGGCGGCGGCGAGGCGGAGCTGGGCAATGAGGCGGAGGTGGTGGGCGTTCTTTTCGTGCTGCAGCTCTTGTCAACACATCGATTGGCATTATACCTCTTCTACACAGTCGGAACAACCACACGACCAGGGTGCCTTTGATTGAGACAGGGGAGAACCTACTGGCGCTTTCGTTCTACACGGTCGCGTGATAATAATTATAATACACAACTCTAGTAATTTGTTTATTCACCGGCAGTCATACAAGCACGAGATGGCGTTTCATAGCCTTTCAAAATATCAAAAAGTTGAAGTTCTTCTATGTGCAAGCGAAAATGTAAGCTTAATTCCATACTGGATATAGAATTTGAAGCGGACAGAATTAAGGCGGGCACCATCGGTGCATAGGAAGATAATTGCCCAGAGAAAAAGGCCTTTTGTAAAAAGGTACCGTGGTGGACTCCTGAACTAGTTAAAATACGTCTGGAAACACGGATAGGCTTTTAATGATGCAAAAGCCAAGAAGGATTTTTCTGGCTATCATAGCATGCTGACGAGGTATAACACGGCGGTACGCAAGGCCAAAATAACTAATTGGCGACAGCATTGCACCTCCATTGAAGCTCTGCCAAATGAAATGAGGTTGTGCAAAGCAAATACAAATACAAATATTTATTGTAACAAAACTATAATACAATTTTTGTGTACGATAATACTGCGTTAGTTTAGTAGGTAACTGTGTCGCAGATATTAGCGCCCACCCCAGGAGCGAAAAATGCGGAAATACAACTTAGTTCCAAGACAAAATTCTGGTTATACTAAAGGCAGAAACTAGACAAACATTTATAATAAAAACTAAAACTAGACATAGATAAATTAATAATAGATTGTAGCAGTATAAGTGGGTGAGTGTGTGAGTGTATGTGTGTGCGTGTGTGTGTGAGTGAGGGTGTGAGTGAGGGTGTGGAGGTGCGTGTGACTGTGTGTATGCGTTTAGGAAGGGTGCGTGTATGTGTATGTGAAGGATGTGCTAAGCATACAAATCAAGTTTGTATGAGGCACTCTGTTTCCTCATAAGTCAGGTTTTGGAGCCAGTTTTCAATTTTCAGTTTGCACTCTCGTAAAGAGAGCGGATAGATATTTAATTTCTCATTAATTTTGTTGTAGATAACAGGACTCAAAAAGTTATAGTGCCTTCTAGCGATAACTAGATTAACGCAATGTCCATGACTAAGACAAACCCACTATCATCTGTAAAGGATGAGAATGGGTATCTCACGGAAACTGGACAGGACACTCTGGGCGTGATGTTTAGGACTCACTTCCCAGAATGTATATTGCGCGACAGCGATGAAGAGGAACCAGTCACAAGGGACGAGCTCACAAGGCACACGTCTAAAAATAACTGGCTCACGGCAAAGAAAGTGGTAGATGAAAATAAACTGAAGCATGCCATAGCAGGCTTCCAGCCTCTCAAATACCCTGGTCCGGATGGCATCTACCCAATACTATTGCAAGAAGGGGCATCTGTTTTGATACCCCATTTGAGTAAGCTCTACAGAGCCTGCATAGCCTTTGGATACGTACCCAAGGCATGGAGGATGGTAAAAGTCACCTTTATACCGAAGGTGGGTAGACCGACTTATGAGGAAGCTAAAGCTTACAGGCCCAGCAGTTTATCATCCTTTCTCTTAAAAGCTCTGGAGAAACTGGTCGACAGGTACTCGTACCTAAGAGAGGAACCACTTAAAAGTATTCCCTCTACATAAACTACAGTGCGCCTACAGCCCTGGCAAATCTACGGAAACGGCATTGCACTATGTTGCGATTCGAGCCGAGGCTGCGCCAGGGCTTTCCTTGACAGAGAAACATGGCAAAAACCAAATTATATAAAATTACTGTGGTGCTTGGTAGTAGACTCGCTACTTACCAAACTCAATACCGGACCATTCTACACAGTAGGCTATGCAGATGACATAGCTATAATGGTTAATGGTAAATGCCCGAACTTATTCTCTAGATTATTAAAAACAGGCATTAAGGATGACAGAGGAATAGTGTACAAAGAACTACCTCTATCAAGCAAAGCAGTCATTATTCCAATCACGAGGAAGAGAAAAATATGAAACCTAGGAGAACCCTCAATGGAATAAAGCTGCCCTATTCCACCGAGGTTAAATATCTGGGTGTAACGCTTGATAAAGAACTCAGGTGGCAAACTCATGTGGAAAACTCATGTGGAAAATATTACGACAAAGGTCCTACGAGTGTTCGGCATGTGTCGTTCCACCTATGGTAAAACTTGGGGGCTAAAGCCCAAAGTGATACGATGGCTGTACCGGACAATGATAATACCTATTATCACATACGGCAGCATAGTGTGGTGGCCAAGAACAAAGCATGCCTCGTTCAAAGCGCCACTCACCAGGTTACAAAGAACAGTGTGTTTCGGCATCACGGGTGCTTTCAGGACAACACCTACGGCAGCGATTGAGAGATACCTCAATATCCCTCCTCTGCATATGATGGTTGAATTCGAGGCAAGGAAGATATTACTGGGATGCCTCTAAGCCAAAGACTAACCATACAAAGTTCGATGGGAATGAAGGCCTGGATCGGGTAACAAGCATGATATCCGATAAAATGCAAACTATGTTTGTGTTTGAAAGGTCTTTCAAGGTCCAAATCCCTACAATAGAGGACTTGACTAAGGGAATCGATCCACCAGAACAAGATAGTCAGGTATGGTAAACTGATGGATCCAAAATGGAATCAGGTACAGGAGCGGGAATATATGCAAAAGGTTACAAATGTAGCAAAAGCTTAGGGAAGATGGCAACTGTATTTCAAGCAGAAACATATGCCATAATAACCTGTGCTCAAGAGAATATAATAGAGGAACCAAAGGTAAATCCATATATATTCGTGACAACAAAGTGGACTCGAGATTTTTTACCCGACTACGGCGAAACAAAAGGGTGGGTTATGATTTTGACCGGTATATGTGTATGTATGTGGTTCAATTCGAGGCAAGGAAGACATTACATCGTCTTGCTGTTGCTGGACTATGGGATGCCTCTAGGCCAAAGACTAACCATACAAAGTTCAATGGCAATGAAGGCCTGGGGTAACTAGCATCATATTCGATCCACCAGAACAAGATAGTCTGGTGTGGTACACTGATGGATCCAAAATGGAATCAGGTACAGGAGCGGGAATATATGCAAAAGGTTACAAATGTAGCAAAAGCTTAGGGAAGATGGCAACTGTATTTCAAGCAGAAACATATGCCATAATAACCTGTGCTCAAGAGAATATAGATAGAGGAACCAAAGGTAAATCCATATATATTCGTGACAACAAAGTGGACTCGAGACTTATTCTGGAGCTAACCAAACCCTAAACAGGCTTGGGAAGCATAACAGGTTAAGACTGATGTGGGACCCCGGGCACAAAGGAATCCATGGTAACGAAGTGGCAGATGAACTGGCAAGAGAAGGCTCAGCAAATGATTTTGTGGGTCCAGAACCATGTGTAAGCATTTCGACGTGTCTCGTCAAAGCCACATTTAGGGAGTTTGCAGATCTGATGTGTATGGATATAAGGATATGCGCGGGGCGCAATAATACGACTGACTGGTACTGAGCTTCGTTTATTACTGACACAAAGATGGAGCTGGCAGGCGCGCGCGGCGGCTCACACACATACGTGTCGGCACACACGCACGCGTATACATCATTCCTTCACACTTAGATTTTGAAACCTGCTGACAATATTTATTCTTAATAAACTTCATATTTAACAATATATTTCATAATTAACTTCTTACCCACTATAATCTTATAAACTAAGACCACTTTATTATTGTACCCTCAACCACAGACATCGTAAAATTTATTAAGGGGTAAGTGGGTAAGCAATATAAAAGTTTACACATAAACAAAACAAAACGGTTAAAAGTATTTCTTATAATCTACTATATTCCTAGTACGCTTTTGGCGTGAGGGTGTGGGTGCTGGTGGTACATCAACCTCGCGTTCCTCCGTAATTCGAGATTGAGAGCCCTCGGTATCCAAAACCTCTAGCTGCGCTGCCGGAGGTGGCGATGAAGCTATACCATCAGCTGCCCTTCCCTCACTCACAATTGTCCCACAACCCCGCCATACCTCCCCATCACCATCTACGACACATTCCGCATCTGGTGATGGCTCGCTAGATACTGCTGGTAATGCAGTCATTTGGCCTGAACTCGTGGTAGCCAAAATGTCGGGCGATTGTTGCCGATGAGACACCTGTGCAGAACTAGTGGTTGTGGGCTCATTGTTGCCTGTATACTTCAACAGCTGATCTACATGTCTAATACAGTTAACATCTAAGTCGTTAATATAAATGTTGTACATTTTATTTCCTACTCTTTCTTTTATTGTTCCCAACTGCCATGTTTGTTTTCGTGCACTGTACCATCGGGTCCAAACGACATCACCAATCGAGAATTGTCTTCTGCCTCGCACCGCAGATGTTTCGTCATGAGTTGATTTACTCATAGGAATGACTAAATCGAGACGGGTTCGTAGATTTCTACCAAACATTAACTTGGCTGGCGTTTCCCCAGTGGTACAATGCACCGTATTTCTATAATTAAATAAATATCCCAGTAACATTTCACTAATTTGGTGTACCGGTAAGTTATCTTTTAATATACATTTCAACATTTTTTTACAAGTTCTCACCGAATTTTCGGCTTGACCATTGCTGGGCGGATGATAAATGGGTGACGTCATATATTTGATACCATTAGAAGAGCAAAATGTCTTAAACTCAACTGAATTTATCTTGACGTCATTATCTGATACCAACACATTCGGTATGCCAAACGTTGAAAAAACTTGTTTGAGTTTAGTAATTAGAGCTTTAGTTGAAGTTCCATTATGCATGTGTAGACATTCTACCCACTTACTATAAGAATCAACAACCACGAGATATACCCTCTGCCCTACAGTCATATAATCTATGTGTACACGCTGCCAGGCGGCGGCGGCAGCGGGCCAGGGAGCGGGTGGATCGCGCGGCGGCGCGGAGCGCACGCTCGCACACGTGTTGCAGGAACCTATCCAGCGCTCGATGTCACTATCGATGCCTGGCCACCACATCCTACTCCGAGCATTACTTTTTGTTTTTATTATTCCTAAATGTGTATCGTGCAATTCACGTAACATTTTCTCCCTTAGCGATTTCGGAATAACTATCTTATGTCCTCGGAAAAGACAATCATTTTCATATTGCAGATCAGACTTGCACATGAAGTAAGGGATAATTGATTTGCAATTTATTTTTCGGGGCCAACCTTTTTGCATGTACCTACGGACAGTTTGTATTACGTTATCGTACTCTGTGGCCTTTTTTTTTTTTTTTTTTTTTTTTGTTCCGGGGTGGAAAATCCTCATCGGATGTCCTCCGCCCTGGGGGGGGCGGAGGGGTCTGTCAGACTCCTACTGACTAAAAACCACCCCGGTGTTCCATCTCACACCTACGCTGGGGGTCGCGGGAACAATGATACTTCCGCAACCCCCGGCTAGTGCCGGCCCGCCTCTGCGGGCCACGGTCTCGGGTTGGAGGGGGAGTGAGGTGTTTGACTCCCCCCGCGACGTCTAAGAGGGGCGTGCGTGGAACACAACGCGCCGCCACCTCGGGTCCTGATGTGTGGGGGGCGACGGACGTCCCCGAGTCCGCCGCCCCTGGACCCATTTAGGGCGGCTGGAAGAGGGCGTTGTCCGCCCTCCGCCGACGCCCGGCGCGTCTGCTGCGGATCGGGTTAGCAGATGAAATCTCCCTCTCCCTCTCCGCAGCCTCCTTCTGCGAGACGACTGTTTCGCAGAAGGATACCACCGCGTCCCAGGACTCCTCGCTGCCGACCATAGACTCGACTACAGCCGGCAGCGACAGGTCACTGCCTACTTCAGAGATGAGGGCACGGCGTGGCTCCTCCCAAGCGGCACACTCTGCCAGCGTATGCCGCGCCGTGTCCTCCCGGCAGTCGACGCAGTGGTGACACCGGGCGTCCGGCTCCCTGTTTATGCGACACAGGTACTTCCCGAAGCAACCATGCCCCGAGAGCACCTGCGTCACCCGAAACGACAGGGAGCCGTGCCTCCTCCCGAGCCAGCGCTCGAGCACTGGCCGGACCGCCTCGATGGTAACGAGGCCGGCGGTAGGGCGTAAAAGCCTGTCCCGCCATTCCGCCACCAGGACCTCGCGGAGCTGAGACTGACGCAACTCCATATGTCGCTGCATCAGCCCTTCGCCCCACGCCCGCGCTTCCTCGCGCCACCGATACAGTGACGCGAGTACCTTCGCCTCCAGGTCCCAGGGCGGGGATCCGGCCAGTACGCAAGCCGCCTCGTAGGAGATCGTGCGATACCCCCTGATGACTCTGACGGCCATCGCTCTCTGCGGTTTCCGCAGAACAGCGATGCTGCCGGCCGTCAGGTCAGTCGCCCAGATCGGGGCCCCATACAGGGCCATCGATCGCACGATCCCCACGTAGAGCCGCCTACAGGCGGCGCTCGGGCCCCCCAGGTTGGGAAGCAACGTTGACAGCGCCCCAGCCGCGTCCAACAACTTGGGCGCTAGCCGCCGGAAGTGGGGGCCGAAATCCCACCGGCTGTCGAGCACCAATCCTAGGTATTTCATGGTAGACTCGACAGCGATTCGAGCCCCCCCAACCACGATGTGGGCATCGGGCGGCGGCGCCCGCCGGGGACCATGGAAGACCATAGCCTCTGACTTGTTGAGGGCCACCTCCAGGCCAAGGCGCCGTATGCGGCTCACCACCTGTGAGACCGCAGCCGTCGCCAGCAACGCTGCTTCCCTGTACGAACTCCCCCGGGCGGTGACCAGCGTATCGTCCGCGTAACACGTCAGGTCTACGCCCGGTTGGAGTTCGCCCCTCAGCACCCAGTCGTACCCAATGTTCCACAGGGGCGGGCCCAGGACCGAGCCCTGTGGAACACCGCACGACATGCGGTGCTGGTTTCCGACGCCATCACGTCCCACGTAGGTGACACACCTCTCCGCCAAATAAGCCCCGACGATGCGACGGAGGTAGGGAGGCACTCGATGATACCGAAGTGCCTCCCGAACACAACTCCAGGGCAGGGTGTTGAAGGCGTTGGAAATGTCCAAGGACACCGCCAACATCACCCCACCCCGGGACACCGCTTCCTCCGCCAGGACTCTCACCTGCGATATCGCGTGGATGGTAGAGCGCCCATGCCGAAAGCCGAACTGGCTTTCGTCCAGGTCCGGCCCCTCTCTGTACAAGTGGCTGACGAGGCGGGCAGCGATAATCCGCTCAAACAGCTTACCCACTTCGTCTAGCAGCACTATGGGCCGGTACGCGGACGGCGAGTCCGCAGGGCGCCCCGCCTTCCTGAGCAGGACCAGACGACCAGATTTCCACAAAGTGGGAAACTGGCCCCGCTCAAGGCACGCTGTGAAGAGTCCTCTCAGCCAGGGCTCTAGCTCCTTCAGAGCGAGGGCTAACACGTGGCCGTGAATCCCGTCAGGCCCCGGAGCCACGTTCTTGGCCCGTAGTCGAATCACGGCTGCCCCCATTTCTGCCTGTGTCACCTCTGGGACGCTGATGGCGTCCTCCTCTGTAGACTCTGCGGCTGTGGGCAAAGCCATTGGTGGCGGGTTGTGCTCCGCTCTCGCCGGGAAGAGGGCTGCGACTACCTCCTCTAGCAGCTCGGGATCGTACTCTGTGGCCTGCCTTATCTCGCGGTTCGTAGTAGCGGGTGACGCATCGTCTAAGAATTTTAGCGCGTAATAGGTATCACTACTATCGTCTTCCGGATTAGGCGTGTACTTTAAAGGCGCTCGGGAAAAATAATCAGCCACTAAGTTTTTATTACCGGTAACATATCTTACCACGTAATTGTAAGCCGAGAGCGTTATAGCGTATCTCTGCAGCCGTAAGGCTGTTGTTACCGGTATACCTGTATTTTGGTTAAAAATCGACACTAATGGCCTATGATCCGTTTCTAAAATAAATGGGTCACTGCGACCGTACAAATACTGATGGAACCGTTTCACACCAAATATGATAGCGGTAGCCTCCTTCTGTATCTGGCTATAGTTTCGCTCGCTGGCGGTTAACGAGCGCGACGCAAACGCGAGCGGGCGCGCATGTTTGTCGTCGACCCCGCGCTGCGACAGCACGGCGCCGAGCCCTGCCGGACCTGCGTCCACGGTCAGGATGAGCTGCGCCGTGGGCTCGAAATGCGCCAGTACGCGCTCCGACGCAAGTTCACGGCGCACTGCCGCCATAGCCTGTCGCTGCCTATCACCCCATTCCCATGGTGCATTGCTTCGTAGCAACTCGTGTAGGGGATTTAGTAGTGACGATGCGTTAGGAATAAAGTTCCTGTAGTAGTTTACGACGCCTAAAAATCGTTTTGCTTCGGTGAAATTTTCAGGCTCGGAGGCGCTTAATATTGCCTTGACTTTATCAGGACTCGTCTTTAGTCCTGCCTTACTGATCACATAGCCTAAGTAAATTACACTTTCTTTGAAAAACTCGCATTTATTTTTTTGGAGACGAAGGCCGGCATCGCTCAATCTACCTAAAACTTCCGACAGTCTTTTAATATGCGAGTTCCTATCGGGTCCTGTAATACATATGTCGTCAAGCCAGACACTAACTCCGTCAATTCCCGCTAATAGCGTTTCCATGGATTTTTGAAAAATAGCGGGTGCGTTGGCAAGACCGTAAACTAGTCGCGTATATTTGAACAGACCTTTATGTGTGTTTATGGCTGTTAATTCCTGCGATGACTCATCTAGCAAGAATTGATTGTATGCATTTTTCAGATCAATTTTACTGTACAACTCACCCCCTCCAATCTTTGCAAAAACCTCTTCTATTCTGGGCAAAGGGTATTTTTCTATTACCAGATCTTTGTTAAGTGTTACCGAAAAATCACCCGCGATTCGGACTTGATTGTTATCTTTTAACACAGGCACTATATGAGTGGCATATTGGGCATGATTTATAGAAACTAAAATACCTAAACCTACTAACCGGTCTAATTCTTTTTCCACCTTATCTCTTAGGGCAAAAGGTACAGTTCGTGGTTTGAAAAATTTGGGGGTAGAATTTTTTTTAAGTTGTAAGCTTACTTTAAATTTATTAAATGAACCTAACTCATCTCGCCATAGTTCTGGGTATTTTTCAAGCAATGCCAATATGTCATTATCGCTGCTTATTATTGAGTTAATGCTAGTTGTGATAATTAAATTAAAAGTGGACATGAAATCCCTACCTAATAATGGTGGGCCTCCGTTCTTAACTACAAATACTTTAATATTTCTTTGCAAATTATTAAATTTTGCTGTAGCAGTGAAATATCCTAGCGGAGAGATTTTATGTCCGTTATACAAGCACATCTTTACATTACAATTTTGTAACTGGAATTTCGGGTACTTTGCATTGTAAAATTTTTCGGAAATGACAGTGCTACCCGATCCAGAATCTAGTTCCATTTTAACAAGTTGGTCACCTAATACTAATTCAATTTGAATAGGGTTAACGGCATCGTACCTTATATTAAAATTCTGGCACTCCTCACAACCTTGGTCTTGGGGCTGGTCACCACCGTCTCTCTGGGACGAATCTACGTGATAAATACGCGTGGAGCCCCTTGAATTACCGCACACTTTTTTTAAATGGCCTTTTAACCCGCACTTTTGGCAAGTATAACCTTTGTAGCGACACTTATCACCACTATGATTCTTCATGCCGCAAACCTCGCAACGGTCCGTATCGCGGCGGTTTGCAGCACCAGCACCACCGGCTGCGCCACGTCCACGGCTAGCTTGTCCCTGGAACTTCGCGCGGTAAACTGGTTCCTCCTTGATTGCGATGGGCTCCAAGCTGCCCAACATAGCCCTTGCCTCCTTGGCACACGCAGCCTGTTCCGCCATTTCAATAGCCCGCGACAACGTAAGCGTCGACGGGCTCTGCTCGAAAAGCTTGTCGCGTTCTGGTCCTGCACTCAGGCCGAGGACGAAACGATCCCTCAAGTTCGTTTCTAGAGCGGTGCCGAAGTCGCAGTAAGTTGCCAAACCTCTTAGTCGCGCCGCCCATTCTCCAACGGTTTCGCCTGTTTCTCTGCTGGCACCAAAGAATTTCGCCTTGTCCACAAATGTGCACTTTTTCGCTTTGAAATGGCCGTCGAGTAATGATAATAGCTCTTCATAGCTCAATGTTCCTAGCTCTTTTGGATAAGCTAGATTTTGCACCAGACGGTACGTTTCTTCCGTGAGATGACACAGCAAAATTCCATTTTTATTTTCTTGATCGACCTTGTTTATTTTCAAAAATTGCGTCAACTTCCCTTTATATATTTGCCAATCATTAGATTTGTGGTCAAATACAGTAAGATGTCCCAGGTACGTGCTCATTTTGGTTCCTTGCGTGGATCGATCACCTCGTCGCCAATGATGTGTATGGATATAAGGATATGCGCGGGGCGCAATAATACGACTGACTGGTACTGAGCTTCGTTTATTACTGACACAAAGATGGAGCTGGCGGGCGCGCGCGGCGGCTCACACACATACGTGTCGGCACACACGCACGCGTATACATCAAGATCACAGACGGGCCAAGTCAATGGTCCACCATTGACCTTGGCCCGTCACGGAGGACCAAGGGTGCCATACACGAGGTCGTCTGGCGCCCATGTGCTGGTTTGGTCTCGGCGGTGGTCACGGCGCAGTGTGTTCTGGTGCGCCAGCGATGGGGTAAACCCCAGAGGAGGGTCCGGAGACGGACAACCGCAGCGGGTTCGCTGTGAGTGCTAACGCGTGCCCGTGTTCCCGCCGCGGCACAGAAGGACACCGTGGAGTTTTAGTGGGTTAGAGTCCCACATAACTGCGCTATTTCCTCCTGGTAGCGCAGTATGCATGAGTATTTCCCCACGCAAAAGAAAGGCTTATTCGATGGGCTTTTATGCCACGCGTCGCGTCTGTCATGACTTTGGTTTAAAAATATATTCATCGTTAGGCCAACGTGACGGCTTTTTCTTTCTAAATCCACTAGCATGTCTTGGAGATGGATTCTTGACATAGCGAATATAATGATATCAAAATCATCAAATCAAACTCATAGTAATATACTAATTTTGGAAGTAGAAGTGACATCAATGCCAGTGACAAAAAACCGGCCAAGTGCGAGTCGGACTCGCGCACGAAGGGTTCCGTACCAATATCGCAAAAAACGCCAAAAAAAACACGTTTGTTGTATGGGGGCTTAAATAACTATTTTATTCTGTTTTTATTATTTTTTGTTATAGCGGCAACAGAAAAATACACCATCTGTGTAAATATCAACTATCTAGCTATCACGGTTCATGAGATACAGCTTGGTGACAGACGGACGGACAGACAGACAGACGGACGGACCGTGGAGTCTTAGTAATAGGGTCCCGAGTCCCAAAGGGTTACGGAACCCTAAAAAAGGATGATTTGAATCGTAGTTATTTTTTAATTTAGATTTTTAGAATAAACCGATATACAATTTCCAATTTATAACAAAACATTATCCTCCGAAGAAAATTCGTATACATAGGTGACAAAAAAGATAACGGTATTTGTTCTCAACATTCATTTATTTTGATACCTAAATAATAAAATCAAAACCTACTTGAAACAAAAACTACTTTTTAGAACTGAACACACGATTCTCAATAAATATACATAAAACATAGAAATAGCAATTTTCGCACGAATTTTCAGTTCAGTGTTAAAATGAGGTAAGTACGGCGCCAGAGACTACTTCTTTGTCTTTGTTTGTTAGAAGCATGATGAAAATAAGCTAAACTACCCAGTATATAAAATAGTAATTTTTGAGCCAAACGTTCCATAAGCTTCAAACAGGCCACCGGTTGGTTCGAGATGCGAATGTGAACATTCGATTCTTTTATCTCTTCTATTCTTTTACTTCTTGATTTTATGTTGTGTCTCAGTTTCACTAATTTCACAAAGGACAAGTTTTAGCACCATATTTCGGAGTACGGTCCGAGCTGTAGGGGTTGATCAAATAGGTGTCTTTACTTCTTCCTGACATATAAGTGAAGAATATGTCTCTGTAAAAAATAAAATTAACTTAGGTATGTACCAAGGTTCCTATTATGGTACCTATTATTGCCCGAATTGCACGAGGCTAGTCTTTGAAGCTAGGATTACCATTCTGCACAAGGTCGTAGTGACTAACTTATCTTAAAAGAAGGATTGATTGACAGACTGACTGATCGATCAATGAACAGCAAAAACCGCTAGGCCTAGAAGTATTAAATTTGGTAGAAAGGTTCCACGAGGGGGAAAGTTTGTATGAAAAATCTAATTCCTTCAGCCTAAATTCTGGAAACTTGGCACAAATATTAATCTAAGTAAATGATAAAGGCTGTCATTATTAGTTTTTCGAAACTACCCCCAAAATATGATTTACGGGGTGTTATTTTTTTTTGATGAATCTGATTTCTTGGGTTAATAAACTTGAAACTTGACATAAATAGCAACCTAAGTAAGAACAATAAAGGTTGTCTTTATTCGTTTTTTGAAACTACCCCCAAAAGACGATTTAAGAGGTGTTAAAGTTTTTTTTGAAGAATCTTATTACTTTTAGACTAATAAACATGAAACTTGGGATGAATCCCAACCAAAGTAAACAACAAAGGTCATTATTGGATTTTCCAAAGACGATTTACGTTGTGTTGAAGACTGTATGGAAGAATTTTATTTTTTGGGTTAATAAACTTGAATTTTTGCACAAATATTAACCTAAATAAATAATAAGGATTGTTATTATTAGTTTTTTGAAACTGACCCCCAAAAGACTATTTAGGGGGTGTTAAAGTTTTTTTGAAGAATCTTATTACTGAGGATTTTTGGTAATTCTTCCTTTAAATGGAGGTAAAAAAATATTTATATGAAATATATAATTCTTTAGGGAAAAAGTAAATAACCAAAATTGGCAAATGGTTTTTTTTAAACTACCCTAAACTACCTTCCAGAAAGGGTTAAGCCATGTTAAAGTTTTTAAGGAATCTTACTGTGCAATCTGACTAACATAAATGAACAAGAAAAATTTCAAAATTTAAAAAGCCCCCGACTCATTTATCTTGCGAAAACACCCTGATTCAAACAGTAAAACGCCCATAACTTTTCAATGGCTGAACAGATTTTATTCAAACTTAGCTAAGAACACTCTTGACAAAATCCTTGACCTTTCAAACAAAGAAAAAACTAACTCAAAATCGGTTCATCCGTTTAGGCGCTATGATGTCACAGACAGACACACAGATACACATACACACAGATACACAGCAACACACGTGAAACCTATAACACCCCTCTTTTTCTGGCGGGGATTAAAATAAAAAAAGAAAAGAAAAGAGTGAATAACATATTTGGGTTGTTAAAACTCGACTCTCAACGGAGCAAAAGGGGTTATTTACTTTTTAGGGGAGATTTTACTTTATGGCGGTAATCTAAATTTTTATTCTTTCAGTTAAATAACGAATCCTCCTAACTCCCTTAATCCTCGCGTGGTTTAAGGGATGAAATTCAAAATAACCTTGAACATGTGTTTCTTTTTGTATTGAAGAACAGAAACACTAAGTATCAAGTAATTTTAAATCATCAAAATTACTTAAAATTTTGTATATATTGTTATCAAACAATTTATCGTTCTTACAAACTTTAACACCCCCTTTATAAGGAATGAAATACGCAAAAATCCTTTAAAAAAATGTTTTTTTATACTAGCTGTTCCCCGCGGCTTCGCTCCCGTGGATCACCCCACAGGACCCATTTTCGGTATTAAAAAATAGCCTATGTCACTCAGGAATAATGGAGTTTACTAATGGTGAAATATTTTTTTAAATCGGTCCAGTAGTTTCGGAGCCTATTCGGTACAAACAAACAAAAAAATCTTTTCTCTTTATAATATTGGTATACATTTATAGGCTAAATGCCTTAATTCATTCATTTCAAATTAAAAAGTCGGACTCGCACACGAAGGGTTCCGTACCATTATCGCAGAAAACGGTAAAAAAAAATCACGTTTGTTGTATGGGAGCCCCACTTAAATATTGATTTTATTTTGTTTTTTTATCTGTGAAAATTGCAACTGTCTAGCTATCACGGTTCATGAGATATAGCCTGGTGACAGACAGACAGACAGTCGGAATCTTAGTAATAGGGTCCCGTTTTTACCCTTTGGGTACGGAACCCTAAACACACATATTTTTATTACCCGGCCCAATAAGTGATGGTCATTATTCAGAAAGCCTGGTCAATTTCATTATTTCAATAGTTTTTATCAAATTGCTTACTCATATTGGGCATTTTTCAAACTGCCCGGGCTCTTTGAATAGTGCCGTATTATTCACTTGGTCCATAACACATACACTGACAAGTTTGCAATACCCTGCCTACTTCCCACTAATAATAGAATGTTGTTTGTGAGTATGGATGTTGTTTACTTACAAAAACGGTTTGTTAGGGTAGTAGTCATATTTAGTAGTAGGCCACCATAGGCGCGTTTGCTCCACCTGCTTCATTCTGTTTCTTGTAACAAAATCTTGCAACAAAATTAAAAACTGAAAAAAAAACAACTTAGTATTAATGTTTGTTAATGTTAAGAATCTTTGTTTGGTATCGGGGGGAAACCTTCAAAAGGCGCCTGTGGTCAACACAAAGAGGAAATGAACCTTATATAAATGTTCTAAGTAAATTTTTGCAATGAAAGAGCTTTCTATAGCGTCGAACTATCGTGAAAAATATGCAGCGTGGCGGGTGGCGGCACTTGCTTGACGAAGTTCTTGGGTGGGTTTTGTGTGTAGCGTGCTTTTCCACTAGATATGTGAGGTACCTTAGCGGTGCGCGAGAAAAGGTCTATAATGCACACTTCCATTTTCCTAGCCTGGGCTAGCGCACCCCTGGTGGAAAAGGGCTAGCCGAGTTGGGTATTTGTTAATAGAACAAAAAAACCGCCGTGCGAAATGGATTCCTGGCACAATTCAGCTACACAATGTCTAGCTGTCAGCTGTCAAACGTAGTTTCGCTAAACATCCTCGCAGTCGCAACGCGCAAGCTCCTCGGACAGCTTTAATGTAGCCAAACGTAGGTAAATCTATCGCACCGCCCGCATTGGCCGTCGTTCTTTTTTTTTCTCAATGTCCATTACATCATGGCGACCTCTAAAACTTGAAATTATTATGTCCAAGGTTTTTTCTTCACAATAATTTGGTGCGATTAGGGCATGAATATAGGAATCTTGTAATATCGGAATCTGAGAACAAAATTACTGATATTTTAATTCGGATATTGAGTGATGCAATATCGGAATCTCGGAATCAGAAAAAAAAACTTATTTTCGCTCCTTGTGAACTGTTGAGCGAGACAGCGTGGTTAAGCCCGTTGAATACGGTGATTAGCAGTGTTCGGATAATCTGTTTACTAATCGGCCGCTTATTTACTTCATCTTCACTTCATGGAAAAATAATATGTGCCTTGATGAATTCCGTATTTACAGTCCCGAGATTGCTAAAATGTTATCATTTACTAAAAAAATTACAAGTAAATACACAGTTTCATACAACCTGGTGTAACAATTATATTTTCATTGATTAATGCTTTGGTTACGGGAATCAACTGGATTTGAGACGCACGGTATCGGCTAATGTGACTATACTTGAGGGGCTTATGTTCAGAAGTGGATGTCTTTCGGCTGAAATGACGATGACAATGATGATGAATACTAAGATAGATTTTCACACTTTTGAGATGACTGTTTCGGAACGAGTAAACTTTATTTCAAATTTACTATGTGTCAATAAATTAAAGCTTAATATTTTTCAGTCTTCTGATTGTATTGAATACAACAAATTAGTCAATCCGATCAGTAATCTGTTAGATAAATCAACTTCCGCTACTTCACTATATTGTCTCTCATCATCATCATTTCAGCCAAAAAACGTTCACTGCTGAACATAGGCCTCCTGACCGATACTTATACTGGATTTATAAATTATTATTACTCACTACACTAAACTTATCGGGACTATTTTCAGATTGATTGATAAACATTTATTTTCTGGATTTTTTAGCATCATCCTTTTTCAGAAAGACATAACTTATATTCTTCCTCGGGAACAAATGTCTAGTTTAGGCTAATAAGCACCCGATTACCCAGTCATTGGTGATTAGAGAGAGACGCAATAGACAATCCTAATAGGTCACGGCATAAACGTGTTTTTTTTTAACTTATTCAATCCAACCTCATACCGAATTTGAGGTTGAGGTTGGACAATTGAAAACCTTGAAGAGTTGGAGGTATTTTTCTCTTTTTAACCGACTTCATTGTTTAAGAAATTAACTCACACACACTGTTCCGTTGTTGTTGAATTACGTAATTAACCCTCGTTTGCAATATTTGTAAGTATATGAGAACCATGTTCCTATTTATCAAATGAATGGATTTACCGGTTAGTGCTTGTAATACTTTATACCTATAAGTAGCTAGCTACCTATAGATGCTAGTCTGGGTGCATCGTCCTCACGTATATGAATTAATTTATGTAAGTAAATATTGCAAAACACTTTTTTTCTTAAGTGTGCTGTTACTTGTTTGTCCGTTCGGGTTACTATAATAATGTCCAAATCATAATAATGCCCAAAAATAAAATCGACCAAAATGTCATCAATGACATAAAAAAAACATGCTGCAAATCATCAAACCTGCGCATGACACGATTCGTGATGACCCTTGAAAACAAATTGTAGGCATGGCTAAGAAGTGAGATGGACCTATAACTCTTCAGTCGGCCATTGTCATGTTTCATGAAGAAGAGTACCACCACGCCCCTGCACCATGCCTGTGGCGTTTTTCCTTCGAGTATAACAGAATGTACCGGTATGCCACCCGCCTTCAGGGGTTCGGCCAAAATATCATCATCACCCGATGCCTTGTTGTTCTTAAGTTCTTTCAGAGCCTCGTAGAGGCTGACGTCCGGGATGTCATTGGTGTAGTGTCGGGTCAATCTATCTCTTGGGTCGTTTGCTAGATTCACTACAACGGGGTCAAAAGGTTTACTGATTGACGTGTCAATAAAACCACTCGATCTCCGTCAGAAGCTCCGGTTTGGCGGATACGATCCTGCCATCGTCGGTCTTCAGTTTTGTGAGCTGGCTCTGCCCAATAGGAAGATCTCTTGCGTTTGCGCTATTGAGGGGAATAAAGGCTCCAAGGTATTAAGGTTTTACCTTGGAGCCTTTATTCCACTCAATCGCGTCTTTAATATGCTCGGTATTAAGGCGGCGGAGGTCGCTTTTCATGGATTTAGAGAGCCATCTATTGAGCCGCCGATAATACCACGCATCATCTGAAGACTGCCGGATCATTTCACGCGTCTCCTTCATTAGCTTGAGAGTAGGATCGGATAGTTTCTTATTCCTATTACAGGTGGGTTTTAAGATTTTTAAGTCGTTCAGACTTAAAAATCTTAAAACCCACCTGTTGGACAGAAATGGACAGTTTCCACGAACCCTTCGTTAATTGTAATCGTCCACGGAGCTCTCTAGACACTAACAATTCTGTAGTTTGAGCTGAAAGCTTTCGGAATTTTGGATTCGGCTCTGTGCTGGACGGAGCGTAGACTTCATCAGTCGAGATCTTGCCAGCTTAATATTTAAGTTCAATATGCTTCTTATGTATACAGTTATAAAATTACCTATACAATTTGTTACATTTGGCTTAAAGACGGTTTTGAGAAGCTAGGTAGTTAGGACAGTTGTTGTTGGGCACCCCCGATTTACCACACGGAAAGGATAAAAATAAAGATATCGTTACCAATTTCTGTATCATTTTTCGATGTGCCCAGGTAATATGTTTCAATTGCTTTAAAGAGAACGGTATTCTGAATGCGCGGGCTCTGAAGTCCATGTGCTTTAAATCGAGCCATCGCCGCTGCGACTGCAGCATCAATTTTTCTGTAGAAAACAAAAAAAAATGGGTTAGGTACAGGATTGTCAGAAATTGACGGGTGATCTATGAAATGATATGAACTGCACGGTATCCGATTCTTGCACAAGTTTTGGTTCATTGAGATTAGGCTAACGTTCTGAGATTGTACCTGAAATGCTAGTTGAGAGCGGAAGAAATCCAAGTGACCTTTTGCGACTTTTGAAATATTAATTAAAACGCGTTTTCATTGATTCCACGAGTACCTATTTAATATATTGGTTGCAAAGTGTTTATGTTTTATGATAGATTTTTACTTAACTTAATCTTTACTATAATATTATGGAGCCATATCTAATATTGACAAAATTATTGTCCTTTTTATGAACTTGGATCACTTCTGCTATAACAACGAAATATCATAATGTTACTGCAGAAGGGAAATTAAACAACTTTTATAAAAAAAATACTTATTTTGTATTAAAAACGGCATAATATCTTATATCTAATCACCTTCGGTAGCACATCCTACTCTTCAGTTTCAGATGCATTGTTCCTTCTAGAATGATCAGGTTAGTAGCAGTAACCATCCTCTGTAAGAGTATGGAATGTGTATTCAACAGTAAGCTCCTGGCATACATAGAAGCGAACGACATCCTCAGTGATCGCCAATACGGCTTCCGCCGAATTCTGTCCACTGGGGATCTTCTAGCGTATGCCTTTCACATCTGGAGTGAGGCCATCGAGAGTCACGGGGAAGCGCTGGCCGTCTCCTTCGACATCTCGAAAGCTTTCGACAGGGTCTGGCACGATAGCTCATTGGTAAACTTCTTTCCTTCGGTCTGCCTAATGGTCTGTGTGATTGGATTGCGGACTTCCTGAGGGATCGATCCTTCCGAGTGGTTATCGATGGCTGCTCGTCTGGTCAGCTAGATATCAACGCCCGAGTCCCTGAGGGGTCATTGCTATCGGCAACATTGTTCTTGCTGCACATTAATGATCTGCCCGCAAACCCCCTTTGGGTATGCAGACAACAGCACTGTTGCTAAGAGATACGTGCTCGGCGCACGGGCTACTGGGTCTCAGATTCGGTCTCTCCGGGAGCCCATAGTTGAATGCTTGAACCTATCCTTGAAGGCGGTCTCCGACTGGGGCAATGCCAATCTGGTCAGTTTCAATGCTGCTAAGACCCAGGCGTGTCTTTTTCCATTAAAACGAGCCAATTCCACAAGCTCCATCTTGCCGTGGTGTAACAGTACCGTTAACGGACCACCTCGAACTTTTTGATGTTATATTGACATCGGCCCTCAATTTTGATCCATTAATTGAGGCGAAAGCTCAGTTGGCTGCAAAAACGTTGTGAAATCTTCAAAAAGTGAGACTGTACTTCACGCTTGAACAGCTGCTCTACTTGCAAAATGCAAGTTCGGTCATGCGTGGAGTACTGCTCTCACCTCTGTGATGGATCTGCCAAATACCAGTTTGTTGCACTAGAGTCGATTAACAGTCCGGCCAAGGGGCTTGTTGCCAACGATGTACTTGTCGCGTCAAAGCCTCGAACATCGATGCCAAGTTCTCAGCCTGCTGGTTTTTCTCGGTTACATTTCGGGGAGTGTGCGATTTGATTCCGCCTAGCCCTTTCCATCATCAGACTATAAGACGTACGGCAATGTGCCATCGGTACATGGTGGACATATGCCACCCATACGCACAAAGCGTTTTGCTAATCCTTTCATTTTGCGCACAGCTAAGGAGTTGAATTCCCTACCGGAGTCTTTGTTTCCTGATAGCTACAATCCTTGGGGTATTTAAGTCAAGAATGAACTTCTAGCCAAGCATGTTTCACCTTACTACATTCAACGCTTACCATCAGGCGAGATAGTGGTCGAACGCGAGCATATCGTTAAATAACAAAAATATTACATCTCTTCACCTTGCTAAAGAAAGAAAGAAATAACAATTAGGACAACACAGAGCCAAAAGTTAAAAATAATAACCTATTTCATGCGAGAATGTTGCTGAATTAAAGGTAGGTACATGCATTACTTCTGCACTGTTAGAAAGTTTATAATTTAGTAATCCAAGTGCCAACAAAATGCGTTTTATACTATTAAAGATTACGTTGAGGACAAAAAGGCTTGGGATTGAGCTGCTCCAATTAATTTTGATTTTTTATATTTTGCACCGTGAATTTTGTTTTTAATTTTGATATTTTTTTTGTTTTCTTGCAATGACAAAAATATTTACTTTTTAAAGTATTATATTTTTTTTTTTTATTATTGTGAATGTGAAGACTATGCGGATTTTTTTATTTTTTTATTTTATCTTAGTTAGTTTTTACTCATGGTCTGGCAGTTTGTCCTTTCTTGGTACCGAATGGACCCGAATGTCCTTTCTTTGGTATTGTTCGTCGAATCGTTGAGCTCCTTAAATTCTGAGTTGAGCTGCTCGGTTATTGACAAATGCGTGCACTGACTGGACAGGTCCACTCAATCTGGCTGGTTCTTTCCTCAAAAGACCATTTCAGACATCTATCTACATGGTCTTCACATGATATAACCAAGATTTTGTCAGGACTTTAAAAGAGACTGTGACCTCTGAGTTTGTTTCGGCCTTTCTTCTCAGAGTAGTCAGTTAGGAAACGCCGACCTCATCTAGTTTTAAAAAATATGATCGACATGTAAAAGACTTTGTACAAACCAACTTACAGAAATAAAATCATTTATCATTTATCAACAATGAAGCATGTTCATGTATATCTCTCAACTGAGTCAAAATCACTGGTGAAATAATCCAAGTAGCATTCAAGTAACTTGGATTACAACTCCACTAACAAATTATCAGAAATGTGAAACATAGGACGACTTTGTTCGGAAAAAATGTCTCATGGCTTTTATTTGTACCTACATTGTGTGAATCTGTGTGTGCCAAATAAACTAGTTTTCTTTCTTTCTTTGGATTACTTCTGCACTAACAAAGTTTGGTCCCACGGAGGCCAAAAAGTGACTTAACTCTGTTTTGTTAAAAAGGTCACTTGGATTACTCTCAACTTGCTTTTAAAATAATCGGGTGTCATAAAGTATAGGTGAGCTAATGGCCAAACGTGCGAGTAGGTACGTGCCTAACAATAGTAATAAATCAAGGTATTTAACTAACTGTGGTGCTTTGGTTCCAATTTGCCCCTCACTCGATGTCTGGCCCACTCCTGAAGATTATTCAGCAGATTTGCTTGTGGTAAGTGAGGAATCAAAAGTGGTGTATGCGAAATATCTGCCAAAAATGCCTGAAATTGTTTATGCAATATGAGTAACGTGCAGCAAAATTGAAAAACAAATAAAACAAACAAAAAATTACCATACCGAGAGAAGTTCACTTTTTTTCAATCCACTCGCATTTAAAGTGGGCTCTGAAGCTACAGTCTGCAAAAATAGTGGAATAAAAGTAAATAACTAGACCTACACAACCGCGGGGGCGGCTACCCGCGCGGCTAGCCGCTTTTCCATTTTAATATGCAACCGCTTGTGATCGTACGCACTTAACCGCCAAAAAATTTCAACCTCGGCGGTTGAATATAAGGCCGTGCCCTGCTTAATAGCTGGCCGCCATCTCGTTTATACACATTGGCGGTTCATGGGCGGTTTATCGTATGAATGTTTGTAATGTTTGATGTTTGTCGTATGAATTCGTAAGTTGTCATGAACTTCGACACAGAGAAATTCATTGTTGAATTTCAACAATGGAGAAGCTATTTGGAATTGTCAAGGAGCTTCTCCAGTTCTTGAAATCAACTTGCGAACTGGCCAGATTCGTTGCGCGTAAAGGATGAATGCGGTATCTTCTTTTATTTTTCTGTCATTGTTTTCGGGAGTAATAATAGATAACACAAGCTACCTTGACGATGTCCATTTTGTTTATGGACCAACATGCCTTCGAGCGATCCAAGGGCTTGTGACGCGGTTTCATCGCGGTTGCCATGGTGGCCAGCCGCTATTCCAACCGCGTCAGGGCGCGTGTCCACGGCAAGAAAAATCGCCGAGTCTATGCAAGAATTCGTGTCGTTTCTACACGACTAGTGTACACTGCGTCGGCGCTGTATACAGTGCACATGAGAACGTTCGAGCGAGTGGACCTGTGTTGTTTAAGACAGTTTGTTTACGCTTTTATAAAATGCTTGATTCACTTATAACTTTATTAGAGGATCGACCCGTGTTGTGAGATAAAACTTTGCGACATTTATGAACGGTGTACTTTCGAAGCATGGAGAGAAATATGTTTTATGCTTAAAGAACATTTGAATTAGATTTGAAGAATTAGATTTTGATTTTTCAAGGAAATCGCCACAAAATGAAGATGAAACGCACTAATCCATCTGTAACGATTTAATAATAATAAAACTACTTTAAAAAATTTAAGATAATATTTTATTTGCTTACCTCAAAGTAACAGCCAATCCTTTTCGCGCATTTTATTACTCTCATGTTTTATTTTGTTTTCTATAGCAGATAGTAATTTATCAAACGACATGATTTTGATACGAAAATAAAGGACGAACTTTTCCTCATACTGTCGCAGTTTAAATTAGAAGTTAGCAAAATCATGTTTTTGACTTAACATAGGATGCACCCAGTATTTTCTCTTGGAGTTAGTTTTTTATTTTTTATGCATATAATAGGCAATCACCATTTTTTTGCTTGGTAGTTAACATTATTTCCCACAATTAAACGACACGATGTACAAATATATATGTATGTCTCAACTATGACTGAACGAAACAATTCGTACCGTGAACATACTATTTTTTTCTTGTCTGCAACAGACACGACATTCTTTCGTGCACAGACCCGACAAAATTCTTCTCATGTACATGAATATTTTCATCTTTTCTGTAGCCGACACGACAAATTTCCGTGGAGACGCGGCCCAGGCGGCTGGCCGCCCAATTGAACCGCCTTTATTTTTGTTTGTGTATCATCCAATGACTTTTCCCGCACTGGGTGAAGCGGGCGGGCGTGTCAGACTTTTACTGACTAAAACCCACCCGTGTTCCTTCAGTTGCTTGTACCAGGCTCACGGTAACTCTTTCAAATTTATCCGCGGCCCAGACAGTCATCGGCCCTAGCGGACCTGCTGAAATCTCTATGGCCGTCGGGCCTGGTCCTTATCGGACGGCGAGGTACCCATAACTCGCCGTCCACAAGCCCGCGCCTACGGTGGCCGGGAATCGGCTTGCGACTCCCGACGCCCAGGGCGTCACCTGCGGTGGCTAGGGGCCAACCGCTAGTGCGTGATAGTGCTTAGTGATAGAATACAAAATTGATCAACAGAGTGCCGTTATCTACATAATTTTAATTAATTTTAAATGATTTGAAAGTTTTATCCCTGTATGCCAGCAGTTTTGTCCTTACGAATCTCTACTCAAACTGACCAACAAAGTCTCTGTACCTCTTCAGTGTTAACTCCGGGCCGAACAATAAAGGCTAAATCTATGGCTTGATGAGAAAAAAACCGTCCAACTGCGTATTGGACTTCGCACAGTTAGGGTTCCGTACTTCGTTTGGACCCTTCGGGTACGGAACCCTAAAATCATCGTCCGGAAGTTCGGGTCTAAGGGGTATCTGCCTAACAGCTTGCCACAAGCTGCCCTTTGGATTTTATCTATAGCAGGTAGGTAATAGTTAATATATTTTTAAGTTCCATACGATAACATATTTGAATTTGTTAGGAGGGATGTATGTCAGATAAGATTTATAAAAGATGAGGCTGGAATGATTCTTTCTGATGATGAAAAAGTTAAGAATAGGTGGAAGGAATACTTTGAGAAACTGATGAATGAGGAAAATAACTGGAGTGGTATGTTAGAAAATAAACCTGTGAATGAGGGGTTAGTGAGAATGGTTAGTATGGAAGAAGTAAGAATAGCAGTAAATGGAATGAAGAATAGTAAGGCAGTTGGTCCGGATGGAATACCAGTTGAAGTGTGGAAGATATTGCGCGTCGATGGATGGACGTGGTTAGCTTTATTCTTCAATAAGTTGTTGGGGGATGAAGACCTGACGAATGGTGCAATAGTTCGCTAGTGCCCATTTTTAAAAACAAAGGTGAAGTGCTGGAGCGCAACAACTATAGAGGAATAAAGCTAATGTCACATAGTATGAAAGCTTGGGAGAACGTTATTGAAAGGCGGCTGAGAGAAGAGAGTGAAATATCGCAGAACAAATTCGGTTTTATGCCTGGTCGGAGTACAACGGATGCCATTTTCGCAATCCGCCAGTTGTGCGAGAAATACAGAGGTAATCATAAAAACTTGCACATGGTGTTCATTGGCTTCGAGAAGGCATACGACCGGGTGAGGTTTTGTGGTGGGCCCTTAAGAAGAAAGGTGTACCTGGGAAGTATGTACAGTTGATCCAAGCGATGTACAGTCGATGCAGAACCCAAGTCCTACGGCGTAAGTAAGTACTACAGTGGGCACTACTGGTAGCTTCAGTGTGGCAGTCGGCTTGCACCAAGGGTCGGCTCTCAGTCCTTACCTCTTCCTGATGATCATGGACGCTCTGACGTCGGACATACAGGAAGAGGCACCCTGGTGTATGCTGTTTGCCGATGACATTGTGCTGGTCGCCGAGAGTGGCCTAGAGGTTCAGATTGGAGGTGTGGTGGCACAGACTGGAGAGTGTTGGCTTGAAATTGAGCAGAACTTAAACTGAATACCTGTTCTGCGATTTTGGCGGTGTCTCCAGTTCCGTGCCTATAGCTCTTGCTGGAACACCCATACCGATGTGCTCTGACTTCCGGTACCTAGGGTCGCTTGTCCAAGGGGATGGCGAGGTAGACCGAGACGTAACGCACAGGATCAACTCGGGATGGATGAAATGGCGACAGGAACTGGAACTGGAACTTCACTGGAACAACTTGCGACCCACGGATGCCCCTCAAGTTAAAGGGGAAAAATTACTAGTCCATGACTAGACCTATCGTACTGTATGGATCAGAATGTTGGGCTGTGAAAAAGATGGATGAAAAGAGATTGCATGTAGCAGAGATGAGAATGTTGAGATGGATGTGCGGAGTGACGAGAATGGATAAAGTGAGAAATGAATATATTAGAGGAAGTTGACCACATCATCGCTTACCATCAGGTGAGACAGTGGTCAAGCGCGAGCCTATAAAGAATAAAAAAAAAAAAAAAAAGTTAGCAAGTGGCGCCAGTAACAGAAAAGTTGAAAGGAAACCGTTTGTCCTGGTATGTTCATGTGATGAGGAAGGATGAAACGCATGTTACTAAAAGAGTTATGAATATAGATGTGGATGGATGGAGAGGGAGGGGACGGCCAAAGAAAAGATGGATGGACTGTGTGAGGAGTGATATGAAAGAAAAGGGCGTCAGTGACGGGGGACAGGATGGTGTGCAAGAAGAAAATGTGTTGCGCCGACCCCAAGTAACATGGGACAAGGGCAGGAAGATGATATGTCCTCGAGCATGACGACGTACCTACCTAGGCACAGTCGGTTGCGTGCGTGCCTACTATGCGTGCTACAAAAAGCACACTCACAAACAAACTAGTTTCCCAGCATTTTTTGTATCCTGAATATTGTCTACAATCGATCTACTTAACCTATATGATTTGATATCAAAATGCGTGGATTTAATAATAATTATAACTTACAGGAATAGTGTTACAGGTCCATCAGCAAAAGTCAATGCGTGGATGTCGACTTTTGCTGATGGACCTTTTTACACCTTGAAAGTTCTTACCGATACTTCATCCGATCTAAGTGCGTCAGCAAAAGTATCTTTGATGAAATCTTCCATGGGGTCCATTTGAAAAATTTTAGCTTGATCGAACCACAGCGGTGCATGTCTCGTGGGAGGATGGAAATACTTCTCACTGTTTCTTATATTCTCGTTGTAGAAGTCGTATAAATGACCACATTTACACTTGGTATTCTGTAAATAGTCCTTTACGGCGGGCTCCCTGTAAGTTGAAGATCATTTAGTAGGTATTCACGGATAATTTTTCAACAGCCCATTTAAATTAGGCTTTCATGAAAATCATAGACTGTGTACCTAACCTGTAACTGTATTTATCATTGTAGTCCTGAAAGACCTGGAGAAAGGACTAGAATAGGACAATCCTAACGGAAACGTTAAATTTCCTTGCTTCTTAAATCCTCGCCTGATATATTTTAAATAGTGACACTACCCAACAAAATGGGCGCCGAAATACAAGTTTTAAATAATTTCAATATTGACTTCGACTCTGGCCCCTCTGTTTTCATTTATAACAACAATACAATACAAACTATTTTCAGAGCTCATCAAGCTAAGCATATTAAGCATGCATATTATTTATTTAAAATGTTTAAAAAGGTTTTAATTTCGGGAATAGTGATTCGTCGAACAATTTTTTTTCCCTATTTTTTTCTTATATATTTGCATGATCTACCATTTTATATGAACACTCTTGACGATAACACTTACACTTAAAAATGTGCAAATCTCTTTATTTTTTACATTATTTTTTTTACAGATAATTATAGGATCATTTTAATTTTTAACTTTTTTTGGGATAATACCGCCGCACTATTCCCAAACCACTGCAACTCCTGAAAGCCAGAATCAACAGTGGCGACTACCAGAAAAGCGCTGAGGCAATGAAGCTCGACGAAGTCCCGCAGAATGAATTTAACTGTCTTGGATCCCGCAACGAAATTAACCAGAAAAGAATAAAGGAGGAGTAGGAAAATAAAAATATAATTATGTATCAGTGGGGACTTTGGTCATTTCGTTTCTATGGCGCAGGCCACATAGAAATGGCGTCGGATTGCGATTTATTTCCATGCATTTTGTTTAAAATTAGAATGGAATTAGGAAGCCACCCGTGCCATGTCCGCGCCCGACGCCATTTCTATGTGGCCTGCGCCTAATAGTGTAGTCATACTCTCCCAAAACTCAAATGGCTAGTTTTTGTAGAAGAAATTAAATTATCCACAACTGAATT
Organism: Orthosia gothica; assembly: GCA_949775005.1. NCBI lineage: Eukaryota > Metazoa > Arthropoda > Insecta > Lepidoptera > Noctuidae > Orthosia > Orthosia gothica. The sequence continues at coordinate 27,964,522 of OX459034.1, read as the reverse complement.
AATATTTTGTATAGTAATTAAAGTATAGATTATTACTACTAACCGCGAAAAGTTGAAATTCTGCTGCCTACAAAGAAATTGCCTTTTCTGTTTTGGTAGAATGTGACTGTAATTTTGACTCTTATAGTACCCACCTAAAACCTCTACACCAACTTTCAGCTCTATTGATGAAATTACCTATATTTTTTGACTATTTTGACCGGACTAATTTGGTTACTTACCATTTGGCCAAACAGTCGCAATTTTGGTCACATTTTTCTACTATTTCTTTCGGGTATTTCCAATAGCCGTCTATGCATGTGACGGGTTCTCCGTTACACATAGCTATGCCATCGTTGATAGAGATATAACCCGTTGGCATAACAGCAACATCTTAACAATTCAAAATAAATCTTATTGGATGCGTACTTAAAAAAAAAAAAATCGGTTTACGATTTATGACGTATTAAAAAAACACTACTTACTACCTAGATCTCGTTTAAACTAATTTTTGGTGGATGTTTACAATATGGTAATGTACATCATTTAAATGTTATAGTTTTATGATTCTCTTATTTTATAAGTTACAGGGGGGGGAAACATTTTACCACTTTGGAAGTGTATAGATACCCACACGTATGGGTATGAAGAAAAATAGGAAAGAATTAAACGAATATTTTTTTCTGAAGAATAGAGAAATATTCGTTTGTAATCCACCACGCGCTAGTGCGAGTTGGATGTGCAATTTATTGTGCATATCACATATACGAGTATTATTGGTATTGTTAGATCAAAGGATATTGGTTGGTCCTTCACGAGTTTCATTCTGTATTCGTAAAGTTTAAAAGTACAATTTACGTGAGTTAGAAAGTACGCTATGACGTATTATTTAATTCAAAAAATCAAAATCAATAATTTTTATTTCACATAGGCCTACATGGGCACTTATAAAACGTCGACAACGTGCACGGTTCGGGTTGGTCGATTCCTATGGAGAAGAACCGGCAAGAAACTCCATGGTTACTCTTTTAAAAAATTGTTTGGTTTTACAATATTTCCATGTTACAGCAGTACTTAGATGGGGGGACAACGCAGGCCCGATAATAAGTCGTAAGAAACTAAAACAAGAAATGATTATATAATAAATAAACAAAAGATTAAAAAAAGTAAAACGAGATAAAATGTTAACAATCTAGAAATCTAGAAGGCCTACAATGTTCACACATTTACAAACCAATCGGTAAAATAATCTATACAAAGTATAACAAGACTAAATTTAAATATAAGACATAATTTAGTTACTGATAACAACATTTGTGGCACAAATGTTGTTATCAGTGCTGTAACTATTCTTAGCAAAGGGCTATAAAGATAATTGAAAACCATTGTAAAAAGTCTTATTAAATGAAGAAAAATTAGATTGAGAATAGTTAGAGACATCCACATATTTGTGCCGTTTATGAGTTACCAGAGAAGCCGCATGTGCAGAAGGGGATAAAACCAAAAATATTTTTATCTTCAACGTAGTCCTTGATTTTATAATATGCTTTTTTAATAAGGACACGTTTGATGTGATTTTTGAACTTTCCATCGGTCAGTTCTATAACTGACTTTGGCAACTTGTTATAAAAGCGTATACTGTTTATAAGAAAAGACTTGCTAGTTTTCGTTAATCTGAATTTAGGTAATACAATTTCGTGTTTACTGCGTGTATTTAAATTATGGAAGTCGCTTCTAGTTTTGAAAAGCCCTCGATTTTTGCGGACATACAAAATACATTCTAAAATATAAAGTGAAGGTAGAGTCAGTATATCGATCTCTTTAAATTTTTCTCTGAGGGTCTCGCGAGGACCCATTTTATAGATCGCACGGATTGCCCTCTTTTGTAATATGAAAATTGAGTCAACGTCTGCTGCTGATCCCCACAGCAGAATGCCATAAGACATAATACTGTGGAAATAAGCATAGTATACCAGCCTAGCTGTGGCTACATCGGTTAACTGCCTTATTTTCCTTACTGCATATGCAGCTGAACTTAACCTACCCGAAAGAGTTCTAATGTGCGCGCCCCACTGCAGTTTTGAGTCGATAGTAATCCCTAAGAATACAGTTTCAGCTACAACTTCAAGATTTTTGCCGTCAAGATTTAAATTTAGGTCACGTTGTGGTACATTTGGTAAAGAGAACTTAAGACATTTAGCTTTTTTCGCATTCAGTAAAAGATTATTAGCTGCGAACCATTTTGAGAGAATAATTAGACTTTCGTTGACCTGTAAGACATCCGTATCTTGCCTATCTATTTTAAAAATTAGCGAAGTATCATCAGCAAATAGAATTATATCCGATAATTTGGCCATCATAAAAGGGAGGTCATTAATGTAAACAAGGAAGAGGAATGGGCCGAGAATTGAACCTTGAGGCACGCCCATCTTGACTAGAGACCCGGAGGACGTCGCCCCATTAACATTTACTTTTTGCTGTCTGTTTGATAAATAGGAAAGCACAAGATCAGCAGCTTGTCCTCGAATTCCGTAGTGGTGTAATTTACAGATCAGTGTGTTATGGTCGACGCAGTCGAACGCTTTTGAGAGATCACAGAAAATGCCAATGGCATCCTGGGACTTCTCCCAAGATTCCAAGATGTGACTGATGAGTTTTACTCCCGCGTCCGTTGTCCTAAACCTACCTTTCGTGAAACCAAACTGCTGACTATGCAGGATCCCATTTGAATTGAAGTGAGACAACATCTGATCCAGCATGATTTTTTCATAGATTTTACTCAATGCTGGAAGCACGGATATAGGTCTATAATTAGAGGGATCACTCTTACAACCTGATTTGAAAATTGGTACTACTTTACTGTGTTTCATTAAGTCAGGAAACGTGCCGCTGTCCTAACATTGATTGAATATGCCTGTTAGGACAGGAGTAATTGAGTCAATAATATCTCCAAGAACCCTAACGGATATCCCCCATAAGTCTTCAGTATTTTTTATATTGAGACTTTTGAACGCGTTTTTAATTGTATCAATACATATTGGTTTAAATCTAAAGGTTGGTAAGTCTTTAGTAAAGTTTTCCTTAAGAAGAGCTTCAGCTAATTTAGATGAGGAGGGAAGAGACTTCGTAACCTCTAACGGAATGTTGGTAAAGAAATTTTCTAATGTCTCAGCGACTTCTTGCTTAACAGAAATGGTTTGATTCGTTATTTTCAATGACAACTCATTCTGATCGCGTAGTTGTGTCTTTCCGGTTTCTCTATTAATTACTTGCCACACAGTTTTTATTTTATTATTAGAAACACCAATTTTGTTAATTATTATTTGAGATTTTGCTTGAGCGCAGACTCTTTTAAATATTTTGGAATAGTTTCTAACATAAGTGTGGAAAACTTGATCGGAAGTCAAAGATTTTTCGTAATATAAATTATATAAGATATCTCGGCTTTTTCTTATGCCCACAGTGGCCCATTCGCTAAATTTTGATTTGTAATTGTTGACGTTAACTGTTTTTACAGGACACGTTTTATTGAATTCTTGGCAAACTGTAGAAAACAACGTGCCGTAATTTATATTGGGGTCTTTTGAATCAAAACTGGCGTTACATAGGTTGCTAAAAACATTATTATCAAAAGATTAATCGAATTGATTTAGCTAGGTTATTATTGTTTTTATCTGACTCAAAAGATACTAGTTGACCAGTATGGTCTGACCTAACGCCACTAATTAAAAACGATTTTTTTACTTTACAATTAGTGAAAACATTATCAATGCACGAAGCTGAAGTTGCTGTTATTCTTGTCGGTTCATTAAATAAATATTTTAAGTTAAATGATTTAAACAATGATATGAGCTTAATTTTTTCAGGTGAATTTACTAATAGATCTATATTTAAGTCACCACAAACAAAAACTAATTTATTATCCCTGAAAAGTTTACTTAACAATTCTTCCATTGTAATTAAAAACAATGACAAGTTTGATGCTGGTGGTCTGTAAACACACAAGATAGTATGCCCCTCGACCTCTGCACATGCTACCTCACATAAGCGATCAACAGAGTAAGCAGTGATATCCTTCCTTTCCTTATATTTGAGATGACTATTACAAAGTATCAGGGTACCACCACCCACTGAGGATCTGTTGTACGCGCTGGCAACTGAAAAATTATTTACATTAAACAACATCCTATCTGGTTTTAACCAAGTTTCACAAAAACATAAGATATCCATGTGGTATTTATCTACTTACAATTCCACGTCTAAAATTTTGCAGGAGAAGCGATTTATATTTTGATGATATAGTAAAATATTACTATTCGTCTTCTCTTTTGTCGGCTCTAATAGTTTAAAGAATGTACAGTAGTATTATCAGAAAAACTGGATAATACTGTTAAATCACTAAACCTAGTCTCAGTTAAATCATCAATAACTGCGTGTATATTAAAAGCTAACAATGTAGCTAATAAATGTCGACTATTTTTGGGAAGAAACATATAATAATAATAATAATAAATAAAAAATAATAATAAAATATTTTTATTGACACAAAGAAAAAGTTACATTTCCATTTGAAACCCTGACTCCTGTGCTAGGTGAGACCTGTGTTACAGGAGTCAGTGTCCTCACCCGTTATGGTTCTTGTGTTCACAACATTGTATGCATCAGAAATAGAAAAAAGAATAACAATCATTAATAATAATACATACGTGCTCTTGCGTGGTGAGTGTGCGTGTTTATGCATCGTTGTAAAAGTGTGAGAGTGTTGTGTATATGTGTGTGTTTGGTGTGTGGTGTGTGTGATCATTGTTGGTGGCTGGACTTGGGTTATATTATGAGACTTGGTTTGTCTAACTAACTATTAATCATCTCGAGTAGTGTTCTTTGATTAATAGATCTATATTTAAGTCACCACAAACAAAAACTAATTTATTATCCCTGAAAAGTTTACTTAACAATTCTTCCATTGTAATTAAAAACAATGACAAGTTTGATGCTGGTGGTCTGTAAACACACAAGATAGTATGCCCCTCGACCTCTGCACATGCTACCTCACATAAGCGATCAACAGAGTAAGCAGTGATATCCTTCCTTTCCTTATATTTGAGATGACTATTACAAAGTATCAGGGTACCACCACCCACTGAGGATCTGTTGTACGCGCTGGCAACTGAAAAATTATTTACATTAAACAACATCCTATCTGGTTTTAACCAAGTTTCACAAAAACATAAGATATCCATGTGGTATTTATCTACTTACAATTCCACGTCTAAAATTTTGCAGGAGAAGCGATTTATATTTTGATGATATAGTAAAATATTACTATTCGTCTTCTCTTTTGTCGGCTCTAATAGTTTAAAGAATGTACAGTAGTATTATCAGAAAAACTGGATAATACTGTTAAATCACTAAACCTAGTCTCAGTTAAATCATCAATAACTGCGTGTATATTAAAAGCTAACAATGTAGCTAATAAATGTCGACTATTTTTGGGAAGAAACATATAATAATAATAATAATGGGCAAATATATGGGAAAACCGAGTATTCCACAATAACCACGCTAACTGGATCACTGACGCAACACCAGAAATCCCTGAAATGGACTTTGAATTCATTCCAATAAACACATTTATAGACGTCATCAAACGCTCTCACAACTGGAAATCGCCAGGCACAGACAACATTCACAACTTCTGGTATAAGAAATTCACTAGCATACATCCATTCATATTTAATCACCTAAACACCTTCATTAAATCACCACATTTGCTTCCAACATACATAACACAGGGAGTCACATACATGCTACCTAAGGACATGAATGATACCACAAACCCAGCCAAATACCGACCAATCACTTGCTTGCAAACGCTCTATAAAATCCTTACAGCCTGTGTAAGTGAAGTAATTTACGAACACCTTAATAAAAATGATATTCTTGCAGAGCAACAAAAGGGATGTCGTAAAAACAGCCAAGGATGTAAGGAACAGCTCACTATTGATGCGATTACTATGAATAGCGCAGTTAAAAACAAACAAGATATTCATACCATGTTCATCGATTACCAAAAGGCATTTGATTCAGTCCCGCATAGCTGGTTGTTGCATGTCCTATATATCTATAAAATACACCCCACACTCAGATCGTTCTTAGAATCTACCATGCAAAATTGGCAAACTGTACTCAAAATAAATCAAGCCTCCGTGGCTTTAGCAACTGAACCTATTCAAATAAAACGTGGAATCTTTCAAGGCGATGCCCTAAGTCCTTTATGGTTTTGCATGGCTCTCAATCCTCTTTCACATCTCTTAGATAAAGCTAACACAGGATTTACTTTGAAAAGCGGTATCACCCAATCCACCTTAACACACCTTATGTATATGGATGACATAAAATTGTACGCAGCAGATAAAAACGCCCTTTTTCATTTAGCAGATACAACACAAGAATTTTCAAATGATATTAGTATGCAATTCGGGGTAGATAAATGCAAAATTTTGTCAATAGTTGAAGGAAAAATTCAAAATAACAGCTACACACTCGAGTCAGGTAAAATTATTGAGCCTATGGATGAACAAACTACATACAAATATCTAGGTTTCAAACAATCGAGACAGATAGAACAAAAGATAACAAAACAAGAACTGCAGAAAAAGTTTACACATCGTCTTAACCTAATCTTAAAAAGTAATCTTAACTCCAGAAACACAATTAAAGCTATCAACACATTTGCCATACCCATCCTTACATACTCTTTCGGAATTATACGATGGTCAAAGACCGATATAAAAAAACTACAACGAACTATCAATACTCTCCTTACCAAACACAGAAAACACCACCCGAAATCATGCATACAGCGACTTACTCTACCACGCCAAGAAGGAGGAAGAGGATTGATTGACATTCACAATTTACACAACAAACAGATACTTTCACTCAGATCTTACTTCCATAACAAATCGGAATATTCACCACTACATAAAAATGTAACAGAAGCAGATAAAAAACTTACACCACTCAACTTGCAAAATAAAAACAGTCAAATCAATGAAAATATTATAAGCACACAGCAAAAAATGGCAGCATGGGCTGGAAAAGCTTTACACGGAAGACACCGATCTACCCTTAGCCAGCAACACGTCGATAAATTAAAGTCGAACGAATGGCTCAAACGAGGTGAATTGTTTCCCGAAACTGAAGGTTTCATGCTTGCGATCCAGGATCAAATAATTGCAACACGTAATTACAGAAAGTACATAATTAAAGACTCTAATCAACCGACTGACACATGCAGACATTGCAACAGTGCCTCTGAGACCATACAGCACATAACAGGGGCCTGTAAATCTCTCGCACAGACAGATTATAAACACCGACATGACCAAGTTGCCGCCATTATACACCAACACCTAGCACACAAATATAATCTCATAGACGAGATGATTCCATATTATAAATATAAACCTGAAATAATTTTAGAGAACAGACATCAGAAAATTTATTGGGACAGAACAATAATTACAGACAAAACTATACATTATAATAGACCTGACATCACTGTACACGACAAAGTAGATAAAACAGTGTACCTAATCGACATAGCTATACCTAATTCACACAACATCCAATCAACAATATCCGAAAAACTCAGTAAATACCAAGAACTCGCCATTGAAATTAAAACCCAGTGGAAAGTACAAACTGTCCACATAGTCCCTATAGTACTTTCATCTACCGGTGTAGTACCAAAAGCTCTCACGCAAAGTCTTGACACTCTACACATGCCTTCTCACACACTATACATGCTCCAAAAAGCCACCATCCTCAATACTTGTCGCATAACCCGGAAGTTCCTGACTTCCTCTACATTATCATCCACCTTTTCAATTTAATTTTCCCCTCACACACTTGGTCCTGGCCCGTGTGTAAGGTCGTATACTCTCTTAAAAGAGAAGAAAGGTAAAGAACTCAATATAATAATAATAAATAAAAAATAATAATAAAATATTTTTATTGACACAAAGAAAAAGTTACATTTCCATTTGAAACCCTGACTCCTGTGCTAGGTGAGACCTGTGTTACAGGAGTCAGTGTCCTCACCCGTTATGGTTCTTGTGTTCACAACATTGTATGCATCAGAAATAGAAAAAAGAATAACAATCATTAATATTAATACATACGTGCTCTTGCGTGGTGAGTGTGCGTGTTTATGCATCGTTGTAAAAGTGTGAGTGTGTTGTGTATATGTGTGTGTTTGGTGTGTGGTGTGTGTGATCATTGTTGGTGGCTGGACTTGGGTTATATTATGAGACTTGGTTTGTCTAACTAACTATTAATCATCTCGAGTAGTGTTCTTTGATTAAGTTTTCCGTCTGTTGGTAGTCAAGTGTTTGAAGCCATGAATTTAGTTTTAACTTAGTTTTATTTTTTGTTAGTGGGTTTATATTGAGGATGTTGTTTAATTTATTATATAGATAAGTCGAAAGATATAGATGTTGCCGTCGAGCAGATGCGGTCTTACATTTGACTGTGCTACATACATTACCGATCGTTCTCCTATGTTTATTTGCGTGATTTACCGGTGTCTTCTCATGCTGTTTCAATGTGAGATTGAGCAGGTATAGCTGTCTCACTGTAAGTACTTGGCAACTTTCATAAAGGGTTCTTGTTGGGAACCGGTACGGCTTGAAGGTCATGACTTTTAACAGAGATCGTTGGGCTCTCTCGAGGCGTATCATGTAGGTTTTACAAGCACCTCCCCAAGCAGTAATACAGTAACCCACGATGGACTGTGCCAGAGCTAGATAAATCGCACGGAGAAGCTTAAACTCGGCCACTTGTCGTAGTTTCTTAAAAGCCCATATAAGTTTCCTAACACGGGCAGATATCTGTTCAATGTGGGGACGCCAGGTAAGTCCCTCGTCCAGAATCACTCCCAGGTACTTCATAGTTTTTTGTTGTATGATTGGAAGACATGAGCATGGAATACTACTGTTGGCGACGTCACAGGAGTGTGCTTTGAGACTTATTACTGTAGGTTTGGTTTTGGCGAAGGTAAATTGCAAAAATGAGGTTTTCGCGATGTTAAGGGTTAATAAATTCGCTTCCAGCCAGTGGATTATTTTACGTAAGCTTGTCTCAGCAGCTTCCCGCGCCGCGTCCCAACTTTCACCGTGGAATATTAGTACCGTGTCATCTGCATAACTAAAGATTTTACCGTTACTGAGAGACTGCTGGCATAGGTCATTCACGTAGAGTAGGAAAAGACTGGGGGATAGGCAGCTACCTTGAGGCACACCATAATCAACCCTGGCTTCGTTGCTAATGACCTCACCAATCTTTACTTTTTGTGTCCGGTCGTTGAGAAAGTCTGTAAAGATGCCCAGAGCCTTTCCCCGGATTCCAGCGTGCTCTAACTTGGCCACAAGGGTTGGAATACAGACAGTGTCAAACGCCTTGGCCAGGTCCAGGAAAACACCTAGACATTTCTGCTTTGCGTGGAGTTTCCCAGTTACGTAATCACCGAGTTGATTGACTGCATCTGCGGTGCTTTTCCCGGGCCTAAACCCAAATTGTGCGTCCGATATTATTTTGTAGTGTTCTAGGTATTTCATAAGTCTACGGTTTAATAATTTTTCCAATATTTTTGACAGTGCTGACAGAACTGAAATAGGTCTATAATTTTTTACATCGTCCTGGATTCCACCCTTGTGAACAGGTGTGATTAGGGATTTCTTAAAGATACGAGGAAAAACACCTTGTTCAAAGCAGGCTTCAATAAGTTTTGTAATAGGTGGAACTAGTACTTCTTTACCCAGCTTGAGGAGTTTAGCCGGAATAGAGTCCCATCCTGTGGCACAATCATTTTTTAGGTTGTTAATGACTGCCTCTACTTCAGCCTCGTCTGGAGGAAGTAGGACCATAGAATCTCGCGCAGGTGGTGTTTCAATGACATAAGAAGCCAGTGGGGATTTTTTATTTTTTATGATTTTGTCTGCCAATATCTTACCGATGTTCGAAAAATAGTGGTCTATTTCGTCAATGGCATTAGGCGCGCCCGCAGTTCGGGGCAGGTAGAAGTTTGTCAGCTGATTTTTGCTGCCCGGTTTGATTGGTAATAGTTTTTATAATATTCCATGTTTCTTTATTGTCCTTTGCAGATTTCAAAGCGCAGCTTTCGTGGGCATTTCTTAGCTTCCTGAGTAATAGATTGCAGTGATTACGATATCTTTTGTATGATAACTCGACAATTCTGTTATTTGGGTCTGCCAGGAATGTTCGGTGGAGATTATCCCTATGTCGAATACACCATAAGAGGCCAGGTGTGATCCAGGGCTTAAGGACTACTTTACGGTTGGGAGCCTTCACCACTGTTGAGTGTTGGGACACCGTGGAAATAAGACATTCGACAAACCTTGTAGCGGCTTCGTTTGCTTCACAATTTTGTGAAATAAAACTAAAATCGGTAGTTTTTAATTGTTCAACAGCGCTCTCGTAGTTTACTTTTGTAATTTTTTTATTATTCTTGTTTTTAGAGGAAGCGCTACATAGACATACCAATACGGAGGCGTGGTCACTGACTGTGGAGTCCATAACTATAACTGTTGCACAAGTAGTGGTTCTAATCATTATGTGATCGAGGCAGTTGTGCAGTCTAGTAGGAAAGGCGTGTCCCGGCAGGAGGCCCATCTCTGCAGTTAGATTTAGATAGGACGAACTATTACTATCTGTATTATTAGGTTTTATGTCAATATTGATATCTCCAACCAGCATTATGTTATTTGCTTTTAATTTACTTATAATGTTTTCCAGGGAGTTAAGGAAGCTATCAATACAATGTATTGATGGTGATCTATAGGAAGCTATAATACAAATACCGGAATCGATTTGTAACAGAAGAAAGTTGGCCCCTACCGGATCCGGCTCTACAACCGTACATTGGAGGTTGTTTTTAACAAATATTACAATACCGTCGTTTTGATTAAGACATTTTTTGCTTGAGTACGTCACATAATTATCCATAGTCGGTATCGGTTTGTCAGCATTTAGCCAGCACTCTGTCAAGATTATGATGTCGATTTCATACGATAGCCTAGCCAATTGAGCCTGAAAACCATCAAATTTTTTATAGATACTTCGGATGTTTTGAGTTATAATTTTTAGCGAGGTTTTAGAGGCTTTCATGATTTCGTTACAGGTTTCCGTATCACAGCGATGAGATGACGCCACCGCAAAGTTATCTATCCGTGCTGAGATGTCATTGTCCATTTTAGCCATTGAATAAACGTAAATATTTTTTGTTGCATGTTAGGGAGCGAATTAATATGATAGACGTGGTGAAAGTTAGTCCTGGATTAATGATGTTAGACATACCCATACGAGAACAATTTATATTATGTATGTAAGTAATTTCGTTGTTTGTTTGTATTGTGTTAAGTGGTTTTGGTTGAGTGTGTTTTGTTTGAGTGTGTTTTATCGGTTTTAGTTTATGTGTTTCACAAAAAGAGAGCAATTGTAGATTAAAAAATAATAATAAAATAACAACAAACAGTACCTACATGCGCAAGACGTGCAAGTTCTCTATACAGTCACAGTGGTAATTTGTGTTTTATATCGGCTTCGTCTTTAACAAGTATGTATTGATCTCCTTCTTTTTGTCGAAGAAATACTTTTCCAAGTGAGGTCCAGCAGAATTTAAAGCCATTTTCGATTCGATCTCAGTAGCTGCGATAACTGGAGAGGTAATGCCTCTCAAGTTATCGTTGTCAATTACCTCAAGTCTTCTGTAAGATAATCCTAGATAGACTATTGAATGTCGTGGAACCTCTTCTGCATAAGAAGCAGGCGGGTTTCCGTTCGAACCGCTCATGCACGGACCAGATCAACACTCTTCATATCATACTCGAGAAGGCAGCAGAATGGAAAAGGAGATTTATCTACGTTCGAAATTCAGTAATTCGTCATAGCATGCTTTCGAAGTTCCGTACATCGCGATTATGAACATTCTCAATTAAATATTTCAACATAGTGTGCTTTCTAACTAACATAAATTGTGCTTTAAAACTTTACGAATACGGTACATCGATATTTTAACCCCCGCCGGAAAAAAGAGGGGCGTTATAAGTTTCACGTGTGTGTCCTGTGGCATCATAACTTCCAAACGGGTGGACCGATTTTGATTTATTTTTTTGTTTAAAAGGTGACTTAATCGAGAGTGTTCTTTGCTATGTTTGAATAAAATCAGTTCAGCCGTTCAAAAGTTATGGGCGTTTTACTTTTTGTATCGGGGTGTTTTCGCAAGATTTCGTGTCATAATTACGTGTTCAATACGAGTAGATTGCCGATCGAAGCGTATCTAGAGTGCGCACAAGATAAGTCTGCGCGCGGCCAAAATTGGAACTAATCGTTTGTCATTTATGTCAGATGTAAAGAGTGTGTGTTGTATTTCGTGTTTTTATTCATGTCCGAAGTAAATAATCGCCATCATTATGCTAAAAGTAATTTAAAGTGATGGCAGGGATGTTTTCTTGAAGTGAACAAGACAATAACGGGCCTTCGGTACCGTTTTACAAAGATAGAGCCCGCGTTGTTTATTTGACAGGTGACTTTTAGGGATACCACTATACTAAAATTTCCCAAAATTTTCGTACTACCGGTGGCCGACAGTTTTTGGGTGGTACATAAATGTACCAGCGGGACAGGACCAGCATCAAGTAATATAATGCATCACTGTTATTTTGTTTTAGGCGTTTCTGAACGCACCGTTACCCAAATAACTCAAGACGGTTATGTGGCAGCAGCTTCTTCAAAAGTTGTTGAAGAAGAAATTAAAAAAACATTGAAATTGAAGGTATTAGCCACTGCAGGACAATTGTTAGACCAAATTTAACAGTAGGTAATACTAAATATTCAATAAAAGATTTACAATAATTTCGTGATTCTTTTTTCATCATATTCTTAAATTAAAATACTTTAAGTGTCGAGTAATGAAAAATGACTTTTGATTAAATGAAGGAAAAAATATCAGTTATGCTGGCAACATTAAGCACGCCACCCGTCGCGCGCAGACTTATCGTGCGCGCACTCTACCATGTACTAGATAAATTATATAGCATGAAAAAAAATGTGTCGCGGGTTTTTTAAATTTTGAAATTTTACTTGTAAACTTCGAAGTTCAGTATGACAGTCGTCCGTCACGATGTTTTCTTTTACCATTTTGAGAGAAGGGGTGATGAAAACATTGTCTGGGTTGGAACTTGGAACCCACAACCTACCTACACATACAAACAACTAGATCCGATACCACAAAATTGATGCTGCGATAAAAGACTAGTGAGCAGAGGGTGAAAGAATACTAACTAGCAAGCAGGTATCGCGGCTTTCCTCCGGTGAAGCAGACGCCTGAGATCTGGTACTGTACGTTTTCGTAAGGAGAGCTGTGCCGAGGCCTGGCTCTCATCTTCAACATGCGAAGTTTCATCACATAGGCACACATCTTTGGATCGGTATTACCTGCAATACAAGTAATTTGATTCGAATATTTCAAGAAATATGCCCTAATTTAAGTAGGTATATAGTGAAGTCTATACTATGCGCAAGTGGTCTAAAACATTGTATCAGTTCCTACTTACAAGTACATAAAAAATACTAACGCAGAGTACTTGGTGGTTCCCAAAATTTATATTTACAAACTCTTTCGGTTTCGTCTGCCTTTTTATTTCTTTCTTGGCGTTTCTCCAACTATCAATGACATGAAATAAATCGATGAGTAAGTATATTTTAATATAATTTATATATAAATATTTATAATTTATAAATGGTCGTTTCTTATATACTTACGAATTCTTTACTATTGCGTAGGTTCTCATAGCTCTGTAAATAAATAATGTAATGTGAGATTGACCACCAAAAACTTAGATATTTCAACGCAATAAACTTGAAGAAAGAGGGATTTGTATTGCCTAAATATTAACCAGACCCACCTTATACTTAACTATGGATACAAACATACATAAATACACGACTTCTGTACCATAGGAATAGACAGAAACTGTAGAATGCCACCAGCTACGATCCTTAAATGCCATTGTTCAAAAAAGTAAGTTACGTAAGTACAATATATATCTAACCTAAACCTATCTACTATCTATATATATAAAAATCAATTGCTGTTCGTTAGTCTCGCTAAAACTCGAGAACGGCAGGACCGATTTGAATAATTCTTTTTTTGTTATGTTCGACAGAATACAGGGAAGGTTTAAAAGCAAAAAAAAAAAAAAAAAAAAAAAAATTTGGTTGGATAGGGTAGGTAGGTAGAGTAGTGTAGTGTAGGTAGGTAGGTAGGTAGGGTAGGGTAGGGTAGGGTAGGGTAGCGTAGGGTAGGGTAGGGTAGGGTAGGGTAGTGTAGGGTAGGGTAGTGTTGGGTAGTGTTGGGTAGAGTAGTGTAGGATAGGGTAGTGTAGCGTAGGGTAGGGTCATAGAAATATTAAATACAGGAGAAGTGGCAAGGGGGCGTGTCGGTGTCTGCGCGACGTGGTCACAGTGCCCATGTCCAAAATCATGTTTCAAAATATCACAGCGACTGTACTATTTTTGCAATAAATACATTGCTCCTTAACCACTAGCTAAGTTCGTCGCTAAGTGACTGGACAAGCAATGTAAAAATCACAAAACGATACTTTATTAAGCGGGTGCATCGCGTAGTACGGCCGCTGCTTCTTGCGACGAGTTAGTGATGTGATTGTGTAGATGTTTTTGTGTGGGTAAGTTGTACGGAGCATGGTAAATACACGCTGCGTTTGATGAGATAAGGTTTATATTTGATTCTGTAGTACGTTCTGATTTAAGAGTTGCGGGTATGTGCGCGACTGCGTGTCTATTGCTTTTTCTGAACTGCATGTGTAGTAGTTGCCGTGTGGTAGGGGCAAACTGGAGACACAGGTTGCCGATATATTTCGTCTACCGGGCATATCTCCTTGTTTATTATATCTATGGGTAGGGTAGTGTAGGGTAGTGTAGGGTCGGGTAGGGTAGGGTAGGGTAGGTAGGTAGGGTAGGTAGGTAGATAGGGTAGGTAGGTAGAGTAGTGTAGTGTAGGTAGGTAGGTAGGGTAGGGTAGGGTAGGGTTGTGTAGTGTAGGTAGGTAGGTAGGGTAGGGTAGGGTAGGGTAGGGTAGGGTAGGGTAGGGTAGGTAGGTAGAGTAGTGTAGTGTAGGTAGGTAGGTAGGGTAGCGTAGGGTAGGGTAGGGTAGGGTAGTGTAGGGTAGGGTAGTGTAGGGTAGTGTTGGGTAGAGTAGTGTAGGATAGGGTAGTGTAGGGTAGGGTATGGTAGTGTAGGGTAGGGTAGTGTAGGGTCGGGTAGGGTAGGGTAGGGTAGGTAGGGTAGATAAATGTGTGGTGTTTTTATGGCAAAACAAAGTTTGCCGGGTCAGCTAGTAATTATATAGAAATAACTAACTGAAAACCCGAGATTGTCGAGTACATCGAGTACGTGAACATAGAATATATACATGTATTTTCACGAGTTTTCAGGGTTTGTCTCATAGAACAAGTTGTGCTATAATGAATATTATAGTGCCCTGTTTTTAGGTTTTCAGTTATTTTCAGTTCAGTTGTTTTCAGTTATTTTCGAATCGAAATCAAATCGAAAATCTGCTGGACATATCTCCATCCGCTCCACCTAGGGGGAGCATTCCTACGCTGCTTCTTCCAGCACGCGGTATCCACTCCTGAACTTTCAATCCATAAGTGGGTGAAAAGGGGGCAATTTTTTTGTATGAAAAATCTAATTCCTTGGGGATAAAGTAAATAACCATAATACTTTTTTTTAAACTACCCCTAAATAGGTTTAAGGGGTATTAAAGTTTTTTTGAGGAATTTACTGCGCAATCTTAATAACATAAACAAAAAATAAAAAAGAGAAAAAAAATATTAAAAACTCGACCCTCAATGGGGCAAAAGTATTTATTTATTTATTTTTTATTTAGTGTTAGGGGAGGATTTTAATTCGTGGCGGTAACCTAAAATGTATTATTATTTATTATATAGGTAAAATAACGAATCGTCCTAAACTAATAAATTGATTTATACTATGAATTAAACCGAAATAAATCCCTTTTCTACGACCTAACCGTTTACAATATACAATTTGTCAACGGTTAGATCATAAAGAAAATACTAATTTCGGTTTAAATCGTTTAATTTCAGTAAAACGACAATACATTTTGGTTCAACTTACGTGTCCCGCAGTGTAACAATAGTTTATTTTTGGTTGCCTCTACTAACTGCACTTATGAAAGGCATCTGAAGGATAAAATAAGAAATCACGCGAACGAAGTCGTGGGCGGTGTACTAGTAATATTACATACATACATACATAAACTCACGCCTTTTTTCCATGGGGTAGGCAGAAACTACAGAACGCCACCTGCTACGATCCTTACATACTTCTTTTGCTTTACACACATTCATACATCTAGTCATACACTAGTAATATTATAAGTACTAATTTGTAAATGGAGTCTTTGACACGAAGTAAAAGAAGACTCTTCTGTTAACTGCCAAATCATGCATAAAAACTTACTTCTTCACTCCTCAGTTTCAACTTACAGCCAAGAGGTAAAGGTTTATATGCCTTTTTAGGTTTCTTGTTGGTATAAAACCGGACGTACATCTTCTGTAAGTATTCTCCGTATTTGACATCCGGAGTAAAGTATCTTTTAAATTCTAGAAAAAAAAATACTTGTCAGTAACACCATTTCATCAGTAAACATCTTTAGTAGGAGCCTATTATAACTACCAGGGGGATTAATGAGAGGCGACAGGTGCTGGAGAGTTTTGTTCGAATTTCATCTGTCTTACGTCGACAATACCAAACTTACAGTCCAGCAAATTCATCCAGCTCTAGCAAGTATCCATCATGCAGTTACTGGTAATTTCCCCGGCAGGAGATGATAGTTTGACCTTAAAAAAATTTGCACCTCATAATGCCTTGGCGAAAATTGGCGGGTTTGAATGAAAGCCAAGCTTTTCCCTTCTTTCTTAAATATATTTTTAATAAGTTTAACAAAGGTCCTTGAAATCTATTCCAGGCACAAGTCAAGGTACCATTTGTCAGAAAGTGGTATAAACGAATTCATGAAATAAAAATATTGTAAGTTAATAATGGAAATAACTTTCACTCACTTTTCTCACGTTCTATTTCTATGGGTTTATCGTGGTGAGTAACCTTGTTCAATGTTTCTACGCACTCCTCCATATCAATAAACACCAAACACGATATTAGGATCCTGGCGTTCATGTCGTATGCTGAAATTAATAACATACCTACTTAGCAATCACTAAATTACACCCTATATATCCTCCAAGGGATCAGGGGTGTTTGACGTAGCGCAGAGCCATAGACATCAGCCAAAAACAAATCCAGAGCCTGCTTGCCTATGAGAAGTTCCTAAATGAAAATCGAAACCACTAGACTCAATCAATCTGCCTAGCCTTTTCCCAACTACATTGAGGTCGGCTCCCAGTCTTACCGGATTCAGCTGAGTACCAGTGTTTTACATGGACTGCGACTGCCTATCTGACCTCCACAACCCAGTAACTGGGTAATACGATACCCCTTGGCAAGACTGGTGTTAGATCTCCTAGGCTTCTGAATACCCGTAACGACTGTCAAAGATCTTCAAATGATAGCCGGGACCAACTGCTTGACGTGCTTTCCGAGGCACGGAGGAAACTCGGAATGTTGAAATGGTTACACATCCACGGACCGATCTCGTCTAGCGTTGCTTAACCTCGATCGACCCGTGCGGCTGTTATAATTTAGCCACGAGATCCTCCAACCACTAGACTATTGAGGCAAAATACTTTTAACCTATGGGTGAAAATACATATATTATCTGTAACTTGCATGCCATAGTAACGCCTGATGACGTGAATGTTTCACGCTAATTGAAAATGTGAAGGGTACTTCTCCGACGACGAGCCGTCTGCTTTGTATTGATGAGGAATGACTGCTGGACCAGCCCGGACAATAACGACAGAAAACAATCGCCATCTATTATAGTCTTTTTAATAAACGTAGGTGCATTGAGTACAGACGCTGGCATTAACGTGGCCATCTACTAGGCCCAAAATATTCACTCGTTCCACTAGAATCCCCTATTTCAATCCCCCAGGGGATCGTACAGCACTCAATGTTCCACTACGATCCCCTATGCAGGGGATTCTATATGTACTAATGAGTTATTTGCCTTTAAAGTCTCTTCTAAATAAAAAAACCACCTATAAAATAACAATACTTAATACATAGATTTAAAAATCGCTCTACAGAGGGGATTACAATGATGTAAATTAGTTTTTTCTAAAATAAGTTAGATGTTGACAAAAAAGTACCAAAAGCGTTGAAGAATTTCGCAAGTTCGACGAGTGCAGCGGTTCGGTGGCGTTGGGTTCAAGTCCCACCTAAGGTGTTCGGTTTTTTTCAATGTTTTAACTTATTTAAGTACATTTATTTACCGTTTTATACGCAAAATATAAAAAAAAAACCTTTTCTACTTAAAAACCTAGGTCATCGGTCCACTTAGTGGGAGGTCTTCCAACGCATCGTCTTCCGGTTCGCGGTCGCCATTCCAGAACTTTTCGGCTCCAACGGCCATCCGTTCTGCGAGCAATGGCTTTTTTATTTAGAAGAGACTTTAAAGGCAAATAACTCACTAGTACATATAGAATCCCCTGCATAGGGGATCGTAGTGGAACATTGAGTGCTGTACGATCCCCTGGGGGATTGAAATAGGGGATTCTAGTGGAACGAGTGAAAATATTAAAGTTTCCTATCAACTCGAAAAGAAGAAGAACACGTACATGGTAGCAATTCACTCGGTGATCTCTTATAAACTGCTTCGTAGACTTTCCAAAAGAAAACTCCGGGATCACTAATGCTGACTTCCATCGCGCGCATCAATACTTTTTTCGGTATTCTTATCGTTACTCCGAGATCTATTAAATTCTTTCGCATGCGACGAGGTATATCTTCTAATAAGTCTTGGTGAATATCCAATTTAACACGTGCTAGAACTTCCTTCTGCTGAGTCGAGAGTTCGACGTACCATCTAGGGCCAGCTTCCTTATGTAACCTTCTGTCCTTTCTTTTAGCTTGAATATGAGAAAAAATATATTTTAGATTCATTTAAAACCCATTATGCTTAGTTGTTTACCTAATACATACATAAATATATATCTATTTAATATCTAATTAGCCCTTTTTAGGGTTCCGTACCCAAAGGGTAAAAATGGGACCCTATTACTAAGACTCCGCAGTCCGTCTGTCAATGTCTGAAATTTTCACAGATGACGTATTTCTGTTGCCTCTTTAACAACAAATACTAAAAACAGAATAAAATAAATATTTAAGTGGGGCAATAGAACAAACGTGATTTTTTGCGATAATGGTACGGAAACCTTCGTGCGCGAGTCCGACTCCTATTTGACCAGTTTTTTTACTTTTGTGTTCCTGATTATTTGGGCACAGAACCGTTAAAAGGGGCTACCAAAGGATTTAAATATAGGGAGACACTGGTTTTCATCAAATACTTACGGGACCCTTAATCTACGAGTTTTACACGTCCTTCGCTGGTGCTTTTAGAGCAACGTTGACGGCCAGCCCGTGCCGATTCCCGGTGCACTTTGATGATGCACGCGGGCCTTATTTGCGGTTTTCCGTCCTATACAGCGAATAGCCGTAGTGTTCCGTGTTTGATATTTTCATAGGTGGACTACCTACCAAAACTTTAACACTCAGCATCTCAAACTGCATCAAACAAAATCCAAACCTACCTTCGCTATAGTAATGGTATCTCAGATCCTTAAGAAATCGGAGCCATGTTCCAACTTTCTCGTTGTACGGTTTTGTGTCGATATTTTTTTGCATTTCTTTTTCTAGGTAAACCCATACTGGTTCTTTCTTGTCGCCGTAGATGGTCTAGAATTGAAGGTTTAAATAAAGCCATGCTGCTGACAAGACATAACGGAATACTGAGACAATATTTCTCTCTTGGTCGGTCCTTCATGTCTGAGGATCGTGGTCAGCATCAGGGATGCATCTGGAGCGGATGATCTGCCTTCACCGGTTTCGAGTACAATTTAAACTAAATACAAACATAATTTTGTAACTACTTAGTCGTATATTGTACGTCCATTTCTTTTCGGGTCAGACGAAGCGTGACGTATAGCATACCGACGCTGCTATACCTTACGCCTCGTCTGACCCGAGAACCTAACACCTAAACAACTGGCTTCGCCCGCTTTCATCAGATCGAGAATACCCATAAAGTTCTCCCTTATCAAAAAAATACTAGTTTATGTTCTAAAAAGGTCCAATTAGTGGTGAGTTGTAGTATGTATGTGCTTTGCAGGTAACAATCCCACTACACTATTTCCAAACCACTGCAACTGCCGAAAGCCCGAATCAACAGTGGCGACCACCAGAAAAGCGACGAGGCAATGAAGCTCGACGAAGTCCCGGCGAATGAATTTAAGTGTCTTGGATCCCGCAACGAAATTTATCAGAAATGTATAACGGAGGAGTAGAAAAATAAATAAATTTTCACTTCCCTCCATATCAAGTAGTAGACAAAACAAACAAGGCTTAGGTAAGTTCTAATGTTATAGAATTTAGTAGTTAAAAAAACCTGTGTAGGTCGTTCTGTGGCTACCCTAAGCTAGCTTGTTTGTATGTAGCAATGCTTAGCATAGCTTGAAATAAGCAGACGAAGATAATTGCTGAGAACTGAGCTGAAAAGAAGATTACCTACCTTAGTTCGGAGAATTTTATTAACACCAGGCAATACATACTTCCCCATCGTGAATAATTAATAAAATATATTCATTAAATGCTGAAATATTAACTAACACATATTACTAAAATTTTAAATTTTGGTAATCCTGAAAAGAAATCTTGAACTGATTATTCTAAGGGCACATATTATTTTCCTCTATGGCTAAGGGTCCATAGCTTTGTCTATAGACAATATTTATAAGTTGCCAGTTATAAGTTTAGCATTATTTGAGAACTTAATGGATGCTCAATGGATATTTTGTTAACCCTAAGTAAATCGGGCGACGACGCCAGCTTTAGTATGAGTCAATGCATCGCATACAGCGTAGTTTGCGCTTCGCATCGTGCGACGTCCTATTGGCTACGGATTAGCCATGTAATTACGTAACATGCGCGAACTCCTATTTGCTACGGTGTAGCCGCGTAGCATGCGCTACGTATAGAACGACGTCCTATTGGCTACGGATGTAGCCACGTAGCATGCGCTACGTATCGAGCGACGACGTATTGGGTACGGTGTAGCCGCGTAGCATGCGCTACACATCGAGCGACTACCAATTGGCTACGATGTAGCCACGTAACATCCACTACGCATCGAGCGCAGTCATATTGGCTACGGTTTAGCCACGTAGCGTGCGCTGCGCATCGAGTGACGACGACTTCTATTGGCTACGGTGTAGCCGCGTAGCATGCGCTACGTATAGAGCGACGTCCTATTGGATACGGTGTAGCCGCGTAGCTTGCGCTTCGCATCGAGCGACGTTTATTGGGTACGGTGTAGCCGCGTAGCATGCGCTACAAATCGAGTGACTACCAATTGGCTACAGTTTAGCCACGTAACATCCACTACGCATCGAGCGCAGCCATATTGGCTACGATTTAGCCACGTAGCGTGCGCTACGCATCGTGTGACGACGACTTCTATTGACTACAGTGTAGCTACGTAGCATGCGCTACGCATCGAGCGACGTCCTATTGGCTACGGATATAGCCATGTAACATGCGCTACGCTTCGAGCGAAGTCCTATTAGCTACGGTGTAGCAGCGACGTCATGTTGGCTCCGGATGTAGCTACGTAGCATGCGCTACGCATTGAGTGACAAAGACTTCCTATTGGCTATGGTGTAGCCACGTAGCATGCGCTACGTATAGAGGGACATCCAATTGGCTACAGTGTAGCCGCGTAGCTGGCGGTGGATCTAGCGTCATCCTTTTGGCTAAGGTGTAGCAGCGATGTGCTTCGCTTCTAGCGACGTCCTATTAGCTAAGGTGTAGCGGCGAAGCATGCGCTTAGCTTCGAGCGTAGATTTACTTAGTACGGCGTAGCCGCGTATCATACAACATAATATATTATTACAAATCAAATACTACGGGCTCTGGCATAGCCGAGCAGGAAGCCTCGAACGACAGACTTAGGGCATGAATATTGGGATCTCGTAATATCGAAATCTTGGAACGTAATTACCGATATTTCAATTCCAATACTGAGTGATCCATTATCGGAATCTCGGAATCAGAAAAAAAAACCTTATTTTAGCTACTTGTGAAGCGTGGAGCGACATAGCGCGGTTAAGCCGTTAACAGTGGTCGGATAATCTGTTTACTAATCGGGCGCGTATTAACTTAAACTTCACCTCATAAAAAATGTTATATGTGCCTTGATGGCCGGATTCACAGTCCCGAGATTGCTAAAATTGTACTCTTAAAGCTAAAAGCCATTGTACAAAGATATTTTCATTGCTTGGGTTACAGGTATCCGCAGGATTTGAGACGCACGGGATCGGTCAATGTGACGACATTTGGGGGAGGCTTTTGTTCAGCAGTGGACATCTTTCGGCTGAAATGACAATGACGATGATGATGATGATGTATGCTAAGAAAGTTTTGCATACTTTTAAGAGGACTGTTTCGGAACCTATCCTTGTTAAACTTTATTTTTACTTGCTTGGAAACCACCTTCCACTACTAGACTTCATTATCTCTCATTATCATCATCATTGCAGGCAAAAGATGTCCACTGCTGCATAGGCCTCCCTTAGGAGGAGTCGCCATAGTAACCGATAGGTACTTATAATGGATTTATAAATCATTATTACTCACTACACTTATCGGGACTACTACTTTCAGGTAGTATAGTAGCACGGATATAGGTATATAATTAGAGGGCATACAACCTGATTTGAAAATTGGTACTACTTTGCTGTGTTTCATTAAGTCAGGAAACGTGCCGATGTCCAAACATTGATTGAATATGCCTGTTAGGACAGGAGCAATTGCTATTGATCGAAAAACATTTATTTTCTGTGCACAAATTCGGTTGCACCAATTTGTGCAATTATTATAACAAACAGACTACGGCGTAGCCGGGCAGATAGCATCTTGCTTCGAGCTACGCCCACAGAACATTTTACTCTTAGCGACGCCGTAGCATGGTGCATCACATCAATTTAAGCTCCGTACTACGGGTATTGAGATAATATGCGGGCGCACGGTTCGCGCAGTGGTTGAGCGATTGACTGCTGCGCTGCGTGTCGCGGGTTCGATTCCCGCACGGAACAAATATTTATAAGACTTACAGATAGTTGTTCCGGCTCTGGGTGTTGTGTATGTGAGTTTATATGTTTGTAAACGCACCCACGATACAGGAAAAAAAATCTAGTGAGGGGCAAAGTTTAAAAAAAAAAAGTACTACGCAGTACATTATTACCTCAATGACTACGGCAAAGAGTAAAATAATATAATATGGGAGGACTATGGGCTACGGCGTAGACCACAGAGAAACTAATATGGGTAGACGGGCATACATTATTACTTCAATGTGTAGCACTAACTTCGTACTACGGCGTAGCATGGTGAACCTCGACAAGAGCTTTCCGGGTGCGGGGTGTCCATCTGCGTCTTACTACGCGGGCTACGGCGTAGCATCCGAGACAACCTACTACGCCGTAATGATGATGCCAAGCCGTAGCCAGTAAAACCAACGGGCTACGGCGTAGCATCTGCGTCGTACTTCGAGCTACGGTTTAGCAATTGTGCGTTTACCGTGGAGTTGCGGATACCAGCCCGTTGTATGGTCGGGTGTCAGATATAATAAAACATCCCAAAATGTGGTGTAAGACTGCCTTTATTATGTTGATACTATGACTTATATATTGGTTACACACATTGAAATAGAGGTTGCATACGTACTACATCACACCTCCCAAGGCAATATAAAAAAAAAAGTATTCCTTTGCATGGATACTTTTTTTTTTTTTTATATATATAAAACTACGTAATGTGGTTACAAATTTAATGTAAAATTACTGTTTATTATCTACGAGTAATGGTTATGCGTTTGAGTTACTCGCAGGTTTTTTTTTTTTTTTTTTTTTTATATAAGTATATTAATAAACAACTTATAACTAAGATTACAGTTGTTGTATCGCTTGTGTTTACAAACAAGCGAATTGCTTTTTTTTTTTTCCAAACTTATACCTAAGATTACAGTTGAGTTCTGTGTTTACAAATAAAACATGTAAGTACTTTTTGTTGGCACCATTCATTCAGGGCATCACGAGTGCATATCATTTTACAGCCACGATCGCAACGAAGGTCAGTAACCTAGGTATTGTTGCTAAGTATACAATATATTATGACTTTATGAGTAATACAACTTCGTTCTGTTTTTATGAATAACATCAATAATTTTTCCATTAATGTTTACCTCTACATTTGGCGACAAATCTCTAATAACAGTGTAGGGACCAGTATAAAGGTTTGAGAGCTTATTACCAGTTTCATTTTTAATCAATATTTTATCATTTGGTTTATATTCTACAGGTCTTACATATTTATCATATCTGTTTTTCCTTTCTAATTTCGAGTTAATCAAGTTTTCCCGTGCTTCTGTTTGTGAAATCTGTAATCTATATTTAAGCTCAAGGGGATAACTGTCATAATTGTATAGTGGTTCTACTGTTCTTAAAAGGTTACTTGGTAAGTTACATTTCTTTCCATACACAAGTTCGAAGGGAGTAAATTTTGTCGATGAATGTACTGTGGTGTTGTATGCAAAGGCCCAAAAAGGTAACCATGAACTCCATGAGTCTGGTCTTTGATTGATGTGCATTCTTAAAAAGGCCCCTAGGGTTTTGTGAGAATTCTCCAGTGCACCAATGCTCTGGTGATGATAGGCTGTTGAGTTCAGTTTGGAAATATTAAGAATTGTACATACCTCTTTGAATGTCTCTGACATAAACTCCGTTCCTCTGTCAGTAGCGATTTCCCGAGGCACACCGTGCACGAGGATGAAGTTGTTGACGAACACACGAGCGACTTCAGCTGCTGTTCTATTCACTAGTGGAAAAGCGCATACATATTTTGATAGTTCACATTGAAGTGTTAAAATATACGTGCAGTTATAGTAATCTCTATCAAGAGGCCCTACTATGTCTAAAAATATCTTCTCAAATGATGATTGTGCCGTTGTGGTTATTACCATGGGTTCTTTTACCATAACCGTATACTTTTGTTTTTGACAAATAGGGCATTTTTTAACATAGTTATTTATATCCTTTTCGAGACCCGGCCAGAAATAATGTTGTTAAACATTCTTTTTGTGCCTGCGTGGCCACTTGTGGGTAATAAGTGAAAGTCATTTAAAATGACTCTCCGATCTTCTAAATTATCTACTTTTTCTATATTATTTAAAATACACAATCGCGGTCCTTTCCATTTAGTATATCTTTTAACCTCATTAGTTATTTTTCCTAAGAATAAGTTATGGGATTTATTTTTCACGAAACATATTTCATGTATATCATTAACTTTACAGAAATCGCACATCGCTCTCACAAATGCGGCTGGCGTCAGTTGTGATCGAGCAGATGGATTTATATACAACATCATTTTTGCTTTATCATATGAAAATATATTATTTCCCTTATATATTCTATTCGTTTTTTGTAGCCTGTTTAGACTTGTTTTATCAATGAATTGCAGCTCTACTGCATTACTAGGCTTGTTAATTGTTCCCACAATCCTTGCTTGATCTTCTTGATCCGGGACACAGTTGTCTGCGGTATCTTCCGGAATATGAGAAGTTTGTTCTAATCGCTTTACCCGTGCTCGTGTCATTACAAATAAACTTTCGTGCATGTTCTTTAAATCTTTCGATGATATTGGAATTCGAGATAAAGCATCGGCGGCTGCATTTTGTTGACCTTTGACATATTCTATTAAATAGTCATATTCTTCTAAACATAATCTAAATTTGAGTAGTCTACTTGATGGCTCCTTTAAACTAAATAAATATACCAGTGGTTTGTGGTCAGTTACTATTTTGAATGGACGACCATACAAATAGGGTCTATAATGTTTTACGGCCCATACTATAGCCAGGAGTTCTTTTTCAATAGTCGGGTAATTACGTTCAGCTTTGTTTAAACTCCTACTGGCGTAAGCGACTGGCCGACCATTGCCGTTGGATAAAACCGCTCCTATCGCGTACCCTGACGCATCAGTTTGTACGATAAACTGATTTTTATCTGATAAATCCGGATATTGGAGAACTGGTGGTGTAGACATACATTCTTTAAGTGTCTGAAATGCCTTTTGTGCGTCGCTATTCCAAATGAATTCTACATTTTTTCTACACAAAATATTTAAACTGTTTGCAATTTCAGCAAAATTTGGAATAAATTTGCGATAATAATTCGCTAAGGCTACAAAACGCTTTACTTCATTTGTGTTTTGGGGAATTGGATAGTTTTGTATAGCACTAATCTTTTCTGGATCGGGTAGTACACCGTTATCTGTTACGACGTGGCCTAAATAGAGCATTTCCTTTTTAAGAAAGTCGCATTTCATCGGATTTAATTTTAAATTGACACTGCGTAATCTTTCTAGTACTTCGATTAAATTTTTGTTATGATTTGATAAGTCCCGTCCCATTATAATTAAATCGTCCTGATAACATAAACATTTTTCATAATTAAGGCCCGCCATTGCCATTGTCATCATTCGGGCAAATGAGTTCGGGCTTGTCTTAAGACCCATCGGCATTCTAGTCATTTGATATTGACCTGAATGAAAAGCTGTAAATTTCCTACTATCTGGTTCAAGTTCCACGTTATAAAACCCTTGGCTTAAGTCTAAGTGCGTAAAATAAATGCAACCAGAAAGCGAGTCTAATATCTCATGAATATTTGGCAGTAGAAATTTATCATTTTGAACACAGTTATTTAACTTTCGGTAATCAATGACTAGACGCCATTTCTTCTCTCCATTTGATTTCTTTGGTACTAATAGAACGGGACTAGACCATTCGCTATTACAGGGTTCTATTATACCTTGTTCGAGCATGCGGTTAATTTGATTCTGTATTTCCCCTTTTTGTGAATGTGGGAGCCTGTAAGGTTTGCTGTAACTTGGTCTAGTACCGGGTTGTATTGTTATTGAATGTTTATATATAGTTGTCGTAGTGAGTTGGTCTCCTTCGAGATAAAAGATATCGTTATACTTTGCGCATATGTTCCTAATGCTGATTTTTTCCTCCTTATTTAGATGATCTAATTTTAATAAGGGAAGCAGTTTTTTGACTCGTTCTGCATGTTTCTTTGGCTTGTCAAATATACAGATATTATAATCTCTTGCTTTATGTATTTTAGGATTAATGCTATGTACATAAAAATCGTTTTCTGTTGTGTTCAAAATTCTTATTGGTAGCTTTCCGTCCGCGGGGCTTGCTATTGTACTTGCTAAAAATATTCCGTTTCCTATCTGCTCTGCGCAAACTACACAATCTTCTGTTATATCGGTCGTTATGTAATGTGTGCTTTCGGACCTAGCGGGTATAGTTAGCGTTTCGTTATGTTTGGTAATAGGCACACAAATTTCTTTATTGTTATTATACATAACTAAGGAGTAATTTTTGAAGTTAATAATCGAATGATATTTGCTCAAAAAGTCTTGGCCTAAAATGCCACTTGCCTTACAGGGTAAGGATTCAAATACGTAGAATTTATGGCTTAGAATTTGTTCACCTGCTCTTAATTCAAGATAAACAAAACCGATCGCTTCAATTTTTCCACCAATACCATTTACAACAAGTTTTCCTTTTTGGATGGGTTCATTTAACTCAGCAATGTGTTTATATTTTATGGCCGATATGGATGCACCGGTGTCGATTAGCCACGTATATGTAAGATTGTTATGTTTAGAGTGTAATGAAATATGATATATGCTACTACATGACATCATAACGCTTTTATTCACGAAAAAACTCTTCTGAATTATTATTATCATTGTTATTTTCAGATTGATTTTCTCGCGGATTTGAATCTGTCAAAATATGCGTATTTTGTTGCTGTTCCTGGTGAATAGTTGCTTGGTTAAAAAAAATCCTACCTTTAGCTCCACGGTTAAATGTGCCGCGGCCACGAGATCTCCATCCACCGCGACCTGTTTGCGATTTTCGATCATCCCTCCATTCCGCCGGTGGCGTTGATTGTCCTCGTCCTCGTGACATCCCCTGGCCTCTGGAATTCCTATATTGGTAGTAATTGTTATTACGACGCATAAATAAAATGTCTCCTGACGTGGACGGTGTTGAAACTTCCTCATCGATGGCTGCTTGTATGGCATCACTTAAAGATGTAAACTGTCGTGCTGCTATTATTGTGCTTAGTCGACGATTTCTTAATCCGTCGGCAAAACTTTTAATGGCTGATTTTTCGTTAATAGGCTTCAATATATCGAAGCTAGACTCATTGCCTTCAGATTGGGAAATCGTCAAGTCAACAAACAAATCAGTTATTTTCTTACCGTAGTCATCTATAGTAAGATCATTTTGTTTCAAATTGTACAATTTGTGTTGTAGACCTGTTGCTGATTTTTTTGGTAACAGACATGTTTTCATAGC
Source organism: Orthosia gothica (assembly GCA_949775005.1). Lineage (NCBI taxonomy): Eukaryota > Metazoa > Arthropoda > Insecta > Lepidoptera > Noctuidae > Orthosia > Orthosia gothica. The sequence goes on along the minus strand of OX459034.1, from coordinate 27,935,802 downwards.
CTTTACTAACTCATTAACACTGTCATACTTTGCATTAAGTTTAAGTTTAGCAGACTGCGAAAGTCGACTTTTTAAAACAAAATTTATCAATTTAATTTGTCCGTCTACGTCAAGTTCCGTTTCATAGTATTCTACGCCATCAATGAGCTGTTTTGTATTTGTGCCGTCGTCATTTAGAACTGGTAATAAGCTCAAGGCGATTTTTAAATCGAATTTCGCCATATTTTGTTCAATAATTGACTCTTCAGTCGATGAATTATTACACAAATCTAAAATATTGTCATACAGGTTAACAAAATCTTTGTTTAATTTATTAAATTTACATAATTCCTCGTCTTTTAATCCGGTTTTAAGTAGCCTTAAATGGTCTAAGCTCTCATTGAAATTACTCAGCAATTTATCGGCCTCTTTTAGTTTTTTCAAAACAATTTCACCCTTTCGTCTACTTGGTCCTATTTTTATTAAATATATTCTTATCTTACCAAGGTCATTGTATATCTGTAACAATTCGTCATACATAACTGTCCATAATTTTATAGTTCATATACCAAATGCAAGTTCATATCGCGACTATGATTCCACTGTTGCACGCATACACTGCCCATGTTAGAATTACCACACTTTCACATTCATTAGAACACAAAACTCACAAGAACACTAGCCGAATTGTATGATTTGTTACCTACACGCCTCTGTGTTGTCAGGGATTCTTGTTGGAAGCGTGGACCCGACGTTCCTCGCCTGCAGACACGTTACAAGCACCGTCGCGACACCTTCTGGATCGATCCACAGAACGCCTTAAGATGTGTCTCGTTATCTGCTCTCGCGCCCAGGACTCATGACATCTTTTGTAAATTTTAAAGATGGAGTATAGTGCACCGATGAATAATATCGTGCAAATTATTGTTAACACGATACTTATGGCCGATAAATGAAATTTAAATTCCTCTACCGTCGCTGTGTTTTTAGCGGCGCTATTTTGATTGAGAAAAACCTCCTCATTAGTTACTTTTGAGTTGCACATTTTTCAAAGTCACTTTTAATATATTTTTCACTTAAACAGTTGCCACACTGAGCAAAACCGATACTAATCGCGTACATGATTCAAGCCCTGTTTAGTGGCAGGGTCGCCATGTATGGTCGGGTGTCAGATATAATAAAACATCCCAAAATGTGGTGTAAGACTGCCTTTATTATGTTGATACTATGACTTATATATTGGTTACACACATTGAAATAGAGGTTGCATACGTAACCTAACCTAACCTAGCAATTGTGCGTTGTAATAAGGGCTACGTCGTAGCATCTGCATTGTGCTACGGGTTACGGCGTAGTACGTGCATCGCATGGATCATCGTTTTATGGGCTTTGGAGTAGCATTTGTGTTAAGTATATAACATATAAGTTAAGTTGGGTTGGTGTCCGCAACTCCACGTCTTAGCGCGTATTTTGCGTACGGAATGAATAATATAACAGCGTAAATAACATCCATTCAGGCTAATATCAGCTGTGAAAGTCCATTGCATTGCATTGTCCCTTACTACATCTGACTCATTTTTTTGCCCACTTAGTCAAAGAGGAAAAAAGGATTAAAATAAAAGATTTTGTTATTATAGTATCTGTTCATTTATTGTAATAATTAACTACACTTATTTATGTTCCTTTCCATAACAAACATTAAGATAAAAAACAAAATAAATGATGCCTATGCCCATTCGGCATTTATTTTATGATATCAGCTATTGTTGTCCCTTTGATAATTGGAATTATTTTGAGGATCCCTCAGTACTTCTGATATGCATATTTTTAGTTTTTTCTAATATCTCCTTATAAGGTGGATTTATGGGACCTTGTACAGGCTCTTTGTATTCATATGACGTTTGGCCTTCTAGCAACAGTGGATATGAAGTATCAGAATCATAAGCACTTAAATCTCCACAGGCATTAAAAGGCACTATGAACCTATTAGGACCTGTGAACTGATTGAAATCACAATATTTGTGATCTAACAGTGGATTCACCATGTTCGGGATATATCCTTCAGGTGGCTGATAGTTTTGGCAGACAACAAAAGCTTCTATACTGGAATTCCTTGAACTCCTTGGTTTGGAAACTGTTACATACTCAAAAAACTGCTTAAGCTGTGAGTATAAAAGAGAAACATCTTCCCCTCTAAATATTTTAGCCACAAACACTCCACCAATCTTTAACACATGCGTTGTTATATTGAGTGCTGCTAATAACAGTTGGGATTGTACATATTCATCAATGTCATGTAGTCCTGTTACATCTGGAGCTCCATCGCAAACTACTAAGTCCGCTTTAAGTCCTTCAAATTCCTGAATTATAGAATTTGCAGTGGAAAGTTTTGTAATGTCACCCTGTATTTGAATTACACCAGGTAAAGCCGCCATGGCCTGTAAGTCCACAGCAACAATTTTGACATCGTCAACACTATTGGCATTCTGTCGCAATTTTTTTGTCAGCACCTGGCTCCAGCTGCCAGGAGCCGCGCAGAGGTCCACGGCGCGTGTTACACCATTGAATATATTGTGTTCTTCATTAATTTGTAATAGTTTAAAAGCACTTCTTGCACGCCAGCCTTCTTCCTTAGCTAACCTATAATATATATCCCTTTTGTCTTTAGATGTTTTGCCCATGGTTGCTTAGTTTAAAACTATCGTAAATATAATCGCAAACCAGTTTTCTGCACCAAAAAACCAATGTCGAGTAATAAATTGCTTTAAAATAGGCAGCGCAGCTTTTGCTACCAATCCGTCGCAGACGTACACAGTGTACACACTTCTATTATTAATTTTATTATTTTCTTTGCAAATTGCAAAAACACTACACATGCACCTTCTTCTTCTTCAAGGTTTGACAATTGACATTGACAGTTTGACACAGACATGACATTAGGATTTTGGGGTTGACAAAGTCAACATTGACAGTCACAGCAAAAAGCTCTAAGTGCTTGATTTTTCATTTAGTAACGCTTAGTACTCACAAGCGGCGTGTTTGTATTCATAAAAACAACGCAAAAGTATTAACAACAGAGAAGAGTAGCGGGTGGCGTCTTAGAGTTTGTGCCTACCCATGGGAAAAGAAGCAATGGCTACCTCAGTGAAGCTAGAAGAATATTTGCTGCCTCAAACCCGCCGCCGCTTACTTATTTTGTGCTTATACAAGTCATACATACTCCACAAAATTAAGAATGTGTAATTTCTTTTCGCAGTCTAATGCAAAATAGAGTATTGCTTTAAAGCCTTAGTAGCCAGATCAAAAATTCAAAAATAAGTTTCAGATTGACATATGTATGAGAATGACAAGTAGCCGAAAAATGGAAGGAATGACAAAACCGCTGTTTTGTTGTACTTCTTCTTTCTTCTTCTTCTCCAGTCTAGTCTAGCTAGTTCTTCAAGTTCGAGGATTTTGTTGTCCTATTTCGGCTTTCACTTATATTCTAGCTTTTATGAAAAAAAAAATGGTTTAGTGATTGGTCTTTCGAAAAATCCCGAGGCTTTTCCGACTTCTGACTGAGTCCAGAAGTAGCCTTTATAATCATGGAATACTTCAATGGTTCCAAGAAGTTATTATTATTTATTTTAGAAGACTGGAAATTACTATTATTCCTTACCATTTTATTCGCCTTATACTTTTACTATACTAGCACTTTTGACTTTTTTGAAAAGAAAGGTATCCCCTATAAGAAACCAGTGATATTGTTAGGTAATCTAGGACCCAGATTAAGTGGTAAACAATCATTTCATGAATTTCAATTGGAAGCATACAATAACTTTAAAGGAAATCGGTATGGAGGTATGTATGTGAGCTTTGGAGAATTAATTCTAAACTAAACATTTTAATAGGTAATTACTTTTATTATGTGATTGAAATTACTGAATTCTGTCGCATCTAGTTTATTCTGTTTAAAGCCATGAAGCGGAACAAAGGTTTTTGTTTTGTCAATATTGTAGATATGGGTAAAAACAAACCACGGTATGCTAAAAAGCTATGTTATTTAAATCTGTTCATAATACAATTATTAATGCTGAAGTCGACCAATTGTTGAATGAAAAAAGTTTTAGCAAAGTATTTGGCTTTGTTCCATAGCATACCATTTACAATATATACATAAGTATTATACCAAAATGTTTTTCATAATGATTAATTAAGTAAAAAATCTTTTTGCATTATGCAGGATTATTCGAAGGGAGAAGACCCCTTTTAACCATCATGGATCCAGATCTAATCAAGGCGATAACAATACGTGATTTTGACCACTTTACTGATCGCATCACTTTGAATGCTATTGAGCCCAAGTTCTGGAGCCGTTCTCTTCTCAACTTAAAGGTATTTTTCATAAATTTATTTTTGTTCACTATTTTTTGTTGTTCAATTAAAATCAGGTGGGATGTGGGTTAGACGTATATTCAGAAAAACATAGCGACTCCGCGTGGTAATAATAATATTCTTATAAAATATCTGGTAAATGCTTTATAGCTGAACACTCGAAAAGATCTCTACAGAAGACATGACACGACAACCGCCGTCACTAACTTATTTGAATTTTGACAGTGCTATTGATTGAAAATAAATACTGCACATAAATTATTCTGTGCAGCCAGGACTTAAAAGAGTTTGATAATCAAACCTCATTCCAACACACCCCCTCAATCAATTGCACATGCTAAAATCCTTACATCTTAACAAACACCTTGCATATCCTAAGGTTCCCACTTCAACAATATACTAAAAACAATAACACTTCAATTATCCTATAATAACTCCCACTCAATTAATCTAAACATCAATCTAACATAAGTATCAATAAAAACATATCATCATATTTTATTATTTCTACTAATCGAAAACATACAACATCCAATATTAAATATCTCAAAAATCTACCTAACTACAAACATTTCTTTAATGTTCTATAACTCCTACTTAACTTCATTATTACAAAACTCCTACTCAACTTCAACATTACAAAACTCCTACTCAACTTCATCATCACAAAACTCCTACTCAACTTCAACATTACAAAACTTCTAACTCAACTTCATCATCACAAAACTTCTACTCAACTTCAACATTACAAAACTCCTACTCAACTACATCATCACAAAACTCCTACTTAACTTCAACAACACAAAACTCCTACTCAACTTCAACATTACAAAACTCCAACTTAACTTCAACATTACAAAACTCCAACTTAACTTCATCATTACAAAACTCCTACTCAACTTCATATTCTCCTACTCGACTCATCATATTTTCCTACATAACATTATCATCAACACAATAACCAAACAAAGATATAGAAAACTTAAGTTTCCCATTAACTTCATGAAAAATAATATTAAACTAAATAAAAGATATGCTTGGTTGAGTTTATTGTTGACTAATAAATAATGATTAATTTACAATTTACGTCACACCCCCTTAAATTGATCATAATTTTGGCAAAACCTTAATTCTTTTAAAAAAAAATTCTGCTGAAAAATATAAAAGTAAACTCAACCAACCCTTTTACTGATATCCAGACCCCTTAAGTTTACATTACAATTCAAATATTTTCTTTATCTTAGAAAAAATACACACCCTATCATTTACATGCTTTATAATAACACAAACCCACATATCGAACGAAAAACACTCATAATTACACTTTAGCCACTGATTTTATACACTGATTTTATCACCAAGGCACACATTTTTCTTCCTTCTTGACATCTTTCAAACTTTCACTTGTTTAAGCTTCATTTCTTCCTTTTTTATTTTTATTCTTTTCGGTGATAATATTGTTGTATAGATCATATTTTCCATGCTTCCACTGCGCCACTCTGCTCGTCATTCTTCATTAGGTACAACGCGTTGAGTTTTCGAATCTCAAAACTCTCAAACATATTCTTGGTCTTATTTGCGCAGTGTGTGAAGCGTGCTGGGCCCATAACCTGTTGTTCAATTAAAATCAGGTGGGATGTGGGTTAGACGTATATTCAGAAAAACATAGCGACTCCGCGTGGTAATAATAATATTCTTATAAAATATCTGGTAAATGCTTTATAGCTGAACACTCGAAAAGATCTCTACAGAAGACATGACACGACAACCGCCGTCACTAACTTATTTGAATTTTGACAGTGCTATTGATTGAAAATAAATACTGCACATAAATTATTCTGTGCAGCCAGGACTTAAAAGAGTTTGATAATCAAACCTCATTCCAACATTTTTCTCCAGGTTTAATGACTATTTGATAAAATTATATACTTAAATTGCATTGTTCACCATTCATACTATGTTATGTAATTTAAAACCTTTAAAGTAGTTGTCTGAGTTGAGGCCTAATATTTTGTGCTTAGTTCTATCAGCTGAGAAAGGGATGTCTGTCATAACAACATAGCTCGAGCAAAATCTACTAACGCTAAACCTAAAAAATACTAACTTATTGATTTTCCACCTCTTTCGATCAAAACGCAGACACACTAAAAATACACAGCACTAAATGCAATGCCACTACAACGGTACCCGGCCCTGATTTCAACTGTAGCTGTAACAATATCATCAGAGCTGACAGCACAAAATACCTGGGTGTCATAATTTATCAGAACCTGTCCTTGAAAGCACAAATTCAAATACTCGCAAAAAGATACGCAAATTCATTTACGTCGCGAAACTTACGAACCAGCAGTCCTAAGAATATCTGCACCCAGGTGTACATCTCTCTGTGACAATCGGTACTGCAGTACTGCATTGATGCCTGGGGTGGCGCCGCCAAGTCGTGGTTGCTGCAGCTGAAACGGGCTCAGCATGCTGCCCTCAAGATGCCACTGATGATCTATACAGGGAGGCTGGGGTATTATGTGTGCGACAACTATTCATCCTAGGGTCACTGCCGAATTTCCAACTATTAAAACCCTATTTGTGACCCTATTTGCAATTTTTTATTTTTAGTTTGTGACTTAAATACTGACACAATTTGGATTGCCGGTTTTAGGTTTGAAAGTCAGTTAAAGCAAGAACATAAAAATGTATAGCAAAATACTATTTATACTCATATTTCAGGGATCAGAATGGAAAAGTGTCAGAAGCACATTGACACCAGTCTTCAGTTCAGCACGTCTAAGAAATATGCTTCCACTCATACAACTATGCTCTAAGCAGATGGTTGAATTTTTGAAGCAATATGGTGAGTTTAATAGTATTGTAGTAATGATAATACAAAAAAGGTGATAAGGGTCAGTAATAAATATAATAATATAATTCATTTAATTATATTGAGATATGGTAGTCACATACACAATTTTGAACTTACACTTTAGACAAAAACAAACTCTTCGTCCATATTACAAAAAGCGGTTTAACAAAAACCAAGTTATAAACCTTGTTTACACCATACATTATAGAGGTTTAAACCTGGGTTTTTGTTAAACCACTTTTAAGGCAGGCTTTTAGGCACAATGGGTCTCCAAAAAAAAAAAGCATTTTTGTAAAACTCCTTCAAAACTATCAAAGTTTATCAAAACTAATAAAGCATACCATACATATTTAAATATCTAGATTGCACAATGCTATCTTGTAGACTTTGTTCATAACTAGGAACATTATCAGACACAATTTATTAATAACTTTGCCATTCCCAAACAAAGTCCAGTCCAGTTTATTTATTCAAGCAGATAAAACGGTTGCTATCTATGTTTAATTAATTATAATATATTAATAGTGGCCGGCTGGGGTTGGTCTTAATTTTTTACAAATTTGTACTTTACAAAAGTTCAAAAACGCATAGCTTATGATGTTTAGAGTAAAATTAGAAAAAAGTTTTTCACGTGCTGCGCAGCCGGCACAAGTGTATCGAAGTTGCAAATTTCGATTTACACTAGGTACCTTAACAGTACAAGCGGCGATCGCAAGATCCGGCACATGTTCATAAAAGTGATGCTAAGTTCCGGAAAATCGTGGGAAGCGCGTTGTCGAAGCCGTCCTGCCGCCCTTCGAAGCTTGGCTGAAAACAGAGGAGCTCATCTCCTACAGGATCAGTCAGGCACTGACCGAGCAAGGTTGCTTTGATGAGTATCTGAATAGGATTGGGCGAGACACCACGGCAAATTGCCACCACTGCAGAGGTGACCTTGACTCTGCACAGCACACGCGCGAGGAGTGCCCAGTGTGGGCCTCTGAGCGGCAGTTCTTAGTCGCCAGGATCGGGCGACACCTGTCTTTTCAGCACTTGTGAGGGCCATGCTGTCAGAGACACAAAACTAAAAGGAAATGGCCTCCTTCTATGAGACCGTGATAGTCTATAAGGAGGCCGCCGAGCGGGATCGTGAGAAGGCCGTTCCCACTCGGAAAAGAAGGCGTCGGGGAGCCAATCGCCTCGATGCAGCACCCACTGCCTTTTCAACGCGAGGGACTTGCAGGCGATCGAAATGCTCTTCGAAGCCCCACCGACCATCCAGGGTTAACCCAAGACAGTTAATGTATCGAACCACATGAGCTTGCGCATCTCCAACTGTCACTGGCGAGCTGGGTGGCTATCTGCCCCTCTGCAGTTTATGGAACCATAGCCTCAGTTTTATGAGGCGCTACTTACCTACTCATAAGTAAATAATACGCACTTAATTCGATTTAACTCAAACATAGCCTCCGATAATTATTACATTCACAACTATTTTTTGCCTTTGCCTAGTGTGGGCCACAGTTTAAAAAAAGTCCCGGAAGTTTTTTGAGTCCCAGTCCGACGCTGTAATCTACTACGGGATGTGTAATAATACAGTATGTTTTTTTTTTCAAATCAACTGGTTCGATTCCTTGTTAGAAATATTATTTTTCAAAAAAAAAACATAGACTCCTTTGAGTGTGTTTCGCTAATCTCACGGTTTTGGATTTGACTATCCACGCCCATTTGGAAAACTCACCCTCATGATATAAAATCATATTAATTTTAACATATTTTTTTTTTATAATTTACAGATAAGAAAGACATGGAGATGAAGAAAACGATAGGGCACTTTACGTTAGAAGTAATTGGGGCATGTGCGTTTGGAATTAAGGGTGATGCTTTGTCAGATGAGAAATCTCACTTCTTTAATGTTAGTAAATATTACTGTTTTATGTCTTTCTACTTACTTTTAAGGAGGTGCCTTGAATGGTAAATACAATTAAAAAGAACTAAAATAAAGACAAACAAAGTTCCAATGTGCTGCTAATAAAAGTTAAATTAAGAGATGAAAAGATTACAGATAGACTGTCTCGTTTGTCTGTGTCCCAGCAGTAGAAACATTAAAAGGGTGATGATGATGATGATTTGTTAAGATCACTTAAAGTATTTGGACTTTTTTGTATTTATGAAAAATAATCTTTCTAGGTGGCTGAGAAGTTTGACTACATGCCTTTATATAAAAGACTGATGTTATTCTTCATCCTTATATTTATGCCGAAACTGATAAAGGTTTTAAACTTTTCTTTTCTGAATTTGACTTCTGCAAAAGAGTTAGTAAGGATTTTGAAGGCGGCAAAAGCTGAGCGACGAAAATCTGGCGTTAAGTAAGTTATTTATGTAATATTACTAGCTTCCCCGTGGTTTCATCCGGCAATTAGTTTGTGAGTTTTTAAACGACTTTGCAAAAAGGACGAGGTTTTATATTCGACTTTGTTTTTTATGTTTTTGTTTGGCTCCTAAGGATTTTAACTTAGTGCTAAATAACGTGTAACTTTTCACAAGAATTCGAATATCCAATGCTTAATGAATTTTTCAAATCAAATCCGAGTACCTATACATATAGTATCTCTAGAAATAATATCTAGTTTTTTCAAAGAAACCAGAGAATACAGATTCAAATATCTGGCGGGTTCAAAAAAAGAAAACATCATAATGATTAACAAGTCCTAGCTACTAAGTACAATAATTGTTTTTTTATGCAACTTAATTTTTATTTGTTTACAGAAAAAATGATTTCCTGCAAATCTTGATTGATTTCTCAGAGAAGGAAAGAACTGAATCCGAAAAAACTAAATCTGATTTTCGTAAGCCATTTTATACTTATTCATACTTTGAATCAGTACTGAATTTTCTACGCAAGTCCATTTAAAAATTAACCTTTTGTGAAATGTTTCAACTAACCTAGCTAAAGAAAGTACCTGGCACCTAATCTCATTAAAATAATAATAACATAGCTTTAGTTTGTTTACAGGTTACCGTGTATTTATTTGCACACACATAATAAAAATACGCCTCTAGTTTGTTCAGGGTCGTATTTGTAATAGTCCTTGCAAAACACGACAGCTTGACAAGTGATTTCTATGAACTACTAATTACTAACTAACTACTACTATCGCTTACCATCAGGTGAGATAGTGGTCAAGCGCGAGCCTATAATTTATAAAAAAATAAAACTTATACGTTATCGTAGAACCATGATACCCACATACTGTTATTTTTTCCAGATCTAGACGACGACACCGTAGACGCGCAGTTGTTACTGTTCCTGATCGCTGGTTACGAGACCTCGAGTACCTTGCTGTCCTTCGCTATTCACGTACTGGCCACGAAGCCTGAGCTGCAGGACAAGCTGCGAGCCCATGTCACGGAGATGACTGAAGGAAAGGAATTGGACTACGATCTCCTTGCGCAGCTACATTACCTTGATGGATTTTTGTTGGGTAAATAAAAAGCCACCACATTTATAACACGACACAAGAACAACATAACACAACAACAACATAACACAACAACAACATAACACAAAAACAACTTAACATAATATTAACATTTTCTGATTTTAACAGTTATAAAGTAATAATAGTAACATATAAATATTATATATCAGTTATGTATTATGGTAGAAACAATTATATAGATCACACTCGTCATTCTTAGTTTTATTATACCACGATTTGGAATAACTGATACACATATACCTACTTTAATCGAGTGGTTAACTGCGTTGCATACAATTGAATATTAGATAGCCATTCGGATTTGTCCAGCATTTCTTGCGATTACTTATTATGTTTTAAGCATAGAAACTTATTAAGCAGATTATGAGATTTAATTGCATTGAGTAGGTATCGTTTATAAATGGCTTCTTACAAGCTTTAAGCATAACACTTTTCAAAATGCTGGTTATATTTTCACTTTTCAAGTGTATGTACATGTACCTATTTCAAATCTGTGCTTATTTTTTCAGAAACATTACGCCTGTTTCCTCCACTAGCCAGAGTCGATAGAGTTTGCACAAAACCATACACCATACCTGGATCATCTATACAGCTGGAGCCTGGCAATGTAGTTGCCATACCTTTGTACGGCATTCACATGGACTCGGAATATTACCCAGAGCCGAAAGAATTCAAGCCAGAACGATTCATGAATGAAGACAAGAAAGACAGAGCATCTCATTTATATCTGGCTTTTGGTGCAGGTCCTAGAAATTGTATAGGTAAGCATTAAAATAAGTCAGCCTATAAATCTTGTTCAAAATAAGCGAATTTTCAAATAATATGTTGTTAAGGTTACACTAGTCGAAAATACTTCCATACAAACGTAGTCTAGAGATTACTCCACTGTTTGACGATGTACGTTCTTAATAAATATCAATTTATCTCATCATTATCTAGTCCTGTATGGAAACAAAAATGTAAATAAAATATATATTTGAAAATTATGAGCGTCGAAAGTACCATATTTCAACACTAATTTTAACGCATCTTTGGGCGGAAATAAATACCATAAGAAGAAAGAAAATTGCAAAACGGCCTCAATACAGGGATAGATTAGTAGTTCGACAATGCAAATAATGTTATTTAGAAAATATAAATTTAGTTGTTTTTTCATGATATCTAGACTCCCAAAGATCTGTTTATAAATTTCGCGCGCTCGTTTTCGTCCTAAATCATCATCCATTTTGCTACAAACTTGCAAAAGTGCAAATTCGTACACGAACTAGCTTCTTACTACTCATCACAGCAACTATTTCTTTCGCACGTGTTTTCGGATAAGATAGCATGCATTGTAACCCCGCGCTCAAAATAGTTCGTGCCGTCGACTAGTTCAACCTAAAGGCGTGAGATAAGAACTGTGATTACACAATTTTGTCTCGCCGGGCGTTTAGGCCAGCGATTTCACAGTCCCGAAATTCTCAAATACATAATAATTATGTAACACGACTACGTCACCTATTTAATTAAAATATACTTATATTTTATATTATTTTCTTATTACAGGTCTGAGATTCGCGATGCTATCAGCGAAACTGGCGATGGTTGAACTCATCAAGAACTTTAAATTCTCCACGTGCGAGAAGACGGTTGACCCCATTCAGTTTGATAAACGGTCTCTGTTGCTGAAGGCACAGGGAGGTTTGTGGGTCCGCATCGAAACATTATAAGTACTCCACTACTACACATGACCGTAAAATAATCGTGGTTCATATTTTTTGCACAATTAATTCGAATATTTAATATTAAGTATACCATTAGTAGGTGTAGTGTGCATTTAAAAAAAGGTGATTACTGAAGTACAAAAAATTTCCAATGATAAGACGGTTCCTAAAATGTAACCAAATATATTTATTTAAAGAGAAGATAGTGGTGATATTAACAAAACATTGTGCATTTTTTGATGATAACATGTCGGCTTTAGGCAATTTTGAGTTACGTAATTTTAAGATTAATTAAAAAAATTATAAATATACAAAATGTAAACTCATGCAGAGAAAATAAGCTAGCTAGGTATATTTTTTGTATTTTTACTTTCGTTTCCCAGTGGTAACGGCCGCGACTTACAAGTTGTAGTTTGTGGGTTCGAATCCAGGCAGGCGCGTTACATGTAAATTATTTCATCACAACTGCTGTCGAAACGGTGAAGGAAAACATCGTGAGGAAACCACACCGTTGGAACCAAAAATTTCTCGTGGCTAAATAATAACAGCCGCACGGGTCGATCTTCAAGGTTAAGCAACGCTTGCTGAGCTCGGTCCGTGGACGGGTGACCATCTTTACATAGCGAGTTTCCTCCGTGCCTCGAAAAACACGTTAAGCTGCTGGTCCCGGCTATCATTTGAAGATCTTTGACAGTCGTTATGGGTAGTCAGAAGCTTGAGATCTGACACCAGTCTTGCCAAGAGGTATCGTGTTACCCAGTTACTGGGTTGTGGAGGTCAGATAGGCAGTCGCTCCATGTAAAACACTGGTACTCAGCTGAATCCGGTAAGACTGGAAGCCGAGCAAAGCATATTTGGGAATAGGCTAGGCAGGATGATTAACTTTCGGTTAGCAATGGGTATAAAATAGAGTAGTGGACAGGAATTGCAGATGAAACTATACATTAGGTATTTTATCAAGGTATTTTTATAAATCCTGCTATAAACAAATTTTTGGAATCATTGATCCCTAAACAACTACATTGTTTTACAATGCATGTCCTCGAAAAGAGCGGTTTTCCAAGCAGCCAAACTGTGCGGAAAGTGTCACTTTTTTTCACTAGTGCTTTTTACTTTCCTGTACTTTTTTAATTTTTAACTTCAACGTCAGCCCGACGCATAGAGTTTTTATCATTTGAGAAAAGTTTTAAAAATTAGTTATGTACAGATTATCATTCATATAAAAGGTAAAATAAAACTAATACGACATTTTAGGCGTTTTTAATTACTCTAGATTTAGATTTTGATCAATAAATTAATTTAAAATATTCATTAAATATGTTTGGCAGAACGTATATTTTGCTCGTGCCTTATTGTGTTACGATGTGACAGCTTTTCGCACATGCGCAGTAGATATGCCCGAGGAGGAGGAACTATTAGTTAATCTGTGGATATGCTGAATGCGCTTGAATAAGCCCGCCATTTTATTAATTTCATTTTATTAATTTATTTATTTTCTCGCACAATGCATAGTAAAATGTTGTATGATACACGTACGTAAGATGATTTCCGACTTGTGTCGATTTATCCACTCACTCGCTTCGCTCGCTCGTGAATAAAATTGCCACTCATCGGAAATCACCTACCTTCCGCACTTGTAGCATAAATAACTATTATGGATCAAAACCAATAATCTGAAACTAAAAATGCTAAATAAGTACATGTCATGTGATAACACAGTGCCATAAGGTTTAGTGACCTAGTAAAAAAACACCTCGCACTTAAATTACATATTGTGTAGTTTATAAAAGAAAACACAAGATGTTCTTGCCGATACTGTTATGAGAAAGCATTTGTATGTTCTAAAATAAAAATGTTTTAACCAACCTTCGTTTATTATTATGATCTGTTTTTAGGAACCCTGTTTAGGTTTCATAGATAAATAATAGTAAAAAAAACACGCTTTAATAGAAAATCAAACTAAAAGTAGAAAATAAATATAAATTAATATCCTTAAATTAATAATTAATAATGTGAATAACAAAAAAAAAAAATATCGTGGGGTGCTTTTTAAGATATTTTCAAAATGACTACCACTATACTAAAAGCTGAAGAGTTTGTTTGAACGCGGTATTCTCAGGAACTGCTGGTTGGAATTGAAAAATATTTTTGTGTTGGATAGTCCATCACGCTGCTACCAATAAGAACGGAGCATAAATGAAAAATGTTGCAAAAACGGGCAAATTTATTTCTTTTTAAGAGCTTCCAATGCGTGCGCTGCGTAAACGGTTTAAGTTACGCAAATATCATGTGTCATGGAATTGTTCCTCTTTAAAAGTTCTAAAAAAAAGTCCGTGACAGCATATGTCTATCTAATACGATTGACTTACTAGAACCCTTTTTTATGGAAATCAAAATTTGTTCATTTGCGAAGGAGTTTTATCAACATCTATTCTAATTTAAATATTATAAAGCTGAAGAGTTTGTTTGTAGGCTAGGTAGGTAGATAGAGGCCTGTTGACGGGAGCGAAGCCGCGGGGGTCAGCTAGTAGTTTTATAAAAGACAATTTATTAATACCTCCCTGTGATGGGAGTGGGTAATTAGCGTGCCTACTGTCTTTCCTGGAAGTGATAGATGTTCTCAGGCTCCCTCTCCGGCACAATTAGTTAATATGTGTACCTACTTGTTGCATGGTAGTACCGTGTGGTAAAAAAAATATATTTAAAAATAACAAAAAATTCGACTGCTTAAAAAGCAAACTAAAAAGACGCAAACAAGACGAAAATCGTGCTGTGCAGTCGGAGGATACATATGCGCGAGCTGGCTGAGCAAAACCAGATGTATCATCCGACTGCACAGCATGATTTTCTTCCTGTTTACGTCTTTTTAGTTCGCTTTTTAAGCAGTCGGGTTTTTTGTTATTTTGTAGTGCGAGGTAGTGGTCAAACGCGAGCCAATCGATAATAAAAAATTATTTACAACTTTAGTTTTTTTTTTTAGAGTTAGGTACACTTAAACATATAAGTGTTATATATTTTTGTAATCAACACTTAAAACCCTTCATTTTGATACCCCACACGACGGGATTGGAAGAAAAAAAATTGGGCCCCCACAATATGGCGCCCAAAATCCGCCATTTTTTTATTTTGCAATTTTAATGTAGCCAGTATCACTTGCAAGGTTAAGACGAATCGATTGACGTAAGAATCATTAAATTTCGGCCAACGCGTTTGGTCTCTAGAACGTCATAAAGGAACAAACTTACATATATGGACTGATATACACATTATCCTCCTTCGGCAGTCGGGTAAAAATAAGCCATGCGCATGTCTTAGCACGCGCCTTGGTACTTGGCACAAAGAACTACCGGATATCGGTTAAAAAATCGCTAATCCTGAAGAACCTGGTGAGGAGATTATTGCATGACCATCAGTCAGTTTCAAATTAATACGACTTATTAAAGGGGGGCTGAAAATGACGTTCAAAGATGCCGTTACATAGATACATACCAAGATAATAGAAGCGTGTAAATAAATAGCCGCGATCTCGGTAAAATGGAACCAGGTGAGAATTTTATTGTGGTAGATACCTATTGATTACCTCAGCGAAGCTGCCTGCCAAATAGGTACTCCAAAAAATTGTTTTACAAGAAATAAACCGACATCTAAAGAAAAACTAAAAAGAGCATTATTAACTTTCGTTTCAGAAGTCGTTGTTGAAAAATGATAAATATAAAGCCCTCGCCAAACTTCTTGGCCGCCCTGAAGTTGGTTTACCGGATGCGCGAGGCACGAAACGGTGCTGATTTTGTATGAGATTTCCTTCTGCGCAACCATTGTAGCCAACTTCAGGGCGGCCAAGAAGTTTGGCGAGAACTTATACAAGTGTAACCAATGACATCGATTTCCGAAACTTATTTATGCACTTTTTAGTGTTTTCTTTAGAAGTCAGTTTATTTTTTGTGAAAATGTTGCAGATGTCTCTTTTTAGTTCTAGTACCCTATCAAAAAAGGAAGCAATTTCTATAGATTTATAGTCAGGTACTCAGGTACTTAAAGGATTGACAAAACATCCCTAATAACTTACACATTCGTGCTGTTTGTCGCTAAGGAGTTCGGTTGTATGTTCCGTAACTTGAAAATTGCTGAACCGATTTTGATGAATCTTGCACTAACTTGTTCCCTATGTTGTGCTCAGATCAAATAAAAAGTCTTTTTATTTGATTTGAGATGTTGAGCGATACTTAATCCAATAAAAAAGAATGATCACGATCCGATAAATAGTTTCGGCGAAATACGTGGACAAACATAGGTACATATACGCTTATGAAATTTGGTACACATGTTTAGAAGCCCATAAGTATAGAGTAACATACGTAAATATTAACCATTCCAACAAGAAAACATTAATACGTGTCGAATTGAAGTCGGTAAAAATCATAAGAATGTGATCTTTAACCGCATTATTACAGAACAAGTGACTGCATAAAAATAACTAAAGGCTTATGTAGCCAGGTCACTAATTAAAAAAGAGACAGAATGAATGAATGACATATGTCAATGTTATTAATGTCATAGCAATCAAACATTTTACGAACAAGTTTGTTTATTGTTAATGTCAATATCATTATCTTATTAATTTAGGTGCGGAACGGAATATTTGTGTGCGGACGGACCTACGGAAGATTCGGTTAATAGTAAAAAAAGTGGAATGACAAGATAGTTTTTGTTGTGTTGTGCTTGTTGTTCGTGTTCTAGGACTTTGTCCTATTTCGGCTTTTTCTTCTAGTCTTGCCGTAACTTTGTTTTCAAGAAAACGTATATTTATTTTATCTAGAAGTAATTAACAGTTTAATATTTGTGTTTCGAAAACTTCCGAGTAATTCTTGATTTCTGAGTGAGCTCAGAAATAGCATCTAATCATGGAATACTTCAGTGGCACCAAGAAGTTATTATTATTTGTGTTAGAAGACTGGAAATTACTATTATTTCTTACCATTTTATTCGCCCTATACTTTTACTATACTAGCACTTTTGACTTTTTCGAAAAGAAAGGTATTCCCTATAAGAAACCAGTGATATTATTAGGTAATCTAGGACCCAGATTAAGAGGCACAAAGTCATTTCATGAATTTCAATTGGAAACATACAATAACTTCAAAGGAAGTCGGTATGGAGGTATGTACTTATAGAACTTTGTGAGCTTTGGAATATAATTAGTTTTAATAAGTTGTTAATTTTATTAATTGCTTAGTTTAATAATAACTTCTGTTGCTGGAAGTTTATTTTGTTTAACTTATGACACAATCAATAGTAATTGGTTGTTTGATATTGTGGGCACAGGACAAACATAATCCATTTCAGAGGAACGCACCCGAAATGGCCGTTCATTCCCTGAAACTTGATGAATACCGAGCCCAGACCGAATGACAGCTCTGTGTGCCCATCAAGGACGGGATGTGGTCTTCGGGAACCCTCAGCTGCATTCTGTTTATCAGTATGCAGGAGCACTCACTTCTTAATGTCGAGAAAGGGGTTCTGGTATCATAGGCTTTACCATCTATGGTCACATCTTTATAAACCCCTCTGTCGACAGAGATTGCGATACTGCACAGCATCTGCTTCTCAAGTTCTGCCTGTCTCTTGGCGAATAGCTTGGTGGTAGCCGGGAGAGCCATGCCAGAGACCATCCTCTCGAGCCAAGCTAAGGTGTAGTCATTGCTACACTAAAGCTTTAGCGCCCTATCGCCTATTTCGCTCAGATTTCCCCCACGCGGGGGACCAGGTCTCCTCGATTATCAGCCTTTTGGTCACGTCGTGGACCTTATTTGACATATCCTGGCTAATAATCCCCATGCGGGTACTGGCAACCCGGGCGTAACTCATCTCATGAGTCCACCCGGACTAATTACAAGACATAGCCGCTTGTGCTCTTCGCGAGGTGACATGGTCTCGTTGAGAGCCCTTTTGGCCACAGCTTGACCCTTCCGAACGGCTTGCTGCGACGCGCCGGCCGTCTGTGTTGGTCCCGCCGCCGCTGACCGGCTGCTGTCGGCCGTTGTCTGCTTCGCTTTCGAGAAGCTGAGTTTGCCGGTCTCAGCAGCCTTCCCTAATTGAGAGACTTTGCCCTGGCCTCTTCTCTGCTCCTGACGCTGCTCTTTACGCGTCAGGCCTTCCTCTTATTGCCTGGGCTGTAGAGATTGTAAGTACCAAAAGGTTTGGGCAAGGATCCGGTATTTTTTCTTTTCTTTTCTTGCAAGGGCTTTGCGGGTTTGCATCCGCCAAGCGTGTGCGGTTACTGCCCCCGTTTGACTGGTGGCGGGTGCCCCACTGGATCTGGCTTGCGAAGTCGCAGTAAAAGGGGGACGACGAATAGGTAGCTTGGAAAGACTAGGGCTAGCAGTGGGGGGAGTCATCGTCGGCACATTCGCGTTAGGACTACCTTCGAGATATAGGTGCGCAAGGGTGGCTTACACAGTGAGACATCGGATGCTCGTTCGGGCTGGCTTGAACAGAGCAACCCTCCCTTACACCGTCAGCATAACCTTCATCCCCGCTTCAGCCGTCCATAGACAACATCAGGGGACCTCACGTACCTCGCCTGTGTCCCTCTGACGGGACACTATGACCATTTGTGCCCTTGGCCAGAGAGTCCCTACTCTCTGTCCAAGGGTACAAAGGGTACCGTTTCGCTTGAAATCCGGACCAAAAAGGGGCCTCGCGGACTTATTACCATCAGAATCGATCGGCTCAACCCCGAAGGACTCCTTCATCCCTGCTTACGGCGCTCAACTGCGCAGGTGACCATTCTCTCTTACTCGTCGTCAGCAGACTTTAGTGAGAGCCGAGCCCGCAACCAGTCAGTCACATCACAGGTGGGTCGCGGTAAGCAGTGGTCATAGGAGTAGGTGGGGGAGAGTTGGTGGCACTTGTGAGGGGGGGTGGGGGGTAGTAAGGTGTGGGTTGTCAGGATTAGGGGATGGGAAAGAGTGAATAGCCTCCCACTCAAATAGGGTCGCCCGGTTGTTTCTGTTACATCTATTTCTTAGGAAATTAGACCAAGGGTGGAAACCATGAGTAGGTACAACCACTGGACTTGCCTTGAGGATCTACACGACTGTTTCGCTCTCTCTTAAGTCTTAAGACCCCGCAAGGTAGGCCTGCATCTATACTACCAAGCCAAGCAGAGTGGAACAAAGCGAGAATGTAAATTTTTTAAAGGATAGACCCCTCCCCTCTAATACCTTACAAAGAATCATAACAAAAAATCGTATTCTGTTATAGGAATGTTCGAAGGGAGAAGACCACTCCTAAATATTATGGATCCAGATTTAATCAAGGCGATAACAATACGAGATTTTGACCACTTTACTGATCGCATCACTTTGAATTCTAAAGAGCCCAAGTCTTTGAGTCGTTCACTTCTCAACTTAAAGGTATTTTGTATAGTTTATTATTTTTGTGCACCAATTTTACTACTTTCTAGGTACAAAGACTAACTATTTGATAAAATTATTTATTTATATTGTGTTGGCCACTTTAACATATAAATTTGTAGATAAGTAATGTAAAAATTATAAACTTGTTGCCTAAGTTAAGGTCTAATACTTTGCGTCTAGCTTAAGTCGTAAATGATGACACAATTTTTGTTTTGTCTGTTTTTATCTTGCATGGTAGCAAGACTATAAAAAGATATGCAAAATATGCTTATTTTTCAGGGATCAGAATGGAAAGGTGTCCGAAGCACATTGACACCAGTCTTCAGTTCAGCACGTCTAAGAAATATGCTTCCACTCATACAACTATGTTCAAAGCAAATGGTTGAATTTTTGAAGCAATATGGTGAGGTCAAAATTTCACATCTTTATGTATAGTTGCCGGCACGTAACTTGACAATTGTCGTTAGATGACCACAAGTCGTTTTAGGTCACTTTGGTTAACAAGCGGGATGCGGACGCGATCAGTTGTCACAAGAATCTACTGACTAACCAATCGTGTCGCATCCACGTTGTGTTCGCACCCAAATACACCTGCGTGCATTAAATTTCTACCCTTTGCTTTTGTTGAGTTCATTAATTTAATTGTTTAATAATAATTGAATAAATACCGGCAAGATATTAATTTCATGCCATGCAATTACATTTTTACAAAACGATAGTGACGATGACGGCAGAATATGGTTAATACAACATCAATAATATTTTTTTATACAAAAATCTCCTAAATTTCTGCCCCCGGTTTCTCAAAACTCGATTATCGGGCGTACGAATAGTCGCCGGGTATCTGCTGTTATCCAGTCACAGCAGATAACTCGTGCTTGACAATTTGTCACATTAATTTTGCTATAATTTAGCGTTGAGAAACGGCTTTAACCTTTAAATGTTAAAATTTTAATTATTACACATAATAAACATCACGAATTAATCTCCTTTCTTAAAATTTCTTCTAAACAAACATGGCTAAAAATAAATGATGATAAAATAATGACAAGCAATAAAAGTGTCTATTTTTTGTTGCACTTATGCGCGAACTTACTACCACTACGTCAAAACCTTACCAAGTTACGTGCCGGGGATTGTACTCTAAAGATAAATGTTATACTGTTATGAATTATGATTGGTGTGTCACCCTGTGGTGATTAGGTCAATAGAGTCACAGTCCAGGTAGTGTTTATACATATTTGTGTATACTAATATTGTAAAAGAGAAAGTTACTGAATATGTGTGTTAGTTAGGTACTCAATTATACACTAACCTGATTGAATTTGAATTTAATGAATAAATTTTAAGAAGATATAAATATGAGGCAATATTCTCATATTTACACCCAAAGATTAAAAATCTGTTAGTGCCGTTTAGACAAAGACAATGAGACTCTAAAAATAAATACTTTATTCTATAGAACTACCTGTTTAAAAACTGATGCAGTTAATCAAAAGCAAATAGTTTACTTGTTAAAGCATGCACAAGTATTTAAATATCTAGGTTAAACAATTCTATCTTGTAGACTTAGGCTATAACTAGAAACATTATTAAATTGACATAATTTATTATTAATTAAACATAATTATTTATCTATGTATGTTTTGATAATTTACAGATAAGAAAGACGTTGAGATGAAGAAAACGATAGGACACTTTACGTTAGAAGTAATTGGGGCATGTGCATTTGGAATTAAATGTGATGCTTTGTCAGATGAGAATGCTCACTTTATCAACGTAAGTAAATAACTGTAGTATGCCTTTGTGCTTACATATTTCAACTGACTATGCAATAAGGTAACTTAACTGGGACATAGTTAAAAATAACTCATGTTCCAGGCACAAAAAAATGTAATGTTCAGCTAAAGTATAAATTTGACTATGAGATGAAAAGATAAAAAAAAATATCTGTAGGTACTAATAATAATAATAATTCGACCCTGTTCCCGATACCGATGGGTTTTTTTTTTTTTGTTTGTGTTTTTTTTTGTATAAATATTTGAAAATGTAGACAATAAGAAAATAAATAAAATAAAGGACTTATAATGCGTATTGCATTGCTCGAATGAACTCTGGGTCGGTACCAGTAGATTCTACTTTGCCGCAACAACTGCCTATGGCGAGGGGCCAGGCTAAGAGAGATACAATCCGCAGAGTACGCTTTGTGGCGAGCTGGTGATCTGTGGTCGACCCCACGGATCTGATCTCCAGGGAGAAGTCTTGTCCCTCATCTCTGACTTGCCTTTATTGGCCTGTCGGAGTGAACACTGACAGGGAACAGAGCTCCCACCTCTCTCTTGCCTTAATTGGCTGGCTTGAGTGGAGATTCGCAAGAGCAACCATGCTTGGAGGAAAGAAGTCAACCCAGTATGATGCTGGTAGGGATCTTGACCGTACTTCTGGGATTGTCTTGATAGCCGTGGTATAACCTCTCTAATCCTCAAACAACTCCGTATATGTTGCCTCTCGCTACGTCACTCGCTTGAGTGACATAGCGCCAAGGGGCAATTAAGAAGCCTCTATAAATGGCCGTTTATTGAGGAGTGCGAGTCACCCCCTGCCATTTTATAGCCGTGTAGTTCAACAGTGGTCAGGCTGGGGCCAATATTCATTCATTCTATAGTTTTAGGCAATCGATCCACTAAACCTACCAAACCCATAGCCATATTTATCAATAGTCCTGCACCAACCGCAGATTTTCCTTGGTTAAACGTCGATTGATGATACATTTCTGACAAGGCCTCTGCGAGTTGGCTTCGGCACTTGGCACACCTTTCAACGAACCGGGACCTCAGAGTCCCATCATTGCTAATGACATAAAAATAATAATAATAAAAAGAGGAAAGATATTTTTGTTTGTTTGTTACCGAATAAGCTCCAGAAATACTTGACCAATTTTAACCATATATATTCACCAATAGAAAGCTAAATTGTCAGTAAGTAACATAGGCAATAATTTACTTTAAAAAAAAAAGAGATCCGAAAGAAAATTGCAATAATGTAACCCAAAGTAGCAAAAATTTGCCTATAACATTCATTATTTGGCGTGCGCGTAGTATTTATGTATTAGTTCTTTTTCAAATAAATAGTTTAACTGGTAGGTGGTTTTAATTGGTAGGTAGATAGGGTACGAGGGTAGGTAGATAGGGTAGGTAGGTAGCCAGATGCCCGTCATCCGCGAAGCCGCAAGGGACAGCAAGTACATAATAAAATTGTAAGATTGTTTGGACATTTGTGTAATTGTAAATATTATCTTTCTAGGTGGCTGAGAAGTTTGACTACATGCCTTTATATAAAAGACTGATGTTATTCTTTTTCCTAATATTTATGCCGCCACTCATTAAATTTTTGAACTTCTCGTTTCTGAATTTGGCATCTACAGAAGAGTTAGTAAGGATTTTGAAGGCGGCAAAAGCTGAGCGACGAGAATCTGGCGTTAAGTAAGTTATCTTGTCATATTATAAGAGGGCCTATAAAAAGTATTTAAAAATGAGCTGCTGCATGTGTAAAGATAATAATAATAATGGCCTCTCAAAATGGATGTAGGAACGGGTCTCGCGGTACTAAGGAGCTACTCCTTATAGATATGGCCATTAGCCAACAGGTTCGGCGTTCCCGAAAGGATCTGTCGACATGTTGGATAGATTATAAAGAAGGCCTATGACTCGGTGACTCATACATGGCTCATGAGGGTGCTAGAATTGTATAAAATAGATACAACTCTACGCACCTTCCTGATGTCGTGTATGGGGCAGTGGAGCACAGTCCTTTGCTATCCAGGATGTCGAAATATCCAGAAGAATAGCGAACCCGTAAGGATCGAGCGAGGTATATTCCAGGGCGATAGTTTGAGTCCACTTTGGTTTTGCCTGGCCCTGAATCCTCTAAGTATGCTGCTGGAGAATTCAGGACTAGGCTATCGGTTGAAGAGAGGTGGTCAGGTTATATCTCACCTTTACATGGATGATCTGAAGCTCTTTGCTCCCAGCAATCTTCAGCTGATGGAGCTACTGAAGGTAACTGAAACTTTTAGTAGCGCCATCAGGATGGAGTTTGGCGTGGACAAATGTGCGGTCATGCATGTAAAACGAGGGGAGATATTGGAATCCGTGGGAATTCAACTCGCGGATTCCATAAACCTGAGATCCCTCTCTCCAAACGAAACCTATAACTATTTGGGTATGTCGGAAGCGTTAGGTATCAGCACTACTGACATGAAGCAATTGTTGAATGAACGCTTCTTTGGCCGCCTGAAAAAGGTTTTCAATAGCCTTCTTTCGGGTGGAAACAAGGTGCGCGCCTTCAACGGTTGGGTCATGCCGGTATTGATGTACTCTTTCGGCATACTCAAATGGACTCAAACGGAACTCGACGCCCTGGATAGGCGGTTCCGTACACTGCTGACTGCATATCGAATGCATCACCCACGATCATCGGTCATGAGATTGTATATCCCGCGGAAGTGTGGAGGCCGAGGCTTTTTAAATGCCAAGAATCTCCACAACCGCGAGCATATGCAACTCAGGGAATATTTTCTACACGCCGACGTGCGAATGCATCGAGATGTAGTAGCAGTGGACAAGGGACTCACCCCGCTCTCCTTGGCGAATGAGAACTGGCGCAAGCCTGTAGTGCTTGAGACTAACGACCGCAGGGAGGTATGGCAGAGTAAGGAGCTTCACGGACGCTTTTTCCGGGCCCTACATGGGTTCGATGTAGATCAGTTAGCGTCCGTAGCCTGGCTGCGTTTCGGTGACCTCTTTGGGGAAACCGAAGGTCTTGTCTGTGCAATTATGGACGAAGTTATCATGACGAATAACTACCGGCGATTTATTGTGAAGGATGGCACGGTTGACATCTGTCGGGCATGTCACCGTCCGGGTGAATCGATCCGCCACATTATCTCTGGTTGTTCTTGTCTAGCTAACGAAGAGTACTTGCATAGGCACAACCTTGTAGCCAGGATTATCCATCAGCAACTTGCACTGAAATACACTCTTGTGGCATCGGAGGTGCCATACTACAGGTATGTGCCCGACCCAGTTCTCGAGAATGGCAATATCACATTGTACTGGGATCGGTCCATCATCACTGACAGGATGATTATCGCTAATAAGCCTGACATAGTGGTGGTGGACCGAATCGAGAGGCGTGCAATGATTGTTGACATTACCGTCCCGCATGACGGGAACCTCGTGAAAGCCGAGAAAGATAAGCAAATCAAGTATCTTGACTTGGCTCGCGAGGTTGTCGACATGTGGGATGTAAAAAACAGCGATCATTGTACCGATAGTCGTGTCGGCCAATGGCTTAATGCCACGAGCCTCGACCAACATCTTAGGAGGCTCTCGTTAGGCGGCTGGGTCAAGGGCCTGATCCAGAAAGCAGTATTGCTGGACACGGCTCGTATTGTTAGGAGGTTCCTCTCTCTGGAGCCCTGACCGCCGGTAGCTTGGACCCTGTTCCCGATACCGGTGGGCCTCTATTTTTTATATTATTAAATGTTTTCTTTTTTGTGTGTTTTTAAAAAATATTTAAAAATGTATAAAATAAGAAATTAAATTAAATAAAGGACATAATAATGGCTCTTCTGACTCGATGTTCTTTTATTTTCCTGACTATGTTTGTATGAACGAATTTTTATGATAAAATTTGTAAATTGCACCAATGCGAGGTGTCACTCCTTGATCGCTAGTAAAATAAAAAGTAACTTCATAAAACTACACGCGAACTCTTTTTTAGGGTTCCGTACCCAAAGGGTAAAACGGGACCCTATTACTGAGACTCCGCGGTCCGTCTGTCTGTCTGTCTGTCTGTCACCAGGCTGTATCTCATGAACCGTGATAGCTAGAGAGTTGAAATTTTCACAGAAGATGTATTTCTGTTGCCGCTATAACAACAAATACTAAAAACAGAATAAAATAAATATTTAAGTGGGGCTCCCATACAACAAACATGTTTTTTCTGCCGTTTTTTGCGATTAAGGTACGGAACCCTTCGTGTGAGAGTCCGACTCGCACTTGGCCGGTTTTTTATTTGTTCTGTTTTTTTATTCGTAACTATAAAAACACGACACAAACTACATAAAACTATAGTACAATTAATTATTTTTCTTATTTGTTTCCAGAAAAAGTGATTTCCTTCAAATCTTGATTGATTTTTCAGAGAAGGAAAGAACTGAATCCGAGAAAACTAAATCCAAGCCGGATATTCGTAAGTAGTTTTAAACTTGTAAAACATAATTTAATGTGATTAAGGCGCCGATTCCCTTGAGTAGCTGATTTTAAAATGAGAATTACGTTTAAACGGTTAGTCGTAATTTATTGGAAAAATATATGTTATAGTAGACCATTTCCTTAATAATTTGATCTGAGCAAATTTTGAGTTTTGTTCGTATAACATAGTGTAATTAATTTGTAAAGTTATGTCTAAAACGGACAAAAAAACGACAATCACACCAAAACCGCTGGGCGTATTTTAATGAAATTGACACCATATCAAAGACAATTTAATTATAAATAATAAGGAAAGTACAAAAAACTACTAAATTTTGGGTCGCGCGGGTGTGAAACGGGTGCGCGTTTTGTTCCCTCAAGGTCGTTGGCGTTAGTCGTCGTCTTAAATGCCAGGCAGGCGCTTTACTTTGTGTAAATTATTTCACCACTGCTCTCAAAACGGTGAATTATGAGTAAAACACCGTGCGAAAACCGGCATGTCCTAGAACCAAAAATTCGAAGACATGTGACATCCGCCAACCCGCACTGGGCCCGCGTGATGGATTACGGTTTATTCTCTCTCACAGAGAGGAGGCCTGTGTCCAAGTGGGAACATTAATAGGCTGATCAAATGTTGCGTAGGTAGTTTTGAAAAACATCTTTTCCAAAATATTAAGTTATATTATTCATTAATTTGTATTACAATTACCTATCACACTAGGTACTGATAAAGTGTGTCTTATATGCATTGTTATTCTATTGTAAATATTATTTGAGCTCTATCATGTGTGCATACTGTTTATTAAGTATGCCATAATTTACAAGCACAGAATATTATTAAGATCCATAGGCGGGTTTCTCACCACTAAATTATTGCAGAATCAATGTGATGAATCCATGATTGCACAGCATGTTTATCTTCTTGTTTACGTCTTTTTAGTTCGCTTCTTAAGCAGTCGGATTTTTAGATTATTGGAATTAACTTCTTTTTTACTATTTTCTTCCAGATCTAGACGACGACACCGTAGACGCGCAGTTGTTACTGTTCCTGATCGCTGGTTACGAGACCTCGAGTACCTTGCTGTCCTTCGCTATCCACGTACTGGCCACGAAGCCTGAGCTGCAGGACAAGCTGCGAGCCCATGTCACGGAGATGACTGAAGGAAAGGAATTGGACTACGATCTCCTTGCGCAGCTACATTATCTTGATGGATTTTTGTTGGGTACTTACTTAAATAACAATTACCTACTAACATCATCAACTACAATGTTGTATCATAGTTTTGTAAATAATGTCTTATCATGCTAAGTCTTGAAAACAACTAATAGGTACTGATGTTACTTATTTAATTGGTTACTTCCAGATAATTATACTATACAATTGTTATCTCAGTTATAAGATTGCCTTTTTGATTTGTTTTTGAATTATTATGGCGTTTCAAGAATATCAATTGATGAGAGTTTGTTATTGATGTAGCACAATAGCACTGACCTTTGTTTTTATTTTGGCTTCTTTTTAGATGTAGATCTTACTAGGACACTACATGCATTTCGAAATTTCAAAACTAATTTATTCAAATATTATGTTATTTTTGATGTTTAAAATAATGTAACTTATGAAACTAATAATGCGTGGTGGGTTACGGCCCATTCCCTCACAAAGAGGCCTGTGTCCCAGTAGTGGGAATATTAATAGGCTAATGATGATAATGAGGCGCCGAATCGGTTGCCTCCACGATGCCTCCTTCTCCCAATGGGATTAACCCTCTCACTATCCCACTTGGTGGCCTCCTTCTGGAACATCACGGTCTCAAAGACGGATGCAATTTCCCTCCAGTTTTCTATCTCTGCCAGAATAGCCCTCACTAGTTCTGGCAGAGACAGGTCTCACACGGTCCTGGCAACCAATACCCGCCACTTAGAGGCCCACGCAGGGCACTCCTTAAGAATGTGCTGTGCAGAATCTAAGTCACCTCCACAGTGGTGGGAATTACTGTGGCCTCTCAATCCTATTCAGGTACTTATTGTAGCAACCGTGGCCGGTTAGTACCTGAGTGAGCCTGTAGGGTATGCGCTCCCCTCTTTTCAGCCGTCCATGTGCGATTCGAATAGCCCTTTTCCACTTCTGGCAGATTTTAGCCCTTCAGCCTCGGACACCTGACAGTCGGTTGACCAAACAGGCGCTCCATATTTACCCAATGGTCGAGGTCCTCCGAGAATAGGCACTAGTCTATGCAAAGCACCCACTGGCCTACCAACGCGTGGGAACAGATGCTCGATATGCTTTTCGAAGCCCCACCGTCCATGGTTAGGCCAATATACTGGACTTGCGCATCTCCAACTGTCACTAACGAGCTTGGTGACTCTCTGATCCTCTACAGTTTATATATCTATAGCGCCTCAGCTTTATGAACCGCTACCTGAAAACCGTGACGCCGCCGCCACATAAACATCTTTTGCCACTCCTAGGCATAACTCTCTGTCCTCAAGGTGCTAATAATATTTATACGGTGGTGTAATCACCGTTTTTATTTTTTCAGAAACCTTGCGTATTTTCCCCCCAGTAGCCCGAGTGGATAGGGTTTGTACAAAACCATACACCATACCTGGATCATCCATACAGCTGCAGCCTGGCGACGTAATTGCCATACCTTTGTACGGCATTCACATGGACCCGGAATATTACCCAGAGCCGAAAGAATTTAAGCCAGAACGATTCATGAATGAAGACAAGAAAGACAGGGCATCCCATTTATATCTGGCCTTTGGTGCAGGTCCTAGAAATTGTATAGGTAAGCATTAAAAATATCTTACAAGTCTTGTTTTATAACTCAAAAAATCGTCTTCGGTCGAAAAAAAAAGTTCGTAGCCACCCAATACACATAGTTATATTCATTCCATATATTTTTATATCTACACGAGAATTTCACGACACAATTTTGTCTCGCTAGATGAGTATCTTAGATCATGGACTTTGTAGTCCCGATTTATCAATGCAAATATATCGTTACAACAAATAAAGTTAAGTTGCTTACCTAATTTAATTCTTTCTTTTTTTATTCTTTTTTAAAAGAAAACGTTGCCCCCACACTAAGAATATCTTCCTGTATCGTGGGTGCGTTTACAAACATATAAACTCACATACACAACACCCAGAGCCGGAACAACTATCTGTAGGTCATACAAATATTTGTTCCGTGCGGGAATCGAACCCTCGACACGCAGCGCAGCAGTCAATCGCTCAACCACTGCACCAACCGTGCGCAATTAATATAGTATTTATATAAAAAAAAATAACTATATTACGATTAGATGAACTGATTGTTAATTCAAATTCTCCTTAGACAATTTGAATTAAGAATCTACCAATGAGCGATTAAACAATAAATTTTTTTTTTATATGAAGGTAAGGCTGATATTTTTTACATTCTTTTCTTATCACCTTGTTACAGGTCTGAGATTCGCGATGTTATCAGCAAAACTGGCGATGGTTGAACTCGTCAAGAACTTCAAATTCTCCATGTGCGAGAAGACCGTTGACCCAATTCAGTTTGATAAACGGGCTCTATTGCTGAAAGCGCAGGGAGGTTTATGGGTCCGCATCGAATCATTATAAGTACTCCACATTACCGTAAATAATTCGAATAGCCATATTATGCCATAAAGTATAATGTGCATTTAAAAAACGTGGTTTATTAACATAAACTACGCCTTTTCCTATGGGAGGGAAGACAGTAACTACAGAATGTCACCCCCTACGATCCTAACATACTCCATAAAGGTGGTTAAAAGAAATACAAACAAGTTCAAATATATTTCTCATTAAAAATAGACCTAATTATACTTATTTAAAGAAGACCGTGGTGATTAAAAAAAAACATGTGCATTTGTAATAATATATCAGTTTTATGCATTTTTGTGGCAGCGTAAACGTTATTATAGTTAAGACTAATTAAATTACGATTTATGAGACAATAAGTTACCAAAAGAAATTTTGTATATTTACATTTTAAGTTTTAAACTGTCTTGGTCACTAAGACTAACAACAAACAGTAAACATGATAAATATCCCGCTTCGAATGTTAATGTTAGTATTTACATTTTGTTGAAAACTACAGTATTTTTTTTAGTATTCTAAACTTTTTTTACGTAGGAATTGGGTACAAATAGAGTAGGCTTATAGGGTGTCAGGGTATAGTAATAATATTGTTAAACTTAATGACTTTTGAGAAATTATCGTATGAGGGGAGTTTTTAAAGTTCAGTATTTATAACACTTACCAAAATTTGATCCACTAAAATTATGAACTATACAAAATATCTATAATAATATAAAAGCGCGTATACAAAGGGGTGAGGGAAGATTTTTAATGAATTAATATTATGTCAATGGTAAATTGGGGGGTGATGGTTAACTCTTTTACGAAAATATGTTTATTTTATGTGAACTTTATTTCTGATTATTGGTTTGCTAAAAAACTTTTACTTGATAATTGAACCGTAAACTTATTCAATAAACATTTAAAATATCACTTGGAAAATAGCTATAAGTAAAAAGATGTTTTAATTTTTATATGTTTATTTTTGTTATGGTATTTTTATAAATGCTGCTATAAAGAAACCTATTGAATCCTTGTATATAGGCTCTACTGGTCTAAGTTCATTGTTTTCTGGACCAAATCTCTGCACCAATAATCTGAAAATAATAGTATGCTAAATAAGTCCAATTAATGTGATAATTAAGTGCCTTAAGATACACTCAGTACAATATTACATTCCTCTTAAATGTTGTTGTTATTAAAAAAATACTAATACTCAAGATAATCTTGCCAATACTTTTAAGAATATAATATATTTGTATGTTTCAAAATAAAAATGTTTTTAACCAACCTTTGTTCATCATTAAGACCTTTGTTAGGTAACCCTGGTCCACCAAGGATTGGTTCTGCTGGTACAAGTTGCAAGCATGGGAACTTTTCAAGTGCCCATGCAACTATGCCTTCATTTTCTTCTACTGTGATAGTGCATGTGCTGTAGACCAATTTCCCACCCACTTTCAATACTTTAACAGCCTATGAAAAAGTATTAAAATCAAATTAAGGTTGCCCTAGTCGACGGCACGAACTATTTTGTACCCGAGGTTAAAATGCATGCTATCTCATCCAACAACACGTGCGAAAGAGATAGATACTTTGATGAGTAGTAAGATGCTTGTTCTCGTACGAATTAGCACTTTTGCAAATTTGTACCGAAATGTATGATTTAGGACGAAAACGAGCGCGCGAAATTTTATAAACAGACCTTTGGGAGTCTAGATATCATGAAAAACTACTAAATGTATATTTTCAAAATAAAATTATTTGCATTGTTGAATTACTAATCAATCCCTGTATGGAGCACGTTTTGCAATTTTCCTTCTTATCGTTATTATTACCGCCCAAAGATGCGTTAAAATTAGTGTTGAAATATGGAATTTTCGACACTCATAACTTTCAAACATTTTATTTTTTGTATCCATACAGGGCTAGATAATGATGAGCCAAATTGATACCAATTTTTATTTCGAACTAACATCGTCAAACAGTGGAGTAATTGCCAGACTACGTTTGTATGGAAGAAAAATCGACTAGTGTAACCTTAACACATCTTTTAGATAAAACTATTTTAAAAAACCCATGTACTTACTTCTGCCAATAGTTTTCTTTGAACAAACTTATAAGAACTTATCATTTTTGGAGTCATTTTGTTTATTAATTGTGGTCTTTGCCCCAATCCACTACAAGGGCCATCTAAAAGTACTTTATCAAAACTGTTTGGTGGAAAAGGTGGTCCACTGTTGATCCCTCGGCTGTCTTCTGAGCAACATTTAGTGGAGTCATAGGCATATGAGGTAACACAAGTCACTCCTTGAATTTCAAAGCTTTCCTTGATTTTTGCTGCTTTCTGTGCTGTCTTATCTAATGCTATTATAAATGCCTGAAACAAAACATGCAATAACGCATAAGCTTTTGTATTACAGCTAATCAAAAAGTTCCAACTTGTGAATTAATTTCCTCTTTTAAATTCCTTACTTGATCATTTGACATTTCAGCCAAATGTGTTGTTTTGTTGCCTGGAGCTGCACACATATCCAGAATATATTCATTGGGCTGTGCATCCACAACCCAACCACATACAATGGAGGGCAGATTCTGTAGGAGTACCTCTCCTTTAGAATAAATTGTTTCATTCACCACTGGCAATTTGGATGCTGGTAAAATAGTATGAACTGCTATACCACTAAAAACAATGACAGAAAAAAAAAAAAATTGAGTATTCTTGAACTAAGCCATAACTATTTGTATTGGAGTTTGAAGTGGAAATATGTATTATATCTTGTGACTATTGAAGAGGATGGTCAAGACTTGACACAATTTCTTTTTTACAAACTAATATATCATGAACAAGCTAATAATATTATCCGTACCTAGGTTGAACACCATTATCAAATAAATCTGCTCGTAACATTTTAAGATACCCTGATCCAACATACAGTTTTTTGCCTTCATATTGTACTTTGAGACCTCTTTTACAGTGACCTTCTAAGTCTCCATAAATGTCAACTCTTTCTCCCAGCTGGCAGTCTGAAATAATTAACATATTTTATTTAAACCTTATTAGTATCTTGCAATTAGTGTGCCACAAAGACTGCCATTCGGCATTAATTTTCAAAATCTATTCATTCTGTTTCTTCGTATTGTATCAAGGAGTCACACTGTATATTTGTTAGCACAATAAATTACTCACTAACAGGTAAACCCATGACCCCAGGTGCAAAGACATGAGCTCCTCTCAATACTGCCGCTGCACAAAGGGCATCCACTATTACTTCCTTCCCACTCTTTTCCAAAGTAACTTCATCAGGCCATTGCCCAAGTGTGAGACAATCAGGTGTAATAAAGGAATATTTTGGTATATGTGTTGAATGAAGCTCTTTGCTCTGCTGTAAACAAAAAAAAAAAACCTATAGTATAGTGTTCCCTTTGCCCAAGCAGACGCATGACTTTCACTTTTGGTAAATGTGAACATGTGCCTTTAAAAATAAATATTATTTATTATTACATAACTTACAGCTAACAGAAATCCTTCAAGAACACTGACGTCAATCTTTTTTAATTTATTTATCCTAAAAGTTGTGTATTTCGGTGACTGCGATAACCAAGCTTTCACACTAATATCCTCTAGAATTTCCATAATAGTAACCGTGCCACAAGTAAATGATTTAAGTAGTGCTTTGATAAGGCTTTCTTATTTCAGTCTAATAACTAAAAAACAATAATTTAGTATTTTAAAATTGACAAAATTGCGCTCATAGATTTGTTATTGTTGTCTTGTCATGTGTCAACATATCAGTAATCACTAATCTGTGTCATCACCAGGGTTGGATTTAGGTACGTTGAAAAAGATAGCACAAAAAAATGAAAAGGATAGTATTTATAAAAAATTATAGTACACTTTCATTATTTTTAATTTAACTAATTAGTCATTAAAATCAACATCAGTTATGACAAAATTTTAGGGTATTTTTAGGGTCCTGAGTGAGCCACTTACTGAACTTAGGGCCGGTTTCTAAAGTCGACGTCACATCTCAAATCCGCTGACAATTTGTCACAAATTAACGAGCCGTCAGTTGTCAGTGGGTTTCTCAACACTTCATCATCGAGAAATTAGCTAATCGTTTGTTACATTGAATGAATGGATCAAATCTGTATTTTTTTATTTTGTCTGGCTACCCTTAGAGAAATAGTTCAGTTCATTCTTTCGATACAGCGAAACTTTAACGTAACGTTAAGCATTTTATATTTTTTATTTCTGTCTAACGCATACCATTATCTCGTTGTCTTTTTCGTTTGACAGCAAACCTGGAATGCCATATTTTGTGAAGAAAAAAAACGATAATAAATATTATTTTAGGTGATTTAGTGAAAGTATTGCTAAAACATTGATCATTGTAAAATGTCTAGAAAAAATTACACAGAGTGAGAGAAAAGGGAGCTTCTGGCGTTAGTAGAAAAGTGAGTACCTACTACTAGCTGTTTAAATAATAACTTTTCTATCATCAATCAGGTTTCAAGAAGACGATAAATAATGATGTATTGATACATTTTTGTTTTAGATACAAGACAATTATCGAGAATATGAATGAGCACAAACGGCGTTCTTTTGGAACAGAACAACCAAACATGGCAAGAGATTTCTGTACAATCTAATGGGGGCTCAGAATTCCCTAGAACTGGAACTGGGACAATTTAAACCTGTTCTCAGTGATGTTGGCGCACTAATGGGAGACCAAATAAAGCCACTGCCGAACAGTTGTGACAGTGCCACTGATTATAATAGGTTGGTAATATTCATTTAATGTGTGTTTTCATACACAAATGCAGTATTTATTGATTTTGAGTGTAAATAATGAATAAACTGAATACTGAAACTTTATACAACAAAGGAGAATTCCTTGAAACATTGACACTATATTTTATTTTTACAGATGAAGAGAACAAAAATGGCGATGATGAGTCTGTGGTCATAGTTAAAATTATAGATGATCCACAACAACATATTTTGGGTGAGTTTACAAGTATTTTCTTAGATATATCTTTTTGCATAATTGTTAGAGGAGCTTGTGCCTGAATAGCCTAAAGATCGACTTTCAAGGTTAAGCATCGCTTGCTGAGCTTGGTTCGTGGATGGTTGACTGAGCATCTTTACATAGCTAGCTTATAGCTTACATTTTGAGTCTATACGGGTGGTCAAAAGCCTGAAATCCAACACCAGTCTGGCCAAAGGAAAATGTGTTACCCAGTTACCTAACCCTTAAATTCACAGTAGGGTATAAAATCTTTATTAGGTAGGTAGGTAGGTAGGTAGTAAATCTTTATTATACACCAATCAATTTGGTGTTGGTCACAAAGGTTGCCAATGGGACCCTGATATTTAGACTGTTTTGTTCATAAGTCCATATGTATGTCACAGGGTTTTATATCTTAAGTTCTTAACCAACATTATTGGTTACAAGTTGCTGTTTTACCAGAATCCCCATTAAAAATAATAAATAAAGATAAACTGTAACACTTTTATTTTTTTTCTAGATGACCATGAAGAAGTTATCGAAGAACCAGCACCATCTTCAAAAGATACAGCAAAGCGCAGAATGATGAAAACGATTAAACCCAAACATTCAAGTCAGAATAAAAAAAAGAATGCAGAAGCAATTAAAACCGACTATTATAATAAAAAATTACTATGTGCTATTATAGAAAAAAAAATTAACATATTGAATTATAAAATAGATTTTAATAAAAATAAAAATGTAAATTTAAAAATTAAAAAACAAGAAGCTCAATTAGAAGATTTAACAAGTAAAATTTAAAAAATTAAAGGATGACAACGATTAAAGACTGATAAAGACAGATTAATGATTAGTAATGTGAAAATCATTTTTTTTTCTTATAGAGATAAAGATGAAAAAAAATATATATTGTTGTGTTTAAAAATATGTAAGGATAATAAAGACTGATTAATGATTAGTAATGTAAAAAGCATTGTTTTTTCTTAATACCTGTTATGTTAAACTGATTTGTAGACACCGATATACACACAATATCATAGCTATTTTTTTTATTGCAAACAATAAAGTAATAATCATTACACACAATAACATTAACATGCTCTAGCTAAAATGGGTGACCAGCAAGGCAGACCGAACTGTAAAATTTTCGTTTGATTCTCCTATGGTTTGGGAAAGTACAGGTGGGTCTACTGGTTCTGCAGGTCCTGCCATCATTTCATGGAAATCTGCTGTATCATTGTGGTTCAGTGCAATATTGTGCAAGACAGCACAAGCCACAATTATATGCATGGCCGTATTCAACTTGACCCTTAAGCCCATTGATAGGCAGGGAAATCGCCTTTTTAATACCCCAAAACATCTTTCAATGGGGTTTCTTGTGGCAATTTGTGCGTTGTTGTACCGTTGTTCACTGTCTGTGTTGGGCTGAATAAATGGTGTCAGCAGGTATTTGCGACAAGGGTATCCACTGTCTCCCAAGAGGACATTTCTGCCATATTGCCCCATTTCAAAATCTGTGAGTCATTTAATATTGTGGTGTCGTGCACTGATCCAGGCCATCTACATATGATGTCTAAGATGCGCAATTCTGCATCACACACTGCCTGCACATTTAAAGAAAAGTAACCTTTTCTATTTCTAAAAAGTTCTGCATTCAGACCACCTGGCGATTGTATTTTAATATGGGTGCAATCAATTGCTCCAATGACTTTGGGAAATCCTCTGATGGCATAAAACCGGTTTCTGACCGTAGCCTGTTCCATGTCTGTCTCTGGCATCTTCACAAATATTGGTCTCAATTTTGCAATTTCTTTTGAAACCCTCTTAATTATGCGGCATGCTGTTGTTTTATGCACTCGGATATGGTCTGCAACGGTTATTTGAAAACCTCCTGAAGCATAAAAATTCAAGGCCAGCAACACTTGTTCCACGGCGCTGATAGATGCGATGCGACGGGTCATGGGTCTTTTTAAATGCGGCTCCAACAGACCCATGAGAAAATGTAGAGTCAATTTCGATATTCTGTACCGATCCCTGAACTGCTGTTCATTGTAGTGCTCCAGGGGTTGCATACGCGTCCGATAAACGCGTGAAGGCCCGCCGTCACAGAGTACGTTGTCTTCCTCCTCGCTGGATAACTCAAAAGCGGATAAATCTGATAGCGACATATTTGCCGATCTGCGTCCGAAAAACAATAGGAAAGTCGTCGGATAGTAAGCACGGAGTCCGTAAGCCGACGTCTTCAGTGTAATATCAATATCAATCACAGAGAAACTTATGTATAGATACAGATAACAATCAAATCCAAGTCAAATCGAGACTTCAGAAGCAAAATAATAAAAGTTAAACAACCAAATGTCAAACGGATAAACACCGACTAATTTTAAAAAACGCATTACGCAATGGTTACTTTTTATTTACTCTATAATTTATTATCATAATGCCGAACTCCAGGCGATATAATATTGAACGTGAGGTCCTGAGTTCGATTCCCAGGCCAGACACTGTTTTTGTTTTTTTTATTTACCTACAAAATATATTTTTTTTTATCTGTGTGAAATTTTTGTAAAATATTTACTTATAAAAACTTGTTTAAATATACAAAGATATTCTAATAAATTAGAATATTTTTTATTTATTTAATTAGATAAAAAAATAATAATTAAATAATTTACTAGAACATCATTGTTTAAATATAATGTAATTATTTTAAAAGTTCGTAATAACCTATTTTTTTTAAATCTTGGTAATCAACTATTTTACACAATTATAGAAAATAAATATTTTAAAGGTACAAAAATACCCCATGTAAATATTTCACAACTATTTTACACATCTATAAAAAAAATATATTTAATAGGTAAAAAAATACCCCAAAAAAAATAGAACCCACACCATAGTTTTTGCCGACCCCTTTTATCTTTTTATCGTATATAAAATCATAATATTAATTTTAATCTGCGAATAATTGACCTCTATCCAACAATTATAAAATAGGCTCGATGACAAGAGATTAACATTGAAACAGGTGCTGAGAAACCCAAAAATGCTTTAAGTACTATAATTATAGTATTTATACTATAATTTCGCTCTTTGTACTATATACTATCCACATCTAAGGATAGTACGCTAAAATACTATAATTTAAAGGTTGCTTCCGAATTCTTAGTTTTACGTCATATGAATATTTCGACCGTGCGTGTATCCGACCGAATTCTGATCTTGCGATGTTTTCTTTGTCTTTCCACTAATCTCGTTCCTTTCATTCCATTCGAAATTCAAAGTGACAACAATCGTTTGCGAATTTTTGTGTAAAATAATACGTTTTTTTAGTGTGTTAATTAATTATGGACAGTGGCAGTGATGGTCAAGAAAATGACGATAGACCGGGAGTATCCACCCCTAAGAAAAAACGTCTGAGTAGAGGCGATATGTTAGAAAAACAGAAACATCGTCTTCAAAAGTATAGGCCGGATTGGGAAAAGGACCCTAACACCCGGTTTCCCAGGTGCCAATTATCGGGCTGTTAACGTAATCGACGATTAATCGCCTGTTAATTCTACTTTCAGTTTCTCAACATCCAAATGTGACAAGCGTTTAACAATTTGTCACAATTGACAAAAATCACGAATTAACCACATGTTAATCCAACCCTGGTCATCACTGTCATGTGTCCTCCAGTCAGTCAGATTGACACAGAGATTGATTGCCATTGACAATGACGTTAATGTTAATGACAATTAAGGTAAAAACATACTGTTGAAACCCGACCCGACGACCAACTGACGCGTTCCGTGCAGGCGTGCACATATACAACACCCCACGTGATGCTACCACACGCTTCGCTCGTATCATAGGTAAGATAGAAATAGAAC
The DNA here is from genome assembly GCA_949775005.1 of Orthosia gothica. Classification (NCBI taxonomy): domain Eukaryota; kingdom Metazoa; phylum Arthropoda; class Insecta; order Lepidoptera; family Noctuidae; genus Orthosia; species Orthosia gothica. Next base: position 27,897,250 of record OX459034.1, on the reverse strand, counting down.
AAAAACCGAGACCTGGCAATACTGGCTAGTATTGCCAGGTCTCGTTTTTGTTCTATCCCAAGTCTGATCTCAATTTACCCTAGATTTTAAGTTAAATTATTTTATTTGGTTTCCCTCTCCGTACTCTAGTCTGGCCAACGAAACCGTGATCTGAAAAACGCGGCAAATTAAAAAAATCTCAATGTGGTATCACCAACTATACCTCTAGTTAAATGTTTTGATACTTGTATTCTTTGTATTTATTATAATTTATTTTTTGTTTCCATTGGCTCCGTTTGGTGTAGTGTGACGGAGCCGTGACTGTCATGGATGTATGTTAAAAAACGAGTGTGTAGATTTATTTATTAGTATGTACATAATATTAACCCAATTTACATATAATTTATCATTTATTTAATCATCATACTCAAAATCAGAGTCCAAAAATTGAACCTCTAAGGATGCATCTGTATCAGTAGTGGAGTCATCATCATCACACCTATTATATTTTTTCCAATATTTCTTCTGTTATGTGATCACTTTGTTTCGGTTTAAAGAATTTATTCTCATAAGAACAATACATAGGTTCACTTACAATGAGATACAAAGTAATTGCTTATACCTAAATAAATACATTTTGCCTCCGATGCGTGCTGGTGAAGTTATACAAAACAAATATATAGGAAGTATGTAATTGCTAACATCTAATATGCGGTATGACTACATTTCATAAACGTAATTTGACAGTTTTAGCTTAAATCTGTTAATATTATCACAATATTTTAAGTCATTTGGTAGGTCGTTAAAGAGCTGTGCTCCTTCGAACAGTATGGTATTTTTACCGTAGTTTGTCCGAGCTTGTCTTCGTTGTAATTGACTTTTATTTCTTAGGTTGTATGATATTGTTTTTTTGTGTAATTTTAGCTTTGATTGTACGCTGTTTGTGGTAATTTTTTATTATGTAGTGATAGTTTATTAGAATGCAGTTACCGTATGTGTATAGTTGTTTGTATTTATTTTCCACATTTATTACATGGTCCGACATCGTTTTCCAGTCTTCTGCAGTTATTAGGCCAAATCAGGAACATAAATATAAGAAAAGGTTTCATGATATCGTAAATATCTAATAAACAGCCAACATGGATTACCAAGTCATACTAACCTAAAAAACCGAGATCGCATCTAAACATTGTTGTTTTTCTTAGTAAAAAACTTATTTTTACTCTTGTTTAACTTTGAACTTACTGATCATAATATGTAGGAGCTTTAGCAAGTTACTTTTTATTGTTTTACCCGTATTATAACAGATATTTTTGAAAAATAAATGTGTTCACAAAATAATAACAATCGCAATCACAGCCTTTGACGTACCTTTGACAGCTTAATAATGTTGCCATATTAAAAATTTGAAAATACCCCAGATCACACTTTCGTTGGCCAGACTCTATCTAATATTTGATACATTTCACGCAAGATCATACATACGACGAGACGAGACATTACAATATATAATTTAGTGAACTTATTTTATAAGATAATTAATCAATAATTTAACACTACTGTAGTTAGGTATATATTATTTAATGATGTAATTTCTTGATATTTTAAAACAAAAGATTTTTTATATAATCTATAATATAATTACAGACTAGTTTTACTATAAGAATATTGCCTGCCAATAACCTGGTTATTTTGGGGTTTGTACCATACCAAGTACTTGACTACTTCATGAGACTATGATCGAAAAAGAAGTTTCAAGAAATTGCGGGTTCAAGGGAAATTTTTAAACTTTAGCCCATTTATTTAATAATTTCTGTTATAAATAAACATAAAAATTGCCCTCACCGAGTTTTGTACCCTAAAAATGACCGTGCTGATGAAACTACTGTAAATTAGGGTAAATTACCCTAAGTTGGCACCACTGCTCATGTCATAGCTTCGTTTCTAATATTATTTCTAGTACTATAATTACGGTATTGACCTGAACTCACGTCATAGAATACTGAGTACCGTTTTACTAATTCTATAAATTGTTCATCCGACATTTTAAATAAAAACATACAAAACATATCTTCATGCCAGGAATGCTCTCGACTGACTGACACGTGGCGTGGGGTGATAACTAGAAACATACTGTGTGCGAAACGTCGGGTGGCGTGGGGTGTTAACTAGAAACATACTGTGTGCGAAACGTCGGGTGGCGTGTGTGCCCCCTCTCCCGGCAACAGGCTGATCCAAACCGACTGCGTGTTACAACGTGAGAATGCGTGTGATCACATGGCGTGTTGACCATGTGTTTCGGACCATACTAAATATATGGAATTGATTAGTACTTCAATGCGTCAGAAGGCGTCGCGTGGCATGGTGTCGCGTGTGTTTTTAATAGTATCTTTCCACCTTGACGGAAACACACTTTCGTGTCGTGGCGTGGCGTGGCGCGGTATCCACCAATCAAACGACTCTGTTCCAGCCTCCGTCATAACGCAACGAGTTTTGTAGCCAATCACTGCGTCAGGATGCGCCACGCCACGCCACGACACATAAGTGTGGTTCCGTCTTAAGATTGAGCACCATAGACCGTGCATGGACCGCCGACATCTTTGCCGATTCCGAGATTTTATTACAAACGTTTTATTTGGTTGTATTTTGGTTGTAATTAAGAGCTTGGCATTGGCCAAAAATAGAGGCAATACTCAAGTGAAAGCCGCAGTGGAAAACTCGAGCAATACCTATCATGAAAATGTAGTAGTAGGTACTTACTGTTTCCGAGGAAACTTCAAGAAACTACAAAAATTATGACATATTTTGTTTACATTGCACAAGTGGTACTCATTGTTAAGAAGGGAAGGATACGATCTTGCTTTCACAATAATCTTGCCCTGTATCTTGCGGGATCCATTGGCCTGTGCAGTTCAAATTGAAGGTTTTCTGCGACTTTGGCCCGCTGGTGTGAGATATTTAAACATCCTCCGAGACCCCATCCGCACCCGTCTTTTTTATAATGACAGAGGTTAACAAATGAGAGATTCTACCTTCCAAAATTACAAACAGAATCGTTGTCAAGATTTTTCCACATCAACAGAGTAAAATGAGCGCATCCTACACCATGCTGTGGTGTCAATCTTGAGTAATCCCACAGTGTTTGCAACAACCTGCTTACTATTGTTTGGGGAATACCTCAATACAGTGAAATCAGTGTGTTTGGCGTGCGCATACTGTTCTAGTAAGACACCGATAGTAAATGCAGATTCCTTCTCGAAACAGTTACACTATTGACGTACGAGTATCAGGTTTCGGTGTATAGCAACGATAACTATCCCGGGCAAGTTCAACGACCGCAACGTTTAGAAGCATTCTATTTTATAATAAAAGCAAAAAGGGACTTCAGTTATTCCTTGCCACGTTGCATAAAATGCGTATGTATTGTCATACTTATAAAGATGATGGTGGAAGAAACTTCGTTTTCCAACCACGTCATTGTTCGTCACCGTATTACGAGAATCACCATATAAAATGCACTCAAACAAGAAATTTCTACCATTTTGCAATACGACCCCAAACATTGAAAAACTGTATTCTTGTAACGCTTTGATTGCTCCAACTCCGTTAGTGATTAACCGCCTTGGGCCTTCACGTTATACGTACAAAGTGATATTTCTCTACAAAACCATTAAACTTGTTAAACCTAAAATTTTAAATGCAATAATCAATTAAATAGCGTAGTTAATTTACTAATGAACATAAAAATATAACAAGAGATTTTAACAAGGGATGTGAATTTTTTATTGTCACTGGCCACTTTTTTCCGATACGTGGCATAGGCACGAACAACTTCCACGTTCGCCGCCATTTTGACATCGAGCGAATTGTGTAGAATCTACTGATTTAAAGCTTTTTTTCTTGATTGTGTTGAAATTGGCATCTGAAAATGTAAGTATTTCACCTGTTAATGCTTATTTACCATTATTTATGTTGGATTATCCTAAAAAAGCTGTAAATTGCGTTTTGTATACTTTACAAACTGAGGGTGGTGACCGCAGCAGAGACCAACAGCGGTGTCGGTCAATCTTTGTTGTAAATCATCCCTATTGGATGTTGTATTTGTCGTTAGTGTAAATTATATAGTCTTATTTGATTTGTGACACTATTTACTGCCCAAGCTTTGTCGTCCTAAGTAACTAGGATAGAAAACATTCTACGTCAAATTTCAGTAAGGACCTGCCATGTCATTATCATTGATTGAAATAACGTGTAGACTTGACGGATGACTCAGTACGGATAAAATGTTGAATTTGTAATATTATTTTGTTATTTCAGACTAACCACAAAGCTTCAAAATGGGGAATATGTTCGCGAATTTATTTAAAGGCCTATTTGGCAAAAAGGAAATGAGAATATTGATGGTTGGTTTGGATGCTGCTGGTAAAACCACAATCCTATACAAACTTAAATTAGGCGAAATTGTTACGACTATTCCCACGATCGGTGAGTATAAGATTTACTAGTTCAATACTTGATTTCTAATTAGATTTAAAAGTTAGACCCTTTGTTGATGATTTATTTCATCATAATCAGAGATGAGACATAAATCAGTTTCTGTTCTAGATTTTACTATGACTTATGTCCATATGATATGTTGTAGATTTATAATGCAATGAAGTGCCTAATAATCCACATAAAATTATAACTGCTATGTTGGCAGTACAATATGGCTAATTGCTTTTGTATTGATTTTTATCTTGAACATTTTTACTCCACATTGCCATAATTCAAAGATAACTAATTACTTAACTCTGTATTAATTCTATTTTTTTATCTATAATGTAAAATATTGTAAATTTTGATGAACTGTTTCTCCTAAAATTCTGAAGTTTTGGTGACACACAAGCATTTTTAAATGTAATTTTTTTATTACTTTAACATATAATTTTATGATATGCATCTGCATTTATCTAAATACAGCATATATTTGTTTTTTTAATTTTTTTTTCAATGTATATTTTAATTTAAGTTGCTAATGTTTCTTCCGAAGATGATTCATATGAATTTATTACACCAAATGACTCTGGAACTGTAAAAGAAAATTATATTAATGCTTCACACAATTTCTATCTAATCAAAATGATGTTCCTATAGACTGTAAAAATAATTCAAATAAGAAATTGCATTACAATTGATAAAAACTTTTATTGAACCACTAAAAACCATGAACTATGTAATATGGTGTTGTATAATTATTATGATTCCACAATCCCGGTCAATACATTGAAATGTTTTATTTATTACTCATTCAGAATTTCTTTTTAACTTTTCTTTTTAGCCATTACGTGACCATTAATTGGCATTTCATCATCTTTACTATACTTTTTCCAGGATTTAATGTGGAGACTGTAGAATACAAAAACATCAGTTTCACCGTGTGGGATGTCGGCGGTCAAGACAAAATTAGGCCACTGTGGAGGCATTACTTTCAGAACACACAGGTCAGTGTAATATTTTGTAATTCAATGTAAATACATATTCTTTTCATACCTTAATTGAGGTGGTGATCAACAATATTTTGTCTGTTTTGAATCATAATATTACAAGTCCACAAACAAGCAATATGAGTGCATCATGCTTCAAACAAGTGTCGAATAGATCCACACTTGTTTGAAGCAAATCAAACTGAATGAGGACAAATAATTTGTTTTATTAATATGTTTATAGGAAACAAGTTCGACAAAATCCACTGCCTTTTTGGGATCTTTTAGGTTTAGGAAAATATACATTACTCATTGATATTTGTTCTCTTAATCAATCTATCTTCTATAATGGAGAAAATAAAGAATGCCATGAGAGCGCCTCTTGGGTACATTTGTGAAAGTAGGTCATTGTTTCTAACTTAAAACTTACAGCTTCTGATGATTTCACTTGAGTATTTTTAAAACCTTAAGCTCTCTCTTATATTTTACTGATTTAAACTATAGGAAATAATATTTTTACCTAGCCCCGTAGGAAGAAGAACCTCACGCAGAGTGTATGTTTATGTAGAATTATAACTTTGTTCATGGTTCCATAATTGCAATTTTTTCCTTTGTTATTTACATTTACAGATATTTAATTGATTACCATTCTTAAGTTTCCATCTGCAATTGAATTTTATACTTAGAAGAAGGCTGTAGATTAGCTATATGCTATCTGCAATTTAGTTGACTCACCAATTTACTGATAATCCAAGTGTCTGCTTGTCCTATTGACATTAAACAACATTAATTAATTGTTAATGTCAATTTGCAGCACACTAGATATTTATTAAATAAGTGTTTCATTTAGTGCGTAGTTTTTAAAGATGAATGCGTATTACGACGATTTTAATTAGCATAGTAGAATTGATAGGTTGAATATAAAGTTGTCTAGTATATTAGTTGATCGCGTTAACCTTGGCGTTTATTGTTTTGATAATAATTATTCATAGGATTAAAGGCGACATTTCGGTGATAAGAATCGCCTGCACAGTCATGTGTAATAATGAGTAACAAGTTAGTCTTTTAAATAGAAATTGATTAATCTCAACTCAGCCTTCTCATTTAGTTAAAACAGGTGTCTGACATATTTATTTACTTTTCATTATGGTAAAGTTTCTACTGGCAGTAATGATAAGTGACTTAAATATTACACGATTAAGTAATTCGCTTTTTATGAGTGAATAAAATTGCCATTAATATTTTTCATCATATTGATATAAGTAGTAGAATAGCCTATGATTGAGTATTTTTAAACAATGAAGATAATATTTATTTGGTAAAATAACTTTATTGATCACTACTTATTTTGAGGTATGCTAGGATTTAGGGGTGTATTTCAAATACCTAATTGGCAAGGAATATTTTTATACAGCATTTAAGTCGCGCGGTTGATGCGAATGGCGTAGCAAATTTGATCGGTGTGTTCGCCATTCGCCGCGTTACTAGCTTCAATGTTTACAAATTCGTATTACAAGAATGTTTCTCCTGCTATTACGGCCCCAAATTGTTTTTGTCATTCAAAATAGTTTAGAATGTATTTTTTTATTTCAGGGTCTCATCTTTGTAGTAGACAGTAATGATCGAGAGCGTATCGGCGAAGCACGCGAGGAGCTTATGCGAATGTTAAGTGAAGACGAACTACGGGATGCTGTACTTCTGATCTTTGCAAACAAACAGGTACGTCACAGGCATATTTTATGAAGCTATTAAATTTATCAAAATATTTCCAGCAATTTATTATAAGAAAAAAACAAACAACTTTCTTGAAATAAAGCTACTCTCAAACCATCGAAAGCATTAATAATCGTAATAAAATCTTTTTGTTTTATGCAATACATTTTTCTGATTAATTAGGCATTTGAGTCAAAATGTCCTGATATAGCCTGTGTGCCAATAAGACAAAATATGACGTGAACTAATGATCTATTGTGTTGCTAGGATCTGCCAAACGCAATGAACGCAGCTGAGATAACAGACAAGCTGGGCCTGCACTCGTTGCGCAACCGCAACTGGTACATCCAGGCGACGTGCGCCACCTCCGGCGACGGCCTGTACGAGGGCCTGGACTGGCTTTCCAACCAACTCAAGAACGCCAACCGCTAACTGCATGTGCGCTACCAACTCACAGACAAATCTGATTACTAAAAGAGACTATGGTTTAAGATATGTTAACTTTATTTGCTATTGAATATTGAATACAATGTATTATGTGAGTTAACCTGCGAATGCATTACTGAAATGCGTCACCCGGTGACCGATCGAGCATCGCATTCACTCCGAACCACTTGCGTTCATGCAACATTTAAAATTAATTTTGGTATTGGGTGGTAAAGTGTACAAATAAACCACGCTACTTAGCGATGTGGTGTTAGGGTCCACGTTATTAGAATGCGCTGTTTGATCGATCCCTGACGACGTCGAACAAAAAAATAGTGTGTAAAGACGATACAAAATTATTGCAGATTTGTTTTCAATATAAATATTCGAAGGAGCAAAACGGTGGTACCTAGACTCGCTGAATGATCGTGCATTGTGATGTGAATAGGTTTGTAGCTGACTCGTGATAAAGTGAATCACATCATAACATGTTTTATATGTATACTATGTGGAATAAGTTGTCGCAATAAAGTATTTAAAGTTAATTCACAATTGATGACTTTAATTGTTTAGTTTATGATATAGTGTCCTACACTTTACGTTGCGTAGGTAGGTACAGTAGCAAGCAGTATTCGGAGCGTAGGGTCTATCGGTCGGTCACCGGGTGCGCACGCGCCGTATACACATCGCTTTGTGACTTTGGGCGGTTGATATCCCAAGTTCTTTCTGTTTGTCACCAGTTTTGTGCATTATTATCACCTGACCTATTATAACGACGGTAGTTTATTTTTATGGAAGTTATCTAGGTAGTTTAAGCTGTTATGTATTTTACATCCAAAACCATTTCGTACAATTCTCGCTTATTCAAACGGCTCGTTGTGATTGACCTGCATTTACAGTCAACAGCTTCTCATGACGATCCAAGATTAATTTGTAATTTAGGTATAAATATGTATTAGATAAACGGTGTCATTTTGAGAAATGTTTCCGCCTACAGGGAACAGTGCTCAGAATTCTCAGTGGTACATGCTCTACACAATTAATTGTAACTTAGCATTTTTATAATAATTTAGAAAAAAATGTTGAAACAGTAACTTTGTGGCAAGTGTGATGGAAGGAGGTTCTTTTTTTATTTTTATGAAAAACAAGAAATAATGAAAATGCGAATTGTGACATTCCGGTTTATCTTATGCTGTATTATGGAATAAAATTTATCCTCACGAATGTTTCATTTTTTGATTTAATACATTCCGAATTTTTAACATACGTAAACTGCTGATAAAATCTAATAACAAACCTTTTAGTTTATTTAATTGCTTAAATCTATTGATATATATTGATGAAGTCATACCGATGGAGTGTAGCACATTACATGGGGTAGATAAAAAGGTACTTAGGCTCATAAACATTGTCATTCCGAGCGATGGCGGTGTACGACGTGACAATATGTTAGGGATTAATAGCGTGATATTTCGATAACTTTGACAATCCCATGCTTTTTTGCCCTTTTTCCAAACCAAACTCTTATCAAAACTTTCGTTGATAGAATGGACTTGTCTGAAGCTTTTGTCAATATAGGTGACGAATAGTATGATGCGATGCGGTAGTATTAGCAAGTCTGCAAAAAAAGTTGAATAACATGATAAAATGATAAGTTTAAAAAAAATTACAGAGATGCATATTTTTAGTTTGAGTATCGCTCCTGAATGGAAGATTGAACATTTCTTAAATTTTTCAATTTGTCTGTTCTGTTTGGTACTTAGGTTTTAGTGCTCAATCTAAATATATATTCATACACGTTGCAAGTTTGGTTTCTAGTTCATAATGCATAAATCATCTCATAATCTTCAAGTCTTTATCCAAAAGAAACTAGGCAGACGCGGGCCTGAGGAGGGACGGGCGGGAAACGTTTGCTGGACTGTACTTGAAGTCCACAAATTGTGAAGAGACAGTTCACTGCCTCGGTGTATCACAATCTCGAATGTCATTAGCCGGGTCCATACCGGCAAGAGCGTTACTCCACAGATTACCTCCCAAATCTGTGAGATAGCTCTCTTGCTGCGTGCTATCGGGGCGCGGTGGGTCATCCGGTGTGTCCCGGCTATCGAAATATGATGAGCGATGGTCATCTCTCCTCGAAGCTTCTATCACACCATAGGTTTGCCGATTCGCAGTCGCTCCACTCAAGAATCGAAACGTCTGTCTTGCGTTTGTGTGTACTACAAGATTGGGCCAAAGTTTCAAAATGTCGCTGAGAAAATTGCACATTAACATGCAGCATTATAATAATTAGGTAGGTATATAAGTAGAAGAAAAACATTGCTCTAATTTAAGCCGCAACCAAAAGTACTTAAAGAAGGCGCGGATCGAGGATTTCGCTCGGGGCGAAGGGAGGTGCTTAACCTTGACTGAAACTGTAATTTCAACAACATGCCTTGGGATTTGATTCAAATTTTTAACCAGTCAAAAAAAATTTTAGGGTGTCGAGACTCCAAGACTAGCAAGACATTGAGTGCCCGAAACGTGTATCCACGCGAGACAATGGCTTTTCTATTGTTTCGGTAATTACGGGCGTTCAACCTGCTAGTAGTGTTTTTAGCAAACCCTTATTTATGTTAGGTGGGTATATGCGATGAGATGTTGCCTTCTTTTCGTGTTGATAAACTCGAAAAAAAATTGTCGGACCAGTAATAAGACTAATAAGCTGACCCACTCACTGCTCCTATAAAGTTACTCCAGGCTGGTACTGTGTTTGGGCTGGATGGAGTATGGCCCATTTGCCCAGACTGTTTGTACAGCGTCCAATCTGAGACACTAGACAGTGTCGTTTTATCCGCGAAGGCGATGGTCGAAATGCCACATACTTACTGCTAGCGCGTAGCGTACACGCAGCACCACTTATAGCCCTCGCCAAACTTCTTGGCAGCCCTGAAGTTGGCTTACCGGATGCGCGAGGCAAGAAACGGTGCTGTTTTTGTATGAGATTACCTACTGCGCAGCCATTGTAGCCAACTTCAGGGCAGCCAAGAAGTTTGGCGAGAACTATACCCAAACGTAAACGCAGCGTAAGCGTGAAAGTGTTAGCGGTCACGTGACATTAGCGCTTGACATATTTGATATTTTGCCAATCGCTATCGTGACGCTTGCGTTGATAGAGTGGAGTGGCACTTGTCAAGAGCCTCTGGTACTGCAAGTCTGCAATCACAAATCCACGAAGGAGATTTTGCTATAACCATAAGAGCAGGCGCTTCAAGTCAGCCATGGCACTGATCTAAATCATCATTATCATTTAGCCGATAGATGTCCACTGATGAAAATAAGCATTTTATTATAAACTAAAATATTTACTGATCTAGAAATGCCCAAACATTGCATGGTACAGCAATCAACTTTTGCAATTACTCCAAGGTACCATTCAATCAGCAATGACCTTTTTTGATTGAAGATTTGAAGCTAAGCGCACACAACAGCCGTAGGAAGGCACCATTTTATTGATGATTTATTTAAAGTGTACGAAAGTTATGTACCTATATGAGTATTTTGGCAATCCATTGCGTGTTTGGCATCGCATTGAGTCAACCTTTATGACTTCAGTTTCTTAATGTCATCGCCAAGTCCGTGTAGACGTGCGCACTAAGAATATCTAGGTATCTATCTTCTTTTAAGGGCTCCAAAACTTGAGAAAGTTAGCAGACTCGTAGACCGAACTTCGCACGAATATCTCAATATGCCAGGAACTTAAAAAACAACGTCTCGGCAACAATATAGAGTCGCCTAAAATTCTATGGACAAATCTCCAGAAGCATTATTGCGTAATGAATTCGGCAAGGCAAAGGGCAAAGAGTATGAAAAATTTACCAATCACATAGAAATCCACATCGCGTCTTGCATCTCGCATGTGATTGGTCGAATTCATTACGCAATAGGGCTGATGGATAGAGTGCGACGCCATCGAGCGCCTTGTTGGGTAAGGCAAACTGGATCTTATCTTATTTTATGGAGGGGCCGAGAAGCAACTCGGACACTTCGACCCATTGGGATCTATTGTGGTCCCCTAGATAACTTACTTCTCCCCAATCTCGTTGAAAACTCTTTTCATGAGTTTTACAACGAGACTGGGAGATATGAGCCTATAGTCATCTGGTTTTGGATATCCAACCCCTAGGAGACTCATTCGCTTACCAGCCAGTGCATCGCATGTGCACAGAAGGTGCTCCATGTGTTCCGTATGTTCCCCACACAACCTGCACATGGGTGTCGCGATTAGACCCATCTTCATGAGCAGGTCGTTGCCCCCTGCTCATATTCCAGATGCATTCCCGGGCTTTGAACGTAGAACCTAGGAATTTCTTGGAGTGTTGTAGACTAGTAGTAGACAGCCAGTGTGTTCGTTGTCTGTGATCTGCAAACTCCTTAAGGTGTCTCTTACGAGACACGTCGAAATGCCTACACATGGTTCTGGACAAAATCATTTGCTGAGCCCTCTCTTGCCAGTTCATCTGCCATTTCGTTACCATGGATTCCTTTGTGTCCAGGGACCCACATCAGTCTCACCCTGTTATGCTTCCCAAGCCTGTTTAGGGCTTGGATAGCATCCAGAATAAGTCTGGAGTCCACTTTGTAGGATGCCATGGCTTTGATTGAAGCCTGACTGTCACTATGAATATATATGGATTTACCTCTGGTTCCTCTATCTATATTCTCTTGAGCAGAGGTTATTATGGCATATGTTTCTGCTTGGAATACAGTTGCCATCTTCCCTAAGCGTTTGCTACATTTGTAACCTTTTGCGTATATTCCCGCTCCTGTACCTGATCCCATTTTGGATCCATCAGTGTACCACACCAGACTATCTTGTTCTGGTGGATCGAGTCCCTTCGTCCAGTCCTCGATTGTAGGGATTTGGACCTTTCAAACACAAGCATAGTTTGCATTTTATCGAATATGATGCTAGTTACCCGATCCAGGCCTTCATTGCCATCGAACTTTGTATGGTTAGTCTTTGGCCTAGAGGCATCCCATAGTCCAGCAACAGCAAGACGATGTATTGCCTTCCTTGCCTCGAATTCAACCACATACATACACATATACCGGTCAAAATCATAACCCTCCCTTTTGCTTCGCCGTAGTCGGGTAAAAACAAGAACACCGACTGCCGAAATTTAAGTTATTTTTCACCTTGTAGTGTTTTCATTCGGTTGTATTTTTTTTGTAAAACAGTTTTTAATTTTCACTTTTAAGTTGTGGCATTTATCTATAGTGCCCAAAGTTATGCATAAATAGTTTACTGGAATAACATTAAACTAACATAACCTGTGAAATAGGAGAGTACCAGGATGAATTATACATATCTGCGTACCCCTTTAGAGCGTACCGGCGTGATGTTATGTTATGAAATGGCGTAAACAATAACCAGACATGCGATGCGCTTGCAGCAATCCTGAGAGATTTGCTGTTGTTTATTGTAGAGTTCTATTGTATATGTTCAAGGTTAATAATATTTTGATCACATTTGATTAAATAGGACCAATACGAGAAGCACCAGCTTTCAAATAAAAAAAGAATCGTCAAAATCGGTTCACCTAGTAAAATGTTTTGGGGTAACAATACACATTTAAAAAAATACATTCGAATTGAGAACCTCCTTCTTTTTGAAGTTGTTTAAAAAGTAAAACTTAATGGTCTCATTTGAATTTTATTGCAATGTCTACACGTACCTACCTACCTACATACTTACATAAAGATACACCTTTTCTCCTTTGGGTTAGGCAGGTAATTCAAAACTACAGACTTCTACGATCCTTACATACATTATCATTTGCTTGGTTTAGGTTGTATGTCATACACGCCAGCACCAGGTACCCAAGTTGACAATCTACAATCGATAACTCTAGTGGAAAACGAATCAATGTATGGGAATGACACATCTGAACGTTAAGTCACGTGGTCAGACCATATCTACAAATAGAAGGCGTTAACGATTGTAGAAAGAGATTCGATACGAAACGTTTGTAACTTGGCTAGGGGGGCTTGTGTGTTGTCTTTTTGAAATACCTTATGTTAATAAAAAGCAAAATAAAAAACGATATAGAACGGAAAACTTTAAATGATTATTTTGGTCGAATATTTTGACCAAAATTAGATGCGGCAAACAAAAATCAAGTTCACATTCGAAAAAAAAAATATTAGTCATCAACACGAGCCCTTATTGTAACAAAAATATTAAATCATATCATTGTAATGTCGTCACAATCAACTACAACTTTGTGTGAAATGAGATAACAGCATCGTGAATAGGCAAACACTAGACTATCTCATTCAGTATAAAATTTCAATTTATATCTATACGTCAGAATTCGTAACACGATATTATATTGAGTTGTAGAAACCTTGTGTGGATGTTACTACTGACACCTATTAATGCCCGTTTCAGTTAACACTAGGCGACATTTAAATATTTGACATCTACCAAACGCTGAATTTTGAAGATAACGAGCTGCCTGACTGATCCTCTCTTTCTGAATTAAGAATTGGAAGCCAAGCTATTCTTAAGACTGAAGAACACTCTATTTTTAAGATCAATTTCAGCTCAATCGGTTAGGGATAACTCTTTTAAAATTCAGTAGCAAGTTTTTACCCATAACAAACTAACTGACAAGGCATGTTAAATAAAAGCTTACAAAAAGCGTAGCTCATAGAACGTAGCTCATAGTGCGTAGCGTAGAGTTCGTAGCTCACATTCTGCAGCGTAGCACCGTAGTATTTGCCGTAGTATTTGGTGTGCTGCGTAACTTACAGTGTAGAGTTGCATAGCTCATAGTACGTAGCGTAGTGTTCGTAGCTCACAGTCTGCAACGTAGCGCTTGCGTAGCACGTATAGCACCGTAGTGTTTACCGTAGCATGTAGTGTGCTGCGTAGCTTACAGTTTGAAATTGCGTAGCTCATAGTGCGTAGCGTAGAGTTCGTAGCTCACAGTCTTCAACGTATCGCTTGCGTAGCACCGTAGTGTTTACCGCAGTATGTATTGTGCTGCGTAGCTGAAAGTGTAGCGTTGCGTAGCTCATAGTGCTTAGCGTAGCGTAGCTCATAGTGCGTAGCGTAGAGATCGTAGCTCACAGCCGGCATCGTAGCGCTTGCGTAGCACCGTAGGATTTACCGTAGTATTTAGTGCTGCGTAGCTTGAAGTGTAGCGTTGCGTAGCTCATAGTGCGTAACGTAGAATTCGTACTACACAGTGTAAAGCGTAGCGCCTCCGTAGCATCGTAGCGTGTAGTGTGCCACGTAGCTTGCAGTGTAGCTTTGCTTAGCTCATAGTGCGTAGCGCTTGCGTAGCACCGTAGCACGTAGCTTGTAGTCTACCGACCAACAGTGGACGGCTACCCTAGGCCTACGTAATAATTATTCTGTGTATGATATGGGAAACCCTAATAAAAAGATAATGTAATTTTAGTGTTAAAAGATTATTTTTTTATTAGTTTTTTGAATTTCAAAGGTCAGTATTTTGAATTAAAAAGTAAGTAACCTAATGTTATTTACTTTTTACGGTATAAACTGGATATAGGTAGTTATATAGAGTATGTGTAATTATTTTGCCATAGTATACTTGTCGGATTTAGTCAATAGTATGGACTTCAAAACAAATCGCAAGCACGCCCCCTGGTGGCGAATCATGAACAACAACGGCTTGCCGCACTTGATGTAGCCGTAATGGTGACTCGCGTCAATCGGGTCAGATAATAGTTCTGACCGCCTCCAAGGTAAGACATCATAGAACTAGAACCACTGTCGAACCGTAATACAGGGTGTCCGCCAGCAGATTTTACACTTTGAACAGAGATCACGGCAACTAGCAAAGCATTAGCGAGGGTATACCCCGTTACCCTGGAAGGAGTGTTGCGGATTGTTTAACAGACATGAGTCAGCGGACAGGGCCGCCAAATGCTTTTGCGATTGAGGCGTATTTGGCGAACAATAATTCGATCAATGTGGAAGGCGTCGGTTTTATTCTCACTTTGATATCCGACGATTAGAGGATGGTCCGTCAAACTAGTTGATATGAACGTGGGTACAGAAGTTAAGAGAAACTGGATCAGTCAGAAATGAGCCTCAGCCTGCACCTTCAACGTCTGTTACCACTCATTAAAACGCAAAACTTGTAAGAAGGGAAATTTTATTTTTACGGCAAAGGCGAAACATTTAACTCACAACGATATGCGCCATGCCGGTAAATTTTTTTATACCGGAGCTGCACCGTCATGCTACCTACAATAACAGAACCCATTTTCTGCAGGATGGGGCTACGGCACACACCGCCAGGGACTCTATGACTAAAGTTAGTTTTTTTTTTTCCGGAAAATTTATAAGTAGCTTTGGCGACATAGCTTGACCCCATAGGTCACCTGATCTGACCCCTTGCGACTTTTTCCTGTATTTTGATACCTCAAATCTTGCGTCTACAGCAAAAGGCCCTGCAAGAAAATATCCAACGCGATTGTGGCTATCAGTCCAGAGCATTACAAGCGAGTTTTCGCAAACATTAAAGAAAGATTGCGAGAATGTTTGCGGCTAGAAGGACGCCATTTAAGTGGAGTGATTTTGAAAACCTACAACCCGCATAATTATTTTGTAAGACGATAAACAAATATATTTGTTTTTCTTTATATTTTTATTTAATTTTGTTTATTTAGTATATAATCTGCCGGCGGACACCCTGTATTAGTAAGCAAATTTTGTGTCTGTGATTATTTGAATGAAACCAGTGGTGTATCAAATAATTCGTGTGATTTCATTTATACGATTGTACCCGTCTACTGTTCGCCCACACACGATGTCTTAACCTCAGGGAACCAGCATCTATCAGCCGTGATGCGACATACCTACCTAATGAAAAAAAAACAAAAACAATACTAATTAATGCGATACCTAATGAAACAAGTTTAACGTTATATACCCGTTTTCAAAATAAGTAGTAGATATAAAATTTTCATGAAACTTCTTTTAATTTTACGTTATGAAATGTAGTCATACCGCATATTAAATGTTAGCAATTACATACTTCCTATATATTTGTTTTGTATAACTTCACCAGCACGCATCGGAGGCAAAATGTATTTATTTAGGTATAAGCAATTACTTTGTATCTCATTGTAAGTGAACCTATGTATTGTTCTTGTGAGAATAAAATTCTTTAAACCGATTTTGAACCCCAAGTAAACGGAGGCAAAATCGTTACAAATTATCTCTAGTACCACACGCTTCAAGGAATGCAACGCATGCCCCAGTGGTAACAGTCCCATCTTGCGAACTTGTAGACGTGGGTTCGAGTTCAGGTAGGTGTTTTACTTTGTGTCATAATTTTTCTCCACTGCTAGGAAAACATCTTGAGGTTAACCGGCTTGTCCTATGTACCAAACATGCGAAGAATTGTGACGTCTACCAAATCGCATTGGGTGGGCCCGTATGCTGGACAGCCCACTACCTCACACAGAGAGAAGGCCTGTGTCCCAGCAGTGGGAACATCATACTGAGGCACGGCTACGAAAATCCTGTATTTTTACCCGACTGCCGAAGGAGGGTAATGTGTTTATCAGTCTATACATGTAAGTATGTATGTTTGTTCCTCTGTGGCGTTCTAGACACCAAACGCGTTGGCCGATTTGTCTTAACCTTACAAGTAGTAGCAGTGGTGGCCCAGTGGTATCGGCCGCGACTTACAAGTTGTAGGTCGTGGGTTCGAGCCCAGGCAGGCGCATTAGTTTGTGTAAATTATTTCTTCACCACTGCTCTCAAAACGGTGAAGGAAAACATCGTGAGAAAACCGGCATGTCCTAGAAACAAAAATTCAAAGACATGTGATATTCACCAACCCACACTGGGCCCGCGTGGTGGATTACGGCCCATCCCCTCTCACAGAGAGGAGGCCTCTGTCCCAGCAGTGGGAACATTAATAGGCTAATGATGTGATGTGATGATGTTACAAGTATCACTGGCAACATTAAAATTGGAAAATAGAAAATGGCAGATTTTGGGCGCCATATTGTGGGGCTCATTTTTTTTTTCTTTTACACCCATCGGGTGGAGTATCAAAACAAAGGGTTTTAAGAGGTAATTTCAAAAATATATGTCACATATATGTTTAAATGTACCTAATTCGAAAAAAAATATTAACTTAGAAGTTATATTTATATAAGAAAGTTAATTAAAAAAACAGAAAACCCGACTGCTTAAAAAGCGAACTAAAAAGACGTAAACAAGAAGAAAATCATTTTGTGCAGTCGGAGGATACAAGATGGTTTTGATCAGCCACCTCGCGAATATGTACCCACAGCGTGATTTTATTCTTGTTTACGCCTTTTTACCCGACTGCCGAAGGAGGGTAAGGTGTTTATCAGTCTATGTATGTATGTATATGTATGTATGTAAGTATGTATGTATGTATGTTTGTTCCTATATGGCGTTCCAGAGACCAAAACGCGTTGGCCGATTTTGATGATTCATACGTCAATCGTTGCGTCTTAACCCTGCGAATGTCATAGGCTACATTAAAATTGGACAATAGAAAAATGGCGGATTTTGGGTGGCATATTGTGGGGCCCAAATTTTTTGTTCTTCTAATCCCGTCGTGTGGGATATTAAAATAAAGGGTTTTAAGAGGTGATTTCAAAAATATATTACACTTATATGTATAAATGTATCTAATTCGAAAAAAAAAAATGTGTTTTTTGATTTTTTGAATTAAGTTTTTTTATTAGTTCGCTTCTTAATCAGTCGGGTTTTTGATTTTTTGAATTAACTGTTTTTATTTTTCTTCTAAAATTTCGCTGTAGCACAGGCTGCCATCTTCTAATAAGTGTAGCTGAGTTTCTTGATCTAATTTTGAAATCGTAAATAAGTCGAATCCTTGCAGCCCTTTATTTGCTAAGTACCTACGATTGTTTAACAAACATTCAATCTTCCACATTTACGAGCTCATAATTTATTCTAGGATTTATTTAATAGCTTAGAATTTATTGCATTAGCTTGTGCTGGTCTACTGTTTTATCTGGATTTGCTAATAATCAGGCATTTACTGTAAAGTATACTCGTACTTTTGTTTGCAGTGAGTCACTGCCACAGAATTTCGTTTGCAAGAAGTGAAACTTAATACTTGACAATTTACGTTTAGTAGTAATTAGGTTACTTAACTTAAAATTCTCTGTCAAATTGCTGAACAATTTTCAAAAGGAGATCCGTTTCAAAATTATTATTTTTGCATGAAACAACAGCTAAATACAGATCTTTTTTAACCCCCGCCGGAAAAAGAGGGGTGTTATAAGTTTGAC
Source organism: Orthosia gothica (assembly GCA_949775005.1). Taxonomy (NCBI): domain Eukaryota; kingdom Metazoa; phylum Arthropoda; class Insecta; order Lepidoptera; family Noctuidae; genus Orthosia; species Orthosia gothica. The sequence continues at coordinate 27,878,345 of OX459034.1, read as the reverse complement.
GTGTGTTGCTGTGTATCTGGGTATCTGTTTGTTTGTCTGTGGCATGATAGCTCCTAAACAGATGAACCGATTTTGATTTAGTTTTTTTTTTGTTTCAAAGGTGATTTTGTCGAGAGTGTTCTTAGCTATATTTGAATAAAATCGGTTCAGCCGTTCAAAAGTTATGGGCGTTTTACTGTTTGAATCGGGGTGATTTCGCAAGATAAATGTGTCGAGGTTTTTTTTAATCTGGCAATTTTGCTCAATAGAAAGTAAATCTACTTGTTATGAAGCTGAAATCAGAAAGTTTATGATTATCACTTAGACATTTGAAAGTCCTAAGTTTGAATTTACATACATCATGAAATACAGACATCGTTTTTGAAGATAATACATAGGTAAGCTATCCCGTATCTCGCTGATTCTATGCATAGTTGTACAATATCACCGGAGTCTGTACCCGCGAGGTCATAATACTCATAATAATTATTTTTAAACTTTCACATCGCTCATGACGCTAACAGTTTTTTCAGCGATTCACTAGCATTGTACCAGGTATTGATATTCCTGTTTATATTCTAAACATATGAAATATTTATTAGAGGACTAGTTGGGCCTGCTGCCAAATACAGTTCTGCACCAAATATATGTAAGTAATTCTGTAAATTCTTATGAATGTGTTCAACATGTCTGAATCCGACGCACATCGCACCGACGAGACAAAGTAATAACAATTTGTGTTTTTTTTTTATGACAGACGTTTAATTCTGTGGACTCGTTAAATCGGAGATAACTCAATTCCACAGTAAATTCAAGCTGAAACAAAACGTTTGTTTATAAGTCCTAAAACTTTCGATAAATCTAAGATTTTATGTTGTATTTATATCTACTATTTCGTAGCTAAGGGCTATTAGAACTATTAATAAATGTTTCTTTTATAATATAACGACCGATGTTTATGTTGATGACAAAAAATATTCTCTCTATTAAAAATGCTCATAATTATCGTAAAAATATTTAAAAAATCTTCACAAAGTCTACTTTGGCAACTTCTAAATATGTTTTTAGTAAAGCTTGCTTGATGTTTGTTTTGATTCTCAATGATTAAAGATAACGAATTAAAAAAATCTCTCGAAAATTGTATCACTAATGTCTAATGTGTATTTGAATACCCCGACAAGACTCGCGTAACATATTGTTTTGGCTTCTACTCATTCTTCACTGTAGACACATTTTTCAGATGTCTAGAATGCACAGACACATTTTTACGAAATTCATTCGTTGTTTTTGCACGTACTAGCTATAAATTCAGATTTTTTTAACTAATGGCTCAACTTCAAAACAATTGCTAGCGTTAAAAACTAGTTTGATAGAGGCCTTTTGTCTATGCGTGTTGGGAGAAAAACTATGTGCACTGTACATTTTAGCTATCGAGTACTTAGTCAATATTTTTTTGATTTAAATATTTTATTACAATGTTTTTGTTTATAAATAAATAGAAACAGTGCTAGGGATTAAATTGTCATAATGATTGCACGGAATAACGGTCCTGTAGCAGCAGGGGCGGGCGGCAAGGCGGGCGGGGCGGAGGGGTGGGGGCGGTCGGATGACAGCGCTGCATTTTCCCCGCCCGCACCGCGCGATTGCCGCGTTTTCCACGAGGGGCGCGCCGGCCCCCTCGCCGCATCAGCCGGGAAATCGCGCGGCGCTCGGCTCAGTCCGGCTCAGCCGTCGCGCTACGACGACGCCTCCGAGTCGCGCTACTCGCGAACTGCGTTCGCTGCACTCCGCACGATTAGCACGCGCCGAAATAGTGAGCTCGTGGCCGGGAGCAGTCCCGCGTGCGCGTGATACAGTGAGGCGCCCGCGCCGTCACCATGCTGCGCGCCGTGCTGCGCGCGCTGCTGCTGCTGGCGCTGGCGGCGGGCGGGGCCAGCGCGCGCCGCCACGCGCCCGACCTGCGCGAGGACGAGCCCGCGCGCCGCACCACTCGACCTGCCGGTGAGTGCCACCAGTCCACCACCCGCTGCACGCTCAGCATGCACCTGGACGCGCCGCACCAGCGAGCGCTGCCAACGGTGCCGGCCGAAGTAATTAAATGCACATCAATCTTGCTCATCTAATGTTCAGCCCAGCGTCAGAGCTCGTCTCGCATAGGCTAACAGTGACGGCTATAGGCACGTGTGTTTATGTAAATAATTACATTCCGAGGTTTCCGCATCGGTCTGCAGCTACTAGATCAATTAAAACGCACGTAGGCATTAGTCTCAGAGAGCGACTGCTTATGCTTTAAATTGTTTATCGATGCTCGTATCGTTATCAGTGAAGCCGATACCTGCTCCGGTACTCAGGGATAATAAAAACAATACCACGTGAGAGCCGCTGACTTTCGTCTCAACAATATCAACAAACGGAGAGAATTGTCGAGAGGTTCTATTTTCGGAGAATGATACAATAACTAATCTATTATCGGACAAAGACTCGTCAAAGGTAATCTCGTAAATATTTTTTACTTTATCAGTTTCTGTCAATGGATCGCTTCGAAAGATTTTCACGGTTTCGGAGCGGAAACTTACCTACGTATTGATAAATAGGTAACTCTGTTCAATTTATTAATCTTTCAAAATGTTTAACTGGTAGTGGTATGCAATATCACAAATATTTACCACACACAAACGTGTGAGGTGACTTTTCTATGAAAAACAAGTTTCCGACTGTAATTTCATCAGTAATACCTATGACAGAAAACTAAATTACTACATAATAAGCCTGAAAAGCAGAAAGATAAACGGGTTATCTCTAATTAGCTCAAAGTGGAAAATACTGCCAGTTAGTTACCTACACTCTCAGAGGAATGAGGCAAAAACTACAACTTGAAAATGCTCAACAAAACAACAACATTTTAAAAGGAAAAACTCTCATTTATAAATTTGTTTCCAATAAAATAGAGATTACATCGCTACTACAGAAATCTATTTCTTCAATCTTACAGTTAGTCACACTTATTGATGAATTAAAGCCAAATCTGATAAGGTTTTAGTAGGTACGAGTAATATCAAATCATAATCACAAGGTCGAAAGTGGAAAATAAAATCGCATAATGCATGATTGCATACAGTGTATTGTCTTTCAGTTGTTATATCATCATTAGATACTCGGAGCACATGTACGTGAATATCAATGTCGTATGATTTCACAATCTTATCGTGTCATGTTGTGACGATTGCCTCAAACGTACATAACATTTTATGTACATAAGTTAGCTTAGGCCTTTTAGTTTATTACCTACTAGCTGACCCCCGCGGCTTCGATCTACCTACCCTACCTACTCTGCTTAACCTACCTACCCTACCTACACCACCTACCTTACCTACACTACCTACCCTACAGCTTTATAATATTAGTAATTTAGTCTAGATGTTGATAAAACTCTTTTGCAAATGAACAAATTTGATTACCATAAGAAAGGTTATAGTGAGTCTATCTTAAAAGACAGACATATGCTGTCGCGGACTTTTTTTTTAACTTTTAATGAGGAACAATTCCATTATACATAATATTTGCTTAACTTAAACCGTTTACGCAGCGCACGCAACGGAATCTCTCACAAAGGCATATTTTGCCCGTTTTTGCAACATTTTTCATTTATGCTCGGCTCCTATTGGTTGTAGCGTCATGTTATATAGCCTATAAACTTTCTTGATACATGGACTATCTAACACAAAAATATTTCTTCAATTCCAACCAGTAGTTCCTGAGATTAGCGCGTTCAAACAAACAAACAAACAAACTCATCAGCTTTATAATATTATATAATATATATTTAGTATATATTATATATAGATGTATGTCTCCTCTTATTGTCATATTTAACGTGTGGTTGAAGGAGGCATTTAATAACAACAAATTATTTTAAAACACAAAAAAGCTGAAGGTTATTGTGCTATTTTAATTTTTATCATTGCAATGTAAGATTAAAATGATCATCACATCTAATAGCCCGCGACTCGCGAAGTCGCGACTGATGTCATTACTTTTATCATTGGAATAGACAGCAAGGACTTTCTAAGTCCCGTTCGAGGGCGACGTGACTCACGGCGACAGCTTTCATTCATTTTCCGGACGTGATAAAAGTTACAAATGTTTGCCAAGATTGTATTAACAAGTCTGCCAAAAATTGTATTACCGAGAAGAGAAAAAAGTTGTGTTCGTCTGTGATGTCTAGACAGGCGACCGAGACAAGAGGTGACGAGACGAGAAATTTTCAAGCCATTGTGGACATTTTGACGATTCTTTTGGCTCGATTTATATATCTGTCGGGTTCCGGATGAACTCTTAAAATATTCTCTTAGACCTGTAATGTAGTTATTAGTCGTATAAGTACGTAAGTGCGTACAGACTGTGGTTCGTCGCTAACGCGTGACGTGCGCTACCAGTGGGTGTTGGCTGAAAGGGCGCGCTAATTTTATGGTTGGAGGCTTGCGTAACTGTAGTACACACGAAAACAACGCGGAACGGCTGCAATGGCCGCCCGTCGTCGTCACCTGACAACTTCGTATGTCACATTTCTGATTGATTGTGACGTGTTATCAATTCAGTTATTATCGATCGATTCACTCACGTACAAACAATATGTTTTTTTGGTAGCAGAAAATATGCTGCTCAGTAAATAAATTGGTTTAACATAATTGGCATATTAATAAAACGATTGATATGCTACCAACAGCCTCTCGAGTTCTTGGAAGGGGTCTGAGGTACAATAGGCACAATTTATGAGGCAGATGGGTATAATTTTCCTAATCATTATTTATGGTAGAGATGAAGTCGGTAGGTAGCTATAAAAACCTCATCACTACAACTATTTTAGTATAAATTCCCAGACGAGGTACCTTCTTAACATTTATTTACTTTTATAACTACACAATATGTATTTATGCAACCGAGATTGTACAAATTGATAACAACCCGTGTAGTAAGTATAAATATTTACTTCTTTATATTAAGTTTGAATTCACATACACACACAAAAATAATACAAAAGAAATAAAAAAAATCTGATAACCGTAGTTTCAGTTTTTCCTGCAACATTGTGAAAATATACAGTAAGTTCCTGTAAGGTTCTAAAGAGCTCCCTCTATAAGATTGTTACATTTTGTTGGTACAAAACAAAAACAAGAACAACAGGAATTGTTGACCAAAACATAACGGATCGTTAGTAAATATGAAAACAAAAGTACACTTAGCGCATTGTTATTTTTAACACTATGATCGAAGCTTATCGGCTGATCTCTTAACCCGAGAGCGGCGTGCCATCAAAAATACTTTTTATACTCCTGATAGCGGATAGGTATCAGAAATTTGTTTTTACATTGACTTTTAGTCTGCCAGTGATTTTTTAGTGTTTTGTGTTCTGAACTTCTGATGTCATCTATATTTTTGTTGTGTTACATGTCTACTGTCTCGTCAGTCCTCCGATTCACATGTTTTCGATTTCAGAGGCTCTTGAGCTAGACAAATGACATTTTATCAATGAAACCCCGTGATGGCGATAGAAAAAATGTCAAAGGTGTATGATCGTTAAGCGTTCTCGAGATTATGGTAGGTAATGGGATGAGACTTTTTCTGGCGCTTCTAGAAAAGATAGACTGATATGATTCTTTCCTGTACCTAGTCGAATTTGATCTAATCTAACTGGCCTATACCGTTCCACTACAAGACAAGAGACTCCCTCGTCCCATATCACATAATTATGTCTTCTGCTAGTGCGCTAGTAGAATTGAATAATACTAAAAAACATAGTTGCTATTCCACCAAACATCCTTCATAATGCGCATAGCAAAAGAGTGGAACTTACTACCTGCGTCTGTGTTTCAGAATGCATACAACCCGAATATCTTCAAAGTTAGAGTGCTTAGGCTTCTTCTGGGTAAGCTCACTCCATTGTCAACTCTGTCTCTCTCACCTCTGACCTAGACTTGAGTCAAGAGCAAACCCATCATAAATAAAAAATAAAAAACATAAGAGAATAGGTTTCCTTTTTTGAAAATAGGCTTATTTCGGTACCTTTCAATGTGAATTTTGATCTCCAGCTCTACTGATTCTCCTAGGGCTTTTGGCATGCTTTTTTTCAGCATATTTATTTCATTAAAATCATCGGCATCTCCAAAGGATTACTTAGAAGTTTTCTAATACTCAATCAGACCTTCATGGGTCTGGAAAGCGAGCCAACTTGTATTTGCCGGGAATAATATTCAAGATCGAAGATCCTTTTTAAGTGTTTTGCTATCTTTAACTTTGATAGACTCGTCTTGAATCTTTAGAAACTTGAATCAAATGTTTAATTTGTAACTTGTCCATAACGTTTTGGATGACCAACATTGCGGTCAACAAATGAAATGTCAGATAAAAGAGTTCTTTGTTAACTTTTGATATCAATCACATTTTTTTGTCTCGCGTCTAAAACAACGACTAATTGAAGTCATTAAGCGACTCATATCGTAATTAAGATTAAAGTTATAAACCTATTCAGTTTTACTTGTGGAAACTACCTACCTTAGCAATCAATCCTCGAAATTAAACAACAAATTAGCCATGTTTCGGACGTTAGCGGCCATATGCACAAGCATTGCGCTAGATAACAATCTCAGCTCTCAAACGCAGAATGTGAAGTTGTAAAGTATGCGAGTTATTAGCAGGTACCCAACCCTTATTTGTGGAATGTTTTAAATGCGCATTTATACGCAAATATTATATAAGATTGTTTGCGTGCACGCAGTCGCATCGCGCGCGGAATGAAAATGTACTCGCGGTTGATTGCGCCTCATTGTAACACCGCTGCGCTCAGCTCCGCACCGCGCTGCGCCCGCGCCCCTGTATCGTTCACTAATTGTCGCTTTACCTACTCGTATTATTTTACAATCGCCGACTACTATATCGGAATTCTACCGGTAGGTCATTTGAATAAACTGTTTATACCTACAAAGTACTATATCGGATCTAGATAGGATATAAAAAGTGACATACCAAACAAGTAGCTAAGTAGATGTGTGTTGCGACGCAACTACTTAATGCGTCTTCCGTACATTATTACCTCGTATAGACGCGCATCAAATGCAATTGATAGATTTATAGTCTATCATCACCATTAAGACTTCATAGCCTTATGTGATTGTTGCCGTACTTTGACGAAGTAAAGTTAATTTAGCAAGTTACAATCATATTGCATGGCGTCACTCGTAATGTCGTAAATCGTGGTTGGGTTGCGTTATGTCCGCGGCGCGGGCGCAGCGTCGCAGGACACTTACGTCCAATTCAGTCGCTGGTTCATTGCCCCTCGGGCGTAACAAACGACCCGCTGACTGACGTCACATCATTACCATTGCACTCAAATTGCATTACCCGAGGGCGACACATACATGTTTGTACGTGCACATCTCCGTACCGTATGCTCACATCATTCTACTACACAGCCACATTAAGTTTTACTACGTGCAAAAGCAAAACCGGAATAAAACAATAAAATTTTATCTGATGATAAAAGATACCAACGCAAAATTCATAGAAGTTAAAATAATTTGCGTGCGAAATGTGAGGTTCCTTGACATGTGAAGGTTTTGTGTGTGCGCATACGTGCAGAAAGTTACCTATTAATTGGGCATAAAGTTGGGCCTTACTTTGGCCTGTAGTTATAGGCAAGCTTTGCCTGAAGAAAACTCTACATGCAGCGCTTTTTGCGCCAGCAGATCAGTTATGCTGTACAATTACAATGAGCATGGTGTTTGACCGCTGCGTGTTCTGCGCACAAATATTAGCGCACTTAATTAACGCCCGACGAACTCACTTCCACGAAATTAATTGGGGTCAAAGAATTTGAGTGCATACGTCTCAATTAAAACCGACGCTACACCGGGAGTCATCGCCACATCGGATCACCAAATAATTCAATATATTTTAATCGCGGCAGGCTTACTCATAATATGTCCTCTGGAAATAAATAACAGCGTGTCGTTCCTAATCCCTGACGCCTCCTGCCAGCATCCGCAGACAATAGACATTAATTTTCAAAGGCGCGAGATAGGAATGTCGCCCGCGCAGGTAGATTTTTTGGCACCTTTATGATCAGAGATCCTGACGTGTCATAAGCCACCCACGGCCCTCATTAAGCCGGTAGCCTACAAAGGCGCCGGGTCGCCCATAATGCTGTCGGATTACACGCAGCGAGAGACGGGCGGGTCGTCGGCCTGCGCTGCCCTCGCGTGCTACAATTGCACACAATATGCCCCCGCGCGACCCGCCGAACCAAAAAGTTTGAAAAGTATCGCACACTAGTGGGACGCAGCCGCGCCGCGCCGATACCATCTCGGCGCCACGCCGCACCGCTGGTGCCACCTAAACCTTGTCTCGATCCTTAAATTCGATCATTTTGTAGCTGTCCGGTCCGGGCCCCTAAGGAGCACGTCCGGTGTCGGAGATGCCACCGCCGGCATTTAATTAGAAGTTTACTCTTAAGAACCCGTGAAATATTGCGCACCTTGGAGAATTTAAAGCGTCCGAGATTGAATACGGAGAAACGATAAATGCAATTCGGAACTTTGAGCGATCCGATTTATTTTATGGATATTTTCGGCGTGGAGCGTTCGGATCCCGCAAACGACTCTGTTTATCTTTATCGATAATAAAAGTTTTGGATAAGGCGATATGTCGGCGCGCGAGTGCGGGTGTGTCGGCCGACTTGCGGAGCTCCTCCCACGTACGGGTCTCGTTATGAACTTGAATTAAATGAATGAGCAGTTGTATGAATGGCGCGGGAATGAATGTGAGTCGGAAGTGCAAGCCGCGCTTCAGCACGCTAGCCCATTGCGCCGCGCACGTGCATCCGCCGCCTGCGCCTGCGCCTAGCGAGTAGCGAGCGCTACCCTACACCATCGCAATTGTCAATCGGCATCGACTTAGGATACTTAGTAATGATTCATAAAATCTAACTTCTTCGAATTTCTTTCACTGGCACTTTGACTGCAAGCAAAGCTAATAATTCCCGTGGCTTTACGTCCCGCGCTCGCGACAAGGGTATAAAATTTCATCAGCGCGAAGATAAGAACAGTTGTAGTAATAATTAACATGATACAAATTACATATAACACTCGTGTACGAGCAAGTAATTTGCATGCGATTGTCTCGTAAACATCAGAGTTCACTGCGCAATATTTTAATTATTCATACTGGGGAATGAATAACGAGACCCTTAGTATTTGAGTTAATACTAACGTTCGATATGAACGTGCGTATTGGATCGGAGGTAATGAGGACACGGGGTTCTAGAGGCTAGGTCATGTACCTAGAACATTTCTAATACTAGACAATAGATTCGGTGGAGCTGACCGTCGAGCAATATTGTTGGGTTTGTGAGTTAATTGTGTGCGCACAGGTGTGAAGGTGCGTCGTCATTTGTTTACCACATACACGCGCATATATTAGCAATTAATTATAATAATGCAAAAGTGTTCTTATCGTAGTGCTTATGTGTGACAAGGAGTCTAGCGCCAAGTCCTAGTAATCTGCAGATTTACTGAAGTCATTTTGCTTATTGGATAGTCTGTAGTTGGCCTGTTAGCTTAATCTGTATCACTTGTTTTGACATCAATTTACGCCGTTTTACTCCACAACTCCATTTGAGTCACAAACTGCGTTTTCACATTATCAGTCTATTAATGTTCCCACACAGGCCTCCTCTCTGTGAGAGGGAATGGGCCGTAATCCACCACGCGGGCCCAGTGCGGGTTGGTGGATGTCATATGTCTTCGAATTTTTGGTTCTAGGACATGCCGGTTTCCTCACGATGTTTTCCTTCACCGTTTTGAGAGCAGTGGTGATGAAATAATTTACACGAAGTAAAGCGCCTGCCCAGGCTCGAACACACGACCTACAACTGGTAAGTCGCGGCCGATACCACTGGGCCACCACTGCTCTCTGCATTTTATCAACTGCAACCGCGCACGGTCCGGGACAGCGGATTCAAGTAATAGGGTCCCGTTTTTACTCTTTGGGTATGGAAACCTAATAAGAAAGCTAATTGCTTCATTGTTTCCAGCGTAGCCGCGCGCGCGCTCCTCTAGCTTCGTAGAAAATGCGTAGCCGCTACGCGACTCGGCCGCTACGCTGCGTGTGCTACGCCAGCGTAGCGCTGACGACGACGCGAATTCTGTATTAGTTTCGTTTCAATTAAAATATTAGCTAAACGAAGAACAATTGATGAGCTATTGAAAGTGATTTTAGGATATTGTTAGTCAGTCAACATATTCTTCATTCAAAGGTAATTTTGAACTACTACCTCTTTTCACTCCAGCAGGTAAATACTTATATTTATTTTATTTGGAATGTGCTTTCCCAGTGCTGACACTTATAATTAACTAAATAAAAAAAGTTCGAAATCGAAAATTCCGACTGTTTACAGGATTCATATTCGCGAGCTGGCTGACCAAAACCAGATGTATCCTCCGACTGCACAGCATGAATTTATCCTTGTTTATGTCTTTTTAGTTCGCTTTTTAAGCAGTCGGGTTTTTGATTTTTCAATTAAGTAACTTTTTTATTTATAACTTTTTAGTTTTTTTTTTCGAATTAGGTACATTTAAACATATAAGTGTAGATTATTTTTGAAATCCCCTTTTAAAACCTTTTATTTTGATACCCCACATGAAGGGACGGGAAGAAAAAAAAATTTGGGCCCCCACAATATAGCGCCCAAAATCCGCATTTTTTCTATTTTCAAATTTTAACGTAGCCAGTGACACTCGCAGATTTAAGACGAATCGATTGACATCAAAATCGGCCAACGCTTTTGACCTCTAGAACGCCACATAGGAACATACATACATAGATAGACTGATAAACACATTACCCTCCTTCGGCAGTCGGGTAAAAATCAACACTTAATTTATTTTATTCAATAAATGATAATAGGCAGCTTTTGTAATTTTCATTACGGTAAAAAAATAATATTGCCTTATTTAAAAAGCTATTATGTAAATTGATGCGAATTAAAAAGCCGACGAAAATTTTTCGTATGCATCAATGCCGTTCTCTTACTTATCACCTTGACAAATAAAAAGTGGGTACTGGAACCCGTCAGACGTGCCTATCATAAAATTTCCTCGTTTCTTACAAATATACTCATATCACAGTTGACTAACTGGTGGCAGACAAACAGACCGACAGACATTGCAAATAAAACTCGACAGGATGTGGCTATTCGAGTGTTGATTGTTTGTTTAGAAGTTAATTTTCTTTACAGTACCAATTGGCATGAGAATCGTTTGCACTGGCTTGAGAAAACAAAAGATGAGCACTTTATTATTTCTATATCTCTCTCTACACATTTGTTTGCTCTATTAGTTGTACGTTTTCATAATAATGTGCTTTGACGACGTGCCGGTATGTCTGATGTTAGAATTCACGTTCAAGAAAAATACACATTCATAGCTTAATCAACTACTATTCAAATCTTATTATGGTTGATTAATAAAATAACACAAAATAGCGAGAGAAAAAAAAAAGTTATATAAAAAATCACTTCTGCTTAAAAAGCGAACTAAAAAGACGTAAACAAGAAGAAATTCATGCTGTGCAGTCGGAGGATACATATTCGCGAGCTGGCTGACCATAACCAGATGTTTTCAGATTTTTTCTTGTTTACGTCTTTTTAGTTCGCTTTTTAAGCAGTCGGGTTTTTTCATTTTTTTTACAAACGTTTTTTATTTACAACTTTTTAGTTATTTTTTTTTAGAATTAGGTACATTTAAACATATAAATGTTACATATTTTTAAAATCACCTCTTAAAACCCTTTATTTTGATACCCCACACAATGGGTCGGGAAGGTTTTTTTTTATCAATATTATATTAAAAAAAATATTTTATAAATTGGCACCCAGAATCCGCCATTTTTCTTTTCCAATTTTAACGTAGCCAGTGACACTCGCAGGGTTAAGACGAATCGATTGACGTAAGATAAGAATCATCAAAATCGGCCAACGCGTTTGGTCTCTAAAACGCCACATAGGAACAAACAAACATACATACATAGAATGATAAACACATTAGCCTCCTTCGGCAGTCGGGTAAAAATAGAAGAGGGTCGAAAACTTCCGGCTTTTTTATTCACTGTGAGCCAAATTGTTTTAATTAAATAGTATTAATTGTGATATTATCCGATCTGTATTTACATAACTTTTCTTCGTCTCAAAATAGTTCATAAGCCGCCGATCCCGATGAGTGTTTCGAAATAAACTACAAACACGCTGCCATTTACGAATCCAGAGTCGATAAATATTTAGCCGCGCTCAGTTCGCGCCAAATGGTGCACTCACAATCACTCACAGAGCTCCTTTTGGCGCCGAATGTCAATTTCCTAGAGATTGGCCATTGCCGGAGCTGTTTGAGCGTCGACAACAAACACGACTGTGTGCGCTCGCGCTCGCGAACCTCGCACTTATTGCTGATGCACTAATGGCGATAATCGAGCGACGACAGTTTGTTTATTCACGCAGCACGTAATGGATCCGAGCACTCTTCTCAATCGGCCGGGAAACGTGTTTGGATAAATGCTAGTGTGACTTTCATATTCAAGCTCTTGAGCGCGAAGCCTGTAAGTGCCTATGTGTGTAAACTATGTCCTTATGCGTGAGTATTTAAAGTTATGTTGTCAAACGGCTTAGAGCTGTTACACAAAGTATGCAGTTACGTTATTATCTTTCCTGGCAGCGATGACACTTGAGAGAATGTGTTCACTTTAATACAAAGTTATAAATGATAAATGATTTTATATCTGTAAGTTGGTTTGTACAAACGCTTTTACATGTCTAACATATTTATTTTTTTAAAACTAGATGATGTCGGCGTTTCCTATCTGACTACTCTGACAAGAAAGATCGAAACAAACTCAGAGGTCACAGTCTCTTTTAAAGTCCTGACAAAATCTTGGTTCGATCATGTGAAGACCATGTAGACTGATGTCTGAAATGGTCTTTTGAGGAAAGAACCAGCCAGATTGAGTGGACCTGTCCAGTTAGTGCACGCATTTGTCAATAACCGAGCAGCTCAACTCAGAATTTAAGGAGCTCAACGATTCGACGAACAATACCAAAGAAAGGACATTCGGGTAGGCCTCATAAACTACTCAAACTGCCAGACCTTATATAGCTAGACTATAGACTATAGAGCTTATATGTAGCTAGGTAGGCAGGCAGGCTTTCTTAATTGATTCTCATGTTTCTGCTATACAAGTTCTAATTACGATTTCCTTCTTCTTCTTCATCATCGTCTTTCAGTCGGTGTAAAATTTCGATATTTGTCTCCAGTTCTTCCAGGATTTCGGGCGCGCGCTCTGCCCTCTATCTCGAAAATGTTTCAACATATTAAAAAAATATCTTAACAAAAGTAGTAGAGAATTTAATCCTCTTCAATATTTATAATAGATACAAATAGCATAAAACCCATAGGAAACGAGATATTTGCAAAAAATGTGTAAGAAATGGAATTTGGAATATCTGTACTCGCTTACACCCTACGATAAGTAGGTTTTGAGACAAGTTTTAGGGTGTTCAAATAAAGGTTTATACAAGTTTGTAGCTGATTTTCTCTCATTCCGAGGTTAAACCCCTAATTTTGCTGGACTAGTACACGTATTTCTGATAAGACTGCGTTTTCAGTAGATTGTCAGGCAAACTGTGGTTTTGGAATGAACTTGATGCATTTTATCATATATCATTTAAAAGAGTAGACAGTATCTATAAATGATAGAATACGTACTATTGATATAACTTAATAGTCAATAGATATCAATACTAGTATGTATAGGTATGACTAGAACACCTAGATAAAACTTTTAGGACAATCCGTCCTAGGTCATCATCTACCTAGCCTTTTCCCAATTGTTGTTGGGGTCGGCTTCCAGTCTTACCGGATTCAGCTGAGTACCAGTGCTTTACATGGAGCGACTGCCTATCTGACCTCCACAACCCAGTAACTGGGTAACACGATACCCCTTGGCAAGACTGGTGTCAGATCTCTAGCTTCGGTCTACTCGTAACGACTGTAAAAGATCTTCAAAATCTTCAAATGACAACCGGGACCAACGGCTTAACGTGCTTTCCGAGGCACGGAGGAAACTAGCTAAGTTGAAATGGTCACCCATCCACGGACCGACCTCGGCAAGCGTTGCTTTACCTCGCAGATCGACCCGTGCGGCTGTTATTATTTAGCCTCTCACAATCCGTCCTAGGTATTTGATTTAAATAACTAAACGATCATCCTTCCATTGTTTCGAAATATGCAAATCTAACATAGTTTACAATCAGGATAGTGTTTAGTGATTTGGATCGCAGCTAATGCAGTCGTCGCACAGCTATTTATAATAGTGTCCGAGTACATAACAGTGCACGTGTGCTATAGTGTAGCTAGGAACAGGAGCGATTGATTGCGGTGTAGAGTATCAGCGGCCGTCTCGCAGTCTGCCGGCCGTGGCTCGAGGGCATTCTTCACTAATCCTATAATGTTCTGATAATTGAGCGAGTCGCGCTCGGTGCTCGCTCCCAGGCTACTTAGCGAAAAAAACTGGAACATCTGTACTGTTGTAGTGCGTTTGCGTTTCGCGTGTGATACATACATATCGTACGTACATAAACCACGTAATGACAGAGCGTCGACCTCGCGACAGGGGCGCATTAAGCACAGCCTCGCGCTTGATGAATGTTTTCCTGCTATAAACCATTGTTTTACAGTGTTCATGTTCGATGTTCCAGAAAGAATACAATGTTGACATGCTTTATGTGACTGAAAACAAGTCATTGAGCGTGTTATACTTGTGTCTATCGAGTTGCACTGGGGTGTTGAATTGAATACCTTTTGTATCGATGTGATGGAGAAAACTGTGGAAAAAAATATACAAACACGCTGTTGATGATACAGCGGCTACCACCGCTTTATCTTAAACATTTGCTGCCAAGGACTCGGTTCCCGAGTCCGGCACAATGGTTTTTTAATTGTAGTTTACCTACTACCCCTATAATATTTTCATTAAACTTAGGTATCTACTCAAAGGTGTTTTAAAGTAGTGTGCAATGCAGTACGACTCTACCGTTTTTCGTGGTCATAAGGAAAATGGTATGCACTTGGTGTTCGTTTACTGTACATTAACACCGTCAACGACTTAACAACAAAATAGTTGATAAGTAGTATCTACAGCATTGATTAAAAACAAAGTTTATGCTAATCACCCGACCTACATAGGAAGATATGTTGTTGATCGTAGGAGTAAACTTGTAGTTTTATGAATATGGCCGCTATTTGAAAGCTAGGAATACAATTTAACAGATGTAGTTTCTTAGAAAATCATCCATAACATATTTTGTTTTACTATTCGTTGGCAACTTATAATACTTATTGCTAATTTTCGCGTTAAGTTGGCTAAGACGACAGCTTGCGCTAAGATGTCAAGTCAAAATTACGGGCTGATCAGTCTAAATAGGGGGCAGTCGGTCCGGTTGTACAGTTGCGCTCCTTAGATGGGCACCGGCGGCGGCGGCGCCCGACTCTCTCGGCGGCGCGGGCGCAGCGCAGCGCAGATAAAGGGCACGCCTACTCTGACGACACTAATACATGCGCCGCCGACACGCATTTGTTGCGAAACGCACAAAAACTTTCATCTCTATTCTAACCTACGCTCATTCTAATAGCCCAAAATAACAATACTCGCTCACATTAATAGCCGCATCAAAATAGATCCTTAAGCAGAATCCGATGAATCACTATTACAAAACGCTAAGAAAATAAAAATAATGATAAAAGTGTCACGCGCTGTTCGCAGCGAGCACGAGCGGCTCGCGACTAAAGCTCCAAGACCGCACACTGTCAAAATATTGTCAAAGTGAATTCCACGCGTCCAATATATTAGGTATAATGATTTTCCACTTGGCAATAATCCTAGCGATTTATTTCGATCTCAGATATTAACCGCATACCGCATATATCTAGACGAGGCGTCATCGTGTTCGGCTAGGTTGTTGAACCTCCTTTTATTAAGGCTGACAAAGGCGGGTATAGCGAAGTTTAGCACTTTCAGTTTTAGGCAATTATCGCGCGACGGGCGGCGGCACTGTGTCTCATTGTCACGCGATATATTTAGTGGTGAGGCGTCGCGGTGCGGCGCGGCGTCACGCGACGTGCGGATGCGTCTGTCCGCACCCGCACGCGTCTCCCGCGCCCGCGTGCGTCTGCTGCAGCCCTGCCCGACCAGTGCCTGCACCAACATTTGGCAAGGTCCCGACACTTTTAATGAGTGCGAGACGCGTTTCCGCTGGACCTCGTAAACGTAATTAACTATTTTACGAGTTTGCCTATTGATGTACGTCAAACTTTTCCCACGATGACGTTAACTGCGTATTTACACAGTTTTCTTAATTACATTGTAACCTGACTTTTATTGACTATGCTCGCTGTCATTTCTCATTACATTTTATGACAGGTCCATCTTCTAGCATTTCAATCCATCGAGCACTTTCTAAACAGCTGCCTAGTGTCTGTGTTATGAGTATCTGATTTGCTTAACGCTGATAAACGATTGAGATATGGGACCGGGCCTAGCGACGTTACTAGAAGATGTCTGCCCAGCAGAAACTTGATGGTCTATTTTTTATGTAAAAATATTTGGAGAATGATTCATGAAAAACCTATTTTATACCTCATAATTTATGTGTAACATAAAAGTGTTTCAAAGATTTACATTTCATTTACTTTTTCTAAAGATACCACATTTTTCGGAACTATTAGTGCTAGAGATAAATTTTCTCGTCGCGATAACGTCTCAGAGTTAATAGATAAGTACATTTCCACCATTTGACACCTGAATGTCGTGAGGTTGCATAACAATGATAAATGTAAGTGAGTCATTGACCTCTAGTTATCGCCGCAGAAGGCCGCCCCCGCCCAAGGCGCAGGCGCACCGTTTTACTACTGAACTGCCCAACGCACGTTGTAAACATCACGCTCATATTAATGCTCTTGTAATATGAAATCGTTTTCTTGTTGCAAAAGATCTATTTTAATTCAAGAAAACACTATTTCATTTTACAATTTATTTATTAATTTTATTAATAATATATTTGGCAGGGACAAGGTAATAGGAATTGGAACTATTTGCAAATGATTCATTTTAATATCGCTGAAATATATATAGCTGCCCCAAAATCATACTGATTTCAGAAACCAAGCGGTGTTACTATGTTGTGTACAGATTTAAAGAGACTCGAGCTTCTGGTGTTCTGTAACAATATCGTGAAACTGAAATTTTTATCGTTGTCAATTTGTTGAAGAGCGCAATGGAATGCAAAGTAGAACATATCCTAGACCTAAGACTTAGGGGTAATGCAGTTGCTATGCTCAGTAAAGTCTCACCACTGAAAAATGTGCTGTAGAGCATGACTGTCACTTAATACGCTCAATCTCTCACCTGATCTGTCACCGTTACGGGTTCAGCTGACTTCAGCACTATCGTGTTGCTGTCAAATTGTTGTTTGTAAATAATTTCATCGATAACTGTGGATGTATGAGTCGTTACAATGATCGAGTCGTCGACGTGTCGGTAGCAGTGACTAGTGGTGGCGTAGCAGTGAGTAACACGCGATACGCGGCGGTGGCGCGGCGGTGACGCGGCGCGGTCGGCGGCGGTGGCCCGCCATATTTTTATTTGTCGATATCTGTGATCGGCGCCTGCTCCATTAGTCATGTGACAGTATCGACACGAGATCGGCTCTCTCGACCCTCTTTAATTCCAGTCGACGCCCGCGAGACTACACTCGTGGTCGTATGCAAATTTACACGTTTGCGGCGAGCTGATGAATGATGTACTGACACGATCCTGTCCGTCTGTTTCTGCGCGAGGTCTGCGCGATAAGCCTCAAATATTGTGCGTTAGACGCGGCGTTTGGGAAATAGTTCGTGAATCACGGTATCTACAATTCGTAGCGCGGTGGACATAATAAATAGGCAAACGTTTTTTTCGAAGGTCGACTGAACTAATTTTGTTTACGAGAGTACATAGACCTTTGATGAGATCATTTATAACAATTGTACATAAATAGTGTCGATGGGTGTCGCGCTGCGCCGGTGAGCGTGTGCGGTGTGATGCACACGCTTGTTGGCACCCGGGTCAAGGAGGCAGTTGCTCAGGATCGTAGTGATTATGATTGAGACTAATTGTGATTTTTGAAAGTTAGCTAATGTTTTGAAATGAAGCAGTGTAGTGCATGGCAGCACAGGAATAGTATGCGTCGGCGGGTGAGCGCGGGTCATTGAGCTCGCCGTGACTCACCGCATGCGACGTACGTAGTCTCTATCACATTAATACTTTCTTATAAGGTTGTCGCGTTTAAATAATGCATGTTATGCAACTGGTTGCAATTTGTGCTCTCTTGCGGCCGCGCTAAATTGTTCCACGGTCTCACGCCTCCCGCACATACGAGTTACTATAGATGCGAACAACACGTACATATTAAACAGTTTTATTTAGGTCGTTAGCATTTTATGTAAAAGAATTGTACGATATTCTGAAACTTGCGTTAAAATGCAGTTTTAAATGCAAGGTTTCTTAAGTTTTTGTAAACAAGAATTCGCCATACTTTTTGTGTCGTCCTCGGTCGGTACATGTACATGCTCACTCTCCTTGACTTTAGTATTTTCCTCACATCTGACACTAACCGAATTCCATTCACTTACTGTATTTTTTCCTAGAAGCTTTTGTTTACAGTTATTTTTGCTATTGTATTTGTTCGCGTGTTGTCTCTTAGAGATTCATTAATTTTCCTTGTGATGAATAAAAAATAACAACTTGTAAATCGTTTGTCTTTGGTTTATGCATACCTCTATGCGAAATACGAAGAAAAATCCACGTTACAGTGTTGTCGAAGCCCCGAAAGGCGTGAAGGCACGCGGCACCTTGCGCCTTACTCATATCAATTCCATCTTAAACGAGCGGCTATGTCGCATACCAACCAAGGGATCTTAGGATTTATGTGCCGACACCGCTAACAAATCTAATGACCCGGCGATGTATGACGGTATTTCGAGTAAATTCTCGTTTATTGGGCCCCATACCGATCGGGAAAGTAAGTTACGGCACATGTGAGGAGCGATCATTATTTTGGTGAGACAAAATGTAATATTCAGAGCCGACACAAGACGGCATTCAAGACATTATCGTGTTATCGATCAGCGTCCTTAAAGCGGTTTGCAATTAGTGTTACCTTAAGCGATGCAAGTGCGGACCTCCCGCGCGCCCGACGCCGTGCGCCGGCGCCGCCTGCACCTCCCGCTTTATGAAATTATCACTAAATTGAGAGATAAAACTCGCTCTTTCTGACGCGATAATAGCCGCCCCCGGCAGCTGCGTTTTCCTATTTACGTCTCGTTTAACGTACATTCTGATCAGGCTTCTGATTGAATTGTTACCTTAAGTCATGCGGGTATTTATGATGTTGCCATAATATTTTCCTAGATTGTGTTCCTTGGAATTTTTTAACTCGCTATGTTGCTTGGTACCTAAGATACAGCTATATTGGCTAGTAGTTCTACTACGGAGGTTGTTTCAGTACTTACCAGTTTTCCCAGCATAAATAAAACACTGAAATAAAGCAATTGTGAAAGTTAACGTTATTTACAGAAAAATAAAATTCTCGAGTCATTAGCAAAGGGGTTTTATTTATCGCTGTACGCATTTTCCACTCGAATTTTCCGTGAAATCACACGTTTCTTTTGTAAACCTAGAAAAAACCCAAGATAAGTAAGTAGGTAGGCACGTTTCTTAAAATCACTTGAACAAAATTTAGTTAGGTACCTACATATGGAGCCGCATGCAGCATAAATGGTCAGCCGGTATCGCATAGGGCGTCGGGTCGCCTTAAAAGGCACTGTCACTTACAAGAGGCCTTTCATAACACTTAATAAGATGCAGTGCGAGTGTAAAATTTCGTGATGGATCCGTGAGAGCAGTCACGAGGCGCCCGGGGCCGTGGGACATGGCGACTTTGTTTTATTTTCATTGGCGTATGTAGTGCCGGCTGCTAATTACACGGCGGGTTGCTTTTTAACGAGCACTCATTCAGCTTAACGGCACGCGCAAGCGCGCCCCGCCGCCGCCTGCGCCCGCGCAACGCGTTTCACGTCACGTTATAAATATGACCATGCTTTTTAATACCCACTCGCATTAGCGAAATTCGCTTTGCTGACCGGCCTAAAGTACTATTCGCATGAAATTGCGGGCACGCACGCATTTAATTGCTGCGAATATCATCTGAGCCATTCATGTATAGTCGAGGAGGCGTTCCCTCCTAGCGGCGATGTAGCCAGTTGTAGCCGACGCTAATAAAATATCCTCTGGTAATGTCAGCGGAAACTAGACTGTAATTAACGACTATTAGTGAACACGACAGCCATTTCTACATATTGGAGCAGTAACTTGATTCGCTGAGGCTATATTTTAATTAAAATTCGTATCATTAAATTAATATACGTTTTTGTAAACAAACAAAACTTTCGACCAGACTGCAGACGTTCAAGGTAGATCAAAAACTAGAAGTAAACAAGCGGAAAAATTTTGCTTACAGCCTTTAATTTCAACAGAAAATAAATTGTCTTGAAATTTGTGTGATTTTTAACGACTTAATGTATGTTGGTCCATAAATTTATTAGAACATTTTACGTGAATGCTCAGACATTTTACGAGGTATTTGATAATAGAACAGAATGCGTTGAAAACTGTTGGGCCAGAGTAATTCGGTCACAGCGATATACTGCTACGTTGATATAAAGGTATGAGCCCCTCATAAATTAGTGTTACTCACACAGTTTAGTGCGGGGACTGTAGACCCACTCGCAGACGAAGTGATTAGCGGCCTCATGTCCGTACGAACTCACTAACAGTTCACACATTGCCACCATTATGTCCTTTCCGTTACAACTACAAACAAACATAGTAAATAATGAACGACCTTGCAAATTCGCTCGACCGCTTGACTCACTAAACCACGTTTGTTAAATTTGATAAGACAGTTGATAAGATGCAATTACCCAACATTATATTAGGAGTCAATCATAGAAATTATTATCATGATCGCGTAAATTCGAACATTAAATTTATTGCAACAGTCTCCCTAGAAACAGACCTTTCATGGATACTAGAAGTTAGCAGTTGTATATTGACCGTTTGTATAAGTATATATTATTCGAAGTGTATACTGTGAGCTAAGGTGCAAAAATAACATTCGTGATTGTATATTTACAACCTCCTGAGATCATCCACTCTTGTTTACAAAGCTGTTCTTACGTAGTACGTTACGTAGCCTGCACTATATCGATCTCTAATATATTTAACAGTTAAATAATTTATACTTGTATTTGTTTTACGTAGTTGTTAACTAGATTGAGCGCTCACTTCGAATTTAGGTTACGGATATCGATTGTTTTAAGAGCCCATAAATATTTCTGGCTTGAATAGAAACAATTTCGAACGCGAGGGCAATATATTATTTAAGGCAAAATATACGTTTGTGGATGATGTAGTGGTGTAATGTAAAGTACCGATAAAGGAGGTTGCGCGAGAGTGACAGCTCGCTGACGGGTGGCGTCGGTCGCATCGCTGCGGCCGCTCGATATCGATCTCGACTCGAAACGCAGCCTTCCAAATAGGGAGCCCCCTGCTCCCAAATAGGCAGTGGTCAGGCGACGCCGCCGCCGCCGCTGCACAGCTATCGAGGACGCAACACCGGCCCCAAGCCTCCTTTCATTGTCTACGAGTTTTTTGTTTGCTTTATGACCAATATTGTACCATGGCCGATGTCCACATAGAGCAATACTCAGCTCAGAACGTCTATGTAGGAGCGAGCGTTGCGTCACTGTAGATAATTGTCCAAGCTAAAGGTCGATTGGTCATCAGTTCCTTTTGTTATTTGACGTCGGCAGTCGAA
Organism: Orthosia gothica; assembly: GCA_949775005.1. Classification (NCBI taxonomy): domain Eukaryota; kingdom Metazoa; phylum Arthropoda; class Insecta; order Lepidoptera; family Noctuidae; genus Orthosia; species Orthosia gothica. Next base: position 27,856,354 of record OX459034.1, on the reverse strand, counting down.
ATGAACACTGAAGTTGGTCACTATGATGCGAATTACATATGTATGAGCAACGTCGCATTGCGGACATTAACATGACATAATAATAACGTATGTAATGTTAGAGTTCAGCTGCTCGGGATGAGCCCCCTTCAGCAAGATGTACGGTGCGCGCAGTAAGACGAGTGGGCTCGCTGTAGTTGGCGCTCGTAGTGACACCCACAGTCGCCACTCGAGCCGAGCTAATATTTCAAACTATTCAACAGGGAGTTTATCTTCATTTCAGACATGTTTATGCGGGCATTCTCTTAACGAGTAACTGCGGTTACCGAGACTTCATTGTCATATACGGTCTGGACGTTGCCGTGGTGGTAAAACAGCCTTGAATGTAATCCTTGTCAACAAGCGAGGAGTCAATAACTCCACGCTGCAGCCGACGTTCGAGCGGCGCTATTAATTGCAGATGGACTACAAATGGAGGTCAATTGGTACAAAAAGCATTCGTGTGGGTGTACTCGTATGTCGTATTGTTCAAAGATTCGTAGATGTAGCCATCAGTCTTGCAGAGAATGTGGCAGATTTTAAATAAACTGCAAAGGATTATGCATGCGTGCACGCGGGCGGCCCTGAGGTATCGCGGCATTGTATTCAAATACGGGCGCGTCACCGCGCGGGCAGGCGCAGGCGCAGGCCGAGCGCGAGCGCCGCAAGACGCGGAGCGCCCGCATCGCCCATTACTCAAACTCGCTGACACGCCCTTCGCCCTCCATTTGTTATCACCTTTTCATTTTATTTTGAATTGAGCAACAAACTAATTATAGAAAGCGCCTTTGTAACAGGAGTTTTCCACTGGCTTGCGGTCGTTGGAGCTCGAGAGGGAAACGTGTGTGTGTACTTGTCGGGCACTTTATTAGCGCTATCATTGCGTTTGCGCAGTAAAGTAACGCTTGTTGTTGATGCGAGCGGACGGGGATCCCGCGCACTCCGCTGCACCTAACACCCGCTGACGTATCATTCACTAGGACATCTATAGAAACATGAGCCCGACATGAGATACTCCACATAACGCCATCGCTAGGGCTGCTGCCGGCAGCTTAGTGCAACAATGTGCAAGTCTTGCAAGCTTACAGTAAACTTGTAATAGGATTACGTACAAATGTGGCTATTTGTGTAATACTACCTATTATATCACATGAATTTGAACTTGCGTAGGTATCCAAGTATATCAGACATATTTCATAGAATTTCTTAGGTATAACCTGGAATGCCTATCTGGCTTTATGAAAGATTGAAAAACTTGTAACACTCCATTTGCTCCATTATCACATCATCATCATCAGCCTATTAATGTTCCCACTGCTGGGACACAGGCCTCCTCTCTGTGAGTGAGAATGGGCCGTAATCCACCACGCGGGCCCAGTGCGGGTTGGTGGATGTCACATGTCTTCGAATTTTTGGTTCTGGGACATGCCGGTTTCCTCACGATGTTTTCCTTCACCGTTTTGAGAGCAGTGGTGAAGAAATAATTTACACAAAGTAAAGCGCCTGCCTGGGCTCGAACCCACGACCCTAGTAAGACGCGGCCGATACCACTGGGCCACCACTGCTCCATTATGCATCTTTATATTCACTTGATTTTTTATAGCATTTAGATAAAATTTAAAAGCATAAAATTTCGAATTTCAGGCACATAGTTCAACCAAAAAATCTCTTCGTTTTTGAATAATATTTTGGTTTTAACAAAATTATAATCTTGTTTAGGTTCTGCGTTAAATATTTTATCAAGATGGCATCTGCGTCGCTTCAGAGACAGTATTTATAGGGCAAAGGAAGGTAGGCACCTAAATTAATTCTAAAGTCAGGTTTAAATTTAAATTTTAATTAGGGCGGGTTGAGGCGTCCGCGGCCGCAGAGAGGCGCCTTGTCACCAAACACGTATAAATAACGCTTTTAGCTCACCGTTCAACTCACTCTTTCGCCACATTTCTCAAATAATAACTTCACATAATTATAATAAAAGCAACACGATTCTTCAAAGCGGTATATTAAAAATACAGTTAATAACAATAATTATTAATCTTATAATTCAGTTGATTATTGTTTCCAGTGATTACATTATTATTGGTCTTTCCTTCTTCATAGCACAATGTTGCTTATCCTGATACTACATTGATAAGAGTTTCGCGAAAAGTGGAGAGCGTGATACCCACTATTGCTTTTCTGATTATCTTGACTGATTAATGTTTTGGCCAACATTTTGGCACCTGATATTTTCTATTGTCATTCAGATTATGCATACTGATTACACTTCTAGTAAATGAAGAGTTAAGACGACGACTAACGCCAACGACCTTGAGGGAACAAAACGCGCCCTCGTTTCTCACCCGCGCGACCCGAAATTTAGTAGTTTTTTGTACTTTTCTTACTATTCTATGACTTTAAAAAAAAAGCTTCAGATCAAAATGTAGATAATTAAATTGTCTTTGATATGGTGTCGATTTCATTAAAATACGCCCAGCGGTTTTGTTGTGATTGTCGTGTTTTTGTCCGTTTTAGACATAACTTTACAAATTAATTACACTACGTTATACGAATAAAACTCAAAATTTGCTCAGATGAAATTATTAAGAAAATGGTCTATTATAACATATATGTTTTGCAATATATTACGACTAGCCGTTTAGACGTGATTCTCATTTTAAAATCAGCTACTCAAGGGAATCGGCGTCTTAAGTTGACTTAAAACAAATATTGACGTCTTTGTGATCCGTAGACTCGAGTGAAGATTTCAGCACACTGCCATAATTTACAGTCAAAATAGGAAGGAGGGCAATGTGTTTATCAGTCTATGTATGTATGTTTGTTCCTATGTGGCATTCTAGAGACCAAACGCGTTGGCCGATTTTGATGATTCTTACGTCAATCGATTCGTCTTAACCCTGGAAGTGTCAATGGTTACATTAAAATTGGAAAATAGAAAAATGGCGGATTTTGGACGCCATATTGTGTGGGACGAAATTTTTTTTCTTCCAAACCCATCGTGTAGGGTATCAAAATAAAGGGTTTTAAAAGGTGATTTCAAAAATATATAACACATATATGTTTAATGTGTACCTATCAAAAAAGGATACATCTGGTTTTAGTCAACCAGCTCTCGAATACGTATCCTCCGACTGCACAGCATGGTTTTCTTCTTGTTTACGTATTTTTAAGCAGTCGGGTTTTTTGATTTTTACAAATTAATGGTATCTTTTCTAATAGTTAAGAACTGTTCTTATAAAAAAATAAGTTTAGCTAAAGATACAAACAGCGACAGTGGAACTTTGTAAGGCCTGCGCCGCTACGAGATTGATTTTTGTAGTAAAATTTGCGAAAAATTATTTTTCGATGTTTTTAAAAACTGTTTCCCCATTTTCGTTATGTTTACTATAAAAGTGCCAGTTTTCATTGACACAATGTACAGTCAAGGGTCAAAAGAGCAGTCATACTCTCCCAAAACTCAAATGACTAGTTTTTGTAGAATAAGTTAAATTATCCACAACTGATTTAATATTTTGTATAGAAATTAAAGTATAGATTATTCCTACTAACCGGGAAAAGTTGAAATTCTGCTGCCTACAAAAAAAAATTCTTTTCTGTTTTGGTAGAGTGTGACTGCAATTTTGACCCTTATAGTACTAAAACTAGAAATCAACTGTGTATTAGTTCACTTACAATGTAGTAGCTACGGAAATGAGATTGAATCAAATGTATTTCTAAGTGCAAATAACAGTTTCCCTTTAGATCATTTAATCCGGATAGTCTGATGTATATTATTGTTAACACTCAAGATGCAGACGAAGTGCAAATACAAGTGGCTAGTTCTCCGGCGAAAGTCGGTACGCACTACGCAGCGCATTATCCAATTCAAATGTAAATAGTGAATAAACTGTCGTTTCTATTCCTTTCTGCGTAGCGCCAACTTCTTAGCCTTCACAAAGCCTTTATTGGTTTAATTTTATGATAACATTTGAGTGGAAATATGAAACAAAATCGATAAGGTAATCGGCGACACGATTACTTGAGATGTAAATGACATGGTTTGCAACTATGCATCGGATATGTGCACAACAGCCAGCAGCCCACCCGCGTAGCTCCGTAGTACAGTCGACGCCATCATTATCAGACCAGCATGCAGTCATTTAACCTGGTTTTTGACTTAATACTTTAATAATACGTCATACTATTTGCTTGTAATTATAGGTACTCCTAGAACCGATGATGTTCCAATTTAAAGTACACGGTCGCTAATAAATTACCAAGGATTAAATTCTGATTGGTTTTCTACTTCAGAGTTTATCCGAAAACGTTAAGGCGGTACCCCGAGCAATACGCCGCGCTAGCCGTTTTTTGTGCTGTTTTTAGGAGCTATCTACACGTTATATAAAAAGAAATATCAACTAATAAAAATACATTAAATTTCTACATAATATTGATTCTAAAATGGTCGTATACTTTTTTTTTAAAGAGGTGTGTGTTGTATGTTTCACTAATCTCCTTCCAACAAAACCATTAAATGTGAAATAATTATTGATAGCATGCATCTCCTCGTAATGTGTTCATTAATTATTTTATGTACTAACACTAATGGATAGACAATTTAATAACGAACGGTCGTATTTTTTTTTCAAAAGGCTAAAATTCGATTTGATAAAGATTTTATTCTAAAATTCCCTACTGTAATTCATGCGCCACCAGTGCCGCTAGGCCAATAGAAATGCTCATATCTCACGTTGATTTTTTGGTCAGGGTACCGCCTTAAGACGGTACCCTGACCAAAAAATCGGCGTGCGATATGAGCATTCCTATTGGTCTAGCGGCACTGGCGGCGCATGAATAACAGTAGTGAATACGCCCAGATTTTAGAATAAAATCTTTATAAAATCGAATTTTGGTCTTTTGAAAAAAATAATTCTACAAAAATGTTCGTTATTAAATTGTCTATCCATTAGTGTTAGTACAAAAAATAATTAATGAACACTTTACGAGGAGATGCATAATATCAATAATTATTTCTCATTTTTATGTTTTTTTGAAAGGAGATTAGTGAAATATATACAACATTTAAAAAAAAACTAAATCTACCATTTTAGAATCAATATTATGTAGAATTTTAATGTATTTTTATTAATTGATATTTCTTTTTAAATAACGAGTAGATAGCTCCTAAAAACAGCACAAAAAATGGCTTGCGCGGCATTTTGCTCGGGGAACCGCCTTAAGTGCGATTTATTTGACATTTACAGCGACGAATTAAAATCTACTATAATCAATGTGTTTTGTTTGAGGTGTTCTTAGAACGCAATATTCTGGGAGCTATAATATTCAATCAAATTGTTTATTACACAATTAAAAGCAAGTGTCGCTGAATTTAACAAATACTTGCACCGCTAGTTTTTGTTTACTTCGAACGAAATCGGCAAGAGTGACATGCAGCGTTGGCGTAGCGAACCAGTGGCGTAGTAGTGGCGTGGCGTAGAATAGACGCGAGTTTCGTGGTTCACGCTTCGCCATGTTACTGTTTATTTACGTGAACGCTGGCGTCTCCGCCCGCCCATTAATCTCCATATAATTAAATGATCAAGTAAATTTATATTTAGACCAGGAAATGGGGTCAAGCCCACGCCACGCGGCGCTATGTCTCGCCCTGCGGGACCGCGCTGGAAACCTCGTGAAAGTTCAAAGATACGTTTCGTAATGCTGCTAACAGTACCTTATCATCTATCCAACTAGTTGACACGAGCTTTAAAGGAAAAGTGACACTTACAATCTGTATGCGCTTTCAGTAAATATAGCTAGGAACGTCAGCCGGTTACTCTGTATCTCTCTTGTACAACCCACGCGTTTAATTGAGCTTAATCTTGAAATTCAATTCAAATTAGAAGTAATAACATGTCAACAATTTATTAACAAGATTAAATTTGATTTAAATTATGAAAATATTAAAAATATACAACAGCAATATTTGTCAACCGATTGACTTCAAAATATTATATGGTCGTTTTGGGTTCTAAGGCACCGGAATTTGTGAGTTAGCCACATTAGTTATTGTTTGAAAGGGTCTTAATAAGACCCTGAATTAATTTCAGGGTTAAGTCAAGTGCAGATGACTGGCTAACAATATTGCGAACGCTGCTTTTTCCAAGCATGCGCAAGAGTGGAGGTCTGCATAATTACTCAGAGATTATAATGAGGCTTTCTACTAGGTCTGATAACGGTGCCACAAAACCATTAATAAGTGTACTGGCCTGGTGAAATCGCCGAGGAAAAATCTCAAGTCTTATTAACATAGTAGTAGAGCTAGTTTATTCATAATTGGCGGTTGTGCCCTCCCCGCGTGCGTGCGTGCGGGTCCGCCCCGCGCATGCGCGCCGCCATCGTGCGAATAAATTGCGATCATAATATCGCGCGACGCACACCCAGCCCCGAGCACAATTAAAATTTGCATTCTTGCGTCTGATTGATAACTCTGTTGAGTAAGTAAGGCGGTATTTGATTTGGGTAGGCGTAGCCATAGGTAGGCACGACTATTTGCCATTCAATCTTTCATAGGGCCGTGCCCATTGCCCATGCGCAGGCTTTTGTTTCATGGGCCGACAGTACTCAAAGTGATTGACAGGACTTTTTGGTGCATGATTATATTAACGGAATAGGTGCGTAACATGACGTAGCAAGAAGAAGAGACGTAGTCGGACATAGGCTGCGCGTACGCACTGCATGCAATCGTTCTGTAAGCAAAAGGTTACAACAAAGAAAGGTTTCTAAAGTCTTAACAAACCGAGATGGTTACATACTATGTTGGTACTAGTATGAGGGTACTATATATAGTTATATTTATATCAGTCGAATGTATCTCCATCCGCGCGGAGCTATTTCAATGTGGATTACTCACAATTTCGTTAGTTGACCTTACCACACATAAAGGACGAGACGTTCTATTTCGACAGAAAGTAATGTCCCGTCATTTGTTTTCTCTGAGAAAACTATTCCGAAATGACAGATATATAATTTTCCGTGAGAAACATAATATGCATCGCCAGCTAAATCCGTGGTTCGACGGCGACACATGTTCGCGAAATATTTTTTGAGTTTGTTTTTATGAGATGCAACTGTAAGAAACGCTCACTCCCCAAGCATCTGTAGAATGATACCAATAAATTATAAACGATATTTTTGTTGAGTAAGTTGGCTCACGTCCACTGCTCGCTCCTGGACATTTTTGTTATCATATTCAATAACAAGCCATTAAGTATCCGAACGGTTTGACGAGCTGTATATGTGCAGAACTGAACGCTGAAACTCGAAGCTCGCGCCGCGTTCCCGATATGGTGTCCAGCATCGCATTAAGAGCACCTTGTACTACTAAAGCTGTCTACACCTCGTAAAACTGTCGCAATATAATAGTCTTCCGAAAATTATAAGAGAATAAAGATCACGCCGCCGGACAACGTAAACCGCTCAATAAGGAAGGAGAATGATTTGTATGATTTTTATGGTTCCTACTAATTGGTTCGACAATGTAAACGGCCTTTACGTCGCCTTCTTGCATTTTAATCAGGATACACTGGAAATAAACATATATATGTTGAATTATGGACATATAGAACGAGAAGAACCAGTCACAATTGCGACAAGCAGGCGCCAGGCCCAGTCAATGAAGTCTACAATAATAAATAAAAGTTGAGGGAAACGAGACTCTATTAATACACAGACAATTTATACTCCGAGTCCGAGATACCGACTGATGAGCGAGCGGTACTAGCGTCGTGTTTTCTTTTTAATGAATTATAATGTTTTAAATATCTGTTTAATTGAAAAGTTTATCTAAATGATCTGCATCCAAACACATATATATATATATTTATATGTATATTTCACACATCACAAATAAGAAATGTCGAAAGATATAATTTATTTTTGGTATTGGACGCCACCGAGCCGTCGAGAAATATGCGGTGCTATCAATAACAAGCAGCCTCGATATGAGAGGAGCATATTTATGTGCCCTTTAATTTAAATAGGATAAAGTCGGTTATGAATCGTTAAGGACCACCGGCGAGAAGTTAAGGAGGCCTGTCAGTACAGGGAATGGATATGTCTGTAGGAGCAGGAAGGCGCGCCGGCGCCCGCGCCGATGTCGTCAACCTTGCAATGCATATTCCGTGTTCATAATGTAAGCGAGGACGATTACATTCGAGCACAACTATAAAACGGCCTATTGCCATGATAACATCTCCGCAGATTTAGCGAGCGACGCTGACGCCTCGGTGTCGCCGTCAACTTCATACCGAGCGCCGTGCACCACGAATTACATTAAGTAAAACTGCCAATTAGTTTGTTATTAATGAAATCGAGATTGCTTTAGAAACTGTTTATTCAATACCGATAAATTGGTTCTAATTATGTAAATATTATAATTCTACCCTTTTACTGTAAATGCTATATCATCTCGTTAGTATCTATTAATAACAATTTATGCATGGCTGGTTTGTTTTTCTTGCATCTTCAAATGTTTTTTATAAAAATAATTTATTGTCCGCCGGGAGTTTCAACGATGACACATGAAGAGCATATAACTACGCGAAATCTATGGCATTTTTTATTATTGAATTTATTAAGCATTTATCATTCAGCCGTCTGGCAGTTTTGCATGCAGCAGTTTCGAGAAAACGTCTAAATATAGAGGAAAGTTTTGTTGTTGAGCATGAAGATATTTTATTACGTAATAAAATTAATAGCAAAACAAATGTCTTTATTTTTGCGAATGTTTTCGAGCTAGTATGAGAATAAAATTAAATCATTAGTCAGTTTCATGTGTTGTGTTGTGTTGGAACGCAAGTTATGACGATTTTAAAAAGGTTTTATCGGGGCCAGGCGTCGCGTCGCGTCTGTTTGATGCCGTCTGACTCGCGCCTCTTTAAATAAAGTGCATGTAATAATTTTACTAAACACTACACAGACTGATTGAAAGCCCCAGCTTCTTATTGCGATTTATCAAATGAGAAGCTAAAATAAAATCGTTTTAAAAGAAAACGCGTTTCTTTTTAAAACGTTTAAGTTGGCAGGAATGTACACCGTTTCCAATATTTCGGTTTTTAACTGCAATTTTGGGTCGCAGTTTCCGTGAACATGTTTTTGCGTTTTGAGCTTGCGTCAATATTAATTCAAATACCTACCAAGCAATAATCGCATTCCTCATTTTTTTGGTAATGTTGCTGTCCTTACCTACCACAGACATACATCTAACTAGATAACGCAAGTCCCTCCATCTGTATGAAAACCAATCGTGCACTTTTTCACACACAATTTAAACAAACAATTTACTTACCAATGAAAGAAAACATTTCCAAAGCCTCGGCCAACTTTTTCTATAAAGCTCAATATGGCATAATTAGGCATTTTTCTACATTTCGGTGCCGATAATGCTTAATGAAAAGCTCAAAGTACGATCATTGACCGTAATTTTACTTCGTTTTTTGACACGCGAATACAATCACGTCATCTAGTTAGATTTATATCTGTGGTACCTACCGACGTAGCTGTCTTCACATCTTCACCAACTATGCAGGAGTTGTCGTTACCAGTTTTTATTGACCTTCCCAATTATTATCACACGTTTTAAATGACGCTAATTAATCCAGTTCACACGTTTAATAATTTACACAACACAGAGAATTCATGAGCATGATAATTTTGCAATTTTCTAAGAAATTTCGACTTGTTTCAAGACTTTGTGTAACATACTGAAACAATGCCTTTGAAGTGAAAGAATTTTATCGAAGTCGGGCCCGAATTGATTGTGTTGTCGTACAATGTCGCATCCTCTCATTTCGTTTGAAAATGCCTGTTTTATCAGATTCTATTGTTAGGTGTTGTTTTTCCATTACACCGTTTTACGTGAACTTGATGTTACTTATACCCTTACCATTTACCATTGGGAAGTATGGTAACTTTGTGAATTAACTGATGAAATCTGATGTAAATAAACTCAAAACCGGCTAAGTGCGAGTCGGACTCGCACACGACGGGTTCCGTACCATTGTCGCAAAAAAATCACGTTTTTTGTATCGGAGCCAGACTTAAATATTTATTTTATTCTGTTTTTAGTATTTGTTGTTATAGCGGCAATAGAAATACATCATCTGTAAAAAGTTCTGCTGTCTAGCTATCACGGTTCATGAGATACAGCCTGGTGACAGACAGACAGACAGACGGACCGCGGAGTCTTAGTAATAGGGTCCCGTTTTTACCCTTTGGGTACGGAACCCTAAAAAAGAAAAAAAAAAAAAAAGAAAAACCATACTAATAAAGCTGTAATATAATAAAGCTGAAGAGTTTGTTTGTTTGTTTGAACGCGCTAATCTCAGGAACTACTGGTTGGAATAGAACAATTATTTTTGTGTTGGATATTCTATTTATCGAGGAAGGGTATAGGTTATATAACATCACGGTACGACCAATAGGAGCCGAGCATTAATGAAAAATGTTGCTAAAACTGGCAAAAGTATACCTTTTTGAGAGCTTGCGTTGCGTGCGCTGCGTACATGGTTTAAGTTACGCAACAATCATGTATGTAGGGTAGGTAGGTAGCCAGTTGACGGGGGCAAAGCCGCGTGGGACAACAAGTTTAATAATAATTTTATTATTATAATAAAATTGAATTAATTATTTAATTTCCTTGTAAAATTGTGGTCATATGATGGAGTGCGACCAATTAATTTTTATTTATGAATGTAACCTGAGAACTTCGGTGCAGGTGTTGGAGACAAAGCGGACAAATAATAAATAATTATATTAATCGAACAGCTCGCCGGCCAGTCTGGCGAATTTAACGTAAATTATCATTAATTATTTTGTGATGATGATGTCATTTGCGCGACAATATTCATAATTTTTAATTCAATGTGTTGTTTTTTTCTATATGACTAAAAGATCTCGATATTGTAAGCTCATGTAAACTGTCAGTTATGAGATAATTTATCGGAGTTTGTTTCTCCTTTAATTAATTTTCGTAAGGCCACCCATAGCGCAGTGGTGGCCCAGAAGAATCGGCCGCGACTTACAAGTCGTGGTCGTGGGTTCGAGCCCAGGCAGGCGCTTTACGTAGGGCTTTGTGTAAATTATTTCTTCACCACTGCTCTCAAAACGGTGAAGGAAAACATCGTGAGGAAACCGGCATGTCCTAGAACCAAAAATTCGAAGACATGTGACATAATCTGCCAACCCGCACTGGGCCCGCGTGGTGGATTGTGGCTCATTCCCTCTCAAAGAGAGGAGGCCTGTGTCCGAGCAGTGGGAACATTAATAGGCTGATGATGTGATGTGAAGGCTGGGTGGCTTTCACATCACATCACATCATCAGCAGTACGCATAAAAATAAAGATGCAAGTATCTGACATCCATTTTCTACAAGTCTGTTTTCGGGATTTTACGAATATAGTAATAAGTATTAGTCAAACTCGGAAATCAATAGTTTTAGATGAGTATATGGTGGTGGCCTTAGTTTTTTTTTTTTGAAAAAAATTTATGTTGTATGACCACTACCACTAAGAAGAGCAATGGGTTTGTGCTTAGACTCTATTTTTATGAGATAAATGGTGCCATATGCCCTGATAGGTATAATAAGTCCGTAACGAATATTATACTCAAATGTTTACCCATTATTTGCCGCTTGTTAAAAACAAAACAGTGCAATCTCGAATATCAACTAAAAATAAAAATATATCCGAACAGACTCGGTATTCGTACTATAACGTTAACATACAATCAGGCGCCGCAGTCTTTTTGCACATTTTGTCAACCGTTTTTGTATTATTTGTGCAGTTCACCTCGTTATACAAAAATAGTGTGAAGCAAAGTATGCAGTTATCTACATTCAATTAATTTAGTAAGGACTTCGCTTACGGTCACTTTAATCAGTTTTATAAGCTGCCGACAAAAAACCGTGCAGTCCTAATACTATACGTGTTTAGAGCTACTAAAGAACATGGCGTAATTTATAGTTTTGTAAATAACGCGGTCCATTATAACACCATAAAGCTATTTGTTGCACTGGAAGAAGCCGCGCCGCTCGCCGGCGGGACTGCAGGCGTGACCGCCGTTGATTCATACAGATTACTGATGTGTTATTTCATTGGAGCGAGTGATCAGATCAATGTGCCACAGTAATTCTTATTAGCGGCGATAGACACCTGTCGGTGACACTCGATACTCCGCGCTTTACATAATACTCGCGTCTCGCCGCAGCCGCGCGCAGCCGCGCCCGCCGCGCATCTCGCAACACCTGAGGACAACGGACGAACACACCTACCGACTACCCGACTACCAAATCATAACCACACACACTATTTTTATATATCTGACTTGTATGGAATCGTCAGCAGTTACGTATGAGACGATGTCAGCCGACCCACAGAAATAATCTACCTAAAGCAATGCCGAGCTAAAATAGGACGGTCTATTTTTGTACATTTCAATATGGACGTAAAATAAAACGTCTCATTGAATTCTGAAAAAGGAACACAGGTAATATGCTCCGGAGACTTTGCTCTTGTAATTTGACTAATACAGGCAACATTGAAATGAAACGCGGATTCGTTTAAGGTAACAAACAGTTTCACTCTGATACCAAATAAGCTTATGTCTCTGTTTGGCGCAAAATAAAGAACGACAAGAAAAGTATGGAGCTATAGCATAGCACAGCTATAGTTAGCAGTCGTGGGTTGGGTATGATATTGTCACAAGCGAGCTATATGTAATGCTAAGTGCACGCCAAGGGGCGGCACAATGAGCGATCATTCAGCGTGTGGGTGTGTGCGTCTAATGATACACTGATACTCTGATCAAAGCAAACTGACTGATCTGCGGCGAGTCGTCTGCACCGCGTCCCGCGTGCACTACATGACTGCACTGTAGCTCTGTGCGAGTGTACCTGCTTCGATACTTACTCTACACGATAATACCACAAAAGTCGGAGGATACATATTCGCCGGCTGGCTGACCAAAATCTGGTGTATCCTCCGCCTGGTCAGCATGATTTTTTCCTTGTTTACGACTTTTTAGTTCGCTTTTGAAGCAGTCGGGTTTTTTGATTTTTTTAATTAAGTTTTTTTATTTATAAATTTTTAGTTAGTTTTTTCGAATTAGATACATTTAAACATATAAGTGTTATATATTTTTGAACTCACCTCTTAAAACCCTTTATTTTGATACCCCACACGATGGGTTTGGAAGAAAAAAAATTTGGGCCCCCACAATATGGCACCCAAAACCGCCATTTCTCTATTATCCAATTTTAATGTAGCCTATGACACTCGCAGAGTTAAGACGCATCGATTTACGTACGAATCATCAAAATCGGCCAACGCGTTTGGTCTCTGGAACGCCACATAGGAACAAACATACATACATACATACATACATACATAGACTGATAAACACATTACCCTCCTTCGGCAGTCGGGTAAAAAGAAAGCCTACTTCAGCTCGTTAACAGAAACACCGATGCGAAGGATGTTGTTGAATTTATTAGTGATGATGAATGGTAATCTGTGCGGCGGCGGTATCGTCCCGAGAAGTATTTCCACCGTCGGAGTGCGAGTGTAAACTAGTCAGCGTGTCGGCAGAGCGAATGTCAAAATATCCTGCTTAAGGCTAATTCAGAACGAACAATTTATGCGCTGCCCACGCGCGCTGAAATACGGCGTACGCCTCTTTCAACCCTTTTATGTAGAGGATTTATTGAAGCGACTCGCGCACGCTTCAATGAGCACACCATATACTTCTGGTTTGACGTGCAGCTCATACTTATCGTGATCTATGGGGAGCTAAGAGTATGACACAATGCAGTAACCCTGAACCGGCTGCCCCATGCCCGGCCGAACACGCCACGCTCTGCAGATTACAAATTGTACCAAGACGACACACCTATACGGACACGAACAGACGACGGAATTTATTGACTTATGATATGTTTATACTTGAAGGATGAATTCTTGTTGCAGATTGTAATGACTGAAAATATGTACAATCTCATAAATATTAATGTGCACATTTCTTAGATAGCATTGCCTACTTGCAACTATAAGGTATATATTGGACGGTACCATAATACGAGTGAAATCGTGAAAATTTCCAATATGCGGACGATAAATTCAAAATAAACAGCGGGTCATATCGAGTACATTCCATAAACAGATCGTGAAAGAAGCATAAGACGGGCGTCGCCAATACTTCATTTCCCTGGCGAAGCGTTTCTGGCTCATCGCCAACGTTTCCGAGAAAACGAAAGGAAGGTTACGCGATGTCTCGCCTCACTTTATATGCCTAAATCATGTCAGAGATAATATTTTTATATACATACATTCAAAAGTCGAGAAACACGCGCGGCTTATAAAATAGGTGGTGTGTGTGAAGTGTGTGAACACGGCGTGTCTTCAAGCGCGCGTCGCGTCGGGTAACGATCGAGTAGGTGTCACGGTAAATAATGCTTTTTTGGCACTCCACTCACATGAAAGGGAAAAATAATAAACAAGTACTTTCTTCTCGAGCTGCATTCATAATTTGCAATTTTAATGAAAGTGACGTACTTGTGCATATTTTGTAATAAAATGTAGAGATAATGTCGTGCGTATCTCGTCGGTAACGCAATACGTATTGATCGTTGCATCCTGAATATGGGTCGCCGGCGCATCACCGGCGTCACCCTTCTTCCTTATTAAGTGGCGTGCTCTGCCACAACCATGTCCATATCGCCTAGCTCCGTAATTGACTCGTCCACCACTTTATATTATCTGCAGTAACCACTTATTATTTTTTTACTGTAAAATGTGTTTCATGTCAGTGGCTGTCTGCGGATGTCAGAGCTTGTAACATTTTAAAAGCTTTGTTAGAATTTTGTATTCTATGTAGATGAGCGACAGCGGTGTGCTAGTTGTAAATGGGCACCAAGAGCAATATGTTCTCACGCAACATGTCTCAGTCGTTATCAGTGCACTCGCAGTGAGGTTAATTAAATAGTTACGAGAGGAAGATAACAGTGACGCCTATATATAGAGGCCGGCACCTTATCGACCCGACGCATCTGATACTGAATCTATCTGCGACTCCTAATCGCTTGCTGTCCGCTTGCTACGGGATAAACTTACATAAGTATTCAATTTAAGGCGGTAACCTGACCAAAAAATCAGCATGAGATATGAGCATTCCTATTGGCCTAGCGGCACTGGTGGCGCATGAATTACAGTAGTGAATACGCCCAGATTTTAGAATAAAATCTTTATAAAATCGAAATTTAAACTTTTGAAAAAAAAATACGACAAAAGTGTTCGTTATTAAATTGTCTCTCCATTAGTGTTAGTACAAAAAATAATTAATGAACAATTTACGAGGAGATGCATGCTATCAATAATTATTTCTCATTTTTATGGTTTTGTTGGATGGAGATTAGTGAAACATATACCTCTTTAAAAAAAAAGTATACGACCTACCGAATATTTAAACATATTTAAATGGGTTGTTATTATCATAGCTAAAACTGTTTGCATGCCTTTGTTAAGGTAGTTAGTATAAGGAACATTACATTAAAACTTAACATCTGTAAACTTGTACCTACTTTCTGTGCAAATAAAGAACTATTCTATTCTATTCTATTCTAAAAAGTATACGATCATTTTAGAATCAATAATATGTAGAAATTTAATGTATTTTTATTAGTTGATATTTCTTTTTAAATAACGAGTAGACAGCTAGTTTTGCTCGGGGTACCGCCTTAAATTTTACTACCTAACTGCATAGATTTAAAATTGTGAAACTTTAAACTTTTCGAAGCCATGAAAAGCAAACTTGTTCGTAAAGGATAAAACAAAGGAATGGAAGAATTGCTGGTCTAGTCTAGTTTGTTCGTAATTGTTGATGTAAGCCTCTACGATGCCATGAAGCTGACATAAGAAAGGCGGATCAGCGGGGGCGAAGTAGGCAGGCGCGGTAACCACATCAGATCCCACCCATACGCACAAAACGTTTTGGGAACACTTTTATTATGCGTACAGCTAAGGAGTGGAATTCCCTGCCGGAGTCTGTGTTTCCCGATAGCTACAATCTAGGGGTCTTTAAGTCAAGAGTGAATAGGTTATTTCTAGGCAAGCGTGTTTCACCGTCGACCACATCATCGCTTACCATCAGGTGAGATTGTGGTCAAGCGCGAGCCTATAGGTTATAAAAAAAAAAAAAAAAAAAAAGATCCAGCTTAAAGAATCTGCCAGTTTATGGAATATCGTATTTTAATATTCGCTTGATTACACAGGAAGCAATAAACATACACATAGTAATCAGTACCTTTGGAATTGATAATTTTAATAACTAACTGTTTGTTAACTGTAAATATCTTGTATTGTTTATCTGCAAAACATAAAACATACATGTACTTCGTCGAGTCTTCTCGTCGCGTATCCACAAAGCCTGAAGACTAAAGTCTTTAACCAGTACGTCCTACCTGTTATGACCTACGGTGCCGAGACGTGGACACTCACAATACGGCTGGTTCATCAGTTCAAAGTTGCTCAGCGAGCTATGGAAAGGGCTATGCTCGGGGTCTCTCTAAAGGATAGAATCCGAAACGAGGTGATCCAGCAGAGAACCAAAGTTGTCGACATAGCTCACAGAATAAGTAAGCTGAAGTGGCAATGGACCGGTCATATAAGTCATAGAACCGATGACCGTTGGGGTAAAAGTGTTCTTGAGTGGAGACCACGAACTGGTAAACGTAAGGTAGAACACCCTCAGGCTAGGTGGAGCGATGATCTTCGCAGAGTGGCTGGTAGCAGCTGGATAACAGTTGCCGAAAATCGAACCAAAAGGCGTGCAATTGGAGAGGCCTATGTCCAGCAGTGGACTGCTATAGGCTGATGATGATTATGTACTTAAGTAAAACATTTGATTGTAGAATGATGCCAACGGTCAAGATATTAGAAGATTATTCACGAAATGCCCGATGGATAATGCTTTAACTATGGGCATGCTTTAAAAAAGATTTTTTTTTACAAAAAAAACAACCGACTTCCAAATAAAAACAATACCAAGGGTTTTTTTTTATTGGTATATATTAGTCTATTTTTATTTGTATATGTGTATTATTATATGTAAGTATATATACATTTTCGTATACAAGTTGTTTTTTTAAATATTATTTTGTTGTACCCATTCACATCGTTGTCCTTTATAACCCAATGGTTGACTGGTAGAGAATGCCTTGTGGCATTAAGTCCGCTTATGTACCACTATTGTACATGAAGTTTAAATAAATAAATAAATAAAAATAACTTCAATTTCGGAAGTCGGTGTCAAAAAACGAAGAAATGAAAACAGGAACACCGACTGAATTTTTTGTCAAAAAGATTTTAATTTTTCACTGTTTACTTGTGGTACATAATGGAACAGTTCTACAGGCTGGGTGAATGTGATGCCAGAATTGATTAACCCAATAACATGAAATTTAAACAAAACCGGTGGAATGAGAATATACCAGGGTGAACAGTTCACACCTGCGTACCCCTTTAGAGCGTACCAGGGTGATGTTATGTTAGGAAATGGTGCAAACAATAAACATGCAAAGACATGCAATTGCGCTATCCCGAGTGATTTGCCGTCATTTATTGAAGAGTTCTGTTGTATATCTCCGAAAATTTTAAAAGATTTTTATTAATCTTCAAATGCGGTTCACCTAGTAAAAAGTTCTGTGAAAAAAACATTAAAAAAAAAACAGTCGAATTGATAACCTCCTTCTTTTTGGGTAGTCGGTTAATAAATGTTGGAAATATTGTTAACTTTTATGCCGATAGATGGCGTTGTTAGGTTAGCCGCGATTTCTGAATCGCGGTATTAAGATTATCCGTGATTTGACTAGGCTCACGTTGATTGTAATTTAGAATAAGCAATATACATACATACAGTTATATTATAACCCCGTGTTTTGTTTTTACCATCATCCTTGTTACGGTCGCGAGTGCTACAGAAACGGTGCCAGGTGGTGAACGGTTGATCATAAAAGATATTCCTAACAGACGAATTTTTTTAGCATGTGTCAAGAGACAGCTAGTAAATAAATAAATAGCAAAACAGCATATTACATCTGTTGATAAGTACTCAGTCCGGAGTCGCGGGGACTGTCCGGAAAGACGGTGGCACAGTGATCACGTGTTACCGTGCACAGCGGGGCTCAGAGGTGGCGTTCTTTCGGTCTCCCGAGGGATGTGCCCTACCAGGCGTTGCACAGTGGAGTTCTGGGGTGGTCTGTTGAGAAGTACCTTCTACGAGCTGATGGTGATCACCGTTGTGGTTTTAGTGAGAATACTGTAAAGGATCATGACCAATACCATCGACTACTATATGAACCCAGATATTCTCCCCCCGCATAGACGCAAGAGTGTCATTCCTTAAGCACGCGTATGAACTTACTTACATTCATTTTAACACTACGATGCAACTTTTATTTTTAGATGTTCGCTCACGAGTTCGGTATGTAAATGCAACTTGTTAACCTGTGCTTGCAGGCACCATAGCTGCTAACTTATATATCAAATAATGTACAGTATGAATAAACTACTTTTAGACCCGAAAGTATTGACGAACAGACGTGGATTGCTTAACTCGTAGAAGGCTTGAGCTGCATAGACAATGCAATCAAATTTAAAACAAATCAATTCAATTTTAATTTATTCAATAACGTATCATCATCATTAAATAGAGAGATTCGATTTGGAAGGTAAAACATCTGAAATTGTAGGTTTACGCTCTTGGTTAATAAAAAAACAATAAGCTTTTTTAATTTCGGAAATGGAGAAAAAGGGGGTTGAAAGTTTGTATAAAATTTCTACAGTTTTCAAGTTGGATACCAGAACTTTTAGATTTATACTCTTGGTTGATAAAAAAAAACATGTATTTATTGGTTTTCCGAAATTCTACCCCTAAGGAGGAGAAAAGGTGGAAATTTGTTGGGCTCGTATATTTGAAACTTGGCATAAATACAAATAAAAAAACGAAGTAACTAGTAAACGTTGTCATTTTAGTTTTCAAAAGTACTTCTAAAAGACTAGATTGGGTGTTACAGATTTTTGAAGAATTTTACTGTACAGGGCTTTTTATGATGTAGGGGAGCACTAAGAAGGCATTTTTAGAAATTCAACCATTAAGGGAGTGAAAGTAAACAGTCTTTTGGATAAAACACGGATCAGGCGAACGAAGTCGCGGCCGAAATGCTGGTCATTACATAAAACTGTACAAAAATAATATTTGACGGACGATAAAACTTGTATGTACTTAGCTGCAAATCATTATTTACATACATGAGAGATAAAGAACGGTAATACTACGGATGTATATTTGTTTAGAGTTTATAGAAAGCTAAATAATCGTGTTCGTTCACTGTTTACTTATACTGTTTTCTTTATCGAGATATATTCTCAGCGCTGCATCGTTTTCTAATCTATGCAATTTGATATGTTCAGGCATATTATGGTATTTTGCAAATGTTTTGAAATCCTAATCTAGGGGGTAACCATAAGCTCTTAGATCAAGGTTATTTCGAGATGTATATGGCTTGTATAGATCTGTCCCCTTTTCTCAGTCATGGTACATGGGTTGAACTTTAAATTCCTTCCTACGATCATGACTTTTGGCTTATCAAAGTGCGGCTTTGCGGTGTGTACATCCAGATTTAGTATACCACGAAAAACAGCCGATTTTTCATACTAATATGGTCCATTTTTCTTTGTTACAGAATGTTTATTCGGCAAACAAGCGATGGAGCTCGGCTCCAAGTGGTTTGCGGACCTGGGCCCGCCCTTTGGCGTCATGTACTGCATCAAATGTGAGTGTGTCGCGGTACGTATTCCCAAAACATTGCACCGAATATACTATATATGTTCATTGTATGATGATCGTTGTGAAATGTCATGAAAAAAACAACTATTCGTATCATGCATGTGTATAGGGACACGAAAAAAGTATCGATGGTTTGTGGTATCGAGTACATTTCCATTCGATACCGATACTTTTGTACTCGTTACTTTGGATTCGATACTTTTACTCAATGAGTACTTTTTGGCAGGTGTCGTATCGAATAAGAAATTAAGTTTTAAATGGGTAATCTTAGAATTACTCATTTAAAACTTGCGACCATACGGCTTATGTTTATGGTTATGGCAAAGCATCTAGTTCACTCGTTCTGAACCTTCTGGGAATTTTAATCTATATGCCTAAAGTACTAAATAATTTATTTTTCTTTCTATTTTTTTAATTTTTGAAGTTACAGTTGTCTTTTTCTATCTTTGTATTAAATTTGTGTACCAATACCATTTGATTTTTCATGCCCTGCCCTACTGGAGTTAAACTGACGTTATTTACTGACTGATATTGACCTATGCTTTATGCGCATTAGGGGCTCTAAGAAAAGTACTCGATACCGTGAAGTATTGATACTTTTATGAGTTCGGTTTTTTTTCGATACTTCTCATGAGTACAGTATCGATACTTTCTATTCGATACCGTGTCCCTACATGTGTGTATAAAGTAGAGTTAGTTAAGTCTGACCAAGATAGGCCTTAAGTTATTCCTTTAAGGCCCAACCCGAAAATATGTATTTAACTAGCAAAAGTCATACCAATCATTATAATATGAACGAATAGTATAAATAATAACACATTCAAGAATACCAGAATTTTAGACTTAAGGGATGTGTTGCAGGTCCAAAAGAAAAGGCGAGTGGTAGCTAAAGTTCACTGCCGGAACATCAAGAACGAATGTCCTGAACCTTCCTGTGATACTCCAGTTCTGCTGCCCGGCAGATGCTGCAAGACGTGTCCTGGAGACTTGAACTGTAAGTTCCTTTGTTTTTACCTTTGATTTCTACACTAGGACATAAAAAAAAACTTAATAAAAAAACTCAAAAAACCCGACTGCTTCAAAAGCGAACTAAAAAGTCGTAAACAAGGAAAAAATCATGCTGTGCATTCGGAGGATACATATTCGCCGGCTGGCTGACCAAAATCTGGTGTATCCTCCGCCTGCACAGCATGATTTTTTCCTTGTTTACGACTTTTTAGTTCGCTTTTGAAGCAGTCGGGTTTTTTGAGTTTTTTAATTAAGTTTTTTTATTTATAACTTTTTAGTTAGTTTTTTCGAATTAGATACATTTAAACATATAAGTGTTATATATTTTTGAAATCACCTCTTAAAACCCTTTATTTTGATACCCCACACGATGGGTTTGGAAGAAAAAAAAAAATTTGGGCCCCCACAATATGGCACCCAAAATCCGCCATTTTTCTATTATCCAATTTTAATGTAGCCTATGACACTCGCAGGGTTAAGACGCATCGATTGACGTACGAATCATCAAAATCGGCCAACGCGTTTGGTCTCTGGAACGCCACATAGGAACAAACATACATACATACATACATACATAGACTGATAAACACATTACCCTCCTTCGGCAGTCGGGTAAAAAGTGACTGCTGGTCAAAACATGGACAAAATATGTTTTGCGCCTATTCTTGGGGAGAATGAAGGGTTATGTCTGAGGGCGGTTACGCACTACACGTCTGTGTCCGTGATTTGAATTTCGAGTTTAAAATGTTCTGAATTATGACAGATTATGACGTATAGAGTTCGGATGTAGTGCGTGTGCTTTCCTTCAAGAAGTACTACGGCTGCTTAGGAACCGAAATTTTACGGACACAGTTCTCGGATGTAGTTCGTAACCGCCCTGACACTTGTGCTGCCTAAACGTTTAAGGCACCGATTCCCTTGAGTAGCTTATTTTAAAATGAGAATCACGTCGAAACGGCTAGTTGTAATTTTTGGAAAAAATACATCTTAAATTAGACCATTTTCTTAATAAGTTGATCTGACCAAATTTTGAGTTTTATTCGGTTAACATAGTGTAATTAATTTGTAAAGATATGTCTAAAACGGACAAAAACACGACAATCGCACCAAAATCGCTGGTCGTATTTTAATGAAATTGACACCATCTCAAAGACAATTTAAATATCTACATTTTCATCTGAAGCTTTTTTTTAAAAGTCTTAAAATAATAAGGAAAGTACAAAAAACTACTAAATTTTGGATCGCGCGGGTGTGAAACGAGGGCGCGTTTTGTTCCCTCAAGGTCGTTGGCGTTAGTCGTCGTCTTAAGTCTCTAATCTAGATTTATAAAATTCTACAGACAATACAAAACGCAATGAAGGAAGTGGTAACATTTCGGTGTTTGAAAAATCCTGAAAAAACTTTTCTATCCGATATAAGCGAAAAAATGGCATAATTTGTTTCTAAATCTAGAAGAATTGTGGCAAGGGGTCGTGTGCAGAACTGGCCGCAATTTAAAAAAAAAAAAAATCTTAATCGCCTTCATAACAGACCATTGTAGATAACAATAACTGCGATAGACCTTGAATTAATAAGCTGTGTTTTTTTCAGTCTAGTAGGCATTGCTCATTATAATGACATTGCATATTTTTCAATAGCACTCCTAATTTATAGAGTCAAAAAGTCACGCGATTGACGCCATGCTCAGTAGGAGAAGAAGATTGTGTCTTCTAAAAATTATTCCTATACAACACGATAGTTGTAAGACTTAAAAGATGTTCTTGAAACTGCAATGATCGTAAAACTTATCTTAATTTGACACACCCAAAGATTTTGTGCGGTCATGGCTTAACTGAAATTCTTTTATATTGTGTGTGAACAATCATAATTACATTAAAAAACAAGCATCTTTCCCTTGTCTGTATCTTCCAAACACTTATTAAGAATATTTTCTTATCGTCTCAAATATATTCAGAGTCTGTTTAATTACCACAGTTAATTCAGATAGGAAGAAATATACGTTCAGAGTTGGTATCGATCGCATTGTAGTTACCGTGAAAGAGCATCATGATAACAATATGTCTGCGGCCAATGTAGTCGGTGACTTGAACAATATTAATGACGCGGCCGCGGGTCGGCGGCGACTGTTTAATTAGGCGAACTCGTCACGGGAGCGCGCAGATACCGCCTGATAATACTATCGTGAACATGATAATGAAATAAGAGATAAGTGAGGTGATCGCCTGACACCTTCGCGCCACAATGGACCTGTGCTCACTGCGACGAGCTTCACGAGACGATTTGCATAAAGAACCGCAGCTCGAAAGGTTACACACAATAATGAACTTACGTCTCATTAACCTCGCACTGACGTCATCACAGTGATTTGGACAATTTCATTTCCTACATGATGTCATTTTTTACAAGCATGTTCATAGTAACACAGTGCTGATGTCATACTTACACTAGACATCTGATATCCTAAACTTTAACAAACAGGAGCGGTCGTTTAATAGCTAATAAAGTCTTTTAATTTTGTCTTAATAGACGTGTTTCGTTTGTTTTTTCATCTAATATCAGTGTAATATGATTTATAAATATTGTCATCTCGAATACATTGGAAACGTATCTGACCGGCAACAGGTTAGTGAGTCATGGGCCATCTGTCGCGAAAACTATCTACACATGTGGAAATCGACTGGACGACATATAACTTTATGGACTTTTTACAAGTGGAGTCTCTTTGATGGCCGCTGTTCATACGCCATTTTGGTGTGACCTGCTTCGCGTGTGTAACACGACACTTCCACGACTTTCGGTTACTAAATACGTAGGTATATCGAAGACCTAATTAATTATTTTATAATAACCATATCGACTTTTTGCTACAGTATTGTTGGTACATTAAAAGTACATTATCACATTTAAGTCATTACCGTCTTTGTAATTTCGCCCTCAACTCAACGGTTGTCGCCTCTCATCATCCCATTAAGTAAATTTTTTAATGCAATCGGCAAATTTGCCGACTTTAAAAGGTAATTGCAGAAAATAAGAAAGTATGCGTATGCGCAGTGACAGGAACTGGCGATGACAAATGACAGTGTAGCGGCGAGCGGCCGGCGCGGGCGCGGCTCCCACGAGCTCTCATCAATATACATTAGGTGGAGCAGCACACATGGACGCGGCCGCCTCGCCGCCTCGCACCCGGCACAGTTCATCATCGTCTTCCACTTACTGGCAAATTCGTAATCAATTCAATAATACATAAATAATGCTGTCAAATTATTGGCATGACGTTATCTGGGATCTTCCGTAGCCATTGGAGACGGATAGTGATTTACGAGGTGGAGTGCGGAGGCTGGTCGTGGCGGCGGTGGCGCGGGCTCAGCCGCAGCGGCGACGGCGCCGACGCCGCGTCTGCCCGCCCGCGGCCACTCTTTACGACTATATCGAGAGCATTACAATGGCATTACTCAGATGCACCGGGCGCTGGTGCAGAAATGGCACGCGCTGGTCCCCCTGCGCCCGCGCACTGCTGCAAATATAGCTGCTGCTGCTGGTTATTCCGGGCGCGGCCGTCGACCCGTCGCCGCGACGCCGTCTGCTCGCCTTTTTAGCGAACACAACTTACAACACACATTTTTTGCGAACAAATATCGCCGATGTCAACGTACGCGCTCTTTTACTATATTTACTAAGTCATATTCCAAGAAAAAATGTGATATATTCGCTCCAATAAATGTCTCGCCAGTGTTTTTACTTTCATCGTTAAATAGGCTCCCGTGGTCGAGATTCATTTAGCTTACGGAGTGATATGTAAACAAAAGTGGCCGTTCTATTAGGAACGGTTAACCCGTTCCTAATAGAACGGCCACTTTTGTTTGTTTTGAAGAATTTACTGCGGCTATTCGAGTAGCACAATGTCTAGAGAACACTAGCGAGCAATACTCACAAATTCACAATGAATTAATTGTGATTCCGATATGGTTTATAAGCAGTTTAAGCTTGGCATGGGCCATGGCGGAACTGTAAGCCGGTCGTAAACTCTATCTGAGGCTCGTAACTATAAAACGCATCAAATCTGATTCACAGTTGCCTTTGTGAGAACTCCAGTTGGCCGTCTGCCGTAATATATAGTTTATGGTGCTTTTAATAAATCCTCTGTACCTTACGAAGACAGTAAAAACGGCTAATTTTAATTGAATCTGAGCCAGGTGTTGCCGTAATAAACTAAATGAATTTCATGCCTTCGGCAAGGGAATCGTTTGTAACGTCAGTGAAGTGAGAGTTATTCTGAGCTAATATATGTTTCAAAGAAATTGTGTTGATTTATTTGTTTTCACAATTGTATAACCACGATTTGACGGTGTCGTGTTGGCGTTGAGAAGATAATTTTGTGTTGCTAACTACTTACATGAACATATTTGTACACGAATAGCTTATTTACATGCGCTAATAAATTTGTAACTAGATGTACCTACAGATATCGCGAACGATAAAAAGTTTTAAAAGGAACTACACGGCTCCTACATGAGGGCTGCAGGTATCCTTAAAATGCGCAAAACTTTCTAATATGATTGTGTACTTTGGTACAACTGCAGCGAAAACGGTAAACGGGACATATGCGGGTAGAATTGCAATAAGATCTTAAAAATACAGATGAAAGAACTGTTGAAGTATGCTAAAAATTGTAGAGCCTCATGTAATGTAGTGTAGTCTCAGATGAAATTGCGATCTCTTTTTCAACTCTTCTTAGTTTCCGACATGCGTCGAGTGACGTATTCATCATGAATCGCGCGTTCTGTGATTGGCTGATGAAATGTAACTTCATATTTACTGAATGTATTAGCGTCTGTTTTATAACAATCCTGCATTGATTATAATAACTTTATCTTGAAATTCTTTTCAAATGTTGTACCTACTCTATTTAAAATTGATAATGCAGTAAAACGACCTAATTAATCAGATTTACATGCAAAGGTTAAGTGTCATTATCGTAAATAATGTGAAGTCTATTTATACTTGGGGAAAAAAACTTATGTAGAGATAACCTGACTGTATGTAATAAGGCTGAATGATTGCGCGTGACGTCACAGTGGCGTAGCGCGCGCTGTGTCACACGCGGCGTGAACGCGCGCGCTCCGCAGTTCACGGCTCAGCGCACAGCGCGCGGCGCGCCCCTCACCACTCGATCACGAGTGTATCTAATTCAGTGTACAGCAAGTGCCTCCGAGGAATTTGTTTTGTGCACGCCGATGCACGATGCCCGCACAATCGACGTTTTATTTTTGTGAAATCGGTGTCTCTCGCTGCAACACATTCCTCGGCGCATAATTTTGTTTGAGCCTTTTTCGCCGTTTACTTCGTAAAACGCTTTGATGTCAAAGTGCTTTCTTTTTATCAAGAGCGCCACTGATGCACGAACGTTGAGCGTAGACGTGAGTGGACACGGATGATCATTAATTCGATCGAAATATCACACCACGTGTGAGCTGGAGAGACTGATATGATTACTTTTGTAGCGGGCTCAACATTCAGGCGGACGTTATCGTAAATGCTCTGAATGGGGATGCTTGTTAGTTGTTGGCCGCAAGCGTACCCGTTATTACTTTAATGTCGGCTAATGAGGCAGTGTTAGGTGAATGCGGTTTGTGGGCACGAGCACGGGGCACGGGGCAGGCGGGCAGGCTCTCCATGAGTAATAGCGCGCGGTTAGTGGTGCAAACTATGCGTGACTCGGCGAGCCCACCGCACCACTGCACCGACGAGCGCGCACCGTGGCGCCAGGCCCTTTCTGATAACCTTAAACATTAATCTTTTGATTAAACTGGGTCGCTTAGATCTTTATGTGTACCTAAGCAACTGTTAAATATCTAGTTTTCGAATTACAGGCCACGCTCCCTCCATCCGTTCAGAACTGTTTGCACAGTAAAATTTCTCTCACCTCGCTTCGCTAAAAGGATGGCTAAGGTCGGAGTCGTAAAAACAGAAACACAAGTAGTATCGGGTATTCGCTGACGTCATGATTTTCGCAATTCGGTACGTGTTTGTTGAAATAATGCGAAAACGTACTTGTACTTGCGTAAATAGAGAACATACGCGATGTGCAAACAAGGCGGGCGGCGGCGGCGTCGCGACGCCCGGCGCCAGCGCAGCCGGCGCCGCGCCGCGCCGCGAGGACACGCGATCTACGACTTCATTACACTAATTACAATATTTTGAGTGGCCCCCAACCTCTGGCGACAAACATCATCTGTAATCTGATCACATACGTGCCGCGTACTACTTGTGCTTCATGAAAGATTTTCTTAAGTTTTAAATTGATTATAACTTGATACTACAGACGTTTTGATATACTTCATATTTAGGAACTTTTATGAGAAGCATTTATCTGTTTGAATGATAATATTCGATATGCGGTCAAGTTCCAGTTAAATTAAATCAAATCAGCGTGTTGAAGCTGCACAAACAGACAACATTGCGCACGCGTTCATTCGTAAGTTATAGTTAATTGGCTGTTACAAGATAATTTTAGAATATTAATAATTTTGTCAAGACGCAACATTAGTGATGCGCCGTGATGTCAACGCGTGCGATAAATCCTTTTATCTAATCATTATTGTTATTGTTATTACTAAGTAGATAGATACAATGGAAACAGTGACGGATGGTGGCGCCAGCAGTATGCGGGTTAATGTGAGCACGAGTCTTGATTTTATTTCGCACAATACGACACAAGCGACACTACGCAGGTTTACGCAGTAAATCAACTTGATAGAATATTAGAATTCCAAACGCGCCGTGCCCGTCTTTTTCACAGTAACTTACTGTCTTTTGTGTTTGGATGTTCAGCTGGCAGGTTTAAGTGTTTAATTTGTTCAAAACAAGCAGTCATTGTATTGAATGGCAACGATTAATCACTATAAAAATCATTTAAAGCTGAGTAATGGAGCTTGTTCAGTCGACGTATTTGAAACGTCTTTTAGTGTTCATTTGTCAATTTGTTTTGTTTTTGGAGCAACCTTACTAGTAAATCCATCGTTTGACTCATTTCCTTTCGTAGTTTCTCAAAACAAAGGTTATATTGGAAGGTAAACATCAAAACTGTTCGTGTTTTCGTAATAAATCATTCAAGCAATGCCTAGCTGTAGTATCGTTGATTGATTGTGCGTAGGTTATTCATTTTACCAGTGCATCCGTTGTTGAAAGACGGGGTTTCTATGACTCGGTGTCCAGGTTAGACTGTGGATGGCCCCACTGTGGTGGCTTGTCCCCTGCTTGGTAAGAAGGGAAGTGGAAATTTATATTTTTTTATACTCCTCCGTTAATTTTTTCTGATTAATTTCGTTGCGGGATCCAACAGTTACATTCTTTCTTCGTCGAGCTTCATTGCCTCGGCGCTTTTCTGGTGGTCACCACTGTTGATTCTGGCTTTCAGGAGTTGCACTGGTTTGGGAATAATGCGGTAGGATTGTCCCAAGTTGTGCATGGCTTATGGGTTTGCATTGAAATCGCCCGCGTCTGCATTTATCGGTACTTGCGTGACACTCTATGATATGAGTGCGGCGTAAGAGCTCAAAACACTTAAAGGTGTTATTAATAAAGACTGTGATATGCGTGTTCTACATTTTTTATATTTATTGCAATGAATGAATGAGGTTGAGCTGTACTGTAGTAGTGTAGTCCAATAAGATACATATTGCGCTACCAGTAACTTTAAACTTTAAATAATTTCTGTAACTTCCGATGTCAAATCAGTAAAGTTAATTTGAATCAATTAGTGAGAAAGAGAAGTCTCTAACAGTCACTTTACGGTGTAGATGTCTTTACATTTTATAAAAAAAAAAACCTGGGCGACCGAGCTTTGTTCGGGTGAAAATAAAGAAAACGATGTTTTCTATTAAATCAAAAAACCCGACTGCTTCAAAAGCGAAATAAAAAGACATAAACAAGGAGAAAATCATGCTGTGCAGTCGGAGGATACATATTCGCGGGCTGGCTGACCAAAATCTGGTGTATCCTCCGCTTCGTCTCTGGAACGCCTTAAAGGAACAAACATACATACATACATACTTACATACATACATAGACTGATAAACACATTACCCTCCTTCGGCAGTCGGGTAAAAAACGATGTTTTCTAAAAATTAAACCTAGCTAGATCGATTTATCGCCCTCGAAAGCCCCTGCATACTAAATTTCATGAAAATCGTTGATGCCGTTTCCGAGTTTCAGATTAGATAAACTTATAGATATATACAAGAATTGCTCGTTTAAAGGTAATTGCTATATATTATTAGGTAATAAAAAGGCACATTATTAAATCTATGGGGACCCCAAAATAACGCTGATGTGACGTAAAGGCAGGATAGTTATGTCAACTGTAACGCTCCGGGAAGATTAAAAATATGCTGAATCTCACAGATTTTAGCTGTAAAATTGATCATTTTGAATATATTATTTTAGGATTCCCAGTAATATAAAGAAAATCAGCCTAAAAAACTATGCACCTCTAAAAATGAAACTTCGAACTTACCTGTCTCTACAACATGCAAATTATAATAACATTTAAAAAACATAAATGACAGATTAAGCGCGAGCCATAAAAATGGTCCGTTTAATGTAATATTGATAATTTAATATTAATTTTATTTAAATTTATTCGTTATTAATGCTGTATTTATACTGCTTTTAAGGTTTTGACGACATTCACTCATTGGCGGTGTCGTCGAACCAATATCGTTATCTTGCTGAACTATAGAACTTGTGGACACAGTAGTGCTAAATCATATTATGTAGCTAAAGGCCCTTTGTAATGACCTCTATTACGACATTACTTGTAAATATCAAGTAGAGAGAGTACGTCAATAATGTTTAACAGATAATAAACGCTGGCTCGTGGCTAAATAATAACAGCCACACCGATCGATGTTCAAGGTTAAGCAACGCTTGACGAGGTCGGTCCGTGGATAGGTGACCATTTCAACATACCGAGTTTCCTCCGTGCCTCGGAAAGCACGTTAAGCCGTTGGTCCCGGCTGTCATTTGAAGATCTTTGACAGTCGTTACGGGTAGTCAGAAGCTTGAGATCTGACACCAGTCTTGCCAAGGGGTACCGTGTTACCCAGTTACTGGGTTGTGGAGGTCAGATAGGCAGTCGCTCCATGTAAAACACTGGTACTCAGCTGAATCCGGTAAGATTGGAAGTCAACCCGAACATAGTTCGGAAAAAGGCTAGGCAGATAGATATAGATAATAAACGGTGCACATTTATAGCTATAACTGGCTGTGTCGTGGCTGCCCTTTCGCAAATAAATCGTACGCAAATATGCTGGATAAATATTTAAATGTCATACTAATACTAATGGACTTAGGTTTACTCTAAGGTCCTAGTGTACTGTGTACTACAGTACTCAGTAGGTATCAAGTTGGCAAAAGTCGTTAGATGTGCAGTCGTCGTTTTTAGGGTTCCGTAGCCAAATAGCAAAAAACGGAACCCTTATAGATTTGTCATGTCTGTCTGTCTGTCTGTCTGTCCGTCCGTATGTAACAGCCACTTTTTTCCAAAACTATAAGAACTATGCTGTTGAAACTTGGTAAGTAGATGTATTCTGTGAACCGCATTAAGATTTTTACACAAAATTGAAACTGAAACAATATTTTTTTATTTCATCAAGCCCATAAGTGTGGAGTATCTATGCATAGGTCTTCAAAAATGATATATAGGTTTCTGAGATAATATTTTATCTAAACTGAATAGTTTTATCTAAAATGTGTCCCCACCCCCGTAACTTCTAAAATAAGAGAATGAAAAAACTAAAAAAAAAATGTGATGTACATTACCATGTAAACTTCCACCGAAAATTAGTTTGAACGAGATCTTGTAAGTAGTTTTTTTTTAATACGTCATAAATCGTAAACCGCAATTTACCAAGTACGGAACCCTTCGTGCGCGAGTCCGACTCGCACTTTGCCGGTTTTTAGGTATCTTTGGTAGTGAAGCGAGGCGCGGGGAACCTTTAGGACCGTATAGAGCGCGCGGTTGGTTGTTCAGTTGACACAAGGATCGACTGACCAATCTTGTCGCGTACACGTTCCGTTCGCTCTATATGGTGGTTGGTCATTTCACGGAATATGCGCGAACTTACCCCCATTACACCGAAACCTTGCCAACTTACGTGCCGGGCACTATAGCGTTAATAGGAAATATGGGCAGAGAGCGCCGACTGAATTTCCCAAGTAAAAAGTAATAATTCGAGGTTTGGCTCTCGTCTATTTCCTCCACCAATATTGTACCTATTTATAAGATACTAGCTGTTCCCCGCGGCTTCGCTCCCGTGGGCCACCCCACAGGACCCGTCTTCGTGATAAAAAAATAGCCTATGTCACTCAGGCATAATGTAGCTTGCTATTGGTGAAAGATTTTTTTAAATCGGTCCAGTAGTTTCGGAGCCTATTCGGTACAAACAAACAAACAAAAAAATCTTTCCTCTTTATAATATTGGTATAGATTCCATAAACTGGTAAAGTATGATATATACTATGTCCCTATGTTTTCCTTATTCATTTATATTTGTCTAATTTGTTTTTTTGTTTGCCACTGTTGACAGTGCAATTTTGAGCATTTTTTGAGGGTTCTACTGCTTCTAAAGATAATGTATCATCAAACATAGGGACATAGAATATATCTTTAATTTTCAGTTTATGGGATATCTTTTAAATCGGTTCAATATTGGAAGAGAAATTAGACGTTACGGGTAGTCAGAAGCTTGAGATCTGACACCAGTCTTACCAAGAGGTATCGTGTTACCCAGTTACTGGGTTGTGGAGGTCAGATAGGCAGTCGCTCCATGTAAAACACTGGTACTCAGCAGAATCCGGTAAGACTGGAAGCCGACCCCAACAATAATTGGGAATAAGGCTAGGCAGATGATGATTGGAAGAGAAAATAGACGAGAGCCAAACCTCGAATTATGACTTTTTACTTAGGAAATTCAGTCGGCGCTCTCTGTCCCCGTTTCCTCTTAATTTACACGTGGAAAACTTGCGCGGCAATGATGGAAAAACTTCATGACGGCCTCCGTTCACCATTACAACACTTCCACCGTCTACAATAATATTTTGCACTGTTATCGCTAGTGGTACTTTACAGAACTCAGGCAGAGAGTATTATTACAAAAGCATATTTCTGCGAATTGCCAATCATCGGCTGAATGGCACTTCAATTGAATATATTGGCTGATCAATGATTACCCCACATACGAGCTCGATGCACTTCGGACTAAGTTATGGCTGACATTACGCGCCCACACCGACACAACACAATCACGCCATTTAAACGTCTAATCTATCTATACTTTATAAAATTATAAAGCTGAAGAGTTTGTTTGTTTGTTTGAACGCGCTAATCTCAGGAACAACTGGTTGGAATTGAAAAAATATTTTTGTGTTGGATAGTGCGTTTATCGAGGAAGGTTATAGGCTATATTACATTACGCTACGACCAATAGGAGCGGAGCATAAATGAAAATTGTTGCAAAACCGGGACAAATTATTCCTTTTTGAGAGTTTTCGTTGTGTGGGCTTCGTAAATCATGTATGTAGGGTAGGTAGGGTTGGGTAGATAGGGTTGATGGGTAGGTAGGTAGCCAGTTGACCGGAGCGAAGCCGCGTGGGACAGCTAGTTTTATATAATGTGTGGTTTCATGGTGTTGTATATAAAAGCATCTTCATTTAGTAGCATCACTGTGTAAGCGCCCTTAGCTTTTCTGTATACTTTATCGCTTTAAGTCGTGATTAGTTTATTAGTTAGTAGTGGAACACAGACCCGTAAGGCGTGTATAACGTGCGTAAAAGGTCACAAGTGAGACGCGAAGGCTATTCGGAAAGTGGAGTGGCGCCGGCGCAGGGGCAAATTCGGTAGATTGCGCGCGCGCCGCACAGCTCTAAAAGGAAAGTACGAATTGGCAAGTTTCTTATTTTCACAATACCTTGTTTCCATCACTTGGCAGGAATGTCGTAGGCTGGAATTTTAGTTCTTGGTAATGGATACGACTACTTTTATTTCCGAGTTCCGCTTTTGCCATTTCTATTATTTTTTAACAACTTTGGACATCCATCCTTGAATGGATACCTATAATTGAAACCAACGCTTTCAAAATGCTTTTTTTATAAATATCTCTTCGTACTTAATTCATTAAGACTTAAGATGTTTGACTTATTAAGACTTGCAGAAATAATCTTTTCAGAAAATCTCTGATAAAGTTCCACAAGGGAAGCTTATCGACTCTGTCCAAGCTTTAATAAATTGACACTTTAATGTCATGTACATAGTATGTATCAAATATAATCAATACTGAGGTTTAACTAAGCATATTAAAGTATTTCAAGTTAGCAATTACCTATAAATAAAGCCAGCAGTTAACATATTGAT
This sequence comes from Orthosia gothica, assembly GCA_949775005.1. Classification (NCBI taxonomy): domain Eukaryota; kingdom Metazoa; phylum Arthropoda; class Insecta; order Lepidoptera; family Noctuidae; genus Orthosia; species Orthosia gothica. The sequence goes on along the minus strand of OX459034.1, from coordinate 27,823,041 downwards.
TCATGGATTTCGATTAAAATTTCATAATCCACTTAATGAAATAATCGTTAAATGGCAACACACAGTTGAAACAGAATTAATTTCAAACTTAAGGGCATATTTATTTAAAGAAGTATAATAATTTGCGTACGCGCAGCACAGCTCGCAGGTACGAACAAAAGCAACTGAAAGCTTGGTCATTTATTACCCAAGGACGTGACACAATCGGGCGAACTCATAAACGGAGTGTAAACGTTAATACATGCAGTTTTATGGCATGCGCGTGCGACGCTTATGATGGAGGGTTTGGCGCCATTTCCATACCATTTCATTGTTCATAGAAATGTGGCGCCGCTCGCGCCGGTCACTCGTTCGTATGTAATTTTATGATCCGTCGTTCGCGAGCGCTGTTCTCGCCGCAGCTTATGCCCACTTGAATGTGAATAGAGCGGGACATCTTATAACCAGGGCCGGATCTAGGAGTGGGCGAGTCGGGCAAATGCCCAGCGTCATAAATGAGGGGCGGCCAAATTGCACTAACAGCCCTTTTCATTTCGTCAAAAAACCTAACTTATTCGTGATGAGTTGCTAAAATTTTCAAGCTCGCTTCGCTGTCGAATGTTTTTGGTTCTTGTTGTAAACCCACCGTTAAATAGCTTAGCATTCATAATGTTGCAAAAATTCTTAGGTGAAATTTTCGAGATCACTTCGTTTTCACTTCGCTCGAATTTGTCAAAAAAGCGGCTTTATACGATCCGACGGCTAAAAAATTCATTTATTTTCAATAGATCATATCCTGAAACATTTATCTCCTCATTTAAAAAGGCGTCAAGGGCGGCAAATATTGTCAATGCCCAAAGCATTCTATCCCATTTCTAGATCAGGCCCTGCCCCTAACTGTTTACTAATTTAAAATTTCACCAGCGTCTGTTTACGTGCTCCGAATTCATCTCAAGAACATTCTTAAATATTACAGGCTTTCGGCTGTTATTCTTTGTAGGAAGCGAATCGACAGAAACAATAAACATCGCATTACTCAATCGTATTTACGGTAAGTGCACCATCCTATCAGGAACAGCTGACTCATGCGCCATTTTTGAATGAGAATTAGGTCGCATCGAGATTTAGGTAGATGCGGTAACGTGTTTTTACTCGGCCGCCGAAGGAACGTAATGTATGTATGTATGTTTGTTCCTATGTGGCGTTCTAGAGACCAAACGCGTTGGCCAATTTTGATGATTCTTATGTCAATCGATTCGTCTTAACCATACGAGTGTCACTGGCTACATTAAAATTGGGAAGTACTTTTCTAAGTATTTCCCATTTTTTTTTTGTTTTCTAATTTTTGGGGCCAATTTTTGTTTTTCATCCAAACCTATCGTGTTGGGTATCAAAATGGTTTTAAGAGGTGATTTCAAAAATATATAACACTTATATGTTAACTAAAAAGTTATGAATAAAAAAAACTTAATTCAAAAAACCCGACTGCTTAAAAAGACGTTAACAAGAAGAAAATTATGATGTGCAGTCGGAGTATACCTAAATCTGGTTTTGGTCAGCCAGCTTACGAATATGTATCCTCCAACTGCACAGCATGATTTTCTTCTTGTCTACGTCTTTTTAGTTCGCTTCTTAAGCAGTCGGATTTTTGTTTTTTGAATTAACTTTTTTTTTAATATTCCAGTGGAAATGTATACAGCTACGTCAGCTACCTGTGATAAACATTTAGAGATTGCTGAACATTCATTTGGCGCGTCAAATTAAACTTGAAACATTCGATGTAAAGTAAGACAGAAGCGATGGCATGTATGTTTATTGAACTATGTTAGTGCGAAAGGCCGATGAGTGGAATTTATAAACATTTAAACATTGTGCCTTGAATACTACACGAGTCGGTCTATGGCGAGCCGGCGATGAGAGATTTATCCTCAAAACTTACCGAACGGTATCTCGAGCAGCCATTGACTTGTACGTTCTGAGAATTGATGACTTTACAATGTTCCATACAATGCTAATGTGCTTTTTTTAAGAGCGATGCTACGAAATGTTAACTACGCCACTAGACTTCTTTATTAATGTCTGCGATTTCACATATTTCAATGTTGAAAGATAAAAAAAAATTTGCAAAAACATACTACCGACTTCCAAATAAAAAACTACAAAGTGTAAAATAACTTTATATTTGGAAGTCGGTGTCTTTCTTTTTCCATTTTTTTTGCGATATGGACACCGACTGCCAAAAATAAAGTAGGTTTTCACTTTGTAGTTTTTTATTTGGAAGTCGGTAGAATCATTTTTGGCAAAAAGTTTTTTATTTTTCCCTTTTTAGTTGTACCTACCTAAAATAGGCAAGTTTAGTAAGGTACCTATAACGCCAGAATAGATTACCCGAATAACATGAAACTTGAACATAACCGCCTAGGGGGACGCCCTAGAAAGACATCATCATCATCATCATCATATCAGCCGAAAGACGTCCACTGCTGGACATAGGCCTCCCCCAAGCGTCGCCACATTGACCGGTCCCGTGCATCTCGTAACCAGCGGATCCCCGCAACCTTCACCAGGTCATCGGTCCACCTGGTGGGAGGCCTTCCAACGCAACGTATTCCGGTTCGCGGTCGCCATTCCAGAACCTTTCTGCCCCATCGGCCATCTGTTCTGCGAGCAATGTGCCCTGCCCACTGCCACTTAAGTTTGGCAATTCTTCGGGCTATGTCGGTAACCCTGGTTCTCTTGCGGATCTCTACGTTTCTGATTCGATCACGCAAGGACAAAGACATATATAGACCTTATAGGTGATGTTCTTCAGAAAGGCCAAGTGCGCAATACCCATAACCGGCGTGTATGAATGTGTGTGAAGCAAAAGAAGTATGTAAGGATCGTAGCAGGTGGCGTTCTGTAGTTTCTGCCTACCCCCATGAGAAATAGGCGTGAGTTTATGTATGTATGTTGAACATAACCGGTGAAATGAAAGATGCAGCTGCGTACCCCTTTAGAGCGTACTGGCGTGATGCTAAGTTATGAAATGGTATAAACAATAAACAGACATGCGATTGCAGCAATCCCGAATGATTTGCCGTTATTTATTGACTAGCTGACCCGGCAAACTTTGTTTTGCCATAAAAACACCAAACATTTATCTACCCTACCTACCGTACCTTACACTACCTACACTACCCTACCCTACCCTACCCTACCCGACCCTACACTACCCTACACTACCCTACCCTACCCGACCCTACACTACCCTACACTACCCTACCCTACACTACACTACCCTACCCTACCCGACCCTACACTACCCTACCCGACCCTACACTACCCTACCCTACCCTACCCTACCCTACACTACCCTACCCTACCCTACCCTACACTACCCTACCCTACCCTACACTACCCTACCCTACCTACCCTACCCTACCTACCCTACCCTATCTACCTACCAACTTGTTGAACTATTTATTTGAATAAGAAATAATATATATACTACTATACGAATGCAACCAACTTTTGTTTCTACCGGCAGCGTTGATCTAATTAAAATTTAGAACATAAAATTTGCTATTGTGAGTCCACCTTAAAAGATAGACATATGGTGTCACGGACTTTTTTTTAGAACTTTTAAAGAGAAACAATTCCATCATACATGATATTTGCGTAACTTAAACCATTTACGCAGCGCACGCAATGGAAGCTCTCAAAAAGGAATATTTTTGCCCGTTTTTGTAACATTTTTCATTTATGCTCCGCTCCTATTGGTCGTAGCGTGATGTTATATAGCCTATAACCTTCCTCGATAAATGGACTATCCAACAGTGAAATAATTTTTCAAATCTGCCAAGTAGTTTCGGAGCCTATTCAATTCATACAAACAAACAAACAAACAAAAAATCAAACCTTTCCTCTTTATAATATTAGTATAGATAAGTTCTGTTGTATATCTCCGAAGACCTTCATCAGATCTTCACCAAATGTATAACAATAAAATGGAACCAATTTCAAAACATACACTTTCAAACAAAAAAAAATTTTCAAAATCGGTCCACAATTGACGGAGATATCGGTGAAAAAAACATAAAAAAACCTTCATGAAGTCGAACATAGAACCTCCTCCTATTTGGTAAGTCGGTTAAAATACTAAAGTGCGATACTCAAAAGATTGTTTATTAATTAACCTGAGCAATTAATCAGATTTGAACTCAAATCAATAAAAATGAGGTTATCTCAACGAGCACAAAACTCGTCAGTTCAAGATCCGTACTGTATATAAATGTTAATTTTAAAACTGAATCAGACTAATGCTCGTATGTATTTACGAGTAATATACGTCTTGACAGTGTTATTTAAATAAAAAGGATTAAACACGAGCGTGACTGGTAAGACTAACAAATAGGTCACAGCGTATCACTGAATTTATAGCCCCGACGGTGGGTTCTAGGCGGTCACACGATCAGATTTTAATAGATACCGACTATAATAGGATTACTATCTGACAGTAACTGTAACATAATATGAATTCACGACCGTAATCCGGACGGAGATGATCGATTTAATATCCTGGGGAACCCTAATAAGTTTTCATGATATAGTCACGCACTTCGCTGAGAATATATTGTGACAATTTATTGTTATACACGTTTGTGGCTGACACTTCTGATCCTCTCTTTGAAATCTTTTGAAGTGAATAAGAAAACGAAAACAAGAATCAGAATAAGAATCAGAAATCATTTATTTGCAAAGAATGTAGGTAACAAAACATAGTTTTGATGGTGTAAAAAAGAAAAACAATTGGATCCAGTACATTCTACCGTATGGCATGCAACATTAAGCACTATAACAATCTTAAGCATTGCAAATCTATATTAATCTTAATTGTCAGGTGATCAGTTTCTAATGTAATAATATTCTTAAAAGTCAAATTCAATTAATCAAAATTTGTAAGGCAGTTTCTAATATCATATTCTTAAATTCAAATTCACTGGAAAAATAATAGTAAGTATGTATGATTTTAGTTCACAAATTCCTCAAAGGTAATTCGCAGAGACGCAAAGAAGCCCTAAATAGCTGTTTCTAGTTAATTACAAGTTAAATGGCAACTAGTTATTAATTTCAAAATCATAGCCAGATATTGGAATTCCTGATGCCGATATTTAGTCGCCACCAAAGATAAGTATCTAGATATTTAATTCCACGTTTAGAAGTGGCTATTAGTAGCAATTCCGTCGGCGTTTGGTATTAAGATCTGCACTAGGACTTAACTCGTGAACTATCAGACCAAAGTATCAGTCGCACTATCTTGTACTAAGTCGATAAGCATATTTCTTGCTGGGTACACATTTAGATAAATATTAAGCTCGCAGGCCGGCCTAGCGTCAATTGTCTTTGAGTTGCAACACTGTTGCTACATTGAACGTTGCATAACGACGTCGCTGCAACCAATCGACGGATCATTGTCATAATAAACATCATAATCGTTAAGGTAATCATTTACACAAGTTAAACAAGGTTTTTGTCTTCTCCCTTCACATTTAACCTACCGCACCGATCAGATCAATAAATAGGCAAATATAATTGAAGCGGTATATTCATGTGCATCGTTGTAATATTAAGCTGGACAATTAATTTTCATTAATTGATTCTTGCAATTACAGGCTTGACCTGTGCCCTGAGAAACAAATACAACGCGTCTTTTGAAATAGGTGCGTTCAACATGAAAATACAATTTATCTATTCAACAAATTGATTAATAATCAATGAGATATTAAGAGGTTGTTCACACTCAGTTAATCTTTTTGAGGGATTAATTTTAAACTATCATGTTTGTTGTATTTGAAGGTTTGACCGAGATAGAAGAAAAACCATAGTGATCAATAGTTACTATTCATCATCTGCCTAGCCTTTTCCCAATTTTTGTTGGGGTCGGCTTCCAGTCTTACCGGATTCAGCTGAGTACCAGTGTTTTACACGGAACGACTGCCTATCTGACCTCCACAACCCAGTAACTGGGTAACCCTGTACCCCTTGGCAAGACTGGTGTCAGATCTCAAGGCTCTGACTACTCGTAACGACTGTCAAAGATCTTCAAATGACAGCCGGGACCAACGGCTTAACGTGCTTTCCGAGGCACGGATGAAACTCGGTATGTTGAAAATGGTCACCCATCCATGGACCGACCTCGGCAAGCGTTGCTTAACCTTGAAGATCGACCCGTGCGGCTGTTATTATTTAGCCACGAGCTCCTCCAATAGTTACTAATGAAAAATATGTCTTCATAGATCGAGTCCATAGCACTTGAGATTACATAAGTTTTGATATAATCGCATCGTGTATAAAGTAAGAATAGTATTCTACTACATATTTATTAGGCTATTATCGTTCAGGAGATCATGATCAATAGATTCTGACGTCATATGTGGAAATATTTTTAGTTACTATGTAGGAATAAAAACTTGGCCAAGTTCGTGTAGTACATACGTTACGCGTAGTATGTTGTGCACTTTTATTACGTGCAGTTTTTTATAAAAGTCATGGTTCTTGTTTAATTGTTTATTTTCTCGTAATTGAACGAAAACTAAAGATGCAATCTTTTCATAAACTTAGGTCTTGTTACTAAACTTCTGGTAATATTTCGATTAAATTTTTGTGTCATGCTCTGCCGCAGAGCCACCATGTTAGAAACCGATCTATTATATCTTAAAATGATGTACGCCAAACGTACATAATGTACGTAAACCCTTATAGCTGTACGTGCATTAGGTAATGATAAAATAGACATTGATTGTGGCTCTGCTGCAGAGCATACTCTCTAGCAGAGCCACACATAACATGTACGCAGGCAAGTTAAACGATACTGTTGTTTGATGAAAACTGTTGTACGAATAGTGTTTATTTCGTACGTGTTGCAAAATATAATTTTTAGACAGTGGTTTTATTTATTTTAACTTTACTAAAATGTTCATAGAAAGCGCTAGGTTATTTTGTGTACCTATTGTCAACGAGACCTCTAGACGACACCACCTGTATCTTTTCACCTTAATGAAGTTCTAAACTAATCATATACATTTACCGCAGTCGGTGGTGGTGTAATTACCAAAAAAAAAATTTTTGGTCGATACCCCAGCGGTGTCGTTGACAATACATAGGTTATTTTAGGTCAGCAAAATAGGTACACTTCTCATCAGAAAAATCGAAACACTTCTGTTTTTATGGTTTCTGTCCTAATTTAAGACAAAAGAGTTTTCATTCTATGAAAAAAATCACATGATTGTACAGCTGGCAGTTTGGCCATTACGGTGATAAGCGAAAATTCAAAATTAGAATTTCATTTGTTTATCCTATAAATGAAATGATTCACTGTTTTGAGACAAATGTGTGTACATTTCACCTTTGAAAACTAAAAATTAGCGCTTTTCTTAAAACTTTTTGTTCTGTGTTCTGTATACTGTGTGTACTTGAGTCTGAAAAAGTTTTTCTAAAACATATGGATACTTCGCCCGCAGAATCCGCCCAAGTGGTGGCATTGCTGGATTCTGGACTTAGTCAGCGTGTTGTGGCTGAAATAATGCATCTAAGCCTGTCGTCTGTTCATAGAGACTACAAACGCTATCGGGAGTCTGGTTTGTTTACGCGCAGTTCAGGATCTGGCAGGAATCGGGTCACTTCTGAGCGAAATGATCGATTTATTGTAACAACTTCTTTACGAAATCGACGCCTTAATGCTTTTCAACTGCAGCAGCAGCTTTATGTCGTACGTAGGGTGGCTGTAAGTGACTCTATAATTAGAAGAAGGTTGAAGGAACGTGGACTGGTACCGCACAAGTCAGCAAATGGGCCGAAATTAACTGCAAACCATCGAAGAGCGCACCTTAAGTTTGCCCGTGAGCACCTAAATTGGTCATACCTCCAGTGGAACAAAGTCCTGTTTTCTGATGAGTGTAAAATTATGCTGTATGGTAACGACGGAAGAAACATGGTTTACAGAAGAGATCGAGAACGCTTTGCACAATGCTGTATTGAAGAAAAGGTCAGCTATGGTGGCGGTATAGTAAACTTGTAAAGCCTACTTAGCTCTGATAGTTTTCCTTTTAATTTCGTTATATATACTACTGCTGTGATTTTGCCGTACGTCTACCAACTTGAAACACTGTAGCCCATACAAGCATTTTATGAAATGAGACGAATCTAAGCGTAAATAGCATGTAGGAATAATTTCGGTCTTCCCTTCAAGGACCTAAAAACTGTGACTAGCATATTCCTTAGTTGATTTAAAATTAGTAAAAGCCTTCACGCATGCTCCGATTAAAGCACTTGAGTCATCAGTGATTATTTCTTTTCGCTTAAACATATTATTAATCCAACTTTTTTTAACCACATATAAATAGTTTCTATAGTTTGACTTGCCGAAATCATCTGGGTTACTGGAACTGATGTGGTTTTTACTTAGGTACTGCCACACATAAAAATAAAGGTTTTCCCTGATACTCATCAAAATAATTCGGGCTGCTGGGCCTCAGGTTCGGTCTCTACGGGAGACCATAGTTGAATGCTTGAACCTGTCCTTGAAGGCGGTCTCCAAATGGGGTGATGACAATCTGGTCAGTTTCAATGCTGCTAAGACCCAGGCGTGTCTTTTTTCCGCTAGAAAGAGCCAATTTCACCCGGTTCCATCTTTCCGTGGTGTAACTGTGCTGTTAACGGACCATCTATAAAGCGCATGTTCGGTCATGCATGGAGTACTGCTCTCACCTCTGGGATGGATCTGCCAAATACCATCTTGATGCACTTGTGTCGATGGACAGACGGACCAAGTCTTATTGGCAACGATGCACTGGTCGCGTCTCAAAGCTCCAGAGCCTCGAACATCGACGCCGAGTTGCCAGCCTGTCGGTTTTTTACTGCACAACTTGATTCCACCTAGCCCTTTCCATCATCGGAGTACAAGACGTATGGCCATGCGCCATCGGTACATGGTGGACATCCCTCCCATACGCACATAGCGTTTTGCTAATATTTTCATTGTACGCACAGCTAAGGAGAGGAACTCCCTTCCAAAGTCCTTGTTTCCTGATAGCTACAACCTTGGGGTCTTTAAGTCAAGAGTGAATGGGTTTCTTCTAGGCAAGCGTGCTTCACCGTAGACCACATCATCGCTTATCATCAGGCGAAATAGTGGTCAAACGCGAGCCTATAGATCATAAAAAAATAATGTATGAGTGGCTTGATTTTCTTAAATATAGAAGTAGCATCAAGGCTTATTGCCGAATGGTGCGTTCGTGAAAAGTTTTCATAAGAAAATCGTTGTGATTCGGTCCAATAGTATACATAGAATGGATTTAGGTGAATATCTCGCACAACATTGTCATACGGGGGCATATATGTCATAATCCATAAAGCAACTAATACTATTTCATGGAAGTATTTCGACGTATTGGTTGTACTTTTTGTGTTTTGCAAAGATTTTACACTCGGTACAAAGAGCGGTTCTTTAGTAACATCATTTGTGAGTGTTCAGTTTGTTGTTTTGTTTGTGTGGTCTAAAATCACGACACAAAATGAAGTGCATCTTTATATTTATGTTTTATGTTCTTGCTTCCATTGAGTCTTATTTTAACCGTCTTGCCAAAAGGGAGGAGGTTCTATGTTCGACTTTGTTTGTTTTTTTTTTACTCTATGTTCCTCGATTTCTACGTCAATCATGGACCGACTTAAAAAAATATTTTTTTGTTTGAAAGACCATGTGTCGATATTGTATGTAAAACTAGCTATTAATGTAGAATTTAAGGCAAAGTAATGGATTGTTTTCTTTTGTGAAATAAACAATGTTTTATTATGTTTTTAATTTAATAGAAAGGCAGATTGTCTAGGAAATATTTTGCTGACCTAAAATAACCTATGTATTGTCAACGACACCGCTGGGGTATCGTCCACAATTTTTTTTTGGTAATTACACTTCCGCTGACTACGGTAAATGTATATGATAGTTTAGAACTTCATTAAAGTGAAAAGACACCCCAGGTGGTGTCGTCTAGAGGTCTCGTTGACAATAGGTACACAAAATAACCTAGCGCTTTCTATGAACATTTTAGTAAATTTAAAATAAATAAAACCACTGTCTAAAAAAGATATTTTGCAACACGTACGCAATAAACACTATTCGTACAACAGTTTTCATCAAACAACAGTATCGTTTAACTTGCCTGCGTACATGTTATGTGTGGCTCTGCTAGAGAGTATGCTCTGCAGCAGAGCCACAATCAATGTCTATTTTATCATTACCTAATGCACGTACAGCTATAACAGTTTACGTACATTATGTACGTTTGGCGTACATCATTTTAAGATATAATAGATCGGTTTCTAACATGGTGGCTCTGCGGCAGAGCATGACACAAATTTTTGGGTATAAAATTGCAACCTAACCGAACGTGAAAAAGCAGTGTTTTGCACAGTGATTTCTCATCTGTTACAATAGATAGAAGGTCCTAACTTAAAGTTAGGACCTTCTAACTATTAAAGTTATAAGTTAAAGTTAACCTTATAAGTTAAAGTTCTTTTAAACGTGTAATGATTAAAATGGCAGAGGTACGTACAATCATACGATGTGTTGAATTATAATAAAATTATAAATAAATGTGCCTATTTTCATTAAGGAGCTTTCCAGAGGGTTTTATTAAGGATGCCCTAGTCGGTCATTCTTCCATATAAAAGTAGTATGGCGATTACGCCACTGTTTGACGATGTAAGTTCAAAATAAAAATCATATCAATTTGTACCATCATTATCTAGGCCTGTATGAAGTAAAAAGTAAAATAAAACATATATTTCAAAGTTTTGAGCGTCGAAAGTTTCTTATTTCAACACTAATTTTAATACAATTTTGGATGAAAATAAACTTCAAAAATCATAAGAAGAAGGAACATTGCAAAACAGTCACTATTCACGGACGGACAAGTATTTCAAAAATGTAAATAGTTTTATTATGAACAGACACATTCAGTAGTTTTTTCATGATATCCATATTCCCGAAGGTCTGTTTATAAAATTCGCGCACTTAGTTTCGTTCTAAATCATCGTCCATTTCGATACAAAGCCTTAGGAGTGTGTATTCCTACACGCAATAGCTTCTTACTACTCATCACAGCGTCTATTCCTTTCGCACGTGTTGGCGGATGAGATAGCATGCATTATAACCCTGCCCACAAAATAGTTCGTGGCGCCGACTAGGGCACCCTTAAGTTTTTGAATCGTATTTTATCATTGACTACTTGGTCAAAGTAGTGTCAGTGCCGTCATTGTAATCTGCAGAAACTGTTTAGTGGTAGTTAAGTTATTTAATTAGAACAATGTTTTCTAATCACACGTCAGTAATATTTCCTATATAAAGCTTTCACATGTAACAGATAGACTTTGGTATTATTTAGTCACGTTTTCTCTTAACGTAAACAACTCCATATTAGGTACAACAATGGTGACGACATTAATGATCATTTCACGTAATTGCCTACACTATGTGATGAGCACCGCTTAATAAATTACAAGTATATAAATAGTAAATGCTCATATAACATTATTTACTGCGGCTATAAAATACAGTAGTATTTTATAATTCAATTCAAATTCAATTCAATTTATTTCAGACCATGATCCATAATTTGTTAGTAATAATAATACACTTACGACTATGTTAGTAAATTTACACAATTTAATAATGTCATCCTAATTACAATAATAATCCATAAACACATAAAAATAAATAATTGACAAATAAATTAACAAATAATCCAATTAATTCATATATCTATTTCCCGTTGCAATGGAGCCGCCGCTGTGCAAGCGGGTCCAGTACCCCAGGAAAGGGCAGTCCGGTTTATCCGCAATAACCTTCAGGACACTGTTTACGCTCCCCCGCATCCTGTGCATCAGGGATGCTGTCCTCTTCCGCATTATCGCCTGAAAACTATCAGTTTTTGCTGCTGCAAACATCTCTGATGCACTACAGAAACGTGGGAGCCCCAACAGTATCCTGAAAGCATTATTATACTGGATACGGAGAACGTTGTAAGCCTTCTGCGTATGTCTAACCCACAGGCTGCACGTGTAGAAGGTCTGGCAAAACGCCTTGAAAAGTGTAATTTTCACTTCCCTCGTACATCGCGCAAACCTGCGGGCCAGCATATTGCATCGGACTGACAACGCCCTCCGCTCCCTCTCAATGTCATCGTCATCGTGCAGATCCTCGTTTAAGATGTGACCTAAGTATTTAAATTTTGCCACCCTCTTTAGTGGTACACCATAAAGGCACACCGGAGGTACTACCCGAGGTTTCTTGGTACCTACCCGGAACACCATAAACTCACTCTTCCCCACATTGTACAAGAGGCCATGTGATTCGGCGTATCCTTCACACACCTCAAGCAACCGTCTGAGTCCGTCAATTGAAGGGCTCAGCAGTACCATGTCATCGGCGTAACTTATGCTATTTATCATCTGCCCATCGATGGAGCATCCGACACCTGCACCGCTGAGCTCCTCAATCAACTGATCGACGTATAGGCTGAAGATAATGGCTGTAATTAATTTATGTGATGTCACTTCTTCGTAAGAGACAATATCTAGGAATGGCGATGAGGTGGTTTAGAATGGAGGTCACGAAGGAGCTGGCTGGCCATGCTGGTCGGCTCATGGCCACGCTGGCGCGCTGGCAGCGTGGCGCCGTGCAGCCGGGCGGCGCAGGCGCAAGCACAACGGAAGCCATTCAGGAACCAACCCACCACAGCTATTATTGTAATGTGTTCGAACTCTGTCAAGATCAAGGTTGATTGTTCAGCTGGCGATCGCATTTAAAAATTATAGAGTTGAATTTTGATGTCAGTGTGTTCAATGTTCAAATAGTTAAAGAGTTTTTAGAGCTTTTTTATTTATTTTTTATTTATATCATTCAGAAAGGTAAAAGTGCAAGTGCAGTAAAACAATATTTTATAAAGAATTCTTTTATATGCATTACAAAGTTACCGATAATGATAACCAATGACTAACTGAACTTTCATTATTTACATTTAATTTCTTATTGCAACTTATTATCGTAAAGCATATTTTAACCGACTTTCCAAAAAGGAGGAGGTTCTATGTTCGACTTTACGTTTGATTTTTTTATTGTATATGTTCACCGATTTTTCCGTCAATTGTTAACCGATTTTGATAAATCTGTTTTTTGCTTGAAAGAGTATGTTCCGATTATTTTAATTAGGTGAAGATCTGATGAAGGACTTCGGAGATATACAACAGAAGTCTTCAACAAATAACGGCAAATCTCTCGGGATTGCTGCAATCGCATGTCTGTTTATTGTTTATACCATTTCATAACATAACATCACGTCAGTACGCTCTAAAGATGTACGCAGATGTGTACAGTTCACCTTGGAACACTCTCATTTCACCGGTTATGTTCAAGTTGCATGATATTCGGGTAATCTATTCTGGAATTATAGGTACTTACTAAACAACTTGCTTATTAGGTAGGTACAACAAAAAAGTGAAAAACGAAAAAAAACTTTTTTACAAAAAAATACTACCGAGTACCGACTTCCAAGTCTTTGGTAGGTACCAATTTTTTGCGTTATGGACACCGCTTCCAAAAAGACAGTTATTTTATTTTTCACTTTGTAGTTTTTTTATTTGGAAGTCGGTAGTATACTTTTGTAAAAAAGTTTTTTTAATTACAAACAATTTGCAATTTTTTTATTTTATTTTTATATTTGATAGGCTTGCGTTTGACCAGTATCTTACCTGATGGTAAGCGATGACGTGGTCGTCGATGGAGCACGCTTGCCTAGAAGTAACCTATTCACTCTTGACTTAAAGACTCCCAGGTTGTAGCTATCGAGAAACACAGACTCAGGCAGGGAATTCCACTCTTTTGCTGTTCGTATAATAAAAGTATTCCTAAAACGTTTGGTGCGTATGGATGGGATGTCCACCAAGTATCGATGACGCATCGCCGTACGTCTTGTAGTCCGATGATGGAACGGGCTAGGTGGAATCAGTTCATGCAATTCCAACGCACACTCCCCGAAATGTAACCGATAAAAAACCGACAGGCTGGCAACTCGGCGCCGATGTTCAAGGCTCTGGAGCCTAATCTCTAATTTGAATGTACAGAACCAAAGCTAAAGTATGAATGCTCCACATGGTTACAAACGGGTATCAGCACATTTATTTATAATTAAGTTCTGAATGAACAATACATCGGCAACGGACTCATCTTGACGAGCCATAACAAAGTCCATTGTGTTTGTTTTCCTATCATTGTTTGGTTGATATGACCCAGCGGTGTTTTTAATCTTAGCTGACCTTTGTCTATGTGCTTGTCTCTCATTTGCGTACCTACGCAATGATTCAGTGATTTATTAAATCGCTGCCCGCATGGGCGCGGACGGTGCCAGGGTTACCAACCACGAACCAATTGTTACGAATTTAGTACTGACATTTGTGACTTTTAGAAACGAAACTGCAAATGCCTGTTTCTTTTTATTCTTTTCTGATTAATTTCGTTGCGGGATCCAAGACAGGTAAATTCATTCTCCGGGACTTCGTCGAGCTTCATTGCCTCGGCGCTTTTCTGGTGGTCGCCACTGTTGATTCTGGCTTTCAGGAGTTGCAGTGGTTTGGGAATAGTGCGGTGGGATTGTCCCAATTCAAATAACCCCCGCCGGAAAAAGAGGGCTGTTAAAAGTTTGACGTGTGTATCTCTGTGTCTGTCTGTGGTATCATAGCGTCTAAACGGATGAACCGATTTTGATTTAGGTTGTTTTTGTTTGAAAGATGATTTTGTCGGGAGTTTTCTTAGCTATGTTTAAATAAAATCGGTTAAGCCGTTCAAAAGTTATGGGCGTTTTACTGTTTAAATCAATTAAAAAAAAAAAAACAATTTCAATTTATTCATTTATCAAGCCATACAAACATTGTTTACAAATAAGAAATACACGAAAAGGCGAAATACAAATGATGGAACCCTGACTTCCAAACTAGGCGATTGCCTGTATCTTAGAAGTCAGAAAAATCGGGGTGTTTTTGCAAGAAATCGTGTCATAATTAAGTGTTCAATAAATTGCCGATCGAAGCGTATCTACTATGTACTAGATACAAGTAAAATTTCAAAATTTTAAAAACCCCCGACACATTTATCTTGCGAAAACACCCCGATTCTTACAGTAAAACGCCCATAACTTTTTAACGGCTGAACCGATTTTATTCAAACATAGCTCTCTCGAAAAAAATACCTTTCTAACAAAAAAAACTAAATTGAAATCGGTTCATCCGTTTAGGCGCTATGATGCCACAGACAGACACACAGATACACAGCAACACACGTGAAACTTATAACACCCCTCTTTTTTCGGCGGGGGTTAAAAATAAAAATGTGTCGGAGGTTATTTAAATTTTGTAATTTTACTTGTCTCATAAAAGTTTTGCATAAGAACTTTAAACAAGTAATAGGAATAACGTTTATTTCATCAATTGAGCTAATTGAAGTTTCTTTAAAAACCATTACAAAATATAGAGTAACCAATTCCCTCAGCAGAATCTCGTCCGTAGATAGGGAAGCCCCTAGAGTATAGCAACATCAATTAACTGTATGTGTTCATCAACAATTAAAGTGTGGAATATTTAGCCGGTAAATCACGCCATTGATGTCTGCGGCACAACCTTGGCAGTGGGAAGGTCAGGGTCAACTGACTAAGAAGGATCCTTAATTGTAACGTTTTATTTTTTTAACCCGACAATACTGACGCAAAAAGGAAGGCTTAGCAGTTCGTTTGAAGTATGAGTAGGCGCCCTTGTGTGATAAATGATGCGACGAATGACAGTTCCGATTTGATAAATTAGCAAAAAAGATTATAGTTTTTTTTTTCAATGAGCGTGGTATTTGTGAATAAACTTTTAGATTTGAGAATCTTTTTTTTAATAGGCAACTGCATGATTGTAGTAGACTCGTATAAGTTTTCATAGACCTGGTGAGCATGAAGTCCTGACTGCAGTGTGCATGTGGGGGAAGTGATACCGGGGTTTTCCATCTGGCATTTCTCAGTAGCAGTCCGAAGTCTTTGTGCACAGTTGATGGCACTAAGCTCACACCATATTACATATATGTAATATGGTGTGAGCTATAGTGATATATACGTTAATGAGAAGTGATATAGCACTTCTCACTAACGTATATATATATCTCACTATCACTATATATAATAATATATTATGTCCTCCGCCGTGTTTGTACGTGATAAACTCAAAAACTAATGAACGGATTTTAATGCGGTTTTCACTAATAGAAAGAGTAAGAAACGAGAAAGGTTTTTGTGTACAATATGTCACGGGCGAAGCCGGGGCGGGTCTCTAGTAATGTTATAAATGCGATAGATTGGATGGATGGATGTTTGTTTGGGTGGATGGATGTTTGTTTGTTACTCAATCACACCTGTACGGCTCAAAGCATCTGGATGAAATTTGCCACAAAGATAGATTATACTCTAGAATTGCACATAGACTGCTTTTTATCCCGGTACTATGTGCCCGTGGATAATAAAACACATGCCAGGCGAAGCCGCTAGCAGAAGCTAGTATATCACAATAATATTATAAAGGTGAAAGTTTGTGAGAGTGTCTGTTACTTCTTCTTGCCAGAACGGCTGCACGGATCTGGTTAAATTTGGCACAGAGATAGATTATAGTCTGGTATATCACATAGGATACTTTTTATCACGGTTTAATACTCCCTTGGGATTAAAAAAACACTTCACGCCGCTGGCAGAAGCAAGTGGAACTATAACTGGTAAAATTTGAGTTTTCTGTTCGTACACTTCTGCGTTACCCTTAGAGAATTCAGCTATTTTAAAAAATAATTTTAAAGTCAGCAGGAGCAGCAGTGGTGGCCCAGTGGTCATGGCCGTGACTTACAAGTCGTAGGTCGGGGGTTTGAACCCAGTCAGGCGCTTTACTTTGTGTAAATTATTTCATAACAACTGCTCTCAAAAACTGAGAAGGAAAACATCGTGAGGAAACCGGCATGTCCTAGAACCAAAAAATTCGAAGACATGTTATATCCACCAACCCGCACAGCCCATTCCCTCTCACAGAGAGGAGGCCTGTGTCCCAGCAGTGGGCACATTAATAGGCTGATGATGTGATGTGATTTCAAAGTCAGAAATGTACATTTTGGTTTAGGCTGTACAAATAAATGAGTCCAGACTTAGTCAGGCATAACAAGTGTTGGTCCATTCTAAAATAAACACGCTAATGAAGACGAATGACTTAGAGCACGTGTGGTCATTAGCTTTAGCGAAGACTTGCTCCACAAGCAACGCACTTAATTAATCTTTATTAATTATTTAAGTTTTAGCCACAATACATGGACTTTCTGCTTTGTGAACATGTTGCTTAACAACTTTATTTGATGACTGTTTGTTTATTTGTGCAATATGTGTAGAGAGTAGTATACAATTTATTTGGACTACACTCTGTCCGTTTTACAATACGCATACACTGTCTTTATCAAACACACAATCTCTCTATGAAAGCGATAAAAGAGCACAAAATTAAAAAAAACCGGCCAAGTGCGAGTCGGACTCGCGCACGAAGAGTTCCGTACTTGGTAAATTGCGGTTTACGATTTATGACTTATTAAAAAAAAACTACTTACTAGATCTCGTTCAAACCAATTTTCGGTGGCAGTTTACATGGTAATGTACATCATATGTTTTTTTTAGTTTTATCATTCTCTTATTTTAGAAGGTACAGGGGAGGGGACACACATTTTACCACTTTGGACGTGTCTCTCGCGCAAACTTTTCAGATTAGAAAAAAAATATGTTAGAAACCTCAATATCATTTTTGAAGACCTATCCATAGATACCCCACACGTATGGGTATGATGAAAATTTTTTTTTTTAGTTTCAGTTTCAAGTATTGGAACCCCCAAAATTTATTGTTTTTTTTTCTATTTTTGTGTGATTATCTTAATGCGGTTCACAGAATACCAAGTTTCAACAGCATAGTTCTGATAGTTTCGGAAAAAAGTGGCTGTGACATACGGACGGACAGACAGACAAACATGACGAATCCATAAGGGTTCCGTTTTTTGCCATTTGGCTACGGAACCCTAAAAAGTACCTACGCCAAATCACTATTGAATCCGTCTAATATATACATACATACATAAACTCACGCCTTTTTCCCATAGGGTTAGGCAGAAACTACAAAACGCCACCTGCTACGATCCTTACATACTTCTTTTGCTTCACTCACATTCATACATCTAGTCATACACACACGCCGGCACCTGGTTTTTCTGAAGATCATCACCAATAAGGTCTATGTATGTCTTGTCTAATATAATCATATAGAATATTCATTACGGTTGTGTTCACAAATCATCAAAACCACTTTAAACGTACGTTATGTTTTCCATATGTCGTGTTGATCCTGTGGCTAAGACCTCGCCGTTCGTGCTTGAGATCGTGGGTTCCAATCCGGGAAAGTACCAATGTGACTTTTTCAATTCATGTGAACTTTCTTAGTCTATCTTGGACATCGCTGAGAACGGTGAAGGAAAACATCGTGAAGAAACCTGGTCTTATATTTAGTATAAGTTTGTGCTTCATTGATGTGTGATTAAAAGATGGATGAAAAGAGATTGAATGAAGCAGAGATGAGAATGTTGACATGGATGTGCGTAGTGACGAGAATGGATAAAGTGAGAAATAAGTAGATAGGAAGTTTGAAAGTGGCGCCGGTGATAGAACAGAAAAGTGGAAAGGAAACCGTTTGTCCCTGGTATGGTCACGTGATGAGAAGGGATGAAACGCATGTTACTAAAAGAGTTATGAATATAAATGTGGATGCATGGAGAGGGACGGGACGGCCAAAGAAAAGATGGGTGGACTGTGTGAGGAGTGATATGAAAGAAAAGGGAGTCAGTGATGGAGTGACGGGGGACAGGACGGTATGGAAGAAGAAAACGTGTTGCGCCGACCCCAAGTTACATGGGACAAGGGCAGGAAGATGATGAAGATGATTGTGTTTCATTGATGAAATTGCTGCAAGGCGTTCCAGTGCGAAGACAAAAGAATAAAATAAATAAATAACATAAATATTAGCTAATCTACTGTTTGAGTGCTTTTTCAATTGATTTTAGGAAAGTTGCTGCAGAAAACATAGTATATTATAGTATAACTTGGATTGTGCAATCAAAAACAATATGTCCAATTCCAGCTACAAGCGGATACTGCCATTTTATTAATAATATTCGATCATAACTGTTTTAATAACACGAACAATTAGTTGTTTATATTGCAATAGCACTAATAACAGTCCGACTTAATGAGTTGCAATAAAAATTAATTAATTTATAAGTCGTAATGTGATGATTACGTAGTAATTGGTGATATATTTTCTATTTTAATCCATGATTTCATTGTTGATTAATGAAATAATAGATTGAGATCGTGGCTAAATAATAACAGCCGCGCGGGTCGATGTTCAAGGTTAAGCAACGCTTGACGAGGTCGGTCCGTGGATGGGTGACCATTTCAACATACCGAGTTTCCTCCGTGCCTCGGAAAGCACGTTAAGCCGTTGGTCCCGGCTGTCATTTGAAGATCTTTGACAGTCGTTACGGGTAGTCAGAAGCTTGAGATCTGACACCAGTCTAGCCAAGGGGTACCATGTTACCCAGTTACTGGGTTGTGAAGGTCAGATAGGCAGTCGCTCCATGTAAAACACTGGTACTCTGCTGAATCCGGTTAGACTGGAAGCCAGCCTATCCCAACATAGTTGGGATAGGCTAGGCAGATGATGAGATGGAGATCGTGATCACTTATTATGTACTTCGTTTTCATTGTTCTTATAAGGCCATTTCCAATAAACTATTCAAGATTGTCTTTAGTTGGACTGATTGAGAACAATCATACAAACCAGTGTTTTGACTACGATGTACTGTTTTGATTGGACTAACTTGGCACATGCGCGATTGAACTGGTTCATATTAGTCAATAATAGTCAATTGTTGTTTAATGGACGAAGTATGAACCAACCAAGAAATGTCTTCTCAAGAATATTATCTTTCAACCATTTGAAGTTCTAAAGATACGCATATTAAATCATTTTTATGCAGTTTTAGAACATACAACATTTTTAAACAAATAAATAAATAATTCCCTAAACATATGCAAACTACAAACAACTACAAACTTCCTACAAAGTTTTATTTAAATGTCTTTCATTGCATAAATAGGCATTGCAACTACTATGCGCGTAGCTCTACGCGTAGTACCTACTACGCGCGTAGCACTACACGTAATGTCTGCTACTTGCGTAGCTCTACGCGTAGCGCCGACTACGTGCGTAGATCTACGCGTAGCACTACGCGTAGTTGCTGCTAGGCGCGTAGCTCTTACTAACGCTCGTGTTAGAACTCACTCAAACCGTCGTGAGAACATCTATATTTTCATATTAAATTGGGCTATACCTAGCCACCCAAGATTATGTTCATGAAGTAGAACATCAATTGAAAATGTTAAAGACGAAATCAGTATTATCTTCGCTTGCTCAAAAGCAGAAGGTACAAAGTACTGTTAGAAAATCAGCGCGATACGCTGCGATGTGCATGTCCTCACGTATTAGCCTACTTTATCAGTTCATTGTTCCATACTTGTGTCTGTTATGCCATTTAGCACATAAATAACGATGATCTTATGTGTGTGCGAACGATGGCCTTCACAGGTAAAATAATTACGATCTAGCGATTACATAAATGTATAAACAGAAGAAAAACATTTTTACAAAAAAATAATACCGACTTCCTAATAAAAAAAACAAAAAGGTGAAAAATAACTTTCTTTTTTTAAGTCGGTGTCTTTCGTAGGTAACAATTTTTTGCGTTATGGACACCGATTGCCCGAATATCATGAAACTTGAACATAACCGGTGAAATAAGAGTGTTACAAGGTGAATCTGCGTACCCCTTTAGAGCGTACTGGCGTGATGATGATTTTATGTTTTTATAAACAATAAACTGACATGCGATTGCAGCAAGCCCGAGAGATTATGCCTTTATTTATTGAACCAATTCACCAAATTATAATGGGATCAATGTCAGAACATACTCTTTCAAACAAAAAATAAAGATTTATTTTAAATCGGTCCGCAATTGACGGAGATATCGGTGAACACAAAAAAAAGAAAACATAATATCGAACATAGAACCTCCTCCTTGTTGGAAAGTCGGTTAAAAATGTGAATATTATTGGGGTTTTAACCTACTCTCATTTATTTTGTTTTCCATCTTGTACATGAACGAGACTTATGTAAAGAAAAGAAAGAAAAGAAGAAAAGAGAAAAAAATAGAAAAGAAAGAAAAGAAAGGAAAGAAAGGAAAGAAAGGAAAGAAAGAAAAGAAAGAAAGGAAAGAAAGGAAAGAAAGGAAAGAAAGGAAAGAAAAGAAAGAAAAGAACGGAAAGAAAGAAAGGAATGAAAAGGAAAGAAAGGGAAGAAAGGAAAGAAAGGAAAGAAAGGAAAGAAAGGAAATAAAGAAAAGAAAGAAAGGAAAGAAAAGAAAGAAAAGAAAGAAAAGAAAGAAAAGAAAGAAAAGAAAGAAAAGAAAGAAAAGAAAGAAAAGAAAGAAAAGAAAGAAAATAAAGGAAAGAAAGAAAGGAAAGAAAAGAAAGGAAATAAGATGATTATGATGAGATGTGTAATTTACTTTCACACATATTTACATAAGTCACTCTATGTAACTTATGTATATACTCGTATAATATGTGTATATATAGTTTCATGTTTTCAATGCAAGGAACATATTATTCACAAAACATTATTCACGTCACCCAAGAATAAAAATAACATTATTATCGTGTATTTTATATTGTGAAGTAATATTGTTAAGTCGTCTTAGAGTCTGCAATGCTAATGATGTGATTATAATTTAAAATATGTCGTATGTGGACTTAATAATTGTGTTATGAAGACTGGAAGTCTGTATCGCATGATACGCTAGCGTCGGCGGTTTCTCCTTAAGAATTATGCCAATAGGAATTACACAAACTAAATTGATAAACAAGTAAAATTTAAAAAATATGACACGATATCTTGCGAAAACACCCCGATTCAAACAGTAAAACGTCCATAACTTTTGAACGGCTGAACCGATTTTATTCAAAAATAGCTAAAAACACTCTCGACAAATTCACCTTTCAAACAAACATAAAAACTAAATCAAAATCGGTTCATCCGTTTAGGAGCTATGATGCCACACAGACACACAGATAAGTAAGTTTCACGTATGTTGCTGTTGCTGTGTGCAACAGCAACATACGTGAAACTTATAACACCCCTCTTTTTATGGCGGGGGTTAAAAACACTCGACAAAAACTCCTTTCAAACAAAAAAAAATAACCTAATCAAAATCGATTCATCCGTTTAGGACCTATGATGTCACAGACAGATACACAGCAACACACGTCAAACTTATAACACCCCTCTTTTTCCGTCGGGGGCTAAAAAGTAGGTATGATCGTACAATTAAAGGATGTCTTGTACTGTCCCTACTCAGTATTGCAGGTCGTGTACCCGACCTTAGGTACTTCGCTCGGGGAAAATCTCACGCGAATTCCTTTCGTACTTCAAAGCAGGGCTGTCAATACTATGAATGAAGATCACGATTTTGACAGATGGTACCAATGATTCGTTAACATATGGTTCTCGTAATTAATGATGCACGGTGGTATATTTTTTTATAACTTGTATATTCAGAGCGGACCGTGCGCGCGGCCTTGCGCTGCCGATACTGCGCCGATAAACACGCCGACATTCGCCACTCAGCACTCGTGCGCCTCATTTCTAATTAATTCCATCAACGAGACCATCGCCCGCCATTACACTGCACTTCATAATTTGAATGTACGCTGTGTAGCGTATAGAACTGCACTTCCTTCTAAATCTGTCCCCGCCACCGCCGTACGCGTACTAATACTTCATATATTAAAAATAATGCCTTCCTTTATCCAACGCGTCGCTTGAAAATTATTATGTATTAAAATATTTAGAACGTATATAAACATCTTAAACTAACTATAGGAAAGCAGTGCTGTTTGAGTGTCTCGTTCGAGTGTTTATCCGTTTAAAAGAACAAACAATTTTATGGGTGCTTAACTAAATTGTGACGGAGAAAACGCAAAGAGGTGTTCGTTTCCGATATTTGTTTACATCTTATTATCTCTGAGTGCGAGTTAACGAGCGATTAACTGTCAGCGCAAGCAACTCGGCAGGATGCAATTGACATCGGATAAAAAAACTTTTTTGCAAAAAAATACTACCGACTTCCAAATAAAAAACTACAAAGTGAAAACTAACTTTATTTTTGGAAGTCGGTGTCTTTCCTTTTTCCCATTTTCTTGCGATATGGACACCGACTTCCAAAAATAAAGTTAGTTTTCACTTTGTAGTTTTTTATTTGCAAGTCGGTAGTATTTTTTTGCAAAAAAAGTTTTTTTATTTTTCCCTTTTTAGTTGTACTTTCCTAAAATAGGCAAGTTGTTTAGTAAGGTACCTATAACGCCAGAATAGATTACCCGAATAACATGAAACTTGAACATAATCGGTGAAATGAGAGATCTGCGTATCCCTTTATAGTGAACTGGCGTGATGTTATGTTATGAAATGGTATAAACAATAAACAGACATGCGATTGCAGCAATCCCGAATGATTTGCCGTTATTTATTGAAGAGTTCTGTTGTATATCTCCGAAGTTCTTCATCAAATCTTCACCAAATTAAAATGGGACCAATTTCGAAACATACTCTATCAAACAAAAAAAGAATTTTCAAAATTGGTTCACAATTGACGGAGATATCGGTGAACATAAATAAAAAAATAAAAAAAAAAACATACAAGAAGTCGAACATAGAACCTCCTCCTTTTTGGTAAGTCGGTTAAAAACAGTAGTCGTTCTTAGTTTGTCGATATCGTCAGCGTTTTATTTTCGCTGAAGATAACGCATGTATTGATTCATTATTATTCTAGGTATGTGCAAATGTAAGTGTAGATAGAGAGAAATGCAAAACACTGCTGTCTCTGGCGGCGACGGCGCGAGCACGGCTGTAGGCGTAAAATGCAAATGTCGAGCGTTTCACCGCAGCGCGCAGGACAATGCGCCGGAGTGTTGCGCTTCTTGTAAACAGCGCGGACGTGGATTGTTGTTCTACTTTTTTGGGTGAACGGTTATCCGTAAACGGCGCTGCATAGGCCGCCGCCGACATACCGCGGTCAGTACAATGGCTTGTTCGCCGCCGACAAACATGGCAGGCGCGGGCGTGAACGCACCGATTCTCCTTCCTTGTCCAATGTTCCCAAACGTGTACTCTACACCATTCTTGAGGATCACGCAGTTTTGGTTTACGAAAACATAGCTCTGAGTGTTCGCCAGCGGGTATAAGTTTGGAACAAATATTTGTTATGCATTCGGATGTAGTGCAGTTCTCGTCACTAGCATTAATTTACGCAATTCGAGCAACTAATGTATGTAGCGGCGCGGACGCACGCGTCGAAACATTCACATCGAGATGCATCCAGAGCGCCGCCGCCGAGGCGAAATTATATTTTATGGAAATGGATGTTGAATCGAAGCCAACGCTCGTTGCATTCTTACAGCGCGACAGTTATGCGCGCGTGTGTGCGGCGCGGCGGCGGCGCGGCGCGGCGTGCCTATCGGAAACAATAAGACCGCGCCTTGTGCCATAAACATTCTTTGCCACAATCATTACGAATATAACCTATAAATTAGTACAAAGCCGACTGCGAACAACTCGCTCGCCGGCGCGGGAATTTGCAATGAGGGCCGTGCGCCCGAGAGCAGCGCAGCCTCGGTGGAGTACTGCCGCACCGCAGTCGTCTCGCGCCGAGCACTGCATCATCCTCACCACTCCTTCAAATATCCCAGACGCATTATGGATTCGTCATCGAGCTTACACCGTCAATTCAATTTATGGTGCTTACATTCTTTTGTTGAACAACAACTAACTCGTTTACTCCACCTTAAAGTGCTTTGATTTCAATACCGTTTCAATCAACCTCCCGCTCTTGTTCTGTTATATAATGTTATACCTACAATCTCTAGCCAATATTATCGTTGACAATTAAGGCTAGATTGAAAATGAAGAAATAATTAATAACATAATTAGCGGTGCTATTTTTATTCGCATTAGATATCGTGGTACCTACAACTCTTGATAAGAGAATCGCGCACGTAGAAGTAGTAACAATGGCACGCGTGACAATATATCAATGTTATCTGCGCGCTTGTGTGACAGCATTTAGGTTAATGGTTTAATTAGGTCGAGTACTAAGTGTAAGATTGAGAAGTAGTATTAGATTTTCTAGTAGATTAACGCGCCGATATGAATCAGTGTGATGTTGTCGGGGAAAATAGTGAAGAATAAAGTTTCTGGCATAGTGACAAGTAGTGACAGGTACGTGGTTTAGATGTCGAGGTGACATGAGCGACGGTGTTTTCAGTGGAGCGTCGAGCGTGACGTCACCAGACGCGTCGTCACTTTGTTCAGAATAGTTCCGGCGCGGCGCAGGCGGCGCGAGGAGCGAGGCGCGACCCCACACGGCAAATGAAGTTTTTCAGTAGTCGAGGTCAAGGTATCCGTGGACGTGGACGCGCCCGAACGTTCAATGCTACGCTCATGTTACTTGTAAATATTTAACATAGGGTAAAACCCGGACAGTCGCCACACTTTTTGAAATTATATCTCTCGGTACAAAAATCAAGATTCTTTATTTGATAAACGGGTTGGTACTTCGGTTTATTATCTATCTTCAAATTTATGAAAGTAATAAACATCATCATCAACATCATCTTTGACATTGCCAGAGTATTGGTGATTTTTGCGGACCTCTATATTTTGGGACATCTATTCTATCCCATATAGTGGGTAGTTGTAGAAACTCTCGATAGATAAATAAAATCCTTAATTCCTTATATTTTAAAATAAATAAAGTAAAATAAATAATCTAGTGTTTCATCCGCGAAACTAGAGTAATTAAAATTAAGGCTACTATACCATGAGGCAACTATTTTGGCTTTACCCTACCAATGCATTCGATATATCGATTTTGTTGAAGGATTCGTCCGTGTAGCTGTCATAACGTAATACATATTACATCGATTTGCGGACACTTGATATGTGTTCGATAGGAACCGAATTACACTTGCATATGCAAAGTATTTGTAAAATGTATCTAATCCGCTCTTAAACGTCACATAAATATGCAAGGAGTTTACTTAGGAAGTACGAAACATGGAACTGTCTCGAGACGTTTTACATAGCTACGATTGATTGTGCAATCAAGCAAAGCTTATAACGTATCTTTTGCAAGAGCAAAACGATAGCTATTTTTCCGCAATAATTGCTCTTCAATACAGAAGTTTTAGAGTTGTAGGTGTTTTTTTTTTAATAAGTGCATTTGACAAACAGCGAGCGATTAGCAAACGATTGTGTAGGACCTCCCATACCTACACTGCAGGTAATGCCGACTTTTATGACATAAAGCGTTTGATCGCTGTCATTTTGCTCTTGCAAAAGATACGTAATAAGCCTGCCGGTCAGCGGCGCGTGTTGTCAGCACTCACTGATGCGTCTGCTAGTGGCGGAACTCGGCTAGTTACGAAACAACGCGGCGCCTGAACAAATCAACATTATTTCTGCATTACCATTGTACAAAGCTTTTTCATAACATTAAAATGCTCAAAAATCTTATTTATTTCAAAGCATTTTCATCCTAGACATCATAAAAAATTTAAGACCGTCTAACGAGTGATGTATCGCACATCAAAAATATATAAAAGATTTTCGTGATCACCTATACGCTTGTTAGAATACGTCTTAATAGTCATGTAGCAGTATGAGTCTGTAGCGGGCCGGCCGGTAGTGATATCTGGCAGCCGTCGCACAATTTCAATAGTTTGTGTGATATGACATCGAATGAGTTTTATATCTGGCCTCTTTGAACCGATTTAGTGGCGTCGTGCGCTTCTGTGCATGCAGAACCCCGCGGCGAGCGGCGAGGCGGCGCCGGGTTACATCACACTATTGAAAACTCGGCGCGACGCCGGGGACTAAACGATAGGCCGCGACCAGACTAGAAATTAAGCGATCACGGCTCTTGTCACGTCGCAACTACGAGGTTGCTTTTAAAAGTTTATTTACGCTAAACGTCATTAATGAGTTGTATCGGTTGAAAGGCTACGTGTCGCTCTGTTCGTCCGCGATTTGCGCAGTGCGCTATGCAAGCGCATAAATATTCATACGGGCACAGGCGCGACGAGTGAGCCAAGCTTGGCCGAGTCAAAGGTGTCCGACGACGAGCGCACACTCTCTACTAGGGCTGGCCACTAGTCGCATTCTTCTACCACTCCATTATTATTCAAGTTCACGAGATCAATGAGGAGATTTACAGGAAAAGTCTGAGCATTGCGGAACTAAAGATACACGTTAGCACTAAAGGGAAATTGACTTGAGAACCAATAGATTTGCAAATGACATCTTGGACATCAGGAATAATAGGAAGACAACATGTCTTCAAAGAAATTATGGAAACCCTTACAGAGAACACAAGATATTATGTATGAGCAAATAAACAATAATAGACAGAACCGTCCACGGTTGTCCTACAATGCCGCTAGCGCTGGTATTTGTCACTGTTAATGAATTTTAATGGCCGGCAGCATATTTTACTGCATTTATTCATACTCCATGCTCAGATATAACACGTTTGTAATATTCTAACTAATAGTATAAATACCGAAGTGGAATGTTTGCTAATCGATTACACAAACTCTAGGACAGCTTTTAATGTTATTTGGTACATATTGCGCGAAACAGCAGAAGTTTATGATATACATTTAGGCATAAACATTGAACACTTTGGGGTGAAGAATTTTAAAGTAGAAAATACTCGAACAGCCTAGTTGTGGAACGAAGAGTGTAGTGTTGTCGCGCGTGGCATTAGCGGAGCAGCAGGTAACGACTACTCGTCCGTCGGTACATAATACAGCGCATGGTAAGCGCCGATAAACGTGTCGTCAGCCCTGTGTCTCGGTGGCAGTGCGGCACATTCCCTCGCCGCCATCTCTCCCAGCGCGCTACTCTTTGTTGTGCTTGCAAATATCCTAGAGCTACTCATCGCCGCCTTGGCGCCATTTGCAAATAAATTTAGGGCTGTCTCGGATATGTAATGAATTTACAGAGTGAATTATGAACGGCGCCGGAGCGTGCCCGATCACAATCTGGCCGCGTATTCTCGGCATATACACGTAGTCTCGTAAACAGGTCCCCCTCATCACAATGTTTACTGGTCATTATATACTTGTTTATCATGTCATTCCCCTGTCCACTACCAATGATCTGATAACACGATTTATTAGTCTAACTCGCTGCGTTATTACATACACAACTATATGTAATGCGCTTAAACATAGATATCGACAAGTTGCAATATAATTATGCCATTATAGATATTATATTACAATGTGACATGTACACGTTTATTAAGACCGGGAGCACTTATTCTATTAAAGTAATTACTTCTAAAGACAGGTTTATTGAAAATTTAGATTTAAAATTTATGGAAAAACATTGGAAAATGTAGTCGTTAGTCATTATATTGGTATTGTGTATTATGTTAATGCAGTGTTTATTAATTTTGAATTATTTATTGATACTTGTTAGGTAGACATAAACTGTACACCTGTATCCTTCTATTGACTCATAAGTACATACCTACCGTAAACAGCTCAACCGTGGTTTTCTGATTTCCGTTTCCGTAAAGATTTTATAGGAAAAGCTGTACCACTGAATCTCCGAAAGACCAATCTGTTTCTGAAATCACATTGTTAGATAGATAACCAACTTATTTTAAGATCTTTATTTGGAAACATATTATTGATTGTTGATGTTTTGAATACATCTATATATATCGACATTAAATCAACTCCAAATACATAGTGCCGTGGCTGACTGTACTTAATTTTCATGGACATACTCTAATGCTACTGCTCTTGCTTGCATTGCTCTCAATGCAAGCAGTTCTTGTCATCTTTAGCCATGCAGTACCTATATATTAATGTCATTTTTCGTGTCTGTCTGTGTTAACTACATACTATAAATAATGAATATTGATGCGATTGCGATTTTGTGGAGAAGAAGCTTTTTGGGAATAAGAAGTTTTGATAAATCGCCATATCCGTCTGGGCGGGTCTAGTACTAACCTTAACAAAAAACCGGCCAAGTGCGAGTCGGACTCGCGCACCGAGGGTTCCGTACAAACCTCAGCTTAAAGGTATTATATACCTGAGTATTTGATATGAATTTCAATTTAATACTTCTACGCGTTAATGAGGAAAGGGGTAGTGAGTTTAAAATTATTAAAAATATTTTTATTATATGATGTAAGTAAAGATTTACGGTTTTCGCAAATATTCTTTTATCCGTACTATAAGGCGTTGCTTTGTACCAAATTTCAAGATTCTGAGTTCACGGGAAGTACCCTGTAGGTAATGGTTCCCTTGCTAGTGTCGAAAATTTGCGGAAATTTGCGGCATAAACGGCTGTATCTTTTGATTGCGTTGGCTTGGAAGTTTGATTTTCACAGCTTTAAGGGACAGTAGACCTGAGTATTGGATATAAATTTCACCCTCCGCGCGTTCTTGAGAAAAATGGTCTTGACAGACACACGGACGGACAACAAAGTGATAATAAGGGTTCCGTTCCGTATAAGGGTTCCGTTTTTCTCTTTCGAGGTACGGAACCCTAAAAAGCTACATATAATTTTAAAGCTTACCAGTGAGTTGCTCGGTTAAGATCCATCAAACTACCGCTATCTAATAAACCAAAAAACTCGGTAATGACGCAACACAGGAATAACAAGAAAAGCATGAAAACTTTAGGCCTTTACAAAGTAAGCGAGTTCCAGCAGTTTAAATCAATTACTTATTACCTCAGTTACTCGAAACTCACAAGTCTCGGAAACACTAAAAGCATTAAATCAAGGCTTAATACACATAAAACCGAACTTGATAGTAATAACGCGTAATGTATGCACTTAGTTCTAGTGAGGGCAAAACAATAAATATATTAATACAATACGCAGCCGATGCATTTGGGTTTACGAGCATTTAACGAGCGCACATCGACAAATCGGGTACCAATCAAAGTGTCGCTTGAAATGTCAGTGCTCCCTCTATTTCTGTCCATAGCAGACCCAACAAGAAAGCTATGCAAAACGCAAATTCTACCGTCGCCGTCTAGACGCCCGCGCCGATCCTGTTACGATTGAATAACATTTGATCCAATCAACCCGAATGGAGGGGTCGGGGAGGTCTTGGGACCAGGCCCGACGCCGACGCACTCGCCTCAATTGATCCAACTTAGATTCCTCATGAGCGAGCACAGGAGAAAGTGCTCTTCTTTTTAATTTAAGAAAAAAAACCTTGCCCCACTCTAGGTGTCTCTTCCTGTATCGTGAGTTTACAAAGAAATACACTCACATACACAAAACCCAGAGCCGGTAAAACAATCTGTAGGTCATACAAATATTTGTTCCGTGCGACACGCAGCGCAGCAGTCAATCGCTCAACCACTACGCCAACCCACAGGATATACTCACCAACAGGGAAACATTAACTTTAACTTAAAATTACATTTCATTCTGCCTAGATTTCACACGATTTTGTAAATCTCGGGGCCCTGGGGTCCCGGTCTTTTGAAAGGCATGCGAGGGGCAAAATTATTTATCTTCATTCGTACTTATTAAATTTTCAAAAGTTAAAAAAAATAAAAATAAGAAACCATTTAAAAATATAAAAAATAGAGGCCCACCGGTATCGGGAACTGGGTCCAAGCTACCGGTGGTTAGGGCTCCAGAGAGAGGAAGCCTTTCCTCCTTATTATTATTAGCCTGTTTTGTCCCACTGTAGGGCAAAGGCCTCCTTTTCCTCGATTTCCTCCTTTCACACGATTATAACTACTTATTAATGTAAATTTTATTTGTTTTAATAAAGCAATATCTCCGTTTATAGAATACGTCCTAAGCACCTTTCACCGTTTACTTGGAAAGTAATTTTATCGAATCGATATCAACCATAATATTTTAGTGCCCTATTGCATTTCATTAAAGTTGGCGTTGTTTTAATAAACGCATAGCTTCCTTCTTTCTGCCTGCAGGTATAACCTTAAGAGCCGGAGGACTTCGTTCCCAGCGGTATACAGTATTTGTGGGCCTCTGTTATTTATTTAATTTTCCTTGTTTCAGCTCCCGACATCGTCCAAGAAGATGGTCCAGTTGTAATTACGACTGAAGAGGACGAAAAAAACATGAAGTGTAAGTTCTTCACACAATTCTCTTAACTATTCACTGATTTTCATTACCGTATCTGACTTCTTATTGTATATGTATTCTCTGATTATTATTGTATCGTGTAGATTTCGCATCATTTCTGACGGGGCGGTCCCCGCTGTGCGTGCGGCGGGACGACATGTCCGGCGTGCCGGTCGCTGCCGGGGTGGCCACGGCGCGCTTCACGTTCCGCCGGCGCCACCTCTACTGGTCCTTGCTGCTCAGCCCCTCCATGCAGAGCCAGCCGCGTGCCGTCGCCTTCCTCGACCGGGAGGGCCGGGTGCTGCTGGAACAGTCGCTCAAGAAAATACCTGGGATACACGCAACGTATGAAGAAAAAACTGATAAGGTGACGTGATTGCTCGTACTGTATATGGAATATTGAACAAGATACTCGTACTCATTAAATACTTGTAATAGGTTATTAAGTTAGGAATCTGTGTTGTTTACAGCTGTGTGGTGTGTGGCGCCGCGTGCCGCGCCAGTACAAGACATTACTAAGAGATGGCGAGCTCCACGTGGCGCTGCTGTGGGGCGACGCCAGGAACAACTCCATGGACAGCGCGCTCAGCGGCAGAATCGACAGGTAGGTAAGGAATAGGAATTTTAAATGAAAACCAACTTTGTACATGCCGCCGCCTTCATTTAAATTACCTTATGAGTAATCGCCGACAGCCCATCAAATCGATGCAATAAATATCACCGCAATAATTATTCCCGGGCATCTATGAATGGTGCTACTGTTCGCCTTGGCTTCTTAATTTAATTAGCCGCGTGATTAACAACGGAAATCTTAAGGTTCACCATTACAAATAATTCTGGGAAAAAACCTAGAGGCACATGTTTTATATGCGGCTATAATGCTGTTAATGGTGCTCAATAGAATCGTACTATTAATTACTTTAGCGCTATTGAGATATCTAAGATAGAGTCGATGCATTGTGAAATATGGTAGGCGAGATTAGATTCTACTTCTCGGAAAACGAACGGCAATTGTTTTGGCCTTCTTTTCAAATACATAATTAATCTTACGTAGAAAGAGGTTGAGGAAAATAATTAATATCAGTTGTTTACTACTAAGTCGAAATGTGTACTAGGTCGGTTTCGGAGAAAATGACACGAAGTTGTTTCACGCTGACAGACTAGATTTTCCCCATCACGTGCTTAGATCGGAAATACAGTGAACGTTCTATTTTAGGTATCCCGCACTATCATCAGAGATGTTCACAACACTCTTGGAGCCAGAACACCCTCCCACGACCATCGGTGAGGGTGCCTGTCGAGACTACCCTACGATGGAGTACGAAGACGGCTGGTGGGGCGGCACTGCCATCATCACGGCGGTCGCTGGAGCCACGCCTAGCCTCTACCTAGCTCTGGTCTTCAATGGAGTCTTCCCCAAAACTGCTGTAACATCGCATCTTGTCAGAGTAGTGCTCACTCTACCAGAAAAGAACCAGACAATAATTGATCAGGTATATTCATATTTATTTCCATACTTAACTAAAAAATAGTACTAATAACGTACTCGTCTCGCAATATAACCAAATGGTAACACAAAACAATTCGGACGACATCGGTTAATGAGGTTCTTAAGTGGCTAATTACTACCAATAAACGTAAATTAAGTCCAACGTATTAAGAGCACATGAAATACTGTAAGTCAGTGGAGCTCGTGGCTAAATAATAACAGCCGCACGGGTCGATCTTCAAAGTTAAGCAACGTTTGCCGAAGTCGGTCCGTGGATGGGTGACCATTCAACATACCGAGTTTCCTCCGTGCCTTAGAAAGCACGTTAAGCCGTTGGTCCCGGCTGTCATTTGAAGATCTTTGAAAGTCGTTACGGGTAGTCAGAAGCTTGAGATCTGACACCAGCCTTGCCAAGGAGTACCTACCGTGTTACCTAGTTACTGGGTTGTGGTCTGATAGGCAGTCGCTCCATGTAAAACACTGGTACTCAGCTGAATCCGGTTAGACTGGAAGCCGACCCCAACAACAATTGGAAAAAAGGCTAGGTAAATGATGATGAAATACTGTATGTCAGTATGTGTTTACTTTTGCATATCTGTGTCTCAAGAAAACCTTTCAAATATTTTCGGGATATTAGCACAATTTAAAAGTCGTGTATTTAAGAATCAGATGTTTTTTGGAATAATAATTGATGCAGGTCTTAGATAAATTAATGTGTTTTTCCAGGTACAGAGGGTAAGCAAACCCCATTATGACTTCAATGTACTGGAGGTATCCACTCCAGTATCGGCTGCAGAACTGAGGTCTTTGGCGAGAGGTCGATTACTCCTCACTGTGGAGGCTGTTGGTACTCCTGAGCGAAGGATCGTGGGCAGTGTGAGACAGAAGGCAGCTTGTGAAGTGTACAACGCACCGCTAGTGTCTGAGCGGTTGTCAGCCACGCCAGCGCCTGAAGGACTTGCCCTGCTTTATATCGACAAAGAGGGATCACTCGTCTATGACATACAGGTAAAAAGAGACACATTTGATTACGAAATAATTAAAAAAATAACCGGCCAAGTGCGAGTCGGACTCGCGCACGAAGGGTTCCTTACCATTATCGCAAAAAACGGCAAAAAAACACGTTTGTTGTATGGGAGCCCCACTTAAATATTTATATTATTATGTTTTTAGTATTTTTTGTTTTAGCGGCAACAGACATACATCATCTGTGAACATTTCAAGTGTGTAGCTATCACGGTTCATGTGATACAGCCTGGTGTCAGACAGACAGACAGACATATAGACGGACCGCGGAGTCTTAGTAATAGGGTCCCGTTTTTACCTTTTGGATACAGAACCCTAAAACACAGTGAGTTGAAATAGCGCCGATCATCGACCATCGAGATTATCGAACGATTCGTTTTTCCCATTAGCATTCAATGAAAGTCCCCAACCCACACATGTGCAGATAAATTACGGCTAATTACAATAGAACACAAGACTATACATGTACTCTCTTGTATTGTAGGTGAATGATTGTTAATTCAACGTTCATCTCTTAGAGCAACCTTCACAACTTAGTAGCGCCATGCATGTGTCATAGAGTAATTAAGAATGGATGTTGACACATTCTAGTCTATTCTCTAATTAAGATTAGCGCCATGAACCATTTTGTTCACTTAACATTATCTCTCAATTAAAAAACATATCATTATTCCAATGGCTTAACTCGTTTAAATGATTCCAATGATATTTATCATTTAAAACCAAATTACTTGAAGATGCTCTTTAATAGATTACTTGAGATCGCTAAGAGGCACAATTTATTAGATTTGTATTGGACACAACTGTTAATGTTTTCTTTTATTTTGTTTGGATTGAGTCACCTCTCATTAAAGTAGATTGGGTTTTAAAAAGAAGCCTGAGAAACCATAATAATTGTTTTAAAACTTATCTGATCTTATAAAGATCATATTTAACATGGGCTTGATGAAAATTGAGAAAACAATTATTTCCTTCTTTTTTCCAATTTTTCCAGATATGATGGCTAGATCGATTTGCCGTCCCCGAAAACCCCAATATTGCAAATTTTATCGAAATCGTTAAAGCCGTTTCCCAGACCGTGTTTTGTTTTTATGGTCTTGCCTTTGACCACTTTCTCGCTTGTATACAAGTATTGCTCGTTTAATAGTTTATAATAGTTATTGGACCTTTTCTTTATATTCAGTATTCTTTTTAGGGTTCCGTACCCAAAGGGTAAAAACGGAACCCTATTACTGAGACTCCGCGGTCCGTCTGTCTGTCTGTCTGTCTGTCTGACTGTCTGTCACCAGGCTGTATCTCATGAACCGTGATAGCTAGACAGTTGAAATTTTCACAGGTGATGTATATCTGTTGCCGCTACAACAACAAATACTAAAAACAAAATAAAATAAATATTTAAGGGGGGCTTCCATACAACAAACGTCATTTTTTTGCCGTTTTTTACGAAAATGGTACGGAACCCTACGTGCGCGAGTCCGACTCGCACTTGGCCGGTTTTTTTTTCTTCTTCGTGTCACTGGCACGACAGTACTCGAATGTTAAATTTTGTCGGCCCTATCCCGCCAAATTCTCTCATAAGATATAAGTATTTTTTTTAAAAGTCAATATTTTCTTTCTTTACTCATGAAAATATCTTCTTCTTCAGGTAGACAATTTGGGTATAACAGATCCCAAGATAACGTTGGTGGAGGAGCAAGGCAAGCGCCATTCTCAGGTGGAGATACTGGACACTCGTATCGGAGTGCTGGCCAGACCAAGCGCTAGGATCTTCCAGCCTTTGTATGAAGAACAGCTCGCTGTGCATATCAGCGCTGATACCGGTAAGACTTTTTTCTACTTGCTTATTTATTACTCTAGGTTGTCTTAGGAATGCAGAAAGGATGAGCAGGCAAGAGACTGCAACTCGTTTGAGCAAGGATTAGTTAGCAAGTTATTTCTAGCAACTGATGATGATGATGGTGCCATAGATGGCTAGAGCCGATTTCAGCCACAGCAACCGCATTCCATGGCTCTTCATGGCGGTTGTGGCTTGTGAGCTCAGATTTGCTGCTCTGCTAAGTGCCCTCATGTGACTCGCATATCCAACTTTGGCCGAATACGTTTGAGCACAGAGTGGACACGTCAGAATACCATTAACGACATGATAAATGGTAGCTTTTGGTGGTCTAGTTGCCTCGCAACTACTAAAATACGATCCAAAGTTCCCATTCCCAGATCGCGCATGTTATCTGGTTTTGTTCAATTAGGATTTTCTTAGGAACGGCCCGGATACTGATCTTGTGCCCGGTTAGTTTTAAATAACTAACTAAAGGTAGGTTTTGAGGAATAGGTTGATTAGAAGTAAACTAGGCCTCCCACAATTAACAGTACTTTAATAAAACACAAATGTACAAGTTGATGGTAATCAGACTAATTTCCAAATACTAATCGACGCGCGCAGGTCGAGTGCGTCCTTTTTACCCGGCTGCAAGGAAAGGGTTATGTTTTGTAATCCCGTGTCGGACTGGAAGGGTTGGGGATTCACTCACGTCCGGCAGGGGCACTGCATAGCTGCTACCGGTCGTAGTGTTGCCAACATTAGTTGCAATTAGCTCAGCCATAACCCTTATTACATAAGACTTCTACGAAACCACCAAAAATATATGAATAAGTCCAATAGTTCTCCTTCCTAAACCTTCGAGAAATACAAGCGTGAAGTTATGTCAAGTTGTTTTTACGGCACTTATATGCCTCTATATGTACGATGAAATAAAATGCGGGATAATTAAAATGAATGTTGAGTTGTAATTCGTTTGTCGGGCACTCAATTGAAACGAATGCTTGATCGAGTTTGTTCCTATTAAGATGTGCCTCGGCTTTGTTAAGCAAATAGTCTGAATTAACAACGAAGGTACAGAGATTTGAGTGAGATACAAATCTATCAAGGAGATTTAGATTGATTTATAACGGCTTTTAAGGCCGCCCGGAGTTTAGTGGTAGTACAATTCTATAAAACTCTTTTTTGGAACAAAAAGTCCTGTAATCTGTCGTTTTGAATTTAACAAGATACTTAATGAATCTTTCTTTTCTCCTTTCAATCAGCCTACTATGCTCTTCTATGTCTGTAACGCTTGGTCAAAAATATCATGTGTGTGTTGAAAAAATGTTGCAATATTTCAAAACTTCAAACTCTACAAAACTCACGGGCTTATTTGATGATGGGGATTTTCTATTTTTCCAGGTCCTCCGATTCTGCATGGACGCCTGACATCTCGGATGCTGCCCGATGCTGCAGGATCCGGTCCCGCCCTATTGAAAAGAACAGGACAAGTCCGGTTACCAGCCAATATGGCTGGCCTGGCTTGGTTGTCCGTTGACTCCCTCTGTGGATTGTATTATGAGGTAACACAACTGGACATTCATTGTTGAAGAAATAAAATTGTATGATATTCGCTGCACTTCTTTTAAGTCTGAGCAAGTAGGTGGATAACAATTTTAAGCAACAAAAGCTTTTTTAAACTAGATTCCACCAA
The DNA here is from genome assembly GCA_949775005.1 of Orthosia gothica. Classification (NCBI taxonomy): domain Eukaryota; kingdom Metazoa; phylum Arthropoda; class Insecta; order Lepidoptera; family Noctuidae; genus Orthosia; species Orthosia gothica. The sequence goes on along the minus strand of OX459034.1, from coordinate 27,785,600 downwards.
TCAAATTCATTGGTTGTTTTAGAGAAGATTCGACGATAGCATTGCTGATTTCAACTTATTGCTTTTATTCCACAGACGGTGATAACAGGCGGCAACGCTCGTTCCTGGTCATCTTGGTGGCTGGAGTCTCGTGTAGGCGCCGAGAGCGGGGCAAGAGAGCTGGGGGGTGAAGAAGGGTGGGTCCTGGAGCCCACGGCTGCTGAGCTGGTCGCGCTGCATGTGGGAGCCTCGTCTCTGGAGCTGCGCGCGCACGACAACGTCACAGTCATCCTGCGCACGCGAGTACCACAGGTGAATAAAACTGTGCACATAACTATGGCCGTTATGTTTTGGTCGGGAAGGTTAGGTTTCCTTTAGCCACCATCGGACTTAGGCCTTAAGAATCACATGGAAATTGCTACTACTCTTGATAAGCAAATTAGTCACCGAGCTAAGTGCATTCGATATAGTTCATTAGATTATCGTAAAACAATAGAGTTTAAGTAAAAAAACCTAGTTTCCTAATAGCACAGATAAGCCAAACCTGTACTAATTCTAAAAAAACTTAATTTCCTTAACAATTAAGATAAGATTGAGTTGAACTATATTTAATTTGACTTACGATTGGTTCATGCTGCAACAGATTGGATTATTAATCGGTGAGTGGATAAAATACTGACACATTTTTATACTGAGAAGAGTTTTCAAACAAAAAGGCTTTGACTAAACTGGCTTTTCCATGGTTCCAGATAAGCGTGCCACCATCGTGCTTGCCAGCGGTCCCAGGGACCTCAGACAATGAGCTCAGTGCCAAGTACACTCCAGGACCCCTCGAGGACCCGATTACGGATTACTCGCTGTTCCGCCTTAACGTCAACTATTGTACGCAGAGGGAGAAGTTTTACAAACTGGGAGAGACTTGGACAGATACTGAGGTTAGTATATCGGCTTATTTGATACTTGCTTGATAAACATGAGTCTATAGTAAAAAAAAAAACTAATGCTCAGTATATATCACTGATGGTTGTCATGGTGGAGCTCGTGGCTAAATAATAATAGCCGCACCGGTCGGTCGAGGTTAAGCAACGAGGTCGGTCCGTGGATGGGTGACCATTTCATCATACCGAGTTTCCTCCGTGCCTCGGAAAGCACGTTAAGCCGTTGGTCCCGATTGTCATTTAAAGATCTTTGACAGTCAATACGGAAGGTCAGAAGCTTGAGATCTGACACCAGTCTTGCCAAGGGGTACCGTGTTACCCGGTTACTGAGTTGTGGAGGTCAGATAGGCAGTCGCTCCATGTAAAACACACTCAGCTGAATCCGGTAAGACTGGAAGCCGACCCCAATGTAGTTGGGAAAAGGCTAAGCAGATTGATTGGTTGTCATGGCAGACATAGCTCTCAGCAATGTCAGGAAATACATTAATTTTCCCCTAAGATTAATATATTATGTATACATCGTACAGCCTGAGTATCATCTCGGAGGAATGTACTTCGAAATATCTTCCAGAAGTATTTTTGCGACATCAGTGGCTTGCCTTCAATAATTGGAACTGAAGGAACACAAACTCCTAAATTCACGCTTGTCAGTTCGTCGTGTTAACCACTTACTCATATATTCCTATCTCGATTACTTGAGATTTTAAAAGATTGTTTTATGGTTGCAGACTTGTTCAAAATGCTGGTGTGTGCTGGGTACTCCGAAGTGCGAACCTGTGCAGTGCCCACTTGTCAACTGCCTCGTGCCTACAATCCAGCCACCTGGACAGTGCTGTCCTATCTGTACTAGTGAGTATCATCTGATGCTGAATTGGTCTCGTATGCAGTGCGGCAGCAATTATGTCAAGCAAAAACAGTTGGAGTTTCATGAGAAAAGCCGTAACACCTCGTACAAAAATGCCAATGTTGCAATCACTTTGTCATGAAAATAAAATATCCAGGCGGTAAATAAGGATCCAGGTTAGAAATCCTCCGATGTAGAAAGATTTATAGGACAAGACAAGCTCTATAGTACACCAATATTGGGTACGGTGGTACGGGGTATTGGGGCGCACGGTTGACGCAGTGGTTGAGCGAGTTGAGTTGACTGCTGCGCTGCGTTTCGCGGGTTCGATTCCCGCACGGAACAAATATTTGTATGACCTACAGATAGTTGTTCCGGCTCTGGGTGTTGTGTATGTGAGTTTATATGTTTGTAAACGCACCCACGATACAGGAAGAATTTTCAAGTGTGAGGCAACGTTTAAAAAAAAAAGGTAGTAATAATTAAAGAAAAAACCGGCCAAGTGCGAGTCAGACACGCGCACGAAGGGTTCCGAACCATTATTGCAAAAAACGACAAGAAAATCACGTTTATTGTATGCGAGCCCCACTTAAATATTTATTTTATTCTGTTTTTAGTATTTGTTGTTATAGTGGCAACAGAAATACATCATCTGTGAAAATTTCAATTGCCTAGCTATCACGGTTCATGAGATACAGCTTGGTGACAGACAGACGGACCGCGGAGTCTTAGTAATAGGGTCCCGTTTTTACCTTTGGGTACAGAATCCTAAAAAGAAGAAGTCGGAAAAAAGTGAGATTCATGAAAACGTTACTTGTTTACATGAATCTCACTTTTTTCCGACTCTCTTTTGATTCTTAGAAATCATCAGGGTTTAAACTGGTCACCCCATGTTTTGGAATAATCGGCAATTCTAAATTGACATGATATTTTTTACAGACTCTACAACAGCAGTATGGTCAGAGAACGGCAGCTGTGTCCTGGCCGGCCAGACCTATGCACCGGGTTCCTCATGGCACCCCTACCTGGTGCCCGGCGGCTACGACACGTGCGCCATCTGCACGTGCAACTTCGCCACCCGGCAGATCCAGTGCCCCAGGGTGAAGTGCCCGCCCCTACGTTGTACCGAGAAGGAGGCTTACAGGCCCGATAAGAAGGCCTGCTGCCGCGTTTGTCCAGAGGTAAGAATGGAACTATTTCGAAGATATAACCAGTAGCCTTGCTCATAATATTTTTATCACATCATCATCAAAGTATACAAAAACGAGATAGAACCTAATAAATAACCACACTGCAAAAGTGTCGGTTGGACACTTTTTCTCGTGTAGTTCCCATCCACATCCGCAGTGTAGCATAAAATTGACTTTACTGCCAGGCATTCTGATTAGATTGCTAGTTGCTCACGATTTGTTTGTTTTACTAGGTTAAAGCAAAGAAGCCAGACGAAGAGACTCCAAAAGACCAGGGTGCGCCGCGCACTGCTGAGGAGATCCTGGCGGAAGGCGGCTGCAAGTTCCCTGACGGGCCGCTGCCCAACGGCAAGGAAGTGCATCCCTCCATCCACTCGCACGGGGAGCAGCGCTGCGTCACGTGCCGGTGCAAGGTGAACACCAACTTATGCTTATTAGAGTAGAGAAAATGGACTTCGTATCCCTGATTCATGGTAGGAATAATAAAATGTGGCATTTAAGTCGATAATTGTCTGATATATCTCTCCGTTCTTCCGATACGGAAGTTAGTAATGAAGAATAACCCGCAAACACCTTCACTCTTTTGATGGAGGTTTAAAATGAATGGGCTTAAGCTGAGAGTTTGAGCCTTGTATTCAACCTCTCTCCTTGTATTTTCCAGGATGGGGAGGTGACGTGCGTCCGCAAGCGCTGCGGGCGAGCGGCGTGCGGCCGGCGGCGGCGCGTGGACGCGCGCGTGGAGCAGTGCTGCGCGTGCACGCGGCACCGGCGGCAGCGCGCGCCCCGCCCCGAGCGCCCCGCGCCCCCCGCGCCCCCGCCGCCCAGCTGAGCGCGCCCCGCCCCTCCCCGGACACAGTATTACTGCGCCCGACCACCCCGTCTATACCCCAGACTGCTCGTAGGCTAAGTGAGTGAGCGCGTAGCTCTATAGACTGACATATTTTTATGTACTCGTGCGATTCGAATGTGTCTCTAGTTTTAGATTGCGTCATCGGTGGCGCGCCGTCACCGCACCGAGCGACTGCGATGCGACTCACACGAAGCGCTGACTGAACGTTTCAGAGCGGCACAAGACGCGACTCTTGTTTGCACGAGTATGAAATGTACAGAATTTAATTTTCTCTATACGATACCCGAACGAGAACTGAGTAAATAAATTCGATTGTATAATTAAAAATACGAGGCTTGGCCAATTAGAGGTTATTGTCATCACCGGAGTGGTTGTGTGGACTGGGTGCGTGGGGTCGCGTGCGGCGGTGCGGCACGTGCATGTAGGTAGCGGTCGGCGGTGCGGCGCGTGCATGTAGGTAGCGGTCGGCCGCGCGGAGGCTCGGAGTCGATCGACGACGGACGGTAGCTTTACTGTGTATTATTTTAACGGCGTTGAATATTTACTTACCCACCGGTATTTTAATTGGTATTATGGTAACCCCAAATTTAGGCGCATTACATGATCCGATACTGATTCGTATTATTTTAGTGGTAGGGCTCGATCGCTCGGTCGTAGGACAAGGAAAGCGAGCGCGGTCGATAACAGATGTGCCATATTTTCTTAAATGTAAATATAAATTATAATACTACTTATGTGCATATTTATTTACGTCTCTGTTGTATATGATACGGGATAACCGCACGTTTAGGTAATCATGTATGAACCATCACAAATGATATCTTATTGGTCGCCTTGTTTGTGCATTTGCTTCTAGTTTTGTATATCTATATTTAATACCACATGTAATGATCGGTAACTTCTATTACCTGCGTTATTTTATCTAAGTAGTTTAGTGAACTGGAGAGGAGGTATTTAATGTTATTTTTATAGACAATAACAATCAACATATTGGAATTGATGTTGCTTCAAGATATTATTTACATAATGAACTGTAGTCCCAGTGGTTGCTTTTAGGAACAAATCACTGGTTGAGTGACATATCTATGTTACTTGTGGCAATATGATATTTTAATACTTACTTATACTTAATTATCAATAGACTTTATTTACGTTTGTCTAATAAAATTTTGTAAATATTAATATGATTGTAGAGTCTACATTTCAATATGTACTGTATACACAGATACCTATTACGTATTGTACCGTTATAGAACCATAATAATAAGGTGTAGTTTACGCAAATTTCTTGACTAGTTTTGTTTAATTACTAGGTTAACGGATTAGTTACGTAATTAAGGAAGCTAGTCCAAATGTTTCGATGTGATGGATGTGAATGCCATGTAGCTAGCGATACGTCTGTTTTCAATACTGATTATGATAGGAATTTATTACTATTAAGTTGTATCCGAGGCCTCACAGTCACTAGGTGTAAAAACATTAGCGTTAAGTAGGTACGTAAACGTGTTAGGGAATGAGACGCCTTTTACAAAGATATGCGCGGGCGCATGAATATGCAAAAACGCTGCAGTTTTTACATCACGTGAAGATGAGACCTGAAGTTAATATTGTGCCGTAACAGCACGTTTTTAGCAATTTGAATTGTTTTTTTGAGAGAGAGTCCATTTGCCAAAAATATCTTGTAAATTGATTTTTTTCACATTTCGTTGTGGGTTCTAGTCCAGTCAAAATTTTGAGGAGTTGTTGTATTATTTTAGTGTAACATTGGCTATTATTTTATTTGTCATACGAGAATATCACTCGAGTAAGCACAAGAGTTATCTTGGTTCTAATATATTTTTGTATAATCTAACAATAGAAAAGTAGTCATCAATGGCTTGCGAATAACATAACTAATAGCCATAAAGAATACTATGAACTCGCTTGTATTGCATTGTTTTTCTATTTAATAAATCACTGCATTCAATACCGATGTATTGGTATTAAAACGGGATGATATTCATTTTATTTTTATTTAGAACTCTGTACATTGAATTCGAAAATGTTAACTTCTTTGAGAAATTAAATTATTTGTGGTATAATGTCACACAATTTGGGTTGTCTATGTGCATCCAGTCAATAGTTTGTAAACCGTCATACATTGATATGAAATAAATGACCTGTGAACAAATATGTCTTTTATTCTCCCATCTTTTAGAGTTTATTTGACTGTGCGTGTATTTTGCTTGAAATTTTTATATCCAATCCAACTACTCACCATGCAATATTTGAGGCGGCAGACACCAGCATGACAACCAAAAGTTCTCTTAGAATCTTTGTATTTATTAATGTACACACAAACCATTTAACAGAGAAAAGAAAGAGCACAGAGGTACTGTTTATTTTAATAGAAATGTCTTCCAGATTTTGTTTCTGCGACAGGAAAGTTGGATGATATACGAAGACACAGTCATCATCATCATCAGCCTATTAATGTTCCTACTGCTGGGACACAGGCCTCCTCTCTGTGAGAGGGAATCCAATTCGCGGGCTCAGTGCGGGTTGGTAGCTGGGACATGCCGGCTTCCCCACGATGTTTTCCTTCACCGTTTTGAGAGCAGCGGTGATGAAATAATTTTACACAAAGTAAAGCGCCTGCCTGGGTTTGAACCTACGGCCTACAACTTGTAAGTCGCGGCCGTTACCACTGTGACACCACTGTCCGAATACACAGTGTGTAGAGAAGGAAATTAGGAAACTTACTGTTTATTCTTCAAACTGATAGGATCTCAACAGAAACTATGATAGTTCTTTGGTAAACATTTATTTTTTCTTATTATCTATCCATAATATAAAATTAGCCGTTTGATATTATATCAACATAAAAAGGTGGAAAAATGAGTGCAGAGACCTTGTCTGACAGCTGCGGAAGCGCCGAAAGATGACAAAGCTTTGAAAAGCCACACCTGTTTCCACCAGATTTTCAGATGTTTATAGTGAGGACTTCTTCAGAGCCCGCAGAGTGTCAGCCATGGCTTCTGCCACTGAGTCTGCGACCTGTATCGTGGAGTTAACGCCCATGATGCCGATTCTGAGTGCCTTGCCAACGGTCGGGCCCAGACCAGCGAAGATCAGAATGTTGTACCTGTTGGAGTTTAAATAGATCAGTTAATAAGATACACCTACCTGATAAAAATATAACCAAGTAGTTACACGCAGTTTTAGACTAGTAGTATCTATTATTTACGAAAAAAACTGAACTATGCACTAAGAACAATTTTCGTAATAAAAATTAAATAAGAATCTGCTAAACAGTTTCGAGATACATACATACATAAACTCACGCCCTTTATCCCATGGGGGTAGGCAGAAACTACAGAACGACCTGCTACGACGTCCTTACATACTCCTTTTGCTTCACACACATTCATACATCTAGTCATACACACACGCCGGTTATGAGTACTGCGCACTTGGCCTTTCTGAAGAACATCACCTATAAAGTCTATGTATGTCTTTCTAGGGCGTCCCCACCCGGCGTTTCCATTCACGTCTGCCTTGTAAATACCTTTCGTTAGTCGCTTTTTATTCATCCTCTCAACATGGCCAAACCATCTTAACATACTTTTTTCAATTTTAGTCACTACATCTTCTTTTAAACCACAACATTGTCTTATTACCTCATTCCTCAATCTATCAGTTTGGAGACGTTTATGATTAAGAGTATAGATACTTGTAGTCTAAGATCCCGTTATAAAACGACCTTCACCGAGATGCTTATTTAATGAAACGTATTTTATATTTAATTTAATATGTCAATAAATATAATCCATATGGGTTGCCTAGCAAATTTCAGTCCAGAGTATGTTTAATTAATAATTAAAAAATATATATTTTTTTTAACATTTCACCGGTATGATTATTAGATAAATTCTATACTAATCGAAAGTATGAAGCCCATAGAATATGCAAACGTTAGGTTGCCTATTCTTTTCCGGTCACAACTATCGGGTTGCCAGGTATAAACAGGTAAATCTGTACTAGCATTTTGCAACGGTCTGTTTATTGAATGAAATTTAAATGAAATTAAAGATTATTTTATTCTGAACACGGTGGTATAGGGTTGCCTGCGAAAAATCAGTCCAGAATTGCGGTTGTCGAATTGTAAAAAGTAAAATATTGCTCCGAGTGAATGTGTGCGACTACGACGACGAAGAGGACACAGCATAGCAGCTGTTTAAAGTCCGCCCACTTAAAGAAAGAGAGTGCGCATGCTATTTGGGCTTGGAAAAGAAAAGGATAGCGATAGACTCGAATATACTATGCATCATTTTGGAGTAGTTTATTATTTAAATAGAGAAATAGTTTTTTTTTTATAAAAATAAATAAATATAAATCTATAAATGTAAACAGAGAAATTGAAATCAATTGAATCTATTGGAAAAAATTCAAAACCCATAAAAGTGAATTTTTTTAATCAGGGTAGTCTCGCAAATTTTATTTGTATTGTAAGAAGACAAAAAAAAAAAAAAAAAAAAAAAAAATTACTTCTATTTATTGTAAAAAAAATAGAAAAACAAAAAAAAAAAAAATATTCAGAATCCGAGTCATCAGACATAAAACTACGATCTTCAACTTCTGAATCTTCTTCGTCATCACTCTGTTTCACTTTTTTATCTATCATGTCATCATGTCTTCTATCTTTAAAGGTGTATGATCCCCAATTAATCCTACTGGTTTTAATTATTCATCTAAGAACCATCCGCAGTTCTCAGGCTCAAGTTTCACGCATATTGGATCCGTTGTATTAAGCCACATGGAATTTACGAAAATAGTTCGTAAAATTTTCTGAGTTAATGATATCCAGCATGGTGGTATGGAGTTGGAGTCGAAGCCTCTTGATAAGAATAGTTGATTGAAAACATGCTCATTAATTGTTACAAAAAAAAGGAAATCAGATCATTTTCTTGTTTAATTTAAAAATTACCGTTTTTAAGTAAATTACAAAAAAAATATGTGTGTCGAAAATTAACAAAACCATAGGTGAATTTAACTAACAATTATTTAAATATGAAAAAAATATAGAAGATGTATTAGCTAAGATAATTTTAAAGATTCAATTATTATGTACTTACTGTAAATTCAGCACTAAAATTAAGAAATTCTTCGTTATATTTTTTATTCAAAACGATCACTTTTTTGTAGCACGTGGTATGATAACCTACAAATTGAAGAGACGCACTGGGTAGCTCAACAAAATTGTATTTAAAGTGTTTTTTTTTACGAAAAGCTTACTTTAATACACAATACACAATTGTATTGTTCCATTCTTCAATGATGAATACTCTTCATCGAAGGTTCTATTGTATTTTTTAAACAATGTTAGAGTTTTAATGTAAAGCTACAACGAACGAGTTTTTAAAAGTTTCATCATTAAAATCAATTATTTCATCATCCGATCCACACAAAAAACACTTTTTGCCATTTTTTCCAACAATAAATAGTAACACGTTTTTTCAATTGTATTTATAGCGACACTCTACTCCAAATTGATGCATAGTATATACGAGTCTATCGCTATCCTTTTCTTTTCCAAGCCCAAATAGCATGCGCACTCTCTTTCTTTGAATGGGTGGACTTAAAACAGCTGCTATGCTGTGTCCTCTTCTATCGCATGGGATGGTCGGTTGGGACCTCTCAGTCGCACACATTCACTCGGAGCAATATTTTACTTTTTAAAATTCGACAACCGCAATTCTGGACTGATTTTTCGCAGGCAACCCTATACCACCGTGTTCAGAATAAAATAATCTTTAATTTCATTTAAATTTCATTCAATAAACAGACCGTTGCAAAATGCTAGTACAGATTTACCTGTTTATACCTGGCAACCCGATAGTTGTGACCGGAAAAGAATAGGCAACCTAACGTTTGCATATTCTATGGGCTTCATACTTTCGATTGGTATAGAATTTATCTAATAATCATACCGGTGAAATGTTAAAAAAAATATTTTCTTTTAATTATTAATTAAACATACTCTGGACTGAAATTTGCTAGGCAACCCATATGGATTATATTTATTGACATATTAAATTAAATATAAAATACGTTTAATTAAATAAGCATCTCGGTGAAGGTCGTTTTATAACGGGATCTTATACTATTGAACATTGGAGTGAAGCAGAGAAGTGCAAACCAATCAATCAATTCACTGTATTATCAAATCTTTGAAGCTTCTGGTCGCTCTAATAAGCAGCAAAGCGTGTCTCTGGATTCATGTTTCTTGTTTGAAATATAGCTAAACATGCAAAGTATACTGAAATATAAAGCGAATCGGATTGATTGTTTTTGCGCTTGTTGCTACACAAAGGTACCTAAGTAGTGTTCAAAAAATGCTTATCACATTTGGAAGATCGATAATAGCCCTGATAACTCATACGATCATACCTATAAATAGTCTATTGAAAACAATGACACGCATAATTTCACTCCAATATCAACACGTAATTTAGAAATTGCTGGTTGTTTTTTCATAAAAAGTTTTTGTTTCTCGGATTGTTTAAAATGGTCCTTCTCACGCTTATCAATTTAATCACATGCTTTAAAAGCAGCAGAATTATCGATGCAAACTTTTCCTTGCAGCTATGAAAGTGAGGCAACAAGATTCATCTTCTGTTTTAAAAATTTCAAAGTACCTGTAAGGTTTCATCATCATCATCATATCAGCCGAAAGACGTCCACTGCTGGACATAGGCCTCCCCCAAGCGTCGCCACATTGATCGGTCCCGTGCGTCTCGCAACCAGCGGATCCCCGCAACCTTCACGAGGTCATCGGTCCACCTGGTGGGAGGCCTTCCAACGCAACGTCTTCCGGTTCGCGGTCGCCACTCCAGAACCTTTCTGCCCCATCGGCCATCCGTTCTGCGAGCAATGTGCCCTGCCCACTGCCACTTAAGTTTGGCAATTCTTCGAGCTATGTCGGTAACATTGGGTCTCTTACGGATCTCTACATTTCTGATTCGATCACGCAAGGAAATGCCGAGCATAGCCCTCTCCATTGCCCTTTGAGTGACTGTAAGCTTCCTGATAAGGCCCATTGAAAGCGACCACGTCTCAGAGCCATATGTCATCACTGGCAACACACACTGGTCATAGACTTTTGTCTTGAGACACTGTGGTAAGTTGGACGAGAAGACACCGCGCAACTTCCCGAACGCTGCCAGCCGAGTCGGATTCGACGGTTTATCTCTCTCTCGAAGTTGGCCCTACCCAACTGGATCGTTTGTCCCAGGTAGACATAATCTTCCACAACTTCGAGTGTAGAGTCTCCAACCTTGATAGGAGTGGGTGTAACATGGGCATTCAACATCACCTTGGTTTTGTCCATGTTCATTTTAAGACCCACTCTTCCGGAAGCTCTACTGAGGTCATCGAGCATTGTATTGAGGCTCTCCATGGTCTCAGCCATGACCACTATGTCGTCGGCAAACCGAAGATGAGTGATGTACTCGCCATTAACATTGATGCCTAGGCCCCTCCAGTCCAGAACCTTGAATACATCCTCCAGCGCAGCAGTGAACAGTTTCGGAGAAATGACATCTCCTTGTCTCACGCCACGCTGGAGAAATATTGGTTTCGAGGTCTGATCCTGAAGACGGACTGACATGGTGGCGTTTCTGTACAAACACTTCAACACCTCAATGTACCGGTAGTCGATCTGGCACCGTTGGAGAGACTGCAGTACAGCCCAAGTCTCGATCGAATCGAAGGCTTTCTCGTAGTCCACAAACGCTAAGCAGAGAGGCAGGTTATACTCTTCGGTCTTCTGTATAACCTGCCGCAGCGTATGTATGTGGTCTACGGTGCTAAAGCCTTTTTGGAATCCGGCTTGTTCGGGAGGCTGGAAATCGTCAAACCTGCGCGCGAGACGATTCGTGATGACTCTTGAAAACAACTTGTAGACATTATGGCTAAGAAGTGAGATAGGCCTATAGTTCTTCAGCCGGGCATTGTCACCCTTTTTGAAGAAGAGGACCACCACACCCCTGCACCATGCCTGTGGCGTTTTGCCCTCGAGTATGACGGAATCAAACAGCTTCTGAAGGGCCTTAAGGACCGGTTTTCCACCCGCCTTCAGGAGTTCAGCCGTGATTCCGTCGTCACCCGGCGCCTTGTTGTTTTTGAGCTGTTTCAGAGCCATCCTAATCTCGTACAGGCTGACGTCCGGGATATCTTCGGTATAGTGTCGGGTCAATCTAGCTCTTGGGTCGTTTGCTAGATTCGCAACGGGTTTACTGGTTGACGTGTACAACTGCCCATAGAAACTCTCGATCTCCCTCAAAAGCTCCGGTTTGGCGGATACAATCCTGCCATCATCGGTCTTCAGTTTTGTGAGCTGGCTCTGCCCAATAGACAGATCTCTTGCAAAGAACTTGGAGCCCTTATTCCGATTCGATAGCATCTTTAATGCTTTCGGTATTAAAGCGGCGGAGGTCGGTTTTCAAGGACTTTGAGATCCGTCTATTTAGCTGCCGGTATTTCACCGCATCGTCTGAAGACTGCAGGATCATCTCACGCCTTTCCTTCATTAGCTTGAGAGTAGGATCAGAGAGCTTCTTATTTCTATATGTACGGCGGGTCTTGAAAAACTTAGACCCGACCGTATGGACAGCTTCCACGAACCCATCGCTGTATTCGTCCACGGAGCTCCCTAGGCACTCGAAACGATTCTGGAGTTCGAGCTGAAAGCTCTCGGGGTTTTGGATCTGGATCTGTGCTGGACGGAGCGTGGACTTCATCAGTCGAGACCTTTCAAGCTTGATATGAATGTTCAATGTGCCTCTTACCATACGGTGATCGCTCCCGGTTTTCAGCGAATTGATCACAGAGACATCATTGAACATTTGCTTCTTGGTTGACATGATGAAGTCGATCTCGTTTTTAGTTCCACCATCGGGGCTTTGCCATGTCCACTTCCTGTGCTCACGCTTTCTGAAGAAGGAATTCATCATATAGAGGAGAAGGAATTCTCCATAATACTGGCCAGTAGGTGACCCCGGTGGTTCCGACGTCCAACTCCAAATTGCCCCACTTGCAGCTCATCCTCGTCTCGTTTGCCCAGTTTTGCGTTGAAGTCCCCCATGACAACGGTGAAGTGAGTTTTGAAACCATGCATGGCTTTAGAGATATCCTCATACATGGTCTCTACCTCGTCGTCGGGGTGTGCCGAGGTTGGGGCGTAAACCTGTATGACCTTCAGCGAATATCTTGAGGATATTCTGAGTATAAGGTACGCCACCCTGGTCGACACACTCTCGATCTTCACCACGTTATTCACAAGGGACTTGTGGACGATAAACCCGACACCACCCTGGGACTGCCGGTCACCCTCTCGGAAATAGAGCAGGTTACCAGATTTGAGGATTATCGTGTCCTCGCCCTCTCTTCGGACTTCAGATAACCCTATAATACTCCATCGTAACCTGCTCAATTCTTCCTCGAGTTCGGCTATCTTCTCGTCGGTCTGTAAGGTTTATTTGAAATAAACTATTTGATATTTATTGATTTTGATTTTGTTGTACCTACAATTTATAAGTTAGCTCGTGTGAAATTAGTACTTCTATCTTTTTAATTATTTATGCGTTATTCTGATGTATAAATTTGTATTACTTTTAAAGGAGAATGCTCATCGATGTATGGAATCCCGTATCAAGCTGCATCAAAATCAAACTTTGTTTTTTATTGACTACACTGACCATGTTAACTCCTACAAAACGTCTTTTTGAAAACAAAACCCGGGTTTCGGAGTTATTTCATAAAATCGAAAATAATCTAAAAACTAGGTCTATTTTGTTCGACACTATCAACGACGTATTTTATTATAGACACGTTATACATAAACGTTATAGTTATTTATTAAACAAAAGAAACCATTACTGGTTAGTCGATTCATCAAAACTCGATTCTATTGAATTTTACATCTTTATGACCGGTTGCTGTGAACGGCCAATTAACCTTAGATAAAATAATGATACCTCATCTTTTATAAGTAAATGATAAGATTCTATTCTAGTTTTTTTTAATTAATGTAGAATTGGAATAGTATATTTTTTTCACAGTGGTCATGACACTTTAAAAAATCAAGGTTACGTTAATCATATCATGTGAAACGGAACGTCATTTATAGAGAGTAAAACAATATTCATACTTTTAAACTCAAAATTAAATTCCTTATTCAAAAATCAAATCCGCGACGCGTAATGTCGTAAAAAATTTTGAAACTAATTACTATAAAATTTTGGTCTTGATGCGTGAGACTTTTTGGTACCACTTTTGGTCATTCTCCTTTAATCAAAATCCGTCCAGTAATATCTGCGTGACGGAGTAAGGGCTGGTGTCCGCGACTCCACGTGTAAGCGCGTTTTGTGCGTTCAGTCGTGACAGAGTAACAAATGTCCATCTATTCATCTTCGAAAACTTTCGCGTTTATAGAGAGTAGGATAATAAACTCAATCAGAATTGTGAGTGAGGTACTTACTTTGCTCTCATATACTTCACGAACTCCACGTAATCGTATCCTTTAGGCAGCTTCACAGTCGTGACGGTAACCAGACGGTCTTCAGGCTTTGGGATCAGGAACTCGAAGGAGTACTCCCGGAGACGTTTATGAAAGCGAGCGGTGGTGGCAGTGTGACGGGCCCATGAAGCTGGTAGGGTTTCTTTGATAATCTCCTGGAGACAGGCCCGGAGAGCCCAGAAGAGTGGGGGACTGAGAGTGTGGTGGTATCTGAAGGTAAACGTTGAAAACTTAGAAAGACTGGGCTTTGGCAAAAAGGTTTGGAACGTATTTTCAAACGGATAGTATTTAACCGAGCGAAAATATATTCAAATTAAAGGAGTTAAAAATACAGAATATGGCTTAATGAAATACTAAGTGAGCGAAACACAGTGGGCGAATACAAATGTTTAAAACAGCTACTTGAAAATAAAAGATTGTCGGCGGGCTCCTTTTTCTGTCTGCAGGGTTTAAAGTAACCAGGGTTTAAATCCTTCATGTTATGAAGGATTTGACGGGAGCTAAGTGAACCTATCCGTGTCGGGGTTCTCTAAGCTCCCGAGCTCGCTTTGCTCGCTCTTGGACTAATTCGTTGAAAACACGAATACACCCGAACTCCCGCGCTGCACAGCGATGTCGCCTCGATGGTTGTTCAGCTATTTTCAAAAGGATCATCATCTCCCTAGCCTTTTCCCAACTATGTTGGGGTCGGCATCCAGTCTAACCGGATTCAGCTGAGTACCAGTGTTTTACATGGAGCGACTGCCTATCTGACCTCCACATCCCAGTAACTGGGTAACACGGTACCCCTTGGCTAGACTATTTTCAAAAGGATAATATGCTAAAATCGAAAAAATGTAACCCCAAATACAATTAAAGTATGTAACAATATTATTGTCTATTATTATTGTTTATGTATTGATTCAAATAATGTAACTCACAAAAACCTCCTAAAAGTCTATTACTCAAACCGGATAAATAATTACTTACTTTGTATAATAGAATAGAATAAAATATTTATTTGCGTAAAACATGGTATACAAGGGTGTTAACAAACTGAGGCACAAGCATGTTTAGCTAGGATAAAACATAGCATGCAAAATTTTAAAAAACAAGTTAAGCAACAACAACCGTTTTTTTTTTTTAAAACATCAGCATTTTTTATCTATAAATTATTTTAAACTATAAAAACTACACTCGATTAACCACTTAAGAAATTTTATTATTTATTTATTTATTTATTTATTAGATGGAAAACCAACAGCTATACATTAAATGAATACACAAGTTGAGTATGTTACATTAAGCCAATTACAGGTTCTCACGGCTAGAGATATAATAATTTTGTATTGTAAATAATTTTGTGTTTAAAGCTTTGAAATGCCTTGGTATTTTATTATAAATGCTCACACACAATGCCAAGCAGTTACTATTGTATTTAGACAGTCTAGGCGAATCATTTAACACTAGTTTATATGGATCTCGCTTGCAGTCAACAATAGTCGCCCATTGAGTATATTTTTCCTTTAATAATTTCTCTCTTCAAACTAGAATACCTACAGGTTCATATCGCTTGATAGTCATGCTGGCATAAGTATTATATCTTGGGTTTATGCTATACTAGCTTCTGCCGGCGGCTTCCCCCGCGTGAATGTAGAAAATTTTCCCGAGCGTACATTCCCGGGATAAAAATCCCATGTATCCCATGTACATAGACACCAGATACATAGCACCAGACTTTAATCTATCTCTTTGCCAAATTTCATCCAGATCCCTTTTGTAGTTATTGCGTGAAAGAGTAACAAACATACAAACACTCACAAACTTTCGCCTTTATTATATTAGTGTGATAAGTATTAGAAAGTTACCAGTTGAAGAAGCGATTATAAAGATATGATAGAGATAGTTTATTTGGAAAAAAAATGTAGGTACAAATGAGGTAAAGAATTTAGTAATAGTAAAATGAAAACTTACGTTCTTGTGCTTCCATAGCAGTTCCATTGTTGGGCTAACAGCTTGATATCGAAGTAGAAAGGAGGATCGTGCTTCCTGCTTTTTATTTTCGCCCTGAAAGCAAGTTATGGTATTATTGGTATTTATATAGTCGTTTATCCTCGCACAGGAACGCCTTTCAGCAATTTCACCAATGGCACACAAGCTTTTAATAATCTAACTATAAGTCCAGGTTAAACTATGGATGGATTGTCTGAAAGATGAAAATTTGGCTAGAATAGAGATGACGGCTATTTGAGGTGGGTGGATTGAACCTAAATACATAAAAACAAGAGTGAAGGAAAGAAGAATGATGGTTGATGATTTTAATTGGACTGCTTGATTTGCCGGAGGAGTTCTTGTCTAAGCACTTATGCAGAAGTGGTATAATATATCTTACTCGGCACGAGCGCTGAATGCTACCGGAGAAATCCCAGCTGGTCCACTGAACACCTTCTGAGTGGAGGTATAGACTCCATCGATTCCCCACTCGTCCATGAAGAACGGAACTCCTCCTAGTGACACCACGGTGTCCACCAGAAGTAAAGTGCCATATCTGGGAACCACGAAAAAAAAATGTAAAAGGAGGTTTAACTATGGAGATTCGCAAAGATTAAAAACATTAATGAATCTCAAAGGACATTTTACAGGTAGGTATACCAAAAGTAAAAACCAGCCAAGTGCGAGTCGGACTCGCGCACGAAGGGTTCCGTACTATTATCGCAAAAAACGGCAAAAAAATCACGATGGGACCCCACTTCAATATTTATTTTATTCTGTTTTTAGTATTTCTTGTTATAGCAGCAACAGAAATAATTATATCATCTGTGAAAATTTAAACTGTCTAGCTATCACGGTTCATGAGATACAGCCTGGTGACAGACAGACAGACAGACGGACCGTGGCGTCTTAGTAATAGGGTCCCATTTTTACCCTTTGGGTACGGAACCCTAAAAAGTTACTCAACTCAAAGTCAAGAAAAACGTTTAAAGAAAAAGCGGAAATTTTTCGAATAGTCGTTGGGAATCACCGAAAACTTTTTATCTTAACTTTTACCGCGCTTGGTATTTTCCACTGCATGCTAATTGCAGACTCCTCCACAGGATGCAATTAAAGAGTTTTCAACTCGAACGTATTCAGGGAGACCTAGATCTAAGTAAAAAGCCAAGTCAGGAATGAAAGAGACAACGAGTGTAATTAAATTGTTCGGTCCCCGTGTCCCAGTCTCAGTGTTCCTCGGGCAATCAAATAGTTTTTCTGCTAAAGTTAGCTGCTTTTTTAATTTGGAAGTGAAAGGTCGACAGGAGGAATGGATTCAGCTTAGATTGGATAAAGACCGGATTGTGGTTTTTATAACAGTTCGTTAAGTTGACAGACAGGGATCAAAGATGGGAGGAATAGATATCGAGCCTTCGGTAAACTTTAGTGACCGCTTGATTTGGGCGATGCGTGTCTAATTCTAATGTTTTTCGTCTATGATATTAAATTAAAAATAAGTAAAACTCTGTTAATCTTTACCATTCCCACGAACGTGACTTTAAATATACTTTAAAATTTAACATCATCATCATCATCAGCATATCAGCCAAAAGACGTCCACTGCTGAACATAGGCATCCCCCAAGCGTCGCCATATTGACTGGTCCCGTGCATCCCACATCCAGCAGATCCCGTAACCTTCACCAGGTCATCGGCCCACCTGGTGGGAGTCCTTCCAACGCAACGTCTTCCAGTTCGCGGTCGCCACTCCAGAGTATTTCTGCCCCATCGGCCATCCGTTCTGCGAGCAATGTGCCCTGCCCACTGCCACTTAAGTTTGGAAATTCATCGGGCTATGTCGGTAAACCTGGTTCTCTTGCGGATCTCTACATTACTCAGTTCAAAATAGGTCAAATAAATCGATCTGAACAGCAAGCAGTTTGAAAATATGTTCTTACTTTGTTCTTCATTGTGTAAAACGCGTTCTCTCTATAGGTCACCGGCGCGGCGGCGGCGTAGTAATCCGAGACGCGCCAACTGACCAAGCCTAGACTTAACTCAATAACTACGTGACACTGAACCTATTCTATTAGGTACTAGGTATTCTCTGAGCTAGACTGGTTACTAGGCAATGTCAGTGATTCTATTATCCCTTATTTGCTAGTTCAAATAACAGAGTCGCGTTTTATAGCAAGCTCTTCGCCTTTCACGTTGAGAGAATGTTTGAGTAGTCATAAGTAAATATGCGACGTTTTATTAGATATGAATCATTTGTACGACAAGAAATTCTTTGCTATTGTCTTTTACTTACTAAAATAAAATGTAATTTCTTGAGATTCCATAATTTTTGGGGTTCCGTACCTCGAAAGGAAAAAACGGAACCCTTATAGGATCACTTTGTTGTCCATCTGTCTGTCAATACCCTTTTTATTAAGAACGCGTGGAGGTAAGCTGAAATTTATATCAAATACTCAGGTCTACTGTCTCATAAAGCTGTGAAAGTACCAAACTTCTAAGCCAATGCAATCAAAAGATACAGCCGTTTATGCAGCAAATTTCCGCAAATTTTCGACACTCTCTCGCAAAGGAATCATCAAAACCTACAGAGTACTTCCCGTGATCTCAGAATCTTGAAATTTGTTACGAATCAATAATTGCAAAAACCGTAATTTTTTTGTTGCATCATATAATAAAAATATTTTAATAATTTTAAACTTACTACCCTTTTCCTCATGAATGCGTAGAGGTATTAAATTGAAATTCATATCAAATACTCAGGTCTATAATACCTTTAAGCTGAGTTTTTTACGGAACCCTCGGTGCGCGAGTCCGACTCGCACTTAGCCGGTTTTTTCCGGTTTGTTTGCAGTGCTAACCGCAAATCCGGCCAGTATTTTTGAAATGACGTTATTTAGCACACCTCTTTGTTGTTAACCTATTTAAGCAAGCATGGCTTGTTTTTTGAAACCATTAATGTTTCTACTTTTTATTCTTAAGCCTGAAAGTTTCTGAAGATATCACGAGAACCCGAGAAGTGGTGGAAAAGGTGACCGTTGAAAAACAACTTACTTATGACAAAGATCACCCAAGCCCTGAAGATTCTGTAGTGTTCCCGTTGAAGAGTCTCCGTGGGTGATGAAGAGTCCAGCTGGACGCAATCTCTTCAGTTCAGGCTCCAACTTCTCAGCACTAAATGTTTCGTCCATTGGGACACTGACCACCTCAGTTTTAATGCCTGAAAGAAAAACAAAAGGAAGTGTTCATTAAAGGTCGTTTATGCAGGCGTCAACAACATTATTAAACAAACTTTGAGAATCTGTTCAGCCGTTGTGAGATGATTATTATTGTGATGTTAAACATACAGAAGTTCATAAAATTCGACACAAGTAGGATTGGATTGGTTTCAGTTGCTCGCACGCAGCGATCGCGAAAGGTCGTTAATTATAGCTCAACCACTTACGGTGTCCGTGCGCGCTTATCTACGTAAACATGGTCAAGTGTGCGAAATGTACCAAAGTAGTGACGAAAAAAAACCCGGGACTGCAGTGTAGTAAATGCAACAAATGGCTACATGGTGTTTGTTCTTCATTAACTACAGAACAGCTAAGTGCATTGTCGGCTACGGAATCGGTTGATTGGAAATGCCGCAATTGTATTGGCACTAAACCGAAACGCATCTCGTGTATCCTACCGGATCCTGAAGAAGACGACTCTGACCAGGAAGGAGGTGGGATGTTTTCTGTTCCTGATAAGGATGCTATCCTTGCGATATTTCGACAAGAAACTCGCGAAATTATTAAACAAGAACTTCAAACTACCCTCGATTTTTATTCTAGAAAAATCGACGACTACGAACAGAAAATGAAAGACTACGAATCCCGTGTTAAACTAGTAGAAAACCAATGTAAAGATCTTCAGAACGTGATAAAGAATATAAACCTACAAAACGATGTTCTTGAGCAAAAAGTGAACAAAATGGAACAAGCCTATGCCCAAAATAACATCGAGATATGTGGGGTGAAAGAAAAAGAGGGCGAAAATACCATGACTATTGCGTTATCAATTTGCCAAAAACTCAAGCAAAAATCTGAGGACATAATTAGAGTGTACAGGAAGAAAAAACCAGCTGACCGCTCGACGGGCCAAAGTACAAAGGTCACCACTCCGGTCCCAGCGCCGATCATCGTGTCCCTGCGTGATAAAGGCCGTGACTGCTGGCTCGAGGCGGCGAAAAACATGACCCTTACTACGCGTGACATAGGTGAAGAGAGTGACGAGAAGGTGACGATTCGTGAATCTCTCAGCCCTACAACAGCATTCCTACTGTGGAAAACAAAATCGCTCCTGAAAGACAAGTTTGCGTGCAAATATGTGTGGTGCAAAAACGGCCTTATTCTGGTACGCAAACAAGAGGGTGACAAAAAAGTCTACACAGTGCGCTCAAACAGTGATATTGCAAGAATTGCCAAAGAACTACAAAATAAATAAATAATAGGTAGGTATGCCTATAAACTGCACTTCATATGGAAACGTCTTCATGTTCTGGCAATGTAAGTATTTACCTGCACATAACTTGTCAGCTTCACCTGATGGATTATATAATGATTAATAATCATACAGATTCATTTCTAACGGATAAAGTACATCATTCTTGGATAGATTTTACCTGCGACATACGACCGGAAAACAATCAATTATTATTATTACATGTCAACATAAGATCATTGACAAAATATCACTCGCATTTAGAATATATTATTTCTACCAGCCCTGTGATTGTTCACCTGATTATAATTATAAATTGGTATAATAAGACCAATACACAAGAAGGGCAGTTATAAGGATACCAACAACTATAGACCAATAACTATCCTTTCTTGCATAGATAAAATTATTGAAAAATACTTTGGGAACGTTGTAAGCGATTTTTTGTCAAGTAATGGCATAATTCATGAAAAACAATTTGGCTTTCAGAAAAACAAAAGTACCACGCAATTGCTGTCACAGTTTACAGATGAAATCAATGATCACCTTAACAGTAAAAAACATGTAATCACAATTATGATAGACTTCAGCAAAGCTTTTGATACGCTAAATTATGAGGTACTTTACACAAAAATGCAGCAGAATGGTATACGGGGTCCAATGTTGGAGTGGTTCAAAGACTATCACAAACAGAGGTTTAATGTAGTTAGTATAGCGGGGGCGCTCAGCGACAGAGTTCCGACACATCATGGAACGGCTCAAGGATCGATCCTCGGTCCGACTGAGTACCTACTATATGTTAACGATATGTGTAACTTATTCCGGCATGCCTCTGTCTACCAATTTGCTGACGACACATGTCTTATCACAGCTCACAGGGATCTAAGTACTGCGGAGAAACTGATGCAAACTGAGTTTAACCTGTTATGTAAATGGGCACACGACGTTGGCTTAACAATCAACTATCAAAAAACTAAACTCATGCACATTCATTCACCATACTTAAAAACTCAAGGAACACCAAGAGTCGTGGCTCATGAACACCAGTGCATGCATCGGTGCTTGGATGTCTGTGACTGTAAGCCGATAGACAATGTTAAAGAACATGTATATCTAGGGCTTAAGATTGATCATAAATTTAATTGGGGCCCACATGTGGACCACGTATGCGTTAAGCTTAGAGCTATCATGTCAAAATTGCGCATATTGAAGCACAAATTGCCTTATAGGACCCTGAGATTGTTGTATATGGCATTGGCCGACGCTGTTATCAATTATGGTATAACCAGTTATGGAAGAACCTATAAAACTTACCTTCAAAAAATATATAATATACAAATACGATTATTAAAAATAGTGGTACCATATAAAATTAAACTCAAATATAAACCTGATTATGATAAATTATTCCAATATTGTAAAGTTTTAAATGTATTTGATAAAGTAAAATTAGCTGTTGCCTCTGATTACTGTGAACACAATCTAAGTAAGTTAGAGAAAATAAGTAGACCAAACTTTGTTCGTAACCTGTCGTACTTGCCTCTGTATAAACTGCCGAAAGTAAATAATGAATACGGTAAAAGGATCTGGACGTATGCTCTTCCAAGCATTCTAAATAAGTTACCAAAGGAAATAGCCAAAAAATTGGAAAACAAAAAACCTCGACAAATAAAAAGAATATTAAAAATCTATTTTACCGCTGAAAAGTTTAGAATGGGGGAGGGGCCTACGTGTGGGTCCACTACCAGATAAACTGTGAGCGAGTAACTAAACCTGAATCGATAGCGCACATAATCTTAACTCAAAAAGATTGAGCGTTATTTTAAATGTAATTTTTTTTTTATGTATTCTTGTGGAAATAAATAGTTTGAAATTTTTTTTTTTTTTTTTTTGGACCGTAAACAAGTGCGAGTCGGACTCACGCACGAAGGGTTCCGTACCATTAACGCAAAAAAATCACGTTTGTTGTATGGGAGCCACACTTAAATATTTATTTTATTCTGTTTTTAGTATTTGTTGTTAAAGCGGCAACAGAAATACATCATCTGTGAAAATTTCAATTGCCTAGCTATCACGGTTCATGAGATGCAGCCTGGTGACAGACGGACAGGACCGCGGAGTCTTAGTAATAGGGTCCCGTTTTTACCCTTTGGGTACGGAACCCTAAAAATAATAAAATTTGTTACTTACCGTATCTGTTAGCTATCATGAACGCGCGCTGTTCCCATATGCCCCTCGATGCGATGAGCAGAGTTTCGCCAGGACCCACTAGGTTGCTGATCACAGCCTCCATGCCGGAGTGACCAGAACCACTCATTGCCAGCACCAACTTGCTACGGGTTTGGAACACGTACTGCAATCCAGCGCGAATATCATCCAATACCTGAAAATGAAGACAAAAGAAAAAAACCTTCATTTTTTAAAAGTGATTGTCTTGCTATAGAAATCTACTTCTTGAATAGATAGGCATTCAAGTTTTTTAGAACCTTCTTCCTTAGTACGATGAGTAGCTACTTACTAGAAAAAAGTTAATTAGTTAAATTAAGTTAAAAACATCTGGTTTTGGTCAGCCAGCTCGCTAATATGTATCCTCCGACTGCACAGCATGATTTTCTTCTTGTTTACGTCTTTTTAGTTCGCTTTTTAAGCAGGCGGTTTTTTTGATTTTTAGAATATCCCACAATATGGCGCCCAAAATCCGCCATTTTTCTATATTCAAATTTTAATATAGCCAGTGACACTCGCAGGGTTTGAATTGATTGACGTAAGAAACATCCAAATCGGCCCACACGTTTGGTGCCTATAACGCCACATAGGAACAAACATACATACATAGACTGATAAACACATAATCCTCCTTCAGCAGTCGGGTAAATAGTAGAAGTTTCCCAAAAAATGCATTGATCAGCACCTACTTTTGGTCTATACTTACTTTAAGTCTGAATTGCTAATTGGAATACCCCGTTCTTAAAAAAAAACTGCCTACAAATAACAAAAACATTTCAAAATCCAAACAAAACACTAAAGCTTTCTCATTCAGAATCACATTCCAAAAAGGCATTCAACGAAAGAAGTTCGAATACAACATATGAAAGGAAAACCTCAACTCATATTTGAGCTAACTCTTGAGATATGACAAGGGCTGACCTTGGTCGACCGTATGTTTGCCATCCCTTATATAATGGGAACAAACTCAAAAAGGTTGTTTACCCCTCAAAACACTCAGGAGTATTGCGGTGAGCAGCATTCTTGTTACTCATGAGCGAGACCTTACTTTATTATTCATGTAATTTCACCTGAATACATAAGAAACCAAGGCTTTGTTTTTACATAACAGGCTTGTATACTCGTAAGCACCGAACAGTGACGTCACTAGCGGTTTTCGCAGGTCCCCAGGCCAAATAAAAGTTCGAAAGTTAAATTATCATATGAATGTAGTAAGGATCTCTGAAGTTTTACAACCAAGTACGAATATAGGAGGAAACCGGCCAAGTGCGAGTCGGACTCGCGCACGAAGGGTTCCGTACCATTCTCGTAAAAAAACGGCAATAAAATCAAGTTTGTTGTATGTGGGAGCCCCACTTATTTCATTCTGTATTTAATATTTGTTGTTATAGCGGCAACAGAAATACATCATCTGTGAAAATTTTAACTGCATAGCTATCACTGTTCATGAGATACAGCCTGGTGACAGACAGATATACAGACAGACGAAGTTATCGATAATTATCATATAGTCACCCCTAAGTAATAGACAACAATTGATAAAATTAATATATTGATTAGAAATAGATGGAATCAAAATAAATTGAATTAAGTTAAATAATTATATTGTTAATACGTGAACATTGTTGTAGGTTATATGTTTGTGACTTTAGTTTTAAGCATTTCTGATTTTTGTCTCAAATAAATCCAATTATTGTTGGGGTCGGCTTCCAGTCTAACCGGATTCAGCTGAGTACCAGTGTTTTACATGGAGCGACTACCTATCTGACCTCCACAACCCAGTAACTGGGTTACACGATACCTATAGGCAAGACTGGTGTCAGATCTCAGGTTTCTGACTACCCGTAACGACTGTCAAAGATCTTCAAAAGACAGCCAGGACCAACGGCTTAACGTGCTTTCCGAGGCACGGAGGAAATTCGTTATATTGAAATGGTTACCCATCCACGGACCGACCTCGTCAAGCGTTGCTTAACCTTGAAGATCCACCTGTGTGGCTGTTATTATTTAGCCACGAGCTCCTCTTTTTCTCAAATAAATAAAATAAAATGAATCCAATCACTGTTGTGGACGATCTAATCAGCACATCCCATAATAAAATAATAAAACTTACGTTAAAGAACTCATCACAGATGGGTGTGAGCACAGGCTTACTGAGAACCTCCGCGACGGAAGGGTAGTAGTCACTGGGTCCCGGTCCACACAGCAATGGCTTCACAAACTCCCGGTCCACTATCCTCGGAGGAGGCACTATGAATTTGCTTGAAGACATCTTGGTACTGGAAGTTAAGGTGTGGTTAAGACAAAAGAGGAAATTCTCAGTCTGTGTGGATCTGGAAATAGATATGTTGATGTTCCGAATGCTTATGAGGTTAAAGTAATAAGTTAGTCTGAGAAGACAAAGGTTGAAAGGACTCACTTTTTAAATAACCACGTTGAACATTAATCGCTTTATGCACGTACTTAACCGTATCACACCGTGTTATGTTGTGGTCAAGATAATTTTATACTCCGGCTTTTATCATTCGGCTATGGTCATATTTATGGTCATTAAAGAGATAACAGTAGTAATCTCATTAGGCACGGTGACAAATATTATGGTGTAATACTGCCTTCTCACGACTACTTTTAATTGTTCGCCTCATTTACATTCAGATGTATCTAGGTTCAATTACTGGCACGCTCGCCAGAAACAAGCTTGTCTCGAGTGAAACTATCTCGCACTCAGTGACCGATATTCGGCGCAAGTATTCGTGAAGTTTGGTTACCGGAATCGGGTTAATGTTTAGATTTAGTGCTAATAGGGTGGTTGTAAATTTGCTACAATGTTCTGGCGCTATCGGATGGCACATTTGGCAAGTACGCCGCGCCACCGCGCCCGGGGCTCGCGCCGCTTGCCAGCCTCATATTTGTTCCACATGCTATCGCTGCTAGCCTGCGGTTTAACAATTGTTTTTATATTCCAGTTTACCATTCATTCACAGTATGTTCGTTTACGAATAACAAACACGAATGTATTTTAACGTTTAACCGTGCCACAGATAAGGGAGGTCAAGAGTGCATTTGGCAGCGCGCTTATTGACATGATAGTTCGTCGTTTCCGAGCTAGATCCGAGGTTATATAAGACTGAGACGTGGGATGAAGATGGAACGAGCGCAATGTTGTCTCGACAAATTGATTCGATTCCCATCGCGACTGTCGAAGTGATCCCGGCTTCCCGGCGGGACACAGCGGAGCGAAAGACGAACGACCGCTGCCGGGACCTTCACGCTTGCAAACAAAGCGGCTCCGGCAGGGTTCTCATCGTCTTGTCAGAGCTGCAGCCGTGAAATTCGCATTGAATATTTGTTTGTTTACAAATTTGAGTTTGCTTAATGCTTATGACTTTATCAAACTTGTAAACAGACTCGAGGTCTAATTGGCATGGTTTAAATGACCTGAGCAACGGATCACGAAATAAAATGGAAAATTATGGTTTAACTCACTTTTAAATCACTGATTCGTTAATTACTTCTGTTCAATTTGAGTGTTTGTTTTTAATCATAATGGGTATCACTGTGTTTCTCACTGCTGCCTAACGAGAACTGACGATAAATTGTGGTTATTAGTTTATGTATATTGATAAAATTGCTATGATATAATAGTTTACAGTTAAGTTCATACCTCTGCCATAGATAACATGAGAGAATATAGTTGTCTGCCCATTTCAATTAGATGATGTTTAGGGTTTTTTTGCCCGGAAAGTAATTTAACGGGAACGAAGAGTTCTCAGGTATAATATTTTTTTCTTGAAACTTTAAATTGGGGTACTTGTTTTTATCGTGATTCCTGCTAGTCTAAGTCTTCATTCAACCATGCTCTGCTGATACTTGAGTATAGGTTCTGGGCTTAAGTTGCTTATTTACGTATATGTAGATGTATTAGGAAACGAAGAATTATTGGTTATGAGTATGACGTGAATTTTATTTAGGATCTTATAACTCGAACTATGAATATTTTCTTGACATTTGCTTTTTAAGGTTCCGTAGCCAACAAGGAATCCTTATGGTTTCGCCATGTCCGTCTGTCCGTCACAGCTTAGCTCAGAGACTATTAGTACTAGGAAGCTATAATTTAGCATGGATATACATATTAATAACGCCGACAAAGTCGTAAAATAAAATCATGAAAACAAGTTTTTTTAGGGTTCCTCCTGTACACATAAAGTAGGGATGTATTTTTTTTCGTCTAACCCGTGGTGTGGGGTATCGTTGAATAGGCCATTCAAAAATATTACGGGTCAGTGCAAGCCATTTTTCTATTCTGAGATCCGTTTGCGTAAAGTTAAGCTTTAAATTTCTAATTTTTGTTAGAGTCAAGTGTCCCCCCTCCTGCCAGCTAAATGGGTAAATGGTTCTGGTTTGCTTTTGGATATGTGAACATTTTGTATATTGATGTATGGGGACAACAGTTTTCGATCGGTAAAGTTAATTTTGTACCTTCGTTAGAGTAATGAACGGTGCTTTCATTGTTTATAAACGTTTTCTGTTATCCAGCTTATTTTCGCGTATGTAGCTGTTTATACGGAACCCTCTGTGCGCGAGTCAGACTCGCACTTAGCCGGATTTTTTAACAAAACTCTGCTGTCACATAAAGTGAGTTGGACTTTTATTTTGTTGGTTTCTTTACTTCTGTTGCTGAACTAAATATTTTGACGAAAAGAATCATGGTTACTAATTGATACCTTATGGCTGGAAAATGAAGAATGGTGGATAAATTGTAAATAGGATGAATAAAAGAGATCTATTAATTTGGTTGATCTATCAATTTTATTTATTATATAACATAATTAAAGTAAAAATACACGCAAGTACATGTATAATTGGTAACAAAAAGTTTCTTGGTATTATTTTTTTTTAAAATTAATTTTGAAATCATTTTGATGGATGAACGGCTCGGAGAGTGTCCGCCATGGCGTCTGCCAAAATGTCTGCTATTTCAGTTCTAGCGTTGACTCCCATGATGCCTACGCGCAGAGCTTTGCCCTCTGTTGGGCCGCGGCCTTCTAGGATCAGGATATTGTGCCTGTTGAAGTAAAAATTGTCATGTTAGTGTATTTGAAAGTACAACGGAAATAAAATCCTACCCTAAGAGGAGGAGGCGATTACGTTGATTTCAAGTGAATTAAGATGACTGAGAAAATAAATTCTACTTTGTTTATACAATAATGTTTTAGGTCGACTGGTAGAAAATGCCTTAGGAATTATGTCCGCCTTTGTACCTGTGCATAAAGTTTTAATAAATAAAATAATTAGCCAAAACAGATTATCCGGGGTAATTTGGATCGTACAAAATTAATATAAAAGAAATTATTGCGGGTTTGGTAGATGTCACATGTCTTCGAATGTTTGGTTCTACGACATGCCATTGCTTGTATTTATTTTTATTTTAAGGTGGTTGCTTATGTTCGATCCCCCCACGCTCAACTATTCGTAAGCCACTACTATCTTTTATAAGCCATTTTTTAGAATTAATATTTGTTTCGGGATTTTTACCATGTGTATTTAGATTTTGGTTGAGAACTCGATATTTCGGCACCGTTACAAGCGCCATGGTCACGAGAACTAAAGTCTTTGCAGGTGGGTGTTGTTTACGAGCAGACATATCTGTCTAGTGTCTACCCTCTTCCTCACTCGTTTTTCACGCAAGATGCCGCTACCACCAGAACTCGTTTCACTAGTTACTCGACATTGTTCACGACAGACCATGCTCACTGTATCCACTTTTGAAACTTGTTCAGTAGTTTTACGACCTTTACATAGTTGAACCACTGGATTCCAAGGCTCTCGACAATTGCAATTTTTGCATTTGGGAAAATTTCAATACGGACGACGGGTTTATTATTATATCCCGAAACAAATATTAATTCTAATAATTGTAACCATGTCAGCTTAAAAGCCATTTTTTAGTTGCACGTATGGTTGTCCCAATACTTTATCTATATATTTGCTATAATACTCCAGCAATTCTGAATGTAAAAATGCTTACTTTTCCCTCATGTAACCAGTAAACACCAAGTGATCAACTCCTGGAGGAAGCACAACAGTAGTGACAGTCGAAAGTCTGTCTTCTGGATTCGGGACCAAGAACTCGAAGTTATACTCTTGGAGACGTTTGTGAAAGTGGGCTGTGCTGGCGGCGTGACGGGCCCAGGAGACTGGCAGAGTTTCATTGGAGATGTCCTGAAGGCAGGCTCGGAGAGCCCATAGCATTGGAGGACTCATCGTGTGGTGGTATCTGAGGAAATATTTAGACAATAAATAAAATAAAACAGTCGGGTACTAAAAATGCCTGAAGTTGTGATTGTAAACCTCTGTGATTGAGCAAATTATGATTTGTTTGCTATTTCAAAAAAAAAATAGACTAATTCAAGACTCGCACCGAATTCGGCAAGTTCTTAGTGAAAATACAGCTTTAATATAAGGTCTCTCATATATATATCCAAAACCCATGTTCCAAATTATAATAATAATATCCTTAATTCGTTAGAAGTAGTAGTAGTAGAAGGGGTAGTCAGAAGCTTGCGAGATCTGACACCAGTCTTGCCAAGGGGTATGGTGTTATCCAGTTACTGGGTTGTGGAGGTCAGATACGCAGTCGCTCCATGTAAGATACTGGTACTCAGCTGAATCCGGTAAGACTGGAGGCCGACCCCAACAACAATTGGGAAAAGGGCTAGGCAGATGATGTCCTTAATTCGTTACGGTTAAAATCATTCAAACCGATATATTTATAGTTATACGGGCAACACTTACTGTCTTGTGTCTCCGTAGCAGTTCCACTGAAGAGCCAACAATTTGACATCGAAGTAGAACGGAGGTTCATGAGTCCTGTTATTTATCTTATGTCTGAAAGAAAAGCAAAGACAGGTTACTTAATAAAATAAATATGAAATTACTGATTAATGTATTTTTTTAAATAGGGTGATATCTTACTCTGCGCGGGCGCTGAATGCCACTGGAGAAATTCCAGCTGGGCCACTGAAAGCCTTCTGAGTAGAGGAGAACACACCATCTACTCCCCATTCGTCCATTAGGAAGGGGACTCCGATAAGTGACACCACAGTGTCTACCAGGAGTAGAGCACCATAACTGAAAAGAGTTTTCATAAATGGATGAATTTCCTTTAATGTTTGGACTGTAATGTATTTTTATTGACCCCCGATGGGGGTGTACCTGTGTATTTGTGTATCTGTCTGTGGGATAATAGCTCGTAAACGGATGAACCGATATTGATTTCGTTCTTTTTGTTTGAAATGTGATTATATAGAGAGTGTTCTTAGCTATGTTTGATGAAAATCAGTTTAGCCGTTCTAAAGTTATGGCCGTTTTACTGTTTGAATTGGGGTGTCCTAAGATATCGTGTCACAATTACGTGTTAAATAGATTGTCGATCGAAGTGTGTCTACTACTAGATAAATTATGTAGAATAAAATAAACATGAGCCGGGGTTATTTAAAAAAAAAATACTTGTTATAGCTTTTAATTCTAAATTAATTAGAAAAAAATGCAAAATTAAAAGCAACAGCATTTAATTTACTGTTCCATAGCTTGAAATTAAAGTAAGATTAAAAAATCTGGCCAAGTGCGAGTCAGACTCGCGGACGAAGGGATCCGTACCATTATCGCATAAAATGGCAAAAATATCACGTTTGTTGTATGGGCACGAGCCCCACTTAAATATTTTTTTAATTCTGTTTTTAGTATTTTATGTTATAGCGAAAACAGAAATACATCATCTGTGAAAATTTCAACTGTCTAGCTATCACGGTTTATGAGATACAGCCTGGTGGCAGACGGACAGACAGACAGACAGACGGACGGACCGTGGATTCTTAGTAATAGGGTCCGTTTTTACCCTTTGGTTATGGAACCCTAAAAATAAGTTTAGAATGGTACTGTGTAAATTACTGACCGATTTAAGTGACTACTGGCATGGATGCCAGAAAAAAGAAACAAATTAAAACCAAAACTTTAATGGCATCTCAATTTTTGGACACGAATGGCCACTCTTAGATTGTATAGTAAGTATATCTGCAAGGAGTTTGCATGCTTAATGCAACAATTTTTTTTTTAAGTTGATGAAGGAAGTTACTTTTTTGTTTTATTATTTAATCGGATAATTTTGAGTGTATTTAGCGTCATAAACTATCTGTGACTGGTGTTTCACTTACTTGTGACATAGGTCGCCCAAGCCTTGCATTTTCTGTACTGTTCCAGTTGAGGAGTCCCCATGGGTAATGAACATGGCAGCAGGACGCAATCTCTTTAGTTCAGGCTCCAGTTGATCCAGGGTAAAGGTAGAGTTGATTGGCACTTTGCTCACCTCAGTTTTGATTCCTGAAAATATTCAGATAGGTGAAATATGTATGTTATGATTTAAAATCTACATAATATGTATTCATTGTACGATATGATTAATAAGTTTTAGTAGTGTTATATTTTTTTTTTGATTTTTATTAGTAATGTGTCCCTTTGAG
Organism: Orthosia gothica; assembly: GCA_949775005.1. NCBI lineage: Eukaryota > Metazoa > Arthropoda > Insecta > Lepidoptera > Noctuidae > Orthosia > Orthosia gothica. Next base: position 27,754,062 of record OX459034.1, on the reverse strand, counting down.
TCTGCAAAATTATTTTTTATATTTTTTTATATTTTTATTACTAGTAGGTATTTTACAGGACTGATGATGAATGGTGAATAAACCAAGTTTTAATCAAATTCAGAGAAAAAAAATGAAGTTGTTTGGGTAACAATGGAAGTTTCATCTAAATTGCAGTTTTTCTGTATCCCTTTACACCCGAAAAAAAAAAGTTGCAGATCTTTAAAAAAAAGTTAATGGAGGGGATTTTTCGGAGTCTAGGGAAGCTAGGAAAAATGCAAAAGAAAATCCTGAATTTTCAGTTTTCCTGAAAAGGTGCCCTCACGATCGTGACACTTAGGTATAATCTACAAGTCTCACAATAGTGAGGGTACCCTTTTTTGTTTTTTTTTCTTATTGAAAACAACAAATTAGGTACTAATCATTATTTATTTATTTGAATAACCTCTTCACTAATCAGTCTTTATCATTTTGCAACCTTCTTTTAACTAATTCTCTAACAAAAACCAATTAATTTCTCAAAATAAACTTAGTCAACCTCTGACTAACTTAAAATAACAGAGAAACATTTTTTTTTTTACTTTTAGGAACAAAATGAGATCACAAATTATTTAAAAATAATTGAAGAAAGAAAGAATAGCAAAAACCGGCCAAGTGCGAGTCGGACTCGCGCACGAAGGGTTCCGTACCATTATCGGAAAAAACGGCAAAAAACATCACGTTTGTTCTATAGGAGCCCCACTTAAATATATATTTTATTATGTTTTTAGTATTTGTTGTTATAGCGGCAACAGAAATACATCATCTATGAAAATTTCAACTGTCTAGCTGTCACGGTTCATGAGATACAGCCTGGTGACAGACAGACAGACAGACAGACAGACAGACAGACAGACAGACAGACAGACAGACAGACGGACCGCGGAGTCTCAGTAATAGGGTCCCGTGTTTACCCTTTGGGTACGGAACCCTAAAAACTATAATTTTTTGAAAAAACGTTACTAGATATTATGGTTTGAGGTGATAAGATTGGAAACGGTTTTGGTTTCGAGAAAGACACAGATAAACACTGCACTGGAGCATTTAATCTTAGATCAGCTATGGCATCCCTCCATCATGCAAGACCTTGGTGCCGTATGTCATCATACACAGCCAGGTGATCATAGCCATCATATCTTTTGCTCTGTGATGGGCGTATTGGCCTACTTCTGGTCAAAAGGAATATAACAGAAGGTCCTAGATCCAAAGTTGTATCAGCAAACATTGTATTAGCGCCTCTGTAAATCTCAAAATCGAGCATCAGACCTTCGTTAGTATTAAGAACAACAATTTTCAAGCCGACCGCGACCAGAAGTCGTGGTTTCTTTTTTACCACTTGGCGCAAAGAACATCGTCCACTGAAAGGTCATCTGCTCTCTGTAGGGAATAATAAGATGAAACTCTTTCCAGTTTGTTGCAGATATCCTGAACCCGTTTGATTATCGGTTGCACCTTCCAAAGTGGATTGTTAGTCTCAGTTTCAGTTGGCTGGTCGTGATAAACTACATGAAGCGCATTGCGTAAAGTAATAAATCGGTCGCGAACTATCTTATCGGTAATAAGTCCAATCCTCATATTACCTCGCCAGTACATCCGCATTCGTGGGTATGGAAGGCATCCCATGAGAATATGCACACCAAACACTTTAGCTATTCCCGCTTTTGTAGTTTTTAGTTGTTGGCCAGTCTTACGCATGTAATCTATGTTGGTACACCGAGCAGTCTCTTCGTAGAAACTTTCATCAAAATAATCATGAAGATATTCGGATGGTGCACGAACTGGGTTTTATGGTAAAGTCGCAGTATAGTCATGTGGCTTATCGGTAAAAGGAATATTCTGCCAGGTGTCTCATAACCACTTTGCTGCAGATTTCGCCGAGTGACCGTAGTACGAGAACGTCCTCGCGTGATGGCATTCGCTGCGAACTATTACCACGTGATCGCCCTCTGCTTCCAATTTGCCGTGAGGTAGTACGACGAGAGCATCCCCTACTTGGGGTCATTACCTGACTTAGATGTTCAGGTTCCATTTCATCGCCTGACCCTTCAGAATTGTCGTCCTCGTCTACAAGGTCAGCGAGTACACGCGAATCGGTTTCAAACTCTTCGTCCTCGTTAAATTCTTCAATGTCTGACTCGGTTCCATCGCCAAGGAGTTCCAAGATACGATCATCAGATACAGGAAGCACTAAAATAAAAAACAAACAACTACTTAGCCAAAATACCAGCTTTTATGCAATAAACAAAAAAAACTACATTAAAATCAATCTATAGGGTTGCAACCGAGGGGCCACGATCGTGCTAATTGAAGTTTAGTCGCATTTTTTTTCTGATTTACAAAACAAAATAATAAAAATAGTTTGCATTTCATTTGATTAATGTTTAAATAGTAAAATAAAACAAAAACAATACTCAAAATTTAACAATAAACAATAAAACACAATACTTACACGTGCCGCCGGTCGGATAAAAAAACGCAGCCATTTTATACCTACGATTGAGTCAAACTAGCAACCCATTACACGACTCGGGCGCTACTCCACGGGAGTACACATCTCTCACGATCGATCGACGTCGGTTGCGTTCGCAAAAATGAATTCGCGCGGCCTTGAGATTTTTTTAAAGTTACCCGCACAACCGTGTACCGTCGGGTGTAAAGGGTAGAAGAAGAAGGTAAACGCGATGTAGTTGTAAAAGAAGTTACCTAATCTTTTAGCAATGATTTCCGCGCGCTGATCCCAGATGCCCCTCGATGCAATGAGGAGGGTTTCCCCAGGAGCTACAAGGTTGCTGATCACTGACTCCATACCAGCATGGCCGGCGCCACTCATAGCTAGCACCAGCTTGCTCTGGGTTTGGAAGACATACTGTAGACCTGCCCGTATGTCGTCCAATACCTGTAGAAAATGTGAAATAATTATATTGATTGAATAAACATCAAGCCTGAAATCAGGCGCACAGTTGGCGCAGTGGTTGAGCGATTGACTGCTGCGCTGCGTGTCGCGGGTTCGATTCCCGAACGGAACAAATATTTGTATAATAGATAGTTATTCCGGCTCTGGGTGTTTGTGTATGTGAGTTTATATGTTTGTAAACGCACCCACAACACAGGCAGCAATTCGTAGTCTCACTACAAATTGCTTCCTGTGTCGTGGGTGCGTTAAAAAAAAAATACTTTGCGCCAATTAAAAGTTCCTCGTTGACAAATGATGCCGTGGGAAATAGCTAGTTTAAAAAAACTATACGTACGTTATAGAATTCATCGCAGTTGGGTGTGATGACCTCCCTGCTAAGGGCCTCCTTGACGGAAGGCCAGTAGTCGCAGGGTCCCGGACCACACAACAGTGGCTTTACAAACTTCCTGTCCACTATCTTTGGAGACGACACCCTCAAGTTGTCGTAAGACATGGCTTAGAATCTGGAAAATAATAACTTTATTCAATTAATTTGTTTGCGTTGCAAAGTCGGTGTTTCTTCTCGTGATCAGTATAATTTTAACCCCCGACGGACAAAGAGCGATGTTATAAGTTTGATCTGTCTTTGGTAACATAGCTCCTAAACGGATGAACCAATTTTAGTTTTGTTTTAATAAAATGGTGGCTTAATCGATTATTCTTAGAATGTTTGATGAAAACCGGTTCAGCCGTTCAAAAGTTTTGGGCATTTTACTGTTTGAATTTGGCTGTTTCCGCAAGATATCTTGTCATAATTACGTGTTCAATAGATTTTCGATCGAAGCGTGTCTACTACTAGATAAATAATGTAGTATGAATTAAAAATATATCGGAGGTTTTTAAATTTTACTTATCTTATATATTATTGTCCTAATTTATATGAGGTGACATTATTATAGTAACTCGCCAGTGCAACATGTCGTTTATTTCCATATATTTATTTACCTCTTCATCCCAGTACACTTCCTTCCTACCCATATCATCTTTTATACTCCTTCTCATGTTCACCATGTGGCAGACAGAATATGATTAGCAAGAGTTTTAGAATTTCTCTTCATGTAACGAGAAATGAAACTCGATCAAAAAGTTAATTTGATCAAATAGCAATAAATAATAATAAAAAAAGAAACATGGTTGTCGATCATTGAAGCTGAGAGCAACCTCATATAATTAGTTAATAAAATAGTACACAACAAAAACTTATTTGTAAGAAATTTTGCCTGTTTAATCATCATCATCATTAGTTGTTGTAAAACAAATGCGTAATTTTTTTTATTGTACAATTCTATTATATTCCATTCCATTCCAATCCTTTCCATTCCATTCATTTCCATTCCATTTTATTCTGTTCTGTTCTACTGTATTCTACTCTGTCCTACTCTATTACATTCTACTCTATTATACAATATTCTACTCTATTCTTCTCTATTATACTCTACTCTACTCTACTCAATTCTACTACATTGTACTATACTCTATTCTATTCTATTCTATTCCATTCCATTCTATCATCACCAGCCTTTTATTGTTCCAACTTCGGGACACATGCCTCCTATCCTGTTTAATATCATTAATAAATATGATTTATTTAAATCCACGTGGTGATTAATTACTACCTAGTTAAGATAACTAAGCCAAACAAAACAGCTAATAATGAGCGATATCCTATCACTATTTTTGTATCGATATCATCACAAATCACATATTTTTTTACTCGACTGCAAGGAAAGGGTTATGTTTTTCGCGCGTATCTTGTATTTATGTATGTAATATTCTTTATTACCTTATATCTTACAAACCGCTAGACGGATTTATATAATTAGGACATCGATAGATATGTTTTGACCGCCCAAGTGTTTTTAGATTAAGTGACGTTAAAAAAAAAACAAATATCGCGGGTTTTGAGCCATAGGTATTGTGAGGTGCCAAGTATTTTTCTTTTCCAAACCCATCGAGTGGGGTACCAGAATGAAGAGTTTTAAGAGGTGATTACAAAAATATGTACCACATAGTACCATAAAGTAATTCGTAAAAAATAAATAAAAAGATGTAAATAAAAAAAAAGTTAATTGCGAACTAAATAGATGTAGATAAGAATACAATCATGCTGTGCAGTCGGAGCATCAGGTGGTCAGCCAGTTTGCGAACATGTATCCTCCGACTGCACAGCATGATTTTCTTCTTGTTAACATCTTTTTAGTTCGCTTCTTAAGCTTAGCTTAAATTAACTTTTTTGTTCGTTGAGTAAACTACAAGTAAGTTCTGAAGTTTTTATTTTACCTTTGGCCTTATTTATAACAAAGGTTCGCTACCTAAAATAAGTATAATAGGTTTAAAGCCATAATGGGAAAAACTGAAACATGTGGAAAAAAAGAGGCACATATAAAAATAACAAAGATACTGAAGTATATTTACTAACTTTTGTTTCTGCTAAAAATATTCGATTTACTTACAAAGTTACTGCAAATCGTAAACCGACGGCAAATTACACTTTATTAAACACAACACAAACTGCGAAAGAACTATTCGAAAAAAAATATATTTTTATTATTTAATAATTGCAGTGTAAACAAACTAACACTGAAGGCACACAGCCGACTAGCCTTAGCCAAAGATAATAATGATAATAAGTAATTATAGTTTGGTATTATATACCCGTACTTATCCTATCATACAAACTAATCGAGTATATGTAGATTATCACGCGATTGGTAAATAATGACTATGCTGTTTTGTAAACAGTGAACATAACTGTTTTGTTTTGAATTACTTACATAAGATACATCGGTTTTAATAAGTGTACACTATCGATATTCTGAGGAACTAAACTCACAATATTTTTCTCGTAATTGCTTTTGTAACTTCTAACGTAAAGTAACAGTTTAAACTTCTCTCAGATATGAAATTTCTAACTATGTATAACCACAGAATAAATAATAGTACAAAGTATAACATCGAGGGCCGATTTTTCAAACAGATAACTTTTTCCCGAGGAATTCTTTAAATATTTTTTAAACGTTGGCCCACACTAAAAAGTTCTACCTGTATCGTGGGTGAGTTTCAAACATTTAAACTCACAAAAACAAGACACTTAGATCCGGAACAACTATCCGTACCATATAAATTTGTTCCGTGCGGAAATCGAACCCGCGACATGCAGCGCAGTAGTCGATTGCTGAACCACTACTTCAGCGATCATACATACATACATAAACTCACGCCTATTTCCCATGGGGGTAGGCAGAAACTACAGAACGCCACCTGCTACGATCCTTACATACTTCTTCTTCAGCGATCACTCCAAGCTAATTATTGGCACAGGGGCATTGGATACATGCTTTAGAGATATGGTGTTGGTGAAGGATGCTTCAAATTTCGTGGACTGCGTCCGCACAAACTATTCTATCCTTCGATGACTAAACATCAAGGCCAGGCTCTGTACCATCTGCCTGCGACGAATCCTGGAGTTCTTTAGTCACATTGCCCAAAAGAATTGTCATAACCTCGAGCAGCTGATGATCACTGGTAAGAGGCTGAGGGGCCGCAGCCCGTTTAGATTTGACGGTCTGAACAAATCCGTGCAACGTTGAACACCAAGCTGCACGATGCACTCTACTACGCCAAGGTCAGACACAGATGGAGAAACATCATCAAAGAAAAGTTGAGCTTCTGTCGGGGAAATCACGACCCTCAGTAATGAGGAATAAGACGTGAGGAGCAGGAGATACATTGCAAGACCCAAATTATTTTTAGTATTGACGTAAACTTTATTGTGATATCTTTGTTTCACTTATCTTTAGGTGTTATGGAAATTATGTCTTTGAATAAGATTTTTAATTGCACGATATTTCGCTTGATTGCTTGCATTTATCACTAAAATTGAACCATGGCCCCGTTTATAATGCTTGTCATGTAGTTTATAGAAATCGACACACCATGTGTCACAAGACTGGTGCTGTGATACAGCTAGATCGAGTAGAAAATTTTGGGACACCTTGGATGGCTTCCTCGAGAAGAATCACAACACCGAGGTAAATGGAAGGAATGGAGGAGGCCTTGGCGTGGGACAGTTTAGGCTGATAAAAATAAAGGATTTTAATGGTTTAATTATTATTATTTGAGTAAACATCTAATTGTCTAACGTCAATGTCAAATGTCGTCGTTTTTTGACGTCAACGTTTTTTTTGGTGCATTACATACACACGTGGACGCTCACAATGGGCCTCATCAGAAAGCTTACAGTCACCTAAAGAACAATGGAGAGGACCACGCTCGGAGTATCCTTGCGTGATTGAATTAGAAATGTAGAGATCCGCAAGAGAACCATGGTTACCGACATAGCCCGAAGAATTGCCAAACTTAAGTGGAAGTGGGCAGGGCACATGGCTCGCAAAACGGATGGCCGATGGTCCAGAAAAATTCTGAACTGGCGACCGCGAACCGGAAGACATTGCGTTGAAAGGCCTCCCACCATGTGGACCTGTGACCTGGTGAAAGTGGTGGGGATCCGCTGGATGCGAGACGCACTGGACCAGTCAATGTGGCGTCGCTTGAGTCTATGTCCAGCAGTGGACCTCTTTCGGCTGATATGATGATGATGATTCCAAACACATTGTTCCCAAACCACTGCAACTCCTAAAAAAACAGAATCAGAATCGACTACCAGAAAAGCGCCGAGGCAATGAAGCTCGACGTAGTCCCGGAGAATGAATCCTATAACTGTCGTGGATCCCGCAACGAAATAAGTCAGAAAAGAATATACGGTGCCCTATTGCCCACGTTGCTCACGTGTCCGTCTGTCTGTCCGTCGTCTGTCACAAAATTATGTTCCGACGAATTTTTTTAATTTCCTTTGGCTTTGTGAATTTGAAAATTTGTGATAATGTTTATTATTAAGTATATTTTACTAACACATACCAATATATTCTACATTAGGTACGGAACCCAAAATGTGCGAAGTCCGACACGCACTTGGCCGGTCTTTTGATTTATCCTGAGGCAACCTACATTTACGACAAAAGTTACTTGTTTATTATTTTGCAAGACATTTTAGCATAATTGTGTGCACTAATCAGTAAAAGTGCGCCCCCGTGACCCTTGGAACCGTAAATACTGCTTGTCATTTAGTTTATAGAAAACATCACACCATGCCTTAATAAAAATGTCAACAGTAACACTTATGACTCATATTAAGATATGATAAAGCAATAATATTATTTTTTTAATGTAATTCTGTTGTAAGACGACTTGGTTTTTACATTTCTTAGAAAAATGTGTCATCATCATCAACATATCAGCCGAAAGACGTCCACTGCTGGACATAGGCCTCCCCAAAGCGTCGCCACATTGACCGGTCCCGTGCGTCCCGCGTGCTCCCCGCAACCTTCACCAGGTCATCAGTCCACCAGATGGGAGGCCTTCCAACGCAACGTCTGTCGGAAAAATGTGTACCAGAATTAAATGTCATTTTGCAAATCACATGTCTGTATTCCCCAATGATTTAGGTAGAGATAATTTTATTTATGAAAAAAAAACATTTCAGTTCCAAGTATGTAGGTAATAGAGGTCAAGCTGTAGCTGAATGATCTCAGATGGAAATCCTAAACAAAACTTCGTTGGTCAAAGAGTAGAAGTCCAGCACCGGTCCACACCTGTATAAGTTCAAAAATTAGGGTACGGATTGTTTCTCTTGCATTTAATCCCGAGATTCGAACTCAGAACCTCATGCTCGATTGTGCTTGCGACAAAGTATTTTATTTATTAGTTTACCCTCACACTGGAACGCCTTTGCAGCAATTACACCAATGGAACACAATCTTATAATAAACTCACTCTAAGTCCAGGTTTCCTCATGATGTTTTGCATGACCGTTGTCAGCGATGTCCAAGATAAACTTAGAAAGTACATATAAATTGAAAAAGTCACATTGGTACTTGCCCGCATTCGAACCCACGACCTCAAGCATGAAAGGCGAGGTCTTAGCCACTGGGCCACCACGACATTAGTATTAGTATGTAGACTAACGAGGCCTAAATAATCATCATCATCATCATTTCAGGCAAAAGACGTCCACTGCTGGACACATGCCACCCACAAGCGTCGCCACACTGATCGCTCCTGTGCGCCTCGCATCCACCGGACTCCCGCAATCTTGACCAGGTCGTCGATCCAACTAGTGGGTTGCCTTCCAACACAATGTCTACCGTAGTCGAGGGTAGACGAGCTACTAAGAGCCCTTTTTAGGGTTCCGTACCCAAAGGGTAAAAACGGGACCCTATTACTGAAACTCCGCGGTCCGTCTGTCTGTCTGTCTGTCTGTCACCAGGCTGTATCTCATGAACCGTGATAGCTAGACAGTTGAATTTTTCACAGGTGATGTATATCTGTTGCCGCTACAACAACAAATACTAAAAACAAAATAAAATAAATATTTAAGGGGGGCTTCCATACAACAAACGTCATTTTTTTGCCGTTTTTTACGAAAATGGTACGAAACCCTTCGTGCGCGAGTCCGACTCGCACTTGGCCGGTTTTTTTCATTTTGCTATTAATTTCGGTTTGGAAGGGTTTGTCGTAGTCGCCACGCTTAGCAGGCGGGTTGGCGATCGCAGTTTGTTGTTAAAGTGCACAGAGAACGCTGCTGCCCATTCTCTGGTGTGTCCCTTAGTCGCCTCTTACGACACCCACGAGAAGATATGGGATGGTGAAATTCTTTACATCCGACACCATATGGAGGCTGAAATAAACTGAGTAAAATGATTTTTATGAGTAAATTAAATGCTTTAAAATGTATTTGAATTAACTTTACGGTTTACATTTTTTTTGAGATAAACTTTATTTTGTTTTGCTTTCATGGTTCACTTATCTTTAAATAACCTTCAGTTAAATATTGACGTGTTTTTTGTTTACCCATACGGTAGATACGATATTTCACCATGATTACATGCAATAAGCACTTATCACTAAAATTGACCACCATGACCCTTGATTACCCGCTGCAGTTTTGCTTGTCATTTGGTTTAATAAACCATAGTATCACGTCATGACTTTATTTTGCTGAATGTCATATTACTTATGGCGCAGTACGTGAAGAAAAGATAAATCGAAGGTCATACCTAATTTTATTCTATTTCAACCTATACTGTTCGAAATTGGGTTTTCTTTTTCGTTTGTCAGATTTCAAAGTCATTGTTGTGAAACTTATATTATCCATTATTATCCGGCTTATGATGGGTTTGCTCTTGAGTCTAGTCTAGGTCAGAGGTGACAGAGACAGAGTCTACAATGGAGTGAGCTTACCCAGAAGAAGCCTGTTCACTCTAACTTTGAAGAGATTCGGGTTAAATGCGTTCGGGAAAACAGACGCAGGTAGTGAGTTCCATTCATTCGCTGTGCGCATTATGAAGAATGTTTGGAAGCGCTTGGTGCGAATTGGTGGAATGGCAACAAGGTAAGGATGGTAACTTGCAGTGCGTCTAGATGTCCGATAGTAGAAGGGGGCTGGTGGGATGAGGTCATGGAGCTCTTGAGCACACTCACCGAAGTACAGTCTGTAGAAGACCGACAAGCAGGCAACCATGCGGCGATGAGCCAAACTTTAAGCTTGGCATACACCAGTTCAACGTCGCCGATGAGCCTCTTGGCTCTGCGTTCCTTGGCTCGCAGGATCGGACTTGCGCTTTGTATAGGGTTAAAAGCTGTCCAGGCGTAAAGTATCGCTTCACTCTATTTAGGATGCCCAGTTTTTTGGCCGCAATTTGGGCTTTGTACTCAATGGATACGCCGAAGTTGAGAGTGGATGTCAACTCCATGCCTAGGAGCTCGAGCCGATCAGTCACAGGAATAGACGCACCCCGGAAGGTAGGAGTAAGATCGAAAAGTCTCCTTTTAGCGGTTAAAAGGCACGCTTGTGTTTTGGTGGCGTTAACCAACACACGAAATAAATATCATTGGTATCATTGGTAGATGGTGGGTTCAAGCGGAGAAAGTTGATAATTATCACACGGGAACGAAATACCCGGATAAATAGTAACCCTGTCCTAATCCAGGTCGTGGTTTCCCCTTGTTCCAAATTTCATCCGAATTCGTTCAACCGTTGAGGCGTGATTGATTAACAAACATCCAAACAACCCTGTATCCAAATAGATATCTATACCTAAACAGCCCAACCACAGCAGATTGTATATCGCCAAAATCAACGAAGCAAAAGGTAAGCAGGTGGTATTCTTTAGTTCCTCCCCCCACCCCCCAATATTTTGTGAAATTTAATGGAAATAGAATTATTTCCGCAACGATAAAACGATTATTGTTTATTTATTTATTTATTTATGTACACACAAAACACTTAAATGAGAAAGAACATATAAAGAAAGTATAGCACAAAGGTGCTGCTTATTTCTAAAGACAGGAGAATTTGATAAGACACATAGACACAGTGTGTATAAGTACAAGGAAAGATAATAACACTAAACTAATACGAACATAATATATAAAATAAAATTACATGCCTAAACATTATTATAAATTATATAAAAATACATAACTACTATAAAATAAATAAAAACCTATAATATATAAGATTACGGGATAGAAGAAAGATAGTGTTCTTTGACTTGCTTTTTAAATATAGAGATACTTTTTGCGTCACGGATTTTAGGTGGAAGTGAGTTCCACAGTCGCACTGCATGAACAGAGAAGGAGTGGGAATAGAAACGAGATTTATGGGATGGGAAATTGAGATGGAGTTTAAGGCGGGATCTACACAGGACGCCAGCAGGGCGAGTAAACGAAAAACGGTCGCGTAGGTAGCCAGGGTATGCAGGGTTAAAAAGAGTGTTGAACAGGAGACATAATATGCGAGTGTTCCTGCGAAGACGGATAGGGAGCCACTTGAGATCCTTGCGGAACTGAGAGACATGATCGTATTTCCTAAGACCAAAAACAAAACGAATACACAAGTTTTGCAAGCGCTCAAGCTTATTTAAGAGCTCCTCAGTAGCATCCAGATAGCAGGCATCGGCGTAGTCTATGATCGGCTGAATTAAGGTTTGGGCTAAATATATTTTAGTTTTAAATGGCAGGAAACGTTGAAGAGTTTTTAAAGAGTGGAAGGAGAAATGTACCTTACGACTAACTTCATTTACTTGCGCTCGCCAAGTAAGATTGCTGTCAATTAAGACACCGAGATTCTTTGCCGTATCGGTGTAAGCAATGGTCGAGCCGTTAAGGGATAATGGTTTCAAGGTAGTTGTGTCAAGCGCAGTGCGATAACATCGACTGCCTATGATCATGGCCTGGGACTTGGAAGGGTTAATCTGTAAGCCTGTAAGAAAGTATTTACTTGCTTACTCACCAACTAGCTCAAGTATAGGTGATCAGCATGAGACTATGTAAGGTATGGTTTCGCATGAAGTTGACTGAAGTAAAAGTCACACAGTTTGGTCAACTAATTTAATTCTTGAACATACAATCCGTCATCACAATTTCTTGAGGTTAAACAAGTACAATGAAACTTACTTTTATTTGGGATACAATTTACCCATTATTTCCAATACCGGAGGTATGATGTCTCAAGCAGTATCATTCGCCTGGTAAGGTACAATCAAGCCTCGTGCAAGCTAAAATGTCATTTGTGTTCGGTACCAATGATGGAGCTCAGATGCTGTTTTCTTCAGGAATTGTAGTCATATGTGTAGATGTAGTTATATAGTTAGTTGACCATTTACTTATTTATATAGGTACTAATAAAATTAATCAGCGAATGCTGACACATTATATATTTATATTTAGGGCTTGTTCCCTGCCGCCTACGAGTCATGCAGATCGTTTCTTTTTCGCTCTTACTTAATGAAAGTTTTATCGACTGCACTGTCCCAATACTTCCAATGAAAAAAAAATTGTCATTCTTGTCAGTCATTCATAGACATTGAAGTTTAACCCATAGACTTGACATGTCTGGTTTTTCTATAAGTATGTATTTTCAAGAAGTTAATCATTTAATATTTTAGTGTTGAATTGTGTGTTTGTTGAATTAAATTGATACACACAAATTGTAATTTTATTATATCATTTTATATAACTGCTGATAGCAACGCCATCCCGTATCACACAATGATCAACTCCCATGCCAAGCTGGTTCTCCTCTTTGACACAAGATGTCGCTGTGATACCAAAAATAATCGTTACAAGCCATAAGACTTAGCCCATTCACTGATTCTCTCCAGGTCACGATTCATGTCATTAATCGCTGAGTCCGCGTCTACAAGCAGGAAGTGTCCATAAAGCTGCAAATCGTCTGTGTAAAGATGGAAGTTGGAGGTGATAACCTTGGTAACAGTGTTTATGAAGATAGAGAAAAGAAGAGGAGAGAGAACGCCACCCTGAGGAACACCAGCAGTGAGATCACACCAATCAGAGAAGATCTCATCAAGGCGGACACACTGAGAGCGACACCGAAGATATGAGTCAAACCAGGCTAATGCAGAAGAAGAGAAATTAATAGATTGCAAGATTCCAAGCAGAATGTCGAAATCCACAGAGTTGAATCACAACTGAAGTCAAGTAGGACTAACACGGTTAGAGACTTATTGTCCATAGCCCTGCGGATGTCATCAGTGACCTTCAGAAGTGCAGTTACAGTACTGTGCCCCGCACGAAAACCAGATTGGAAAGGACAGATAAGTGCATTAGACAAAAGAAATCTGGAAATTTGACCATGAACAATGTGCTCGAGAACTTTAGATAGGAAAGGTAGTATGGAGATGGGTCGGAAGTGAGATAAAGAAGAAGGATTGGTAATTTTGGGAAGTGGAATAATGTGTGCTTGTTTCCAGGCTGAGGGAAATATGCCAGAGAATAGAGAATAATTAACAATATGAGTGAGAATAGGAAGGAGTTGTGGGAGAATAGGAATTATCATTCTCGAACACAGATTATCATGGCCAACAGCAGAGGAGGAAATAGCTAGGAGAGATTTTTTGACATCGTCATGAGAAACAGAGTTTAAATTAAATACTGAGCAATTCGGTAAAGGCAACTCGGAGAGTTCAGTCAAAGTGGTAGTTTTGACACTAGGGTCCAGAGAGACAGGTGGAAGGGAAAAGTGCCTATTAAGAGCCGACAAGTCGACATCTTTACAGGTATTAGTGGGTGATTTGCCGATACCGACAGACTTTAGAAATCTCCAGACGTCAGAGGATTTGCGATCGACTAGAGATTCGTGGAAATAGCGTCTCTTTGCATCTCGACACAGACGATTGCAGAGATTACGTTGATCTTTGAAACTTGCAAGATTCTGATCCGAGGGTCTACGCCTGTACCTGCTCTTCGCCTTGTCCTTCCGAGCAATAGCGTCTTTAATTTTAGGAGTCATCCACGGAGCAGGATCATGCTTAATTTTAATTCGCCGACGCGGTGCATGCTTGTCATAAAGGCTTAATAGTTTGGCACTGAAACAATTTACTTTTTCATCGACACAGGTGCTTTTGAAGACGGGAGCCCAATCGATATTATCAGCGTCACGACTCAATGCCACAAGATCAATTCCATTATATATATTGTTAATGAATATTAACAATAATCGTTTTCATACTCTCGGTCTCGGGTACAGGGATAACGGGAATACACATCATCGCTTACCATCAGGTGAGATAGTGGTCAAACGCAAGCCTATTACGATAAAAAAAAAAGTCAGTTTCGATAAATAAACTGACTATGTTTAAATTTATAATTTTCGTAAAAATAAAACTAATAAAAACTAACTTAGCAGGGTTTACGTTCTCTGCCTTTAAATCGTACATAGCATGTAAAAAAAACTATTTAAAAAAAAACTGAAATTTTCTTTGAAACACTAGAAGGCTAACGAATTTCCATTAAGAACATGTCACTTGTAAAGTCTAACTTTAATGGTTGCTTTCATCTATAATACCAAGTCAACGAATAAAAAAGTATCATTTTGGTAAGAGAAAATGTTGTTGCTACGACATAGCCTACGATGATGACGTCACGGCTACGCCTGCTACGCTGTCGTAGCGTCGCCGTCGTAGCATAGAACAGGATGAACTTAGTTAGACAGCGTAATTTACGCAGCTCAAAGTGCGTCGCTGAAATTAGACTTTACATTACTGTAATTTTTCTTGTCCTATCGCAGGGCAAAATACTTTTGAATACTGAGAAGAATCTGGTATGCGTGATCAATCTACACTCGTGTTAGATATTCCAAAGTGTTTTGACGACTATGTCTAGTGGAAATTCAAGAATCTATAACCAGTTTGAATCATTTTGAGCGACGCAAAATAAGCCAAGTTACAGTTGCCTGGTCGCAGACTGAATAATATTTTGGCTGTCAACGATTAAAAAGATTATTTGCCATTACTAAAACAATCTCATAATCAAAACAGCTAATCGCTTTAATAGAAGTTGGTAATAAGTTGTGGAGTGTGGGCGACCGTAACTAGAGTTACATGGAACAGCGTCTGATTAATAAAGAGGATTTATGAACTGTGTGCAGCCAGAACTTTAGTCTCGCTGGCTTTTGACGGGAACAGCCACTGTTTTATGATACCAAAGTTTTGCGAGCTTATTTTCTTGTCAGTATTTAGTTATTAAATGGTTAGATATTTTTGTTACTTCTCTTATTTGACGTCTTAGCTAAGTATATTAAATTATTTCTTAGTTAAGATAATGACATAAATATGAAGCGTGTAAAATGTTTTTTTTTTTAACATCCTATATTATGCAACTGCTGATCGAGGACTTGGGAGAGCCCAAGTTCTTACAGGAGTTCTTCACCCGCACCTCCATGAAAGTGAATTAAAGAAACAAAATTGGTTATGAAATAAAAAAGGTAAAACACAGCAAATGCATCACAACAGCTTAAATTGAAATCTTATAAATATTTCCGAAAGTAATGTTACAATATTTACACCTTCAAAAAACAAAACAAATTCTCAAAAAGAATTCCCATAAATAATTTAAGTTTGAACGCAGCCTTTCACTACGTAGCCTTTTAAGGAACGAATATTTTAAACAGCCGTCACTGAAAGCATTTTATGTCGAGCCCCGGGAAGTACCAGCACTTATTCATCTTTCCGCAAACAAATATAAGCCACGAAACAAATTTTAAATTAAATCCCTTTCTCTCGTCGAGTTAATGTCCCGCGAGACTTTTCTCTGGTTTTAATTTCCGGAGTGTTTTCAGCGAGGAAATAGTTGGTTGGGCAAATACTGGCGACTGGCCACCTCTCTGCGGGCCGCGACAAAGGGCGGAATTAAACGCGTGCGTACTAACTTTTACCTGTCACTTGTAATATATGTCAGGTTAGATTAGATTAGGATTAGGGTGTTTATATTTATCTAAATCTATTTATTTTGTACGGTTTGTCGACGTACTTTATTAAACTAAACTATTAGTTTTTGTGGTTCCTAACGCCTTTTTGTAGCCCTATCAAAATGCCCTATAAGCCTTTGTATTCTTAAAACATTCACAATGTATGAATAGCAAGTAAATAAGACAGAATGAAGGAATAACTAACCACTCAAGAACTTATGCAGTTAATCAGAGTTAGGCATTTTCTGAAATCTACGGAACCATCTCTCAATATCAAGTAGTAAAGGGAAGTGCATCGTATGAACTTACCTTACCTTAAAATCACAAAGTTATAAGTAGTGTAAAATTGTGAATTGAACATTTTCTAAAATAACGAATAATTTTTCACTACGTTTTAGGAATTTTGTACTTGAAAATATTCCTAAAAACAGCTGCAAAAGGCCGTGACAGCAACAAAAGTTCATTAAGCTGGCTACACGTCGATGCTCAACGTTTGCTGGTGAAATATGGTGAAGCAGTCACGGTTGCTGAGTGCATTAGTCGATTTAAGACGCGCATTACTGTGTGCCCATTATTTTCACGCTTCGTTTGGCAGCCGTCGACATGGCCTGCTGTTGCCGCAATTTTCAGTTAGTCGACTAACTCCTGGTCGTGTCGTGAGCCGTTAATGTGCTGGCTAATAGTTCACAGCAGGTTTTTATGTTTGCTTCTTTGCTTCTTCTAAACAACTCATAACTTTCACGATGTGGATGTCAATTAGACTTTGTATCTTTTGTCTTTTGTTTCAGTGTCCTGACGTTGGATACTGTAACTGTAACTTTTAACCCCCGTCGGAAAAAGAGGGGTGTTATAAGTTTCACGTGTGTTGCTGTGTATCTGTGTGTCTGTGTGTCTGTCTGTGGCATCATAGCCCCTAAACGGATAAGGGTCATTCTTCTTTTTAACCTACAAAAAGGTGTCTCCACCAGTCAGTGATAAAAAAAACAAGGAAATTACCATTATTTTTTCTTAATTGTATTTCAACATATACTGTATTAAACACATAATGGCTTTGCACGATTAAATAACATATGTATTGAATAATTTTATCGTAAAAAGTACGTTACAGAGTTGTAAATCCGCGTGACAGAAGTGTATTTCATACTAAATCACAGTGTCTCCCGCTACCTCGGCTTGCGTATAATCCATAATATTACGAAAAAATTATATGGTGACAAAAAACGTAAAAATATCTTATTACTCCTAAATATATTACCAATAATGTAATAGCAACCATTATTTTTTATCACTTTTAATAGAATATAAAAAAAATCTCAAATACTTGTCTCCTACTACCTAATGTTTTATTTTGTAAATTCTGTCACGCGGGTTGTCCTTCGAAATACGCGTTTGTGCCGCTCGTCTTTGTGGCCTGCGATTGAAGGTTTATACCCCCTTACCCCCCTGGTGCGATTACCCCTCTGAGATCAAGAGACAGCGCGTCAGTCGCCCGAAAGCTGTGATAGGAGGTGCGTGTGTTTATTCGGCTACCGCTTCGTCACGTAAGTAATTGATTTAAAATATGATTATTATTGTTACCTTTCGTTGTCTACTCTTACGTAATAAGAAATATTTTATTGCCAACGTGTAAATTATATATTCTATGTTAATTTTTAAATGTTATCGACATTACAACAAATTTTTACCCCTCCGTCACATGACAACTCCGTCACATGTTTATTGTGACGGAGTGGTAAAATACGTGACGGAGGGGTAAAATACACGATATTCATGTTCTTTTTATGCTGAATCCGAGAAATATTGAAAAAGATACACCAGTTATTATGGTAATTATTCCTACGGAAAGTGTTACAAATATTTTTCTAACTTCTCGTATGTTTAGGCACTTATTACTAATTTCCTATGTCCAGATACCATCATGGCGAAAAAGAAGGCATTAACAGCAGCAGAAAGACAGCGGCGTTGTCGGCAGAAACGAAAAAATGACCCTGAGAAGGTAGCTGAAATAAAGCGCAAGGATTTATTAAGATACCATGCTCGAAAGAAGCTAGTGGCTGACATGAGCATGCGAGAACATCGAATAAAAAAGCGAATATGGCAAGAAGGAAATAAAAAAAGAAGGGAGAAGAAAAATATGCTTGAAGAGGTACTTTTAACCACGCCGGCTCCATCACCAATACCATATACCCCACGAATGACTCCATCTGTAACACCGACTCCCTCTGAAGTATCTACTTGTAGTTCAAGAGGAAGAAAGAAAGTGAAAAGAGATAGAACAAAGTTATACAGAGATAATATTAAGTTTCAAGAAAAAATAGACCAGTTAGAGAAGAAAGTTCGAAAATATAAGAAGAGATTGCACAGAAAATCAAAAAAAGACAGCAGCAGCAACAAAGATGAAAGCAATCGTGAGAATACAAAGAAGTACAGCGTTCTTTCTAATGCCATTAAAGAACGTTACAAAACTGTCAAAAGTCGAGAAGAAAAACGCCTCATCCAATCGGTACTTCAAACTCGTATCGTAAAAGAGTCCAGAATGCAGATCGAATTGGTAAGAGACACGTTAGGTGTAGACCGACCTTTAACATACAAGAGCGTTCTACCAAAACATACTGATCTTGTACGGAAGATTCGTCAGTTCTTCTTGCGGGATGATGTAACGAGAGCTACAGCTGGTAAGAAGGAGACTGCCACGCACAAAAAAAAGAAAGTACAGAAAAGATTTTTATTGGACTCTATGAAAAACCTGTACAAAACCTTCTTGAAAGAAAATAGTGGCCTCAAATGCCACTACAGCTACTTTACTAAACATAGGCCATTTTATGTGAAGACTCCTACTGTAGACGGAAGAGATACTTGCTTATGTAAGTTACATGCAAATTTTACCTATGTGGTTAATACATTACATAAGAATAAAGTAATTGTGCAGAGAGACACGAATGCAGTCTTAGAAACACTAGTTTGTTCTGTTGATTCGGTATCCTGTATGAAAGGAGTTTGTTCGGAGTGCATGAACCGGTGCATAGATTATGATAAAAGTAACCAAACAGGTATTGTAGACTTACGACAGTGGATAAGGAAAAGTGAAGTTGTAGAAAAGGCAGGGAAAAAAGTAAAGATTACAAAAAATGTACCAGTTACTGAAAAGCTCACAATTGAAGAAGTGATCTATAAATTTGAGAGTGAGCTGCAAAACTTCAAAACGAACATCCACAATATCAGACACCAATACAAAGCTTACCGGCAGTGCATCGACGGGCTGACAGAAAGTGAAGTAGCATTACATATAGATTTTAGTGAGAATTATGCCTGCAAGTATCACTCTGAAGTCCAGTCTCACCATTTCGGTGGTTCTCGTAATCAAATCACCCTTCACACAGCAGTGATGTACCATTTTTCAGCAGAAGCACAGACAAAACAGGTAACTTCATACTGTACAGTGTCATCTAATCAGAACCATGGACCTTCTGCGATTTGGGCGCACCTTCATCCAATTTTGTCGGAATTAAAAAAAAAACACCCTGCTGTAACAACTGTTCACTTCTTCTCTGATGGACCTGCAACCCAATACAAGCAAAAAATAAACTTTTACCTAATGGCAAACAGATTTTTCGAAGAATACGGGTTTCGCAAAATATCCTGGAACTTCTTTGAATCAGGGCATGGAAAAGGAGCTGCTGATGGTGTTGGAGGGACAATGAAACGCCAAGCTGATGCCATAGTAGCTAGAGGAAACGATATTGCAGATGTGTTTCAATTCTTTTCCGCACTTCAAGATGCCAACAAAATTAAAATGTTCATGGTGACAGACGAAGACGTAGAAAAGGTAGCAGCAACCATTCCAAGTAACATTGTGCCCCTGAAAGGAACAATGCAAGTCCACCAAATGTTCACGGAAACTCGTGGAATCTTAAACCATAGGGTATTAAGTTGTTTTTGTGATCAATTCTGTTCTTGCCACGTTCCTAAAACTTATCGGCCTCTGCCTGAAACCCAACAACATCAAAATATTGTGGACGAGTTCTTATCGAACGAAAAAGAAGACGTAATAATTCATGATGTGGAGGATTTCACGCTCGCTGATATTACGAACACAATTGGGATGCCCCGAAAAAGTTTTTACGATATTGTGTATAGCCCAGATAAATCATCCGATGAAGATCAGCCTTTGGTCACGCTTAAAACGAAAGGTCCAACTGATCAAACTGCCGTCTGCGGTACTTCTTACCAAACACTCCAGCCTGAAGACATTCATCCAATGAATATAAAAGACGGAGTACACGTATTGGTCAAAGTACTAAGCGAGAGAAAAATCCAATACACTTACGCTGGAGTAGCAAAAAGTACCGTCGATGAAGAAGGAGATTTCTTGGTAATGTTCCTAAAAACAGTCGATGATAGTGGAAGACTGTTTAAGTTGGTGGAGAATGACGTATCGGATGTTCCTTTTGACGATTTGATTAAAGTCTTACCGGCTCCGAAAGTTATTAAAAAGGGAAAGAGGCAATATTTCCAGTTCGAAGAGCCACTGTCAGTATTCGAAAAATAAGACTTTCTATCAGTGGCTTCAAAATTGAAATATTGTATTGCTAGATAGTGCTATTGTTAATGATTTTTATTTTATTTTATGTTTTTTGAAATTTTAATTTGTTGTCAAGTTAGACTAGATTTTTTATTCACTTAAGACGAGTGAGTAGTCATTTAAGTTACTAAAATACGAGGTATTTTATTCTAAAGGTTCTCAAATGTGATTTCATTAATTATCTAAGTTCGATCTCATGTTATTTTATACGACAATGTTGAAGACTGATTAAGATTTATAACAAAATAAATGATTCTAGAAAAATAAACCTCTTTTATTCCAAAATGCAGCCTGGTATCCCCTAGAATAACAACTCTGTCACATAAGTTACAACTCTGTCACGATGTTGTCTCCTAGTAGGAAAATTGTTTTGATCGCTTATATATTTTGTTTTGACTAATGCAACATTGGAAAATTTATATTTATAATAGTTGATGATATTGCCGTCTGTGATATTCGTATTTATTTGTAAATGATTGTAAAAATTAATTTATAGCAAAAACATACTTTATATTAGCAGAAAATGTGACAGAGTGGTATAAGATCATGAATAAAACATATTTTATAAATACAAATGTATTATTTTAATATGTATTCTAAAAGTTCCTTTAGTTAATTAATGTATTACAAAAGTACAAACTATTTGACGAAGTGTATTCGATAGAATAAAATAAAAGATTTCGTGACGGAGGCGTATTTTTTTTTTGTCGAATCCATCTTTTAGGTCTTGAAAATCGTAAAAAAATCTGTAAACTTCTCGGCCAGTAACTTTTTCCGATAGAATAGAAATTCTGCTATCAGAATATATATATATACTGACGAGGAAGCCTTACATTTTTTTTTTCGAAATTATGCTAATGTTTCATCAAATTGTAGGTTAAAAAGAAGAACGACCCATAAACCGATTTTGATTTAGTTTTTTTTTGTTTGAAAGGTGATTTTCAAATTCAAATTAAATTTATTGCATCCATAATGTACACACAGGTGGTAAATATAAGTTACAGAAACAATTATGGACCCTGTCGGGCACAGCAACATTCTAGATACAGTCAGCTATGTTTGAATAAAATCGGTTCAGCCGTTCAAAAGTTATGGGCGTTTTACTGTTTGAATCGGGGTGTTTTCGCAAGATATCGTGTCATAATTACGTGTTCAATAGATTGCCGATCGAAGTGTATCTACTATGTTCTAGATAAATTATGTACATTATACATGCAATGTAATAAAAATGTGTCGGGGGTTTATTTTAAATTTTGGAATTTTACTTGTTGATCTTTTGGAGTAACAATGAAGATCATCAATTCCTATAATTTAAGACAACAGAAATTGACTACAGTAACTTTCAGTCTATATTGCTGTTGAGGTTGCCTTTTGTCTACAAACAGGATTATACTACTCAAATGTAGTTACTTTCATAGAATCGAATACCTATCAAATAGCTTCGGTTATTATATTACAAATTGTAATATTGAACAAGAGTATCGAGTATCTTGTCTATGTTTGGAATTGCATTTCCATTTACTTGGCCAGCTTGCTAGCTTCAGTAATTAATAACAATGTCAATATTCGAGATGGTTGTAAACACTCCAAACGCTGAACTATTAAGTTCTAGTACTGTAGAGGTATAGCTATGTAGGTATTTGTGCTGAGGTATTTTCCACCAATTAGAGTCGCGCGGTATTGTAGATAGTTGTAATTACAGAAATTAGATCATGTGCAGGTAGGTGTCTGTGTTAATAATAACAACAGCTGCGTAGGACCATAGGGATTATCTAAAATTTTCCTAAATAATCTCTTGCTAATAATATACTTACTATAAAAAAGTCTTATTAGGGTTCCGTACCCAAAGGGTAAAAACTGGACCCTATTACTAAGAGTCCGTCTGTCTGTCTGTCACCAGGCTCATGAACCGTGACAGCTAGACAATTAAAATGTTCACAGATGATGTATTTATGTACCCGATATAACAACAAATACTAAAACAGAATAAAATAAATATTTGAGTGGGGCCATACAATAAACGTGATTTTTTTGCCGTTTTTTGCGATAATGGTACAGAACCCTCGGTGGGCGAGTCCGACTCGCACTTGGCTGGTTTTTTCTGTAGAATGTAATCTTTGGAAGTACTTACTGATCAGATTTTGTATTTTGTAAGTGTTAGAAATCTATACTGTCGTCAGGCACTTCTAATCTCGGAAAATGCACGTTTTGGGTAAAAGCTAACAGACATTATTATAAATTGAAGAAAAAGTTTGTATAGTACGACCCATGAGTCGTGACCCGTCTGAATATAAGCTTTGGGAACTTTCGAGCATGTACACTCGTGAAGAAAACAGCCATTTGGATCGTAAAGTGTGTTCTGCGCAAGTTGTGCAACCACATGGCGCTAACTTCAGACGGGCTACGACTCATCGGTCGTATTGTAAGTTATATTTCCAATTCGTGCACACATAATACGGAGTTCAGCGCACATTATACCAATACCGTGCCCATACCTACTTCACCAACACTTTCTTTTCATAATTAAATTACAATGTGGGTAGTTACCCACTCCCCCCAGTCACCTGCAAGTAATGCGCCTCATCACACGCGCGGCGTATCTTAATTCCTAAGTGAATTGTCCCCGCTCCACCTATTTACATAATATACAGATTTAGTAAAATTTGTGAGTGCATTCACAAATAATCTCCATTTAAATGCAAGTCTACTTAGGCTGGGGTTCTGGCTCGCATGAAAACTGTATTTTGATATTAGGATGGGTAATTAATTCTATTAAGTTGATACTTTTTTGCTTTTAAAAATAGGATGCATACTGGATGTATACTTCGTGAAAAGATTCGATTAATAGTGGACAGTAAGAATTAATTATTCTGTTTATGTATGCAGGTTACAGGAATGCACATTACAATCTTTTTTTTTCTAAATCCTTTACCTATTAATATCACTTGCAACCGAGTTGAGTAGGTATTTGTCAAACTCTACTTTCCCATGAAAATCTATCAAACTAGCATTAAAGAAAGTTTTCACACATACTTAGCTCCAAATATTCAATTCAGAAACCGGCCCGTAAGTTTTAATCGAACGAAATAAGCCTCACTGACTAAGGCCCACTTGCAAGGTAAACTTAACTCAGAGTTAAATGCTAACACGAGGTTATATTGACAGTTTGTTATACACAATTGTTAATTTAACCTCGTATTGTAACTCTGTTTTAAGTTGTTCGTGCAAGTGCGTCTCAGTAACTAAGGACCGATTTCACCAATGAAACTAATCGCGATAAGTTCAACTAAACTTAGTTTACGCAAGTACAACGTTCTGATTGCTTGAGACCACTGAGAAACTACCAATTTTATGTACCCTACAAATATTGGCTTGTCAAAACAAAAGAAAATCGCACAGCACAGTACAGATAAACCAACTTAACTGTGAATTACGAGTGGCGCTGTTCTTCACCATTTCATCAAAAAATAAACAAAAACCGATCTTATGTCCCATTCAAAATGTAAGTTTCAAAAACGTCCGTTTCACAGATAAGTTGGTCGGGCTGTACAAGGTTTCTCCGAGTTACGCATGTTAATAATAATGAAAGTTAAAAACTAATTGAATCTTACGCCAGTCTCGAGAAATAACCCGAGACTTGTAAAACGTAACTGCAGTATGAAAACTCCGGTTAACTCTCATTACAGTTATCAACTACTGTTCTAGTTTAGAATTTCTATTATGAGACTTCGTAAAGGAATAATAATGTCGAAAGATTCTACAAGTTTCCGTGTTTGTTTCCGACTTCTAGTTCTATTGTTAGTGATAAAAGTAAGGGTGCCTAGAGACAAACTTGATATTCTGGGCCAAATAGAATTTCAAAAAAATTTTCTTTGCTTGTAAACCACAATTTATCTGGCATTCTTATTATGTTACTAAGAAGTATTAAGAATTTATCTAGGGAGACTCCCAATAAATATTTAATACTTATTAAGCATTGTATTAGTAGTAACTATATTTGCAAAAGTCATCAGAGGGCTCCATTGTGGTTATCATTGCAACATAATAAAAGTAGGTGTATTAAATTGGTACCTGGTTTCAAATCAAATAATTTATTTGCATAATACAGGTTAGTAAGGTGTTACAAATAATATTTTCAATAGATACACTGCATTATAAGTACCTAATGGTGTGCAAATTAATACAAGTTGAGACTCACAATATAGGTAGTGTTACAGTAAATTTAATTTCAAACATTGCATCATTTAAATTACAAATTAAAATGTCGGATTAATTATTAATGTCATATTAAATTATCATAGAATATCATAATGTCAGATTAATTAAATAACAGGTCATATTAAGTTGTGGAATTTCATAATGTCATATTTATTAAAAACAGAACATATTAAATTATTTTAAGGTGTGACACAAAATTACAATTAAATAAAAAAATATTGTTCTTTATGTAGAATACATTAAAACACATAAAACCCTAGGGTTAAACTCCATATTTCCTCAAACGAAGGTTATTTCTATTAACTGCCCAAAATACAGTTAGTGTATAATGTAGACTGCATAAACGCGTGAAGTATTGTTAAAACTTTTACACTTGTTAGTTAACAAATGTACTATAAGTTAGAGCCAAGTTTCGCAGCTATGGCGGCCGCGTTTGCGACAAAGATTTCAGGCTTAGTTTTATGAGTTACATGTAACAGTTTTAATTAAATAACTCCCGTGATTACTGATGAAACAATTTACTGAGATGTAACTTGTAAACCCAGTTTGTCTCGAACTCTGGGCATTTGTTTAGATTATATAGACTGTTGCCAGAACAAAGCTTTCTTCAAATAACAACAGTTTCTCCGTATAACTCGACATCTAATTTCTCACGAAGATATCTGGTGTTTCAAGCGCTGTCAGTTTTTTCCGTGAAATCGAGGAATGTTAGACAATAAACCGGCGATCGCCCCCCAGGGCGCTTGAGTATAAATCCAATTATTTCCCGTGGCGCCGCCTGCCGGTGTGTAATTGATTTATTTGCTCATTTCTTGCACATACAACCTATCTTCGGAATACAGACACCGGATTATTCTTTGCGCTTCTATTGGTAAACGATAAATATTAGTTGGTTGGATAGCAAATTTGAATCAAATTCAACAGAGTATAAAACTTAACGAAAGGGGTTTAGGTAACAAACTTCAAAAAGTCATAAGATTGTGTAGATAGAATGTAACTAGAGTCCTACATTATATTTGCTCACGTAACCTTTTACGTGAAGGAAATGAAATATACGAACTAAGTTTGAAGTGATCCTGTTGCTTATAATATTTGATAAAGAATGTTTTGTGCCAAGAGAAGTTTCTGTAGGTACCATACTCAATGCTGAATTGAAAATAATATTAAAGAGATATGAATACTGGTCATGAAAGGGAATTCTGTGGAAGCCTTATAATTACAGAAAAAATAAATGACGACGTATCCTGGGTTAAGGCTATAATCCGTACGTGAAAACAGGCGAGCCATAGATTTTATAGGGAAGGATGTTATCGATCGCGGGGAGCATCCGAGTGGACAGCGCGTGGGCGTGGGCATCGTGGGCTCGGGCGGCCGCGGCCTGCCGTATTTAAGAACGCATTTAAGGGGCTTTACTTCGGACATTGACGGATTGCCGCCACTCTAGCTTAGGTCGCGCCGACCCAACCGCACCACACTGTCCAATTGACGTTATAAATTGATTCCTGCGATCCTATATAACATTTTTAAAAGTTGTTCCGCCTTTTTTCACTTAATTTAGTTTAAGATGGCTCGTTTTTGTGCTGATTCTCTTGTTTACTATCTTAACTGATATAACAGTAAGTTTTCTACGAAAATAACAGCTAAGTGATAGTTTAAGATATTAGTTTAACCTAGATTTTGACCGTCAAGTATGCTTAGAGGCTTTGGTCATCTTGAGCGGTATTTACTAGGTAGACGTGAATGGAAACGCCGGGAGGCCCTAGAAGGACATACATTGATCTTATTGGTGATATACTCCAGAAAAGCCAGGTGCGTAGTACTCATAACCGGCGTGCGTGTATGACCAGATGTATGAACTTAATGAAGGAAGGATTTTAACAGGTGGCGTTATGTGGTTTCTTACTCCCAAATAGGGAAAAGCCGTAAGTTTATTGTATGTAAGTTAACCGTCAGCGTGTTTAAAATTATGATCATGATCTACGGTACTTGACTTCTAAAAAAGTAATGTTCTAATTCAACTCTGGCGGCCAATGGGCGAATTCGTAGAAATTTCCCTTTCAAGTTATATTTGAATCACTACCCGTGCCGGAAGTATTTGATGATATAGTATCAATGGTACCTAAACAAAAATATCAAGTAGGATTTATAGTTCGTTATGATAACCGTGATTAATGGAGTGGTGATTTCAAGTGTTTATTTACAATACTATCATGAAACAGGTTGCTTTTGATAAAAGTTGATAATTTTATTGACACGAGTAAGTCTAGTGTGGGCTTCGCAAGGGGAGAGGAACCTCTAAATAACAAGAGCGGTTTCCAAATGTTTTAAATATAGGTGTGGTGTAGTTTCGTCTTGGTTCTTGCTTTTTAGACCAGCATTGAACGAAACAATTAGGTATCGACGTAATAATAAAATTGCTTCCCTACATGTAACATTTAAGATGCTTGATATCTAATCTATTAGGTTCTTCACCAACACCTATACTTCCCATTAGGTTGTGTTTCCACCAAATATGTGCGAGGTAGCTGGGTAGTGCGAGGATCCGTAGCGAGACTGTGAACGATGTGAGTGTTTCTACCAGAGATGTTCTAGGCTGCCGAGCGGTGCGAGGATGTGTAGCGACGGTGTAAAACAGTGCGCACATGGGTGGTTCGAGGATGTGTAGCGGCGCGTCCGTCCCTAGCAAACATACCTCGCAACACATTCCTCGCACACATACACATCCCTCGCAATACATTACTCGCATACATGCTTCCCTTGTTTTGTATGTACAAAAAACTCGCGCAGCTGACCCGTCTCCACTAGAGCTGCGCTGAGAGAGGCTAGGTAAATGAAGTGATTCTATTGATTCTTAACAAACACATCCCTCGCTAGGTATCGCTGGTGGAAACGCAGCCTTATTGAATTAAAATGTTAAGGTTAGGTTCTGTCAAACTCTAAATCCGAAAACCATCAACATTCACATCTCGACTGAGAAACTGGCCCATAATTTATGTTGCCATAAAACAATACACACCAAGCAGTATTTTATTAAAACTGATTATTTTAGTCACATAAGTTAAAATGTTTCATCCGCTTTCAGTTCGCGGGTTGAACTCGCTTTTAATATAGTGTATTGCATTGCAATTTCATTTAATATCATCTATGAATGAGCGCTACATTGTAAAGGACTGCATTGTCCACCAGACTGTTTATTATATAAGTGCAGTACATCAGCATATACAGGGTGGAATTTTGTAATGCCACCTGAAGGGAAAGTACTCTTAATACTGTAGATAGAAAATTTTACTCAAAGAAAACATTCTTTTATTTTTGAAAAGAAGGAATATTGCATTCAAAGATTTTTGAACTTTCGCTTGTCACACCCGGGCATCGAACCGATTAAAATCTTTGAAATTACATCCTGTACTTTTATTGCATCGATGGTTAGGGTCAATTATAAGGATGAAATCTCTCTAACAAACTTGATAAATTAAATTAAAGGAAAACCATGACATCTTAAATTATTTAAAAAAATGGGAAACTAACTAATTAGTTGCTCGAAATGGGCTCCATTTTCTTGGATACACAAATTTATTCTTCTTACGAATTGTAGTCTTATCTAAATAGTTATTCGCCATTTTAATGGATAAATGACGTCAATGATAATTATTAATTACTCAGATAAGGATACAGATGGATCTTTGAGTAAAAGTGCTTTAACTGGACTCATTGAATTTATAAGTCCAGATTTCATTTCCATTTTCATTTAATTTATCAAGTTTGTTAGAGAGATGTCATCCTTATAATTGACTCTAACGATCGATGCAATACAATTACAGGGTGTAATTTTTTTAGATTTTGGTCGGCTCGATTACCGGGTGTGGCAAGCGAATTTTCGAAAAGCTTTGAATGCCGTTTTCTTTCTTTTCAAAAATAAAGGAATGTTTTCTTTGAGTAAATTTTTCTATCTACAGTATTAAGAGTACTTTCCCTTCAGGTGGCATTACAAAATTCCAGCCTGTATATACGGCGAAGCTTTGTTATGTTTCATGTAACGTATCATCCTTTGAAAGTCGTCGCGTCAGAATAATTGTTTTCCATAATGTGAACTCTGGTGTCTGATGAAATTGTCTGGCGCTATAATTAATGGTGTTGGTGGTATGTCATTATTTTGATATTATTTTAGTATACATACCTACACGTAGCAGGGATAGGATATTGATCTACAAGTAAAATTTCAAAATTTAAAAACCCGACCCATTTATCTTGCGAAAACACCGCGATTCAAACAGAAAAACGCCCATAACTTTTGAACGGCTGAACCGATTTTATTCAAACATAGCTAAGAACACTCTCGACAAAATTACCTTTCAAACAAAAAAAAATTAAATCAAAATCGGTTCATCCGTTTAGGCGCTATGATGACACAGACAGACACACAGATACACAGATACACAGACACACAGATACACAGATACACAGATATACCGACACACAGATACACAGCAACACACGTGAAACTTTTAACACCCCTCTTTTTCCGGCGGGGGTTAAAAATGACTGCAATGAAGGCAAATATGATTATGTTCGATGCAATGCTCAATATAACTTCATTTTTAAGCTGCTGCCCGCAGCTTCGTCCGCATAAAGTTTTTTTTAGGGTTCCGTACCAAATGGGTAAAAACGGGACCCTATTACTAAGACTCCGCGGTCCGTCTGTCTGTCTGTCTGTCACCAGGCTGTATCTCATGAACCGTTCTAGCTAGATAGTTGAAATTTTCACAGATTATGTATTTCTATTGCCGCTATAACAACAAATACTAAAAACATACTAAAATAAATATTTAAGTGGGCCTCCCATACAACAAACGTGATCTTTTTGCCGTTTTTGCGATAATGGTACGGAACCCTTCGTGCACGAGTCCGACTCGCACTTGGCCGGTTTTTTTATCCCGAGGGTGCTTACTACCGGGATGAAAAGTTTTTATGTTTTCCTTATTTATCCGTAAGCCAAGCTTGATCAAAATCCGTTCAGTAAAAACGAACACGAAGTATGGACACTTCTTATTATAATTGCTAAAGTGTGTCTGTATAACAATATTTGTCACAATTCATTTTACTTTTGCAGTTTAGCAGCTGTATTCGTGTTCATAGTGAATGGTTTGCACTGTATTCAGGTATCGCAGTTGTGTTTACGTTCATTTGTAGTAGTTACGTAGTACCTGCGTAGTTCATGCCTTCAGGGTACAGGCTAACAAGTTTCTGTCAATCTGAGCTCAACACTGTGTAACTATGTAGTTGTTGAAATGCTGAGAAAGCTGTTATCACTACTAAGAAAGCGTGCTATTATGCTGTGTAGATAAAGTGTGAAGAGACTTAGCAATGTCTCAAAGCTCTTTGGTGTTAATAGCAATTATTTTTTATTTATTCCCGGTTTTAGTGTAGAAATTATAAGTGAATGTATATTCTGTTTTTGAGATATAAATGTCTTTAACCATAAATTATCGACACGCGCCGTGACGCGATTCTAACATCTAAGTACGTAGTATGTTTAGCACAGACATAAATCTAACTAGATGACGCGATTAAATGTACTTCGCGTGTCAAAAAACGGAATAAAGTTACGATCTGAGATTTTCATTTTGCATTATCGGCACCGGGACGGCAATCCACCGAAATCTAGAAAAATGTCTTTTTATGCCATATTGGGTTGTAAAGAATGTATAGAAAAGTTGGCCGAGGCACTGGAAATTTTTTCTTTTATTGGTAAGTAAATTTGTTTTTAAATTGTTTGTGGATAAGAGGCGTTATAGTGCGCGCACGATAAGTCTGCGCGCGACGGGTGGCGTGCTTAATGTTGCCAGCATAACTGATCTTTTTTCCTTCATTAAATCAATAGTCATTTTTCATTACTCGAAACTTAAAGTAACTTAAGTCAGGCATAATTAATTACTAGATTTTTCTACTTGCATAGAATATAATGAAAAAAGCATCATGAAATTATTTTAAATCTTTTATTGAATACTTAGTAGCACCTACTGTTAAATTTGGTCTAACAGTGGTCTTGCAGTGGCTATACCTTCAATTTTTTTTTAAATTTCTACTTCAACAATTTATGAAGAAGCTGCTGCCACATAACCCTCTTGAGCTATTTGGGTAACGGTGCGTTCAGAAACGCCTAAAACAAAATAACAATGATGCATTATATTATATGATGCTGGTCCTGTCCCGCTGGTATATTTATGTACCACCCAAAAACCAATACTGTCGGGCACCGGTAGTACGAAAATTTAGTATTGTGGCATCCCTAAAAGTTACCTGTCAAATAAGCAACGCGGGCTCTATCTTTGTAAA
This sequence comes from Orthosia gothica, assembly GCA_949775005.1. Taxonomy (NCBI): domain Eukaryota; kingdom Metazoa; phylum Arthropoda; class Insecta; order Lepidoptera; family Noctuidae; genus Orthosia; species Orthosia gothica. The sequence continues at coordinate 27,722,628 of OX459034.1, read as the reverse complement.
ACGGTACCGTAGGGCCGTTATTGACTTGTTCACTTGAAAAAAACATCCCTGCTATCACTTTAAATTACTTTTAGCATAATGATGGCGATTATTTACTTCGGAAACAAATAAAAACACGGAATACAACATACTCTCTTGACACCTGACATAAATGACAAATGATTAGTTCCAATTTTGGCCGCGCGCAGACTTATCTTGCGCGCACTCTATCTATTTAGATTTATGTCTGTGGTGTTTAGCCTTAGCACAAACAAAGCATTGAGCACAAATGAATGTCAAATATTACCTATATGTTGTCAGCCGTTCCGTCGTCATATACCTACTTATATAAAAATCTTAGGGCTACGTATTGAACTAAACCTTTGTTTGCAATTTTAAAAATGGAATATTTTAAGAAAAAATAAGCGCTCAACTACATCAACACCTTTGAATTATAAGCAACTAGCTGACCCCCGTGGCTTCACTCCCATCAAAATTATAGCCTATGTTACTCGGGAGTAATGTAGCTTTCCATAGGTGAAAGAATTTTTTAAATCGGTCCAGTAGTTTCGGAGCCAATTCGGTACAAACAAACAAAAAAATCTTTCCTCTTTATAATATTGGTATAGATTATGAATCCTAATTTCTTTACATTTCTACGTTTTTCAGAAAAATCAATCTTCAAAACAGTTACAAACTTATTGTACAATATTTCCTGTGCGCTCAACTGGGGCTCACAAAGCAGAGCATATCTCGTTCAATACACGTATAGAGTCGATCGGGGATCGCATTGTAGCCTATGAAGTTACGGGGAGGCTGGGGATTTGTAACCTGTCGCCTTATGGGCTGTATCCTTAACCTTATAGATAGAGAGCGTGTTGTTTATGTTATTGGGGTGTTGTTTATCATACTTCAGTAAGACGTTATCAACTGCGATTTAAAACACCATTTGGACACTTTTTACAAGCTTTTATTTACCTTGCAATGTATGGTATGTACCTATGTAAGTGTGTTAGCGTCAAAACTTGCAACTGAATTTTAACGCAGTTATCCTCCACCGATTAAGATGAAATTTCGCAGACACGTTTAGTTTGGATGACAATTCATGGTTAGATATGTGATGTCTTTCTAAATCCAATATGTCGGACGGCCCAAGATGGCGGACTAGTTATTTTTTGTGCACTGCCATGATATGGGTATCAAATGAAAGAGTTTGCTGAGAAGAATAAGCTTGTTTTAATAAAAGCTTTTTTAATGAATTATTTATCAGTAGGTTATCTGGGAGTTAGTTGTAGTCAATAGCCGGCTATGATTGCAGAATGTTGCTGTTTTTTTGTGTAGTCCCATACGCATAATATTTATCCTCTAACCCTCTTACTAATAAACACGGAATAAAGTTATACCAGGAATAACAAAGGTATACCCATACATTTTCATAGGTTTATACCTGGTATAACTTTATTCTGCGTTTATTTGTTAGAGGGTTAAAGTTTTATTAAAATTCAGAAGGAAGCCTTTGATTTATGTATGACCTGATCATCAAGTAACAATAACAAGGAATCAAAAAAGATGAACGTAATGTTTCTTTCATTACTTCCTGCAGTGCTATTCTCTAAGGATACAGCCTTGAGCGCAGTGCTGTGCCAGCGAAGAATCTACAGTTTGGTATTCGCTAAGCCGCAAATAGCGACACTAGCGCTCTAAGCTGTGACGGCCGTGAGTTAGAACTACTCAATGTCGAGCAAGTTGACAGTTCTTCATACATTTTGGTATTCCGTAAGAAAAAACAGCGTCGAAGAGGCTCGCAGCCTGGCTTACAGCCTCGTTTTTATCTGTCAAATCGAAAAGCCACTATTTTTGTGCGTAACGTAATTCTTCTTGGTTTTTAATCTAACTAATATTATAAATGAGAAAGTTTGGATGAGAAGTTTTGTTGGTTTGGATGTGTGTGGGTGGATGTATGTTTGTTACTCAACTACGCCAGAATGAAACTGGATGAAATTATGCATAGAGAATAGAATAGAATATTTTTTATTGTAGGTACACCATAAAAGTTATAAACATTTACAAGGAAAACTTATTAATACGGGTACAAAGACGGAATAGAGATAGATTATAGCTATAAGAACGGCGAAGCGAAGAACGGATGGCTGATGGGGTAGAAAGATTCTGGACGGGCGACCGCGAACCGGACGACGTTGCGTGGGAAGGCCTTCCACGAGGTGGACCGATGACCTTGGTTGTTTGATGAAGGTTGCGGGGATCCGCTAGTTGCGAGACGCACGGGATCGGTCAATGTGGTGACGCTTGGGGGAGGCCTATGTCCAGCAGTGGACGTCTTTCGTCTGATATGATGATGATGATAGCTATAAGATTAACACAAAGGCTACTTTTCTGCCCAATATAGTGTACCCTTGGGATAAGAAAACGCTTTTCGCGTTGTTGAAGCCGCTGGCAGAAGCTAGTAATAAAATATTGTATTAAAATAAGCTATTTCGATTAAATAAAAAAAAAATGGCAGCTTGGTTAAACTGAAGCAACAGTTATTAAAAGAAGCTAAGAAAATTAATGATTTTAACAGAGCTCGACAGGTAAGAGATTTAGCAACGTTGAAAACAACATTTGGGATAGAGACTTTATCCATAGTTACAGGCTTTATCAGAATTTAATAACATATTGGAAAACGACTTGGCTCTTAGCGTACAGGCGTCTTATGTTTCATGTGAATTTATATATTATGTAGCTAGCTGTTGCCCGCAACTACCTCTGCGTAGCATTAGTACTTTGAATAGCCAATTTTTTATATTAGGCAATAAAATTTTAATTCACTTTAAAAACTTCCACTCCCTTAAGGAAGATTTCCATAATAAAAATTATCCTATGAAGGACATAAGACCTACGGTCTCAAACTGTTTCCATACCAAATTTCATTTAAATCAGTTCAGCAGTTTAAGTGTGAAAAGGTATCCGACTGGGTTACTTTCACATTTATTATATTAGTATGAATTGCATAGGTTAATTGGTAGCTACTATAGTTAAAATTATATGTCATAAATATATTTGAGTACATTAAATAATATTTTTTGTGATGATTTGTCTGGCTATATCATCATCATCATATACGCCAAATGACGTCCACTGCTGGACATAGGCATCCACCAAACGTCGCCACATTGACCAGTCGCGTGCATCTTGCATCCAGTGGAACCCCGCAATTAGTAATTAGACATAATATACATAATGACTAATAAAACAATCTCAAAATTATAAAACTCAGATTTATTTAATAAACAATTTTCCAGTAATATAATTTTATTCTATAATATAGACCCTTTTTGTTTCTAATCTGAAGAATCTTTTATAACTATTTAAGTTAGTATAATTTAAGTAATTTACACCACATAGTAGTGATAATTTGCCAGTACTTGCCCTTAAATTTGTATTAAAATTTCTTAACATCTCTCATAATCTAAACTATAATAATATCTATATTTATAATTTAAATTAAAATCATGTTTAAGCCATTCAACTTCCTCTTCTGATGAATGCACATAAATCCTGCAGTGCTCAGGTTTCTCTTGACCACTTGCTTATTTTCTTATACATATCCAATTTCGTCTACTGGTTGCCAATAAGGAGTTGCTGGTTTTCCAAATGCCTCTCTTCAATAGCTAAGCTCCATTTGTGTCTGCCTTTGTGAAGGTTGTTGAGAAATGAACATTGGATTAGATGGCCTTGTACCGTTAGCAAACGCCGCCTACGAGGAGCTGTAAACATAAAAATGCAACAAATTACTATTAGAGGTAAAAATATGTGCAGGATACTATGTAAACCAGCATCACATCTACTCTCTTTCTGAAGGAAAGAAAGAGAGTAGATGTGATGGATGTTTCAGATATTATAGGCAAATACATTATAATATTGCAGGTTAATTGAATTTTTGGCTTCTGTTAAAAAACCCCAACAACTTGGTCCAACCTGGGTATGAAAAATGAGAACACTATTTAATTATCTAGAGCTTCTTACACTGAACCAACAATTAAGCTAAACTTACATAAAGAGGCAATTGAGGCTTCTCTCCTATGAGGCACTGCAGGTGGTCCATCTTGCCTCAGACTGAAATACGATATATAAATAAATTAGTGAAATACAAAAAATATAACATACCTATTAAGACTTTTCTAAAAAACCTCACCAATTGTTTTGTAATCGGCTGGTTTTCCATTGTCATATTGTTCTTATGCCAATATAGCCCTGGTTTACATCCTGCAAATGTATTTCAACACAGTACTATTATATTTTATCTAAAGATAAACATATATTTATTGGACAACAATAATATCGTCACATTTTGCAATACTTACATTTCACACAGTCACAGATGTTAAAATCAATTGCTGTGAAAGCACTTCACAGTTTTTCATCTTGAAAATACTTTAAATAAAAACGAACAACAAATTATTAAATAAAAACCGTCGGTTGCGATTTTGCAAGTTTTGCTGTGTTTGGGTGTCATGTCTGGCAGCGTCACAGCGCGTTGTTTTTACTTACGAAATAGGCAAAGAAATTGTCATTCAGCCTTAAAATGAAATCATAAAAATGCATTATTTAAACTCTCTACAACTAAAAACTATGAAATCGTTTGTAGTTTCACTCTATTACTTAAAATATTTGAAAATAGACCTATACTATACGTTTTAAGTCCATAAAACTCTCAGTCGAGATTTATCGATTTTAATTTAAATAATTTGTTTCAAGCCCTAATTCGTCTACGAAATTGTGACGGGAGATCTCAGGCCTAGAGTTCGTCGACGACCATAACCGCGCTAGAGAATACCATTTGAATCAGCGCTGCACGATCGGTCGATCTCAAGACTGTCTCGCTGTCGAGCTCGTCGACGAGCACAGCCAAGAAACTGTCTCTTAGAGAATAGCATGGCTGAACTTCCGCCAGGTTGTCAGACACTATCAGTTAATAATTCATCAGGCGAGTCTGTGACCCTCGCTCCCCGTGTCTGCGGACAAATTAATAAATTATTGCTATAAGGGACTCGGATGCAATTTCCCGTACAAACCAAGTCGCCGAAGATCCCAGGAGAACAACACGTATGATTTATTCCCCTGCATATGAGTAATATTCTCGTCCGAAGGCTCGTACAAAATGAGGCTTAAATAAGGCAGACATTTTTTTAGCGCAGCGGGAGCAATATCAAATAATTTGTAAATAATGCTAATTTTAAATATGATATTAAAATGGCCACTAATGTTTGGAAAGTGGCCAGATGTTGTTATAACTATGAGGGTTTGAATTGAGTTGAGTGAAATTCTAATTGATTCAAAATTATAATTAGGCACTTCGTTAATTTCATAATGATAGTTGAGGGTAATTGAAAAAGGGGCGCTATGCAAAGTAGGCCAAGTCAAAATTAGAAAACCATGTATTGAGTTGAAATAACATGAGTTTGATTAGCATATTTACTACTGGAACTTTCATAGTTTACCCTTCTAATTCAGTGCATTACTCTGGACTAAATATAAAATTTTTACACCTGCAACAACATACACCACAGGCCAGAAGTGTGTGCTACCAGACAGAAACGCGATGTCGCGTGTTCAGTCGCAGCGTGTATCCACCTGGTTCAGAACCATGTTCCATTTATAATTAGTTTTAAACTGCTCCAACTTATGTGTTTAAAGTCATGTACCTATTAAGTGAATACTGCAAAAAGCATAATATTGTAAAGCCTTGATACCAAGGAATATGTTTGGCTTTTGTTTGTCGTCATGCTCTCTCTAATTTCTCTCTGATGGTGGCACATGTGATGGATCATTCGGTTCCCGTCATGATGGTTGTGCTGAGTGGTGCCGATCCATGCGTCATGTTCGTGAATGGGCGCCATTGCATTTTTTTGGTAAAACTAGAGACAATTCAAAAGTACCTCTAGTTTATTTGAAATAAACTATTTTGGTTTTGTTACTTCTGTTGGGGATTTGTTTTCCTTGGTTCCTTCAGGTCGCATGAAAATATGAACTGAAGATGGTAGAAGACTTGTTGTGCCAACTCCAAATTAATTGCGACAAGGGCAAGAGAATGACGATGAGGCAAGCTTGCCATCACATACCACCACCACCACATCATCGCTTACCATCAGGTGAGATAGTGGACAAACGCGAGACTGTAAAAAAAAAAAAAAATGGTTTCCTTCAGGTTACAAGATAGCATTTATATGCTCTGATTTAGAGAGTTCCTGTTAATTGCCAGGTAAATAAGGTGTAGTAATTAAAACTAAACCTTATTACACTTCTGTCGTCAACTTCAGGTGAAATATATAATGATGTTACCGCGTTCAATTGGCAATTGGTGGCAACGGTAGTGTATGTGAAACTGTTTAATATTAAGATCGTAATGTACCATATACTCAGAAATAAATATATCTTTATCTTTTTATCTGTGCTCCCTTCAAATTATTGTACTAAACTAAGAGAGAATTTTCGCCTCTAAACCTAGATATCAATTAGACGTGCTCTATTAGGTTTGAATGAAAAACCGAGCACAAAATTGTCTTGAAGTTCAGTTGGCAGGAGGTATACAAAGGCAGCAATATACGTAGTAATATTAAACACCGCTTTGATTACGCCACGGGTAATATCCCGCCTGTAATGAGCTCCTCTTTGTGTAATTAGCTACTATGGACGCCACTAGGAGATCCTTTGTGAGGTGCGATCTACCTTTATGAGAGGCTAAATGAACGATATTTTTGGATACCGTGGGATATTCGCGCCTTGTCTTACGATATTATTGTAGTAACAAGTGCCTACTTGTTCTTCTAAATGTGCCTAAATACAACCTAACTCTTTGTACAGATAAGTACTTCTCTTATTAAAAAAATCTTCTCGTGTGATTTTGTAATGTTAATAGTACATGTACGCAGCTCGTGGAGCTGCTAAATGCTAAAATAAAGAGCTAAAAGCTCGTGGAGGAGCTCGTGGCTAAATAATAACAGCCGCACAGGTCGATCTTCAAGGTTACGCAACGCTTGCCGAGTTCGGTCCATGGATAGGTGACCATTTCAACATAGCGAGTTTCCTCCGTGCCTCGGCAAGCACGTTAAGCCGTTGGTCCCCACTGTCATTTGAAGATCTTTTACAGTCGTTACGGGTAGTCAAAAGCCTGAGGTCTGACACCAGCCTTGCCAAGGGGTATCGGGATACGCAGTCAGATAGGCAGTCGCTCCATGTAAAACACTGGTACTCAGCTGAATCCGGTAAGACTGGAAGCCGACCCTAACATAATTGGGAAAAAGGCTAGGCAGATGATTATGAATAGTACATGTACGCAGTACTTAGAACCCTTCAATATTTTTCTTAACGGTTGGTATACTACACCACATAAGCTATCTTATGTGGTGTAGTAGAACGTACGTAAAACTTTTCAGGTAAATATATCTGTCAAGGTTACCTCTATCTACGGGGCGCCGCCGTCGCTTACACTTTGTGCGGTTTGTGCCTCAATGCAACTGTTGGGGTTTGGAACGAAATCATAGCGTGATCTAATATTAATTTTTGTCAAGAGTTGTCACCGCGCTCGATAGATGGCGTTGGCGTCGAATTAGATCGCGCTATGGTTTCGTTACTGCGAAAAGTGTAAGAGATCAGAATTTTATTTTTTTTGTGTGTGAACCTATTGTGAACCTATTGTGTTCTTGGGATATAATATACGCTATTATACCGATATAGTGCTATATTATTTATTCCTCGCCGTAATTGGACCCTTCTTAGTGAAGTATAAAGTACATGGTCCTTCGAACTGGATTGGTCGGGAGTGTGTGTGGTGGTTTCCAGAGGTGGTAGTGTATCACCACCCTTCGCGTCGTTACTGGGCAGTGGATCGCTGTCCAGATCAGCCCCTTCAACGGGCACCAGGTGAGGTGTCCAGGAGTTGGAGGAGGAACCGATTGGAGCCGGGAGCAGCCAGGTGGAGCGTGGACGCAGCCAACCTGGTACCCAGCAGTCGGAGGATCGTCGCGAGGGAGGATTTCGTCGAATAGAGGGCGCCACTTGTATGGTGCAGTGCTGCGCGCTGCGAAGAAGGCGCTTGCGGCTCGTGGTGCAGTACAGCACGCGTGCCGGCTGTGGCTCGGGTGCAGTACAACAATAAAGTGTCAGTGAGTGAAAATAAAAAATCGTGAGTACATTTGAATTATAACTTAGATCAGGAAGTTTAGTGTTTACATCAATCAAGAATCTCAAAAAGTGCGCGTAATTTGGACTTTAAATTTTACATTAACTTTAATGGTTTTTATTAGCTTAGGACTTGTAATTGTTTTATGTGAAAAGCGGTTCTGACGGGGAATCCATGCCCGATTTTAGAACCAAATAAAAGTTGTTCCAAACACTTGGAAAATTTTGGGATTTGTTGGATAACTTTAAACATAAAACAAATCTATTTTTTGTGACTTGTGTTTTGATTGTGTTGATAAAGGTTGTGCCATAGTTGTTGCAAAATGGAGTCGTTCTGTAGTATACAGGAAGATGTTAGTTCTAAAATGATTAAGGCTAGATCAAATTTTAAGAAAGCTCCTAAAGACCGTTTAACTACTTCATATTTAGAGACACGGCTTGAAAATTTGGAACAATTATGGAACGCATTTACTTCTAATCATAAGGAAATATTAAGCACGATAAAAAGGCCTGAATTGGCTAATTCGAGCTATGTTAAAAATAATCTTTATGATGAAGTTGAAGAATTTTATGTGGATTTTAAAAGTGATTTAAAAGAAATGTTATCCGAAAGAAAGTTTACTGATTCGCGTACAGATTCTAATATTTGTTCTAAAACAGAAGGGAACCTCAGTAGAGTAAGGTTGCCTGAAATAAAAATTCCCTCTTTTTCGGGAAAGTATTCGGAGTGGCAAACATTCAAAGATTTATTTGTGGGTTTGGTGCATGAAAACAAATCTTTGGATGATGCACAACGCTTATTTTATTTAAAGGGTCATTTAACAGGGGAAGCTGAACAGTTGTTACGAAATATCAATGTTACATCAGATAACTATAAAATTGCTTGGTCTAAGTTAGAAAAAATGTACAACAATAAAAGGTTTCTGGCAAATAGTATAATGAAAAGATTGTTAAGTCAAAAGACATTATCGTTTGAATCGGCATTGGAAATAAAGCGACTTATTACGACTACTGTTGAATGCTTAGAGTCAATTAGTAATTTAGGGGTAGATGTGTCTTCCTGGGATCTGATTGTGATACACATAATTAGTGGAAAGTTAGATAAAGAGACCAGGAAAGCGTGGGAACTTAATGCGGCTTCAGACGCAAGCGATGAATTACCTACCTTTAAACAGTTTTCGGAATATTTAAATAATCGGTTTAGAGGTCTAGAAAATTTAGATAAGGTCGATAACAAAGACAGACATTCAAACCAAAAAGGGACTCAGTCGTTTCATGTAGTAAAAAAGTCGGTTGCATGTGCGTTTTGCTCGTCAGCCGATCATAAAATTACGTCCTGTTCTAAGTTTGGAAAGGAGTCTAATGACGCTCGGCGTAGTTTTGCTCAGGAACATAATTTGTGCTTTGTTTGCTTATACAATAATCACTCTGCTAAACATTGTAAAAACACTCTCAAGTGCCAGGTGTGTAAACGCCGCCACCATTCTTTGTTACACCCAACAGGTGTTTCTGGGTCTGATATGGGCGAAGGTAGTAATAGGGCTCACGAGGAAACCTCATCGTTGATGAAGGAGGATAATAAAACTAGTAACGTTGAAAGGGCCGCGCAAGCGGAGGGGTCGAGCAAGCCACTGGTTTCCTGTTTATCCACAGGAGGCGGTCGGAAAACCGTCTTATTAACTACTGCTTTGATCGAGGCGAAATCTAAAGACGGCTCGTATCGAATAGTTAGGGCTTTGCTGGACCAAGGATCACAGGGTTCTTTCGTTACAGAATCCGTGGTACAATATTTGGGTTTAAATAAAACTCCATCGCGACAAACAGTGATTGGGGTAGGTGGGGAGAAAAGTGCGACTGCCAAGTCCACTGTAACCCTTAAAATGAGATCTAGAATAGACCCCACGGTCAAGATAACAGTCGATGCTTTCGTCTTGAAGTCGGTCACTGCCCTTCTCCCAGCTACGAAAGTAACTAGGGTAGAATGGGTTGACTTGGCCGAGGATGATTTGGCTGATCCAAAATACGATAGGCCTAATAAAATTGATGTTTTGTTAGGTGCTGAAATTTACAGCCAAGTCATCCAAGAAGGAATCAAACGAAACGTAAGCGGAACTTACTTGGCACAAAATACCACGTTAGGGTGGATATTGTCGGGTACCTTTGAGTTGGATCACTCAAATTATCCAGCACATATTACCGTCATGCATTTAAGTCTTGATCCCGATGAGTTGCTTCGAAAATTTTGGGAGTTAGAGGCAGAACCATCGAGAAAGAAAACGCTAACGGAGGATGAAAATAACTGCGAAAAATTATACGCAGATACAACAGAACGCGACAAAGGTGGCCGGTATATAGTAAGGCTACCATTGCGCGACGGGGACCCGGTCGACAAGGTTGGTGAATCGAAAGTTATTGCTGAAAAAAGATTAAAGTCGTTAGAAAGTAAATTCAAGAAAAACAGTAAATTCAAGGAAGATTATTCGAAGGTTATCCAGGAATACTTACAGCTAAATCACATGAAAAAGGTTTTAGAAAATGACAAGAATAATCCGAAAGCTATTTATTTACCACACCATGCTGTTGTCCGGGAGGATAAAGTAACGTCTAAGGTTCGCGTCGTATTTGATGCCTCCTGTAAGGGATCAAAGGGAGCTTCACTTAATGACTGTATGTTAGTTGGTCCTACATTGCAGGCGGAACTTCGGCATACGATTATGCGATGGAGAACGCACCGAATATGTCTTGTAGCTGACATAATAAAAATGTATCGGCAGGTGTTAGTTCACAAAGAAGACTCAGTACTACAAAGGATCCTCTGGAGAGAAAGTCCTGAAAAGGAAACAGAAGTGTATCAATTAGAAACGGTAACATTCGGCACGGCGTCGGCACCATATCTGGCAGTACGGTCACTTCAACAGGTGGCGTACGATGAGTGCTCAGATCAGCCCGAAATAGCCAAGATTATTCTAAACGATTTCTACATGGACGACGTGATGACAGGATCTGAAAATATAAAAAGCTGTTTTAATATTTACACGGAATTAAGCAAGGTGTTAGACAAGAGAGGTTTTCCATTACAAAAATGGAGGAGTAATAGTCAGCAATTACTGAATAAAATAAGGGATGGGAAAGAAACTACAGAGGAAGAATTAAGGATAAAAATAGATGATGTAACGAAGATTTTAGGACTTACCTGGAACTCGAACAAAGACTTCTTTCAGTATTCTGTAGAACTCCAACCGTTGACTGCACCTGTAACGAAAAGAAAAATTATCTCCGAGATATCACGTCTATTTGACCCTTTGGGTTGGTTGGCACCAAGCATTGTTTTAGCCAAAATATTTATTCAGAAATTATGGTTAGCGGGATTAGAGTGGGACCAAGAAATTCCAAAAAACTTAGTACAAGAATGGATTACTTACCATCATAGTTTGGCCAATTTGGTGAATATTAAAATCCCACGATGGTTGCAACAGGAAAGTACCAATTTGAAGGCTGAATTGCACGGGTTTTCCGACGCTTCGAAATTAGCGTATTCGGCAGTCATATACCTGAGAGTAGTGGATCACAAAGGGGATATTCACATTTCATTAGTCACGTCGAAAACGAAAGTAGCGCCCGTTAGACAAGTGTCTATTCCACGATTAGAACTTTGTGGTGCTACTCTCCTTGCTAAATTAATGGTGGAAGTAGGAGAAGTATTGAACATACCACGTGACAATTGGCATGCATGGACCGATAGTGAGGTGGTGCTAGCTTGGCTCAACGGACACCCAAGTCGCTGGAAAACGTTCGTCGCAAATCGAGTTTCTGAGATTTTAAGTCTGTTAGATACGAAATATTGGTCTCACGTATCAACGAAACATAACCCCGCAGATTGTGCATCTCGCGGAGTTTCCCCAGCTGATCTTGAATCTACGGCTTTATGGTGGAATGGGCCGGATTATCTAAGACAGCTGGTGGTGGAGTATAAAAGACCCAAACACCTTATCACACACTTAGAAGAAGTGAAAGTTCACACGACTTCTTTGGAACGTGAAGGTTTGTTTGAGGTTTCGTCATTATCCCGATTAGTCCGAGTTGTTGCTTATTGTCGGCGATTTTTAAATCTAAGGAGATCAGTAACAATCAGACATAATACACGACATTTATCCAAATTAGAACTTGAAGTTGCTCTAGAAACATGTATCAAAAAATGTCAACAAGAATTTACCGAGGAAATGGAGGATTTAAAGAGTGGTAAAGTAGGAAAAAAGTCCGGTAATTTAAGGTCTTTAAATGCTTTCGTGGATTCAAAAGGAATCATAAGAGTTGGAGGGCGACTTGAGATGTCTCAATTAAGTTATAATAGAGTTCATCCTATATTGTTACCAAAGCAGTCTTTTCTGACAGTTCTATTAGTGGCAGATGCTCACGAAAAGACGATGCATGGTGGTCCGCAACTTATGGTGACATACTTGCGTTCCAAATATTGGATTATTGGTGTCAAGCAATTGGTTAAAAAACATGTTAAAGGATGTATTAAATGCATTCGATATTCGTCTAAAGTTAGAACGCAGTTAATGGGACAACTGCCTTCGGCACGTGTTACACCTAGTAAACCATTTCTATATAGTGGAGTAGATTACGCTGGCCCTATTAACATTCGGGTATCGAAAGGTCGAGGTAATAGGTCCTATAAAGGCTATATAGCATTGTTTATATGCATGGTCACTAGAGCAGTACACTTAGAGGCGGTCAGTGAATTAAGTACTAGAGGTTTCCTGACAGCTTTCAAAAGATTCGTGGCAAGACGTGGTCGATGCAGTGACTTACATAGCGACAATGGGACAAACTTTGTGGGAGCGTCACGCGAGTTACTCTACTTATTTAACGATGAGAAGTCCAACCTCAATCCGGAACTAGCAGAGTACCTCGCTAATAATGGCACAGATTGGCACTTTATCCCGCCCCACGCACCTAATTTTGGTGGCCTATGGGAGGCAGGAATAAAATCGACCAAGTACCACCTTAAAAGGGTTATTGGGAATTCTACACTGACGTACGAAGAGATGGCAACAGTGCTGGCTCAAATTGAGGCTTGCCTCAACTCCAGGCCTTTATCGTATGTCGAGGATCAAGATAAGTGTGTCATTTTAACGCCAGGGCATTTCTTGATCGGAGAACCACCCGTTTTAGCACCAGATTCGAATTACGAAAGGTCCAATGTGAGTACCTTAAAACGCTGGCAGCTTCATCAGAGGATGATGCAGGATTTTTGGCGTCGTTGGTCGCAGGATTATTTAAACCAATTCCTGCAACGCCATAAATGGGCCAATAAAAATCCAGAACCATCAGTTGGGGAGGTCGTGTTAGTAAAGGAAGACGGTTTGCCTCCAGGCAAGTGGTTATTGGGTAAGGTTGAACAGACGCATCCGGGTCCTGACGGAATTACTCGGGTCGTAACCATACGCACACAGGCTTCAGTCTTTAAGAGACCTACCTCTAAATTGTGTGTGTTACCTATTTGCCAGTAATCAGTTAAGTTAAGGTCAAGTTTAAAATTTGTTGTACTTAAGATTTGTTTTATTTATTATTTTTCTTTGTTTATTATAATGTAAAACCAAGGGTATGATATTTGTTCTGATAAACCCTATATTGTGTTAAAACCTACTACCAAGGACGCAAACTTTTATTTAAAGGTTTCCGGTCATGGTCAGGCTTGATATAAGCCGGACGTTTGTCACGGTGGGCGGTAATTAAGGACATGTTGTCAATATGTCCTTGGTGGGCGGTATGTTGGGGTTTGGAACGAAATCATAGCGTGATCTAATATTAATTTTTGTCAAGAGTTGTCACCGCGCTCGATAGATGGCGTTGGCGTCGAATTAGATCGCGCTATGGTTTCGTTACTGCGAAAAGTGTAAGAGATCAGAATTTTATTTTTTTTGTGTGTGAACCTATTGTGAACCTATTGTGTTCTTGGGATATAATATACGCTATTATACCGATATAGTGCTATATTATTTATTCCTCGCCGTAATTGGACCCTTCTTAGTGAAGTATAAAGTACAGCAACGTTATTTTCACGATAGAGAAAAGTTGAAAGCAATGTCCATAGTTTCTAGCTTTGATTTAAACAGTGTTTAGTTTGTGCTTATGCATAGCTTGTTTCACTTTTTAAACGACGATAAAAAAGGGGGGGATTCTCAATTAGATTTTTTTTTTCTTTTCACTGACTGCAGGAGGGTGATGTTTTTTATGTATTACCACGCATAATTTTTTATAGAGTGGTCCGATTTATAAAAAAATATTTCCTTATTCGAATAAAATACCTCAAAGTTAGTCCCATTTAAATTGGAAAAATAATATCCACCCATAATCGTTGAAAAAAAGGATTTATTGATAATTTGCTTACTGAATTTTCAATTGTGAATCGATTCTGTTGAAATTAAATAAACTAAAAATCGAAAAAAAAATCTTCTTCAAAAAAACATTACCGACGAAAAAACAAAAAAAAATAACTTTTAGTGTAGCATTTTGAGGCGGCCAACCAAGATCAATCTAGCTACAATCATTCCACGCTTTAGGTAATTAATTTGCATGTTTGCTTGATTGGCGCAAACTCAAAATTCTAGACTAAAAGATTTCGGAATAAAGTTCCTTATCACGCGTTGCGAAAGGGGGCTAGACGGAAAAAATTAAGACCAAAAATTGTAACGACACGTTTTGCTGTAGTTGTAAGCCGTGCGGCGTGCGCGAAAAAAACAAAAAAATAATAACAATAATGAATCCTGACAGTGTTTCAAAAATATCCATTATATTTTTGCTTTTATTTATTTCAATAACGAATCAACTAAAACTTCGATCCATCCGGGTGTCCCTTGACACCTCTCAAGTTTTTTTTTGCTTTACAGTTCGTTATTTCGTCGAATGTCGCCGAATTTCTGCCGAAGGGGGTAATGTGTATATCAGTCTATGTATGTATGTTTGTATGTATGTATGTTTGTTCCTATATGGCGTTCCAGAGACCAAACGTGTTGGCCGATTTTCATGATTCGTACGTCAATCGATTCGTCCTAACCCTGCTAGTGTCACTGGCTACATTAAAATTGGTCAATAGAAAATGGCAGATTTTGGGCGCCATATTGTGGGGGACCAAATTTTTTTTTTCTTCCAAACCCGTCGTGTGGGGTATCTGTTGGGGTTATATGTTTAAAAGTACCTAATTCGAAAAAAAACTAACTAAAAAGTTAATTAAAACACTAATTACTACCATATCACTATGGGTCGATAGTGTGCAAGTAATTGCTGCAAATTCTTGGCATTCTAGGGACTGTTTCTACGTTGCAAAGGTACGGTATTTGCAGTTAGTTGGTATCACCATTATATAAACTTATCTAAAAAGGTATAACATTTTAAACAAAATCCTTTTTAACAAAAAAAGTTAAATCAAAAAGTCAAAAAACCCGACTGCTTCAAAAGCGAACCAAAAAGACGTAAACAAGGAGACAATCATGCTGTGCAGTCGGAGGATACATATTCGCGGGCTGGCTGCAAAATCTGGTGTATCCTCCGCCTGTACAGCACGTTTGTCTCCTTGTTTACATCTTTTTAGTTCGCTTTTCGCAAGCAGTCGGGTTTTTTGACTTTTTGATTTAACTTTTTATGTAGTAATTAGTATATCACATACATACTTCTTTTGCTTCACACACATTCATACATCTAGTCATACACACACGCCGGTTATGGGTACTGCGCACTTGGCCTTTCTGAAGAACATCACCTACAAGTTCTATGTATGTCTTTCTAGGGCGTCCCCTCCCGGCGTTTCCATTCACCTTCTGCCTTGTAAATACATTTCGTTAGTCGCCTTTCATTCATCCTCTCAACATGGCCAAACCATCTTAACATACTCTTTTCGTCTCTACATATCTATGTGAATAATTTATATACATGTGTGTAGTTACTATGTGTCATGTACATTTTCTGGGGATTACTGCATCATATTAGTAGAATAAGTAATCAAGAGAAAATATCTCTTCAAGCATGACTTTACAGATCTACTGCTGTATTGTTATGTACAAGTGATAAGCCATAATTGTTTATAATTTTGTACATCATTGATATTAATAGCTACCAGCTGGTGTTGATAAGGATAAAAAATAATGATAAAATTACAGTAGCTATTTCTGGTTTATCCTTGCCAACATAATCTCTATTGTATTACAATGATCTCGGGAACGATAAGAAAGATTGCTGTAGCATTGAAGTAGGTAATTATACCTCCTGATTAGGATTTCGTGAGTATTTTTTTATTGTATCATACAGATACCTACTGTAATCTTACATTGTATTCAGTTCATAGGGTAATATAAAGTGAATTCTTGATTGTTGAGCAAAATAGTCTAAGATAGTTTTTAAATTGGTCTAAAAACCTACGTATTGTCTGATTTTTAATTTCGTAGAATAAACTGTCATTTGGGGGTGTTGCCATTTTATCGTTACATAAACATAGTGTCGTATCCTGTGGAAAATGGAACTGTTTCACGGCAAAAAAATTACATTTGTTAAAAAACTAGCAGCCTCTACTTAATTTCTACTCGTTCGTTTATGTCAGACTTCATTCTATCGATCGCTTTTTTATTGTAGATTTCTTATTTATTACAATAATAGTTCATGTATGTTCATGTGTATTAATACTGTTATATTTAATTATATTACGTTTGCATTCATAAAATATTAATTTACAGCAATTCATCATCATTATTTTATCCGAGAGACGTCAACTGCTGGACATAGGCCTCCCCCAGGCGTCGCAACATTGACCGATCCCGTGCGTCTCGCATCCAGCGCCTTCCCGCAACCTTAACCAGGTCATCGGTCCACCTAGTGGGAGGCCTTCCAACGTATCGTCTTCTGGTTCGCGGTCGCCATTCCAGAACTTTTCGGCCCCTCGGCCATCCGTCTGCGAGCCATTTGCCCTGCCCACTGCCACTTCAGTTTGGCAATTCTTCGGGCTATGTCGGTAACTTTGGTTCTCTCTTTTACGAAGTTGGACCTACCCAACTGGACTTTTTGTCCCAGGTAGACATAATCGTCTACGACTTCGAGTGTTCAGTCTCCGATCTTGATAGGAGTGGGTGTTACATGGGCATTCACCATGAACTTGGTTTTGTCCATATTCAATTTAAGACCCACTCTTTCGGAAGCTCTACTGAGGTCAACGAGCATTTTACTGAGGCTCTCCATGGCACCATGATCACTATGTCGTCGGCAAACCGAAGTGATGTACTCACCATTACGTTAATGCCGAGCCCCCTCCAGTCCAGAACCTTGAAGACATCCTCCAGCGCAGCAGTTTCAGAGAAATGACGTCTCCCTGTCTCACGCCGCGCTGGAGAAAGATTGGTTTCGAGATCTGATCCTGAAGACGGACTGACACGGTGGCGTTTTTGTACAAACACTTCAACACCTCAATGTACCGTAGTCGATCTGGCACTGTTGGAGAGACTGCAGTACAGCCCAAGTCTCGATCGAAGCGAAGGCTTTCTCGTAGTCCACAAACGTTAAACAGAGAGGCAGGTTATACTCTTCGTTCTTCTATATAACCTGCCAGCTTATGTATGTGGTCTACGGTGTTAAAGCCTTGTCGGGTTTTTTTGTTGAAGTTTTGAATGTCGTAGAATAAAAGATATATAACGTAAAGTTGAAGTAAAAGTTGTTGTTTATGATGTTAGTAATACAGCCTTGCAAGGTTGTTAGTGTTTTACCATTAACCCTGTATCGAATGAAAGACACTATTCCTTTTGCTCGGCGAAATCATGATGGCGTTGACACATTTTAGTACGGCCCTTAACGGAGCAGAAGTATTCTTTATTATGCATTGCCACGACCACAGATAATAAAATACTAGCATACAGATGTCTCATCCCATACAAAGAAACCCTACCAACGTAACTAGCGTTTTTCGTTTGATTAAACTGATTATTTTTCTAAGAACATCAATCGCGTTCGGTTCCGTTCCACGGATATAGATGGTGTTAGCAGCGACTTGAAAGTTACTCGGTTCGTCAACACTTTTTTTTGATATACAGCGACGATTTGTTTTCTAGGATTTTTCTGCACGTTTTTACAGTGACATTTTAACAAAATGTGTTCCGAACAAATTTAAAAAAATCGGTCGGATGATTCAGAAATTTAAAACCGCGCCATCTATTGGAATCAATTTTAAATGATCGATTCAAATAATCTTTGAAATGTGAATTGCTGCCAAGCCCACTATTTTGTGTGCTTAGGAGAGTTAATTAAACTAGAACATACATTGTTTTATGATCGTCTCTAGAAAATCTTAATATTTCACAAGACTCAATAACAAATCGAAGCTTATCACGCCATCTAGTGCAATTTATTTGAACCAAACTTTCTTTCTTCAGTTCATGCGCTATAAACAACAAAGGCATACCAAAGTTTTACAGCAGAAACAACTGCAAGCCAACTTAACAAAAATAAAGTTAACTGGGTAACAAATAAAATAATACTTTTATGCTCGAGTGCCTTGCTCGTGGTTTGTTATCAGACGTCTGGAGCGGCGCATAACGACGAACCAAAGACAATGTTCCCCTTTGTATTCCACTCCACATGTACTCGAAATAACAAGGGCTCTATTTTCAATTCCTCCACCATGTTCTCAACCGGCTCTGTGGTTAGGGTGAACCCTTGAAATGCATAAAGACTTTTTGCAAACGCGAGCGAATTCTCCTTTTGTTTTCCTCACGTAAGTATAAGCGGAATAAATTCCAAATTGAATATTGAGATTTCATTTGAAATTTAAACACGTAGCGAACGGTTTGTAATGTGCGTCTGATGGAAATCCGGTCCCTGGTATCAATTTCCTGAAATCGTACTAACTGAATGTGTACATTAAAATCTGAATTCGAATAAGCTTGATTGTGTAACTTATTCCGATTTCGAAAAGAGTAAGTACCTACACAGGTAGGTAGAATCACAGAGCATGAATACGCTTCAGGGGCGTTACTGGCGTAACTGCCTGATCCGCGATTTTAAAACCAAAACACTCGATGTTAAGACGGTACCCAGATATGAGCATTCCTATTGGTCTAGCGGCACTGGTGGCGCATGAATTACAGTAGTGAATACGCCCAGATTTTAGAATAAAATCTTTATAAAATCGAATATTGGTCTTTTGAAAAAAAAAAAATCTACAAAAATGTTCGTTATTAAATTGTCTATCCATTAGTGTTTGTACAAAAAATAATTAATGAACACTTTACGAGGAGATGCATCATATCAATAATTATTTCTCAATTTTATGTTTTTTGGAAGAAGATTAGTGAAATATATACAACATTTAAAAAAAAAAACTAAATCTACCATTTTAGAATCAATATTATGTAGAAATTTGATGTATTTTTCTTAATTGATATTTCTTTTTAAATAACGAGTAGATAGCTCCTAAAAACAGCACAAGAAACGGCTTGCGCGGCTTTTTGCTCGGGGTACCGCCTTAAAAGGTGGGTTACATTAAAATAAACAAACTTCAATTCGTAAGTATGACCCGTATGACAAAGATAAGAAGTAATTTAAATTATTTAATCATAATTTTTCAACTCCAACCAATAGTTCTCGAGATTAGCGCGTTCAAACGAATAAACTCTTCAGATTTATAATATTAGTATAGATAAACGCACTTACGATACAGGAGAAATTCCTACATGGGGCAAAGTATAACAAAATAAAAGTAAAAGTGTTACCTACCTACTAAGGTCAAGTAAATCAAGTAGGTAAATGCTTTATATTTTTATAACAGCACCTACATTGAGTTAGCACCACATGCACCTACTTACAATGTTAATTATTAAATCACAGCAAAGTCAAAACAGCACAAACTAACTTGGTTATTCTACTATATATCCATAGTTAAATTATAAATAGCGGCGATATCAGCGTCAGATATGAGCGTTTTATGTAAAGGTAATGGATAAGCGTTTAGTTGAATCTTTTGACAAATTGCACCATCGTCGGTGGCGTCATAAAACAAAGCAGCGAATCGCGGCGCTTACAACAATCGTCAAGTTAACGAGCGAGGTGAATGCTGTGCTGATGCCACGGAGTATAGAGCACACCAGATGGCGCACGGTTGGCACAGTGGTTGAGCGATTGACTACTGCGCTGCGTGTCGTGGGTTCGATTCCCGCAACGAACAAATATTTGTATGGCCTACAGATAGTTGTTCCGGCTCTGGGTGTTTGTGTAGGTGAGCTTATATGTTTGTAAACGCACCCACGATACAGGAAGAAATTCCCAGTGTGGGGCAACGTTTTCAAAAAAGAAAAAAAAAGAGGCCATAGACAACTGACATTCTATCATCGAAAGCTTGACGATAGCGATAGGTAAAATGACAAAAATGGATAGAAATGACACATTTTGGCATCTCAACCGTTGCCATCACTGATGTCGAATGACACTTGTCTAGAGCAAACTAGGACAGTCATAATTCTATGCCGAGCACAGTCTTGAATCAAATCAAACATCGGATACTTTTATCTCTGTCTGATTTTTTTCTTTCCTCAAGCATACATATTAAGAAGGCTTGGCAATTATGTCAAATTAAAATTAAGCGCACACTAGAACTGTAGCGTGCTGTAATGTAACGCGTATCAGTACAAAATGTTTTAAGAATATTTTCGTATTGTGTGTTGATACGGGAATGTTCGTCCTAATCGTCGTTAGCCTTCGTGAGTAAATAGTTTACTTCTAGACAAACTTGCTACGTTGTCGATCACAATTTCAGACTATCAGGTGAGGTTTTTTTTTAATTTTATGTTATAGAGTAGCAAACAATCTGGCGCTCCACTTAATAGTAAGATTGTTTATTTATTTATTGAAATTAAAATTTCATTCACAAAGGTACAATGTTGGACCTAATGCCTTAGGCATTCTCTACCAGTCAACCAAGGGTGGTGAAGAGACAACAGGTGAATTTTTTAAAACGTCGAAAGTCAAAATTGAAATAATAAGTTGCTTAAAATACACATACTATACTATATATTAATATTTAACATAATAGATACCAATATAATTATGTATATTTATAAAGTCATTAAAATAGGAATATGTCCATTTTCCCCGCTGAAGATGAAACCGCAATTTCAGCTTGAACACATAACGTCTGGTCGGATATCGGCTGGATAGACATCAAACACGAGCCAAACAATAATAATAAAACAAGAGTTGCGTACGACATTTCAGTTGCCTCAGTGCGCCTTCTGGTTCCTTCTATATTCTGAGAGCATCGTCTAACACCTAGCGGTTTCATCACGACAGATTCATTAGATATTCCACTGCAGCGACTGCTCTAACGTTCCGTTTACACGATTATATTAGCGGTAGTAAAACGAGAAATGGTGATTGGATTTATCTGGAAGAATATACAGAATATAATACAGGTATTGCTATTGTACGTTACTGTATTGTTAGAGTAAGAAGTAAAGTTATTGAGGTTTTCGTTCACATTCATGATAAAGATTGCACTTACTTGATATAAGGAAAGCTTGAAGGGAAATGCAAGAAAGTTGAGTTTTAAGAATTCATACCTTAATTACGAGTTAACTAATGTTGAATGAAGAACCTTCGATTACAGTACAATAACTCCATCCACACATTAAAACTTCACGTAAGACGATGAGCGGCTAAAGCTCTCCCTTTTTTATTCCCAGATGAGCGAAGAATTCTTATTAAGAGAAGAAAACTACCAACGACCCAGTTAAATCAGCTGTAATTCTTCCGGAGAATGTTCGCCAAGCTTAAACAACGTTTATAAATAATAGAGAGGACGTGTCTTAACTTGTAACTACATTGTGTCGGCTCGTCGGCGATGTTCGGCGGGTGTGGCCGTGTGCTCGCCCCGGCAGAAAAGAAAAGAGCTCTAACAACCACGCACGTCTACAACATAGACATCCTCTTTATAACTATAATTTTCCTCCACTGCATGCTAAATGGTACTCGCGGTAACTACCCGTAAACAAAAGTAAAGAAAGCTATTGCCTTCTATAATAAGTTTGCACAACTTTATGAGCCATAAGAATTATTGTACGGGCTTACACAAAGCCAGCAATGGCAGAATATTGTACGCACACACGTGAAAGCGTTATTACCGTTCTTATACAAATACCTCCCGGCAATAATGTTTCTGGCATTCATAAACTTCCACAATTATAGCCGACATTCAGCAAAAGTAGATTAAGTGTCGAAAAACGATGAAAACTGGTGAAATTTGTCGAATCTTTACGATTTCTGTAATTGGGCCCATTGTGCGAGTGAATTTCCAGCGACCTTCTCGCATTGAGTGGAGAACTTTAAAGTAATAAACTTGTTCTTTGGATGAATTGCCTTATTCAGAAGTTAATCAGAAGAGAGTGAGCCGGCATCGACGTCGGCGACCGAGAGAGGTCGCCACTCGCCGTATTAAGTTATTATGTGACGTCAGCGTCGTTACCCGGACTACCGACGTACGACAGCGGACAGCCGGTGATATTAATGCACGCTCAAATAGCCAATTACCGCCGGTAAACATGGCATTGTAAAACTCCCGACACATTCCGCCAGTAAACAATAACAACCATTAACTTTACTGTTATTTGTTTGGTCTTGCGACTTGAACGACTTGTGTGTTTCGATAAATATTTTTGATTGTTTATGCATTGAATTTCGATTCTTACTCCCGTTTTCTGAATTTAGAAATAGTTTACATATAAGCTCTATTTATACAATTGTTTTAGAAATTAGATTACTGCACCTAATGTACTTACTTTTTAATAAATTATTCTTATTTTGCGTATTTCAGAAAAATCTAACTTGAAAACAGTTACAAACTTATTGTACAATATTTCCTGTGCGCTCAACTGGGGCTCACAAAGCAGAGCATATCTCGTTCAATACACGTATAGAGTCGATCGGGGATCACATTGTAGCCTATGAGGTTACGGGGAGGCTGGGGATTTGTAACCTGTCGCCTTATGGGCTGTATCCTTAACCTTATAGATAGGGAGCGTATTGTTTATGTTATTGGGGCGTTGTTTATCATACTTCAGTAAGACGTTATCAACTGCGATTTAAAACTATATTTGAAATTTGGACACATTTTTATACGTAGGTTATCTAGGAGTTAGTTGAAGTCAATAGCCGGCTATGATTGCAGAATGTTGCTGCTTTTTTGTGCAAATATAAATATGCAATGTAAATATTATGCGTATGGGAACGCATAATATTTATTCTCCTAAAGTTCCTACTTAAATTCAGAAGGAAGCCTTTGATCTATGTATGACCTGATCATCAAGTAACAAAAACAAGGAATCAACAAAGATGAACGTAATGTTTCTTTCATTACTTCCTGAACTTCCGCCAGGTTGTCAGACACTATCAGTTAATAATTCATCAGGCGAGTCTGTGACCCTCGCTCCCCGTGTCTGCGGACAAATTAACAAATTATTGCTATAAGGGACTCGGATGCAATTTCCCGTACAAACCAAGTCGCCGAAGATCCCAGGAGAACAACACGTATGATTTATTCCCCTGCATATGAGTAATATTCTCGTCCGAAGGCTCGTACAAAATGAGGCAGACATTTTGTTAGCGCAACGGGAGCAATATCAAATAATTTGTTAATAATGCAAATTTTTAATATGATATTAAAATGGCCACTAATGTTTGGAAAGTGGCCAGCTGTTGTTATAACTATGAGGGTTTGAATTGAGTTGAGTGAAATTCTAATTGATTCAAAATTATAATAAGGCACTTCGTTAATTTTATAATGATAGTTGAGGGTAATTGAAAAAGGGGCGCTATGCAAAGTAGGCCAAGTCAAAATTAGAAAACCATGTATTGAGTTGAAATAACATGAGTTTGATTAGCATATTTACTACTGGAACTTTCATAGTTTACCCTTCTAACTCAGTGCATTACTCTGGACTAAATATACATTTTTTACACCTGCAACAACATACACCACAGGCCAGAAGTGTGTGCTACCAGACAGAAACGCGATGTCGCGTGTTCAGTCGCAGCGTGTATCCACCTGGTTCAGAACCATGTTCCATTTATAATTAGTTTTAAACTGCTCCAACTTATGTGTTTAAAGTCATGTACCTATTAAGTGAATACTGCAAAAAGCATAATATTGTAAAGCCTTGTTTCCAAGGAATATGTTTGGCTTTTGTTTGTAGTCATGCTCTCTCTAATTTCTCTCTGATGGTGGCACATGTGTTGGATCATTCGGTTCCCTTCATGATGGTTGTGCTGAGTGGTGCCGAACCATGCGTCATGTTCGTGAATGGGCGCCATTGCATTTTTTTTGGTAAAACTAGAGACAATTCAAAAGTACCTCTAAGGTTTATTTGAAATAAACTATTTTGATTTTGATTTTGTTACTTCTGTTAGGGATTTGTTTTCCTTGGTTCCTTCAGGTTGCATGAAAATATGAACTGAAGATGGTAGAAGGCTTGTTGTGCCAACTCCAAATTAATTGCGACAAGGGCAAGAGAATGTCGATGAGGCAAGCTTGCTACATCGTAGACCACATCATCGCTTACCATCAGGTGAGATAGTGGTCAAACGCGAGACTACAAAAATAAATAAAAATTAAGTGGTTTCTTCAGCTTACAAGGTTGCATTTATAAGCTCTGATTTAGGGAGCTCCTGTTAATTGCCAGTTAAATAAGGTGTAATAATTAAAACTAAACCATAATACACTTCTGTCGTCAACTTCAGGTGAAAAATATAATGATGTTACCGCGTTCAATTGGCATCTGTGCTCTCTTCAGATTATTATACCAAACTGAGAGAGAATTTTCGCCTCTAAACCTAGATATCAAATTAGACGTGCTCTATTAGGTTTGAATGAAAAACCGAGCACAAAATTGTCTTGAAGTTCAGTTGGTAGGAGGTATACAAAGGCAGCAATATACGTAGTAAAATTAAACACCGCTTTGATTACGCCACGGGTAATAGCCCGTCTGTAATGAGCTCCTCTTTGTGTAATTAGCTACTATGGACGCCACTAGGAGATCCTTTGTGAGGTGCGATCTACCTTTATGAGAGGCTAAATGAACGATATTTTTGGATACCGTGGGATATTCGCGCCTTGTCTTACGATATTATTGTAGTAACAAGTGCCTACTTGTTCTTCTAAATGTGCCAACATACAACCTAACTCTTGTACAGATCTACTCTTATCAAAAAATCTTCTCGTGTGATTTTAATGTTAATAGTACATGTACGCAGTACATACAACCCTTCAATATTTTCCTTAACGGTTGGTATACTACACCACATAAGCTATCTTATGTGGTGTAGTAGAACGTACGGAAAACTTTTCAGGTAAGTATATCTGTGAAGGTTACCTCTATCTACGGGGCGCCGCCGTCGCTTACACTTTGTGCGGTTTGTGCCTCTATGCAACGTTATTTTCACGATAGAGAAAAGTTGAAAGCAATGTCCATAGTTTCCAGCTTTGATTTAAACAGTGTTTAATTTGTCCGTATGCTACTGCGCACTTGGCCTTTCTGAAGTACATCACCTACAAGTTTGTGGATTGTTTAGCATCCCCCGAAAAACCATAAAAACGTATTTTATCAGAGCAAGATTGCGCCTCACCTCCAACCTATAGTACCCAACCATCCCTATTACAAAGAAAGTTGGGTACATAAGCGGGTAAAACGGATAGACGCCAAATTGCCTCATGTATAAGTACCGTGTAAATTTGTTCTGCATCTTTTCCACCATCTGAGAATATTCTCTATTTTTTTTCTATTCTGAGTTCTATGTATGTCTTTCTAGGGCGTCCCCTCCCGGCGTTTCCATTCAAGTCTGCCTTGTAAATACATTTCGTTAGTCGCCTTTCATTCATCCTCTCAACATGGCCAAACCATCTTAACATACTCTTTTCGTCTCTACATATCTTCGAGTATGTGAATAATTTATGTACATGTGTGTAGTTACTATGTGTCATGTATATTTTCTGGGGATTACTACATCATATTAGTAGAATAAGTAATCAAGAGAAAATATATCTTCAGGCATGACTTTACAGATCTACTGCTGTATTGTTATGTAAAAATGATAAACCATAATTGTTTATAATTTTGTACATCATTGATATTAATAGCTACCAGCTGGTGTTGATAAGGATAAAAAATAATGATAAAATTACAGTAGTTATTTAAGGTTTATCCTTGCCAACATAATCTTTATTTTATTACAATGATCTCGGGAACGATAAGAAAGATTGCTGTAGCATTGAAGTAGGTAATTATGTACCCATACCTCCTAATGAGGATTTCGTGAGTATTTTTTTCTTGTATCATACAGATACCTACTGTAATCTTACATTGTATTCAGTTCCTAGGGTAATATAAAGTGAATTCTTGATTGTTGAGCAAAATAGTCTAAGATAGTTTTTAAATTGGTCTAAAAACCCACGTATTGTCTGATTTTTAATTTCGTAGACTAAACTGAAATTGGGGGGTTACCATTTTATCGTTACATAAAAATAATGTTGTATCCTGTGTGATCGAAAGTTGATCGAAAATGGAACTGTTTCACGGCAAAAAAAATACATTTGTTAAAAAACTAGCGGCCTCTACTTAATTTCTACTCGTTTATGTCGGACTTCATTCTATCGATCACTTTATTATTGTAGATTTCTTACATCTTACGGCTTCGTCACATTGACCGATCCCGTGCGTCTCGCATCCAGCGCCTAGCCAACGTATCGTCTTCTGGTTCGCGGTCGCCATTCCAGAACTTTTCGGCCCATCGGCCATCCGTCTGCGAGCCATTTGCCCTGCCCACTGCCACTTCAGTTTGGCAATTCTTCGGGCTATGTCGGTAACTTTGGTTCTCTCTTTTTCGAAGTTGGATCTACCCAACTGGACTTTTTGTCCCAGGTAGACATAATCGTCTCCACTTCGAGTGTTCAGTCTCCGATCTTGATAGGAGTGGGTGTTACATGGGCATTCACCATGAACTTGGTTTTGTCCATATCCATTTTAAGACCCACTCTTTCGGAAGCTCTACTGAGGTCATCGAAAATTTTACTGAGGCTCTCCATGGCACCGTGATCACTATGTCGTCGGCAAACCGAAGTGATGTACTCACCATTAACGTTAATGCCGAGCCCCCTTCAGTCCAGAACCTTGAAGACATCCTCCAGCGCAGCAGTTTCGGAGAAATAACGTCTCCCTGTCTCACGCCGCGCTGGAGAAAGATTGGTTTATCCTGAAGACGGACTGACATGGTGGCGTTTTTGTACAAACACTTCAACACCTCAATGTACCGGTAGTCGATCTGGCACCGTTGGAGAGACTGTAGTATAGCCCAAGTCTCGATCGAATCGAAGGCTTTCTCGTAGTCCACAAACGCTAAACAGAGAGGCAGGTTATACTCTTCGTTCTTCTATATAACCTGCCGCAGCGTATGTATGTGGTCTACGGTGTTAAAGCCTTGTCGGGTTTTTTTGTTGAAGTTTTGAATGTCGTAGAATAAAAGTTATATAACGTAAAGTTGAAGTAAAAGTTGTTGTTTTATGATGTTAGTAATACAGCCTTGCAAGGTTGTTAGTGTTTTACCAATAACCCTGTATCGAATGAAAGACACTATTCCTTTTGTTCGGCGAAATCATGATGGGGTTGACACATTTTAGTACGGCCCTTAACGGAGCAGAAGTATTCTTTATTATGCATTGCCACGACCACAGATAATAAAATACTAGCATACAGATGTGTCATCCCATACAAAGAAACCGTACCAACGTAACTAGCGTTTTTCGTTTGATTAAACTGATTATTTTTCTAAGAACATCAATCGCGTTCGGTTCCGTTCCACGGATATAGATGGTGTTAGCAGCGACTTGAAAGTTAAAACCGCGCCATCTATTGGAAACAATTTTAAATGATCGATTCAAATAATCTTTGAAATGTGAATTAAGAGTCAATATTTTGTGTGCTTAGGAGAGTTAATTAAACAAAACATACATTTTTATGATCGTCTCTAGAAAATCTTAATATTTCACAAAACTCAATAACAAATCGAAGCTTATCACGCCATCTAGTGCAATTAATTTGAACCAAATTTTCTTTCTTCGCGTTGGGTGCCCGTGCCACGACATAGTTCATGCGATATTATCAACCAAGGCATACCAAAGATTTACAACAGAAACAACTGCAAGCCAACTTAACAAAAATAAAGTTAACTGGGTAACAAATAAAATAATACTCTTATGCTCGAGTGCCTTGCTCGTGGTTTGTTATCAGACGTCTGGAGCGGCGCATAACGACGAACCAAAGACAATGTTCCCCTTTGTATTCCACTCCACATGTACTCGAAATAACAAGGGCTCTATTTTCAATTCCTCCACCATGTTCTCAACCGGCTCCGTGGTTAGGGTGAACCCTTGAAATGCATAAAGACTTTTTGCAAACGCGAGCGATTTCTCCTTTTCTGTTTTCCTCACGTAAGTATAAGCGGAATAAATTCCAAATTGAATATTGAGATTTCATTTGAAATTTAAACACGTAGCGAACGGTTTGTAATGTGCGTCTGATGGAAATCCGGTCCCTGGTATCAATTTCCTGAAATCGTACTAACTGAATGTGTACATTAAAATCTGAATTCGAATAAGCTTGATTGTGTAACTTATTCCGATTTCAAAAAGAGTAAGTACCTACACAGGTAGGTAGAATCACAGAGCATGAATACGCTTCAGGGGCGTTACTGGCGTAACTGCCTGATCCGCGATTTTAAAACAAAAACACTCGATGTTAAAAGGTGGTGTACGCCCACCCTAACATACGTCACGCAAGGCCGCTGTAGTGTTAAGGGTATGACAGTACATGAAAGTATATGATAAGTCTTAGTAGGTCCTTTAGACCTACTAAGACCTTACAGCCTAACAGTCCCTACGACCCTAAGACCTATAAGCCCTATAGCCCTAACCTACCATATACCTAGTGTGTGATAAATAAATATATAGATAGGTTCAGGATGTCTGCACCATGCGACCTTAGATTACAGACGGATAGTGGGCAGGATTTCCAGGTTCGGGAAGGGTACAATCACTGCCAGTCCAGCAGACTCACAGGACTGATCAGAGATGGCTAAAGGTGTCTTGGCCACAGTGAGGGGTAAGGAGACAAGAATATAAATTCAAATCTGATTTATTTACAATATTGTACAGCTTAAATACTATGTTGTCTTCATACATATTAATGTACATATTAGTATGTGTCCTATGCGTGTAAGATGCAACCAAACAGTATTTTATCTGGGCCGCGCGTCAGCCGGGCCGAGTGCTGAGTTAGTGTCCAAAGGTAACATTGAACAGGTGGGTTTCATTAAAATAAACAAAGTTCCATTCGTAAGTACTTATGACCCGTATGACATAGATAAGAGTAATTTAAATTATTTAATCAATTCACGGTTGGCGCAGTGGTTGAGGAGCGATTGACTGCTGCGCTGCGTGTCACGGCCCACGGGTTCGTTCCCGCACGGAACAAATATTTGTATGATCTACAGATAATTGTTCCGGTTCTGGGTGTTTGTGTATGTGAGTTTATATGTTTACTAGCTGTCCCACGCGGCTTCGCTCCCGTCTACTGGCTACCTACCTGCCCATCTACTCTAGCCTACATACATGTTTGTTGCGTAACTTAAACCTTTTACGCAGCGCACGCAACGGAAGCTCTCAAAAAGGAATATTTTTTTCTACTGCTACATTTTTCATTTATGCTCCGCTCCTATTGGTCGTAGCGTGATGTTATAAAGCCTATAACCTTCCTCGATAAATGGGCTATCCAACACAAAAATTATTTTTCAATTCCAACCAATAGTTCTCGAGATTAGCGCGTTCAAACAAACAAACTCTTCAGTTTTATAATATTAGCATAGATAAACGCACTTACGATACAGGAGAAATTCCTATATGCGGCAAAGTCATCATCTGCCTAGCCTTTTCCCAACTATGTTGGGGTCGGCTTTCAGTCTAACCGGATTCAGCTGAGTACCAGTGTTTTACATGGAGCGACTGCCTATCTCAACCTCCACAACCCAGTAACTGGGTAACACGGTACCCCTTGGCTAGACTGGTGTCAGCGTTGTGTTGCGTCTGTGTCGTGTCCTTAAATGGGACAAAGTATAACAAAATAAAAGTAAAAGTGTTACCTACCTACTAAGGTCAAGTATAAATCAAGTAGGTAAATGCTTTATATTTTTATAACAGCACCTACATTGAGTTAGCACCACATGCACCAACTTACAATCTTAATTATTAAATCACAGCAAAGTCAAAACAGCACAAACTAACTTGTTTATTCTACTATTTATCCATAGTTAAATTATAAATAGCGGCGATATCAGCGTCAGGTATGAGCGTTTTATGTAAAGGTAATGGATAAGCGTTTAGTTGAATCTTTTGACAAATTGCACCATCGTCGGTGACGTCATAAAACAAAGCAGCGAATCGCGGCGCTTACAACAATCGTCAAGTTAACGAGCGAGGTGAATGCTGTGCTGATGCCACAGAGTATAGAGCACGACAGAGGCCATAGACAACTGACATTCTATCATCGAAAGCTTGGCGATAGGGAGAGGTAAAATGACAAAAATGTATAGAAATGTCAAACACTATCGAAATGTCACGTGATCAATCCCATACATTTTGGCATTTTTAACCCCCGCTGGAAAAAGAGGGGTGTTATAAGTTTCACGTGTGTTGCTGTGTATCTATGTATCTGTGTGTCTGTCTGTGGCATCATAGCGCCTAAACGCATGAACCGATTTTGATTTAGTTTTTTTTTATTTGAAAGGTCATTTTGTCAAGAGTGTTCTTAGCTATGTTTGAATAAAATTGGTTCAGCCGTTCAAAGTTATGGCCATTTTACTGTTTGAATGGGGATGTTTTCGCAGGATAAATGTATAGGGGGTTTTTTAAATTTTAGTTGTAACCTTTGCCATCGCTGATGTCGAATGACACTTGTCTAGAGCAAACTAGAACAGTCATAATTCCATGTCAAGCACAGTCTTCAATCAAATCAAACATCGGATACTTTTATATATATTAAGAAGGCTTGGCAATTATGTTAAATTTAAATTAAGCGCACCCTAGAACTGTAAAAAAAAAATTCGCATTATCTGTTGATACGGGTAAGTTCACTCTAATCTGCGTTAGCCTTCATGAGCAAATAGTTTACTTCTAGACAAACTTGCTACGTTGTCGGTGATCAGGTGACGTTTTTTTCTTTTATGTTATAGAGTGGCAAACAATACCAACAGGTGAATTGTTTAAAACGTCGAAAGTAAAAATTAATAGAATAAGTTGCAGTTGTAGTAAAGAAAATCAGTTATCGATATGACCCTGCCCCCCGCTGAAGATAAAACCGCAATTTTCACTTATCGGATATCGGCTGGATAGTCATCAAACACGAGCCAAACAATAATAATAAAAAATAACAAGTGTTGCGTACGACGTTTCAGTTGCCTCAGTGTGCCTTCTGGTTCCTTCTATATTCTGAGAGCATCGTCTAACACCTAGCGGTTTCATCACGACAGATTCATTAGATATTCCACTGCAGCGACTGCTCTAACGTTCCGTTTACACGATTATATTAGCGGTAGTAAAACGAGAAATGGTGATTGGATTTATCTGGAGGAATATACAGAATATAATACAGGTATTGCTATTGTACATAACTGTATTGTTAGAGTAAGAAATAAGTTATTGAGGTTTTCGTTAACCGAATAATTCGAAGACATACCAGTGCCTACCTTCCTCATTCATGATAAAGATTGCACTTACTTGATATAGGGAAAGCTTGAAGTAAAATGCAAGAAAGTTGAGTTTTAAGAATTCATACCTTAATTACGAGTTAACTAATGTTGAATGAAGACCCTTCAATTACAGTACAATAACTCCATCCACACATTAAAACTTCACGTAAGACGATGAGCGGCTAATAAGATCTCCTATTTTTATTCCCAGATGAGCGAAGAATTCTTATTAAGAGAAGAAAACTACCAACGACCCAGTTAAATCAGCTGTAATTCTTCCGGAGAATGTTCGCCAAGCTTAAACAACGTTTATAAATAATAGAGAATACGTGTCTTAACTTGTAACTACATTGTGTCGGCTCGTCGGCGATGTTCGGCGGGTGTGGCCGTGTGCTCGCCCCGGCAGAAAAGAAAAGAGCTCTAACAACCACGCACGTCTACAACATAGACATCCTCTTTATAACTATAATTTTCCTCCACTGCATGCTAAATGGTACTCGCGGTAACTACCCGTAAACAAAAGTATACAAAGCTATTGCCTTCTATAATAAGTTTGCACAACTTTATGAGCCATAAGAATTATTGTACGGGCTTATACAAAGCCAGCAATGGCAGAATATTGTACGCACACACGTGAAAGCGTTATTACCGTTCTTATACAAATACCTCCCGGCAATAATGTTTCTGGCATTCATAAACTTCCACAATTATAGCCGACATTCAGCAAAAGTAGATTAAGTGTCGAAAAACGATGAAAACTGGTGAAATTTGTCGAATCTTTACGATTTCTGTAATTGGGCCCATTGTGCGAGTGACTTTCCAGCGACCTTCTCGCATTGAGCGAAGAACTTTAAAGTAATAAACTTGTTCTTTGGATGAATTGCCTTATTCAGAAGTTAATCACAAGAGAGTGAGCCGGCATCGACGTCGGCGACCGAGAGAGGTCGCCACTCGCCGTATTAAGTTATTATGTGACGTCAGCGTCGTTACCCGGACTACCGACGTACGACAGCGGACAGCCGGTGATATTAATGCACGCTCAAATAGCCAATTACCGCCGGTAAACATGGCATTGTAAAACTCCCGACACATTCCCCCAGTAAACAATAACACCCATTAACTTTACTGTTATTTGTTTGGTCTTGCGACTTGAACGACTTGTGTGTTTCGATAAATATTTTTGATTGTTTATGCATTGAATTTCGATTCTTACTCCCGTTTTCTGAATTAAGTAAGTATTTGAAGTTCTAATATATATCTGTCAAACTTTACTTCAGCCTGAAAGCCTGTCCAACTTTCTCATTTAAGGTATTTATTGATAACGGTGAATATTTATCGAGTTTAACGCATTCTTAACTCAAAACACTTAAATCAGAACCAACAAAAAATTATGGAATCATAGCTCACTAGCTATTGGTTAGTGAGATATGCTAATGGAGATTGGAGACCTACAAGTATCATCATCGACCAGCATGCTTACCAGTGGTATCCAAGTATCGTCTTGCTGACTTATCCGCAGCAAATTTCATCAGCATACCTTCGCCATAATTACAACCATTAATA
This sequence comes from Orthosia gothica, assembly GCA_949775005.1. Taxonomy (NCBI): domain Eukaryota; kingdom Metazoa; phylum Arthropoda; class Insecta; order Lepidoptera; family Noctuidae; genus Orthosia; species Orthosia gothica. Next base: position 27,689,085 of record OX459034.1, on the reverse strand, counting down.
TATTGGGTATCAACACAACATAATTAGCCAACAATCAGTTACAAAGTTTTATTAGTAGACTAAATAAAAAAACTGGCCAAGTGCGAGTCGGACTCGCGCACGAAGGGTTCCGTACCATTATCGCAAAAAACACCAAAAAAATCACGTTTGTTGTATGGGAGCCCCACTTAAATATTTATTTTATGAGATTTGTAATAGAATGTCGTAACAAACATATTTTTGTGCGCTTAAATTGCAAACGCTGGCTAAACCTTACGAGATAGATCAAAATATTGTATTAAGGAATTGTACATATTATAAAGATCGATAAAAAAGTTACCATTGGTACATGTTTATCTCATAAGGATAACCCACAGTAACCATTTTTATCTTACACATGTTACAATAAAAATATGGGTTATTTGCCAAGCAATATTAAACAATACAGTATTATTTCTTATCCAATTAAATACATTCGATACGTTGTGCATTTCATGTTGATCAAAATTGCCCATAACAGCATATCATTAAAATGAATATCGAGTTATCGCAAAATAAAAACTAACGCGCGCAAAAATAAATACAAGCGGGCGGGCCTCACACCAATGATATGATCCTCCGAAAGAAAAAACGTGGTGGGTATAATATCTATGCTCTACTACCCGTGCGAAGCCGGGGCATGTCGCTAGTTAGATGTAAATGTCAAAGTTTAGAACTGTTTTGATGTTACATCGTGTAATATCAGAATAGGTAACTAGTTTGGGCTGGTATGTAGTAAAAGTTATTTATGAAAACCTTATAAATATACGTAATATTAAAGAGCATCCAGTGTAACTTTTTTTTTTTAAATTAAATACTCAGAAACTATCTCTTATTTTTAACCGACTTCAAAAAAGAAGGAGGTTCTAAATTGGTCTCATTTTTTTTGTTATAAGCAGTTTGTTTGTTGTACAGAATAAACTGACGCATTTCCATACATAGAATGTTGGAACCTTTTAAATAAGTGGAAGCATAGGTTTAGCGTATTTAAATTGTATGTCGTTAAACACATTTTCTTTTTTTTTTTTTCTTTCACTACAGCATCTCCCACAATGGGCACGAGTTACAGCTATTCCATATTGTATTAATTTTCTTCGAATAACGGTCTAACTTGACTTATAGACATTGTTGTTTTTATACCTATTATAAACAAAGGGAAAGTTCCATAGATCAATGTTTGCAGAACAAACACACATCCCCAACTGTTTTTATAAATAACGAGAGTGGAAGATATATCAGTTTGTCGCATAAAAATACAGTTGATATTTATTCATTATTTTCTGATATAACTTTTGTATTTATAGATATAGGAGGGCAAATCAATTGTTTCATTTCCTTTGCTAAGATCGTCACGTTCATTATTCCCTTTACTTTTTTTTAAGGTAAGTAGGTATGACGTAGGTAGTTTAATTAATGATTTGTAAGACTTTAAAGATACGCCTTATATTTTTATTGTATGTGACTTACAGTTAAGAAAGTAACAAAGGATTGTTAAGGCTTTAATAAAATTAAGTCTATTAGTCCGTTGGTTGGTTGGTAGGTGAAAAGATAATTAAGATATTATAGTTAGGTACATCGACTGAAGGAACGACAAAAAAATAGGACAAGCGTGAGTCAGAATCGCGCACGAGGGGTTCCGTACCTTTATCGCAAAAAAAACGGCAAAAAATCACGATTATTGTATAAGAGGCCCACTTAAATATTTATTTTATTCTGTTTTTAGTATTTGTTGTTATAGCGGCTACAGAAATAGGTACATCACCTGTGAAAATTTCAACTGTCTAGCTATCACGGTTCATGAGATACAGCCTGGTGACAGACAGACAGACAGACAGACGGACGGACAGACGGACCGCGGAGTCTTAGTAATAGGGTCCCGTTTTTACCCTTAAAAAAGATAATATTCTTATCTATTATATTTTAGGTGCCTATAAATACACTCGTAGTTAGTAAAATTATTATTATGTGAGATAATATTAGTCCAAGATAATTAAACTGTCACGCTACGGACAAATTGAGCTCTCATTGTGGTTTGGCTAGCCACTGTTAGGTATCCTGTTCTGCCAATTGACCGGAATAAACATGATTATAAGTGCAATCATAAAAAAACCGGCCAAGTGCGAGTCGGACTCGCGCACGAAGGGTTCCGTACCATTACCGCTAAAAACGGCAAAAAAACCACGTTTTTTGTATGGGAGCCCCCCTTAAATATTTAATTTATTCTATTTTTAGTATTTGTTGTTATAGCGGCAACAGAAATACATAATCAGTGAAAATTTCTACAGTCTAGCTGTTACGGTTCATGAGATACAGCCTGGTGACATACAGACAGACAGACAGACAGACAGACAGACAGACGGACCGCGGAGTCTTAGTAATAGGTTCCCGTTTTTACCCTTTGGGTACGGAACCCTAAAAAACCATCGATTCCTTACGTTAAATAGTTTGGTTCCTGTATTACTTCAAATTGCTTTCAACCCCTCTTGCAAAACATTTTAAAGTCTTACTGGAAACTTGGTCTACCAACCGTAAATCAAATTATTGGAACCCAGGACTTTTAGTTAAGTGACCACACCCTAACCGCTGCTCTATCATAGTTCAAAGATATTGCTGAAAGGAAGGCGTCTCCTTTTCAAGGAAAACACTACTAACTAACAATTTTATATCTTGTTTTTCCTGTAAAGAGCCGTTTACTCTGAAACTATTAAAAACTGAAGCTGATGTTGTAATCAGATCTACTCAGATTCTAAATAGGGATTAAGATATTATTTATAGGTATAGAATAGATAAACCTTACTTAGTTGCAGAATTTACGGCAGATTGAATAGATATTTCTGAACGAGATTTATAGTATGGCGACTAAATAAACTGTAATACAAATTCGCGAACTGGCTGATCCCCTGATCCTCCGGCTGCACAACATGATTTTTCTTGTGTACAGCTTTTTAGTTCGCTTCTAAGAATTTACAAATTTTATATATTTTTTCTTCGATTTTTTTTTAAACATATAAGTGATATATATATTTGTAATTAAAACCCCTCATTTTGATACCCCACTCGAAGTTTACGGAAAAAAAAAAAATTGGGGCTCGCATTATATTTTTTTATTTATCTATAGGCTCGCGTTTGACCACTATCTCGCCTGATGGTTAGTGATGATGTGGTCGACAGTGAAGCACGCTTGCCTAGAAGTAACCAATTCACCCTTGACTTAAAGACCCCAAGGTTGTAGCTATCAGGAAACAAAGACTCCGGCAAGGAATTCCACTCCTTAGCTGTGCATACAATGAAAGTATTCGCAAAACGCTTTGTACGTATGGGTGGGATGCAAAAGCCGCCATGTTTGTTTTTTTTTTAACTTCACCTATGTAAGAACACTTGAGTGTTCAAGACGTATCTAAGATAAGATAAGATAAGATAAGATAAGATATTTTTATTTTGTAAAACATGAGTACAGTATAAAGGTCTTATATTAATATGAGTTGGCTACATGTTTTGCCATTTATGGCGTACAAAATTAGTTACAAACAGAGCAAAGAATAAAAAAAAAAATACACACACTATCAAAAAAAATTAGATTGAAATTACAATGTCAAAAATTTTAATTCAATAAAAAATTACTATGTCAAAATTTAATATAAACTGAAATTACAATGTCAAAATTTTAATTCAATTAAAAATAAAAAATCACTATGTCACAATTTTAATTCAATTAAAAATCACTATGTCAAAATTTTAATTTATTTGAGTGGTTTTTAGTTTGAGTAGTTAAGACAAGCAGAAAAAACAAAAACACAGAATTTTACAAAAGCGAAACATCGTTTAAAAATTCATCAACACTGTAATAGCACTTCTCTAGTAATATCCCCTGAAGGGACTTTTTAAATTTGCTTAGAGGCATACATTTAATAATATCAGGTATTTTATTATAGATATCTGGAGCAATACCAAAGAAACTCTTTTTCAATAGAGCAGTTTTACACTTGTATTGACATAACAGATTCTCATATTGGGCACGAATTGGGGTTCTCTTAACTGCTGCAAATTTTTTAAATAATTGTTGATTTGTTTTTACAAATAATGCAGTTTCCAATACATACAAAGATGGAAAAGTCAGTATTTTTAATTTTCTAAAGTAAGGATCTTTTCTAACGATGTCTTAATTATATAAATCCGTCTAGCGGTTTGACAGATATGAGGTAATAAAGAATATTACATACAAACAAACATACAAAAAACCCTTTCCTTGCAGTCGGGTAATAATTTACTTACGTAGGTGTTTTTTTCGTTAGTACCTAATGTAAATGATTATTCAGAAGTCCTGAATAAAATACATAAGACAATGTGTAAATATTTCCGTCTGACCTCTATCTTCGCTTGTTATCTTGATTTGTAGTCCACTAGGGGCACTTGATATAAAAATAACAGGCACTATCCCTTATATATGTTATCCTGGTAGTGAGCTCAAATGGTCTGTCCCGTGCTTTATAACGACACACACGTGGATCTCATGTGGGGATAAAACTGAAGGTTTTTTAACGTTGACGATAACAACGACACAACCGCTATACTTACGTTCGGAAGTTTCCTTGGAATAGTTGTTGCTAGGCAGGATTCAACATATTACCTACACACATTTCTTAACTAAATTTTTCCTTTGCGTGTATATAGGTAATACTAAGAATGAATGGTACTAAGAATTAATGTTGGTAAATAAGTAATGGAAGAGTATCATTATGATACAGCCTGTAAGTTTTCAGGTAGACACGGAATGACGGCTAAAGTAGACGTGAATGTCGTTGTTCAATTATTTATTTAATATAGGCTCGCGCTTGACCACTATCTCACCTGATGCTAAGTGATGATGTGGTCGACGGTGAAGTACGCTTGCCAAGAAGTAACCTATTCACTCTTGACTTAAAGACCCCTAGTTTGTAGCTATTGAGAAACACAGATTCCGGCAGGGAATTCCACTCCTAAGCTGTACGCATAATAAAAGTATTCTCAAAACATTTAGTGCGTATGGGTGGGATGTCAAATTATAAATTGAACAGAAATTCAACAGGATGGAAAATCAATCAATACAAAGGACTTGGCATGTCTGCAAGACAAAGACTTCAACTGCTGCCAACATCGACAGAGGCAAAGAATGATGGAGCAAAAACGCCTTGGAATTTTGCACCTACTTATAGACCCCGTCACGAGAAGCAATAAATTTTGTAAATAAAGAACTTCTACCAAGTCACGTAGCGAAAATTCAATCAACAACAAATGATCCCAAATTCATCAACTCAAAGTAACATACGTGTAATACGAAACTAACGAGGAATTTCACTTGGTCGGGTTATATTTTAGCGGTATAGAGCGCTGTCGTCTAATGTTTCGTGGTACTGGATCGCGTCTGTGTTCCCTGTTAGAAAACCCTTTATCAAAGCGAAGTAATCGTGCACCATGGAAAATGATGTAAGGTAAATAGTCCTGATGGCTCTAGATGGTGATTTTCGAAATGCCAAAATGTAAGCGATTGATCATGTGACGATTCGATAGTGTTTGGCAATCCCATACATTTTTGACATTTTACTTGTTGCTAGAATGTCACTTGTCTATATAATTTCCTCTGTACTTTATTTAGGTACTAATTATGCCAAGGGAACATATTCCCGGAATAAAAAGTATCCTATGTGCTATTCCAGACTATAATCTATCTCTTTGTCAAATTTCATCCGGGTCCGTTGAGTAGTTTTTGCGTGAGAGAGTTATAAACATACAAACACACTTACATACTCACAAACTTTCGCCCTTATAATACTAGTAGGAAGTAGGATAGGATAGGAACATGTTATTTTTCAGCTCGTTACAACCTACGAACAGCTCGATTTAAGTTATGTTTTCTCTTAGCTAACACAATTTAAATTGACCTCCATGAGCGAACTTTGAATACCTAGTCCTTCAGCCTCCAGGACATGGTAGTTATATAGTGATAGCGTGAGATAGTGTCAAAACATTTATAAGGACCTCAAATAAGTGTTGGAACACTAGTGTGGACAAAATAAAACTAGTGAATTTGTATTATATTCATATTTATAGTAATGCTTTATTTTTTTTATTCTCTTTTTGTTTAAGAAATTGACTCGCACACTGTTCCGTTGTTGTTGAATTAGGTAATTTACCTATGTTTGCTATATTTGTAAGTATGTGAGAACCATGTTCCTATGTATCAAATGAAGGAATTTACCTGTTAGTGCTTGTAATACTTTATACCTATACGTAGTATAGTAGTACTGGGTGCATCGTCCTCACGTATATGAATTTATGTATGTATGTAAAGGTTGTAAAACCCTTTATTTTTAAAGAGTAAGTATGGAGTTTCTTGTCCGTTCTTCTCCATGACAAGCAACTTTTCCGAATGGACGGTACAATCAATTATTATTAACTAGAAATTTATATTTTTGACGTTCAAAAGTGCCGCATAATGCCTAGTTGAAATAAAGAATATTTGTCTCTGTCTTGTCTTTAATTCGAATGCGGAATTGGAGCGAACACACTACGTCAAACCAGCAAATCAAAGCTCGCTGGAAAAACATCGTGTAAACGCTACCTCCACTGGCCCAATATTCCCAAAACTTACCGCAACGCATAGATAAAAGCAAGGTGCAAGTGTCCGTTGCTAACTTGGCAATTTATTGCATCACTTGCATATGTAATCAGTGTTAGGTTTGTTACAGCCGGCTCTGTGGAATATGCAAAGCTTAATCCAGTGAATGCGTGTCGGGGTATAACGTACAACGTACAGTGACGGGGAAAGCGGATAAATGTGCGCCCAGAATTTAGTAGTTGCTTAGAACACTTCATTTGTGGAGTCTACTGCAGTATTGTGTTACTTTGTTTCTTTGTGTGGCTTTGTTGATGGGATTTATATGTTGAGTAGTGTTTTGAGGTTTTTAAGAAATGGAATTCAATAGGTACGTTGGTGACTTGGTGCTGTGAGACAAATAATCCTCTGAAAAACGCCAATATATTTATTGATACTACGAAATCATTAAAAAAAACCGGCCAAGTGCGATTCTGACTCGCCCACAGAGGGTTCCGTACAAACAGCTACATTCACCAAATGAAATAGGTAACATGACTAACGTTCATAAACAATGAAAGCACTGAAGTTGCTCTAACGAAGGGACAAAATTAACTTAGCCGTTCGAAAACTGTCGTCCCCATACATAAATATACATTTTTTTTATTTTTCCAAGTAAATTTTATAAGTTGGTCGACTATTACTCGTAAATTTGTAAAGCCTTCTTAGCTGTGATAGTTGTCTTTTTAATTTCGTTCGAAATTTTTCACACATCCAAAAGCAACCATTTAGCTGGGAGGGGGGAGGAGGGGGAGACACTTGACTGTAAGAAAAAATTGACATTTCAAGCTTAATTTTACGCAAACGGATCCCTGAATCTAAAAATGGTTTTCTCAGACCCGTAATATTTTTGAATAGCCTATCTAACGTTATCCCTCACCAAGGGATAGACTAGAAAATAAAAACATCCCCACTTTACGTGTACAGGAGGAACCCTAAAAACATTTTTTTTCTTTGTTTTATTTTACCACTTTGTCGGCGTGATTAGTAATATGTATATCCATGCCAAATTATAGCTTAGTAGTACTAAGAGTCTCGGAGCTAACCTGCGGACGTAAAGACGGACGGACAGACGGACATGGCGAAACTATAAGGGTTCCTTGTTGACTACGGCACCCTTAAAATGAAGCAATAGATGATACCAATCGTTTATGAAAGAGTGTAAAAAATCCCTAATAAGTTGGCTAAAAAGCAAGTCAGAACACACACCCACACGACATAGTTTTGCATTATTTTAATTGAATTTTAAGTCATTTTTATTTTAAGTAAGTTTTTCTTTCTCGTTTGTTACAAACCTTGTTCATTTTCACTTTCTAAGTTATGAAGAGCGGGGCCTCCTAGCACAGGTATTGGTTACACTAGTCGAAAATTCTTCTATACAAACATAGTCTAGAGATTACTCCACTGTTTGACGAAGTACGTTCAAAATTAAAAATAGTATCAATTTGTCTCATCTTTATCTAGTCCTGTATGGAAACAAAAATGTAAAAGAATAATATATTTGAAAGTTATGTGCGTCGAAAGTTCCTTATTTCAACACTAATTTTAACGCATCATTGGGCGGCAATAAATACCATAAGAAAAAGGAAAATTGCAAAACGGCCTCAATTGTGATTTTTTGTGTTCTGCTGTGTCTTTTGTGTGCACTGAATAAATGATTTATCTATCTATCTATCTACAGAGATAGATTAGTAATTCAACAATGCAAATAATGTTATTTTATAAATATACATTTAGTTGTTTTTCATGATATCTAGACTCCCAAAGGTCTGTTTATAAAATTTCGCGCGCTTGTTTTCATCCTAAATCATCATCCATTTCGATACAAATTAGCAAAAGTGCTAATTTGTACGCGAACTAGCTTCTTACTGCTCATCACAGCATCTATTTCTTTTGCACGTGTTGTCGGATAAGATAGCACGCATTTTAACCCCGCGCACAAAATAGTTCGTGCCGTCGACTAGTTCAAATATAAAAGGAGACCACTGCGTAAGAATAATTGTAGATGTAATGTGATAGTGAAATAAAAGTTTTATTTAAATGTGGCATTTGAAAAAACCGAAAAAGAAAACTCAATGAATTGTGTTATAAAGCAAAAAGAAGACGAAGTCGCAACAGAGATATAGTTATTTCAGAAAAAAAAACAAATTTTTACTTACATATTCTTTCTTTCTTCATCACAATAAAACGGTCTGCTAAATCCTGAAATAAAAATAGCCTCTTTGACAAACCCGTCCTAAACAAAGCTTAATTTAATAAAGTCTTCATTAATTAAGAATTTCGTCTTCCGAAGCGTAATAACATGTCATACAGGGATCCTTAATCTAGATTAATACAAATACAAACAATGGCTAGGGATTGTTAACGTCTGCCGAAGAGGTAAGCACCGAAACATACCCAATATTCTTAATGAAACTAATACATAATCGTGTTTTGTATTAGACTTTATACCTAATATTTGTTGTTATTTTATCAAAGGATTATTATGCAAACATTAGGTACTTATTTGCAAAATAGGACAAGGAAAATTAGAAAATGGAATCGACTATGTTTGATTTAAGAGTGAAAATAGCTGCTGCTCCATATATGGGAATGACGACCTAATCAAAACTTCTTGGCCTACAGAAACACAAGCGCAAGTTCGATCTTGCATGGAGTACCTACTGTTCTCTGAGACGGATCTGCCAAATATCAGCTTGATGGACTAGAATCGATTGAAAAACGGCCCAAGAGTCGCAAGGTAATGAAGCACTCGTTGAGTCAAAGCTTCAGAGCCTTGAATATCGTCGTCTAGTTGACAGCTTGTCGGTTTTTATCGGTTGCATTTTGGGGAGTGTGCGGTGGAATTTCATGATCGAATACCACCCAGCCCGTTTCATCTTCGGACTACAAGACGTACGGTGATGCGCCATCGGTACATGGTGGAAATCCCGCTCATGCGCAGTAAACGCTTTGGAAATAGGTACTTCCATTATGCGTACATCTAAGGAGTGGAATTCCCTGCCCGATTCCTGCCCTGTCGAGTCTATGTAACCCGATAGCTACAACCTCGGGGTCTTTAAGGCAAGAGTGAATAGGATATTTCCAGACAAGCGTACTACACCGTCGACCACATCATCGCTTACCATCAGGTCAGATTTTTGATTTTTGGGGGCCGAGTCACCCACGTCCGTAGGAGTGTACCCTTTGATTCCCTACACGTGGTCCCCGGGTGGTGCAAATCAGGTGACACTTACTGGTGTTAGGCTTCGGCCGAAGGCTTGTGACCACCCATCGGGCAAAGACGTACCGCCAAGCGGCCTAGCCGTGTTCCGGTACGATGCTCGGTGTAGCCACTAGAGGAGTTGGGTCGAGATAGCTGTTCCACTGCAGGCTGACTAGTTCTGACGCGCGCTGTTTGGGACGTATCGGGAGACTGGTCGCGGAGGGTAGCGGGATCCGAGGCACGGTGCACCGCTGGCCGACCGCAGGTAGTTGGGGGCCCAAGTAGTGTGCCAGCCACACATGAAAGGCTGCCCCGCTAACTGTCGAAAAATCCCGGAATGCACCATCGTGCTGGTTGGCGACCAGATGGGGAGGGCCCGATGGACATTCCGGGGGGGCTCGGGCGTCCCCGCAGTCTCCAGACTAGTGCCCCAATGATGGCGTCCTTTCAGTGCGTGTCTGTAGGTTAGCAGCGTGGAACCTCGTCTCACTTCCATCTCCTCTCCTCCCTTCACTCACACACAATCATGGCAAGGAAACAAAATACTGGAGTTCAACAGCGGCTGCACCCCCTCCCCCACAAAGTGCACCTCACCAACATTAGAGGTCTGCACTCAAATCTCTCTGCAGTCCACTACCACCTGGAGGCTGAGAAACCAGCGCTGTTTTTCCTTTAGTGTTACTGGGGGACTTTAATGCCCACCACCAGGAGTGGCTCTTCCCATACCAGTGCACTGACCATGCTGGACGGGAGATGCGTAAGCTTTCGCTTGCACTAAACCTTACCCAGCTGGTCCAGGGAGCAACAAGGGTGCCGGATGTTGATTCGCACACGGCCAATTGCTTGGACCTTCTGCTGACAACAGATCCAGACCGATACTCTGTGTCAATAACTTCACCGTTGGGTAGTTCCGACCACTGTCTGGTGAAGTCTGTGTCCGTCTACTCCCCGCCCGATCCCAGCCCAAGAGGCACCCGGCGGGTTTGGCGGTACAGGTCAGCAGATTGGGATGACATGCGATCTTTCTTTGCATGCTATCCTTGGCAGCCTACTTGCTTTTCTTCGGCTGATTCTTCGTCGTGCGCGGACGCCGTGACGGATGTGTTGCGTCAGGGAATGGAGTACTACATTCCGTTTTCTGATGTGACAATGTCCAGCGTTGACCGGCCATGGTTTGGCGCCGAATGTTATCGCGCCGACGCGCTTAAGCATGAGGCGTACCTGGCATGGGTCGACGCTCGATCGCGCAAAGCGGGTGACGTGGGTCAGAAGAAGAAGGCCTTCAACAGGGCTGCCAAGTCCTGCAAGTCGGTGTTGCGAAGGGCTCGTTTCGACCACATTGGCCGAATAGAGACCAAACTTGCTTCTTACCCAGCAGGTAGTAAAGCGTTTTGGTCCCTGGCTAAGTCGGTCGAGTCGAACTTCTGCCGTCCCTCACTACCACCACTGCTGAAACCCGACGGGTCGTTGGCCCACTCCGCTGAGGAGAAGGCAAATTTATTTGCATCTCTTTTTGCGGAATCTTCGCGTCTGAATCCTGGTGATTCGCGGCCCCCTCCTTCTCCTGTTGGATGCGAGACGTGTAAGTCGGACATTCGCATCCATCAAAAGGACGTTCGTAGGGTGCTGCGTAACCTCGACGTGAACAAGGCTAGCGGCCCTGACGGAATACCAGCAATAGTTCTTAGAACCTGTGCGCCTGAACTGTCTCCGATCTTGACTCGTCTATTCCGCCTTTCATATGAGACTGGAAAAGTGCCGAATGCTTGGAAGCAAGCCAACGTACAGCCTGTGCCCAAGAAGGGCAGTCGAGCTGACCCGGCCAACTACAGACCCATCTCTGTAACGTCCATACTCTGTAAGAGTATGGACGTACGAGCGTGTACTTAACAAAAAGCTCCTGGCATACCTAGAAGCTAATGATATCCTTAGTGACCGTCAATACGGCTTCCGCCGAAATCGGTCTACTGGGGATCTTCTAGCGTATGCCATTCACATATGGAGTGAGGCCATCGAGAGACACGGGGAAGCGCTTGCCGTCTCCCTCGACATCTCGAAGGCTTTCGATAGGGTCTGGCACGAAAGCCTCATTGGTAAGCTTCCTTCATTCGGTTTGCCCGGTGGTCTGTGTGATTGGATTGCAGACTTCCTGAGAGATCGGTCCATTCGAGTGGTTATCGATGACTGCTCTTCGGACCAATTGGATATTAATGCCGGGGTCCCTCAGGGGTCAGTGCTCTCAGCAACGTTGTTCTTGTTGCACATTAATAATCTGCTAAAACCTTTGGGTATGCTGATGACAGCACTGTTGCTGAGAGATACTTGTCCAACGCACGGGCTACCGGGCCGCAGATCCGGTCTCTCCGTGAGGCCATGGTGGAGCGTTTGAACCTGTCCTTGCAGGCAGTCTCCGAATGGGGCGATGCCAATCTGGTCAAGTTTAATGCTGCTAAAACCCAGGCGTGTCTTTTTTCCGCTAAAAGGAGCCAATTCTACCCGGCTCCTACTTTCCGTGGTGTAACCGTGCCGATAACGGACCATCTTGAGCTTCTTGGTGTTTCGTTGACATCGACTCTCAATTTTGGCCCATACATTGAGGGAAAGGCTCAGCTGGCGGCCAAAAAGTTGGGGATCCTTTCGAAGGTGAGACGGTATTTCACGCCGGAACAGCTGCTCAACTTGTATCAAGCGCAAGTTCGATCATGCATGGAGTACTGTTCTCATCTCTGGGACGGATCTGCCAAATACCAGCTTGATGCACTTGAATCGATCGAAAAGCGGGCCAAGAGACTCATCGGCAATGAGGCACTGGTCAAGTCAAAGCTCCAAAGCCTTGAACATCGTCGCCGAGTTGCCAGCTTGTCGGTTTTTTATCGGTTGCATTTCGGGGAGTGTGCGATGGAATTGCATGATCTGATTCCGCCCAGCCCGTTCCATCATCGGACTACCAGACGTACGGCGATGCGTCATCGGTACATGGTGGATATCCCACCCATACGCATAAAACGTTTTGGGGACACTTTCATTATGCGTACAGCTAAGGAGTGGAATTCCCTGCCGGAGTCTGTGTTTCCCGATAGCTACAATCTTGGGGTCTTTAAGTCAAGAGTTAATAGGCTTTTTCTAGGCAAGCGTGCTTCACCGTCGACCACATCAACGCTTACCATCAGGTGAGATAGTGGTCAAGCGCAAGCCTATTGACGATAAAAAAAAAAAAAAAAAGATAGTAGTCAAGCGCAAAACGATCAATATTAAAAATAAAATAAAAACGTTTTTGACAATCTCAGGACCCCTCCAGGGACCTGAGATTGTCAAAAACGTTTTTATTTTATTCCCGGACCTTTGGAAGGCGTATAAGGGACCGATGTACACCAACCGAACATAACAACATCTTCAAAAAGTATACTACGATACTAGAGTAGGTATCCTAGTTCATAAATGACAGATGTGAGATGTGGTAAATTAGCCACACTTCCAATAAACCAACCAATTAGCTCTAAACGAAAAATAATTCACCGTTTCCCAAGTGCATGCACGTAAATTTAGTACCCCATTGAATTTTACATGAAAATTTCACAATACTTAAAAGATTACAGCTGCTAGGAACAAAAGGAGGTGACCATTACGCTTCACAAATGGCCGATAAAAGAAAGCATTAAAGTTTTTGCGGCCTCCGTGGCTTGACGACATTGTAGTGTTACAGTTTTTACACCACCTCCCTGGTTTTTGCTCCCTTATTAGTCTTATATAAGATTTTATTAGAACTATAAGCACTAGTGAAACTTGTTTCATAACTTGCCATAACTACTTGTGAGCCACTCGGAACAGTTCCTCAATAATTGTGGGCGGTTCCGTTAGTTTTTGCCGAATCGTATCGTGTTTTGGTAGTATGTGTTGAGCATTATTGGATTAGTTTTGTGTAATATATATCTCTTTTATTTACGTTTTACGTAGTAAATGAGAATAGAAAGGTGGTTTTCTTCATGCCAGCAAAATCAGGATGCCAAGCTCGTTGAAAAAACGGGAAATATCTTTAACAAAACTGATTTCGAGTAAGAAGCGCTGCTGTTATAACAAGATACACTTCATTCAGAACAGAATAGATTACATAACAACACGAACCCTCTCGCAGTTTGTAAGAAAAACGGAAAACTATACCGGTTTTCTTTGAATAATGTAAAAACTGACTTTACATAAGCAGGTGCAGTTTGCAAACTGTTATACCTAATGTAAGTTTTTATTAAAATGCAAAGTAACAAGAATATTATTTCAATTGTAAGTGGCTAAGTATTGTTTCAGTTTGTTGCCAAGTTTATCGCGAAATCACTTAAAAGAGTTTCCAAGTGCAGGTAAGAGAGCTCAACTTCATTAAAACTAATTCTGTTGGGATTCGAACTCGGAGCTCACTGTTGCACTTACACTTTCGGGCAGGAGTGAGTTGTCTGCATTTTGTATGGCTGCACACATGTAGATAGGTATATGCAAACATTCTGTTATGTTCTTGTCTGTGTTTGCCGTAATTTTCCTTTTGGAGTTTTACAGTATTGTTTGCAAAATGGAATGTAAAAGGGTTTCTTTAGACAAAAGATCTTACAAAAAGGTCAAGAGATTATTCAAAGAACCGAAATGGACATTCTTTCCTCTCAAGGCAACCCGGCAAATGCAGTATATTTTGATACTGGGTAATTTCAGAACCCAGTTGATGCAATTAAATGGATGCTATTCTCTGTTTAGGTGACCTGAAACCTAATGAAGCTATCTGTGGAACTGTCAGAGGCTGGGGTGACATAACTAATTGACAGCAGTGTAGACAGTTGCTGTGAACGATCAACATGCGCTGAGAGGGTTAAACCAATCAGGAATCGAGGGATTAACTAGTTCAAGCGATGTCACTAATAACTCTATACTTGATTTTACTTACTCAACAAAAAATTACTGTCTAGAATGGAAAAAATACTGGCCAAGTACGAGTCGGATTCGCGCACGAAGGGTTCCGTACCATTATCGCCAAAAAACGGCAAAAAACACGTTTGTTGTATGGTAGCCCCACTTAAATACTTATTTTATTCTGTGTTTAGTATTTATTGCGGCAACATAAATACATTATCCGTGATAATTTCAACTGTCTAGCTATCAGGGTTCATGAGATACAGCCTGGTGATAGACGGATCGTGGAGTCTTAGTAATAGAGTTCCGTTTTTACCCTTTGGGTTTGGAACCTAAAAAAAAAACTACATGGATACCTCTAACCTACATATTTAAATTATTCATGTTGGTTGCACATTCACAATATTTCAGAAAAAGTAGTTCACAGTTTTCGGATTAAATAAGTAATGCAAATAGTTATGATCCACATCCCATATTCAGCAAGAATTCCTAGGAATATTTCCTTATTCCAAAAGATAGGAATCCACTTTGCGTAATGAAAATGTATCCCACAAAATGATGTGCATTAATTTTAAACCCACCAATCCTCTTACTAATGTATTAGTTTTGTTGAAGGACGAATAATTTAGGTTAACACCTTAACTGCCAAGTGACCGACAAACAATACATTTTCAATTGTGTCTCATTGCCTGGCAGTTAAGGTGTTAATGATATTTTATATATACCTCTATTATAGTTGGGATTAATATTCACTAACGTCTGCCAGCAGCTACGCCCGCGTGAAATTCGGCAATTATACCAGGACACGGTCCATCCGTGTGCCCAATTTCATCCAAACCCGTTCAACCATTGAGGCACAATTGTTAAAGAAACACTAAAACATCTACTTTCACATAATAGGTTTAGGAGAAGCATATTATCATTTATTATCCTTTCATAACGGGTGTGTCCTCGGCCAGAAAGTGCCTGAGCCTTGGCTTTTTTAATTAGGATTTTGTATGTTCAGGTTTTTATCATTGTATGGTTTATGAAATGTTAATTTACTTTGAGCTTGCACGCTATACTGCTTTGTTTTTTTTTGGTAGCTATGTTGTGTTGTTCACACTCTTTCTTTCCAATCTATTTTTAGAAGTGATGACTTTTAATTGGCTGTCAGTCTCACGTACTAATTAATATTCTGTTTGTTTTAGCTGTAAGTCGTCCATGATTGTTAAATAAATAAATAAATAAATATAGAAGAAGCATTCACTACTTACTCATAATGCAATATGCGGAAATTCAACAACAACCAAGGACAACTAAAACAAAATTTAAAAATATGAAACTGGAAATAGCAGTTGCAAAGCCTGGTAGTAAATTCATTGATATTCAATTTAGTTGGCAGCCAACGTGTAGACGTAGCTCCCTGCCATCAATCACCATGATTCAATAAAAGAACTATTTATTCTGTGTATGCGGGCAATATTTTCTCAACACCTGAATGCCGAGAAAACGTATGTGCCAGGAAATCAATCACAAATCTTGTTTCTACCCGCATATTTGACGGAAACCAAATTTGTTGGGAGCCAATATTTTCCGAAAGCTATTTGACTTCGCTGTAATTTGGTCACACCGTTTAAGAATACAAGGATGGCTTTTTATTTTTTCACCTTGTTTATTGGAATATTCTTGATACATCTACCAACTGGAAAAGGTAAAAGAGGTAATTTTATGGTAGAGCCATTATCGGTTTTTGCCTGTTTCGTATTTTTTTTCAGGATTCCAACTTAATCCATCTTTATAGGTACTCGTACCACCTTAATGCATATTATTATGAATCTATTATTTATTTACAGAAGCTCTCAATTCTTTAGCTCTTGCTGCACATAAATACCCCATTACATTTTTATACAACATTTCATTAATCAGATTTAATTTTAACTTTATCGGAGATGAGTTTGACGAGTGATTATTCGAAAAGCAATAAATGCGAGTTGACAAGCGACTCATAAAACAGAGCCGAGATTCGCAATGGGCCATAAAACGCCATTAAACGTTTTGCGGTATCCCTGCTCCGCTGTTAAAACAACAATGTTACTGCTTCGCCGAGATACCGATCGAAAGCACTACCCACATGGTTCTAAGTCTCCATAAAGCTATTTCTTACAGTCACAACCA
Organism: Orthosia gothica; assembly: GCA_949775005.1. Taxonomy (NCBI): domain Eukaryota; kingdom Metazoa; phylum Arthropoda; class Insecta; order Lepidoptera; family Noctuidae; genus Orthosia; species Orthosia gothica. The sequence goes on along the minus strand of OX459034.1, from coordinate 27,672,187 downwards.
AGTAAATACTATTCTAAGAGATAAAATTCCTAATCCTCCCTTACAACTTTCAGCGAAAAGTAGTGGGTAATCCAAACATATTGCTTTAGGATTCTACGCTCTATGAAATCGCTATGATTGTATGTAATAGAAAATATAAAACGTAACTGTTTCACGGATAATATGGTTTAATTTGATCCGCAGTAATGGGAGATTGGGGTTGTAATACACATTTCGACAGGTATAAAACTTACAATGAAATCGAATGAGTTCCTAGCGTCGGGGAAGGAAAGTAGAAATTTCCACGCTGACTTGCCATATTAGAGCGCAGTATAACGTGCTAAAAGCCCATGTAACAAGAGTATTATGTTCAGCCATTCCTTTACTGAGACAGCTATTGTTCCAGTAGATACGCCAATCTTATGCGAGATTATTAAGCGAGATATTCTCTCGTCTATACGATGAAGAAAAATATCTAGTGAAGAATTTAAATAAGAAATTAGGTCGATGCTGTATGCTGACAGGATTTTGCTTCAAATCATCTGAATGGAAGACAAAAAGCTTCGTGCTTATTATATGAGAAGTCCAACAGTAACAAATTGCCAGCTATTCACTGAATTTCACGACAAATAGGCGGAAGAAGATGGCCGATACAATTTTCCGTGCAATTTACAAATTCATCATCATTGAGGCGTCGATAAACCGGTTGGAGAGTAAAGGTCTGATGTCCCACATGCCATGTCGTGTGCGAAGCTATTTCTTTACTTCTCTTATTTTTACGACGTTAATGCCAGCGGTGGATTTCCGCCCTTGCTGGCTACGGAAACTGACGGAGCGGAGCGCATCCGGAACGTCAGCTTGTTTGCTACCTTCTTATCTCTGATGTAAGCCTCACGTGTTTATTTGCCTTTCTGATCCTACTTGTTTGTGTTGCACAGAATTTTGAAGTAAGCCACCTTCAGGTAGAGTAGGCGGGGTGGGCGTGCCCTGACAAACATTAACCAGCGAACAAACAACCATAGATCACTCGTAGTTTATGGGTAGATGTAATGTGCGTCCTCAAATTAAGTATGCTCGATTTCATTGTCTTTATACGTAGGATTAACGCTTACCCTGATTTCCTGTCTAGACGTTCATATATGGTGGCAGTTAGGTTTACCTCTCCCTAACGAATCGCGAGGCTTACTTTGTTATTAATTCCCCCTTTCATGCTGTCCTAACAAATATCAGACGCTCTCGTAAAGTTGTAAGTACTTATTTTCGTCAACTCGGCACTTATACCTACTCAATAATCATAGCTCTTGTCCTTGTTATAGGAAAACTTAAACCCACTACGACGAAGTTAATGAGGTGAATAAAAAAAGCCCGCTTATTTGTTCCCAACTTCTCACTTGAAAGTTGGCAAGAGGATCGAGATTCGGGGCAGTCAACACCATAAGATCGTAACTCAACGCAGACTTTCAGCGAACTTGTCTTGTAATCTCATTTGACGAAACAAACAAACTTTCCTCAAGTGTCCAATATGACTTGATAGATGATCAGAGTATTCAATAAATACCACTATTGGTATCGGGCAACTCTACAGCAAATCTATCAGCATATGGGAATGAGTACCTAATCAAAACTTCTTAGACTATAGAAACGCATGCGCAAGTTCGATCTTGCATGGAGTAGGTACTGTTCTCATCTCTGGGTCGGATCTGCCAAATATCAGGTTTATGCACTAGAGTCAATTGAAAAACGGGCCAAGAAGCACTGGTTGATTCAAAGCTCCAGAGCCTTGAACATCGTCGTCTAGTTAACAGCTTATCGGTTTTTTATCGGTTGCGTTTCGGGGAGTGTGCGATGGAATTGCATTATCGAATTCTGCCAAGCCTGTTTCATCATCGGACTACAATACAGAAGGTGATCCGTCATTTGTACACAGTGTGCATCCCACTCATACGCAATAAACGTTTTGGAAATACTTTCATTATGTTATGCGTACATATCCTCCTCCCGATAGCTACAATCTCGGGGTCTATAAGGCAAGAGTGAATAGGATACTTCTAGGCAAGCGTGCTTCACCGTCGACCACATCATCGCTTACCACCAGGTGAGATAGTGGTCAAGCGCGAGACGATCAATAATAAAAAATAAAAATAAAGTTTTTGACAATCTCAGGACCCTGGGGCCCCGGAACTTTGGAAGGCGTATAAAGGGCCGAAGCCAACTCACAGAGGCCTCGTAAGAAATATTTAAATGAAATTTGACACCAACCGAACATGACAACAATATCTTCAAAAAGTATACTACGATACTACAGTGCGTATCCTAGTTCAAAGATGTGGTAAATTAGCTACACTTCCAATAAAACAACCAATTAACTCTTACCGCAAAATAAATCACCGTTTCCTTAGTGCATACACGTAAATTTATCACCCCGTTGAATTGTACATAAAAATTTAACAATACTTAAAAGATTACAGCTGCTAGGAACAAAAGGAGGTGACCATTACGCTTCACAAATGGCCGATAAAAGAAAGCATTAAAGTTTTTGCAGCCACCGTGGCTTGACGACATTGTCGTGTTACAGTTTTTACACCACCTCCCTGGTTTTTGCTCCCTTATAAGTCTTATATAAGATTTTATTAGAACTATAAGCACTAGTGAAACTTGTTTCATAACTTGCCATAACTACTTGTGAGCCACTCGGCACAGTTCCTCAATAATTGTGGGCGGTTCCGTTAGTTTTTGCCGAATCGGATCGTGTTTTGTTGGTATTTGTTTGAGCATTATTGGATTAGTTTTGTGTAATTTATCTCTCTTTCATTTACGTTTTACGTGTAATAGTAAAATGAGAATAGAAAGGTGGTTTTCTTCATGCCAGCAAAATCAGGCTTCCGGAAAACTTGAGTCAAGCTCGTTGAAAAACCGGAAATATCTTTTACAAAACTGATTTTGAGTAAGAAGCGCTGCTGTTATAACAAGATACACTTCATTCAGAACAGAATAGATTGCATAACAACAGGAACCCTCTTACAGTTTGTAAGAAAAACGGAAAACTATACCGGTTTTCTTTGAATAATGTCAATCTGACTTTACATAAGTAGGTGCAGTTTGCAAACTGTTATACCTAATGTAAGTTATTATTAAAATGCAAAGTAACAAGAATATTATTTCAATTGTAAGTGGCTAAGTATTGTTTCAGTTTGTTGCCAAGTTTATCGCGAAAGAGTTTCCAAGTGCAGGTAAGAGAGCTCAACTTCATTAAAACTAATTCTGTTGGGATTCGAACTCGGAGCTCACTGTTGCACTTACACTTTCTGGCAGGAGCGAGTTGTCTGCATTTTGTATGGCTGCACACATGTAGATAGGTACATGCAAACATTCTGTTATGTTCTTGTCTGTGTTTTCCGTCATTTTCCTTTTGGAGTTTTACAGTATTGTTTGCAAAATGGAATGTTGAAAGGGTTTATTTAGACAAAAGATCTTACAAAAAGGTCAAGGGATTATTCAAAGAACCGAAATGGACATTCTTTCCTCTCAAGGAAAGCCGGCAAATGCAGTATATTTTGATACTGGGTAATTTTAGAACCCAGTTGATGCAATTAAAGGGATGCTATTCTCTGTTTAGGTGACCTGAAACCTAATGAAGCTATCTGTGGAACTGTCACAGGCTGGGATAACATTTCTAATTGACAGTAGTGTAGACAGTTGCTGTGTCAACATGCGCTGAGAGGGTTAAACCAATCAGGAGACGTCGAGGGATTAACTAGTTCAAGCGATGTCACTAATATCTCTTTGATTTTACTAACTCACCAAAAATTACTGCCTAGAATGGAAAAAAAACTGGCCAAGTACGAGTCGGATTCGCGCACGAAGGGTTCCGTACCATTTTCGTAATAAAACGGCAAAAAAACACGTTTGTTGTATGGTAGCCCCACTTAAATACTTATTTTATTCTGTGTTTAGTATTTGTTGTTATTGCGGCAACATAAATACATTATCTGTGAAAATTTCAACTGTCTAGCTATCAGGGTTCATGAGATACAGCCTGGTGACAGACGGATCGTGGAGTCTTAGTAATAGAGTTCCGTTTTTACCCTTTGGGTTCGGAACCTTAAAAAAAAAATACATGGATACCTCTAACCTACATATTTAAATTATTCACGTTGGTTGCACATTCACAATATTTCAGAAAAACTTTTTTACAGTTTTCTGATTAAATAAGTATTGCAAATAGTTATGATCCACATCCCATATTCAGCAAGAATTCCTAGGAATATTTCCTTATTCCAAAAGATAGGAATCCACTTTGCGTAATGAAAATTTATCCCTCAAAATGATGTTCATTAATTTTAAACCCACCAATCCTCTTACTAATGTATCAGTTTTGTTGAAGGACGAATAATTTAGGTTAATGATATTGTATATATACCACTATTATAGTTGGGATTCATATTCACTAACGTCTGCCAGCGGCTACGCCCGCGTGAAATTCGGCAATTATCCCAGGTCCAGGACACGGTCCATCCGTGTGCCCAGTTTCATCCAACACCGTTCAACCATTCACAAATGATTAAGAAATACCCAAACATCTACTTTCACATTATAGGTTTAGGAGAAGCATATAGAAGAAGCATTCACTACTTACTCATAATGCAATATGCGAAAATTCAACAACAGCCAAGGACAACTAAAAGGAAATTTAAAAATATGAAACTGGAAATAGCAGTTGCAAAGCCTGTTATTTTTTTTTCAGGATTCCAACTTAATCCATCTATATAGGTACTCGTACCACCTTAATGCATATTATTATGAATCAATTATTTATTTACAGAAGCTCTCAATTCTTTAGCTCTTGCTGCACATAAATACCCCATTACATTTTTATACAACATTTCATTAATCAGATTTAATTTTAACTTTATCGGAGATGAGTTTGACGAGTGATTATTCGAAAAGCAATAAATGCGAGTTGACAAGCGACTCATAAAACAGAGCCGAGGTTCGCAATGGGCCATAAAGCGCCATTAAACGATTTGCGGTATCCCTGCTCCGCTGTTAAAACAACAATGTTACTGCTTCTCCGAGATACCGATCGAAAGCACTACCCACATGGTTCTAAGTCTCCATAAAGCTATTTCTTACAGTCACAACCAAGTAAATACTATCCTAAGAGATAAAATTCCTAATCCTCCCTCACAACTTTCAGCGAAAAGTAGTGGGTAATCCAAACATATTGCTTTAGGATTCTACGCTCTATGAAATCGCTATGATTGTATGTAATAGAAAATATAAAACGTAACCGTTTCACGGATAATATGGTTTAATTTGATCCGCAGTAATGGGAGATTGGGGTTGTAATACACATTTCGACAGGTATAAAACTTACAATGAAATCGAATGAGTTCCTAGCGTCGGGGAAGGAAAGTAGAAATTTCCACGCTGACTTGCCATATTAGAGCGCAGTATAACGTGCTAAAAGCCCATGTAACAAGAGTATTATGTTCAGCCATTCCTTTACTGAGACAGCTATTGTTCCAGTAGATACGCCAATCTTATGCGAGATTATTAAGCGAGATATTCTCTCGTCTATACGATGAAGAAAAATATCTAGTGAACAATTTAAATAAGGAATTAGGTCGATGCTATATGCTGACGGCGTTTTGCTTCAAATCATCTGGACGGAAGACAAAAAGCTTCGTGCTTATTATATGAGCAGTCCAACAGTAACAAATTGCCAGCTATTCACTGAATTTCACGACAAATAGGCGGAAGAAGATGGCCGATACAATTTTCCGTGCAATTTACAAATTCATCATCGTTGAGGCGTCGATAAACCGGTTGGAGAGTAAAGGTCTGATGTCCCACATGCCATGTCGTGTGCGAAGCTATTTCTTTAGTTCTCTTATGTTTACGACGTTAATGCCAGCGGTGGATTTCCGCCCTTGCTGGATCCGGAAACTGACGGAGCGGAGCGCATCCGGAACGTCAGCTTGTTTGCTACCTTCTTATCTCTGATGTAAGCCTCACGTGTTTATTTGCCTTTCTGATTCTACTTGTTTGTGTTGCACAGAATTTTGAAGTAAGCCACCTTCAGGTAGAGTAGGCGGGGTGGGCGTGCCCTGACAAACATTAACCAGCGAACAAACAACCATAGATCACTCGTAGTTTATGGTTAGGTGTAATGTGCGTCCTCAAATTAAGTATGCTCGATTTCATTGTCTTTATACGTAGGATTAACGCTTACCCTGATTTCCTGTCTAGACGTTTATATATGGTGGCAGTTAGGTTTACCTCTCTTTAACGAATCGCGAGGCTTACTTTGTTATTAATTCCCCCTTTCATGCTGTCCTAACAAATACCAGACGCTCTCGTAAAGTTGTAAGTACTTATTTTCGTCAACTCGGCACTTATACCTACTCAATAATCATAGATCTTACCCTTGTTATAGGAAAACTTAAACCCACTACGCCGAAGTTAATGAGGTGAATAAAAAAATCCCGCTTATTTCTTCCCAACTTCTCACTTGAAAGTTGGCAAGTGGATCGAGATTCGGGGCAGTCAACACCATAAGATCGTAACTCAACGCAGACATTCACCGAACTTGTCTTGTAATCTCATTTGACGAAACAAACAAACTTTCCTCAAGTGTCCAATATGACTTGATAGATGATCAGAGTATTCAATAAATACCACTATTGGTATCGGGAAAATCGTAATAGGTTATGTAGGAGTATTTCATTGACACAGATTCGAGTATTGGAGGCTCGGTGAGCCAACATCACGTATCCACGATAAATTGATTTGGTAGCAGATGTGCACGCCGCCGCCGCTTCTACACGACCAGACACACCACTTTCTTGACATTATTATTTTTAAGGTTTATTTTGTACGCGTAAAAAGGAGACGTGAGGAAGACGCTTGTCGGGAGTCTTTATCCTGTGGAACAGTTTTATACAGTCTTAGTCTTGTCATTAGAATAGTGCGATTTCGTATCAGTCACCGAAGTTTTGTAAACTCACTAATAACTTTATTGTCTACAATAGGACGTTGACGCTCTAAGATTACAGAATGAAGCGGTTGATGAGCAGCTGACAATGACTATTCTCTTCCCCTTACTTTCATTTATTTCCAGCTTTGTCATGAATAAATCCCCTGTTTTATTGCACTGAAGTTGCATTGGCTACATGGACATCTATTAGGCTTAATGAAGATGATCTGCAAAACGGATACAAGAGCGTTATGAAGTACTTAAACTTTCGTGACTTTCATTATTGGCTTTCTTGAGAGGTAGGTACCTAAATTTGAAAATATCTTTTTCTCAATCACCTTTAAAAGTGATCCTGGTTCTGAAAAAGCTCTAACAGAACACTGAGCCTTAATTGATTAGTTTTGAGGTTTTTTAGAACAACTTAATAGTTTCTGTGCGATGACTAAGCGGTTCGCGGTGCGGGTAGATCGCTGGTAGTTGGCTGTGCTCGGCGGTGCTCGGCGGTGATGGATGACGCGACGTCCCTCCAGCCCGGCTTAGGACTCATTGAGGGGGGATTATATCGGGACGTTGACGAATTGCTACTACTTCACACACAGATAGCACTATTCAATCGATTTAAAACTTCACTCGCTGACCAGCGGGGACATTTGTCGTTGGATTAAATGGTTCTTCACGTCATTGGGTAGACACTGCTCCTAAATTATTTTGCAGATACTGTTTTATTTATGCATTGAATAGTATTTGGAAATACAATAATACTCTCATAGATCACTTTGATGAGTTATGCGAATAACAACAAAAAAGTCATTTTCATAAATCAAACATTCGGGATCGCAATAAAAATATCGTTTTAATGTAATTTGCCTTTTTCCAGTACGATACATATATCAGTAAGGATAGAATAACGTAGAAATAGTTGCTGCCATTATAGTTATTCAAGTCCAAACGAGGCGGCGATAAGGCGGCAAGAATTAAATTTCATTTTGGGGCTTATGAATTTATGTGAATTGTTGGTAGTCTAGTAAATGTTGTAACTTTCGTTTCGGCTCGACCTAAAGGCGGGAAGTTTGTTACAAAACAAAATTACAATGGAAGGCAGTTTATAGGGCCGGTTCCGTCGGGAGCGTGCACCGATCAAAATATAAACGAGATTTTCACTTTGCGCCGAAATCCTGAAAGTTTAACAAAATCCAAACGATTATTGATAATTTATTGCGATGCCGACCTTTCGCGAAGGAAGGCGATATGGAAAACAATGTTAAGGTCATTCCGGAGCTGAACGAGGCACGGATGGCCGGAGAACGTGACTTTTAGCTCGTATTGCTCGTTTATTCGGGTATTACTCAAGTAATTCTGTTGGCCATTTACTTAGCGATTTGATAAACGTTGAATATTTTTGTTTTGCTATTCCCTTTTATAAGCAATCAGGTTTCAAGTGGGTACTTAAATGGAAATTGATCGTATTGTGGGTACTATAATAGCTGAAAATAAGCTCAATACAAAACCACAGGCTAAACTAAAAGAAATGTGAACTCACTTTAACATTTTCATTTTATCAAGGAGTACCCAGGTAAATTTTCTAAACAAAATTAAGGTTTCTTCAACTTTTCTACTATTGTTTATTTTACAGGCCTTACAAAAAACAACTTTTTGTTTCAGAAACTCTTTCGTACTTTCGTAAATATCGCTATTATGAAGAAGTTGTAGTTTGAATTTGGAATCGTATTTTTTATTGCTGAAGTGGAAGTTTTTTTATGAGTTTTGCTATAAATTTAGTTATTTTTTTAATATTCATGTTGGAATAATAAAGTTAGTAGTAACTATGAAAACTGTTGGTTGTATAAAAGTGGAGCTCATAAATTAATGGGAACATTTAAAGCATGACACGCGACTAGTGGGGAACTTATAACTTGCAACATTTTAAATAAAATAACTAGTTGCGATGCAAGTAAATAATTTTAAAGCTGAAGTCTTGAGTGGTTTTCTTTTATAGTTTTGTATGGGAAATGTAACTTATTAGACATTTTAACTTGTTTACAAAATTGAGTTTATTTAAATTTATAGACTTTGTTTGTGTAAGTAATAAATCATCGTTCTTTTAAGTTTGTAAGCAAAGAAAAGCTTACGTATTGTTATTTTATTTTAAGAAATAGGTAAGTTAATGCCGGGTAGCGTTCTTAATAAAGCTTTGAAAGCTCTGTGTTTATATTTGCCTTTTCAGGGTTTATGTGCAAATGGTATCAGTTGTTCTTTCCATAATAAACCTACAACACTCGAGCGGTAAAACCTGAAATAAAAACTAACTGATATGAAACGGTTATCGCTAGCCTAGAAATTATAAAATTTATTCAAACTCGTGTTATTGAGGTCACAGGTAGTTCTAGACTCGTAGCTTTTATTTCTCAACGCGGCGGTATAACGCCTTATGGCCGACAGTTTACGATGCAATACGCACCGCTGCCACACTTTGCCTGTAATTGAATCGCAGGCGCTTGCTATAAATGTGGATTTGCCGGAGTTCTAACACCAACAAACAATGCCGTGAGCCGCCCTACAAAGTTTAAAAGTAAACTGAATGTTTTCGTTCAAGTTTTCTGGCAGTTTACACATTTTGTTCTGGGGATGTTTTAGCGGGTTCTATGCTGCTTTATCCCAAATATCGTATCTCTGACGTAAAGTTGTTAGGTACTAAATAATCCTCTGTTTCCTTTGCTAAGCTCTTTTGAAAACTTTCCCTATTTCCAAGGAAATCCTTCTGTATAAATATGTACTTATATATACCTACATTGAATATTATCAAAACTTTTCAGAACTAACACGACTATTATACCTAAATATGTATCTTACTTTTTGCTTCTAAATGTTCTACAAAGCGCACTTTCCTTTTAATATTAAACAAATTAAGTGTAAAAAGTTTATAAAAGTCAGCACAAATGCAATGGGTCAGAGAGTATGGCTAGTTAGCCATTTGCGGGCAGAAGCTAACCACGGCTCTTCTCGCCGCCGCAGGTATTATTTAGCAAAGGTTCTAAAGGCTCACTCACCGGACTTGGGTTAACGTTGATTAGATTACAGACTGACCAAATAGTTTTGTATATAATCTATTTATATTTGATGAATTAATTAATTTCCATTAGGTCCTTAGAGTTAGTAGGTATAACTACCCACTCACAAACCCTCGTAAATTACTTAAAGTTACTAATAATCTAGCTCGTCTGCTTGATATCGGATATCCGATTTCAACATTCAGGGACTTAACTAAGTCTTCATTAACAGGTATCTGTAATATATGGTAGGTAGATCTAAGATGAGCTTAACCAATAACTTAATTAAATTAATTCAAAAGGCCGTTAGCAAAAGTAACAAATTATGAAAAAAAAAATCCTTTACGTACCAAGATATGTACATAATTTACGAAGAAATAGATAAGTAAATCAACGGTCAAGTATTTCTATGATGTTAATGTTAATTTAGCATCTAAGATTTCTTTTTGTTTTCAGGTAGTCCACAGATTTGTTTTCAATATACCTGCGGATAAACCTCTGAGTGAATTCGCTTAAAAACTTTTAACATCATATGCCCAGTTCTCGCTAAGCAGTCAGTTTTGATGGCTCTCATACTGCTTTTATTTTGTAGCGGGAAGGTAAAAATGTACGAACTTTACACTGACATTTGTACCCCTAATTTCAAATATGAAGCTGACTGCACAAAGGTTTGCAATGCACGTGTATTAGGGAAACACGAACCCTGTTTAACCCTATCAATAAGTGCACAGGTACGCATAGGTACCTATATATGTAATGTAGCCCTCGGTAATGTACGGTTTGATATTAACGAGGTGTATTGGGACACCAACTCGTCTCGCCCTCGCTTTCATGTGAGGACGTCAAACGGGGGCGTATCAGAGCTCGCACAAAACATCCGATAGTGTTCTTTACGCTTACAGAAGAAGCTAATTTTGCTTAAGTGGGCTACTCTGAGCGCGGCACCGCGCAGGGATGCAGGGCCCGCCTCCCCAACATGGCCTGTGTTTGACTCCCGGGCAACACTAAAATGGAGCTATGTAACTGCAATTAGTCAATCTTCTTGTTCTGACGAGATGTTTAATATGTATTTTACAAAAAAAATGTTTTTCAAGGCAGTTTTCCTGATCAGGAAAAAGAAAAGAAATGTTTTCCATGAACAAAAGTTGAAGAAGAAAATAAACGGGGGTTTGCAAAGGTTTTGTAGACGTGTATACGATCCCTGAATATTTCTAAATTAAAAAAAAAGTTAATTTAAATATCAAAAACATGCTGTACTGTCGGTGGACCAGCTCGCAAATATATAATATCCTCCGACTGCACCGCATAATTTTCTTCTTGTTTACATCTTTTTAGTTCGTTTCTGAAGCAGTCGGGTTTTTTGTGTTTTTTTTTATTTACTTTTTTATTTACAACTTTTTAGTTATCTTTTTTTTATTATTTTTAAACACATAAGTAATACCTATGTATTTTTGAAATCACCTCTTAAAACCCTTCATTTTGGTACCACACGGTATGGAAGAAAAACAATATTGGACCTGCACAATATGACGGCCCAAAATCCGCCATGTTTGTTTTTTTAACGTTAAATTAATTAAATAAATCCGTCCAGGAGTTTGAAAGATATGATGTAATCAATAATATTACTTACAAACAAGATATTCGCAAGAAACATAACCCTTGCCTTGCAGCCGGGTAAAAACAAGATCTAAATTTTTATTAATACATGCAAAAGTGGCGACAACGACACATGGAACCATATGAAGATTAAAGATAGGAAAAAATTAAACACAATTTGGTGAACCGGCAGAATTGTGTGGTTGTGAAACTGCATCGCAGTCTAGGTCCCATCTACTTTACTACGTTACTAGCCGCTGTACCTCATAACTTGCAGTAAAAGTGACTTGCACTCAGCAGCCACTGACGATGCCGTGGAAATCGGTCTAAATTAACCGAAAGAGATATTTGAAGAAGAAAAATACATTATTGCCTGAAATAAGTTGACCTGAAGAAAAATCTCGGATCGTCTCCAGCGCCATATTATCGGAGCGAACACTTGAGCTGGCAGCGATGACGCGCATTGTTTAGAAGTAAGCACGCATGTGCGCTTTGTTCGCGTGTGCAATACTTATGAATTTCCTAGGGGAAGCCGTATTGTGCTGCGTTACGATAACAACTCAACTATATAGCTTCAATATATATACCGCGCTTTGAGTGATAGGCACAGAGGGTTGCACTGCGTGACTGTTTTATGAAGGGAAATTAAAAGAAATATTAGGTATTTAGTTTATAGTTTTTTATATGGTTCATTTGGAAAGTTTATTAGTTGGAAACTGAATACAATGACAATTCTACTAATGGTAGAGTCAGCTGAGAAAATAATTGTCCGCTAGTTAAGTCAGTTTCATAGGCAGAAGCATCCTGTAACAACTAAAAACAAGAAAATAGGCGCTGAAATCATAACTAGCAATCTGTCTAGTGCCTTTCCGTACTATTTTGGTCCTGAACATGATTTAGTAGTCATAATAAAATTAAGAAATATATTAAAATCAATAAAAGTATTAAGAAATACAAGAAACTTTTAAAAACTCAAAGTGTTTACAAATATAATGTTAACCTTAAAAGAGATTTCAGAAATTTAAAAAACCAATTAATTTTATGTAATAGTAAATTAGAAACTAGTACACAAATGTATGATGTTGACATTCAGAATCTTCAAAGGGAGTTATTGAGTAGGGAAAATACACTAAAATAAATATTTTGTAAATATGAATGTAGTCAACAGATGTTAAGTGAGCGCATGCAGGAGGTCTGTGAGTTGGTGGACCTGGTGAAGTATAATGCAGAGAGGTATGAGTCATTGACTAACAACCTCACCTGTAGTTGTGCTGCCGCTCCACCACCTCTCATTTCACAACATGTTGCTCCTATAACTTTACCCATCGAGCATACTGCAACAAATTTGAACCCCTCCAAAAGTAATGTCTTAGTATATTCTGATAGTTTCGGAACAGGTTTTGGATCATTGTTAAATAACCATTCTAAACATACAATAGTGAACCATTGTTATCATAAATTGCATTTTAATGAGCTTATTCATAAAATTCAACAGACACAATTGAATGAGCAAACTACTGTAGTTCTTATTTTTGGAAATAGCCTTAGTGTAACAAAAAGGGACATAGTTAATGGTATTGATACCCTACTTAAGTTAAGATTAGGCAAATTGATACTATGTGCATTGCCCTATTCTGACAAATTACTTGTTCAGGAAAATGAATACATATCTAGTTTAAATAACTTGATGCATATTTTATCTTGTCGTCATAGTGACCGTTTATTGTTTTTTGACACCAACAATTTTGTTAGTGATTTTGTTTTGATTCGGGAACATATGTTTCTTCCCAAAAATAGCCGACATTTATTAGCTACATTGTTAGCTTTTAATATACACGCAGTTATTGATAATTTAACTGAAACTAGGTTTAGTGATTTAACAGTATTATCCAGTTTTTCTGATAATACTACTGTAGACCCTTTAAACTATTAGAGCCGACAAAAGAGAAGACGAATAGTAATATTTTACTATATCATCAAAATATAAATCGCTTCTCCGGCAAAATTTTAGACGTGGAATTGTTAGTAGATAAATACCACATGGATATCCTATGTTTTTGTGAAACTTGGTTAAAACCAGATAGGATGTTGTTTAATGTAAATAATTTTTCAGTTGCCAGCGCGTACAACAGATCCACAGTGGGTGGTGGTACCTTGATACTTTGTAACAGTCCTCTCAAATATAAGGAAAGGAAGGATATCACTGCTTACTCTGTTGATCGCTTATGTGAGGTAGCATGTGCAGAGGTCGAGGGGCATACTATCTTGTGTGTTTACAGACCACCAGCATCAAACTTGTCATTGTTTTTGATTTCAATGGAAGAACTATTATGTAAACTTTTCAGAGATAATAAATTAGTCTTTGTTTGTGGTGATTTAAATATAGATCTGTTAGTCAATTCACCTGAAAAATGTAAGCTCATTTCATTGTTCAAATCATTCAACTTAGAATATTTATTTAATGAACCAACAAGAATAACAGCAACTTCAGCTTCGTGCATAGACAATGTATTCACTAATTGTAAAGTAAAAGATTCGTTTGTAATTAGTGGCGTTAGGTCAGACCATACTGGTCAACTAGTATCTTTTGAGTCGGATATAAAATTAAACCTAGTTAAATCAATTCGATTAAGACCTCTTACTAAAAATAAATTGAATTCTTTTAATAATAACGTTTTTAGTAACCTTTGTAACGCCAGTTTTGATTCAAAAGACCCCAATATAAATTACGGCACGTTGTTTTCTACAATTTGCCATGAATTCAATAAAACGTGTCCTGTAAAAACAGTTAAAGTCAACAATTCCAAATCAAAATTTAGTGAATGGGCCACTGTGGGCATAAGAAAAAGCCGAGATATCTTATATAATTTATATTACGAAAAATCTTTGACTTCCGATAAAGTTTTTCACACTTATGTTAGAAACTATTCCAAAATATTTAAAAGAGTCTGCGCTCAAGCAAAATCTCAAATAATAATTAACAAAATTGGTGTTTCAAATAATAAAATAAAAACTGTGTGGCAATTAATAAATAGAGAAACTGGAAAGACACAACAACGCGATCAGAATGAGTTGTCTTTGAAAATAAATAATCAAACCATTTCTGATAAGCAAGAAGTCGCTGAGACATTAGAAAAGTTCTTTACCAACATTCCGTTAGAGGTTACGAAGTCTCTTCCCTCCTCATCTAAATTAGCTGAAGCTCTTCTTAAAGAAAACTTTACCAAAGACATACCGACCTTTAAATTTAAACCAATATGTATTGATACAATTAAAAACGTGTTCAAAAGTCTCAATATAAAAAATACTGAAGACTTATGGGGGATATCCGTTAGGGTTCTTGAAGATATTATTGACTCAATTGCTCCTGTCCTAACAGGCATATTCAATCAATGTTTGGACAGCGGCACGTTTCCTGACTTAATGAAACACAGCAAAGTAGTACCAATTTTCAAATCAGGTTGTAAGAGTGATCCCTCTAATTATAGACCTATATCCGTGCTTCCAGCATTGAGTAAAATCTATGAAAAAATCATGCTGGATCAGATGTTGTCTCACTTCAATTCAAATGGGATCCTGCATAGTCAGCAGTTTGGTTTCACGAAAGGTAGGTCGACTACGGACGCGGGAGTAAAACTCATCAGTCACATTTTGGAATCTTGGGAGAAGTCCCAGGATGCCATTGGCATTTTCTGTGATCTCTCAAAAGCGTTCGACTGCGTCGACCACAACACACTGATCTGTAAATTATACCACTACGGAATTCGAGGACAAGCTGCTGATCTTGTGCTTTCATATTTATCAAACAGACAGCAAAAAGTGAATGTTAATGGGGTGACGTCCTCCGGGTCTCTAGTCAAGATGGGCGTGCCCCAAGGTTCAATTCTCGGCCCTTTCCTTTTTCTTGTTTACATTAATGATCTCCCTTTTATGATGGCCAAATTATCGGATATCATTCTATTTGCTGATGATACTTCGCTAATTTTTAAAATAGATAGGAAAGATACGGATGTCTTACATGTCAACGAAAGTCTTATTATTCTCACAAAATGGTTCGCAGCTAATAATCTTTTACTGAATGCGACAAAAACTAAATGTCTTAAGTTCTCTTTACCAAATGTACCACAACGAGACCTGAATTTGAATCTTGACGGCAAAAGTCTTGAAGTTATAGCTGAAACTGTATTCTTAGGGATTACTATCGATTCAAAACTGCAGTGGGGCGCGCACATTAGAACTCTTTCGGGTAGGTTAAGTTCAGCTGCATATGCAGTAAGGAAAATAAGGCAGTTAACCGATGTAGCCACAGCTAGGTTAGTATATTATGCTTATTTCCACAGTATTATGTCTTATGGCATTCTGCTGTGGGGATCAGCAGCAGATGTTGACTCAATTTTCATCTTACAAAAGAGGGCAATCCGCGCGATCTATAAAATGGGTCCTCGCGAGTCCCTTAGAGAAAAATTTAAAGAAATCGATATACTGACTCTACCATCACTCTATATTTTGGAATGTATTTTGTATGTCCGCAAAAATCGAGGGCTTTTCAAAACTAGAAGCGACTTACATAATTTAAATACACGCAGTAAGCATGAAATTGTAATACCCAAATTCAGATTAACAAAAACTAGCAAGTCTTTTTATATAAACAGTATACGCTTTTATAACAAGTTGCCAAAGTCAGTTATAGAACTGACCGATGGAAAGTTCAAAAACTACATCAAACGTGTCCTTGTTAAAAAAGCATATTATAAAATCAAGGACTACGTTGAAGATAAAAATTTTGGCTTTAGCTCCTTCTGCGCATGCGGCTTCCCTGGTAACTCATAAACGGCACAAATATGTGGTTGTCTCTAACTATTCTCAATCTCATTAATTCTTTGTTTTTTTTTCTTTCTTTTGATTATTCTTTATACAATGGTTTTCAATCATCTTCATAGCCCTTTGCTAAGAATAGTTACAGCACTGATAACAATATTTGTGCCACATGTTAGATTTAGTCTTTTTTTATTTTACTTTTGTATAGATTCCTTTACCGATTATTTTGTAAATGTGTGAACATTGTAGGCCTTCTAGATGCTTGTTAACTTTTTAACTCGTTTTATTTTCTTTGTTTAAATAATATGTAATCTTTTTTTTTTGTTTTCTTACGACTTATTGTCGGGCCTACGTTGTCCCCACATATCTAAGTACTAATGCTGTAACAAGGAAATATTGTAAAACCAAACCATTTTTTTAAAAGAGTAACCATGGAGTTTCTTGCCGGTTCTTCTCCATAGGAAACGACCAACCCGAACCGTGCACATTGTCGACGTTTTATAAGTGCCCATGTAGGCCTATATGAAATAAAAAAATTGATTTTGATTTTGATTTATGACCTAAACAACATAGTAAAAGGAAAACACGATTGAAATGTAATAGTTACTCGTAACGCTCGGATTATACCGAATCGAAAAAATTACATTACAGACAAAAGACAATCGTAAGCTCATACCTCAACAGCATTTCCTGGTCAATATGCAAAGAATATTTAAACAAAATAAATCACAATTTATTGATACACCGTTACCGTTTCTAAAGTAAAGACAAAGCTTTTAGAGAAGATGTTGAAAACGTTCCCGATCCCACCGGGCCCACAACGCAGTCTTCAGTACAAACTAGTGCAATACAAGGCTATACGTTCTCGCGTCTTCAGGTTGCTAATGTTAAGGAAAGCGGCAACAGAGATGAAGTGGAGCTATTTCTAGATATAGGTTTTCAAGAGACCCGAACCGATTAGGCATAATTAACCAAATATTTTTTGGGTTTATGCATTTTTCAGGTTCAACTTACTTTTTTATTTTTTAATAGATTTTGGGTCCCAAGACTGCAATAATATTTTGTGTGCCAAGACTGAAATGATTTTGGACTTCATGGCTGATGCATATTCGGACCCCATTCGAGACGTTTTTGAACTCTATAACTGAGAAATTTTCAGGCGTCCCAGACGTTTTCTGGCCCCAACAGTCTAAAACACTGTTTGGGCCCGAATATTTCGGAACGGGCAACATTTTAAAGCGCCACGTAAATATGCAGATTTTATTCTCTTCCTCAAGCCAGTTCTGTTCGGATTACGGCTAACTTTATGAGACCTAATAAAAGAATACTTACGGTTTTTGCTGACTTATTTAGTGTTGTGCTTGGAGTTAACCGCAGAAGAGAAAATAAGTTACTTAACTGAACCAGAAATTCGTATTACAAAATATTTTATGATTTATGTTGTTTTAAACCGAAACTCAAGTGGATTTTATGAGGTTATTTGTTTTACTTTGTAGCAATTAAAATATGTGCCTTATGTATATATCCTTTATAATTGAAATAAGTATATTTAGGTAGGACAGATTTTGTTAAATTCTATGTTTAGTACTCGTGTACTAAAGGTTGAACTAGTCGACGGCACGAACTATTTTGTGCGCGGGGTTAAAATGCATACTATCTTATCCGACAACACGTGCGAAAGAAATAGATGCTGTGATGAGCAGTAAGAAGCTAGTTCGCATACGAATAAGCACTTTTGCAAATTTCTATCGAAATTGATGATGATTTAGGACGAAAACGAGCGCGCGAAATTTTATAAACAGACCTTTGGGAGTCTATGAAAAAACAACTAAATGTGTATTTATAAAATAAAATTATTTGCATTGTTGAATTACTAATCTATCCCTGTATGGAGGCCGTTTTGCAATTTTCCTTCTTCTTGTGGTATTTATTTCCGCCCAAAGATGCGTTAAAATTAGTGTTGAACTGTGGAACTTTCGACGCTCATAACTTTCAAATATATTATTTTTATAAATTTTTGTTTCCATACAGGACTAGATAATGATGAGACAAATTGATATCATTTTTTATTTTGAACGTTCTTCTTGTGGTATTTATTTCCGCCCAAAGATGCGTTAAAATTAGTGTTGAAATGTGGAAGTTTCGACGTTCATAACTTTCAAATATATATTTTTTTACATTTTTGTTACCATACAGGACTAGATAATGATGAGACAAATTGATATAATTTTTTATAATTTGAACGTACATTGTCAAACAGTGGAGTAATCTCTAGACTACGTTTGTATGGAAGATTTTTTTGACTAGTGTAACCTTAACACTGAATTTACCAAAATCTCACAACTTTCCATGATAACTATTATTCTCGCTCTTGTCGCATCTAGAAGAAGCCATTCGCCTCTCGTGACAGGTATAGCTACCAAATATTTTCCGATTAACTAAAGAACGTTTACATTACCCGAGATAGTAGCACTATTTGGAATTTATTGCCCCGTTATAGTGGCGAGTGCATCCCGGCTGCCTTCAGTGGTACTCCCGTTAATGATCTTTTAATTTAATTATTTGATATTTTAAGGTTAGTTAAATAAGAAAATTTTCTTAGGAGGAGGGGAAGGAGATCTTAAGTGCCTCGTCGACGCGCATGGGAATGAAATATGCATTATTATTGGTTTCTTTCAAAAATTTAATTTGATTACATTATTAATTTTGTTTACGAGTTTTACCAATACCATTACATGTATCTCCAAATATATGTTAAAGCTAATAATTAAGTAGGTACACATAGGTAACTCAAAACTGTTTCTACTGAGATAAATTCCTGTCAAAAGTAAAGCCGATCACGTAAACTTGTAACCATGTTACTTGATATATTTCTGTACATATTCAGCATCGAATACGGCGACATTAACAGTTTGGCTGCCAGAGAACGAGACACAATAGAAAATGTATTGTTTGTCGGGCATCTGGCAGCCAAACTGTTAAGTGAAGTAGTCGACATACTGTCGGGCGGGGAGTTCAGCCTGACGCGAAATTGATTCAGTGCGAGACGTGAGCCGCCTTCACAACAGCGCGATTCAAATGTAAGTCAGCGGACGGTACCAGACGAAACGAAACTTTATGTTGACACCTAACAAATTTAATTAGACACTTCGCTTTAATGCCCCCCTTGTACGTGTAAGAAAATGTTTCTTGCTCACGACTAGCTATTTTGTTAGAAATGTTAAAGGTGATTTAATAGCAGTCTTAATCGTGGTAGCTGTCCAATAATTAGCTATCGTGTTTATGTGTCAATTGCTCCACATGAAGACATCCCAGATTACCACAAGTGTGAAAGGCCTCTAACGTACGAGTAACCGAGTCGTACCGTCTGTAAAGTTATATAAACATCATTATCGGAAAAATATTGGACGGAAAACCATCGTCAGCTTTATATTGTTTTCTAAATCGGAATCAGTAGTGCCTGTCGCTTCCGGCGATTCAGCTTGTTTTGCGAGAAAATCCACTTTTTCTTCTCTCTGATTCTTTGATTTCTTTTTTATGCCATCATTGTTCCGTTCTTGGGGTGAAATGTAGTCATTTATATTTTCAGTGGAAATAGCGTGTATCTAATGTGTATTTCATTTGTTATTATTGCGTACATAAACGATCTGTTTCAGATAATAATATTGGATTGTTATTTAATCCTCTGATCCTAAGCGGCCAACGATCTTAGTAGGTACTCGATTGGAATTTGTAAGTAGACGAGCTCCGGGCATTTTTGTTTCGAAAGCTGATTAGAAATGTTCCATTCTTATCGACGAAAATTCTCCCTTTTTCCTAATTTTTGTTTTATATTGTAAATTGGATTACTTTAATATTGATTCAAATACAATCTTTATAATAAAGACTATCTTTGTTTGGCTCCACAAGTAACTAACTGTAGCCTAGTCGTACAAATAAATTGCAACAAGGTTATCTCGCGTCGCCTCTCGCCAAACTAGTCGCGTATCGTCTATATCATAGCTGTGGAAGTGTTTATACTTATAGGTTCTAATGTTATTTTTGAGGCAGACTTGGGGGAGCGATGGGGCACACACTCGTCGGCTGATTGCCGGCGCGCCGCACACGGGGGACGGAGGCAGCTCCGCGAGTGCCCCACTTGAGGTAAATTACAGTCTTCTGTGCGCACTATCGGATGTTTTGTGCGAGTCGCGAACTGCATCACGGGCTCACGGCATGGTGTGCATCACACGAACGTAATCTAGCCGCCTTGGGGCGAGTCCCGCGCAAATATCGAGGTATTTCGATGGTATTCAAAGCATTTATTCGTGTCGTGTCGCTAATGCATGCACTGTATGTTTATGCATGTGTGAATAGTTAGATTCCAAGTGGTTTCTATACATGGTAACTTTAGCGCTAGTTATGTATCTATATAATGTACTTAATTGGCTCGGGATATTCATTGTTGTGAGTTATTCTCTGTTTGTCGCTTCAAACTGTAAAATAGTGTCCAGGAGTTACGACCAGCTGTACTGTTCTTTTCTGTGGTCAAAAGAGACAGGCAGCATACATCCGATCATCATTACGTTTGACAGGTAGTGAAAACTGCTAGATACCTTTCTCTCGAGGCCACCTAACCTTAATTTTGGAGCTTGTTTTAAGCAATCGACCTTCACCACGTGATGGATGGATTTAGGGCCCTCGCTTCTAGACAAAATATTGCGCAGAAAATAATGTTAAATATTTCTACATAATATTCTAGTGAAGCTCCTTTGGGAGATACAGAGCTTACTCCAATTTACACTAAAACATAATATCTTGAACGAAAATTAAGGTAAATATTAAACTCAATTTTACCCTCCACATAGATGAGAAATTCAATTTCGAGTTTCTAGAAATAGTAAGCTGTTTTAAAGTTGTGTGAAATGAAGATGTTTGTTATATTCATACCCTCCATTTTAACATTATGTCAAGTGCTAGGTCATGCATAACAGGTGACCCGGTTCATACGTTCGCAATTATGAATCTGGGTTAATTTGTACATGTCAAATGTAATCAGTGTCCCTACATAATTGGTAATTAGCGACGCTGATTGATTATGAACTAAGTGCTATGGTCCACTGGCTGCTGCAAAACTGAACAGGTCAAACGATAAAGTAGGTCTTCATCTATAATTCCTACTTTTGAAAGTTGTCTCGAGTTTGGTATCAAACTTACTCTGAAGTGTGACTGCTGACCTAGATATAATAGTTGTCCGTGAAGTTTCTGATCTATTATGTAATTGAACACTTGATTTTTAATGGTCTGTATTCTACGAGTTGTTTAGTGTTTTTACGCGACTGCTGAAGGAGGGTAATATGTTTATCAGTCTCTGTATGTATGTATCAGGGTTGTTGCTGATGCACATTTTTTTCACATCCGCGGATGCTGATGCTGGTTTTTTTTTAGCTAATTATAAAAAAAAAACATTAAAATCTTTTAAAACAAGCTTTTTTCGTATTTTTCTTAGCAAACCCTTTCATTTGTTACACATATCATGGCTGTGCACCAAAAATAACTAGTCTGCCATCTTGGGCCATACTGGATTTAGAATGACATTTACTTAGCTAACCACGCATTGTCATCCAAACTAAATGTGTCTGCGAAATTTCATCTTAATCGGTGGAGGATAACTGCTGTAAAATTTAGTTGCAAGATTCGACCCGAACACACTTACATACATACATTGCAAGTTCATCATCATCATCATCATATCAGCCGAAAGACGTCCACTGCTGGGTGTAGGCCTCCCCCAAGCCTCGCCGCATTGATCGGTCCCGTGCGTCCCACATCCAGCGGATTCCCGCAACCTTCACCAGGTCATCGGTCCAATCGGCAAGTTAAATAAAAACTTGCAATTGAAATATATACCACTTATATGTTTATATATAATTTGATAAAAAAATAAATTAAAAAATTAAGTTGTAAATAAAAAATATTATTAAAAACCCGACTGTTTAAGAAGCGAACTAATAAACACATTACCCTCCTTCGGCAGTCGGGTAAAAAGGTGTAAATAAGAAGAAAATCATACTATGTAGACTATGTAGTCAGAGGATACGGTGTAATGTGTGATTTTTTAATTAACTTTTCTATAAATCTTAAAATGTTAAAGAGTGCCTTATGTAAAACAAAAACATTTTATCCATATGATTAGTTTAAATATTGATAAGCAGATTATTACCTTAGTTTCTTAGACAATTAATAATCTGCTAACCAGTATCAAAACTATTAGAACCAATAATTATGGGTAAAACAGTTTTTATAAAAAAGATTGCATTTATAGTTAAACATCACTAGAGTTCCAACAGATCAGACATATCCATCTTACGCGTTATTCCAACTCATATTTCTTTCCGAATAATCGACAAAGAACATCGAATAAAATTTAAAATTCGAAACACCACGTCGGGGAAAAGCGCAGAGAAAATCGCATGAGCCGGCCCGTTTCGCACCCATGGGCGATACAGGAATATTTTCCGTTTAACTAACACCGCCCGTGTCACAGGGTACTAACATGATTTGAAATTTATTTCCTGGCCCGAGTCGCAACGCGATTGCACCTACACTGGAGATCTCGGCGAATAAAATGGCATCTAATAATCGTTTTCACCACTTTAACGGAATAAGGATGTGTGTACACGATAGAGGTGGCGAGGTGAACGTTTATGGGGTGCTGTGTGTTGCACACTTAGGTACTGTTGGCGTTGGCTAGTAATATAGCTGCGTTTCTTTTTCAATAGAGAATGGGTAGCAATTTGTTCGGTAGATACAACCTGTATGTTAAAACTAAGGAGGAAATTGAAAAGGTCAAAGGTCAGCAATTATGATTTAAGTTTTCCTCAACGTGAGACGCTGAAACTGAATTTACCAAAAAAGAGCACAATGGAAACATTTTAGCAGAGTGTGGTTCAGTACAGTTGTAGTAACGATACTATATATTACGTTCGTTTCACATATAAGGCGAGTTGTCGTAAAACAAGTTAATCGTAGTAGTAGCAGTATTTCTCTACCGTCAGCCGGTAAATTACTGTTTAAAGTTTATTAGTATCTACTGCATACTGTTAGGTAGTTACTACTAACATTGTAAGAACTAAAGTGCCTAACAAATGCTGCGGCTTGGCACAAATAAATAGAACTAAAACTTGTAGCTATTATTAAATTAATTCCATTACGAACTTGGTCTAAGTTGAAAAAATATGCGAAGTGTAAGAGAAAAGGCGTGAATAAGTGAAAAGCTTGTGAGTTTAGTGTTATGAAGTTGTCTAGAGTTTGTTACTTCACTTATTTCAGCGAAATGCAAGTACTCCATCAGATATGTGGAAATAGGTGTATGCTCGTGAGTCCTGGTGCATACAGATGTACGTATGAATATGTAACAAGCAGCTGAAAGTGTGCATCACGTCAGATATTTTAGTGCTCGACTGATAGACTCAATTTAAATGGTTAAATTATTGGCGAGACGAGTGCTTTAGTGCATTACCGTGTTCGCACACACGAGGCAAACTTCAAAAGCAAATTGCACAAGCACGGTACATTTATCTCCGCTGGTTGAACGATGAAAGCTTCCATTACGAACGGTATCGGAATGGATATATGCACTTAAGGTTGTCTTTAGTTCGTCAACGTGGCGGTGTTGGGCGATCGATTTCGTGTTTTACGTCGTCGAGTGCGGAGAATGTGGTGTATCAGCGGCCGGTGAGGACAATGTACCAATACCTTATCAACGTAATGAGCCGACGTGGCGATAACGTGGCGCATCTCACGGCGCTGATGTCGGCGGTCACATACCGGATGACTTAATCTTTATCAACTTAACATCGCTTTCTATCTACGTATCCATGTCCTACAATGTGTTAATTCTCCGACGAACAAGTTTGATTCACGGGTCATAAGATCTTATGATTTGTTTGAGTTAGTCTATCTCCGTTACTGCGGATGCTATGGTTCGTACTCCAATTAATTTGGATAGTTGAACTTTGATACCTACGACTTGTTTTGTTCCCGATCGAGATGTTTATTTACTGCATAAAGTGAGGTAATTATGTTTTTACACAAGTCGTTAAACTGTAGTTTGAGGGCTGGAATGGAAACAAAACAAATAGTTTGTTTTGTTGGTGTTTGCAAGTTTCTGGCTATGAAAATGAAGATGGTACATTATGTGTATATTGTTAACGTAAAACTCGAAGTAACAGGCGCCACAAAATATTTTTCTGAAACACTACCTTCCAAAATATAGTTTGGGATATCGTTAACAATAGAGTCACGTCAAATTTAAACTTCCCGCCATTTCTAGGGTTGTGCTAAGTGAATCCATTTGTCGTCGCTAGTGATGGACGGGCACGCGTGACAACAAAATGTTATGTCATAAATATTTTCATGTTTGTTATCTTTTTTGGACATTTATATCAGTGGGATGAATACCTAGAACAAACGAGCCGTGGAATGGGCAGGACGTTGTTGAAAATTAATTGTATTGGATGCTCAAAAACGTTTATTGTGTATATTGTATGTATGGCACATAAGCTAAAATACAAAAGTAGAAGTAGACAAAAGTAGAGTATAGATGAACATTTCACAGATAAACATGATGTATGTTATGAAATTTTTTTGATACCACATTTTTACTGTGGTATTTCGATCGAATACTTGCAGTTGAATGTGAAATATTGTTACTACAGCTCAAATATTGACAAAATAAGCGTTTAAGCTGACATGGTCACAATCATTAGAATTAATATTTGCTTCGAGATATTTAGGTACCCCAAAACAAATATTA
Organism: Orthosia gothica; assembly: GCA_949775005.1. Taxonomy (NCBI): domain Eukaryota; kingdom Metazoa; phylum Arthropoda; class Insecta; order Lepidoptera; family Noctuidae; genus Orthosia; species Orthosia gothica. The sequence continues at coordinate 27,646,971 of OX459034.1, read as the reverse complement.
ATTCTAATTAACAAAATAAATTCAAACAAATGAAGGTTTTTAAGGCTGTCATCTTAATTCTAATCAAAAAATTCATCATTATCATCATCAGCCTTTCAACGTTCCCACTGCTGGGACACAGGCCTCCTCTCTGTGAGAGAGGGAATGGGCCATAATCCACCACGCGGGCCCAGTGCGGATTGGTGGATGTCACATATCTTCGAATTTTCGGTTCTAGGACATGCCAGTTTCCTCACGATGTTTTCCTTCGCCGTTTTTAGAGCAGTGGTTATGAAATAATATACACAAAGTAACATGTATTGTTTGGGTTCGAACCCACGACCTACGACAAGTCAGTCGAGGCCGTTACCTCTGGGCCATCGGTGCTCATATTCGGAAAATTGCATTGTACGTAATGCCTGTTCAAAAAGGCTCAATACTAAAATCCTGACGCACCTACAACACTTAAGAGGCTTTTATAAATACCTTCAGGAAAATAATGCACCGCGAGGTGACTGGTGTGGAACTAATGAAAGTGCCGCCAGCACACTCAGGGTGTTACTGTTACTTATCAAAGTTAATTTTCTAGTTTCCCGAGTCGGTTTACTTCGTCAATCAAGGTTGTGACTTGTAACCATCTTATTAAGACAACGTCAAATTGGAAATTTTAAGGGGATATTATTTGGGAATAGGTCCTGTAGGGCTGTAGACGAAATCCACTCGTTATCAAACTTAATCCAATTTGTCTTTGTGGCGAATTGAATTACTTCCGTTAATTGTGAGTTTTATTGTAGGTAAAGTTTGGAGTGTCGTGGCTGGCGGAGGATTGTAAATGTTGGAATGGGCAGCGTTTAGATTGTTTGTTTTTGTTAATTCGATGTTACAAATTTGTTTTGGGACAAAATGTAGGTACAGTACAACTATTTTCTAGATGTCCCTCGAAAATCATTGTTTTGCCGAATACAAACGAATGTTAATTTCCATGTCCATCAATTATTAGATTTATCGTGTATAATAATTTGAATTAAGAACTCAGTACTTTATTGTTGTTTTGTTTTGATTTCCGTGTGAAATATATAGAACTGTAAAAATAGCAGCTTTAGCAGCTAAATTTAATTACCTCCCATTTTTAAATTAAATTATGTTAAAAGAGTATTAACAACTCTATAGATTTCTAATTTGACTGAGAGCGTCCGGTCTGCACTAAGTGCAAAAGGCAACTGTGAACTGATGGAAAGCCGACGACTGACGAAACATGAAGTTTCATGTGTAGTTTTTGAGTTTATATTTTTCTATAAATATGACTTTATTGCTGTTTAATTGCCACTTTTCACAGTTATGCAGATTAGTGAAAAAAAAAAAAATCTTTTTCTAGAAACCTGTTTGTGTTGACCACTTTCTCACATCATGGTAAGTGATAATGTTTTCGACGATGAAGCACGCTTACGTGCAATTACAGTAGTGCCAAAACGATTTGTGCGTATACGTAGGACATACTATTATCGATAGCAACCTTGATGCAATATTATCTTCATATGTACTACCTAAGTATGAAGATCTGGAAATTTCTAAGATCAATGGGAGTGGGAAAATCGCGCCAAGATTCTATTCCTAAAGATATAGATCTTGAATTGCTTAATCAACATTTTTCCACATCTTCTAACTTCAATGGTACCATCAAGGCAAAAACTCTAAATGATCTTTCATCTCTTCCCACTCCCGGTTATTCACTTTTCATCTTTAATCAGTTCTCCGATTGTGATGTTAGGAAGAGCATAGAATCATTCTTGTCTAATGCTGTTGGTAGTGACTGTATTAGTCGCAAGATGATACTCCCAATCCTTGACGAAATCCTTCCTGTCATCTCACATATCCTCAATCATTCCGTATCTAGCGGTGTTTTGCCCACTTCATGGAAATAAGCCCAAATTACCCCTCTTCCTAAAAAGCGAAATCCTGTTTCCTTCTCTGAATTTCGTCCTATCTCCATATTACCATTTCTATCCAAAGTCCTTGAACGCCTTATCCATAACCAACTTAGTACATTCCTGTGCAAGAACCACCTCCTTAATTTTTTCCAATCCGGGTTTCGTCCAGGACATAGTACTACAACAGCTCTTGTTAGCATTACTGATGATATTAGACTTGGTAAGGAAAATGGAAATCTGAAGGTCCTTTCCTTATTAGACTTCAGCAATGCGTTTAACACCGTGGATTTTGACATCTTACTTGGTATACTCAGCTCTCTTAACATATCTCCAACGGCAATTGATTGGTTTCGAAGTTACCTGTGTGGCCGCCGACAACGTATTTGCATTGAAGGTTCTTCCTCGTCATGGTGCAATACCTCTGCAGGCGTACCACAGGGGGGCGTTCTATCTCCTCTTCTCTTCGCTATTTTCATTAATTCTATTTCCAATGATCTTCTCTCGTTCTACCACCTTTACGCTGACGATCTGCAAATATTTTCTCAAGCTCCAGCTGATGAATTGTCTGAGGCTGTTATCATGGTCAATCAAGATTTAGCTCGTATTTTTGAGTGGAGTTTGGCTCATGGTCTGAAGGTTAATCCAACGAAGACTCAAGTCATTGTTGTCGGCAGTCCTAGGTTGCGCTCAAGAATTAACTGATCGCAGCTCCCCCGGATTGTTTTTGATGGCTTAGCTATTCCATACAGTGACTCGGTGAAAGACCTGGGTATTTTAGTTGACAAAGACTTTTCGTGGGGTCGTTAGCCTTAAGGTGTTTGCGTCTGCGGGGTCTTTACGCAGACTGCGCAATTTCCTTCCTACTGCCACCAAAACTGAATTTTTTTATTTAGTATTAATAAACATGAGGTACCTATTTTATAGTAGTCACAGCGGATCTTTGTGTCTCTGAAGTAGATCCTGCCAATTAATGCGTAAGAACTAGTTTGTCATCGAGTATACTGCATAGAGTAAGCGAGATAGGATGATGCGACATACATAAGCGAGTGAAAGAGACAGTTATACAATGCTATCTTCACCTTCAACATTGACACAAACTGCGCAGGGTCTTGCAACCAATTCTGTGATACAAAGATCCTCTGTGAGTGAGAATTATAGGTATGTGTATGAATAATGTTGTTATACATCGGGTTCTTAACATGGGAAAAATAAATGAATTGAATATTAATTTAAATACTAATTTATTATATATCATTTAAATCATACTAATAACTTAAAACCTCATTCAGAACTAGAAAACTAGAAAACGATTCCATGAACTCCACTGGCATTTCAAAAACTTGTATCTTTGTAGTTTTATGTCATCTCTCTCCATCAAAATGGTTATTTTTCATTGGCATTTAACATATTCAAAACCAATCTCTTTATGTATAAAGTCTGTAAACAATAATAAAATGTATCATGTTACTTATAGTCATTCATCATCATCAGTCTATATATACTTTTTTTTTATGTAAGTTTTATGGCCTGGTTGCTAGGACCTAGGCTGGTTGTTAGCCACGTCTTTGGAAAGAGTTTTGGATCTTATATTTATTCTTTAGTATGCATTAGAATGCGGATGTAACAGATTCTAATGTTTTTTGGAGTATTTGGCAGCAAATTGTATCGAGTCAGTCTTTCCAGTAAGCTTTGCAGAGGCAGTCAATACTACAATAAAATACTCCGCTCCACTATCCCGAGATCGCTTCTGTCAATGATTTTACAAAATGTCCAGTTGCGTAGACAGTTGAGTCACAAAACTACACCAATAATATATCACAATATCCACTAGGAATCAATTTGCAAATAATATTAACAGCCACTGTACTTCACTCGACAAAATCCCGCCAAAAACGCCCGTCTATATACACGTCTCACTGCAGGGCGCAGATTATTACTTAATATTTTTCTTACGTCAAAGATTCTCCATCTCCGTTAAAATCAATATCTTGTCGAAGAATTAGTAACAGTTACATTACTGTTGCCATTTCTTAATTTTTAGTAATGAAAAGAAATAAAAATTAAGTAAGAAAAATATAAAATAAACTAAAAGTATCAAAACAAGTCAGTCCAACTTACCGGTTCACTCTACGACGAACTTTAAAATCAAAGATTGAATTTGATTTACGCCTTCTTCTTCCCTTATTTTATGATACAGATTGAAAACAATATGTCTCGCTTGAGATCGAAGTGGGTTTTTCGACATTTTCACAAAAATAACAAATTTTCAAGATAATATCAAAAAATTTCAGCAGCGGTTGACACATCAAGTACTTTGATTTGACAGGTGACAATTTACATTGCCATATGAAAATCACAATTTAAAAAAAATAAAAAATGCCATGAGATTCTGGTAGACCTATAGTAATAAGTATTATTGTAAAAGAGATGTGTAACTTCATGTTCTAGTGTACAATAAAGTATATTCTATTCTATTCTATTCTATACAGGTATTTAGCTTGGTAAGTAGGTACTCTTTACGAGGACTAAAAGAAAGCTATTACACCTAACAGCCAAACAACAGAAGTGGTTTTCGCGATTCGAGTCACTTTAATGTAAGCAAAACAAGAAGCTAAGTGGACACCTGTACCTATGTAGTGAGCGCTAGAAAACAAAAGAACTACAATATTCTCCATTTGTGTAGCTGACCAGAACAAACCTAAATTTCTATAGATGATAATATATATAGTTTAGAAAATACTATAACTTCATTCAAAAAATACTAACTAAATAAGCCTGAAAATTAGGTAATCTAAAATATGGCGTCGAAAAACTCAAGAAGAACATAGTTACTATAAAAAAATACAAAAAGAACTCGAATGCCTCAGATATCAAATGAATACGTTATTTTAAGTAAGAAAATTGCATTGATTAATTCATAAAAAAATAATTGCGTAAAAAATATTCACTTCACAGAATCGCAATTTCCAAAATTAGTTCTGACATTACTAGTTACATAAATATTAATAAAACAAATATATACAAAAATGATTTTTATATTTTATTACGAGACTTCACAAATTGGGTCGCATTCGTTAAACAAGAATGATTCCAGCCTTCATTGATTTTGATGTCAAGTGGAGCCGAGCTGCGTACAATGCTGTACAATTTATTACTTGATTGAATGGCACACAGATGGTGTTTACACGGTAATTAAGAACAATATGCAGTGCAGTACTACGGCTCGGGTAAGCCCGGATATGAGGTTGGTTATCCATCATCTTGGTACTGGTGACCTATATCATTATATATAGTGGAGCAAGTAGGTATTATTCGACATGTAAGTAAGTACATTGGCATAAAATAACAGCTACCGTTATTTATCTGACAAATGGTATCAATAGGTGTGATGTAAACAAAGTAATAGTAAGCTTTAACTACCAAAAAGACCTCCATAATTACTGTGTTTGGAAAGCTACTCTGTCTGAAATTTGACTGAGTACTTACCGAAAACGATGAAAACAAATGTATTGAAAAACTTCAAGCTCGAACTAAATACGATACGGCTACAAAATGATGAAACTGGATGAATAATTGCTGATAGAGAATTGAAGAGCAATGATGATGCACCGACCCAGTTGTAATATATGACACAATGGTAATTGATGACATTAAACTATAAAATTTACGTACCTGGCTTACTCCTGCAATCACTGAGTGACTTTTCGATATTTGGGGGAACTGAATTGGGACCAACTCTTAAATCACAATGTAACCATATCAGGACGAGGAAACGACACAAATAAAAATACATTGCAAGGACATTTTGCTATTGAGATGAGATGATTGCTCCAAATAGGAAACGATACACAACCCAGAGAAATGAAGAGCTCGTGGCTAAATAAGAACAGCCGCACGGGTCGATCATCGAGGTTAAGCAACGTTTGACGAGGTCGGTCCGTGGATGGGTGACCATAATCAACATACCGAGTTTACTCCGTGCCTCGTCAAGCACGTTAAACCGTTGGTCCCGGCTGTCATTTGAAGATCTTTGACAGTCGTTACGAGTAGTCAGAAGCTTCAGATCTGACACCAGTCTAGCCAAGGCGTACCGTGTTACCCAGTTACTGGGTTATGGAGGTCAGATAGGCAGTCGCTCCATGTAAAACACTGGTACTCAGCTAAATCCGGATAGACTGGAAGCTGACCCCAACATAGTTGGGAAAAGGCTTGGCAGATTGATTGTGACTAACCTGAGAAATAAGTAATCAAATTAAGACAAAATTAGTTCAAGAGAATTGTCAATTTATTTATCCCGTCTGTTTTATAACACGTTAGAATTTTCGTCTATTAAAGAAAATGTAACATATTTTCCTTCTGGAATATGCTCCTCCGTTGTATATGAACACTGTTTAATTATTTCTATGTAATATGCTTAGCCTTCGAAATAAGTGTCTGGCTTCATAATTCGTGTAATAAACACCTCGGGCTATGTTATAACTGTGTCTACGCTCAAATACAAAATTGAAGAAACGAGAAACCTTTGGGGAAATTAAGCGTAACGATCCTTTTTTATAACGATTTGGAGTGAAAAGAATCGAGAATTCAGTTTCAGTTGTTTTGTTAAACTAAGAGGGATTTTGATTTGTAATTTATAAAGATTTTAAAGGACTATGTTAAGACCTTCACCCATCTCTGGATGAAAAACATTTTATATTTGAGCCATTTAAACGCATACAACAATAACCGTTGGGCCCGGACCAGACACTACTCCCGTCTGGTCGGAGTATCCTCCCTTTTCAATGGTGGTTTGTGTTCCGCATACCCCCAAACATGATCGTCAGCGCAGCCTTCGTGCAGAGTTACTTCATCGTGACGTCATTAAGCTTTCGGGCAGCAAGTCACACAGCCAGCCAGTACCCAGGGCATATACGGCGGTATCCTGACCACCAGAATGAAGCGAACGCGCATTCCAGGTCATCACCCTCAGCTTCTATCATCACCCTCACATCAGCGACCCTGTCCCAGCACGCTGCACCTTCTGCCGGTCAACCAAGCAGAGCCTTGAAGATGCTCTCCTGGTTGACGCCAGCAGTCAAGCCACTACGCCATTCAGCACCGCACCGAGCCACTGGAGCCAGCAACACCGCTCCGACCCACTGGAGCCAGCAGCACTGTTCCGACTCACTGGGACATCATCACCGCTCCGACCCACTGGAGCCAGCAGCACTGTTCCGACTCACTGGGACATCATCACCGCTCCGACCCACTGGAGCCAGCAGCACAATCCCAAATAACTGGGAAATCATCATCCCGATTCACTGGGGCACAACCGCATACAGTTCCGAATCACCGCCAATTCAAACCGAAGAATTAAATATTAAAGAATAAAAAAATCATAATTCGTCATAAAGTAAAAAGCACATATGGTATACATTAAAACATTAATTTCAGCACGAAGTCAACTCATTCGTTTGTGAGTTATGTGTCTACAAACTTTTCATTTGTTTGAGTTCACGATCAAAAACAACTTTATTCCTATATTTTAGAAATTAGAAGCTTATGAATATCCATTTTACCTAGTTTATTCAACTTTATTATAAGTTATTTTTTTCATTTCAAGTGAAACGTTGCATAGTAAAAATTAGAACAATATAAAAACAGCTTGCATTTTCTGTGATGGTACGTGCTTTATAGTAAATAGGCGTTGTTCTTTTTAACTTTGCTCAGTTTTATGATATTATAGGGGTCTTGGATCGTTTTACGAATACTTTCATTGTGCATTCAGCTAAGGAGTGGAATTCCCTGCCGGAAACTTTGTTTCCTGATAGCTACAACCTAGGGGTCTTTAAGTCAAGAGTGAATAGGCTACGGTTCGAGGCAAGCGCGTTTCACCGTAGATCACATCATCGCTTACCATCATGCGAGATTGTGGTCAAACGCGAACCTAAAACAAAAAAAACCGGCCAAGTGCGAGTCGGACTCGCGCACGAAGGGTTCCGTACCATTATCACAAAAAACGGCACCAAAATCACGTTTGTTGTATGGGAGCCCTACTTAAATATTTATTTTATTCAGTTTTTAGTATTTGTTGTTATAGCGGCAACAGAAATACATCATCTGTGAAAATTTCAACTGTCTAGCTATCACGGTTCATGAGATACAGCCTGGTGACAGACAGACAGACGGACCGCAGAGTCTTAGTAATAGGGTCCCGTTTTTACCCTTTGGGTACGGAACCCTAAAAAACAAACATTAAATTCTTTTTCAAAATCAAAATCAATAATTTTTATTTCACATAGGCCTACATGGGCACTTATAAAACGTCGACAATGTGCACGGTTCGGGTTGGTCGATTCCTATGGAGAAGAACCGGCAAGAAACTCCATGGTTACTCTTTTAAAAAATTGTTTGGTTTTACAATATTTCCATGTTACAGCAGTACTTAGATGGGGGGACAACGCAGGCCCGATAATAAGTCGTAAGAAACTTAAACAAGAAGTGATTATATAATAAATAAACAAAATATTAAAAAAAAAGTAAAACGAGATAAAATGTTAACAATCTAGAAGGCCTACAATGTTCACACATTTACAAACCAATCGGTAAAATAATCTATACAAAGTATAACAAGACTAAATTTAACATGTGGCACAAATGTTGTTATCAGTGCTGTAACTATTCTTAGCAAAGGGCTATAAAGATAATTGAAAACCATTGTAAAAAGTCTTATTAAATGAAGAAAAATTATATTGAGAATAGTTAGAGACATCCACATATTTGTGCCGTTTATGAGTTACCAGGGAAGCCGCATGTGCAGAAGGAGCTAAAACCAAATATTTTTATCTTAAGTTACTACTCTTTACTACTCTTTTAGTTACTCAGTTTTATTATGAGAAATGTTTTAAGTTAATTTTCGCTTTTAAAAGTAAATAAAGTGTAATATGTACTATCCTTGTTTGACTAACGGTCGCGAACGCTACTGTTGACCCAAAAGGTTCTGCAGATCTATTTTGTTAAGACGGTACCCTGACCAAAAAATCGGCATGAGATATAAGCGTTCCTATTGGTCTAGCGGCACTGGTGGCGCATGAATTACAGTAGTGAATACGCCCAGATTTTGGAATACAATCTTTATAAAATCGAATTTTGGTCTTTTGAAAAAAATAATTCTACAAAAATGTTCGTTATTAAATTGTCTATCCATTAGTGTTAGTACAAAAAATAATTAATGAACACTTTACGAGGAGATGCATAATATCAATAATTATTTCTCATTTTTATGTTTTTTTGGAAGTAGATTAGTGAAATATATACAACATTAAAAAAAAACTAAATCTACCATTTTAGAATCAATATTATGTAAAAATTTAATGTATTTTTATTAATTGATATTTCTTTTTAAATAACGAGTAGATAGCTCCTAAAAACAGCACAAAAAACGGCTTGCGCGGCGTTTTGTTCGGGGTACCGCCTTAAAATCTCACTGAGAGAACAGAAGTGATGGTAAGTTTCGATATTCGTATCGAGTAAAGTGCTGTTGGGTTTTGACAACTGGGAATTAAACAGCAGTCCGGGGTCCGGATTTGTATTCGGTTGATAGCAATTTGCTCGCTTAATATTACAAGGGGCTTAAAGGCCTTCCACCACTTTAGTGCCGTAAAATGGTTACTTTCTAAAGCATACTCCTTAGTAACGGCTAGGTTAAAAGTTTGAAAAAAAAACACTGATTCATGTACATAATTTGTGAGTTTTGCTTTATAAATAATTAATAAAACGAGAATTTTCGCTACTTTTGGATACGAAAGGATTCTAAAACGACTTGGACGTTTAAAAATATTTTCACACAGAAAAATTGATGTCTAGAATTTCTTCATAACTGAAATAGCAAATGTAAATCAAAGAATATTTTGCAAACAAAACTGTCCAAAAGGAGGTTCAATATTGATATTCTGGCTTCGAGTGGGCGCACGGCCAGTAGATACTGCGTTAACATTTATGTTTTGGAAATACTTTCAATATGCGTACAGCTAAGGAGTGGAATTACCTGCCGTAATCTGTATTTCCCGATAGCTACAATCTCGGGGTTTTTAAGTCAAGAGTGAATAGGTTACTTCTAGGCAAGCGTGCTTCACCGTCAACCACATCATCGCTTACCATCAGGTGAGATTATGGTCAACCGCGAGCCTATCTATAGCTAAGAAACAAAAAAAATATATAAGTGGCCAAACGTGGTTACCTCTGCCTATAACCTGTCGGATAAAAGAGGCGTGATGTTTCTGTTATGGACTAGCAGGGAGTTTTTAAGATTGTTACAAGAACTTGTCATTATTTGTATGATGCTGACACAAACTTAAATCCAATACGCCGTAACTATAAGGTGCGATTTCAAACGGTTTCTATTTATTCCGAACTTCTTTGATATTTTAAAGGAAAATATGCACAATGCATCTTGGGTGCCCTATCCAGTAGTTTTAAGCCTGTTATTATGTAGGGACCTTGCCAAGCACATTGAGGCATTTTCGATACTTAATCAAATAAACACGCAGTCATCTGCGTGTCTGTTAGTTGCCACGCTAGGCTAAGCAATGGCATAATTTTATGGGGAAATAGCTCGGACGCTCCCTTCCTACTTATCCTACAAAAAAAAGATAAGCATAATAACAAACATCTGTTCTTCTTATTCGTTGTCTTCATTTCTGAAGGTCGTGCCCGTCTTGAAAAGCTTTGACGGAGTCAACGACGAGCTGCTTCCAAGCCACCCTGTTTTCGGCACTTCTCATGACAGGGTCGTCACGGTGACCGTGAGTCCCGTAACGACCCTGATCTGGTCAGACCAGCGAGTAGGAGTTAGTAACTTAAGACTCGTTGGTAGCAAATCGTGGAGTCTGGTTTTGATGTTCAACTGGTCGACAATGGACTTATTCGTGGGCTTGGCAGTCCATGGTATGAGCAACATTCTTCTCCAGCACCACATTTCAAACGCCTCTATCTTTTTCCGATCCACCGTGTGAATTGCCCAAAATTCCGACCCGTAAAGAAATATCGAGAATACCAGAGTTCTCACGAGTCTCTTCTTTGTGTTATTGGAGACATTTCTGTTCTGTCATATCCTCGACATCTTGCTCATAGCAGCCTTGGCCATCTGCGTACGCCCCCGAATCTCCCCGTCGCAGCCTCCCTGATCACTGATCATGGAGCCCAGTCATACAAATTCACTCACAAACTCCAGATCCACAAGTTCTCCCGTGCGTGCGACTAGTCCAACTCGGTCGAGGATCATCACTTTGGTCTTTGACTTGTTAATCGCCAATCCTACCATCTCGCTTTCACGCTCCACTCTATCAAATAGCTCCGTGAGTTCGCGCTCAGAGGATGCAAACAAAGTGGTGTCATCTGCGCACCGGAGATTGCTGATCTTATTGCCACCTACCGCGATGCCTCCCTCCCACTCTTCTAAGGCTCTCCTCATGATGTATTCGCCATATATGTTAAAAAGAAGAGGGGACAGAATACATCCTTGCCGTACTCCTTTTTCTGGCTTAAAAAGTCCCGACACCACATTATTGACTCTAACCATCGACTCTCCATCCTCGTACAGGTTTGCAATCAGTGCTGTCAAGTGCGAGGGTACTCCCATTTCCTTGAGTATTCTCCACAGGCAGTCCCAACTCACACAATCAAACTCCTTGGAGTAGTCTATAAAGCACAAGAGCATTGGAACATTAAACTCGCGGCTCTTCTCTATCATTTGCCTCATATTCACAATTTGCTCTCTTGTGCCTCGACCCTTTACAAACATAGAACAAACATATAGTTGCACGCCTTTGTATCAAGAAATACAAAATCCTTACCTTAGTTAATATTTTTATTATGGATTGATGTAAACTAATTCGCAAACACACAGTGTCTTATAACTCGGGAAGACATGCAAATAAATTATTCGATGCGCCATAAAACAGCCCAGATCTACCCTCCTCACGCATTAAATTGCATTATTCTAGTCCGTAGGCTTTGTTGTTAAAAATATAAAATAAACTAGGTGTGCCCGCGGCTTCGCGCCCGTCAGCTGCCTACCCTCCCTCCCGTCAGCTCCCTACCTACCAATCTTTTTCTAGGGTCATTCTTACTCGGAGAATCATAACACCGCCATTCAGAAAAAGACGTCAAATGCACAACGATGGATGCATCGAATGTAGAGTTCAACTGTCCGAGTTTTACTTCTTGAATACTTTAAATTCGTATATCTTTTGATAGAGTGAACCGATTGTGATGAAACAAAACCGAGACAAAAACTAAGTAGCAATTCAAGTTAAGCATTTTCATTTATAAAAGTTATCTAAATGTGTTTCATACATTTTACGTGATGTGTTGGAATTTGAAGTATGTGTGACGTCATTAAATCATGATTTTCATTTTTCAAGTCACATTGGTTTGCTACATAATACATATTTGTCATATTTATTAAGCACCTACCTAAATTATTGTTGTGTTGTCAACTACCTACAAATGTAAAAGAGTAACCACCTAAGTAAATATTGTTGTGTGCACAGGAAATAACTCTAAACTTATATTTAAGTCACATTTATGATATTCTTACGTATTAATACGTAATTTGTAATGATCATTGTGATATATCCTAGATTTTATATTGCTATTATTCTTTCGAATATTGATTATGAATGACTTAAGAGGCGATATTAAATCCCTTAATTGTCTTGTTACATTTTAAACAGTTTCACTACATAAGAATTGATTATTGAGCAAATTGTGAGATTATTTAACGTATTATTTGAGACCCGTTAATAAAAAAATAGTGTGTAATTGATATGTTGACTTACCTTTTTTGTTGAATAATATATAATATCTATAACAACAAGCCAGTACAGGCCAGATATTATTATTCCTGAATTATTAATACTTTGTGAAAGATCGACTACACAAGGCTAATATAAGTTATTTGATATTATAACTTTATTATTGCTAATATTTGTGTTGAAACTGTATCAATATCATATTATGCCCGTAATTCCTAATAATCATGTTAAATGAATTTAAGGGATAATCTATTTTCTTTGCCTTATCCTTGTTATTTGGTCTCTATAACATCGTGAGTACTTGTGGTTGTCAAAGGTATAGATAAATACTATGAAAGAGCTTCCGTAGAGTTTCTTTCCCCCTTCTCCATGAGAACTAGTTTAACGAGCGGGTGGTAAGCCCACTGATCTTTCTCAATATGAATAAGTTGGCAAGCTTTATTGAAATAAATACTTAGTCTTGTGTTTCTGTGCTTTTATTCATAAAACCCTTCCATTATACTCTGATACACAGTAAATAGCCAACAACCATCTTGATATTCAAAGCTTGCTATTTTGGTAGATATGAATACTTTTATATAGAGTTCCATTCATGTTGCCAGCACGTGCACAACTAAACAGACAAACACATAAACCGACAAAAAAATCAAAAATGCTGAATGACATTAATATAATTAATTCAAAATATAATAAGAACATTTTAAGTAAGTATTAATTTGGTTAAATATAAACTATGTTTATCAAATATACTATTTCCAATACATTGAAGCGAATACATTAATAAGTAATAATAACAAATAATTTACAACAAAAAAAATATATTTTATATATATTTTTATATATTAAACAGATAGATAGGAAATAGATAAATATAAAATGTTAATTAGGAAAATATTAAGCGCTATTCCTCTCTCCTAGACACTGACGGTATCTAGAATATTGCTGTGCCCAACAGCGTCCATAATTGTTTCTGTAAGTTATTATTATAATATATTTACCACCTGTATTTACATAATGGATGCAATAAATTCAATTTGAATTTGAATTTGTTAGCCAGCATAAAAAAGTTAAGCCCTCATTTTCATTGAGCGAATATAGCCTGAACGTTTTTAAAGGAGTAATAGTTCATTCAACGCGGCCATTCTACAGTCAGTGTTATCTTGAAGACTTAACAAATTTCCGAGTGAGAGTAAAAGCGTTTCTATTTAATTAAAAGTTGTACCGTAGGGATCCAATCGCCTTCATCTCCTGCTTTGTGCCAAATGATGAATGGAAAACCTTGTTGCGAAGTATCTTTGTTTACAAAATACTGGATATTCTGTCCAGATTTACAGTTGTAATATAGTTACGTGGTGAAGGTTGTGTACATGGTGAACTGCATTTATAAATACAAAAGTTTTGTTCAGTTTCAGGTTCCTTACAAAACCGTTCAGATATTGACTTTCAGATTAACATCGAGTAGGTAGGAAAATAGGCTTTGTTTTTCTGCGCGTTAGATACAAATATCGAATTAATGTAGCTAATCCGATTAATTTGTGTTAACCTCGGAAAATCATGATGCCAAGATTATTATTGAAGAGTAAGGGAATTAGGTGTTTTTAACCGACTTCCCAAAAAGGAGAAGGTTCGCAATTCGGGTGTTTATAAGTATACAATTTTTTTTTTAGGGCATACCTAACTCCGTCATATTTATTCGCATTTGCAAAATATTTTTTTTTGTTTGAAAGAAGTTTATTCCGAAAAGGTGCCATTTAAATTTGGTAAAGATCTGATGAAGAACTTCGGAGATATAGGTACAACAGAACTCTTCAATAAAAAAATGAAACCGACATCCAGAACAAAAATAACAAAGCAAATAAAAAACTTTTTTGCAAAAAAATACTACCGACTTCCAAATGAAAACTACAAAGTGAAAAATAACTTAACTTTTGGAAGTCGGTGTCTTTCGTAGGAACCATTTTTTTGCGATATGGACACCGACTTCCAAAAGTTAATTTATTTTTCCCTTTTTAGTTTTACCTACCTAATAGCAAGTTGTTTGTTAAGGTCCCTATAACTCCAGAATAGATTAACCGAATAAAATGAAACTTTAACATAACCGGTGAAATGAGAGATCTGCGTACCCCTTTAGAGCGTACTGGCGTGATGTTATGTTATGAAATGGTATAAAAAACAAACAGACATGCGATTGCAGCAATCCCGAGAGTTTTGCCGTTATTTATTGAAGAGTTCTGTTGTGTATCTCAGAAGTTCTTCATCAGACCTTCACCAAATTAAAATGGGACCAATTTCGAAATATACTCTTTCTAATAAAAAAAGAATTTTCAAAATCGGTCCACAATTGACGGAGATATCGGTGAACATAAATAAAAAAAAAAAAAAAAAACATACAAGAAGTCGAACATAGAACCTTCTCCTTTTTTGTAAGTCGGTTAAAAATAAAATTCTTTACCGAAGTCGGTGTCTTTTTTACCCAATGTTTTCCGTTTTTCGACACCGACTTCGGAAAAGGATTTTATTTTTTGCTTTGTAGTTTTTTGTTCTGGAAGTCGGTTTGATTTTTTGTTAATAAGATTTTTATTTTTCTATTTTTAGTTTTGGTAGGTACCTCCAATTAACATGATTACCATTTATTGCCAAAGTACATCTCATGGCGATTCCAATAAGCCCAAACACGACTAGGATACTTTGTTTTATTTGAGAGTTCCAGTGCCTACCTTCATCATCAGATCAGTTCGATGGTGCCATTTTCATCAGTACCATTTATTTATAAGTATTTGTTTCATTATAGTCGAGATATCTTATGCCCGTGACATACTTAGCATTTAGGAGTTCTAGTGGTCATCTGTGGTCTTCATCATCAGTTCCACTTCACTAAATGATACTTTTCGAGTGCAAATGATTGCATTGTTGATGAAAATACCAAAATCGCTATATGTTTGGCTATAATATTCGAGCAGTTCCCTCGATTTCTCTAGGATTCCATCATCAGATCCTGACCTGATGACTATGGGACCAACTAGGAAGTATATATACCCTTTCAAACAAAACAAGAATTTTTGAAATCGGTCCAGGCGTCTTTGAGTAATCGGGGAACATAAATAAAAAATAAAAAAAACCGACGAATTGAGAACCTCCTCCTTTTTTTGAAGTCGGTTAATGACGGCAAATCTCTCAGGATTGCTGCAATTGTATGTCTGTTTATTGTTTACACCATTTTTAACCCCTGCCGGAAAAAGAGGGGTGTTATAAGTTTCACGTGTATTGCTGTGTATCTGTGTATCTGTGTGTCTGTCTGTGGCACCATAGCGCCTAAACGGATGAACCGATTTTGATTTAATTATTTTTGTTTGAAAGGTGATTTTGTCGAGAGTGTTCTTAGCTATGTTTGAATGAAATCGGTTCAGCAGTTCAAAAGTTATGGCCGTTTTACTGTTTGAATCGGGGTGTTTTCGCAAGATAAATGCACGGGGGTTTTTAAATTTTGAAATTTTACTTGTATAACATAACATCACGCCAGTACGCTCTAAACGGGTACGCAGATGTGTACAGTTCACCCTTATACACTCTCATTCCACCGGTTATGTTCAAGTTACATATTATTTGGGTTATCTATTCTGGCATCACTGTGGTCATTATAGGTACCTTACTATAGAACTTGCCCAATAAGTACCACTAAAAAGTTTAAAATAAAAACTTTTTAACATAAACATAAAACCGACTTCTAAAGCAAAACACTACAAATCGAAAACTAACTTTTTTCCAAAGTCGGTGTCTAGAAAAACGAAAAACAGTATGTACCAAAGACAAGAGTAAGGGAATTCGGTGTTTTATTAATTAAACACCCTGGTTACAGGCATTGATTGCTAAGGTTTTACATAGTGACTTCGTTCTGTATTTTGCCTAGATGAGAAATATATATCTTCATAGACAATATTCATCGTAAATACTTTTATTTGTAACTTTCCTAACCACCAGATTAACATAATCTGCGAGTTAACTGATAAGCACACACCACATGGAACATTTTGCACATTAATCATATAGGTTATAATAAAATATCCGTATGACAATTTTAAAGTAAAAGGGTTGTCGTATCGTTGTCGCGGCACACCTGTCTAGGTGAGCCTTTAAACTTTTTTGTTGCACACACAATGTCTGTCTCCACGAACATCCTATCATACATGTCTCTTGCACATAACGATATGCAGACGACATTAAAGCGGTGCTCAGCCATCTCCGGGGGAACCATAAAGTGTTGTGTCGCGGAAACTATGGGCGAGACGATTCCCATGGCGATCAGAAACTGTCTCAATGTAAACGATGTACTTGTACTAACTACTTGAAAGACTAGTGTCGTGTGTAGTGACTAGTGTTTTGTAACAAATAAAGAGTGTCCATAGAGTTTCTTGCGCGTTCTTTTTATAGAGATCTATGCTTTTTAACCCCCGCCGAAAAAAGAGGGGTGTTATAAGTTTCAGGTGTGTTGCTGTGTATCTGTCTGTGGCATCATAGCGAACGGATGGACCGATTTTGATTTAGTTTTTTTGTTTGTTTGAAAGGTGATTTTGTCGAGAGTGTTCTTAGTTATGTTTGAATAAAATCGGTTCAGCCGTTCAAAAGTTATGAGCGTTTTACTGTTTGAATCGGGGTGTTTTCGCAAGATAAATGTGTCGGGGGTTTTTTTATATTTTACTTGTAAATGTATCTACTGCAACTAGTTTTTTTATCTTTTTGGACTGACCAGCACTATGACAGTTGAAAAGTGTCTGTAAATGATTACATTGAAATAAATGATTTGAGTTTTAGGTAAATATTATTTATAGAACGTTACAGGCATTGAAAACCGACTCGTTTACGTTTATCGTTTTCACAAATGTTGAAAACCCATTAAAGATATAATAAAAGGCTAACAACAACACCGCAAAATCTAACAAGGAGACATAAATAAGACCTTTTCGTATCCTAATCTTAAACGAAGGCCGCAATTTGCACGAAATACAAAAACCTTTGTAATATTCGGTAGGAAAGTTCCATTTGTGAATAATTTTATCGATGTATGTATGTGCCTGAATACAATAACAAATTGTTTATAGTGTATTATCTGTCGGTTAGTGGCCGTTGGAGGAGGCGGGAGGGAGGGACGAACCTCCCCATTTATGGCGCTATAGCGGATCAAATGCCCTGGAAGTGATACACCCAGAGATCGTTTAGCCTTTATTACGCTACATGAATATACGCTTCACAATAAAAAGGATTTTAATTTCTTTTTCTTCATCGGTTCAGCCACTTTTTAATAACTTTTACAGTTCAAAGTCTTTGCTCTTTTGTCTGGCCTTTTTCTTTTCTCATGATTGCTTTAAAAAAGTTGTCATATCTTTGTCTGAATTAGAAATCACAGTATCCAATTCTAGTTTTAAAAGTAAAAAGATATTGAATTTGAAACAAGAGCTCAAATAATGACAAATGAGATAATATCTTCTTCAGAATCAGCTATTTGAGATCTAGATTTTTTTATAATCTTAGTTTGTAATTTTGTTCTCTAATCTATAATATATCATACGTAATTTCTTTTTCAATCAGTCAAGCGATGAACCTATTTTAGTTTTTGGACAAAAATAAAACTGTATTTTTCTGACTGTATTCTCAATGATCGATCAATGTCATTTCACATAAGTGTCTTCGTCACAAAATCTAAATTACGAAGGATAACAAAAGTGCCGTTCATCAAAGGCAAAGATATGAATGTTTACTCAGCTCTACTCCGTAAGAGCGTCTTGACCGGCCGAATAAATTTTATAGGAAAGTATATATTATTCATATTCACTCAACGACGCCAATCTCCTCGTCCTTTTCAATGAAACGGGTTTTTACATAAAAGTAAGAGTCACATAACTTACGTATATGCAAGGGATACACGGCATTCTGAGGACGCTTCAAAGAGCCAGTAAAGTATATTATCAGGCACTACGTCCTCGAGATTGTTGAATTGCCTTCAATTTCCTTTCGCAAGTGCCTCTTACACTGCCCCAATAATATTGGCATGCAATAACGCATTCAGATCACAAAGAGTAAAGTGCATCAAGTACTTTTATTTTTATATAGTGGATGCTCTCCTTTTTGTCTAGCAATTGGTTTGTGGAAGGCAAAACAATTTGTCTCGTCACGTTCGTGTTCAGGTTTGGTAACTAAGATTTAATTTTCGAGACGTGCCGAATTAGGCTAAATGTACATAAAAGCGTACATAAGAGCTAAAACTGAACACTGTTTGCTGAACAATATTGAACTCTGTACCAATTTATAATTCATGTTATTCATAACCCTAAAGCAGAAAAATGGCGAAGCATTTTCGTGAACGGCGCAACATTAAATAACGATGACAGAAATTAAAAATAACGCGCCACCGCGATCCCTTTCAAATTATTTGGGGAAGAAAGTAAGATAAAAAAGATAGATAAGAAAATTATTCGTCTGACGCGAACAGTTTCCGGTGGCTGGCCGCAATTTATTCCTCTCACAAACACGAACCGTGCTGATTCAATATTGACACTGGCTGGAGCTTCGCGTACCTAGCCTATTCCCCAGTGCTTCAGATAGAATCTAACTTCGAAGATACGACTTTGTAGCCGCTTTTTAAGTTGCAAGCATACAGGGTATCCCTTCAAATACGGTTTCTCTCCCTATTTGTTTATCTTGCGATAGCTACTGAGACGCAGGCGGTGCGTGCGGCTGCAGTGGGGTGTCACTGTGTTTGTTTTCAACTTCTTTTGTTTCCTAGAAATTCTGAAACTGGTATGTTTAAAAAATAAACAGTCACACATCCGCTCTTCTTTCATCAGTATCTTTACATTTTCGCAGAAATCCTGTGGGTGTTAATTAGTATTCTAGTCGGGGTAACCATTATTAATTACACGGTGCTAAAGGAATCCGAACGAATAGTAATTGATTAGCGCGTTGTTCTATCTGATCGTCGCCGTTCTCAAATAGATGCGATCGCTCAAAGTCAACGTTAATCCTCTCTTAATGAGTTCAAAAGCAGCAATTGTTGAGAGCGGCTTACGTTCTGTGACCGACCCTCGGCGGGAGGACTGCTCCAGCCATCTTCATGCGGATTGAATCGCATTACAATAAATCCGAAATCGTCCGTTAATTTTGCAATTGTTAAGTTTGTATTCCCAACGGTGGGTATTATTGTATATTTAGTTCTCAGTTATGCTTAAAGTAACAATAAATTCACGTCACATAATCCAGTAATTTACTGAGTGTCTAACAGCGACAGTAGGTAACAAAGTTGTTTACGACTAACATTCACAAACCTCAGTGACATTTAAGTTTCGCGGAAACAGCTCGAGCCCGAAACTGTGGTGATTGTGCTCAGTGCACACACTTGTGTTATGTTGTCAGACAAACGTGCCGAGCATTTGGGAGCAGAGCGAACGATGTCGGCGACACGCGAAAACTGCATCAATCATAAGGAGGGCAGGACAATGGAGCGTTTTTTATCGGGAATACCCGTTCCAGAGGGAATCGTCTGTGACTCCATTTCACATTTGTCACATTACCTACCCACAAAATCTGTCGTTTTCGCCTTTTTTGGGCTCGTTAGAGATTTGATGTCAAAAGTTTCATCCGAATTGAACACGCATTGTGGCGACGCAGCGGGTTATTTTCTTTGTAATTTGATTTCCTTTTCATAGGGGGAGGAATAAATGAGAATATTAATTTGCCAGCAAATATGTGATCGTTAAAGAGACAGGGTAGGTAAGTTTAATGTAAGGTAGTTCAGACTTATATTAACAATGAAAAAAAAACTTACGTATTCTTAAGATGTAAAACCGGCCAAGTGCGGCGCACGAAGGGTTCCGTACCATTATCGCAAAATACGGCACAAAAATCACTATTGTTGTATGGGCGCCCCACTTAAATATTTATTTTATTTTATTTTTAGTATTTGTTGTTATAGCGGCAACAGAAATACATTATCTGTGAAAATTTCAACTGTTTAGATATCACGGTTAATGAGATTCAGCTTGGTGACAGACAGAGAGACAGATAGACGAACCGAGGAGTCTTAGTAATAGGGTCCCGTGTTTACCCTTTGGATACGGGACCCTAAAAAGATGTACTGACCATTTTATGTATTTGATACGAGAAAAAAGACACGAAATAAGTCATCAGATACCGCTGTGGGCTTTAGAAAGGATTTCTGTACATTGTTTATCTCGAGTCCTAAGGGACAGTTGGAAGAAAAGAGGGACATCTCCGGCTAAGCCGCTGTGATTTAACAACCCATGCTGTACCCATGCAGAGGCACTTGAGTGATCTTATTTGTGTAGTAATGTTATAGTGAAAAGATTGTTTATGGAAATAAAACGTTAGGTGTTGAAGAGGGTTGGCTTATCACCTTCGTTCAACAATTTGTGGGATGAAACCCGACTTGCATTTTTAATGTAGGATGTCACCATTTTATAAGCAGTAGATCAAAGTGAAGACAACTGGACGAGCTCTAATACTGCCGAAAGGATTGAACTGCATTGCATGCTGAGATAGGAAGAGGCCTTTTAGGTCTCGCACGGGGTTTTATTTTTATTATTGTATTTTTTTTTTCTTGGATTTTGCTTATTTCTAGTGTCTCATGTGCGGGTCACAAATAAATATATTTTCTTTCTTTCTTTTTCATTCTTTCATTAGCAGAGAAAACTGTGTGGAAATGTGAGAGCATTACACTACGGAAAGTCTCTCTAAGTATCTCATCTAACCGACTACGGCATCTAAAGAAGAGTGGGTATAAATTTGCCAAAAGTTCAGGGAATAAACACATTATCCTCCTTCGGCAGTCGGGTAAAAAACAATTTAGACTGAATAGAAAGATATTAACATACTGTGACGAAAAACACTTTGTAGTTTAAATAAATCAAAATAGCCAATACGAAGTCAACAAAATTGAACGTTGTGTTCAACACTATTGTGCCAAGTTGTTTTGTCTTGCAGTAGGACACTAACAGACCGATTTAAATAAATAATCACAGTTATCTAACCAAATGCCTTTTGGAAACCGTCGTGTTCGCAGTTGACACTTAAGGTTGGCTCATTATAAATCACCTTCTCGGCGTACGGCGAGATTTGCTAGCCAAACTGTGAGAACTGGGACAGTAAATTGTCTGCCACTATATATATATTTTTGTCTATAGGAGATACATAGGTATGGGAAATGATTTTAGGGTTCCGCCTTATAGTTTCGCCATGTCCGTCCGTTCGCAGCTTAGTTCAAAGAGTCAACTATAATTTGGCTTGGTTATACATATTAATCACGCCGACAAAGTGGTAAAATAAAATCATAAAAAAAATGTGTACCTCCTGTACACGTAAAGTTGGTATGTTTTTTTTCTCGTCTTTCTTATCTTGTGGGGTATCGTTAGAGAGGCCATTCAAAAAAAATACGGGTCCGTCAAAACCATTTTTTGATTCAGGGATCCGTTTTCGTGAAATTAAGCTTTAATTTGCAAATTATTGTTAGAATCAAGTTGCCAGGTAAATGGTTGCTTTTGGATAAGTAAAAAAAATCAGTAGTATATATGTCGTAGTTAAAAGGAAAACTATCTAGCTTATAAGTAGGTTTTACTAGTTTACGAGTAATAGTCAACCAACTTATAAAATGTACTTGGAAAAGTAAACAAAATTCCTTTCGTTAGAGCAATGTTCGGTGCTTTCATTGTTTATGACCTTCAGTATTTTTTACCTAATTATGTTGGTGAATGTAGTTGTTTGTACGGAACCCTCGGTGCGCGAGTCCGACTCGCAATTGGCCGTTTTTTTAGTAGTATTAATATCAAAACAATTTTTATTGTATGTTTGTCAAAAACTTCGCCGTTGATTCAATCAATGTGATGCTGAATGAGATACATTATTGAGCTTAATTTTCACGTTTAAAATTTTCAACAGCGAAGAGGATATCAGTTATTCTGTTCGATTCCCATTAGGCCATTTAAAAAAGTTATGCAATGTATCAGAACAGGACGGTTCATGTCTGCAAAAAAGGTTTTTTTATTTATTTTGCTATGTCCTGCTTAATGCTCACCCATTTCAAAGGTCATTCAGCAGTATTTTTTTTTTATTTTAAAAATATAACCTTCATAATGCAATTTCATGAAGGATCGGGGAGGCAGTAGAAGTGAGCTGACTACATGTATGTAGACTGTAGTCTGGCTGGTACAGTAGGGGAAAACTTTCACCGTTATTCATATAACAACACTTGAATCGTTTTACAGCACATGATTGATACGTTCTGCTATATTTTCGAAGTATCCAGAATTTTAAAATTCATGGCTGCCAGTATTTTTATTCCCGTCACTAAGAGGTTTTTGTGATACCGGGCATTTATACATTCTGGAGTGGTGGCTATTTTGGTATTTTTATTAAGAAGCCGCCATCGAAAGCGGATTTTCGCCAAAGTATTTTCTGTGACAGCTGAGAAAACGTTATCTACGTAAATAACTTTGCTGCTTTATTGAACCGAGTCAATTCAGAAGTAATTTTAAAGTGCATTTTCTAGCTGCATATAAAAAGAAATAAAAAACACAGCTTGAATTTTCCTACGACATATAAGACACAGCTCAATCATTAATTATAGACTAGAGGAATATCTACGAAGAAAGTAACAAATTTTGTCTAGCGATTCTGAACACATTAACCCCAAATTGAATTAGGCACAATAGCCAATAACAAATTAAAAGATACAATCGTAACCGCATGTCTAATGAGCAGTCACGATATGATACGCAGATAGGTGTAAGTCAGTACGACTGTACGATTAGAGCCCGGCTTGCGGTTACAAAGGGCCTGCTACACCCGCCGCGCGTCGGCCCAACTATTTATGAGTCCAGATTAGGGTCCCCCACAAACCGACACAATTACTTTTGCACTGCGTTAAATTAGTTAAACTGACGATTATTCCGCTGATAATTGCTTTAGCTTTTAGTGTGTACTTATCTTTATGTCGGATCTAGCGAAACTAAGCGCTGTTTGCCACGATTTCTGTGCAGAAAAGTGTATAGGTTCATACGCGTGGTTTGAGATTAAATCATTATGTATTTTGCAGTAGGTACCTAATGTGTATGAAAGTCGTCGAATTCATGTTTCCAGTTGATTGCGGAATATTCTCAGTTCAATTATCTGGAAACATAATTTTCATATTTGTGTTCAATTTGCTTGTAATTAAGTAAACAGTCATATGTCATCACTGGAAACACACACTGGTCATAGACTTTCGTCTTGAGACACTGTGGTAAGTTGGACGAGAAGATACCGCGCAACTTCCCGAACGCTGCCCAGCTGAGTCGGATTCGACGGTTGACCTCTTTCTCGAAGATGGCCATACCCAATTGGATCGTTTGTTCCAGACATAGTCGCCCACAACTTCGAGTGTAAAGTCTCCAATCTTGATAGGAGTGGGTGTAACATAGGCATTCAACATCAACTTGGTTTTGTCCATGTTCATCCTAAGACCCACTCTTTCGGAAGCTCTACTGAGATCATCTCATCATAAGGCTCTGAAACGTGGTCGCTTACAATGGGCTTAATCAGAAAGCTTACAATCACTTAAAGGGCAATGAAGAGGTCAGTGCTCGGAGTTTCCTTGCGTGATCGAATCAGAAATGTAGAGATCCGCCAGAGACCCAGGGTTACCGACATAGCCCGAAGAATTGCCAAACTTAAGTGGCAGTGGGCAGGGCACATTGCTCACAGAACGGATGGCCGATGGGGCAGAAAGGTTCTGGAATCGCGACCGCGAACCGGAAGACGTTGCGTTGGAAGGCCTCCCACCAGGAGGACCGATGACCTAGTGAAGGTTGCGGGGATACGCTGGTTACGTGATGCATGGGACCGGTCAATGTGGCGACGCTTGGGAGAGGCCTATGTCCAGCAGTGGACGTCTTTCGGCTGATTTGATGATGATGATGAAGTAAATAGTACGCACTGGCCCATACCACATGGCTAGTTTATATTTTGAACAACAGGCACCACATACTAGCTACTCCACTATTGCAAATAGAACCTCACAACTCAAGACTAGCTGAATCCCTAGCTCGACAACAAATGCCAAATTGCCTCAAAGACATTCGTAACAGCTCTGATTTCCTCACTACAAACAAATGGAGCCGCATTTTAATCCGGTGCCAGTGTGAGTCGGTGTCCCGCAGTTAGCGTGTTTCTGCAGCAATGTTTGTGCTAACATTTGCCATGTAAATCTAAGTGTTGGAGGGGCTGCCAAGAGATCGCGTGCATACGCCGCCGCGCGACATAGTCTGTCTTCCGCACGTTCCCTGAATTTGTAGATTATCCTGCTAGAATATGTTATTAGGAATTTTGGTGGCAGGCATTTTTACCCGATTGCCGAAGGAGGGTAATGTGTTTATCAGTCTATGTATGTATGTTTGTTCCTCTATGGCGTTCTAGAGAACAAACGAGTTGGCTAATTTTGACGATTCTTACGTCAATCGATTTGTCTTAACCCTGCGAGTGACACTGGCTACATTAAAATTGGAAAAGAAAAATATGGCGTATTTCGGGCGCCATTTTGTGGGGTAAAATTTAAACCCATCGTGTGGGGTATCAAAATAAAGGGTTTTAAGAGGTGATTTCATAAATATATAATACTTGTATGTTTAAATGAACCTAATTCTAAAATAAAAATAACTAAAAAGTTGTAAATAAAAAAAGTTAATTAAAATAATCACACATACATCTGGTTTTGGTCAGCTAGCTTTAGTGAGCTAGCTGACCAAAACCAGATGTATCCTCCGACTGCACAGCATGATTTTGTTCTTGTTTACGTCTTTTTTTTTAGTTCTTTTTTTTAGAAGTTAAGGTTTTGAAAAACTTCCACCGGTATAAGTACGTAAGGCACCTAGTAAGTTTGTAGGTTTTATTCCATCTTCGAGATGTTAACCTACGAATTTATATATTATAGAATATAGTTTTTCTAGTGATATCCACGTAATAACTTGCAGTTATTGGGTACGAGTATATATATGAATATGCAAGCTCTATTAATTGCGTTCTGGCACAAAATACCCCACAAAAGGGGGTAACCAACGAATTCAGTTTCCGTGTATCTAGGCTCCTATAACGAACTATCCGGTAGAACGTTGCTATGATCACACACTTCGTTAGCAGATTGGTCGCTGTATCATGGTATTAGTGCTCAAAGCAAATTCTGAAGGCCTGCAGTCACTATAGTCACCGGTCCGAAGCGGGGGATATACATCGTATGTAGATTGAGTTGAGTACTGAAATATGAACATGTTACATTTCACCTAATACTCCTTTGTGGACTTCACTTACTTTGTAGGTATGAAAGTAGCTTATCATCAACATGTAATTAACTCCAGTGTTCTTATTAGTAACTCTTATCTCGTATCTCTGAAGTCTTTAATCCCGATTTTTGTCAAAACGTAGAAGTGTTTTGTTACGCGTCGCACAAACGAAACAGCTCAAAGGTTTTCGAGTACCAGGCTCTCAGGCCATCAAAGGATTTCCCAGGAGCGTGTTTAAGGAACAAAATATGGAGTATCCTAGTAAACAAAACAAAAAATAAGGGCGATCGTTTTAAAATCGCGACTTAATGATACTCATGACGATAGAGAGAGGCCACTCGAAAAATTCGATGTAGCAGAGAACACGCGGCGAACGAAGTTTTTTACGAGAAAATTTTACACATAAATTACGTCACATACGTTCTTATCCGCCATTATTTGGTCTCACTGAAGTTTCCGGCTGCGTACATTTTTACAATGTTTTGTAAGCGGTGTAATTTGTCTCGACCTCTCGAGGCATCTTGGTGCGGTTGTGGGTAATTTCAATGTGTGTTTGTGAGCAGCGGAGACAATTATTAGCAATACAAAGTTGTAAATTTTGTTTTACTGTGTTAGACCGAAAATGCGCTGACAGGGGCATTTAAAGCCTATATCCTAACGAGTCGCCTGTCGAATAGCGAAATGAAACGAACGTTTTAAAATGTGCGTAACCCGCGCCTTCACGAGTTGCGTAGCGTGTAGCCGGTGACGCTGTAGACTCTAGACTCTAGAGCCACCAGCTACACTAATACGGAGTCGTGAATATAGAGCAGCGTCGGACCCAAAAAACTATCAGGACATTTTTAAACTGCGGCACACACTAGGCAAAGATAGGTTATAGTATAATTAGGTATAGGATAGGTTTGACTATTTACACTATTGTATTATTATACACACTGACCCGGCAAACTTTGTTTTGCCATAAAAAGACCAAACATTTATCTACCCTACCCTACCCTACACTACCCTACCCTACCCTACCCTACACTACCCTACCCTACCCTACCCTACCCTACCCGACCCTACACTATCCTACCCTACACTACCTATAAACCTCACGGAGCCCGAGACCTTTCCAACGAATGCAAAACCATGGAAATCGGTTCGTGCGTGCTGGAGTTATAGCGTCAGGGAGGAAAACCCGACTTATTTTTATATATTAGGCAGAAAAGTTCTGGAGTGGTGACCGCGAACCGGAAAACGTTGCGTAGGAAGGCCTCCCACTAGGAGGACCGATGACCTGGTGAAGGTTGCGGGGATCTGCTGGATGCGGGACGCATGGGACCGATCAAAGTGGCGACGCTTGGAGAATGCCTATGTCCATCAGTGGGCGTCTATCAGCTGATATGATAATGATTACGAGTACACAATTTATTGACGTGAATTCAAATCAATTTGCCTAGTCTTTTTCCCAACTAGTGTCGGGCTCGGTTTCCTGTCTGATCGGATGCAGCTGAGTACCAGTATTTTACATGGTGCGACTGCCTATCTGACTTCCATAACCCAGTAACTGGGTAATACGATACCCCTTTAGCAAGACTGAGTTTCCTGGCTTCTGGCTATTTGTAACGACTGTCGAAGATTTACTTGACCTAATGATCTATGTACCCTAGACCCTAGATGGGGCAGATAGCGTCCCCAGATGTTTTCCATCGCGATCGGTCTTGAGCTCCACGCTTTACCTCGTTCCGCGTCATTCCGATGCTTGGCGCTTATGCCACGACGGTGCGACACCAGGTTTGATGGAGATAGCCACGCATTCTTTTCCCTTGAGGATTCCAGTCCAAATTTTGTTTGGGTATATGGTCAAGACCCTTTCGAAGCGTGTGACCAATCCGTCTCCACTTGCGACGTTTGATCCAATGGTCGATCGGGCTCTACAAAGACCCCAAAAAACACCAATACAGTCCACTTCACCTCCTGTCAGTGATTTTTGTCCTTAGACATTTACTCCCACAGTGCTCCTATTTCCAACTTTGATATCGATAAAGTACTACAAAATAGAACCGCACTAGTGCACCTATTTTCCGTTCTTTATTTGAACATTTTCCGTCACATGTTAGCGGATTAACAGGAGCTTCTTAGTAAACCAAGCACGTAAGCACTACAAATAGGTTTCAACTTTCAATCCTGAGAGGATAAAATACTTCAGAGATCTAAGACCTAATTAAAAGAAGCTCTTAGAAAATACTATTAAGGGCAATTTTTCCACTGTCAGATAACTCTTACCTGAAGGATAAATATTAGGTACGATTCGACATGTTTTCTATACGAAATTTTATGTTGTCAAAATACCATTTTTACAGACTTTAAAAAAAGGAGGTTATCAATTCGGTTTCGGTTGCTCGTGGCTCTCATCGTGGATCTTCAAGGTTAAGCAATGCTTGCAGAGGTCGGTCCGTGGATGGGTGTCCATTTCAACATACCGATTTTCCTCTGTGCCTCGGAAAGCATGTTAAGCCGTTGGTCCTGGCTGTCATTTGAAGATCTTTGACAGTCGTTACGGGTAGTCAGAAGCTTGAAATCTGACACCGGTCTTCCCAAGGGGTATCGTGTTACAAAGTTACTGGGTTGTGGAGGTCAGATAGGCAGTCGCTCCATGTAAAACACTGGTATTCAGCTGAATCCGATAAGACTGGAAGCCGACCCCAACAAAAATTGGGAAAAAGGCTAGGCAGATGATGATGACGTATGTATGTTATATTATTGGCATTGCACAATATTCACTTATTTATGTTACTCCATGTGGGTTCTAAACATGTGTGCCAAATTTCACAAGTGTATGTATGTATGTTTTTCCACGCATATCGCCGAAACTTTTTTTTATTAAATTAGATATCACTCAACTTAAGGAACAGTACAATTTTCATCAAATTCGGCTCAGCAGTTTTCAAGATATGGAACATACAACTGAACTCCTTAACAACAAACAGAACCAATATGTAAATTGAGTTATTATGGGTATATTGTCAATCGTATCTTACTATAGAACTAACTCACTTTTCAAAACTATAAAGACAAAAATAAAAACATTTTCACAAAAAATAAACCGACTTCCAAAGCAAAACATTAAAAAGAGCAAAAATGACTTTCGTTTTCGAAGTCGGTGTGGCAAAAATGCAAAAAAAAAAGAGGTGCCATAGACAGACCTTCGAAACGAAAGTTATTTTTGCTCTTCTTAGTGTTTTGCTTTAGAAGTCGGTTTATGTTTTGTGAAAAAGTGTTTATTCCTTTGGTTAAAGTTATCTGAAAATTGTAAAATCGGCTCTTACCAAAATAAGCTGCCCTTATCGACTCGTCTAAATAATTAGGGACAAAAACCACATCACATCACATCATCGCTTACCATTAGGTTAGATAGTGGTCAAGTGCGAGCCTATCTATAATAAAATTAAAATAAACGTATCGATGTAGTACGTACATAATATTTCCTGCTATAGTTCTATACGTCTTATATTATATGATACAAACCGGAACTTTTACTAACCTATACAGAAATTTTATTGGGTCAAGTTTCCTGCTGTGAATTTACAAGAACAACACGGATATTCCATACTGCGAGTATTCCCTATATAAATCCTTTTATGAAAGGAGCGCATACAATTTCAATAGGGATGTTCGGATCGATTAGTCGATTGAACTGACTCCGCGACGGCTTTTGTCGACTAAAAGACAAATTAATCGAGTTTGCGATTTGATTGAGTTGTGCTATGTTTACTCTTCTATGTACATAGAAGAGTAAACTGCAAAGTAATGACAGATCGATAGTGGAATGGGGACATTTATCGGGATAGATTGTCGGGACGTGTGTGTTCTAAATTAGAACGCGTGTTTTTTTTGTTTCGCTCGAAAATCATGATCAAACTGTTCCTATGTCAATGCTCGTTTGTAAACTGCATAATCAAAATGTTTTTGAATTGCCTTGTAAGTTAGTTTTTTTGTTAAGTGTGGATCAAATTTTGCAACTGTATTTTAAAACAGTAATGCCCAATTGTTTGAGCTCTTTTGCTTACACGTTTAGTTAGGATGATAGAGCACGATAAGTTTTAACTTTTATGGAAATGATTCCTTAATCGAAAAAAAAAAGAAAAAAAATACTCTGGTTTTGGTCAGCCAGCTTGCGAATATGTATCCTCCGACTGCACAGTATGATTTTTTCTTGTTTACGTCTGGTTTTTTGTTTTTTTTTTAACTCTTTTTAGTTATTTTTTTTCGAATTAGGTACATTGAAACATATAAGTATTATACATTTTTGAAATCGCCTGTGAAACCCCTTTATTTTACTACCGGACACGACGGGATTGGAAGAAAAATTAATTGGGCCCTCACAATATGGCGCCCAAACCGGCATTTTTCTATTTTTCAATTTTAATGTAGCCAGTGACAGTCGCAGGCTTAAGACGAATCGATTGACGTATGAATCATAAAAATCGCCAAACGTGTTTGGTCTCTGGAACGCCACATAGGAACAAGCATACATACATACATAGACTGATAAACACATTATCCTCCTTCGGCAGTCGGGTGAAAAAATAACTACTTTTGGTTGGTCTCTGTCAGGCGAAAATCTTGTAGTGAGTGCTATACTAACGTTGAATAAGTTAATTTAAATCCTGACTTATTTTCATTACCCGACTTTCCCTTCTGATTGTATCTAATTATACTAATCGACTTTACGTAGATAAACTTCCATACGATACAATAAGTCGTTACATCATCAGAATGATCCTCAGATCAGAAAGGATCAGACAAAATAACTACAATATAGAACGTTAAAATGATTACCAAACTCTTTTTTCCGGGTCAAATCCCCGCAATAAAATGAGGTCGGTACATTTTATTGACAAGTTTAGTTCGCCTCTAGTTAGGTAAAGCTAAGCGCTTCGGGCGGTTTCGAACCTATTTCGGGTCATCGACTTAACATTTATGGACAGATTTATTTCGTTTTTCTGCGAAAATTATATGAGAAAATGTTTTGTTTGTTGAGGTTTTCTATGAAAGGATTTACTCGTTTATTCGGGTACAGATTCTTCTATACTATAATGGTAGTTCTTAGATCTTAATATACCAAGTAGTAGCAAAGCTCATGAGTATACCTATTAGGTTTCTGAACTTCGACCTACACACACCTTTTAAAAATAATCTTTATTTTAACGCCAATTTAACGTAGCAAAGAGATACAACGTCACGTCCTCTCAGAGTATCCTCTATAAAAATACAATTCCCTGAGCTAGGAGCACACTGGTCACGTGGAAGGTTAAAACAACGCACTACGAAGTATTTCTCTACATCTAGTTCTAACTGAATTGTCTTTACTATGAAATCTTGTGCAGCAACACACCTCGAGGGCCGGCGGAGCCTTAACGAGGAAATAGTGGTCGTAAATCACGGGAAATTCGTTCTTATTGAATTTCCTTTTGTCGGCGAACGGAAGCGCCGCCTAGGTTTTTGCTCCAAATGGACGCTTCGAGACACGGACGCTTTTTTGACTCGATCGCCTACAGGTCTTGCCCACTAGGTTTATTAATAGCAGGAATAACATTATACAACTATTCCTATTGTTCTATTCTAATAGTGTCAACACTAACAATAGATTTAATTATTTTCCAGTTTTCAAACCCACTATATATACTCTGTGTACCACGCAATGTTCTGTTAATTACAATGCAAACATTTTCAAAGAAATAGTGTGAATTTAATATCTACTGCTACGTGTGTACAAATCGCCAAAACAGAAATATGAGCTACAACGAAATAATGGTTTTATGAAATTCGGAAAACAAGGATAATAAAAAACTGCGAACGGACAAAAAATATTATTCAGTATTTTTATTTCAATAAATTTTACGAGTACAGGCTCACGTAATGAAGATTACGTATAGGCAGTTACATAATCTAACTGTATACCAAACTAACTGTAGGTATATTTTTTGTTTAGTTTTTATTAAAATTCAAAGTCATAAATAATTTTATCAAAATAAGCACGCATTTATTATGTCTACAAAGATATTATTGAGTAATACTACTTAGTTTCTACAAACTTTACAGCATTGAAAAATTAGGTCATCTGTGCCGAAGCGAAGATCTTTATTCGAAAAGTTCGCAAGTTTTATCGACTTTTATTCGTATCTTCGATCTAACCTTAAAGTACTTCACTCTATTGAAGCTATAGAAGCTAATTCTTTTATCTGGTAAGAGAATCGAGTCAGGTATTGATTCCAAAAGCTCCCAGTTTATGTTGGTCCAAGTTAAGATGCAAATCTTTGCAAGTGTAACAGGAGCCACAGAATTCACTGAAGTTTATCAAAGTTATCCGGTTATGAAAATCTCAGAGTTTTCAGACGAGGGAAACTAATTACTATTCTAGAAAGTTCCGGTCTCAATCAGGCTCTTTTTAGGAGTTTCATAACAGTGGCGAATCTTGTAAAACTTGGCCTGTTTAACGTTCGGCCCGCATAGGAATAGGTTCTAATTTTATGCGAGCTACAGGTAAAGTCGTACCGTTATTTTCAAGTTCGTTTTCTCTAGAATATTACGAGGTTTAGCCCAATAAAATAAGGGTATTACTTTTTAATAACCAGAAAAAATGTAGAACCTGTCAAAATGCTAAATTCACCTAGTTTAAAACTACGATGTAATAAATCCTCACTGACGTTTATCATTTATGTGAGTAAATTCATATTTATGCTTTCACATACGCTGTAACTCGGCAAAACTCTATATTAAATTCCTCCTGAAAGTCGTAAGATTTAAAAAACCTTTTGAAAAGCGTAAAACACATTCCACAAAACGAAGCACACGTGCAATCTTAATTGCACGCGCCCGAGCCGCACTAGTCCAACGAAACGTTTACACTTGACGTTTTAAAAATATTACTTTTGCATTTTAATAACATTTATTTAGAAGGAGGCGGACTCGAAGCGAAATAATGAGGCGACGCGTGAATTTACCGAGAGCACGTAGTCGAGCTACGGAATAGTTGCATCGGCGCTTGCCCTCCTCGCCTTTTGTGATCGCTCGAGCGTGCGCTGTGAGCCACTACGAGGGCTACGAGCGGAGCGGGGATGTTATGATACCGTCACCTCGACGAGTGCCAGCTCGTCATGTCACCGCGCCGAAACGAGCGAACATATCAAAAACTTTGCCGAATTTGAAACCACACAACAACTGCCCGTTTGCATATCAGTAGGACCCATATGAGCCCATAATCGCGACCGTATCTATTTCCGTGTTTTTATATCATTTAAATTTTTTCTACTAGGTATTCAATTCAATGTGCTCGCCACGGTTGCTGGTTTGGTGATTGAAATATGGTTCGCAGCTTTGTGTTACCGAATACGTCAAAATTCTTCAATCGCAAAATACCGTACAAAGCCAAACCAACGATAAACCAAATATTTGTTGTTAAGTTCTTTAAAATTTTGAAAATAAATCAGCAAACTGTCCGAACTGTTGTATAGAAGTCTGAGTCGGTAGTCGGTATAGAAAGGCATTCGGCGCGTCGTGTTGGGAAGGGAGTGTGACAGAATTTCAGTAGTAAATGTTTGGTGGAGCGGGCGAGGCGATGCGAGGCGAGGCGAGGCGGGGCGGGCGTACGCGATGGCTCGCTATCTGTTGCGACATATTTGGCAAGCGCACCGGACTCTCCGCCAACTGTGACAATGCCTCCGTAGGTAGGACGCGGGCACTTATCTGATCGGCTGGCTTTTCAGATTAATACTACTAACGATTCTGCATTTATTTTTGTATAAGCACATTTCATGTTGGCAGGTTTACTTTGCGAGGTTTTAGAGCGTGTGCAGTTCTCGTTCCATCGATTTTCCAAGTTTTGTTTTAAAACTTTTAGCTACGAAGTTTGGTTTTCGTTGTTTGAATCCTTCCTGCTACAACGGTCTAGATTTACAAACTTGGCCAGCCCACCCACACACGGTTGCCTACATATACCAATAAATTCCTAAGCAATAATTTTATTGTAAAACATAACGATACTTAAAGGATGAAAGCGCAATTTGCTTTGGGCATTAGCAAAAGAGATCTGTACTTTAAGCCTTTTAAGAAAATATAATGTCAGTAATTGGTTACATTTAGGTAAAGTGTCCAAAGACATTTCGTTCAGTTTAAGCTACACAGACTTTAATGGTAGTCTTTAGCAAGACGTTTAGAGCACACCATTAAGTAGTCTAACTTAAGACTTTTTATTTAAAGGCGAATTATTTAAGCACCATTAACTATTTACGTATGCTTTTAAGTTAACAGACAGATAGATTTAAAAACAGTTCTGAAAAACAAAAGCACTTACTCGTATATTCAAGCTTCGTTGAAAAATAATAAAGCAAAGTGCACTCGTGAATGCGCCTCGTGTGATACTTATAACATTAGAACGGTATCTCAATCTAAGATGCCTGTATTATAAATCAGTGATATTAATCTTGTGACTGTCACCGCATTGTCTAATTTAATAATAAACTCGCCATACATCATATAACAAACGCAGCGTTGAAAAGAATAGCCGCACGGGTCACGAATACCATTATTTAATATTGTGAGCATATTTCTATATTATTTATGCATCTGTGGTTCATTTCGATCGTTCATTTCGTACAGATAACCGGTAGTTTTTGTGCGGCCACGAAACTATCAGAGTTGCTCACGCGAACGGGCAATCATGGCCGCTGAAGTACTGAA
Organism: Orthosia gothica; assembly: GCA_949775005.1. NCBI lineage: Eukaryota > Metazoa > Arthropoda > Insecta > Lepidoptera > Noctuidae > Orthosia > Orthosia gothica. Next base: position 27,612,228 of record OX459034.1, on the reverse strand, counting down.
TGAATGAATGCAACAAATCGAAATGGTTTAGGAGGGAAAAATAAGCCTACAAGATAGGCGATCTCGTCATTAGTTTTCGCTTTCTCGGAACTATTGTGTTGCGGTTTGTTTGGGTAGGTAAAGTATGCTTTTGATGTCGTATTTATAAGTAGGTATGTACTAAATACTACGCTGTTACAAATAACAGAAGCGAAGCGCATGCGAAGCAAATATCGTAGCAAAGTTCGTAGTACTGAACCTGAACGTAATTCGGCACAGTTCTTGCAGTCACTTTGGTTGCATTGGTTAATACGCTGCGGGTCCAGGATTCACTCATTCCATGACTATCATAAAGAAATGGGTATAAGTATTTTTATTCTGAGGTTTCTTTTATTTTATTAGATAAACAACTTAGTTAACAAAGCAATTTCTAAGGCCATTTATGATATTAGCAAAGGTAGTTAACATTATTAAGTACCTTCTTACTTGAGTAATATTCACTTGACAAAAACTAATCACGAATAGTGGTTGTCCTATTCATAGCCAGGATAATATAAACCATTTTTAAATGCGTCTTTCTATAAAACATGTTCAGTATTTGTCACAGTGTTTTCGCAAATTTTGTTATGCCCCGCGCTATTCTAATTTCGGTTATCGAGGTCAAGCAAAACAATAAGTACCCTCCGGCCAAAACTTTCCTTATTTCTTTGTTTGTTTATTAAAACTGTGAGGAAAGCACTAAACTTCGTATAACTTGACGTTTTCGTTTATTTGCAATTTCATTTAGTGGCTCCTCTACTTGTTTATGTTTGTTGTCTACCAACTTTGACGAAAATAATATTTGATTGGTGACTACTAACTGACTATTGTATGATATATGAGTTTCTGCTTTGTAAATATAAGCCATTATTACAAATCATGCTGGCGGATATAGTAATAATCTTGTTGCCAACTAAAGGCAGTAATAAATGTCAGAGCTAAAGTAGAAACACAAATATTGGAACTATTAATGCCATTAGTATTGCTGGGACATCGAAATACATAGTATTCGTTTTCGTGGCTTTTATAGAAATCATTTCCTTATTTATCTTGGCAACAAATTAATAATTATGACAAATCAATAATTTTGTTTTTATTGTCAACTAATCTATGGTCTCTTTTAAGTTAATCAACCCCATCAGTCTTTTGTAGCCATGTGTCGATCGAAATTATTATAAGCTATAATTTAACTTGCAATGCATTTATTTATGTATGCATGTTTATATGTAAGTGTTTGGATCAAATCTTGCAACTGAATTTAAATCAGTTATCCTCCACCGATTAAGATGAAGTTTTGCTTTTAGTTTGGATGACAATGCATGGTTAGCTAAGTGACGTAATTCTAAATCCAATATGGTGGACGGCCCAAGATGGCGGACTAGTTATTTTTTGTGCATTGCCGTGATGTGGATATCAAATGAAAGGGTTTGCTGAGAACGATACGAAAAATACTTGTTTGTTGAAAATATTTTTTAATAAATAATTTTTCTTCTTTCAAATTATCAGCTCTCAGACACATGCCAGCTCTCGTCGGCATTAAATAATTTCTATGTAGCTTTCAATCTTGACTGACATATTATTAAGCGCCTTACGTAAAATCAGTCTACAAGCATTTCGCCCCAACTTGCCTGAATTCCTATACACAATACTTGCTTCTAGTAATATAATCTTTAGAAATAGCGAAGCTTTTAAGAAGATATCATTTCTAAACATATTATTATTATATTTAAATATTCAACTCCATTATTTCTATGAAAAGGAGTATCAATATACATTTATTTACAAGTCTGTCTGTGTCCGTCGCACTTGGCTCGTGGTTTCATTACACATTCTTACGATTTCATTTGCTGACATGATTCGTCCATCTTGAGTCTTTTATTCTTGTGACATGTTCTCTCATTTACATTTATACGCTTTATGAATGGTAGTGAGTATCGTCTTTGTGGATATTTTTCGCTCAGTTAACGTGATTATGGGGTTGTCTTGGAGATGTTTGTAGGTATAATAATAAATGATTTGTGACCATTTTAAGTGACATTTTGTTTTGAACTAATCAATCAATCAATCTGCCTAGCCTTTTCCCAACTATGTTGGGGTCGGCTTCCAGTCTAACCAGATTCAGCTGAGTACCAGTGTTTTACATGGAGCGACTGCCTATCTGACCTCCACAACCCAGTAACTGGGTAACACGATATCCCTTGGCAAGATTAGAGTCAGATCTTAAGCTTCTGACTACCCGTAACGACTGCCAAAGATCTTTGAATGACAGCCGCGATCAACGGCTTAATGTGCTTTCCGAGGCACGGAGGAAACTCAGTATGTTGAAATGGTCAACAATCCACGGACCGACCTCGTCAAGCGTTGCTTAACCTTGAAGATCGACTCATGCAGCTGATATTATTTAGCCACGAGCTCCTCCTTTTCAACCAATCATGGTGACTTTTAAAGGTCGAAAGGCCACTACTCCAATAATTTACAGTCATCCAAGATATAATGACCAAAGCAAAGTCAATATAATCGTGTTGAAACATTGTTATTCTACCCACGCATTTATTCAGGAGCCCCAGAAAACAACTAGCTTTAATGGAAATATTATTTCAAGATGCTTCAATTCACTAATAAGCAAAGTTTTACTTATGTGAACCCTTCAGTTGTGGGGTTCAGTCCCCTGAGCGCGTCCCCTTCCCGCAGATAAAAATAATAATGGTGACATTTATCAAGAGATATTTGAATAAGGCGTATTCTCGATATGTTTTTTTATGATTTCTATGCAGTTACTTAATAATGTTCGGCAGAGGTTCTGTAACCACTTTACCAATTACGAGTATTACGCTTTCTACTGCAAAACTTAAAAAAAAAACAAAAGCATACAGAGGTTTTATCAGCCACATAGGACCAAAAGCTGCCTTTACACTTATTCCGCTTAAAATCATCGTCAAAAATAAAAACTTAATAAAAAAAATAAAAAACCCGACTGCTTCAAAAGCGAACTAAAAAGTCGTAAACAAGGAAAAAATCATGCTGTGCAGTCGGAGGATATTTAGACATATTCGCGGGCTGGCTGACCAAAATCTGGTGTATCCTCCGCCTGCACAGCATGTTTTTTTCCTTGTTTACGACTTTTTAGTTCGCTTTTGATGCAGTCGGGTTTTTTTATTTTTTTAGTTAAGTTTTTTTATTTATAACTTTTTAGTTAGTTTTTTTCGAATTAGATACATTTAAACATATAAGTGTTATATATTTTTGATTTAACCTCTTAAAACCCTATATGTTGATACCCCACACGATGGGTTTGGAAGAAAACAAAAATTTGGGCCCCCACAATATGGCACCCAAAATCCGCCATTTTTCTATTATCCAATTTGAATGTAGCCTATGACACTCGCAGGGTTAAGACGCATCGATTGAAGTATGAATCATCAAAATCGGCCAACGCGTTTGGTCTCTGGAACGCCATATAGGAACAAACATACATACTTACATACATACATAGACTGATAAACACATTACCCTCCTTCGGCAGTCGGGTAAAAATCCACAATTCTAATCCTCAAGTACCTCGTAGCAGCAGTTAGTATTGTAGCTATTTACCTATAGACGGAGTAATAAAGTAATTTAGCTGACGCGGCTTCGATGGAGGCACGGGCCACCTTCCCGACATGAATATCAACAAGGGAGCCTGCCGTCATCGCCGCCTTTATGGAGCAAACTTGGGCAGCCACCCCCGCCATTCACACTGTTAGTGATAAACAAAAAGCTTGTAATTGAACGTAAATATTCTGTTCCTCTGTTCTACACTGATTGTCAACTGTAAACTTGTGTTTAGAAAGGATAACTTGCGTGTTCAATTTTATTATCAAAATCAAAAAAATCTTTTTTTTTCATATCGGCCTACATGGTCACTTATAAAACGTCGACAAAAGGTGCACGGTTCGGATTGGTCGTTTCCTATGGAGAAGAACCGGCAAGAAACTTCATGGCTACTCTTTTAAATAAAAAATGGTTTGGTTTTACAATATTTCCATGTTACAGCATTAGTACTTAGATTAGGGACAACGTAGGCCCGACAATAAGTCGTGACAAAAACAAAAAAAAAGATTATATAGGTATTATATAAACAAAAGAAAATAAAACGAATTAAAAAGTTAACAAATGTTAACAAGCATCTAGAAGGCCTACAATGTTCACGCATTTACAAAACAATCGGTAAAAGAATCTATACAAAGGTAAAATAAAAAAAATTACTAAATTTAACATGTGGCACACATGTTGTTATCAGTGCTGTAACTATTCATATTCATATTTAGCTTCAGTTTTGCCCCTTTTGGGTCCTATTTAATAGTAATGCGACACTTTTTAACTGACTTAAAAAAAAAAGGAGGAGGTTCTCAATTCGTCGGAATCTTTTTTTTTCTAAAAACTCATACTTTTTCTATTTTTTGGCAAATAGTGACTTAATTAAAATATTCAAATTTTTGCGACAAGTGCAGAAAACGTATAAAATATAGTTACAAAATTAACGGATTGTCAGATTGACAATTGTCACGTTGGAATAGGTTCTTGGTCATTGTAAAATCCATTTACTCTAAAATTTAAAATACTGCTTCATTGTGTATTTGCACGTTAGAAGTGGCCAAAGTGACGTTGGGTTGTTTCGCCTATTCAGTTTGGCTTTTCCCTGTATGGGCTTTTGCGTAGCTTTGATGTAAAATATTCTGACACTCCAACTCTAGTTTGTTAATTTCTTTAAAGGCTTTCAAATCGGATTTGTCCATTCGTTTGCATGATAAAAGCTCTATAGAGAGATTTGTAGTATTGAATCTAAGCTCAGGGGTATGCAAAGGGATCATAGATTTTGTCATTTGATGGACTAATAAATAACTCTAATAGGAAAAAATGCCTGTAGGCGAGCGGGATTAATGTGTTTAAAAATAGGTTAGTACTTAGTGCATTTTGGGCAGGTAAAGCTCCATTTTCGAAATTATCTTTCAGCTGTTAAGGATTTGTATTGTTTTAAATTCAGATATAAACATTATAATTTGTATCACTTCTTGCGTCGCGTGTTCACATGGTATTTTATTGGAGTTGTTATCCTTCATGATAAAGTACGTGATTATACTGCAAATATGAACCTTTTCACAGACTGTGAATATTGGCGAAAACACCATCAAAAATCATTTTGTTTGCGCAAAGGATTTTAATGGGATTTCCACTGTTCGGCGTCGTAATACTCCGGTAATCAAATATGCTATAAAATCATCATGTCGAGAGGGGTGGGTTTTTTATCAATCAGGCAAGTTGCGTGTGTCTATTATACGTAGGTAGCTCTCGGTATAAGGCTCTTTGTGTGAAGAAATTCGTGCTTATCTTTGTGTATTTTCACTTTTCAGGTATCAGCTAAAAGGGTAAGGTTTTTCTATATTGTTGTATATTTTATAAGATGGCTTATGTTTAGCAGTAGATCTTTGGAGATCCATAGAATAGTGACCGTTCGTATATTACGAAATTGACAAAACTACTATTACTTACAAACTTTTTTTTAAATCAGTAGACTCGCGTTTGACCACTTTTTTACTACTACTTAGTGAACAACTACTCCTACTACTTACTTACTACTACTTAGTGTACTACTACTACTACTTATTTACTAATACTAAGTGTACTACTCCTACTACTACTACTTAGTGTACTACTACTACTACTTACTTACTACTACTAAGTGTACTACTCCTACTACTACTACTACTTAGTATAGGTACTACTACAACTTACTTACTGCTACTTAGTGTACTACACCTAGATAGAATACCAATAAAATTGCCAAAACTTTTTTTCAATGTTGTGTATCTTTGAAATGTAATACCGTATTTTTCTTTAGTGAAACAATATTTTTGAGTAAGATTAAGGGGATATAATGATTAAGAAGCTTTCTTCCCAATGAACTAAGTCTAAGTTCTAACAACAAACTGTAAAAAACTAACACTAATCTACATAGGATCACAAATTAACTATTCTATCATCGTTTATCTAAAACGGTTCACACATCCAGAAATACCATCCTATCCTGTCTTACCTGTTTAAAAGGCTACTTAACGATGGTATTTGAGGCCATGTTCAACACCAACTAATCTAGCCTACAAGAAAACTGCAGTATTCAAATGTAATTCAATTATGTAGATGGTAAGGTCTCGGACAGGGTGAGAAGCATGCGCGGGTACTAAAGCTTTGGTCTCTTGATCGGAACGCTGCGGTAAATTCGCGGTGCCGGACCGGTCACGTAAAGGTAAATAGGATTATATGTCCGGCACTGCATACCACAACGTAATGCGTTCCTATCAAGAGACCAAAGCCTTAATCGGGCGCTAAGGATCAAACATATGAAACCACCGCTTGCGTCTTTACTGAAGAGATCATAGTAGACGCCTAGCGCGACGTGTCGGAGCTGCCTCGCTAGCGAGTGATCGTCTATTATTTTTTTTACACGATTGCCCAAAAAAGGAGTGTTATGTTTTCAGGGTTCATGTTTGTCTGTTAGTTTATTTATGCCGCCATAATTATCTTGAGGAAACACGTCTAGCCTCTACTGCCAACTACAACAACTCCTGTGGCTACAGTACATCACGATTTGACCAGCTTTAGTCTCATAATCCTTGCCACTGCCGCATACTTCGACGGATCAAAATACCACTGTAGACGTTTTTCACCCAATTAAGTGTCCGGCTCAGCACACCGTATTGTTGTGCGTACTGATCAACAGACATAACCGCGTCCGCTCCCGCCCTAGTTACCGCATTTTTACTCTGGACAAGGCCTATAGCGGGTTTATTTTTGCAGCAAGCTCGTTTGGCGCTAACTAATGAGGTTCTATCCAGTAACACTACTTTATTCACACCTCAGTAGACCTTACAGGATTTATACAGGAAATGGCCTCGGGGAATTGCTCTTTTCACACTTTATTTGTATATGAGTTATTTTGTTTGTTCGAGCTCTATGTTGGTACTTATCTGTTTTGTAGAGTTACTAATTGAAGATTTTTTTTTATTCCGTTATGGGGGTAGTCACTGTAAATATGGCTCGTTATGAACAATAGAACATTGCGCCTGTAAATAGTTTGGATTTTTGGGATTGGTTTGGTAACTGAACATCAGTATTGTTGTTTTTTGCTCTTCTAATTTAAGTGTTCTAATATTGAAGTTAACTTACGGCCTGATTATTGTTATGCTAATTGGAATGTGTCTAATAAGTATAACTGCTTAGACTTAACAGTAACTATTCCAATAAAACTTTGATTGTTTTGCTTATAAAAAAATAAGTGGTAATCAGAGACTCAAATAACTTTCAAATGGTAGTGCTGCAAGTTTATTCTCTTTTTAATGAATAAAAGCTTTAATTAAAACTAAAGAAACACTTACTCTTAACTTCTTTCAAATTAGATCGTAAATAAATTAGGATTTAATACAAAATACATGTTTTGGTACTAAAACTTTGGTAAACTTAATCTATAGTTTAGCAGCCCCTTTCTTTTCTTGAGTGAAAGTCTGGAACTTTTAAGAGAAGCTTCTAGTCAAAGTGACATTATATCAGCGACAACGATGGTAGAATTGTCGAAATCTAATGGGTTGACAACTTGACATTTTGGCACCACATTTTAATCCCATACATTTTATTCTTTATGACAATCATATCTCTGATAGAATGTGAGTTGGCCTTAATCTTCAGATCGTAAACAACGATCAGCCGACAATAATGACTGAGGACGTATTCCGGATACTCAAACTCAAAATTGGCTATACCTACCAATCAACTGCCAACCAATCACAACTCTCGAGTATGGCATAATATGATTCTTCAGCTTGACATATCTGTATTCAATAGACCAAGTGCCCAGACGCCCCAGACGTTACTGAATTCTACACAAAATGTGTTGTAGTATCGAATGAAAATGAAAGTTCAAGTTAGCAAGTACGAGTAAATGATAAATGATTTTATTTCTGTAAGTTGGTTTGTACAAACGCTTTTACATGTCTAACATATTTTTTTTTAAAACTAGATGAAGTCGGCGTTTCCTATCTGACTACTCTGAGAAGAAAGGCCGAAACAAACTCAGAGGTCACAGTCTCTTTTAAAGTCCTGACAAAATATTGGTTAGATCATGTGAAGACCATGTAGACTGATGTCTGAAATGGTCTTTTGAGGAAAGAACCAGCCAGATTGAGTGGACCTGTCCAGTCAGTGCACGCATTTGTCAATAACCGAGCAGCTCAACTCAGAATTTAAGGAGCTCAACGATTCGACGAACAATACCAAAGAAAGGACATTCGGGTAGGCCGCATAAACTACTCAAACTGCCAGACCATGATTAAAAACTAAGATAAATTAAAATTAAAAACAAAATAATGATCCACATAGTCTTCACATTCACAATAATTAAAATAAAATAATATAATACTAAACGGGCTGTCTCTATGTCAGTTAAATTACGAATTTTTCTAACAGCATATGCTGCGGAGCTTAGCTTCTTTGACAATTTATCTATATGTGGGCCCCACTGAAGCTTAGCATCGAAAGTTAAACCTAAGAATACTGTGCTATTTTCAGGATTCAATTCTTCGCCTTTTATCAGCCCATCAGTTTTTACCTGCCTAACGTGAGGTAGGGTAAACTTAATGCATTTGGTTTTTTTTTTCATTAAGAAGTAAATTGTTAACATTGAACTAGTGAACTACTTTTGAGATCGCGCTATTTACATCGTCAGTAACCAGCTGCTGACGTTTAAGTTTAAACAAAAGTGAAGTATCATCCGCAAACAACACTATATCATGGTTATCCTTAATGAGGTAAGGCAAATCATTAATATAAATAAGAAACAAGAAAGGACCAAGAATTGAGCCCTGCGGGACTCTCATTGTTACTATAGATCCAGGTGATCTTTTGCCATTAACGTCAACGCTCTGAATCCTATTACTTAAGTATGAAGTAAGAAGATCCAGAGCGCTGTTCCGGATCCTGTAGTGGCGGAGTTTCCTGATTAGGGTTTCATGAAGAACACAATCAAATGCTTTGGACAAATCACAAAAGATTCCCAAGGCATCGCACTTATCCTCCCATGCATTATAAATATGTCCTAAAAGCTCAACACCACAGCTCACCATCTGTAGTTGAACGACCCCTTGTAAAACCGAACTCTTTGCTATATAATAGTTTATGTTTATTAAAAAATCTTTGCAATTGCTCTAAAATTAATTTCTCAAATATTTTACTAAAAGTAGGTAGTACTTAAATAGGTCTATAATTTGTAGGGTCTGATGTACAACCTGATTTAAACAAAGGTATTATTTTACTATTTTTCATTAGGTCAGGAAACTCCCCACAGTCGATACAATTATTAAAGATAATAGCTAAACTAGGTGCGACAATATCAATAATAAACTTAGCAACTTCAACAGAATGACTCCACAGATCTGCAGTCTTTTTAACATTTAAAGTGTGAAAGGTTTTAATTATGTATCTACAAGTAATATATTCAAATATAAATTCCGAATCGCAAATATTAACATTTTCTTTTAGCAAAGACTCAGAAGGTGATGAGTGAAAGAATTTAGTAGTTGAAACGGGAATATCTGAAAAGAAATTGTCAAAGGCCAGTGCGACAAATTTCTTCCAGCAGACCTGCGATAGGAAAGTTGTATGATAGACGAAGACACGGTGTGAAGAAAGAAATAAGGAAACTTAAAATAGACTATAATTTTAGTTTAGTTATGTCATCGGGTAGAAAGACTTTGCCATGTCTAGCTTACTTCAAACCTCTGTGTATTCCACTACTGAATGAGGTGATAACTATAACGCGTTACAAGAACTAGTTATAGGTAGTAGTCGTTTGTAGCTGACGTTAATATATGCAATCGTTATTGATATCTGCCAATAAAACTTAACTATAAAGTAGACCTCATAAAATTGTATACCTTACTTTGATGACTATTATTTCCGAAGTTAATTGATACGTTATCTTATCTGAATTTTTTGTTTTTAATACTAAAAGGGAAAGATAGACAGAAATTTTTATTACGAATTGAATGTCTTTATCAACATTGTTATTGTTTAATTAATTTTAATTAATTGACAACGTTTATATATTTCATGATAATTATATCAGACGTTCATAATTGCTGGCATATGTGCGCCTGCCAGCGAAGCTTGAAGACTTGAATATGATTTAATATAAAGGAGTCCTTACGTGTAAAATTGTTGCAGTTTGTAACTTGGGAGTGCGCACTTCATTCAAAATGAAAAGCTTTAAGAGAAAACAATATATGAAACATTTTGATTTATATAATTTACATAAACTTCGCCACTTTTGCTGGAGTTTGTTTCTATAGGTAGGTTTTGCACTACTATTCGCAACATGCTTTTTGCGTTCGTCTCCCATATATTGTGAACCTGTGGCTTCCAACATACCTACATATTACCCACTTAAACCTGTGTACAATAATTACACATCTGACCGTAGGACCGGACGGTAACAGTGCACAAGTAGTAATAATTTACGGCTTACGAGTAGTTACTACCTACAACCATAATAACCAGTTGGATGCTACTACTTCACCTATTCTGGACTCCTAGTACCTAATAACGAATTTCTCACAACTTTGTGTTGTGTTCCGTTCATTAGTGGCCATGTTTTGTGTATACAGACTACACAGATCTCTATTACGATAATCTGAAAAGCAGCCTTTGGTATACTTATTCGTTGTTATTGTAAAATACAGATTGTATTTTATAACCCAGCTTTGTTGTAGGCGAAATTTTGCCGTGTAGGTCAAATTCTATAATGAGCTTTTCACAAAACATTGTATTGTGCAAGTTCATGAATTTTTTACACGGCTCTTAAATGTTTAAAACCCGAAATATACGGACTAAAAGCAAAGTTAAGTGAAAAATTAATAAGAACGGAAATGGAAAAATAAAGGCAATAGCTATGAAAAAGTGGTGGAGGCGTCGCGGCGCTTAGTCAGCTGTTAATGGCATTTGTGTTTACGTGCAACCAGACGATGCCGGCTCTACGGGGAAAATTTCGGGAAAGAATATGTTGGATGCGACCAAAAAAGGCTAAAAAGAATCATACGTATTCGCCAGGAAGGAATGATTGTACAATCAAGGACTTCGGTAGAGTCTGCTTAGCAAGAACTTCCAGTTTTACGCGAAGCGAGCATGATTTGACGCATACATTTTCGCAATGTTCGGTCCTTTTTATCAGACGATGTGGTTCTTGTGCTAAGGTAGGTATTGACATTGTCTAAAACAAACCATCAGTTTGGATAATCTACCTACTACATAGTTTAATGAACATTTATGTGAAAATATTGTAAAATTCTAAATGATACCATTTAAATGAGTCAAGATGCAATATTTAAATGTTGTATTCCCACGAGCAATACAAAGTAAATTCGCATTTTTTCTACATCACTCATGCCTATATTCTATTAATTGAGTGAGGTTCAAGTAGCCTTATATGTGTATCATTACAAGTTCCAATAACTACAAAGAATTCTCAACAAAAACTTACTCGATGAAATGGCTTAACTTGCTTGGCAATGAACTACAGGGGTGATGCATCACTTTAATAAACCATAAATAATTCTAGCTCATATTTCTTTAGATAAATTAAAAAGAAATATTGCTACCGTACGGAATATCCACATTTTAATAGCAGAGTGCGCTTTTAGCTTAGTTATCAAGTCGGCACACGCAATCCTACAATCAGGCTTGAGACCACAATGAATGCATATCGAAACTACGTTTTAGCACCTCAACAATACAATCATAATGCCTTTCCGTGATTTTACGAAACTTTCAAAAGCAGGAATTGCGTTCTTTTATGTTTAAATCCGAATTTAGGTCAACGTTGATATAGCCTTTGTTATTATAATTGTGTTCGTTAGTGACTTTCTTTCTATTGTCAATTTATACGAATTTTTCTTTTTAATAAAAAATACTGTTTACTGGAAAGCAAATAAAATTGTTTATCTCTCTCTATCTCGGCAAATTGGATGGCTTGATGAAAACCCGTAAATTCGTTGAAAGAATTCAGAATATCTGGAAGTGCGCTGATTAGCTTAGCAGCGCTACACAATTCCTTTTAAAGGTTGGACAAGGAAAATATGTCTGACAAACAAAATATGATGTATAAGTAGGCTCAATAAAAACAATTATTTCTAGAAAATCCATGACTTATTAAGTCTTAAATGTAAATTAAACGTAAATACTTAATATTTAAGGACCCCTGTTTTATTTCATGCTACTAGCAGCATTTTAAAGAGCAAAAAGCGAATACTAAAACGGGAATGCCTCACTGCCTTCAAGGCAGACGTGAATAGGGATCTTTTAGGCAAGCGTGCTAAATCTTAGGTCATAACGTTGCTTATAGATGAAGCTGTGATCAAAGCCAATCCAGAACAAAAGATACAAATGAAAAAGCTACTGGTAAGGTTACGGCCTTATTTAAAAAATAACCATCTGGTTAGTTTTTATACTGATTAGTAGATTCTTAATTCAAATTTACCATAGAAACGTTGAATTCAGAATCTACTAATCAGAGCTCAAAAAAAACCCTTGAATTTTAAGAAATATAAGTACTGTGGCAGAAGCGAGAAAATCTACGTTTCTAATAGAAAATTCTCACTCCAAATACTGGTGTGGGTGTATTTAATATCTATTAAAATGCAAATAGAATATAAATGTTTACAGTCAAGCATTAATTAAACCTTTCTCATCATTAACATATAATAAATATTCAAGCATTGTAATTTTTATTGACATTAACGTCACACTTCGAAAACGCTTGGTGAGAAACTTAATCTTGCAATCTATTTGATTTAAGCATCGTATCTGTGACGTCAATAATATAACGTTTTCAATAAAAACGATGAAATACTGTCTAACGCAGTCAATCACTCGATATGTACTGTTAAACATTCATAAGTATTTATTACACTGGATACTCTAACGACTAAAATAGAGCCTCATTTTATTTCAAAACTGATATTGGTAAAATGGTTGAACAAAAAACTTCACAAACTATTTCGCATCACTATTGTGCTTCGCTATAGTTCGCTGATGAAATAAAAGACGAAAGCATGGCACGACGCCGAATAGCGGACACGGACGATTGACGGGGCACATGGGAACTGTATGCTAATTCACTCGGCCGTATTTCGGCGCACTGTCAACGAGTAAGCCAGCCTTCTATACCTGCCCTGCAGCCACTAGGTACTACGAACGTGGACGAAATGCAAAAACTCCGAACAATCGGATGTTTGCTCACGAGCTTCGTAAAAAAAACTGCTATTTTACTTGTGTGAGAATCGTTCGGAATGTAGTGTATAATGTGACTGGGGGTGTGTAACGTGTCTTTAAGAGCTTTTGTGTTTTCATCTCATTCAATTCGATGTTCTTTTTATGCGAAGTGTGTTCGATGGTTAATTTTAATTTTCCGTTTCCTTAAACCATACAATTATAATATATTGTACTGTTATCGTCGCCTTACCTCTCTTATAAAATCGTCCTTGATTTCTTTTGAAGCTCTTTAATTTATGAAGTAGCAATCATATTATAAAGGTCACAGCTATTTCACTAATAAGATAGCAAAGAATATTAGCCAATTTGTGGGACTTGAAACCCATTTCAGCAGTTGGCTTCGCTAAAACTTGGTTCAAATAGATAATTATTTATCTTACAGCTTCATTCTTTGTCTTAATTAGCTCCTAAGCTTAAAATAAAAAATATGCATTCCAAAGTAATATAACTGAATCCTCTTAAATATAAAACAAGTCCGTCAATCCGTCGCTGATCTAAAATAAAATGTAATAGCTGTGCTAATGGGAGTCCAACAGTCCAAGCGCTAAGCAATAAATAATTTATCCCGGCTACATTTCCCCACTAATTTTTTATGAAGCAACTAAAAGCTCGAAATAACCCGACAAAGAATAACTTCATAAACAGATTTCCTCATAAATTATAAAATTGTTTATGGAGAGAATCTAAAGCATTTTACTTCAGCACTTATTCCATAATGAAAAGTCTTTTCTCGGTTGAAAAGAGTCGGCGGTAAAGTAGTTTCATGTAATCCCTTTTACTAGCAAACAAGTACAGAGAAGCTGACATTAAAACATAATTTTAAACCTCTGTGAGGCACCGTGTAATAGGTAAGCGGTAATTAAAACAAACTATGTACAGTTTACCCATCATTGTTTGGAGGAAGTTCACGTACGAGCAAAACTAACACTACATTGAGATTGATGAACAGTTTCTGTTAGATTAAAGTATTTTGAACCAGGATTAATAATCTCTCGCCTTGAACATGAATGTCGAGGAAGCTACGCACAAAGCCGACATGGAAAGGGTATTAAACAGTGGCTTCAATAAACGACCCAATAAGTTATGTAAAGTGCGGGTGCATCGCGTTACATTACAACCCCAACATGAGCCCGGGGTTGGGACGCATGCGCTCGCACCGCCGGCCGCGCACGGCATATGCGGAATATTAAAGGAGGAAAGAGAAAAAAATTAACTTGTGAAGCCATTTTCGTCTATCGGCGGCCCCGCGCGCGCCGTAGGGTTTCTGTGATGCAGGCAGAGAGGCTCGCGCGGCCGCCGCGACTCCACGCCGCCGTACTCCGCGCTCCCGCACTCGCCGCGCCGCTCCGACCCGTCCGCCCGGTCTTGTGATTACACCTTGTGCGACACTTTATAATTGTGCAGTGTTATTTGGACTTTTGAGAAGCTTCCGCTCCATGGACACAGTGTTTCTGTTCGATTAACTAGAACCCAACTTCTAAGTGAGTTTAACTTAACTGTGAGTGTAAGTTTTTGAGAAGTTTAATTTTTATCTTCTTCAGTGATACGTCTTGTAAAGTGAACTTAACTATTATCTGTCGTGTTTCATGTGCCGCGTCTGTTTACTTGACAAGTTTTACGCGAAGTAGCAGTTACGTAGTCATTTAGTAAAGTTGAAACTTTTACAACTTACTCTGCATTCTTCTGCGTATATTTGTGTTGTATCCGATTCAAGTTCAACAACTTATGATCGTAACCTCAAAGGTATTGTATTTACAATTAAATTTTACTTTATTTATTAGTAGTACATAGTTACAAAGACATTAAATTAATTATTATTTATTTTTGGGCTACGCGTATTTTCCAACAAAATGTAGAGTAGTTTGGACAATACTTTTGGTATATTTAATGTCAGTTACATCTGCCGCATGCATAATTTTATTTTGCACAAACATCTGTGTTTTTATTGCTTCACAGTATCTGTATGTTTTGTTTGAATGATAAAATGTTTCACCTGTTCATCGCATCAGTCACGGAACCGGCTACGAATTGTATTTGAAGAGACCCGAATATTTCAACAAAACTTGTAAACTATACGGGAATGCCATAAAGGACATGACATAGAAGTAACTATCATACGACCTCTCAAAAACTTTTAATAGTATTCTGAAGATACAGTAAATCAAATCTTTTATTTATGAAGTAATAACAGAGCGACAGAGTGCACTCAAAAATAGACGTGTATAATAAAAAATCCATACTCCTCCCAATAAATTATCGGAAGACGTTCTTTTTATTGGAGTAACGAATGGTGAGATGAGTAATGGCGTAAGTTTGTCAGATAAATCATGCTTCCCGAAACTGTGAGGAGCTTCCGACGTTGGGGTAGTATTTGGCAAGAGCAACCCTCCCTTGTTAGTTTTGTATCATACACTTATCGGGACTGTAATCGATGGTGTAGAAAGAAGAATCGATATAGTTTTCGTAGACAATTCACAGACGACAGTTGAGAAGCTTTTACACGATGAATTGAACAATAGCGATAAAAGCCTTAAATTACTAAAGCAACAAATAAGACAATATTGTAAATGGTACTTGAAGTCCGTTTACATGCATGAATTGAAGTCCACTTCATGACGAAATATGTCATTGTTGGTCATGAAACACGTTGGATAATAATAATGCTAATAGAACATGAGCAACAGCATGATTTTGAGCTAAAGCGGTATTGGTAAATGGTAGTAAAGCTGGTAATTGTAGAAAAGCGATTCTCGTCAAGAAAATGGAAGTGCTAAATGGTACAACGGCCGATGGGCCGTGAAATGACACGTCGTATGAACCGATAGCTTTTGATGAACTATTGTTTAGGAATGTAGTGCTGGGCGGAGGCGAATTGGACTCGCACTTAGATTTTGTGTAGACAGACGATCGAAACATGAATTGGAATTTAGTTTCGACATTCTTTTGTACAAAAAGCAGATGTGATAAGAATACTGATAAGAACAAATTAAAACAGTCATCGAAAATGTCGGCATTGTAGTCATATGTCAAATCTTAAAGCAAAATTAAAATTAATGATCGAGAAGATGAAACAGACGTAGCAAGCTTTGCAGCAGTTATTCAAAAGGTTTTGAGCTTTCGCTTGTTCACATTCACTTATAAATCAGGCCGATATATTTTTATCTAAACTAAAGAGATTGGCCAAAAACTAAGGGTGGGGTGGATTATGGATATCGTGTATCAGATTAGAAGTTATCGATACCCATAAAAAGGCGTTCCCACGTTGCCGGAAGCAAGCACTGGATCGCCACGCTTCGGTACTTTGCTCTTTCACTATTGTCCCTTTGTCCGTACTTAGCTCCGTCAGCCCGTCAAAAGAACGCCTCTTTATTCCATGGATCTAGTTTGCCGCAGTTAATTCGTATTGCATCATTCGTTCCACACCATTTTCTTTTTATAACATCGATCCCACCGATAACTCCCCCAATGTCGTGTCGTGCATTCGTAACAAAATTCTCTACACTACTTACCTTATCATATTTTTCAATCGGCGATTTGCTAGCTTATAATTATATACCCGTACCACAATAGTTTGTAACGTATAATTTAAAGCCTTATTATGGAGCTCTTAATTAGTAATTTCCTAGCCGGGCTTATGGTTAGCCGCCTTCATTTAGTTACAACAGAGTTCAAGAACACAGCGGCCAGCAACACTAGTGAAATTTGCATTCTTGCTTCGCTCAGCCGACATAGCCTAAGGACCACCCGCGTTGAACTGCCTCCGATTCAATACCAACTTTATAACATCGAGATAGAATTTCAAATCAAGATTCTCGTTTCTCATCATACCTATCGCTTGCAAAAAGACGCTCTACAATCTACTCGCGTCTACTCGCGCAAATTTCAATATGCGTAGCGGGAGAATATTTTATGTCCGTCTACCCGTCCCATTTTGCTAAGAAACAAAATCAGTATTACGTAAACAAAAAGCAAAACGAAGAGCTTTAATTTGCGGTAAACATTTTTTCTCCTGGAATACCGTAAATAGAAACTCTCAGCAAGATTTTTTTTAATCTTGGTCCAACATCTCGAATAATACAGCTGCAGCATTCGAATCTCATTAGCAAGTGAAACAAGAGAAAAAACTCAGAGCAATAAATTTTAGCAAGGCTCAAGTGGAAACATTTACGGTTCCTTTTAATTTGGTTGGCATTGTCGAGGCGTCCCGCTGCGCGCAGCCCGTCGCCCGGTGGAGTTCTTGCTAGAATTCCAGCTGTTTCAAACATTAGTTACTTCTTATTAGTTGATTACGAAAACGAATTAAACGTTACATTTCATGATTAGACTTTATGGGGCTGTAATTTTGATAAATTTAATTAATTAGATGTCCATGTAAGTACACGTGTAGTCAAATATATCCAAAATAAACCAACAAGTTTCAATTTCCTGCAACGTAGAAAAACACTGGCAGATGCAAAAGGGACTGAGACTGAGGATCGCGGAGTGTATCATAAATCAAAGTGGATTTTATGATGGTATGATGGGACCAATAGCTACCTCTCTCGACACATTTCGAGGAAGGCGTGTTTATTTTAAATGATTGAAGTAATTCCAAGGGTCCGAGGAGCCGCAGCTGAGTGTGAGATCGATGACGCTGCGCTTTCTGCCGCGCCGTCTGCCAGCCACAGATAATATTAATACTAGCCGCTATCGATGGCGGCAATAAACTTGTTTGAGTGTGGAAAGATACTATACTACTACATCAATCATCCGGTAGTAATTGAAAACATGCAGCTGCGGCTTTACGATAAAACAATAAATAACCTTCACGACCCGAGCACCGTAGAAATGTTCATTTCATTACCATGATTCACAAATATTATGTTCTTTATTCCGGCATTAAAGCAAGCGTTACTAGACATTTTATGACCGCAGCGACACGTGTTTTGCAAGAATCCTCACCGACTGCGGCCCAGCTGTGAGGAGCAGAACGTGCCGTTCTGGGTGCACATTAAAATTCCCACACATAAAATTCAATGATAAAAAAAGGTTCGCCCGATGGCCCCTTTCCTACTCACAACAAACAAGCAGGTAAGCGAATCTTTACGAGCCCAACAAAGTGAAATATGCGCAATCCGGTGAAGGATTTTACATCTTATTACTGCTGCGTAAAGAGTCAGTTTATGGAAGTGAAATGTAACAATGATCTCTCGCAACATTTGGAAAGAATAAAAACTTTGTTTTCTTTTCTATTCTCCGACAAATATGGTGCTATGGAGTAAAAAGTGCCATTGGTTTTGATAGGGCTTTTGGAGGTCTTCGGTTGGCAACCCCTTTATTGCGGTTGATTGTACCTTATATGGTTTGCTTCCTCGATGCGTCCGTTGCATTTAGTGTTTTGATTACATAATGGGAACTAATGAAAATGAATGAGTTGGTTCGGTTGGAACACGCATCCGCTTCGGGAAACAAAACGGAATAATGCAGTATTTGTGTAACTACCATGTACAAGTCATTGATTCTGAGAACGGCTTTGTTTGCTCTACAACCAGATATTTCGAGGTCATTGACAATACACATGTTAAGATTATGATATCCGTGGGTATATTCATCTAAACATATTTCGGGTCCTCTGTATCGATTCTCATCAATAACAGTTCGTGACTGGATTTCGGCTAATCATTGTAAGAGCTTAAACCGGCTGTGACAGCGTACTTGTATCTTGTATGTAATACATTCCATTGTCGCTCGCCGCCATCTCACACAGCGAGGTGGTCGGAGCAATCAAAACAGAGCAATGTGATAAACTATTACTTATTACCTACTTAACCTCTACAAAGGTAACGTTAAGGTCGTTTCAGAGGTTAAACACTTCGTTTGTGTGAACAAAAAAGGACAAATCTTTTCTTTCTAGTTAGCTAACAATGAACTTGTAGTTCTAAAGAAAAATGATAAAAGATATCTCCGATTGATTTTCGGTGAAACGCGTTTGAAGATACCAATTACGTTTTTATACTGTTCGCTGAGGATTGGCATTGTTAAGAATCTTTAGAGGTTTCTAATAAAGCGGTGGTCCCTTCGCTGCACGACTGAACAAACTTTTAGGTGTGAGTTTGTTATTCTCTCTCATAAGCAGATGCTTATATTATCATAACTATGTTATCTAGCAACAAACAGTATTAAGTACAACTTTGTTGGTGTGAATTAATTTGTTCAAACACAAGTCCGTTATAAAGAATGTTTAATGCAATGTAAACAGATTTCTAACAAGTTCTTCGTCAGTGCAAGTGGTTGCTTTAGTTATGGTATATTATAGGTGTTTTGTTTACACTATTTTTAAATTTCAAATAATAATGCGGGCCATCTGAGGTTACGTCGGTAACTGGTTACGGTTAGCCACTTCGGCCACGTCCAGCGCTGGGCAATCTAAACAATAATGTTATGATAGGCGTCGGCGGGCGCGGTCGCGGTCCATCTTTGTTTATTTTAAACATTGGCCGCCAGCCGCGGTAAGATTATATTCCTTGTAATGCTATAACCGAGGGCTGTGTGCTTTACCTCCGTACCATTGTTTGACGTCCCCGCACTTTGTTTACATAAATTACTTAAACAATTCGGTAAGAGGAGCTCGTGGCTAAATAATAACAGCCGCACTGGTCGATCATCAAGGTTAAGCAACGCTTGACGAGGTCGGTCCGTGGATGGGTGACCATATCAACATACCAAGTTTCCTCCGTGCCTCGGCAAGCACGTTAAGCCGTTGGTCCCGGTTGTCATTTGAAGATTTTTGACAGTCGTTACGGGTAGTAGTCAGCCTGAGATCTGACACCAGTCTTGCCAAAGGGTACCGTGTTATCCAGTTACTGGGTTGTGGAGGTCAGATAGGCAATTAGGCAGTCTCTCCATGTAAATCACTGGCACACAGCTGAATCCGGTTAGACTGGAAGCCGACCCCAATATAGTTGGTAAAAGCCTAGGCAGATTGACTTAAACAATTCGGTAAACACCAGCCATTTCATAACAGGTAGTTGTCTGTGATAATAACAATTAATCTTCCATTCCACCGACGCAAGCGCAACATTCTCAACGGTACTGTTGTGTTCGCTCATAAATAACTGAAATGTTATTTATATCTCTTAATATGGAATGATAGTCGATGAGGAGTTGTCATTAAATATTTTTTTACGATTAAACGAGGCGCAACGACTGCTCTGTAAGTAATTCTCTCGTTAACCAAATCGTTCAATGACTGCGACTGGTTTCGAATAATTTTATTCTAAACGGGTTCCATCAGAAAATTTCTCTGAGCAAGTCTATTCTATTTAAAATAAGATAACATTCACTTCGGGATTTAATTTCAAACATAAAAATCGACGTAAAATATTTACGGCGTCACGTAAATAATTATTTTGATATTTAACAACAAACATCGTAAACAGTAATTCTAGAAGGTACTTTATAACATTCTTGACAAAGATATAGATTCGAACTCAATCAAGTCGTAAACTGTACGTGTTAATGGCATAATCAAAAGTTCCCAAGTAACAACACGAAAGCCGACGACGCCACAGAGACATACTCCAATGTAATTAAATTGTTTACATTGAGAATCGATTATTGAGTTCAGTTCAGGGTGTGTATAAGTTAGGTGGCTATAACTCTGAATTTCGTGCAGTTGACTTCCGAGCCCCGACGTGCGAGGGAATCGAACTTTACTGCCTATAAACTCTTTATTGCCCATTGTCGACGATTATTACTTAACCCTCATGACTTATGAACTAATAAATTCGATCTTTTCATGCCGATCGTGCTACGATTTCACTCGTACGGAGTAAATAAAGAGCGCAGTTTTGAAGTTTCATCGTTATCAAGTGACATAAAGATAGGTGCACTTGAGACTTGATTAATACGGCCCCGCCTTATTCGGTACCGAGGCGGAATACCGATAGGACTAAATAAGAACATTAAAAGCGTGCAATGCCGCGTGCGTGAATCAATAGATTAGATGGAAATAAGCTTAAAATATCTCCGTATGGCCTGGCTGTAAATAACTTGTTTGTAATTGTGGGCCGCGATTGTCTGCTACTATAAGGAGGGCGGCGCTGTTTGATAGCAATCTCGCAGTGCCAACCACCAGGCTCGGCTCCCCTTCCTACCTTTTGCGTATTGGAGTGCTGTTTGCGTGTTACCGTTTTCGGTCATTGCTTAAGTAATACGCTGTCAGTGCGCACAATATGTCATTGTAAATATTCTAAACTGAGTTGCCATTAAACCTTTTAAGCGCAATAATATTATCATGAGGGCACAATAACATTGCATTATTGCACAAAGGGTATGAACAAGAGAGTATAACATCTAAGAAGGACCATTGGCTTTATTGAAAGCCGTGCTTGCTTTATACTGTCCCCCGGTTTCTGAGGCATAATGTTATTTTCACAACAAAGCTCGCGGAGCCTGTGAGCTCCTTATATTGGACCTCTCTTGAGCCGACCCATTGTAATCTTAATGCCGTATTATATTAATGCGATAAACATCTCCGAGATCTCTGTGCTCATTTTTTTTCCGTGAATTATAGTGAGTTTAATATTGGCAGTGTACAGTTTGTTAGACGAGACGTTTCTCTGGTTACGAGGCCTTATCTTCAATCGATATTAGGGGATCCAATTGTATGAGCGAGTTCTGTGGTTTCATTTCTTAAACGGACTGTGTTGAAGAGGAATTTATTTAATAACTCATCGAATTCAAGTGAGGCTCGGAGATGCTCTGAATAGCATAAATAATGGAGATAGCGACGTCATCTCATCAATGTCACATGCTATTAAATATGTATAATACGGAGCGCATTAAAACACTTATGTCGGATGACAAGGCATGAAAATCCAAATTTACTGAGCATAATACTATGGAGCGAGAGAACACGGCGAGCCACGCACAATGAAACTTTGTGCCTTCCCTGAATAATTGCCGTATTTAACTGTGGAGATTTAGTGTCCCAGCTTGCATCACAATAGAGTATTTAGTCCGTGAAAGAAACTAAAAAACGATTGGTTGTCATGGCTGAGACAAAATAATCGCAAACATTTATTTAATGGAGTATCTACCCACGGAAATTCTTACAACGAATGTATTGGAAGCCCAAAAAGCTGAGCGATTTGATTGGTTTGACTTGAACATACATAAAGCAATAAGGGAAGAGGGTATCTTAATCAAGTTTCTTAACTTTGACCGACATTTTTGCTTTTTGTTGGGTAAGATTGAATAGCCTTTTTGGGCGATTGCAATGGAGCAGGGGAGAACCGGCATTATTTGCATCTACTCTCACAAAGCCTCTAAGCTGATTGAATTAAGAAATTCCGAAAATCCTTGATGGATAGCCACATTGTCGGGATCCAGGTTTACAACCTACGAAACTTCATTAAATCAACCACTTGGTTATTGTTAAACATTTTGTCTGTATAGCTGTTAGATGTAAACATGATTTAAGACCACAGTAATAACTACAAATCCACAATGCTATATTGCCAGAAATATTTCATACATCAATTTTAATGCGACTAGCCAACATTAATTCCAGATAAAACTGTGTTTCTCACAAAAACTGTTAAATTAGCGTTCATAAATCATAATACGCTTACTTAAAAACTTGGTTCTCAGCCAAGAACAAATGTTTTCGTTCAGACGTACAATGGAACATTGAAATCATGTCTGTATGGTGACTATGGTGTCACACCATATTTATTTTAATGGGAAAGGTCATTACTTTTGGTACTTTCGAGTAACTGTTGCAGGGTTGGCGCTTCTTAAGTCATAATCATAAAGCCATTTAACATAGTTTCGGACTTTCAAAATAATAGCACTCATTTTTTTAATTATTCTTCATAGTCATTTACATCTTTAAGTCCTAATCGAAATCATTTATTCCGTGCATATCTCTTGTGTTTTACAAACCACCTAAATCGCTTCCACTGAAAAAAACATTTCACTATCCCGGGTGCCTTAAGGCGCTATATACGCAGTACTGGCCGTGCGCCCGCTCGATGCCAAAATATCAATATTGAAGCTCCTTTTGAACAATTTTGTTTGCAAAATATTATTTGATTTACATATGCTATGTTAGTATGAAGAAATTCCAGCCATATTTTTTTCTGAGTAAAAATATTTTTAAACATTCAAGTCGTTTTGGAGGAGTTTCCAAAAGTTGCGAAAAAATATCGTGTTGTTAATTTTTTTTTTAAAGTAAAACTATTAGTTACACGACAAAACCTTGTGCTCAAAATTATGTACCTGAATCAATAATAAATATATATTTTCAAACCTTTTAACCTAGCCTAGAAGTATGCTTTAGAAAGTTACCGTTTTACGGCACTAAAGGGTATGTAGGCCCTTAAAAACTGGGCCAAATCCTAAGAAATGCATATTGATGGCAGCCCTTAACCAGTACAACGTCGCTTTGTGTCCCGCTGAGTAATCGTCACAACTTAGCTCCTCGAATTTATGTCCCATTTATACTTCAACCATAATGGAATATTTAGGGGTGCGCGAAAACTTTTGCACTGTACAACCATATTTTATTTACGGTGACATGTGAATGTTGTGTTTTTTTGTCCCGAGCCACACCCGCTGAAGGTTCACGGTGGATACTGTCGTTGAGTTTGATACACCTGGGTTTATGTAGCGTGACAAACTTTTAAAAGTAGTTTTTGAGTGGCCAAGAATGTTTGAGGCACCTGCAAATGTTTTTAAATAAATTGCGGTATTTGCTACGCAGTGCTACGGAACTGCTACGAAAACGCTACGATTATTTCAGAGCGAATCTAATGCTTTTTGCATGAAAATATTTTTTTTTTTTTCGAAAAACTAAGGCTAAACCGTGTGCCATCATTCTCAAACAAAAAGCTTCTTTAAACTTTAAAACCGGGCTAGTGTGCTGACCACTCTTCAGTAAATTCAAAATAAGTGAAGACAAAGTGTAGTTTGCAACACCAGATGTTATGCTAATATCAACAGACACTCAAAAAGCTAGAGGATTCGAGTTTCAACTTTGAGTAGTTTTTAATGTCCACCGACGACGTTCTAAATATGTTAATTCTTAATCTCATTTCATAGAGATGAGATTCCATAGAATTACGTTAAAAAAACGAACTTGAAGAATTAACAGATCTATGCGACGAATTTTACGATGATTTTAATTGGTAACTAAAATTTATTTCTGTCATTTATCAAAGATGTAGACACTATGTTATATTTCGTAAAACATTTTCATACTCGAAAATGTATAATATAGAGTCATAAATAAGTTATGAATACATTTCTATATTAATGTTATCGGATAGCTGGTCATCTGTTTCTTATTAAAGTGCCTACTGGTTTATCTCCTTGCCTCGTGTCTGCACGGACTGGGTACTTGGGTACTTGAAGAATGGGTTATGCTGTAATAAAAATGTTTTGCTATTCTGCAAATTTGGTAGGTGCACTTAATGCATTTATTTCTTATTATTTATATTAATCTTTGTCATTTAAATTATCTTCATTCTTATTTAATAGATTTTTAAATATATAAAATATAATAAATAGAGGCCCACCGGTATCGGGAACAGGGTCCAAGCTACCGGTGGTTATGGCTCCAGAGACAGGAACCTCCTCACAATGCGAGCCGTATCAAGGAGTGCCTTAATTTAAATATTGATTCTGCTTCTTAATATTAGATGCCTGCAGTTTTAACCCGTAAGTTTTCAGATCACAAATCATTTACAAATAGATATTAAAATTACTATCATTATCAAAACATTAACGACAAATAAATAATCTTGCAAATAAACATCAAACAAAACATGTTACAGAAACAAAACTACATGAACTAGCAAAAAATATTGCACACATTCAACAGAATTTATAGCACTCTCAATAACTTATGAAGTGAAGTTTTGTGAAAAAGTAGAAAGACGTTATATGAGGAGAATACCTATAGTAAAAGTACGAAGTTTTCTGTGAAGGTCGCTCTAATACTTTTGCCTTTGACATTCTGTCCTTTGTGTAAAGTACCCACTTTTTTACGTAAGTACTTACCTACTACTCAAGTAATCTACATATTCCATGGGTTCTGTACGTACTGGAGTAGGTTTACTTTTGATATTAACGAAACAACTGTCAAAGTTATGGCAGACAATACTATTCATCTTGTTCTACGCAGTTGGACTTGACAGGACATTAGACTAAGTATGAAGAGAATCATATGTAAGTAACTATCTAGAAATTTTGATGCTTGGTAACGTCTTTGTTTGACATTGTTTGTTTGTTTGTTTGTCTTGTCGTTTGTATTTGTAGAATCTGAATTTGATAGACATTATATTTTTAATTTTGACATTTTGTATTGCTAGAATCTGAATAGAATTTGACTTTATATTTTTATGTTTGACATTTTGTATTGATAGAATCTGAATTGAGTTGACATTATATTTTTATACTTGGCATTTGTATTGGTGGAATCTAAATTGATTTGATTTTATATTTTTAAGTTCAAATGTGGCATTTATTTCAACTGGACTATTACTCTATTGGTTGACATATTTGTTGTATGGAAATTGAATTGAATTGATTTTGTAATTGTCGTTTTACATTTTTTGTTGAGATAATTGAATACTATAAAAATAATACATGGTTGATAAATGGA
This sequence comes from Orthosia gothica, assembly GCA_949775005.1. NCBI lineage: Eukaryota > Metazoa > Arthropoda > Insecta > Lepidoptera > Noctuidae > Orthosia > Orthosia gothica. The sequence continues at coordinate 27,586,208 of OX459034.1, read as the reverse complement.
ATAGTAATGTAGTTGATTTATTTAAGATTTTGAGTTGATTGTTTTCTAATATACATTTTCGGAGTAGAAGTGTATAAAATTTCAATACAATATAAAAATTCTTGGTAAATAAATAAATGAAATGACTTTGACAGTATCCATGCAAGAAAAGAGGGTTTTCTGTTAAACACGTGCCACCAGTTGGCAGCACTTTGGCAAGAGGTCTACCACCTGGAAACAACAAAACAAAACGTATCTTATGTCATCAACATAGTATTGACGTCAATAAAAATCTTTCGGAAAACAAGTGCTTTGACTGGTAAGTGGTAACTCGAACTGACTTCACTTAGTGCACATAATTTCAGAAAAACCCTCAGTGTTACTTTAGTAATAAATAGAGCTATTATTACGAAGAAGATACTACATATCTAATACCTTTAAACGTATATATATAATCTAAAACTCGGTAACGGCTCCAACGATTTCCATGAAATTTAGTATGCAGGGCTTTTGGGGGCGATAAATCGATCTAGCTAGGTTTAATTTTTAGAAAACATCGTTTTCTCTATTTTCACCCGAGTAGAGCTCGGTCGCCCAGATACTAGATACTTAAGCAAGTTATTTAACCTTCGACCACCGGTCTTTGTTTCATATCAAAACAATGAATCACAATTATCTTCGAATCTGAACAAAGAGAGACTTCGGTGAATTGATCAGACTTCGTTATCGGGAAGTAATTACTGCTGAAAAGCGCTTCCCACGGGGTTTAAGAACATTGGCATAAAATTCTTCTGATGAACTAATAAAAAAGGCTCAAGCCAGGAGTCGTTACTTTTTTACTGATGCAATTTTAACTTCTTTACACAAAAACATTAAGTCAGATTATACACGAGCGTTTGATCGATTCACACATTATTTAATTTCTTAGTTTGCTTGGGGATTATTTTTTTATTGATCGTATCATCACTTTTAGATGTTATTCTGTCGGTTAGTTTTCTACGAAAGACAGAGAATAGACGCTTTCGAAATGTGGTGCTAGAGGCGGATGCTCCGAATCCCATGGACAGCCAAACGCACAAATATATCTGTCCTTTCACAACTCAATATCAAGACCCGATTGTCTACAGTTTGCTTACAGCGTATTTTGACTTACTTTGACCACATAATGCGAAGAGGAGATAAAGATAGAGGAAGCTACGTCCTCAAGCAAATTCCAGCAGGTGGTGATGGCAACTTTGGACCGCAGTCAATGGAGGCAGATTCTCCGCTTAAAGGGGTCCAGTGACCAAGATCCTCAGTAATGAGGGACCGACTGAAAAAGAAGAAGTTCATATTATTTCAACTGTAAATCGCCCGGACGGAGAGCGTGGATATCATGATTTAAATTATAACAATAACGCCAAATAGTAATGTAATTTTGATATCATTACCATGACAAAACGGTCTTAGTTCGATGTACGTCCACGTTATTAAATCACAGTGTGAAGTTTCCCCACTTAAGGCCCCGACCACAATGTACTGAGGTTTCTCCTTGAATAAATAATGAGTGAAGCCACGTTAAGCCCCTAGTCCAGTCAACACTTGACAAACTTGTCTTTAACATATCTAATGTTGTGGAACTAACTTTGATGTTATGATTCCATTGCAGACTAGGTCTTAACTGGAGATTAATTTAATTAGTCGTGCTTGATTTTAGCTGATAGTTTACACGAAAGCATAGCTTATCTTTAACGGTATTTATGACACTGACAAAAAACATCTTACTCCTTATTCAAAAGCGTAAGTTTGTGAGAATGGTTGGATTTTTAGGGTTCCATACCCAAAGGATAAAAACGGGACCATAATACTAAGACTTCGCGGTCCGTCTGTCTGTCTGTCACCAGAACCGTGACAGTTGAAATTATCACAGATGATGTATTTCTGTTGCCGCTATAACAACAAATACTAAAAACAAAACAAAATAAATATTTAAGTGGGGCTCCCATACAACAAACGTGTTTTTTTTTGCCGTTTTATGCGATAATGGTACGGTACCCTTCGTGCGCGAGTCCGACTCGTACTTGGCCGTTTTTTACTCTTTCACGCAAAAAATACTCACAGATTTGAAAACTTTATAGTAATGTAGCTTATACACCAGAATAACACACAGGCTATAATTTACAAAGATATTGGGGGACGTACTAATTCCATGCGGGCGGCAGCTTATAAATAAATAAAAGTCACACTTTTGATTGCTAACAAATGATATCAGCCAAAAATATCAAAACCTTAAAAAACTTTTAGCTGGAACTTTGCAAGGTGTAAAATAACACCCTGTATGACCATTTCAACACACTTAGCTTAATTACACATGACTATATTACCCTCGATCCATTTCAATAAAACTTTTCACCTGTTTCAATAAAAAAGTTGTAAAATGTTGTCAACACTCAGGCAGGAATTATTATTATTATCTCCTTTATTCACTTTCTTTTCTTATTCTTTACATTTTTAAATATTTTATAAATTAAATTACAAAAAAAAAAAAAACATTTAAAAATATAAAAAATAGAGGCCCACCGGTATCGGGAACAGGGTCCAAGCTACCGGCGGTCAGGGCTCCAGAGAGAGGAACCTCCTAACAATACGAGCCGTGTCCAGCAATACTGCTTTCTGGATCAGGCCCTTGACCCAGCCGCCTAACGAGAGCCTCCTAAGGTGTTGGTCGAGGCTCGTGGCTATTAAGCCATTGGCTGACACGACTATCGGTACAATGATCGCTGTATCCACTTCCCACATGTCGACAACCTCGCGAGCCAAGTCAACATACTTGATTTGCTTATCTTTCTCGGCCTTCACGAGGTTTCCGTCATGCGGGACGGTAATGTCAACAATCATTGCACGCCTCTCGATTCGGTCCACCACCACTATATCAGGCTTATTGGCTACAATAGTCCTGTCAGTGATGATGGACCGATCCCAGTACAATGTGATATTGCCATTCTCGAGAACTGGGTCGGGCACATACCTGTAGTACGGCACCTCCGATGCCACAAGAGTGTATTTCAGAGCAAGTTGCTGATGGATAATCCTGGCTACAAGGTTGTGCCTATGCAAATATTCTTCGTTAGCTAGACGAGAACAACCAGAGATAATGTGGCGGATCGATTCACCCGGACGGTGACATGCCCGACAGATGTCAACCGTGCCATCCTTCACAATAAATCTCCGGTAGTTATTCGTCATGATAACTTCATCCATAATTGCACATACAAAACCTTCAGTTTCCCCAAAGAGGTCACCGAAACGCAGCCAGGCTACGGACGCTGACTGATCTACATCGGACCCATGAAGGGCCCGGAAAAAGCGTCCGTGAAGCTCCTTACTCTGCCATACCGCCCTGCGGTCGTTAGTGTCAAGCACTACAGGTTTGCGCCAGTTCTCATTCGCCAAGGAGAGCGGGGTGAGTCCCTTGTCCACTGCTACTACATCTCGATGCATACCCACGTCTGTGTTTAGAAAATATTCCCTGAGATTGCATATCTCGCGGTTGTGAAGGTTTTTGGCATTTAAAAAGCCTCGGCCTCCACACTTCCGCGGGATATACAATCTCATGACCGACGATCGTGGGTGATGCATTCGATTTGCAGTCAGCAATGTACGGACCCGCCTATCCAGGGCGTCGAGTTCCGTTTGAGTCCATTTGAGTATGCCGAAAGAGTACATCAATACCGGCATGACCCAACCGTTGAAGGCGCGCACCTTGTTTCCGCCCGAAAGAAGGCTATTGAGTACCTTCTTCAGGCGGCCAAAGAAGCGTTCCCTCAACGATTGCTTCATGTCAGTAGTGCTGATACCTAACGCTTCCGACATACCCAAATACTTATAGGTTTCGTTTGGAGAGAGGGATCTCAGGCTTATGGAATCCGCGAGTTGAATTCCCACGGATTCCAAAATCTTCCCTCGCTTTACATGCATGACCGCACATTTGTCCACACCAAACTCCATCCTGATGGCGCTACTAAAAGTTTCAGTTACCTTCAGTAGCTCCATCAACTGAAGATTGCTGGGGGCAAAGAGCTTCAGGTCATCCATGTAAAGGAGGTGAGATATAACCTGACCACCTCTCTTCAACCGATAGCCTAGGCCTGAATTCTCCAGCAGCATGCTTAGCGGATTCAGGGCTAGGCAAAACCAAAGTGGGCTCAAACTATCGCCCTGAAATATACCTCGCTCGATCCTTACAGGTTCGCTATTCCTCTGGATATTTCGACATCCTGGATAGCGAAGGACTGTGCTCCACTGCCCCATACACGATATCAGGAAGGTGCGTAGAGTTGTATCTATTTTATACAATTCTAGCACCCTCATGAGCCATGTATGAGGCACCGAGTCATAGGCCTTCTTATAATCTATCCAACATGTCGACAGATCCTTTCGGGAACGCCGAACCTGTTGGCTAATGGCCATATCTAAAAGGAGTAGCTCCTTAGTACCGCGGGACCCGTTCCTACATCCATTCTGAGAGACCGACATGATCGAGTTATCGTCGACGTGTTTATTAATTTTAACTCTCAAAATGGATGTAAGAACCTTATAGACCGTTGGTAAACATGTAATAGGTCTATAATTTTTGGGTTCCGCGGTGCTACCAGACTTGTGGAGCAGGTGGGTTATTCCTGTTGTAAGGAACTTGGGTAGCGAACCAGACTCTAAGGCTGCCTGGTACTGAGATGCCAAACGAGCGTGCGACCTTTGTAGCCACTTTACCCAGAAGTTGTGCAGCCCGTCCGGCCCTGGAGATTTCCAGTTTGGCAACGGACGGACTGCACGGGCTACATCTTGGGGGCTGATCGTGATAGCCCCCATTTCTTGTATTGCATCGCACGCTCGTTCGACCTCCCGAGTCCATTCACCTTCGGTGTGACTGACAGGCACCGACCAGATGCTGCGCCAGAATGAACACATGGCATCATCATCCGGCAGGCGCGTATCAGTCACACCTTGGTTGGGTCGCTCCCAAGCCCGATAAACCCACCTTTCATTACTTTGGAATGTGCGATTCTGGGTGTATCGCTCCACTCTCCGCCTATACCTACGAATACGGTTTGCCCATGCAAACACTTTTTGTTTCAGGAAGTCGATGCGCTCTGTGACACGGGATATATAGTCTCGGGGGCTGACATCAGTCCCCGAAAATGCCCGTCTCACAAAGCGCATCACTCTTGGGCGATTATTGCCCTCCCTGAAACAAATTAGTTTGCCGATGAGTGCTCTGGCCCCACCAATACGACGTTCGATCCTGCACTGCCAAGCCGGTACGGCTGGTTTCGGTCGTGTAGCTCTGTCATCTACAAATTTGACGTGAGCTACACGACATGCCGCTACAGCCGCGCAGTACATGATCGAATGTGTATCAGTGAGGTCTTCGCAGTCATCAAAATAGTTTGACAACTGCGAATCCAGAACAGCCACCAGCGCCCTATTTTTGTTATGCATGGGCAAACGAGGTAATCGTGGCCTAAGTTCGGGTGGCATGTAGCGATACTCCCGAATAGCACACTCCAGAGCAATCCTCAACTCCTCATTGCACTGAGTACTTACGTTTGTAACCCTGTCACTACTCTCCTCGTCAGCGTGGTTGGACTGTGGTAGCACCACAGCCTGCGACGATGGGGCAGTGACACGGTTACCCATTTCCGTTCGGAGGCGATCAAGTACAGTATCATCCATCATACGATTACGCTGGATGACCCGCACCTGATCCGAAAGTCGTTGGGCTGAAACGTTGACGGCTGGCTCAAGCACCTGAAACAAAGAGAGCATCCGGACACGGTACGCGGTCAGGTTGTTTCCTCCCTCTGTAGCCCCAAAGTATGCGCGCATGACATTTTCGTTAATGGATTGCGTCCATTTCATGCGCTGCACACTCCCGCCGGGTGCTGGGACCCTATCAGAGACCGGTAAGCCTCGAGGTCCTAAGCGGTCCGGCGGCTATTATTATTATTATTATGAGCCTGTTATGTCCCACTGCAGGGCAAAGGCCTCCCTTCCGTCCTTCCATTTTTCTCTATCCCTAGCTATATCTGGCCAGGAATGTTCAACGTTATTTTATAGCTTTTTAATTAAGATATAATAAGAAACTTGAGTAGTTGTTACAATTGAATACGTGGTCGGTCGGAATGCCAGCAAATTATATTGCGCAAAAAATGTTATTGGTTTCCGAATCAGCAGTGGAATTTGAAAATTTTAATTCGTTTATCATTCATCGTTGCATTTGTATTGTTAAGTACTTGATAAATACATATTTTTATCAACCAGTCAGCATGGGGTTTGATGATATCATTATCTATAAAAAACCTAATTTTTAAGGTATTGACGGGATTCTATTACTAAGACTCCGCGGTCTGTCTGTCCGTCTGTCTGTATGTCTGCCACCAGGCTGTATCTCATGAACCGTGATAGCTAGACAGTTGAAATTTTCACAGATGATGTATTTCTGTTGCCGCTATAACAACAAATACTAAACATAGAATAAAATAAATATTTGAGTGTTGCTCCCATACAACAAACGTGATTTGTTTTTAGCCATCTTTTGCGATAATGGTACGGAACCCTTCGTGCGCGAGTACGACTCGCACTTGGCCGATTTTATGTAAATTAAACCTATTAGCACACGTCATTCTCACTGCTTTGACGCATCGTAGCCTCTACCATCGTTGATCTTTGGCAGCAACTTTTACTAGGTGTCTAACTACTCTAGAGTGACATATATTATGTAAATATCACTACACTATAGTATATCTTTATATCTACATAAACGGAATACGGCGGCGAGTGTTAAACTCTAGTCGACCTGATGGATTTATAGTGAGGGGCGCGAGTCGCGACACGACTAGCGACTTATACTTGCTATGCACCGCGTTATTGTGTAACACGATAATGCTTTAGTCGCTAAATAAATGCGATAAAAGACCCCTATTATACCTCGTTGCATAATAAGAAGGATCGTGGATGTGGGGCCTTAATCTGTCATGGATAGGTGACATGTATTTAAAGTCATGGCCGAGATGACTCTCTAAGTATGAAGAGAAATGGCAACGAAAGGTGATGTCGCCGGCAAGCGGAAATATAGACAGGACGAGTCACGAGACAGAAAGACACGTTATAACTATGTAATTTATTTATTAAATTTATATTTAATATTATAATTTAGATTATTGTTGTGACGGCCTCCCATGCTCGAGGTCGTAAGTTCAAATCCAGGCAAGCACCAATGTGACTTTTTCAAATTCATATGTTCTTTCTAAGTTTATCTTGGATATCACAGGCAACGGTGAAGGAAAACATCACACATCATCAGCCTATTAATGTTCCCACTGCTGGGACACAGGCCTCCTCTCTGTGAGAGGGAATGGGCCGTAATCCACCACGCGGGCCCAGTGCGGGTTGGTGGATGTCACATTTCTTCGAACTTTTGGTTCTAGTAGATGCCGGTTTCCTCACGATGTTTTCCTTCACCGTTTTGAGAGCAGTGGTGAAGAAATAATTTACACAAAGTAAAGCGCCTGCCTGGGCTTGAACCCACGACCTGCAAATTGTAAGTCGCGGCCGATACCACTGGGCCACCACTGCTCTTCAGCTCTTCTGCTGTGAAGGTCGTGAGGAAACCTGGGCTTATATCGTTAAATAAGTCTGTAATAGCCATGGGCCTGTGGGGTTCCGAGGGGCGGCTTATTAAACTCTGACACCAGAGGTGACCACATCCGCACACGAAAAAGAAAGAAGACTCTGTAATTTAATTAATAAGTTTAAAATAGAGAATCTTTATACAGGAAAATGAGCTAGCTACAAGGGTACAGAGGTAATAACTTCAAAACGCATGAAAGATATTGCACATAAATATAAATTGCGTTCAGAAAGCAATACTTTACGTAATAAACCCTATCAAACATTTCATACAATATAATGCCCACAATAACATATTATGGCATTTCACAATTGAAAATAAATACGCTTTTTAAGTGTTAAAGTAACATCGAAGCATGTGACGGCTAGATATTATTTGCGATCAGCCGCAGTCGTAGCCAGCCCGTTTAATTGGCCGGCCCCGCACGTTGCAGCATGGCGTGTAAGATAACACCACTGAGTATAACACGCTCCAAGAGTGTGCACTATGCCTTCCTCACTGTACCCACGTAAAAGAGCTATTTTTAACTCAGCCCGGTTATACCACACTGCATGTCCACTTGCCGAAGCATGGCGACAATTATTAAACGATAACACTTCGGATATGGCTTTCCTGTGCCTTGTCGAGTGCATTAAAAATAAATTATGACAATAACCCGGAATTTTAGATATGATAAAGTGAAACGTGAATGGGATATAGGTATTGATGGAACTTAATAAGCTCAGTGTATTCTGATTCGGCAGTGTGTATTCTGATATAAATAACCAATATTGATTTTCTTCTCGCTTGCGATATTTTTCGATATTCGACATACAATAGGATATCGGTGTTATTAAATATCTGAAATTCAATTTCGATATGACACATTTTATACGAAAAATATGGCGTGTATAAGAATGACATGGCGTAAACAATCTTTTTAAACTGATAAATTTTATGAAAGCTGAAAATGAAATTGAAATTAAAATCAGCCACAATTTTCTTAAAGACGAAACGACAGAGAAATAGTTCTGGTGAGGTAGGATATTGTAGAGAAATAGTAATGAAGACTGCAGACGGAATAATTTGAATTTGCACAAGTTTGAATAAAACATTCATTATATTTAACTATTATTCAAACAGATGAAACAGTTGCGCGGCAGAGTCGATACAGAGCGAGTTATGGAGTTGCAGTTTAAGTTTAACTTTAGTTTTATAATGTTCAGCAGTCCATGCTCCGAGGCGCTTGGAGACTTACCAGCATGTAAGGTATTTTAATGTTATATATTCTCTAGTTTAATACCCGGTATTATGAGGATTGTGTATCAAGTTTATATTGATCGTATATTAAGTTTAGTTGTGACTTCTAATAAGTGAGTGTCGTCATACAAATCAGTTCATCGGATCTTGTCGTATCAGACAAAGCCCCTAAAAAGTCGACGCGCCGTTACACGAGTGAGCGTCAGCGTCACGTCAAAGCTCTCTTTGTTCTTTTTGAGCAAGACGTTGAAGATAACCCGTGTTCCTGTTTGAGTGGCATGTCTGGTCGTCGCGTGCTGAGCTCAGATCCATTAATGTAGTCAGCCGTGTGCTGCCGCCAACAAACAAATTACTGATGCAAACACGTCGCAACACGCGAGCCAGCCTTGAAAGCCTTTTGCTTGCTTTGTCAATTTTGTTCCTCGGTCTCGTTCGCATTCCTCCCTTCGTATCGCCTTCGAGTTACTCGCCCGAATAATTTGATAAATGTTATTGTTATTGGTAGTGCCAACAAAGGTACCTAATTGTTTTAGAGTTTGCTCACGCTACTCTGTGTACACATTCGGGGAATCATTTCTGAATACGCGTTTGTTTGTTGTGCACTTAGTTTGTGAACGGATCGTACGGCTGTGAATGATTAGGTTGTTAGGTTTAAATTACTCAACAATGTTTATATTCACTTTAGTTTTCATTGTGAAATTCTGTTCAGTTTATTTCTTGGTCTCTTTTTGTGTTGATTTTCTGTCCCGCATTCCATCGTCTTGTCCTTTAATTCTCCAATTTAAAATAGTTGACTCGCAATGTCTTCTAACTAAGTTTCCAACTTAAGCAAGGAGACTACTGCATTTATCACATACACTTTCAAAGCTTGTAAGTTGCCTCGTTTTTCAGTCTTGGCACATCCTACCAATCATACCGCTCAAAGCTTTGAATATATCTCTGAATCGTAGCAACATCTCTTGCAGGCTTCACGTGCAGGGTGTGACGTGAGCGCTAGATGGGGGCGTGGGGGTAGGGGGTTGTAACACAGCTCTACTAATTTCGCAGTCTCATGGGCTCGAGCCGCCACCGCGCATTTGGCCGCCTGTTGCCACAATCCCGTCTTACTCATAGGATTAGTCCTTTTAAGCAAATAATAAAGAAAATAAACGAATTCAATCCCTATACATACGTTTTTTTTTTTAAATAACATTTTCCTTGAATTCGCAAACGAGCGGTTCGTGTTTTTTGTTTCGTAGAACGTGGGTGGTCAATTTTAGCTAAATTATTATTGTCGGAAATTAACATTCGCCAAAGAGCTGTGCTGACGTAATCGTTGGAAGATTAATATTTTCTGAATAGTGTTTGCATAAAGGCAATTTTATTAATGGGGCTATTATTTTCCTATGGAACGAAATATCCAAGTTGAATTTCGTGAAGATATTAATACAAACGCGTCTCATTTCCGTGGCGCGACAATGTAATTCAGAGTAGCATAGATGGTTGGTTATGCAGCAGTCACCAGTGGCGAAGTCGCACATAAAAGCATCGATCTATTAGTAGCTAGCTAAAATAGTGGCAGTGTATTGTGTAGCAGTGGCTGTCCGCCCGGCCCGGCCTGTCAATTAGCGGCAGCGCTTCGCCCGTCGCCTGTCACAGACCGAACTATGTATGGGAACATTTAGTTTGCTCGATTGTCGGATATTTTTGGAAAAAATTGTATTCATCGATCGTTTAGCCGCTGATTCGGATGAAGATGGCTGATAGTAAGGTTACCAACAGCAATTTGGTTCATAGTCTGCTTTGCAAAAATCGTAGTTATTTGCCTCTTTTGAGTTAAAATACAGAACGTTTTACGTGCTTAAAACTGTATAAGCACTCGAAAAGGGACATATGGTGATTGATCTTTTGTAATCATATTTATCTGCAAATAAATGTTTGACTTTGACTTTAAAACTATTATTTTTCTATTGCGTCTATTAGCGCTCAAGGGGATAAGCGTCTACAAAAATGATTCCTATAAAATGTTCTTACATTCAACTAAACTTCATAAATTTTAATTTTAGTAACAATACAGCACCATTACTTATTGTAACCGTCAATTTGAATATTTTATCGTGTTGTATTGTTCCGCTGGTTGATTCGTTAATGTAGTTTTGAACACCTCACAGTACGCCGCTTACGCCGGATGCGTCTAATTTCGAGGCGTCCACTATTACGTTTGGGTGTACGTACATGATAGGTAGATACACCATGATAGCTACATAAGTGGTTTCTAGTGTCACTTGGCGTGTCCCTTGCGTAGCCATTTAGTGTGGGTACTTAGCTTCACTAACATTTCAGGTAAGGTACTTACAGATGGAGGTATTTTTAAGCCCCGACGGAAAAAGAGGTGTGTTATAATTTTGACGTGTGTTGCTGTGTATATGTGTGTCTGTCTGTGGCAACATAGCGCCTAAACGGATGAACCGATTTTGATTTAGTTTTTTTTTTGTTTGAAAGGTTGTTTTTGTCGAGAGTGTTCTTAGCTATTTATGAATAAAATCGGTTTAGCCGTTCAAAAGTTATGGCCGTTTTACTGTTTGAATCGGGGTGTTTTCGCAAGATATCCAGTCATAATTACATGTTCAATAGATTGCCGATCAAAGTGTATCTACTATGTACTAGATAAATTATGTACCATGAAATAAAAATGTGTCGGGGGTTTTATAAATTTTTAAATATTACTTGTAACATTACATTCGCACAATACTCCACGGAAAATATGTTGAGTTTTTTAAATAAATTTCATTTCTCTTTGAAACAATAAAAGTCGTAGCAATTCTACGATGTATTGTCGTAGTCCGTAGCTCGCAGGCCGTAGGCCACAATACTTTCAAATGTCAATTATATCTCTAGTTTCAATACGAGATATTTTTCTTTATGATCCGTCTCTTCAATCTTATTGTTACAAAGTAAACATTTTATCAAAAGCAAGTACTTACGAATCAAAGCAACTTACACGTTCTTAGATCGTCCTGTTTCTATTGTAACTTTCCTTACCACGCGGGGTTTCAGAAATCTTGTAGCCCACAGGGGAATAGTATTTTTCCAAACGATAACAAACAACTTTATGCGAACAACTTCTGGAAATTTGATCATTTTGTGAGTCTCATACATAATAAAGAGTATTCTTTCTTTAATCAAAGTATCGATAATATTTGTTCGGTATTCCAAAACGACAGGATACGGGTTGAAGAGTTTATTCACCTTCCCCGGGCGTCGCATGTAAGGTTTCAGTATGTGTATTGAAAATCGGTAAATTCTTATAGCTGGTATCGATTCAAATTGCCTGTTATTCGGATGTTATACTGATATCCCTGTAGTTTGTTAGTTCAAGTTGTAATTCTGTTTGTAGTGTTTGGTTCCATTCGTTGGGTAAACTTTTCTAATTACTGTAATTTGGTTTGTGATGAAGGACAACTTGTCTGTAGAAAATAACACGTCGGGTCGGTGTTGACAAGGATACCTACTTTATTATTTACCGACGGATTGAGTTACTAACGAACGTTAGCTATAGAGTTTTCCTTTTTGACTTTTATATTTACTTTGTTTCTAAAAGTCTCTTTGTAGAATTATGAAGGTATTCGTCCTGTTTCAATTAGGTCCTGTTCTATCAGTAGTGCCTCAGGCAAACAAGTCTGCTCTGGCCCTAAGTATGATTTAATGCTTGTGTAAGTACCTATATTTCGCTGGAGTTGCTTATGAACGGCTTATATAATTTACGGCTTATACTGTAAACGTTACTTGGATATAGGTATCTCTGCGAAAGAACCCGAGAAATGGATAGCTGTAGGCTAAAAGATAAAAAAGGAAGCTTAAGTATCCGGCTCTTTCTGAGTAAGTAGAAGTTTCAGTAGGTAGGTACATTTAGGTCAAACGAAACGTGTTTAAGTTATATGATGTTTGAAGAAAACTCCCCAGTCATCACGCTAGAACTCGCGCCAATAAAGAGCCATCAAAGGTTGACTTGGCGTGGCAATGCCACCGCAAATACTTATCATTCCGATCAACCGCGAACGACAAGCGTCCTCGAAAATACATCCGCGCCATTGAATAAAGAAGTCCACTGCAATCCACTCACGTAGAAGTACAAACGGACAGACGGAGTGATGCGTCACGTGCGCCCTGGTGCACTCTTTGCCAGCAACTTCAATTTAGTTAAAAGTAGTAGCTGAGTGCAGGCGTGATCTAACTTCTCTCCGCGGCTGGAATTTGGTCTTGCTTTTTCAAAGCCCGAACAACTTTGTACCACAGAAATGCGGTGACTGGAAGCGGTGCGCGCAGCTACCGAAACTCCGGCGTGCTCTGTTATTATACGATTTTTATTACTTCGGTTTTCAGGACGTTTTAGAGACGGACAACTAAAGGTATTTTGTGTAGGTAGTAATTAATTCGTTGCTAATTCATTATTTTGAGTAATGTAAAATGTGGCTAAGGGGAAAACCGTCAAGAATTACTCAGGTATGATAAATTACTAAGGAAGCATCAATATGCAAATGTAGCTATATGTAGAATACTGCTTATAAGGCTATCTAATTACTTAAAGGAAGAAAAACCCGGCCAAGTGCGAATCGGACTGGCGCACCGAGGGTTCCGTACAAACCTCAACTTAAAGATATTATAGACATGAGTATTTGATATGAATTTCAATTTACCTCTACGCGTTCATGAGGAAAGGGGTAGTAAGTTCAAAATTGTTATAAATATTTTTATTATAATGATGTAGGTTTTGATTCCCTTGCAAGTGTCGAAAGTTTGCGGCAATTTGCGGCATAAACGGCTGTATCTTTTGATGGCGTTGGCTTAGAAGTTTGTAGACTTGAGTAGACAGTAGACTTGAGTATTTGGTATAAATTTCAGCTTGATACTTTCACGCGTTCCTGAGAAAAAGGGTCTTGACAGACAGACAATAAAGTGATCCTATAAGGGTTCCGTTTTTAGGGTTCCGTACCCAAAGGGTAAAAACGGGACCCTATTACTAAGACTCCGCGGTCCGTCTGTCTGTCTGTCTGTCTGTCACCAGGCTGTATCTCATGAACCGTAATAGCTAGTCAGTTGAAATTTTCACAGATGATGTATTTCTGTTGCCGCTATAACAACAAATACTGAAAACAGAATAAAATTAATATTTAAGGGGGGCTCCCATACAACAAACGTGAATTTTTTGCCGTTTTTTGCGATAATGGTACGGAACCCTTCGTGCGCGAGTCCGACTCGCACTTGGCCGGTTTTTTCCTTTTGAGGTACTAAGCCCTAAAAGAACAATGTGACATTAAGATATTGATCAAGGTTTTTTTAAGCAATACATTCACCACATACCTTCGCGTGCCAGTGTTAAAAACGCGTCTAATTTGGAGTGGGAGGCATCCACCGCTGCGACCGTCTCTCGTTTTATTTTCGGAGACAACACCCGACCAACGAGAAAGTTTTTCCACAACGTATATCAAAATGTCTTTTGCTAAAGCCAGCTAAGCAGACCAGACTGCTTTCGTTTATAATTAATTTCGGCTGCAAACTTTACGCCACGAATATCTTTGTAACTCCAAGTTACTATTTTAGGAATTTAATACGTCCTTGTTTTGTTGGAAGCTCTCGAACCTCGCCAATTTAAATATGTTATAAGGGAACTTTTGTTTGCGGTAATTTTTGCTCAAGTGGAAGCTGGAATTCAAAATAGTTTTATGTCAACCAAACCATCGTGGAAAATGTAGTACAATTTAAATTAAAAAAATATTCAAAATATCAAAAAACCGGAATGCTTAAAAAGCGAACTAAAAAGACGTAAACAAGAAAAAAATCATGCTGTGCAGTCGGAGGATACATCTGGTTTTGGTCAGTCAGCTCGCGAATATGTATCCTCCGACTGCACAGCATGTTTTTTTCTTGTTTACGTCTTTTTAGTTCGCTTTTTAAGCAGTCCGGTTTGTTTGATTTTTTGATATATTTTTTTTATGTAACACTTTTAAGTCAATTTTTTTTCGAATTAGGTACATTTAAACATATAGGTGTCTCATATTTTTAAAATCGCCTCTTAAAACCCTTTATTTTGATACCCCACACGATGTGAAGGGAAGAAAAAAAATTATTACGAATCATCAAAATCAGCCAACGCGTTTGGTCTCTAGAATGCCATATAGGAACAAACATACATACATAGACATTACCCTCATAAACACATTACCCTCCTTCGGCAGTCGGGTAAAAAGAAACGTCGCCCTCGAACAGTTTAATAAACACGTAATTTATTCATGAAATCGAATGTAAAATATGTATGTATCATGTTAAAACGACCTTTGTCGATGTTATCACTAAACCATCCATGTAGCTAGTCGGTTTTGAGTTTTTTTCAACAATAGCCGAAGCAACGACATGTGTTTCGTCAGCCGGAACCGCCCTCCGATATTAACATACAGTTACCGACTGTATAAAAAAACCTTTTTAAAACTGTGACATGACAATGATGCGTTAACATTCTAACAAAGCCCTGTTAGAGGTAAAATGGGAAGTGGCGTCCATTTAAGTAGGTATTCACGTTCGAGGCGTGTTTACAACGGGTTCGCTTCTATAAGAGATTCGAGCGTACTGCTTAGTCACAGCGCTGCGGAACTTGTTGCCTTAACGAAATTTTTATTAATGATCTTGTGCCTCCGAGGCAGTTTGATGCGCGTGTAATTCAGATGCGGTCTATTTGGTACACATTTATTTTCTGTGTAACGAACCACGCGCATAATAATATTTCACTTTTGTACTATCAATCACGAGTCGACGCGAGTTAATATCGCTGTTAAATATTCATTTGGAAGTTCGATTACTGCTCATATATTACCCTTTACATTCTCAGTCTCACGGCTTATGCGGCAAGAATTGCTGATATCTTAATAAATGGCGCCGTTAAATATTTTGTCATGACGCGATTTATGAGGAGAGAAGCTTAAGCCCATTCTATTTTAAATTAATTCCTTTTTTACGAGTGTCGCCTCCTACGCGTGGTAGACTATGCTATTGGTATGTAACTTATAATAATTTAATGCATGGCCGTCCCATTAAAATCTATTGAGTGTCGGTGGAGTATCAGAGAGCATTCAATCGACTAGAAGGTAACCACAAATAAAATAAAAGTTTACTGTCGTTTTATACGCAGAATATTAACTTACCGCATATTAAATATCTCGCTTTTGTACGCTTTGTTCATTTATTTTGGTGGTACCCAACAAGTCGGAATAAGCTATAGGTAGGTAATATTCCAGGTACCATGAAATGAAACAATGAATGAATAATTACTGAAGACCTCATTTATGAGATATAATTCTCTCTCTTGTAGTTAGTTGCTACGAAAATAATTCTATACATCATATTAGAAGACGAGTAAGGAGCTCGTGGCTAAATAATAACAGCCGCACTGATCGATCATCAAGGTTAAGCAACGCTTGACGAGGTCGGTCCGTGGATGGGTGACCATTTCAACATACCGAGTTTCTTCCGTGCCTCATTCCTCCGTGTCATTTGAAGATCTTTGACTGTCGTTACGGGTAGTCAGAACTTTGAGATCTGACACCAAGTGTGTTACCAAGTTACTGGGTTGTGGAGGTCAGATAGGCAGTCGCTCCATGTAATTAACTGGTACTCAGCTGAATCCGATTAGATTGGAAGCCGACCCCAATATAGTTGGGAAAAGGCTAGGTAGATTGATATTAGAAGACGAGTAAACTACATTTGAAAACAATTTCTTTTAGATCTTCTTTGAAATAATTTCCTACATAATTATGTTTTACCTGCTAATACCGCTTCAATATTAATATTTTCTCCTCAGCTTCCCTTAACAAAAGCCACTAAAATACAGGATGTTTCCTCCGTCGTCAAGAGAAACCGACTGACATTAAATGCGGGTCATGTCGGGGCCGTTACAAAATTATTCGTACTTAAAAGCCCTTGCTTAATTAACGCTCCAAAGATTTATCACGGGTCAATCTCGGCCATTTATTTTATGTGGGTTCCGCCATTTGGAATGCCTACTAAATATTCAACAAATAGAAATGTCCGTTTGCAAAATCGTATTTTATATGATTCAGTTAGAGCAGAGGTCAGATCGAGTCGATATGGAGGTTTTTAAGGACGCTTCAATGTGTTACATGGACGGTTCGAGTCATCGCTTTCTTTATTTTTAGGGAAGATTTTTCTTCTACATATTTTAAGAACCTACTTTTTTAGGTATCTTCCCCAATTACTTCGACTCTTGGGTATTCGTGAAAGCTTTTTTGTAATACAAAAGATGCGGCACTCAGTATTATAAACCAACTAGCTTTGCCAGCGGCTTCGCCTGCGTGAAAAGTGTTTTATAATCCCAAGGAAACAATTTACTGGGATAAAAAGTAGCCTATGCGCTATTGCCAGACTATAATCTATACCTGTGCCAAATTTCGTCTGGCTTGAACCGCTTGAACCGCTTGTCCGCCGGTTCACTGCTCTTTGAAATTAATTTAAAGTGCATGGGAGGGGTAATTATAAGGCCAAGTAGCCATTATTGTAATAAACAGATGAATCATCTCGCTATTTACACGATAATATAATGCATACAGGGCTTATTATTATTTTATGATTAACGAATAACCTATTTATAAAAGCTTTTATGTGTGCAGATTGAAAATTTAACGACTGAAGTGCAAAAAAGTTTTAATATGCTCGCTATGGTGAAATTGGCCTTTAAGGTTACACTAGTCGATCATTCTTCCATACAAACGTAGTCTGGCGATTACTCCACTGTTTGAAGATGAGACGTTCAAAATAAAAAATTATATCAATTTGTCTCATCATTATCTAGCCCTGTATAGATAGAAAAGTAACAAAATACAATATTTGAAAGTTATGACCGTCAAAAGTTCCATATTTCAATACTAATTTTAACGCATGTTTGGGCGGCAATAAATACCATATGAAGAAAGAAAATTGCAAAACGGCCTTCATACAGGGATAGATTAGTAATTCAACAATGCAAATAATTTCATTTTGAAAATATACATTTAGTCGTTTTTAGGGTTCCGTAGCCAAATGGCAAAAAACGGAACCCTTATAGATTCGTCATGTCTGTCTGTCTGTCTGTCTGTCTGTCTGTCCGTCCGTATGTCACAGCCACTTTATTCCGAAACTATAAGAACTATGCTGTTGAAACTTGGTAAGTAAATGTATTCTGTGAACCGCATTAAGATTTTCACACAAAAATAAAAATAAAACAATAAATTTTGGGGTTCCCATACTTGAAACTAAAACTAAAAATATTTTTTTTCATCAGACCCATACGTGTGGGATATCTATGGATAGGTCTTCAAAAATGATATTGAGGTTTCTAATATCATTTTTTTCTAAACTGAATAGTTTGCGCGAGAGACTCTGCCAAAGTGGTAAAATGTGTGTCCCCCCCCCTGTAACTTCTAAAATAAGACAAAAAAAGACAAAAGAAGAAAGATAAAACTAAAAAAAATATATGATGTACATTACTATGTAAACTACCAGCGAAAATTGGTTTGAACGAGATCTAGTAAGTAGTTTTTTTTTAATACGTCATAAATAGTAAACCGCAATTTACCAAGTACGGAACCCTTCGTGCGCGAGTCCGACTCGCACTTGGCCGGTTTTTAATGATATCTAGACTCCCAAAGGTTTGTTTATAAAATTTCTCGCGGTCGTTTTCGTCCTAAATCATCATCCATTTCGATACAAATTTGCAAAAGTGCTAATTTATTCGCAAACTACTTTCGTACTGCTCATCACAGCATCTATCTATTCGCACGTGTTGTCGGATGAGACAGCATGCATTTTAACCTCGCGCACAAAATAGTTCGTGCCGTCGACTAGGGGAACCTTAAATGGAATACTTATGCTTAGCTCAGATGACATAGACTTGCATAAAACCTGGTTTCGATATTAAACTGAAGGCTTAGAATTATTCAGAATGAAGTTCGGATTAAGCGAGAGTGATTTAATATCCATAAAATCGTATGCATACTCCTAGGAATCGTTCAATGGCTTTTTTCTCTTGCCATCAACGTTTGTTAGGTTTATGATAGCCATTTAATCCCTTTTACAGTTTGTTAGTTACGATTTCCATAGCTATTGTGGATAAATGTTTAAAACTATATAAGTGATTTTCATATTGGCTTTGTTGTGAGGCTGTGTCATTGCTTATGTTTGAGATAATGCAAACTGTAACTGTTCAGAATATATTTTGCCTTAAATTTAAGGAACTGGTCGTCAAAGAAAAATACATGTCTATATTTATATAGCTGTTTTCGTAATTCATATCAGAAATTGGGATGCAAGTAATTCTCGTTTCTTTTGACAATGTGAGGGTTCTTTTGAAAATGCTCGCGTCTTAGCATTCAATGCGTTAATTATTTTCCATTCCTTTGCGAATTGTAGGAGCGTGCCTTTGTTAACGGCGTGTAAAGATTAAAGCACGAGATTGGCCACGCCCAGCGCTGATTGTTGGCGGTGATTGGTCGAGCGCACTCTTTGTTGCACGCCGCTTTGTTTAACATCTCAAATTAGCGATTACTTACCTGTGGTACTTTAGTTAGAAAGTTGCACGAAGTTGCGTGGGCAAGTGATGGCGGCCGGTGAATATAGTACCTGCCACCAGCCAATCAGTGGCTAGTCTGTTAGTTTGTTTTCCCAAGATTGTGCTCCTTAACGTCCATCGCCAGCGCATTAGTCAGCTTCAATTTGTTGCGTAAAAAGTTTAGATAGTACGCTGAATTAATTTTCAAGTAACGAGAGATGCATATAAACTTGTAGCAGCATTTAACTTTACTTCTCTACGGTCCATTACCGTAATATTGATGACCGTAAAAGGTAGAACACACAGGTATTTACGGCCTTCACCATGTGCAGTTATTATACTATATAAACATGCTCGCATTCATTGAAAAACTGGACTTATATACGAGAATATCTTTCAGTCCAGCTTAGCCGGTACTTTATGTTTACTGCGAGCCTCTTTGATAACCTTTTAATTTTATAACCGGCAATATTGTGTTAAAACAATTAACTGTCTGATTTATAATCATAACTTTGTTGATTACGGCAACGTTAAATATTAATCGTTGGCGAAATTCACTGAATTTAATTTTGGTTTATAATTTGTTGCACGTGGCTTCTGTTAACAAGTATGAATTATTAATTTCGTATGAACTGATAATTGCTTCTCATACCTGTGTGTATATGAACAGGTCATCATCATCATTATCATCATCATCTGTTTCCACTCCTGGGACACAGGATTCCTCTCTGTGAGAGAAAAGGGCCCGTAATCCACCACGCTGGCCCAGTGCGGGATGGTTGGTGTCACATGTCTTCGAATTTTTGGTTCTAGGACATATCGGTTTCCTCACGCTGTTTTCCTTCACCGTTTTGCGAGCACTAGCGATAAAATAATTTACACAACGAAAAGGGCCTGCCTGGTTTCGAACCCACGACCTACAAATTGTAAGTCGCGGCCGTTACCACTGGGTCACCACTGCTCTGCTGTGAATAGATAATTCCTAGGAATATTCCCATTATGAAGCAAACAGACGACACCAGGCCTCCCACCAGGTGGACCGATGACCTGGTGAAGGTTGCAGGGATCCGCTGGTTACGAGATGCCGGGACCGGTCAATGTGGCGACGCTTGGGGAAGGCCTAGATGTCCAGCAGTGGACGTCTTTCGGCTGATATGATGAAGCAAACAGATAATCGATCGCCATTTTTGTAACAGTAAGTAGTTCTAAACCATAGAGTCGTAGACTCAAAATCACATTTACAGTTTTCTCAGAACAACTGAATCATCATCCGTCTTCTGAGTTACCCGTGTAACATGTAATCAAACCAAGTAGGTCTTGTAGAATAACACAAAATATTATATTAACAATATAAAAACAAGCCGCGAAGACAATGGCTCCCATGCGTCATGTTCAGAACAGGTGCAGCATGCGACTGCTTGCTGATTTATTGTAATTTATTTACTTTTTATAATGGAACCTTCGTGGTTCCTGGTCCCAGTTATTCAGGCGTGGCCCCACGGTGAATAGATTACTTTCAAATACGATTGTCCTGTGAATGGGCGTCCTATGTTACGTTTGTTGAAGGAAACGATCAAATGTCAAGCGTTTCAATTTTGGAACTATCGAAAATAATGTTTTTGTAGGTCTTACAATAAAAACGCCGTGAGAATTAATTAAGTACAGTTAGTAGGGTCTTTAGAGCCAAAATTGGAACTTAATGTCAGATATATTCGTCGGCCGAGAAACAAACTAAAAAACAAGGAAAACACAACTAATTTATTTCCTTATTCATCATCGATTATGGACGTAAGATAGCCCCTGGGCATAGGCGTTCCAATCCTCCATAAAGAAGAGTTTCTCAAGCACAAACAGGTCCTTTGATTGAATAAAACCATGTTTCTTTTTTAACCTTTTGATCCCAAAACCGTGTAGGTAGGTAGATTAAAAAGTACTTGTCCTTGTCATGTCTTTCAAAGTTAAATTAGGAACATAAATATGTTGGTAATTATAGTTAAATGGTCGTGGGTGATCTCATCGCGCTCGCTGAGATTCGACTCTAATTAATATGTACCATTTAGAGGACCGTGGGTATTTTTATTTGCCAGGGATTCAAGCCATCTAATTTTCTAAAATTAGATGACACCACAGCACCCTGTGAACACCCTTTGCTTACCTTCATCATCATCATATCAGCCGAAAGACGTCCACTGCTGGACATAGGCCTCCCCCAAGCGTCGCCACATTGACCGGTCCCGTGCGTCCCGCATCCAGCGAATCCCCGCAACCTTCATCAGGTCATCGGTCCACCTGGTGGGAGGCCATCCAACGCATCGTCTTCTGGTTTGCGGTCGCCACTCCAGAACTTTTATGCCTATCAGCCATCCGTTCTGCGAGCAATGTGCCCTGCCCACTGCCACTTAAGTTTGGCAATTCTTCGGGCTATGTCGGTAACCCTGGTTCTCTTGCGGATCTCTACATTTCTGATTCGATCACGCAAGGATACTCCGAGCATAGCCCTCTCCATTGCCCTTTGCGTGACTGTAAGCTTTCTGATGAGGCCCGTTGTGAGCGACCTGTGTGTTTGCTTACCTTACATAGACTTTATGGTCTAATTGACGGGTCCTGAAAGTATTTCCATAATCACTTTAGTATGCTGCTAAGGTCTGTAGGGTCTGGAACCCAGTTCCAATATCCTTGATTGATAGACTATGTGTGTAATAATCTGATATAATCACAGTGACTTTTCCAGCTTCTAAATCGTGCAGAATAGTGGAATAGCTGCAAGTAAGAAAACCGTATAATCATGGACCAAATTACAGAAAAAAAGGTCTGTAGGGTCTGGAACCCAGTTCCGAAATCCTTGCTTGATACACCATGTGTGTAATCTATACCTCTATACCAATATTATAAAGAGGAAACATTTTTTGTTTGTTTGTATGTTTGTAACGAATAGGCTCCGACACTACTAGACCGATTTTAAAAATTCTTTCACCTATGTAAAGCTACATTAATCCCGAGTAATATAGGCTATAATTTTGATGGGAGCGAAGCCGCGGGGGTCAGCTAGTCTAATATAATCACAGTGAATTTTTCAGCAACAAAATCGTACGGAATAGTGGAACAGCGGAAAGGAATAGCACCGTATAATCGTGACCAAATTACAGAAAATAAGGTCTGTAGGGTCTGGAACCAAGTTCCAAAAGCCTTGCTTGATTCACCATGTGTGTAATCTGATATAATCACTGTTAATTTTTCAGCACCAAAATCGTGCGGAATAGTGGAACAGCTGCAAGTAATAGCACCGTATAATCATGGACCAAATTACAGAAAATAAAAGAAAAAGCGTCCTTCGTGTCCGTTCATATTGGACATGTCTCTAGGACTGACTACTACTACTTATTTAGTATTACCATATATAATATAATCCAGCAAAACTCTTCGGCTGTCGTGGTCATGGACCATCATAAACATTAAGTTAATAGTTGTAATTCTTTGTTATTATGGCTGTAAAACGATTCTCAAATGACGAACAGGCGGCATTGGGTAACTTTTTTTAAGCTTGACCACGGTAAAGATATATAAAGTATTCTATCTTCATACAAACGGTCGGAACGCGAGTCATTGACGAAAGAACGGTGTGATGGTTTTGTAAGCAGTAAGCGTGCGATTTGTGAGTATTTTATTCAAATACGTACGTACAAGTACTTACTTATTTAATATGTCAGAGAGCAATTATAGCCTATATTGTGCTGTTTTTGGTTGCTTGAATTCTTCTATAACGCAACCAGAGATAACATTTTTTAAATTACCTGGAACCTCCGAAAGGCAAGACAATAAAAAAAAACTTAACCTAATAATACATAATTTGTTTATTTTTTAATAGGTAGGTATTTCGCTTTTTCCACCGAGTAAAATACCTGGATTAATATATAAATAAGTGGATAGGGTGATAAAGTCACACACGAGTCACCTACCTACGCTCGAGCACTGGCTCAGTTTAAAAAAAAACAAGTAGGTAGTTTCCTAGGCTAGGCTATCTACTTACTTATGTACTTAGCTACTTACATATATTATTTTATTAGACTAAATATGATTATGAAATGATTACTTATGAGATTAATAAATGGTAATAAGTTTAATAAAAAAATATAATATTTACCTCAGATCAGAGAAAAGAATCTGAGATATTTATTTATTTATTTATTAGGGACAAAAAAACAGTTACATGTTAAAGTTTAAATAAAACTATGAGTACATATTAAATTGGCAAACATATAACCCACACCGTTGTCCACGGATTAATACTGTATATATCTTTACCGTGGCTTGACGCCTTCTCGGCAACGTAATGGGATGTAATGGATGTCACAGCATTCTTCATTCGTGTGACTCGATCGTTACAATGACTTTTGTGTTACAATTTTGTTTAATTATACTTATCAGCATACAAAGGGGTTTTGAAGACGATAGCTTCAGCTGTTGTATATTTCAAGAATTAAGTAGGCGAATGAATAAACGTTTTTCTTTAAGGCGGTACCCTGACCAAAAAATCAGCATGAGATTCGAGAGCATTCCTATTGGCCTAGCGGCACTGGTGGCGCATGAATTACAGTATATTATATAGTGAATACGCCCAGATTTTAGAATAAAATCTTTATAAAATCGAATTGTAGTCCTTTGAAAAAAAAAAAGACTTTACGAGGAGATGCATGCTATCAATAATTATTACTCATATTTATGGTTTTGTTGGAAGGAGATTAGTGAAACGTATACTCTTTAAAAAAAAAAGTATACGACCATTTTAGAATCAATAATATGTAGAAATTTAATGTATTTTTATAAGTTGATATTTCTTTTTAAATAACGAGTAGATAGCTCCTAAAAACAGCACGAAAAACGGCTAGCGCGGCGTTTTGCTCGGGGTACCGCCTTAATAAAAGTGCAGAAATGTTTTCTTCTTATTCGTTGTATAACTTTATACAGACTGGCTAGAACAACCACGTCTTGGCAGTACAGGTGAATGCAGGCGTCCATTCAATTTTAATAGCAAAACTTATGCCTTTGTCGTCTCTCACAACACCCAGGGGACCCAATGAGGTAGACCATTCACAAACGTACACTATTATATACAGTATGACTGTTACATAAGTCTATGAACTGTGGAAACGTAGTGAGCTTATTATTCATGTGTTGTCGGTCAACCAGAATAAAATAAGCCATCTACGATCGTACCCAAAAGAGACCGATAAATGAATATTTTATGGGTATGTACTTTTTAAATAATTCATACGTTGGTATCGTTATTCGGTGGGACATAGACCGGCGACTAATACATATTTAACAAACCTTTGCCGTCCCGTAATAAAGACAATGAAGCGCTTTTGTGGTTCAGCAAAATAAATTCCAGCTCCTCAACGAAACATTGCAATTACTCGACTCAATGAACGCAAATCGATTCAGACGATGCTTTACGACCTTGTCGATTCTCGTTATTGTTGAAAATTCAAGTGTAAACTTTAATATCTAGCTGAGCGCGGACGAGCCGAAAGGCACTCGTTTGTCGTTCCATAATAAGATCGACCACTCTCCACAATAATAGATAATTTGTTTAGAGTAAAAAAACCTGCAAATGGGCCTAAAGCCTATAATAAAAACAGAGATATGGCGCTGGTGGGTCGGATCGAGAAATGAATTTAGATTACAGGTTAACGCCGACTAAGTGTGGGTTGCCGCTTCACCTGTGCTTGAAAAAACATTGGGTAAAAAACGGTCAGCGGATGACTGCTCTCCAGTCTGTGAGCCCGTGAGTCGAGGGCCCGAGAGCCCGTCACACGAGCCGGCCATTTTAGGCGGACGCTTGTCAATCTGCCGACTTATTATGAGTGTTACCGTATTACAAAAAGCATTTCCAAGTTCGTAACTGTTCACTTTTTATACCAACAAAGTATGAGAAAACTTCAGATAAGATTAAACGTTTTTTGTCACTTAGTTAAAAGTTTCTTTAGCCATCGCTGGTTAGCGTTTTTAATTCAAAATAAACGTCTGGCTGATTCCGGTCGGTCGAAAAACTGTGGCAGCACGTTCGCAGCAAAATACAATTACACGTGTAAACCCAATATTCATAAATGTTATTTTCCAATAACACGCCGTAAAATTTAAAAAAAAAAGCTGATCGTTGACTGCAGAGCGAGCGGGGCGGCCGGCAGCGCCGCATTAACGAACAGTAAAAATAAAAGCTCTCGACTGAAATTAATAAATTTTAATTGCATAAAAGTACAGGTTGCCGCCGGGTTTAAGTGGTAACAATCTACCATTCGCGTCCACATGGAGGAACACGACAGAATTAAACGATACGTACAAATAGACGATGATGGATGCGCGCCCATTATGTGCGTACGTTCTAAATCACAGAGCACAATAATAACAACTCGACCGGTTCCTACGTAGCATTAACAGAACGTTTAGACTTTGATTATTATTTATGAGAGGGCAATAAAAAAGACACGACAAACTCAAAAAATACAAAGAAAAACTTCTTTATAGTAAAAAATAAAAATCCGATGATCCCACGGTGAGAACTGTTTATGACAAGTGTCTCTTAAATCGAATTTAACACCGCTCAGACGTGTACTAGTAAAAAATCAAGTCGCCATGGTCTTCGACACTCAATAACACGAGCATCGATTCACAACAGAAATAAAGGCATGTCCACACTAAGCGGTTATATCGTAGTGACCCTTCTCGGTGCATCGGAACCGGTTGTACGAGAGGAATAGTTTCGACGTGAACGCTATAAGCACGATTATTAACCAGCTATAGTCGCTGTAGGACGTACCCAACTACCCAACCCGTGACTAAATATGCCCACGCGTATAACTTATGATGCTTCAAATAATTCCCTTGTACGCGCCGCGCGCCGCTTCGTGAACCCACCATTTTCTTTCGGAAGCAACGTTTCATAATTAAATTTAACGCACGGTTTACGCAGACGCCATATAATGCGATTATAATTGACTTATGATCAAGTTTCAAATAAGCTTGACGTCCATTTTGTTGAACGTGGTCCGCCATCAGAGAACTCATTACAGGGGTGACTAGCACCGGATTAACAATGTCCAAAATAAAACAGATTACTTTTATAATCTTCAATAACGAAACAGGCTTACGAATTAAACGCATGGCTACCGTTCATGTTTTTCAAAGGAAACGCCACCATTTTGATTTGATGTCACAGAGTAAAAATAAAATGGCATCGATCGCGTATGAAAGTAAATTAAGTTCTCTTTGACATTCATTAGTTTCATAAAAAATACCTCTCTAACTCGGAATAAAAAAGCCGGCGAATAAAAGCTCGTTAAAATCACTCGCTCTTCGGCCCTGAATAAAAGTTTCGAACGTACTTTTAACCTACGTGGATAAAAAGAGAGGGCAGGAAGTGAAGCGTATTTAATGATTACAAGCGCGGCAGTCATTTTTTCATCTCCTGAATTAATTTTAAATTTGATTCTATTAACATAATAAAATAAATCAGTGAGTGGCCTGGGGCAAGAGTGAAGAAGTTATCTTGAGTGGAGATTTAAGGTCAAGAGGTTAATGTTGATTTGTTTGTACAATTGTGTACATGTTGTGATACAGCTCGTTACTAACCGACGTCCGTCTCGCGTCGGTCGTGTTGCGGACTCTTTGAGCCCGTTAACGTTTTTGTCGGTGGTCTCCGAGACAAAAACTAATACTGTGGTGGCCGAACAAAGGCTCTTGTAATGAAAAGGTGATGCGAACGTCCAAACACGATCTCGTACAGTTCTCGAGATTTGAAGTAAAAAATATTACGGCGCTTGTTATAGAATTAAATTATAGACGTGAATAATGTTTTCGATTACCATTTATTTTTGGAAGGGACCATAATCATATAACATATTGCAGATTTGTGTGTTCCGTTACTACCTAATAGCTGTTATTATGTACAAAAATGTTGAGTTTTAATCTTCTTATTTCTTTTACTTGGACTTGAGCTTGTTGTCGGTTTGTGTATGTATAATCTTTATTTATTTTAATTAGAATATCTGTAGTCTTCCTAGATAGATTTTAATGTTCAGAAAAACATCTACTGCTTATTGCATATTTTCGTTCTCTGTCTTGTTTTCAGCAGCACAGAACAATAGAACATGTTTCTAGTTTATGTATAATACTCAGTAAATCACGGCATTATTAGATTTATGTACATTGTGCTGGGAGTCGGTGCACGAATCATTTATAAGCTCTGCAGCGAATCCGATGTACAGAGTTAAAAGCTAAATACAGGGAATCGAGCGACCTAAATACTTTAATACAGAAAATACAGAATAGACGGGGGTTTGAGTGACCAGCGACTGGCGCAAGTGTGTTGTGAATACAAAACGGTATTTCATATTTACATGTCATGGTACGAACATGTTGGAGGAAGGCGGAAGAGCCACGACTATTCAATCATGGCTGATTCAGCAAACAAATTGTGTTTACTTGTAGCTTGTAAAAGTGAAGGTACTACTATGTTTATTTTTGTTGAGTTTATTCTCTTTCTGGAATGGAAATGTAATATACCGACTAAGGTGGCACTCTAAAATCTAACTCTCTCACGCAAAAACTACTGAACGGATATTATAGGTGCATTATCCAACCCATCGACGATTATAATAGGCGTGATGATATGTTGACTGATTATTACTACTTGTTTATGTTACTAGATTTCCATATTGTCATGTGTCTAAAATTCGAGCTGTGTTAGTCCAGCGGTATCGGGCGCGACTTACAAGTTAGGTCGTGGTTTCGAGCCCAGGCAGGCGCTTAACTTTGTGTAAATTATTTCATCACCACTGCTCTAAAAACGGAGAAAGAAAACATCGTGAGGAAACCGGCATGTCTTAGAACCAAAAATTCGAAGACATGTGACATCCACCAACACGCACTGGGCCCTCGTGGTAGATTACGGCCCATTCCCTCTCACAGAGAGGAGGCCTGTGTCCCAGCAGTGGGAACATTAATAGGCTGATGATGAGATGAGTGTCTAAAACTAATGATTGTTTGTTTTTCTGTAAAGAAAATTTTCAGCTAAAACGAGAAGCTTAGTATAAATATCAATAATCGTTTATTCAGAAAAAAACACTTTTACAGGATCAGAAATTAAGAACGGTTTTAACAGTAAGTCACAGAAAAAGAAAATCGTTGGTACCTATACTAATGAAAATCATTGTATCACAGGCACCAACGTCTACCATAATGAGGTTAAACATAAATTACAATTAGGTATAAGAAAACTGATTCCATATAAGGTTGAACAGTAATTATAATTATAAGAAAACTGAATTAGACAAAGGAAAGTAAAAATAATTAAATTATTGTATAATATCGATGCCGCTTACATAACAATTATGTCAGTATTTATTTACTTTCCTATACTTATTTAAAGCTTCACTTGTCCAATACCGATACAGACACGTCTTTGAGTGTTCGATAACGTGATTGGATTTCAACCTTCGTATTTTTTCATTAATCTAAAAAAAAATCTAATGAGTATTTTGTTTTCAATTAAGAATCCAATTTTGTCAATTAATTTGTTTGCTGGTAGAAAATACTTTATTTTCTTTTTTTTTTCCTAATCATCATAGAACTAGTTACTATTAATACTGTGGTTTATTATATCGGATCTGATTGTAAGTTCATAATTTGATAAAGCAACTTAATGTACAAATTTGTCGTGAATACAAAGTCGTGGTTGCAAGTTTTATCTCAACCGATAGAATATACATGAGTTCAGTTGCCTTCATCAATAAGTAGATACATACAGAAGAATCGGTTCTACAGTGAATTTGCCATAACAGAGGAATATGAAAATGCAAAGATTGAATGTATTTTTCTTTCTCAAGAATACTGCAACGGATTTTGCGTAACAAGATAGTGGAGACAGTAACCTCTTTCTTCTTTTGATTTCTTTTATCACCAAAGTAAAAATTGCAAAGAATTTTGGATATACTTAGCGGTATCTAAGAAGTAATTATGAATACCTTGGAAAGCAAAACCATCTGCGCCGATGTCGTCGGATTAAGTGATTTATTGTTTTAAACAAATATAATATTGTTAAAAAGGGCCTATTCTATTCTATTATATGTAGGGGCCTAGTATTTGTTGTTAGTACCCAGATTCTCATTATCTATGTCATCTGTGATTACCACATTCGCCATGACAGTATTAGGTACACCCAAAACAACTCTAAAATGTTAAAACCTCATTCGTGTCTGTTCAGGGGTCTATGTGATCAGCTCGTCAATACAAACAGAATTAGTAATAGTTTGTTACATTTACTATTTTAGATTGATAGTTAATTGAAAATACCAACAACTCTGTTATGTTGGTCAACATAAAATACAAATGATGAATGTTCCGATTAAATTATGTAGCACATTATAACGGCAGTTTAAATAACAGTTTGTTTAAGCTGCATATTGTGCTATTTGTCGATTGATATTTAAATTCAACAACTGTATTGAGTTGCACTGATAATCCTTTTACGAGGAATATTAAATTAATAGGTAAATGATTTTGATATTCACTTGATAAGCATTAAATCATTATACATGCAGTATAACTTTATTAAAAGTGTGTGGCATTTAAAAAACGCAATACTGTTGAGTTGGAATGAAATAGCATTTTATTAGCTTTGTACGTTTAAATATTTTCTCAACAAATATAATATGCATTGAACAATTTAAAGTATTGTTTCAGCTGCTCTCTGTTTGTAAACCTATAAAAAAGTAAACAGTCTCACTGAAACCGAGACAGACAGTCTGCTCAGATTCAATAATCTCTCACTTTTCCTAATTCTACCATATTATTTCTGCCAATCTGCTCGACCAAAAGAAAATAAGCTCTGTAAGTAGGCACTTCTCTACTGTTTTTATATCAGCAGTAAAATGCGCCATTAATAATTTCAACACCACCAAGAAAAACATTGCTCAGCCCATAAATATCCCCCTTAATGGCAAAGCCAGTAATATTTCTTCCCTCATCTACATTACTTCTGCAAAAATAACAAAATAGTGTTTCGCAGATTGCCACAGCTCGATAAGCCTTGGTAGACTGCATAGAATGAGGCACTTCAGGAGTGTACCTTTGTTATCTGATGCGGACAAAAACGTATCATAATGCTACGGATTAAGATTGCTTTTTGTGTTTAATGTTTTTATCTGGCAGTTCCACAGAGGTACTGATTTGTAGTCGAGATAGGCACGCGAATGATGCTCTCGGTGGCCGCAACAAGGACACTACTAAAATAAAACTACATATTACTACAGGCAGATAAGGAGCGTCCGCTTCTTACGACTCCAGTTATTTTTAAGAACATCACGCTTGTTTAAACGTAACATTTCCCAACCTGACTTATGAACTTATGACGTGTTGAAAGCAAATATTAGTTGTCATATTTTATTTATTTAGGACGCACCGGAATATAAATATGCATGGGAATTAAGAATAAATGAGACCGTTTTCCGCTGCCATAAATTTACGACGAATACGTCTGATGTAACTCATTAGTATGTAGAAATATTATGGAAGATTGCTGTAGTAATCCGAGTCTAGACAGATACAAAAAAAAGTTTCTTCAAAAACCTGATTGCGTAAGAAGCGAACTAAAAAAGCGTAAACAAGAAGAAAATCATTCTGTGCAGTCGGAGGATACTTTGGTCAGCCAGCTCGCGAATATGTATCCTCCAGAGGAGATGTACAGCATGGTTTTGTTCTTGTTTACGTATTTTTAGTCTGTTCGCTTTTTAAGTAGTCGGATTTTTGAGGTAACTTTTTTTTTATAACGTATAAATAGTATTTACACGTTATAAACAGTTACTGGGTTGTGGAGGTCAGATAGGCAGTCGCTCCATGTAAAACACTGGTACTCAGCTGAATCCGGTAAGACTGGAAGCCGACCCCAACATAATTGGGAAAAGGCTAGGCAAATGATGATAAATAGTATTTATATATATAGGTTTAAACATATACATCCTCCACTTAAAACCCTTTATTTTGATACCCCACACGATGGGATAGGAAGTAAAACATTGGGCCTCCACAATATGGCGCTCAAAATCCGCCATTTTTATAATTTCTAATTTTAATGTAGCTAGTGACACTCGCAAGGTTAATACAAATCGATTTACGTAAGAATCATCAAAATCGGCCAACGCGTTTGGTCTCTAGAACGCCACATAGGAACAAACATACATACATGATGATGATGATGATGTATCTCATGTTAGTGAACGCCAATGTTCTCTAACCGTAAAAATTCTTTAAACATATACATACATATATTGACTGATAAACACATTACCCTCCTTCGGCAGTCGTGTAAAAACCTATAACGTTCGTTTACTGGAGTTAGTCACTGCGAATGCATGTGCAGCACATGTTTTGTATGTAGATACCTCACAAAATGATTAACATTATGGATTCAAATTAGCAGTCGGAGCGCAAAATAAACACATCACTGTGGAGTGTCCGTCACTCGTCACTCGTCACTCGGCAGCGAGTCGCGCCAACCGCTCCATTACATATTTATAACATCTTACATGAACTCAAATCGATGTTAAATTTTAATATGAAGCCAACATCGGGGCTAACGTACGGACAATCGCGTCACTACCACCATATTAGACAAGTTTTCAATGAATTTTAATGCGGTCCAAGATGCCCCCGACTCCGGAGCGGCCATTCAGTGTGTTCACTGTGGCTGGGTGCAGTGATTGATCGAATGTTCAAGTAATCTGACCTTACATCGATTTAATCGGCGTGTGTTGTGATTTTATTCGCTATTCTATCGGTTTATGCCTTTATGTTGATGGTAATGAAGACGCGTTTACCTCCATCAAAGATACAAAAGGGTTTAGAGCTTAGTCGATCATTTCATACTTCTATTAATATAGATTATTTTCTTCCTTAAGTTTTTTGTACATTGCCCCTCACTAGGAATTTATTCGGTATCGTGAGTGCATTTACAAACATAAAACTCGCGTTCACAAACAACCAGACCGGTAGACTGTCTTTAGGCCATACAAATATTTGTTTAGTGCTAGAATCGAACCAGCTGAAAGCGGCGCAGTAGCCGATCGCTCAACCAATGCGCCAACTGTGTCGTCAAACTTTAAGCCAGATGTAATTAAAATCAGCAATTATCAAGCAAAACAAGCAAGCTCAATTACTGATAGCGTAATAATAGCATTCGTTCCAGTCTCACGTCTGGAGCCCTTAATAAAAAAAGTTGTTGGTGGTGGCTTGGGGATTCTACCAGCAACTTCATGCCATGGATGTCCCAAAAGTGAGTCGCTCTATTAGACCAAGAGCGATTGTTTAATGCATTGACTTCTGTTGAGCTTCCCTAGGGTTCAATTCCCACGCCAGACGCATTTTTATCAGGGTTTTACAGAGATTCTCAGTAGTTTAAGAATATTTTATTTGTACCAAGTAAATGATAAAAGGCTCGCCAGGCCATGGGACCTCAAATATAAAAAAAAAACTGGTGAAAATATGGGCATACTAAACACCTCTGCTTACCTCTTCTTATAAAGCGTGCGTGATGAAATGCGTAATATTCTCGTAACCTATAATTTTCTAGCTACTTAGTTATTGTTTCTTCGTTTTGTGTTCAGTTTAAGTATACCACATCTAAGTGCAGAATACATTTCGGTTCGATAGAACTATAGAATCGGTTCGATGAAGAATTTATTTATAGTTAATGGCAGACCTTCTTGGAATTAGCCTTCTTGCTGAACACTAAATTGAATAACATTTCGTGGAAATAACACTTACGCAGCGTATTGGAATGGGCATAATCACTTGGTATTTTAATTTAGGTAGCCACTCATTTATTAAAGACCTAAGTTTTCTTTTATTTAAATATGGACTAAAGTTATTAATGTTAAGTAGTCAGATAACATCTCACACGTCATTTATTTAATTTAAAGACCTATATATTTTACCAATTGGTGCAGTAGTGGTCCAGTGGTAACGGCCGCGACTTACAAGTTGTAGATCGTGGGTTCGCATCTAGGCAGGTGCTTTACTTTGTGTAAATTATTACATCACCACTGCTCTCAAAACGGTGAATGAATAACAGCCGCATGGGTCGATCTTCAAGGTTAAGCAACGCTTGCAGAGGTCGGTCCGTGGATGGGTGACCATCTTTACATAGCGAGTTTCTTCCATGCCTCGGCAAGCACGTTAAGCTGTTGGTACCGGCTGACATTTAAAGATCTTTGACAGTCGTTAGGGGTAGTCTAGCCAAGAGGTACCGTGTTACCCAGTTACTGGATTGTGGAGGTCAGATAGGCAGTCGCTCCATGTAAACAAGTAAAATGTCAAAAATTTAACCCCCGACACATTTATCTTGCGAAATCACCCCGATTCAACAATAAAACACCCATAGCTTTTGAACGGCTGAACGGATTGTATTCAAACATAGCTAGAACACTCTCGACAAAATCACCTTTCAAACAAAAAAAACTAAATCAAAATCGGTTCATCCGTTTAGGCGCTATGATGCCATAGACAGACACACAGATACCTACACAGATACGCAGATACACAGATACACAGCAACACACGTGAATCTTTTTCCGGCGGAGTTTACATACTGGTACTCAGCTAAAGCCGATTAGACTGGAAGCCGAAATAGGGCTAGGCATATTATGATATTTTACCAATTTTGGACATATAACACACGTGTCAAAAGTAGACATAACTATTGTTTATCCATAAAAGCTTTTCCAAAAAGTAATAACGATACTTACAAGAAACTTATAAACGTTTTGTTTATGTCCATTTTATAGTTTAATAACAATTTTACAGCTCGAAACAATAAGCGGCTTTTATAATAAAACACTGAATGTCTTAAACAAAATCCATTTATTTTTAGTGACATATTGTCCTGAATGTGGCCATTGTTTGACGTCGTAAAGTTGCGCGTGTGTGCAGTTGTTAGGGTTAGCAAGTCTTGACTGTGTGCACTTTGTAAATATTCATGGGATAATAAAGACATCGTGTGCCAAGAATCGCGAATGAATGCCTCGATTACTACACGAATTCTGCTTTGTAATTCCACAGTTAACTCACTTTAAAGTTAAATACATCCTGCGGTATTTCTCGAGTGACAAATCAAAACATATAGGGACGTAATTCCGGGCTGGTTCTCTGGGGACAACCCTGTGTTACTCGTGTGTGAGTGGGTCGTGTATGCAGATACTAATTTCGCTTTCGGCGACGTCGACGTTTAACATCGGGAACGCGGCGCGAGTTTTAATTTGTGATCAATTATGCGAGGGCACTGTTATTTATCGTTGTTTTATTTCATTTGCCTTCTCACAGCGTCTGTGGGTGGTCCGATCACGATTTTCGGGTTGCGATGTTCACCAATAAGTTCCACTGATTGCGCCATAGAGTTAGCAATGCGATAACAAAGTCAGTTTCATAAAAGGGTTTTTTCGGAAGTGTTTTGACCTTTAAAATTTATGGTTTCTAGATTAATTTATTGCCGTTTTACAAGTAGGTATAAGGTTTATAATATTTCAAAGGAGATTAGCTTTTAAGGGGACAAACCCTTACAAACTTCTCACATTATAAATCAAAACGGATACAAAGTTTGTTTAATACCTGAGACCATATATCTTGCCGACACTTAGGATAATTAACCGAAACATAAAAGGCGGGTCGAAAATGTATTTATGAGCAAAATTTCGTGTATTCAATTTTCGCGGTTCCAGTTAATTTTCTCGTGAGCACATTATATGGTGTACACAAGAAAATTTAACTTTCTTTTGATTTATTCGGCTCTTTGCCATGCAGATAAACATGGCTAATTTCCCAGAAGTAAAGTAATAAAGCAAGGAAATGTTATTGCCTTCTCAAAAATAACTTTTGGGAGGCTTGAAGTTATTATTTTTTTCACTTTTATTGTTGTTTGGTAACATGGAGTGGGTGAGAGTATTATTTTGGTTTGGGCTATATCAATAGGTAAAGATAAAACTTTCTATTATTTTTTTTTATTTGGAGGAAAAGGTCATAGATTCTGACACCGACATTTAGAAAAGGAGAATCTGTGTTTCGCTTACGCTGTAAAAAATAAGACATAAAGAATCGGTCATAATGATGCCTGGAGCATAATTGCCTTAAAAATTACTATCCAATTCCAAGCAATTTACCAAAATAGAAGCATTCGCATAAGATATCCCAATTTTTCTTCCAATAAGCCCATTAAAAAGATCGATATTGTCCATTATATAAAGACGCGTCAATTCTACAATCTTCTCGATCTCGTGCGTTCAGCCATTTTGTTATTCCGAGCGCATCGGACGCCCCACGACCGGTTAGCGGTAAATTGTTCCACGTAATGTGATTCTAATTGAGCAGCTAATTCTTACTGAGCATATACTCAGTTAATTAGCCATTGCCCCCACTGAGACCGCTTCTTGTATTGTAGAAGCCTTTTTGTTGCCACTAAGTTGGCTGTGGCTCACTCGGTAAACTCAGTTGCAGAGATTAGGTGTACTTATACAATTAGTGGAAGTTTAGTGCAGTTTACGAATTTCTGCGTGAAATTTCTTACTGTGTAGCGAATATATTTTGTTGCGAAAATGGGGTCTCCGTCTCCCTAATACGTTAATGAATTAAAAACAATAGCAAAATAATCCCTACAATGAGATTTAACTGACAAGCAAAAGTGAATATAAGCTTTAAAGAGCGGCCGCCAGCGGCTTTGTGTGTTAAAATGAGAACAGCGAAACCTTTCTAGAAAAAGTTTTCGACATTACCCCGAGCTCGAGTTTGTTTAATAATTATGTCGGCCAAACAAAATGAGAAATTGTTTAAAGGTTTAACTGGCATCAATATTATTTGTTAACAAAAAACAAACCTACTTTAATTTAACGTAAATTTTTGTATGATTAAATTATACAACAGATCAAATCCCTAATAGCTTTGTACAGATAATAAAATTTCATAGACAAAGTCCTTTCGAGGCTTGATTTGTTCCAGACAATGCTTGGATAAAAGCACGTCAAAAATGATTTTTCCTTGTGTTTTATGGCTTCGAATTGCGGCGATTTTGTTGGAGATATTGTAACCAATTATCGAAATATAATAATTGTGCGCTGTTAGGTCGTTTTCCGCTTATTGTCGGAGTCCAGTTCGCTCGATAAAGCTGGTCACGTGCTGCGTGTTATGCGCACGTTTGGTTCTGATTTGGCGAGCTCCTACTGCTCCTAGTCTTACAGGGATCGAATGCCGATTGACCTCCTTTAAGATGTGCAGTAACTATGATTTTTTATTAAAACAGGTGGCGTAATGCAGTTTTATGTGCACTCAAGACAAAATTGTTGAAGTATTTTAATCACATACAATTTGGTTAAAATCAAAAACGAAACTGTACTTAAGAACTATGGATAGTTAAATAAACTAAGAGAAAACGTATACGCAACGCAGAAGTCGCGTAAACGCAACGCCAACAGCGGGACTAGGCGCTACGTAAGCGTAGCACAGACGCATAGACGCCTACGCAGCGCCTACGAAGATGCTTCGAAGTTCTAACTTACCGTCTACGATGATTATGTCTAGGTACGCTACGACGCTTCTACGCCGCGTAGCCGCCTACGCGCTAGACAAACGTTCGGTACGAAGACACTCTTTAGAAAATATAATTAACATGGCGTACTTTATGCGCGATGTGAATGGTTTATGTTTTGAAGATGAGATGACTCGAGCTTAGTGCTGCTTGAAAACGTACGGCAGGTAAAGTGTATAATTTAAAGGGCGAAATAGGATCTAATGAGCGGTATTCCGTACACTGAAGAGCACTCGTCACCGTATTCTCCCGTCGTATTCTTTTCAAAGAGGTTGTGTAAATAAATTTGTACGTATGAATGTCTTGTTTTATGTCAGTTGTAATAGGATACCTACTCTATTTTTTTTTTTAAATGACAAGGTTATGTTTTCCAAAATTCTTCTCTTCTCTTCTTGCTCTAATGATTTCAAATAACAAACCATCTGATTTTCTACAAAGTATTGACTCTAATAATTTTAGAGCACACAGAAGCCTCAAAAAGCCTCATGTAATTTCGATAACATTTAATAATACCCGTTCTAATTACTTCGGTTCATTATTTATTTGGTTAGTTATAATAATAATGTATACTTCACTAACGAGCCTACGTTCAATGTGGTAAATATGAAGCCTTACGCTCGAGATCTGAATTAAGAATTTGAGTGTTTGTCACATTCTACTATAACACAATCCCACCGCACTATTCCCAAACCATTCTACTATAGCCTGAAAACCTGTCAACTTTGGCTTTAGCAAGTAGCCTATCGACGAGAAAAAAATAAAAGAACCCCTACACATTTATCTTGCGAAAACACCCCGATTCAAACAGTAAAATGCCCATAACTTTTGAACAGCTGAACCGATTTTATTCAAAAATAGCTAAGAACACTCTCGACAAAATTACCTTTCTATCATATAATATATAGATATAATTTTAAATCGGTTCATCCGTTTAGGCGCTATGATGCCACAGACAGACACACAGATACACAGCAACACACGTGAAACTTATAACCCCCCTCTTTTTCCGGCGGGGGTTAAAAATAGGGTTTGACACGTTCTTAACACCAAAATATCAATTCAGAAACCCGCTTTTTGTCTGACGTATCTACCTAGTATTTATAGAATACTGATTAAGTATTTTGTATCTACGTAACTAGTCTGGAAACAATGTAACTGTGATAATAATGACTGAGAAGATTAAAACGAAAAGCAAACAACGTGTTTGTTCAAATACCCGCAATTTTGTCCTTATTTTCTTGCTTCTTGCTATACGTAGATGTTAGTTGCCATATTTTATTTAAAAGTTTTATTCAAGGCTGTAGATATTAGTTGGGTAACGAGTATTTTAGTGACAAGTATTTTTTTTAATTTAAAATACTCCCGACATATTTTTATTTCACACTACATATTTAATCTAATAGTAGAAACGCTTCGATCGAGAATCTATAGAACTCGTAATTATGACACGATATCTTGCGGGAGCAGCCTGATTCAAACAGTAAGAAACCGTTAACTTTTGAACGGCTGAACCGATTTTCGTCAAACATCTAAGAACACTCTCGATAACAAAAAAAAAACGAAATTAAAATCGGTTCTTCCTTTTAGGAGCTATGATGCCACATACAGATACACAAAGACACAGGCACACACATCAAACTTATAACACCCTATTTTTCCGTCGGGGATTAAAAACAAAGCAAAAGTGTGATAATCGATACAACATTAAATATTTGTTTTCTCTTACTCTTCATGATTACATGAACCTGCCAGCATGATTTGAAATGCAGGTCAATAGCACAGTAAAAATATACAAACAGTATGGAAACTACCTACAAACGCTCGAAATGGCACACTAACACAAAAATACGTGACCACTCGTCGTGATGCGGCACTTAGTACTGACATTACCTCGAAAGTGCACGAACGGTCTCATCGATGCGTACGCTTGTGTGAGTGTGCCGTTTCAAGCGTTTGTAGGTAGTTTCCATACTGTTTGTATATGTTTACTGTGTCAAAGGTATGCCAGCACATGATTTGGTCACATTATAGTAATGATTTCTATCGCTGTATTCTGTTAGCGTCTCTAAAATCCTTCCCACATCTTCAAATACTATTTAATATTTATGAAATATGAAACACAATCCCTTAAAGATTCCGCCATTACAACCTCTGTTTCCATTAATGACGTATTAAAAGGTTGTCTAATAAGCTTGTTAGCGTTACAACTAAGACCCAAATAAGAGGAAAACCAGAGGAGTTGTACTAGCGTAATTCGCGTAATAAACCAAAATTACCCTTTGTTCCCAGATACAGGGGTACATAACCTATAAGTATATATATTATCTTGTATCGATAGAAGTTAACCAGGGGCGCGATTAAGGAATTATAATTTATATTTGTAAGTGGAAACATTTGGGGAAGAATATACTCTTTTTAACCCCCGCCGGAAAAAGAGGGGTGTTATAAGTTTCACGCGTGTATTGGTGTTTCTGTGTATCTGTGTGTCTGTCTGTGGCATAATAGCGCCTAAACGGATGAACCGATATTGATTTAGTACCGATATTTAGTGATTTTGTCGAGAGTGTTCTTAGCTATGTTTGAATTAAATCGGTTCAGCCGTTCAAAAGTTATGGGCGTTTTACTGTTTGAATCGGGGTGTTTTCGCAAGATAAATGTGTCGGGGGTTTTTGAAATTTTACTTGTTAGCCTGTTGTTTGGTTAATTTTTTTTTTTTTTATTAAATAATAACTAAGCTGAATTTTTGGTCCGCAAAATTTCAGCCCAAGCACAAAATGTTTCTTTAATTTGAAAGTGACCTATTTTCTAAACAAAG
This sequence comes from Orthosia gothica, assembly GCA_949775005.1. NCBI lineage: Eukaryota > Metazoa > Arthropoda > Insecta > Lepidoptera > Noctuidae > Orthosia > Orthosia gothica. The sequence goes on along the minus strand of OX459034.1, from coordinate 27,546,310 downwards.
GTCTACATTTCTCCTTAAAATAACCTTTCTCGTAGGCGGAGTCGTCAGCACATTTATTTAATTTAAACTCAAAGTAATAAGTTTTACTTACAGAATGAAGGATTGCGTGTTCAGCTAAATCACAAGGAAAAATAATTAATTATGCACGAGCAAGTTGCTTTTATATTTTGATAAACGTCTACAGAAAACTGCACGTTGAATCCATATTTTAAACTTAAACATGCAAAGCCTTTTACAGAATATAAAGAGCCTATTAGACTGTTAAGTGTAAGTCAAAATAAGGTTCCAATTTTAACAGATCAGATAAAAACAGTGTGGGAATCGGGGAGAAGCCACAGTCGACCGGTTCTCGGCCGGCTTGTAAAAAACGAACAGCTACCGGTAGCCGGTAGGAAGACGGTTAAAAAACCGTAGCAAATGTGAATACGATCTGTGAGCAGAGGGTGTAATGTATTCTGGGATTAACATGAGTTGCTTTTCTTCGTAACCCATAGGTCGGGTCGTTCGGATTTACGTTTTGCTGGTCATGTTTGAAGTCAACTTGATTGGAAGAAAAATAACATTAGACCGAGGTTTTAGCTATTTTGGTGGTACCTACACGAATGTCGGCAAAATAGCTGTAATATCAACCACTTCTTACCTCTTAGAAGAAAGTATAGTCAGCAAGCACAGTCGACTGATTTGACTTTATCGTCATTATTCTAAGAACAATTCGTTAAGTACATATTTAAGTGTTTATTTCAATTATTCACTATTGTATATTTTAATTAATCTTTCCAAATCCATATTTTTACATTGTTATAATAATTATACAATAAGTATTAAAATTAATAAGCCCGAAAATTACTGCAGCCGTCATGGGGGATAGCTGAAATGCGTTAGTGAATTTAACTTGATTTAAATTAATTTAAAATTTGAACGTTTTTACGCAGATATAAATTTTATACCATTCCCCCTCTAAAAAGCTTATTTTATTCACTGAAAACAGTGAATAAAAAGCAATTTTACTCACTGTTTTGGTGTTTGAATTTGGAACACACCAATTGTATTAGACCTCCATCTCAATGGTATATAACCTCCTTGCGCCTCCTTGCGCAAAAAATACTCGATACAAACTTCTTGTGCAGAGAATTTTCAACTTTCAAACTCCTTCGCTTTTAATTTTGAGTTTGTTTTTATTTAGGATTTTAATAATGATTTTGATTTTAGTCTAGGATATTTATTGAATACTTATTTGGATTGTAATTCTAATATTAATTGAAATGGTGTTTAATTAATTATAATTATGTAACGTACCGGAGGTGGTCACAAGTGCTGTTATCGAACTCAGGGGTCAGGGTTTTAATTTTTTCGTAAACTTTGAAGGAAATAAACCATTTATTTTGTATTTATTAATATTCCTTGTGCTTAAATCTTTCTTTTTCTCGTAGTCATGGTATAAAATATAGTATGCAACTCTTGAATAAAACGGATTTATATCGAGGGCCATGAATCACTCGCATCGCTCATGATTCTAACACTTGAATCACTCGCTATGCTCGTGATTCAATCATCATGAATCACTCCCTACGGTCGTGATTCAGTCGTTAGAATCATTCACTTGCTCGGGATTTATCTATGGCCCTCGCTTTAAATCCGTCCTTTATTCACCAGTTGCATAATATACTATTAAATGCAACCGACTCGTTGACATGGCCTGACATCACTTCTGACTGCGTTATATTTACGTACTTTTGTTAATCTTATTAATATTAAACATGTAAAGTTTGGATGGATGAGATGTATGTTTGTTACTAAATCACGCCAGAACGGCTGAACGGATCTGGGTGAAATTTAGCACAGATATATTATAGTCTGGCATAACACATAGGCTCGTTCTTTTGGGATGATAAAACACTTTTAACGCGGGCGAAGCCGCTGTAAAACGCTAATTAATTAATAAAGCTTACTATATTGTAATATCTATAATATAAAAATGAATCGTAAAATGTGTTGGTAAGCGCATAACTCAACAACGCATGGACCAATTTGGCCAATTCTTTTTTTTTAATGTTCGTTGAAGTTCAAAGATGGTTTTTACGGGGCGAAAAAATCTAATAATTGCCGGAATAAAAATAAAAACAGCCCTTTTCTTTTTCCCATACAAAAGTTTTCTAACTAAAACGTAGAGTCAATTTGAGCTTTATTGCTATCGTATAAGCTATTTTTGCTTTGTGTAGAGTAGGGTAGTGTAGGGTAGGGTCAGAGATGTACAAAATGGTTTTAAAAAAGCATTTAAATACAAAATGCAAAATACTTTTCAGATTTACTATTTCAAATGCAAAATACCAAATAGTTTTGCGTTTTGTATTTCAAATGCTAAATGCAAAATAGGTATTTTCAAAATACTTTTTCAAAATAAAATACCTTTTGACCAAATCTCAGATGTTTTAATTATTTTAGGTATTTATCATGAGAAATAGAGACACATTGCCGAGCCAAACAAAAACGTCCAATAACATGGCACCTTATGCATGACATTTTGGGCATATTTATCAGTACGCTTATCAATAAATTCTGTTATGTTATTAATAATAATAATAACTACTCACTTAAAATAATGTAAAAAACTAGACTAACGAAAAGAGAGCCATGGCTCCATTTTGTGAATTGTGTGGCCATATAATTCGGTTGATTGTGCATCTAGTTCTTATTTTATTATTATTACACTTTTCTTTTATTAATAACAACTGGACTGGTATTGTTAAAAAGTGAAAAAATTAAAGACATTTTTTTATTTATTACGCTTTTTAACAATACCTGTCGTTCGAATACATCGTAACTCATTTTTCTTCTGTGAGGTCTCATAATTATCCCACCGTACGAAACAGTACAGTAACCACTTCACCAGCACCAGCAAACAATAAATCCGTGAAATCGAATGATCGAATCTTCGGCGTCAGCGGCGTTGCGTTTCATAGCCATAGATAATGTTTGTCGTTTTCGTTTGACATTGGCACTAGTCAGACATAAGGCGCGAACTCTGACCAAAGAAGAAATAAAAAAATAAAAAAACCCGACTGCTTAAAGCAAACTAAAAAGACATAAATTAGAAAAAAAATATGATGTGCAGTCGGAGGATACATCTGGTTTTGGTCAGCCAGCTCGCGAATATGTATCCTTTATTTATTTATTTTTCGAATTAGGTACATTTAATCATATAAGTATTATATATTTTTGAAATCGCCTCTTAAAACCCTTTATTTTGATATCGCACGACGGGATTGGAAGAAAAAAATATTGCCAGTGACACTCGCAGGGTTAAGACGAATCGATTGACGTACGAATCATCAAAATCGTCCAACGCGTTTGGTCTCTGGAACGCCACATAGGAACAAACATACATAGACTGATAAACACATTACCCTCCTTTGGCAGACGGGTAAAAAGGGCGCGCATGGCTAGCAGGCGCTTCTATCGGTCAAATTCGGCAATACAAGCGTCATACGTTCATTTCATTTTGTTTGACTGGTAATGTTGGCTAAACTTAATCACAAAGTATTTTGCATTTTGAAATGAATATTAAAAATGCAAAATACATCTCGAAAGGTATTTCAAATAAAATACAAAATGTTTTTTACTAAAAGGCATTTAAATGCAAAATACAAAATAGGTATTTTGCATTTTGTATTTGCATTTTAAATAAAAGTATTTCAAATAAATCGCATCTCTGGGTAGGGTAGGGTAGTGTAGATTAGGGTAGGGTAGTGTAGGGTAAAGTAGGGTAGGGTAGGGTAGTGTAGAGTAGGGTAGTGTAGTGTAGGATAGGGTAGGGTAGGGTAGGGTAGTGTAGCGTAGGGTAGGGAAGGTAGTGTAGGGTAGGGTAGTGTAGGGTAGGGTAGGGTAGGGTAGTGTAGGGTAGGATAGTGTAGGCTCGGGTAGGGTAGTGTAGGGTAGGGTAGGGTAGGTAGGGTAGATAAATGTTTGCTGTTTTTATGGCAAAACAAAGTTTGCCGGGTCAGCTTGTATATATATAAAAATGAAACCCGTTTTCCTTGGTCACGGCATCACGCGTGAATGGCTGGACCGATTTCACTAATTCTTTTTTTGTTGTATTTGTTATTATTAGGAGAAGGTTCTTACGGAAAAAATATTAAGAAAATCTCTCAGAAATATTGAAAAATATACATTTAATTTTGCATATTTAAAAAAACGCGCGTAACGAATGTCAATGTCATTCACAGCCATAGACTATATTGAAAGAGCATTGTTTGTTCGGAAACGTGGTTACTTAATTAAATTCGAGCATTATTTGTTCGGAAACGTGGTAACTTAATTAAATTCTAATTAGGTAGGGTAGTGTAGGGTCAGGTAGGGTAGGGTAGTGTAGGGTAGGGTAGGGTAGGTAGTGTAAGGTAGGGTAGGTAGGGTAGATAAATGTTTGGTCTTTTTATGGCAAAACAAAGTTTGCCGGATCAGCTAGTATACAGATAAATTCACGCCTTTTTCCTACGGAGGTAGGCAGAAACTACATAACGCCAAACTGCTGCGATCCTTTCGTTCATACAGTCATACATGCACTTCGTATTATAATATTTACAATTCTAAAAATGTTTTGTATTATGTGTAAAGCTATCCCTACAAATATTTACTTATCTTAGGGTTGCGATAAAAGGTTGGTTGTAAATCAAAGTCATAACATTGTTTGTCTTTTGTTTCAGATCATTAAGCGTTATTTATCTCTTCGCTTCTTGGACCAGGTAAGATGGGAATAATTAAAATTTCTCCTTGCATAAATTCTTATTTAAAATCTGGATACATAAAGGCTTATTTATAACAACTCGCTAACCATATGATTAGGTTAACCACAGATAAAAAAAAAATTGAATGGGTATGATGACGGGGCACGAAACAGCAAATTCTATTTACACCGCCGGTTAAATTACCAAAATATATAGGACACGTATTTTTTGCTTTTTCAAATCAATAAAAAATCACCAAGATAAAGCGCATCAAAGTTCGGGAGTGGGAGCTTGTGACGTAACTTCTATGTAAAAAGTTTACCAAGGTATGACTTCATGCGATATTTTAACGTACTGTAACTTCAATCTAATATTTTTTGGAAATTTAAGTGACGGACTAAAAATATTTTTTGTCATCATCCATAACCTCCATAGAAAATTATGAGTCTGCTAATCAAACCTCATCATATGGTTAGAAATATTTTTATGTAAAAGTCGTTTCTCGAAGCTGGAAACAATAAATTCATCATCTGTATAAAATTCGGCTACAAATACTGCCCATGAATATTTAAATGCAGGACATCCTCAATGCTTCAAAGTCCGTTTTATCATAGAAACTGTCTGTTTATTTATGTTTCATAACAACACGTGCACACGTCAACAAATTTCAAAAAGATAATTATCTCAATATAAATTCTACGTGTGTCGGCAATCATTGGTACGTGACCACTGCGTTTAACTTAACTTTTTAGTGCCCATCTAAAGGTGATCAACAAATGAATTTATCCCTGAGAACCGAGAAACGTACGTGTTCGTTTGTCACTTGGTGACATCGCCCACGCCCCCGCCCCTAATTAGTACAGAAATAACGTCAAGAGATTTGTCAACTTCCGAATCTTCATGGCATTCCTTTGAGGTTAACACCCAACGCCGTCGAACCCATACAACATCTCACAGGTACCCAAATAGATCGTTAACTGACTGTGAAATATTATTTTCAACTTTGGGGTGGTCCATGTTAATACCTCATATTATTTAGTAACATCGCCAGAACAAATTAATCTTGATTGCCGAATCAAGTTCTCGTCTACGAAGTTTTGTTGTCCAAACTTTCTTGATGGAAAAAGTTTAAATATACCTAAGTGCTTTGTGTTTAGAATTAAATTGTTGCCAATAGTTTATCTAAATTGCTTTTCGCAACGCTTAATCTTTGTCACTCGCTCTTGCATTTAAATCTATTTAATTTACTTTTAAATCACACCATAAACACTATTTTCTTCTTCGGCTTTGTTTAAGCAAAATTTTTAACGTTGTTTATATTGTTAAAGAGATTTTGTTGTACATAAAATGAACTAACTCAAACTTTTTTACTGAAATTGAAAGTTAGTCTAGTCTTTTACATTTGCATTATTCCAAATTTCGTTAAAACAAGAAGAAAGGGTTATACAAAAATGATAAAACTAAGTTTTCCGACGTCAATATTACCAAGAGAAATTAATCTGAAGCTAAAAGGGAGCCCTCGAAAGTTAGAGGAAGCTGGAACGGGGCATGACCTCACAATCAAATGTCAAACAAAGTTTTATCAGCGCAAAGTTGACAAATAAATCCCGCGTCCCGCAAGAGAACTTTTCTCATAGTCGACGCGACGAGACGTGATCCCGCCGACTATCGACCTCCTCCTTGAAGTACGCAGAGCTCATGTTTTTTGTTGCTACAATAATGGCTGCAATTTGTTGTCATGTACCTTTTACTCAGAAACTTTTTGCAGAAAAAAAGCCAGACCATTTCTATCGTAAACTTTTTTGACATGCGATTAGGCCCTAATTGTGGATGTCTTCAATTATCTTAAAAACATGTCATCTTGGTTATTTAGATAATTGACTGGCCCGTCTTAGAAACACGCACGGCGCGTGGGGCAGCCGTGTCACGCGACTAATCCGGAGCCCCATAAAATCTGTTAGACTCGAGACCCCACTCGGGGAGTCGAATGAGGAACGGCTGACAAGTACGCCCACCTTGTCTGTCTTGTCTTCTGTGACAACGTGATCCCAACCCAAGCTTCTCTGACTTATTATTTGTTAACATTCTTTTTGTGGAACGCCTTCTGAATATCTTGTTAGGTCTCAATTTGGGAAGGATTGGTTGGACACCTGTTTTAACGATTTTTGCTTTGATAAGCACATGTTTTCTACTTTGTCTAAAACTAGTCTAACTGGTTCATTCTACGTGTCTAATTTAGATATAATATTGAACGCAAAACCAGCTGAACAAAAATAGAAGGTATATTTAAATAATGTCGGGACAAACAAGAACATTCTTATTTTTACGGAAAGACGTCGAGATGTCAAGAAACCGAACTTGAAACATACTCCGAGCACCCTTCCAAACCGCTCCTAACGAGCCAATGAGCAACTCTGCTCGGAAAGAAGATTCAGTAACTTACAAGTTTCGTGTTACATTGTGAAGAGTTCATTACTTTGTATTGTTTAAACTCCAGTTAAGTATGCTTAAACAGCTGTCATTTGTCAAGTGCTGGCCAAAAGTGATGGATGGCACGGGCGTTTCCGTTCGACTTTTAAAACTGGGGACGTTGTTATGGGCCAGTATTGTTATTTCAGTCGTCGGAAACGTAACGAACTAACGTATGGGAATGTTAAAAGTGACGGGGCACATATATTTTATAAGCGTCCATTTGTCTGGAGGCGCATGTGTGTCCGCCCTGTGCGCTGAAATATTTACGAGCTATTAGCGCAACAAGAACAAATACGCACAAGATGCGTCTCGGAAGCGGATCACAGGCGTCTCGTAGCGCTTCACTGATTTAACACCACTACAGAATTAAGCCTAAGTAATTAATGTCGCATCTACTGCTATATTCGTACCTTTTGAAGTTAACACATTTATCAGTAAATTATTTTATGTTATATGGGGCGTTATTGATCTTTGAATTGAAACATTATAACTTTCAACAGTCAAACATAACACGTCCATTATGGCGTTAGGTAAGAACATTAACAGTTTTATGCGGCACAATTTCCTCCCATTATTTCGCCGTTAAACTTGAAAATAGACGGTCTGAAAAACACGTCTATTGTGTTTTTATCCGAGAGAGTTCGAAGAAAAACTGTGCATGTAAGAGCTTATTTGCTTTTTAATTCGACGGACAAATGTGAGTGGGTACGAATTAATCCCTGACGCCTTGTTAAGGGTAATGTACGGCCAGTATCAACGCAGCAAGTAATTCAATTTCACGATGAAAATCTGTTTAATGAGCCTAAGTTAATATGTCCACTGTTAACAAATAAAGGCGCAGCGCACTGACAAATTGCTTAATTTTATTAAGTGGCGGTTCACTTGGGCTGAGTGCAGTGTTTGTTCGCGCGATGTATTTACCGCGGCGATGCGGACGGCGACCCTCGCTCTACTCGCGGGCATGATGTACAAATTCACTGAACTGCTATATTAGCCGACTGCGACAAAGAAACGGTAATGTACCCTCATATAAATGCTAATAAACTTTCCAAATGCGTTTTAAATTAAAATAATCCCGAATTTATATGTAAATTTGTGACCGCACTTTGTCCTTCGCGGCTTCTCGTTCCGAAATCGATTATATTACACGGATTCGGGCTTAGATCCGACTCAGATAAGTTTAATGAAGGGTTTTACTAAAACGGAGATCCTTTACAACAATCCACTCGATTGGTGATTCTATCGGCTCTCGATTTCACTCTTAGCTAAAACAAAAGCACGAAATATAATTGTTGGAACGCCCAAAATATTTGTTTTTATCGTTGTCGTGTTTTATGTCGGTCGGCACGAATGTAGTTCTATAACAGATAGTATTAACGAGGTTTTTATTTAGCTTTCCATTAGGCATACCAGTATTATCTTAATTTTTATGTGGTTAACCTTTTAGTCGACTATTATCTTACAATATAAAAGCTGAAGGCTGCGTGCACGAGACCACCCGCACATTCCGACTAGTTTCGATCTAGATGTGTCCGTATCCCCCTCGCGTCAGTCCAATTAGTCATGATTAACTAAAATTTATAGGTCAGTTTAATGGTCCATTAACGAACTCACTAGTATCTAACGAGTTCTTATTGTGCAGCTACAATTCTATAAAACACTTTCATCCAATTAAACAAGACGTTGATATTTGATCCCAATACGTAGCTTGTCACTCTCTATTAGAGTTTATTGCTTAAAAGTAATTGTATCAGAAATATGGTTGGTAACACGAAGCCCTTATCCCGTAAATCACTAAAGACGCAACATTAAAAGAGGGAGGTGTGTTTTATATTTTTCTCAAAGAGAAAATGTTTAAGCTTAATTTGAGCAGACATTCAGTAAGGTTTCATTTCGTTGAGAACGTGAAGTGGCGCGTTTTGTTTGAGATATTGCACATTTCGCCACGCTCGCCTCTCTGTTTGTACGGAATACGGATGGTATCTCACTACATTTTGAAATGCCGACTGTTAGGTTTTTGTATCAAATAACAAAACACGCGATCGCAGGCTTTTATTCTGAAGTTTAGCTGTTTGTATTTCAAGGAAAATGTTGTTATTTGGTTCAAGTACCACGAAAGTGTAGATTTGCTGGTATTAATCAACTACTGTTACGTGTTTTCTGTTGATCGTGTTGTTCCTCGTTTATAGAGAGCCTTCCTAGGTATATTTATGTTTCATCATCGGACTACCAGACGAACGGAGATGTGCCATCGGTACATGGTGGACATCCCACCCATACGCACAAAACGTTTTATTATGCGTACAGCTAAGGAGTGGAATTCCCTGGCGGAGTCTGATTCCCGATAGCTACAATTTAGGGGTATTTAAGTCAAGAGTGAATAGGTTTTTTTCAGGCAAGCGTGCTTCACCGTCGACCACATCATCGCTTACAATCAGATGATATAGTGGCCAAGAGCGAGCCTATAGATAATAAAAAAAGTTTATTAAAAAAAACAAAAATCCCGACTGCTTAAAAAGCGAAATAAAAAGACGTAAACAAGAAGAAAATCATGCTGTGCAGTTGGAGGATACATATTCGCGAGCTGGCTGACGAAAACCAGAAGCCATTTTTTCTTTTCCAATTTTAATGGGGTGGTATTTAATACTTTAACTGTAATTCCCCTTTTTTCAATCAAAATATTCGAAATTACTACCAAAAATACTGAATTGCACACTAAATTTGCTAATCAAATAAATGAATTATACTATACTGCTAGATCTTTAAAGCTTAACTGTTTTACTGAATAACTATCTGTTAACTAAAAGTAAATCTAATAATTCTTCGAGTGCAACAAAATATTTAAGTTTTAAGGGAGGGGGGGAAACGAAACAAAGTCGACGGAGCCCCGCTGCGCAGGGCTCCTATTTCTGTCTGCAGGGTCTAAAGTAACCTAACATGAAGGAGATGACGGGAGCTGAGTTCGCTCGCTTTGCTCGCTCACTTCAGCTCCCGTCATCTCCTTCGAACCTAACCTATCCGTGTCGGGGTGCCCTAAGCTCCCGAGCTCGCTTCGCTCGCTCTTGGACTAATTCACATTTATTTTATATTTAATTGAATAATTTGTGTGCAAATCAGTATTTTTGTTTTACGGTGAGTAATATTGTTTTGCAGTAGGTTATTAGTGGAGATATTTTGTTTGCTTAAATTTCTAAATAGAGGTGCAGTTAAAAATTCCCCATTTTAATGTAGTAAGTGTCACTCGTGTGTGTCATCAAAATCGGCCAACGCGTTTGGTCTCTATAACGCCACATAGGAACAAACATACATACATACATAGACTGATAAAAACATTACCCTCCTTCTGCAGTCGGGTAAAAAGGTGTAGCACTTGCACATATATATCAAGTCTAAGTAAATATTTCATAACCAATGGGATAATTTTCTCGAATTTTATCATTAATACCTTTCTCCGTTTACTTTTTATTACGACCTTTCACATTTCAATATGTTTAGAAGGTATAACGGAGCTCAAAAATATATAAAACTTACTATCAAACATGGCCTTTTAAATCGAAAAGCTTTATGACAGGTAATTTTCTAAAATGCCTAATCCTTTATTTTGGTTATGGTAGATTAATGTTCAGACTGTACAATAAATAGATGCTATAATCGAATATTGTATTAACAACGTAAATGTTGACATATAAAAATATGATAGCGCTGAGCTGCTTATGTATTGCATGATAAATGGATTTCAATTTATACAGTGACAGCTTCAGTGGAAAGCTTTTGGTAACAAATGCTTATGTTTTGAATGCACGCGATGTATGGGGGCTGAAGTAGTGGGTATGGCAACACACTAGCATTCGCGATTATGTAAAATGTAATTGAAGCTCTGTTCTGTGACGTCACAGAGTAGTTTACAAATTAATGATCGTTTAAATTGCAGTTATGTGAGTTAAATTGGTTCTAAATAGCTGATGAATTTGTATTACGTACTTTGCTCTGTTTTGTACCTACACATTTCAATAGGTTTATACAATTTAAAATTTTAGAACCGATTTTAGTACATAACTAAATTAAAAACCGGCCAAGTGCGAGCCGGACTCGCGCACGAAGGGTTCCGTACCATTATCGCAAAAAAAACGGCAAAAGAATCACGTTTGTTGTATGGGAGCCCCACTTAAATATTTATTTTATTATGTTTTTAGTATTTGTTGTTATAGCGGCAATATAAATACATCATCTGTGAATTTCAACTGTCTAGCTATCACGGTTCATGAGATACAGCCTGGTGACAGACAGACAGACGGACCGCGGAGTCTTAGTAATAGGGTCCCGTTTTTAACCTTTGGGTATGAAATCCTAAAATGACATCACTTACCTACATTTTTCGATCAATAAGAGATTATTTACCTCCTTTTCTAATTCTCTAATTTATGGAAATGAAAAGAACTTTAGCTATAATATATCTGAAAATCTTTCCGTTGGTATGACTTCTGTACTTAAAAGCATAGAGAAATGTATTTTTCCGTCTCTGGTTATTGAAACGAATAAAAACTATTGTCTTACTGCAAAATTATTACCAAAATATTCTTAAGTTATGACCACCAAGCTAAAGCAAATGGAATCGAACGGTTATTTCTAGAATAACAAAAAATTAAACTCAACAATTTTAACACGAAAAATTGAAACGGTAGTCATAACTTACAAAATTTTAACTGTCGTTTATTTATAAAACGAAGGGTGGGTAGGCAGGCACCTTCGAGGAATGGTTCATTAATCACTACCCCTAATACCTCGGGCCAGACGAATATGTTAAACCGGAAGACGCCGAGAAGCCACCGACTTTTACGTTTTCAAACATTGCCATAATCCTGATTCACTGAAACGACTCGAGACGGAAATAAATCGTACCTATTCTCGAGTCCCGAAGGTCATTTGTACGACGATAATTTATGGAAGAACTTGTATATGTAAATAGGAGTGTAGGTATTTCTTAGCTATTTCGTTATCGGAATGGATTATCTTTATTAGGAATTTATTATTTCTGAGAAACGATTTCGTGTCTGAATGTGAAGCGAACGTTCGTTGTTTATGTATTTTTAATAAATAGTAATATCTAGAAGGCTGATAAAAATATAAATTGGATCTTATAGAAAAATCTAGAAGAAATAGCATTTGATAGGTATCTAAACGAAAACCATTCATGTAAATAATACTAGAGATATAGTTATTTTATGCTCGAGTGAATTTGGGCGAAATGTAGGAGATAAAATAACTGATATTTTCATAACCAATTGAAATACAATCTAAAAAAAAAACTGGCCAAGTGCGAGTCGCACTCGCGCACGAAGGGTTCCGTACCATTATCGCTCAAAATTACGTTTGTTGTATGGGAGCCCCACTTAAATATTTATTTTATTCTGTTTTTAGTATTTGTTGTTATAGCGGCAACAGAAATACATCATCTGTGAAAATTTCAACTGTCTAGCTATCACGGTTCATGAGATACAGCCTGGTGACAGACAGACAGACAGACGGACCGCGGAGTCTCAGTAATAGGGTCCCGTTTTTACCCTTTGGGTACGGAACCCTAAAAAGCAATAGTTACGAAAAGTCTATTTATTTAGGTAGGTACTTTCAGAAGAGTAGGTAGAGCTTCTCGAATATTCACGATAGGTATTTTCGTAGCAAACAAAACAATATATTTCGAACAATCGTTCTAAAACCGGCAAGATATCAGAAACGCTACGTTAATTAAATTCAAAATAGGAACACGCTCAAGTATTATTCATTAAAACAAATGAACGGGACACGACCGTTGACACATCGCAGCGGTCGCCGATCGCTAACAAATAACAAGTAGTCTTACTATTAACTACTAGTATTGTGTTACGAAAACCAACAGGCGGTAGTTAATCATACGTAATCTGACTTCGATCTAAATCTACTACAGTGTAGATCATAATAAATGCGCAGTGGCCAGTGAGACGCCTGGCCAGGAAGTATTTTGTCCCTATCGTGACCACGATCAGTTGTAACCACCGTCAAATGTGTTTAACTACCCTTAATTACCACTAATGCCAGAAAAAATGGAATAAAAGTAGTGCTGATGATCATTAAGGTGGTTATCGATCCATCTTGCTTGTTGGATATTAAATATTAGATTCGATGGTTTTGATGGACAGACAACTATAGGATGGGGTAAATAAACATTCGTAGATAGAATACCCGGTGCCTCCGCAAAACTGTGGGAGAAATCCGACTGAATACCCAAATAAAAAGTCATAGAATACAATATAGAAGCTTTTTTATTCAATTTATGGAATATCTTTTAAATTGGTCCAATAATGAGGAGGAAATAGGCGAGAGCCAAAGCCCGAGTTATGAATTTGTACTAAGAAAATTCAGTCGGAGTTCTCTTCTCTGCCCGCATTTCCTCTTATCTTATCTTAATCTTAATAATATATATAAATCTCGTGTCACAATGTTTGTCCTCAATGGACTCCTAAACCACTTAACCGATTATAATAAAATTCGCACACCATGTGCAGTTCGATCCAACTTGAGAGACAGGTTTTTTTTTTTTTTTTTTTTTTTTAATGGGTAGGGTAGGTATGTAGGGTAGGGTAGGGTAGGGTATGGTAGGTAGGGTAGGGTAGGGTAGGGTAGGGTATGGTAGGTAGGGTAGGGTAGGTAGGGTAGGGTACGTAGGGTAGGGTACGTAGGGTAGGGTAGGGTAGGGTAGTGTAGGGTAGGGTAGGGTTGGGTAGGGTAGGGTTGGGAGGGTAGGGTAGGGTAGGGTAGATAAATGTTTGGTCTTTTTATGGCAAAACAAAGTTTGCCGGGTCAGCTAGTAGACTTGTAAAAATCTATTCACGGCATTGTAAAAACCAAGGCATGACAAGAATGCTGCCCTAAACAAAATCAATGCGTTCTAAAACATTTCAAACCTATTCGAAATTTGAAAGACCCTTAAAAAACAGAAGCATTTCGCACCAGTATAATCTTATGGTTCGGAACCCATGTAAGCTCAATCGTTCCAGTAGCTATCAAAATTTTGTCTCTACTTTGGAGTAAGCATTTTCCATTGTGTGAATAATATGATCAATTCTTCAATTTCAAAAAAGTTCTCACTATCTACTCAATCCTTTATGGTAAGTTTCCTAATATTAAACAATATAATATCACTATGAGTCTTTCTCTTAAACGAAAAGCGCTTTTGTAGTTCTCAAGAGATCATAAACATCTGAGAAATAGGCACTACACGTAAAGAATATCATCTAAATTGACGCGATTCTTTGAATGAACGTATCAAATTGTATTTCCTCACATCAAAGCGCGAACCAAAAGTGCTGTAGCAGGATCTTTCATAAGCTGATAGTCGGTTCACCTCGAGTTTTTGCTGAGAATTTCACCCTACGCAGTTGACCCTTCGTATCTTATTCGAGCCGTCTCGACAACCCCTGCCGTCAGGGGCTGTGAATCATAATTTATTTCACAAAGAAAATTCTTAAGTAAACAAACTCATAGGCACAATTTAAAACAATTACTGTCTGAGATTTCATTTTAAATTACGGTATCATTATTTTGAATGAAAGATGATTTTAAATGTAAAGTTCTGGCTACAATAACATCCCTGTGTTTATGTCGAAGTTCCCCGAAACATTTCCCGTCGTGCTTACACGTGCGTAGCTAAGGAGCGTTAGGACCTGGATAAACTACAAGGTTGAACAAAATGTGTTTTATATTCTTGAAAATTCAAGGGCTTGGAAAAGGTTCTCTGCTATCCTTTTTTATTAATCTTGGTTGGTAATGTGAATCGAGAGTACTACTCTTACTTTCTGAGTTCCACAGATAATATAATACTATCATACAGATGCCTCATCTCGTACTGTAAAGACCGTTCCCTATATCCCTATGTGTTGAGGGGAAGGATGTCTTCAATGAAGTCTTTTTATTGTTCTGCTTGAAATATAAACGTATATTTTTATTAATTTACAATAAAATTGCTTGAGACACACAAAGACCGTTAGCGATAATTATTGGAGTGAAGTTGGCTGCGACGACGCTGCTATCCACCGAAGAGCGGGAGGTAGCACACGATGTTCACGTCGCAGAATGTTTGCGCCATTCGCCGCTAGATGGCGTTGTAGGTGTATTGAACATGCCGGCCCCTTTGGAAGTACCAGGATGTAGTCTTCCAACACGAAGTACTCGTCGCTATAGCTTCTTGTCTTGGTTATGGTGACTGTAACGGGCAGATCTTTGAGAACGATCGCCGTATGGTGCCGTGCGCTGTACGGATTTCAGCTACACGGGATATTCCATCAGCTCCGGGGAATACTTGCGTTATTCGACCCAATTTCCATTTGAGCGGGGGGACATTCTCTTCTTTGATAAGAACCAGGCTGTTTAGTGTGATGTCCTCACTGTTTACCTTCCATCTTGTTCTTTGTTGGAGTTCTGAAACATACTCTTTCGACCATCGTTGCCAAAAATGTTGTCGAAGTTGCTCCACACGGTCGTAGCGCCCCAGTCTCGTAGGCTCGATCATCGTCAAGTTCTCGCAGATGGGCGCAGTCAGCGGTCGACCGATCAGGAAATGTGCTGAAGTAAGTGGAAGGAAATCGTTCGGGTCTGAGGATAGAGGGGACAAAGGGCGTGAGTTGAGGACGGCTTCAATTTGCGTTAATACCGTTTCAAACTCTTCACGTGTTAGTTTGGCATTGCCCAGTACCCGCCGTAAATGATCTTGCAGGACTTGACTCCCGCTTCCCACAACCCACCAAAATGAGGACTATAAGGGGGTATAAACGTTAAACGAATTTGATTATTATTAAGAAAATCTAAAATATCGTTAGTATTATCAAAAACTACTGACAATTCCTTTTCAGCCCCAACGAAATTCTTTCCGTTGTCTGAAAATATTTGATATGGTTTTCCACGACGTGCTATGAATCGTTTTAATGCTAGAATATAATCCTGTGTACTTAAACTGCCTACCAATTCTAAGTGTATGGCTCTGGTCGTAAAACATACAAATAAACAAATATATGCTTTAATAAGCTTAGCACCTCTGCCTTTGCGGTCCAATATTGATAATGGTCCCGCATAGTCTACACCGCATTGCATGAAAGGAAAACTAGGCTCTAACCTTTCAGAAGGTAAGTTACCCATCAGAGGGGTCAATGCCTTCCCTTTCATGCGTTTGCATATGACACAATTATGTACTACCTGTTTGGCTAAGTTGCGAGCTCCTAAGATCCACCATCTTTCACGCATGGAATATACTAGAAGTTGAGGTCCAGCATGAAGTAGTCGTTTGTGTTCATATTCACACAGCAACCGTGTTAAACGATGTTTATCACTTAATAGTACAGGATGTTTTTTGTCATAATTAAATTCAACCGCGTTAGATAGCCTACCGCCTATACGAATTATATTAGACTTATCCAAGAAAACATTTAAACCCGATATTTTATTATGTAATAACTTATTTGTGTTGTTATTATTAGCATTTAACGGTATATTATTTTTTAATTTGTGATATTGCTCACTAAACGATTCACGTTGAACAAAACGCGTCAACGTATCAAGCGATCGCTGCAGCTCGTCTACAGATAACGGACCGGTTTTACGCATACACATGCCGCCGCGCGTCGCCGCTCGTATGTTATCTATAAATCGCAATAGATATGCGCAAACTCTTTGCAAATGAGTAAATGACGAAAAGCGTTCAAAATCAAACAATGAAGTTAATTGAATGGAGTGTACATTTATAGTTTCAGATTTAGTTTCGGGTAAATCAACGGATGACGATTCTTTATTATTAGGAATTGGCCACATGAGACTAGATTCTCGTAAAAACGTAGGGCCACACCACCAAATATTATTATTATCGTACTTTAAAGTGTCTAGCGTAGCACCTCGCGTTATAATGTCCGCAGGGTTCTCGGTGCCCTTGACATGTCGCCAGATTGTATCACATGTTAATTCATTTATTTGTACGACGCGATTTTGTACGAACGTTTTTAGTAGATGTGGTGACATACGCAACCACCCTTGCACAATAGTTGAGTCAGTCCAGAAATAAACTTTTTCAAAATTTAAACGTAAGGATTTCTTTATTTTATTATATAATTTTGCACCTACTAGAGCTCCGCACAGCTCAAGCCTAGGAATACTAACTGCTTTTATCGGCGCTAATTTACTTTTAGCACATAATAAACGCACTGAAACAGGTATGGTACTGTTACAATTATTAAGACACAATCTAACGTACGCGCACGCTCCGTAGACATTTTGAGACGCGTCGGTGAATATATGAAGTTCCTTATAATTTTCACTAATTATGTAACGAGGTATTTTAATATAGCGTAAATGTTGTAAATCAGCAAGAAACTTATGCCATGTAGTCGCAATGTTTTTAGGAACTTCGTCATCCCAATCTAATTTATTTAACCATAATTTTTGTAACAATGATTTAGCTATAATTACTGCGGGTGCCAACAAACCTAAAGGATCATACACTTGTGCGATGGTTGATAACATTATACGTTTCGTAACTACTGTGTTACTATGTGTAAATTTTGTTGTAAAATAAAACTCATCACTTTCAGTATACCAACCTAACCCTAACGTTTTTGACAAGTGATTTTCACCGATGTTTAGATCTTTACAATTGTCAGTAGACACGTCATGACTAAACGTCCACTTATGTAACGGAAAACAACCCCCTTTTAATAACGCGGAGATTTTATTACACAACTGCATTAACGAATCAAGGTCATCGCTCCCGGTAATAAGATCGTCGACGTAAAAGTCCTCGATAATCGTCCTAGCAACTAAATCATCATTAGATTCTAATGCCAATTGTTTTAAGCATCGCATGCTAAGGAACGGAGCCGACGCAGTGCCATACGTCACCGTGTTTAAAATATACAATTGTAAAGGTAAGTCTCGACTTACGCGCCATAATATTAATTGCAAGTTACGTTGATCCGGTTGAATTAAAATCTGTCGGTACATTTTTTGAATGTCCGCGCAAACTATGTATTTATACTGTCTTAATCTGAGTAAAATGGAAAAAATATCATTTTGCAATGGCGGCCCTATATGCTGTATATTATTTAACGACTTGTCGTTCGACGTGCTCGCGCTCGCGTCGAACACAACGCGTAATTTGGTAGAACTACTATCCTCTCGGTAAACACCGTGATGAGGTAGGATATAATGTGGTTTACTTAGTATATCAGGAATATCCTTTGATGCAACTAGGGTCATGTGACCAAGTGCCTCATATTCGCGAATGAATTCACTATAAAGTTTTTTATAGTTAGGTAAACGATCTAACTTTCTTTCGAGAGATAAGAACCGACTTTTAGCCATGTTGTATGAATCACCTAACGACTCGGGTGACTCCTTTAAAGGAATGCGAACAGAGAACCTACCGTGTTCATCACGTTTTGTAGTCTCTGTAAATATTTTTTCGCAATAACGATCATCTTTTGACATGGCATTAGGTAAGTCAGACAATTCTTCTAACTCCCAGAATTTTTGTAATTGAGTATCAATTTGAACGAAATTACATTGAACTCTTTCAGGTTTAAACGACTGATTATTACAAAGACGGCCAGAGATGATCCATCCTATTTTGGAATCGTACAGATATGGACCACTACTAAGCTTTATTTTATCATTATTTAATAGATCCCAAAATATGTCCGCTCCTAAGAGTACATCGATGTCCGACGGAACGCTAAACGTAGGGTCCGCGAGCGAAATATGTTTAGGTATATCTATAAATTGACATTGAACGTCTAACGAGGGTAACTTTGATGTAATACGAGGAAGAACCCAACATTGAATATTTGTGTTAAAATCATTAACTTTAGAACGAATGTTTACCTTGCAGGTGTGAGAACTTTTTGATACGATTTGTCCTACACCCGAAATATGAATAGTGGACTGTATAATAGGTAATTGTAAACGATTACATAACGTTTCTGTGATAAAACAATTCTGACTTCCGTTGTCAAGAAGTGCTTTAACTGTGTGATAATTATTCCTTGAATCAGGAACATCTATGAGTGCCGTTGACAACAGAACCGGCTGTACCGCGGCACTGCACGTGAGTACATTGCGATCGCAATGTACTTGCGTATCAGCTGATTTGCTTACGCTCGGCAACGGATGCGAAATAGACGTGGATACGGCCATACCTATTCTTTCGCTAGAACTATTGTTGTTATGAAGTAACGTATTATGGTTATTTTTGCAAATTTTACATGGACCGTATGAACATTCGCTTGGCAAGTGTCTGTCAGTCCGAATACAATTTGGACAAAGCTTTTTATTTTGCACAATTACAAATCTATCTTGCACGGACAAGTTTAAAAATTTCGGACATGAATACAAATAATGATCACCACCGCAGTCAACACAAACACGTCTTGGTTTATTACCATCTGAATTATTTTTATTTTGAGTTGAATTACTAACGTATGAATGTGTGACAGGTTGCGAGTTTATGTGGTTTGATTTATTAGCGTATCTTTTGTTTTGATTGGAATTCGACTTAACGGAGTCATTTTTATTGTGCTTAAACGAAGAAACATCTTTATTATTATATGACTTTGTCATTTCCAACATATCCGCACGGTTTCTTAGAAATTCTAATAAATCATCTAATTTAATGTTATTTGAATCATTTTTAGACACAAGGGAACCTTTGTGTGTTTCCCACTCGCGTTCCGTGGACTGATCGAGTTTAGAAACAATAAGATAAATGATTAACGTGTCCCATGCATCGGTTGGTTCGTTTAATGATTTAAGTGCTCGCAAATTACGTAATGTTGAATCTATTAGTTTCCTAATTTGATCATACGATTCGCTTTGAAGTGACTGAACAGCAAATAACGCTTTTACATGATTTTGTACTAATAAACGATTGTTGTGAAACCTATTTTCTAGTAAATCCCACGCGTGTAAGTAGTTTTGAGCAGTGAATTCTAACGCACTAATTACATAAGCGGCAGAACCACTAAGAGACGTTTTTAAATAATGAAACTTCTGTATTTCGTTAAGATCTTCACGATTGTGTATCATAGTGAGATACGAGTTCCTATACTCTAACCATTGATCATAGGACCCATCAAAGGCAGGTAGCTTTATCACTGGCAACTTAATAGACACCGGATTACTAACTTGATGACAAATAGATTGAGTTTGTTCACTATTGTTAGGATTCAATAAGCACTTCGCGTCAGCCATGATCGAAAAGTACTGATGTTCAAATAATTCGCGGTATTCTAATTGACTAGATAAATCGGAATCATCGACTAATTGTTCAATTTCTCCTTGAATATCATTAAAACTTTGAAAAATAGTGCAAGTTGACTGTATTCGTAAATCTATTTCCGTTTTGCTATTGGAATTTAATGTTAATTTGTCTAATTTTGCAATAAATTTCTCAAACAACGTAAGTCTGCCTTTCAGCGTGCCTCGCTGCTTTTTCAAATCAGCGAGACGTTTATTTGTCATAGTGCTAACACCTAAACGGGGAGATTTAGACCTTTCCCTTATTTTAACGGGATCCTGAATCGAGGCTAAATGAAAACCCTCATCGTCACTCATTTTGGAAGGCTATAGAAAGCAGGAGTACTTACAAGTTCCCGCTCAGCACCACCCCGGCGCAGCACCGCACAACACAACGAACAACTAAAACGTAAAAAAAACGATATTAACGCAAAATTGTTGGACATGGAGTAGGAGGATGGGTTTTTTTTTTTGACCTGACCGGATGCTGTTTGGCGACAATCCTGAACACTCCTCTTCTCCAATGCTTTTTGTGATTGTAACGCTCCACGTGACCGCGTGGTTCCTTGTATATCGGCTCGACAGGACCAAAATGTAAAGACCGTTCCCTATATCCCTATGTGTTGAGGGGAAGGATGTCTTCAATGAAGTCTTTTTATTGTTCTGCTTGAAATATAAACGTATATTTTTATTAATTTACAATAAAATTGCTTGAGACACACAAAGACCGTTAGCGATAATTATTGGAGTGAAGTTGGCTGCGACGACGCTGCTATCCACCGAAGAGCGGGAGGTAGCACACGATGTTCACGTCGCAGAATGTTTGCGCCATTCGCCGCTAGATGGCGTTGTAGGTGTATTGAACACGTACAAAGAAAGAGTGCCGATGTAACTGGCATTTTTTGTCTGATTAAACTAATTATTTTTCTAAGAAAATCTATCGCGTTCGGTTCCGTTCCACGGATTTAGATGGTGTTAGCTGCGACTTGCAAGTAGCTGGTGTACTAAATACAGCGACGATTAGTTTTATAGTATTTTTTGGCACGTTCTTTCAGTTTCATTTTACCAAAATTAGTTCCAGAACATATTAAAAAAAAACAATATAATCTTAGAAATTTGAATTATGAGCCCAACAGTCCTAAATTTTTTTGCTTAGGATAGTTACTTTAACAAGAACATACATTTTTTTTATGATCGCCTCTAGAAAATCTTGATATTTCACAAAACTCAATAACAAATCGAAGCTTATCACGCCATCTAGTGCAATTTATTTAAACCACATTTTCTTTCTCTGCGTTGGGTGCCCGTGGTAATACTGAAGCACTGTGTAAAGTTTTTAAGTAAGCAAAAGTACCTACTTCTGGTAAGTGGATCTTTCGAAAATTTTTCCTTCTTTAAAGAAAAAAGTGATGTACGCATGTCAATATAGAAATATGCGCCAAACCAACGCATTACGTATCTCTAACATTCCCCGAATTGTGCTGAACGTGAGCTGGGAGACAAATTTGTTCGCGTACACGTTTTTCTTGAGAACGGATATGGAGAAAGAAATTTTCTTAAAGAGAAAACTTTTTATACAAGCAACATGATTAGGTATGTATGTAGGTACTTGTCAGTTAGTAAATTGCGTGCCAATTGGAAAGAATGGCAATGTTTCATACTTGCTACAATGGTTTCGGATGTAAAATTTCTAAATTATACAGAACCCAGAAAATCGCATCTTATATTTTCAGGCAAATTTATACATATTGGTGCTCCCACACCAACTGTTATTTTTTTTTACAAACATTTTCTAACATTAAAAAATTTACATGAGCAGTGGTGGCCCAGTGGTATCGGCCGCGAATTACAAGTTGTAGGTCGTGGGTTCGAGCCCAGGCAGGCGCTTTACTTTGTGTAAATTATTTATCCACCACTGCTCTCAAAACGGTGAAGGAAAACATCGTGAGGAAACCGGCATGTCCTAGAACCAAAAACTCGAAGACATGTGACATTCACCAACCCGCACTGGGCCCCCTGTGTCCCAACAGTGGGAAAATTAATAGGTTGATGATGATGATGAAAACATTTACTAACTAATGCTAGGAAAATGTTTACCAATGTGTGTAAACATTTTTAAATAGCGGTATGTGAGCACCATATCTACAAAAATGTTGGATAAAAATAGCTTTAACCCATAATAATATTATTATCTTTTCTCATTACATTGACTTGACACATATTGAGCGATCCCTTACTTCACTGGTATCCATCTCACGAATTGCCTATGGTTTGCAAGGCGCTTTATCCGTATGAAAAACTTATAAAAGAAATGTGGGCAGAATTTCAAGTCTACGGAATATTCGGTGCGATATTTACATAGGATCGTCAACCTTCACTACGTAGCAATATGTCAAATATTTTCTTCTGGAAGTTTCCTTTTACATATATTGTTACTGCTTGAGTCGTGCTGTCATATTTTCAGCCAGAAAAAGGTTTTTCTCGTTGACGAAAAAGTGGACTAAGACCGCTTTGAAATTGCGTGCAAATTCAAAGGTACATAAACAAAAGCGATTTTATATAATTCATTTGTTTCTGTGCGACAAAGGGCCAGTGTTACCTGGGGCGAGTAAAAACTCGGATGTGGGAAATAATAATTCGCTTTTCATTTTGTTTCGTCATTGCGGAGCTGCTCCGTGCTCAAAGACTTGAGGGCCGTCGATGGTGGATGAGTGGCTCATACTTTATTATTGGCTCGCACTGAATCGTACCCGTGGGGGAATGTAAAATGAGGTCGCGATTTATCGGTACACACTCGGTTCTTTTGCATACTGTAGGTATAAAGCGATAAAGCCACTTAGTCATTCATGAATCATTTATAATAAATACCTAAGCTTCGAGGATAAGAACCTTCTTGGAATTATGTCTGTGCAAAATTGG
This sequence comes from Orthosia gothica, assembly GCA_949775005.1. Classification (NCBI taxonomy): domain Eukaryota; kingdom Metazoa; phylum Arthropoda; class Insecta; order Lepidoptera; family Noctuidae; genus Orthosia; species Orthosia gothica. Next base: position 27,522,893 of record OX459034.1, on the reverse strand, counting down.
TTTAATTTGGTCGTATTTTGCTTTCACATTAACTTTTATGTACAAAAGATGTGTACTTAAATATATGTCGCATCAAGACTGGCCGATAGATGTAAACCATCGGGCAGTCAGGATGTATTCTCGGTAGGTGGGTACAATCGTGCAAATGAAATCACATAAATTATTCGATACACTGGGTTTATTCAAATATTCACAGTTACAATCTTGCTTACTAATATTACGGATCGACACTGATTCTACGACGTGTTTGCTCTGTCTGTCAGTACTTAACTCAACTGTCATATTCTGTGTTCCCCACCACGCAAGTGGTTAGAAATAACGCGCCAATGCGTAGTTGTTCTTTGCCGCCAGGTGGCGTGCCTGCGATTTGTTTTAACGTCCGTACTATTGACTAAACCCGACATATAGATATGATAGATTCCAAAAAAAAGTAGAGAAACACCTAACTAAATACGAGCCTGGTTACTATATAAAGCAGGAAGGAAATAGAGTTGTAGAATGTAGATGTTGTTCATTTTAATTACCGTTGGCCAGCAAACGCATAGAGGCACAGACCACAAATGGCATATAGTCTGTCTTAACAGCACCAGAATAATAGCCGTTCTATACATATTAATATCGGACAGTGACCGCTACAGTCCAATAAATAACGATTGATATTTTTTATACATATTCAATTAACTTTCAACTATCAATTACAATTGGAGTAGCCATATTTTTTGTTTAGACGACCGCAAAAAATATTAAATAAAGACAACTGAATCGTAACCGGATCAATATAATAATAGACTTACGTTTCGCTGTAATGAAAATAAAATACGGTTATTAATTTTACTGCATTTTTATTTGAGTGACATTTATCAAGTGAAAATTGCACGATCCGCGTGACACAAGTGTCAACGTGCCCTGACAGTTACTATCATGTGTCGCCGACATTTCCGTGCGTAAAATCCGTAACAATATTTTCGCAAACACGGAACATTGCGAAAACAATCCGTCAATATACCACGGAACATATCACAGACGTATATTATATGGGCGATTTACATATATTAGGACTAACGTGGATAAGAATAATTGAAACAAAACGAGTGACATTTCATTTCGTATCACGCAATTCGTACAGATTACGGTGAGCTCTGTCGTAGTATAAATTACGCTGTTGCCCCAATGTTCTTAACGCCACATAATGTTGCGTATTTTATTATTGTGAGATTAAATAACGGAATACATTAGGCACACCTACATTATGCATGCCACCTGTTATTTGAGAAGTTATTGCAGTCAATTTATTTAAAAGAGGCAATTTTAACAGTTATTTTGTGTATTTGATATGGCGGGACAAGCACCAAGCTTATTCAGCTTTTAATTTGTGAGATGTAACTCACGGTAGATAGCATTTAGATTTGAATGTTTAATTAATTCAGAATTAGGTAACTATTAAGTAAATTATAAAAAGATATGTTTAAGTAACTAAAAAGGTGAGTCGTTTGTCATAACGATTATTAAATAGTAGATACAAACAGAATATTATTTATGAAAATGTAAACATACTTAATTAATGTTAAACGACACATTATAGACGTGATTATTAAATTTCTTGAAGCAATAGTATATTTTAAGATACACAATCTAATTGCCCCACAAATAATAATCAAGCAGGAAATAATATGATTGAAATACACTATCACATACGCTGTCAATACTATAAATTTGACGAGCATATAATTAGAAACATTATCGAGGGTACAAGAGTCGTTTTACCATCAATGAGAGGACATTACTCACCTTGTTCCAACTCAGCAAATAAGTGAGGAACTCAGGAAACACTCTGGGTTGGTCACGTAAGGGTATTCAACATTCGTACCTTACTTTGGGCAGTAATTGAAATAAAGCAGGTGACATTACTACAGTTTGTCACGCACCCCGTGATGTATTGTGTAACGGTACGCAATGTACCGGGATTTGCTGGATTATCGCGAATGATGTCATAATTTATAGAATTCAGTCTTGGCAAGTCTTGATTCAGGTTTTGTGTTTTTTTTTTTGAAGTCGGTATGACCTCAAAAACAAGAATATATATGTTATTCTCTGTGGGATTCTAAACACTTGTGCCAAATTTCATAAATGTGTGTATGTTGGTTTGTATATATGTATGTATGTCCACGCATTTTTCTGAAACTATACTTATCGGATCGTGATCATTCTTTTTGTGTGTGATTGATTATATCTCAACTTAGGCAATGGTGCAAATTTCATCAAAATCGGTCAATCAGTTTTCAAGATATGGAGCATACTATCGAACTCCTTAGCGACAGACAGCACGAATATGTAAATTGAGTTATTATGGATATTTTGTCAATCTTTTAGGTACCGTACTATATAAATTACAATTGTTTTGTGATAGTGTACAAAAAATAAAAAGAGAGAAATAAAACTTTTTCACAAAAATTAACCAAAACACTAAAAAGTGCAAAATAACTTTCGTTTCGGAAGTCGGTGTCAGTGGTACCTTTTTTCGCCACCTAGTTCCGAAACGATCGTTATTTTGCACTTTTTTGTGTTTTGCTTTTGTAGTCGGTTTATTTTTTTGTGAAAAAGTTTTAGTTAATTTAAATACCGTTACGCAGTTTATTTATTACTTTTTCCTCCAAGTTCGTCTTCTTAGTTCCTAGAAATCATGCTGCTGCCAGGGTCCACAAACTTATATTATGCTCACATTCTTGGCTTAGTGTTTCCATGTACGGTGGCTAAACTATTGCATTTAGTCATACATTCGTTTCACTGTCCCCTCTTAAAAGCTTTCAGTCGTTAAAACGTAATAACATTACTTTAAGGAAACATCTATTACACACAATCGGTGAACATAAAAAGAATATTTGCGGCCAATAAAATTAATGAGATCAATTAGTATTTCCCGTCAGCGATAGCCATACGGATTTTTACAAAAACAAATTGGGATTTTCTTATCTCGAAGATATCTTTAAGTGGTAAAACAGACCTTAAGTTATCTCACATATTAAGGTGATAAGATAAAGGTAAAAACACACCATTAATTATGGAGAAAGAGCTTGTGATTACATGTGAGGCCGGGACAGGGTCTTTACCGCCGTAATTAGGAAATTTTACGACTAATGCAATATGAGCCTAAAAGAAGACATTACTTTGACGACATTAGTCAAGAGGTAAGCTGCGGATTATTGTTGCTGTTATACTGCTGATGTAATGCTTGTTATGAAAGCTTTAAGTTACGTAAGTTTAATTAAGTTCTGTGACATCTTTGAGTGCAATCAAAATTACATTTAATTGGCACTCAAAGTGAGGAGCTCGTGGCTAAATAATAACAGCCGCACTGGTCGATCATCAAGGTTAAGCAACGCTTGACGAGGTCTGTCCGTGCATGGGTGACCATTTCAACATACCGAGTTTCCTCCGTGCCTCGGTAAGCACGTTAAGCCGTTGGTCCCGGCTGTCATTTGAAGATCTTTGACAGTCGTTACGGGTAGTCAGAAGCTTGAGATCTGACACCAGTCTTGCCAAGGGGTACTGTGTTACCCAGTTTCTGGGTTGTGGAGGTCAGATAGGCAGTAGCTCCATTTAAAAACACTGGTACTCAGCTGAATAAGGTAAGACTGGAAGCCGACCCCAATATTGTTGGGAAAAGGCTAGGCAGATTGATTGGTGGCACTCAAAGTAGTCATTAGTTTCACAATAAAGGTATAGTATGAATCTACTTGAAATTGCAAGAAAATAATTATAGAAAGTTTTAAAGCTATGCAGTATGGTGAAACAGCAACTACTTAAATTCTATTAAAGTTAAGTAACAGGCCTAGTCAAAAGCCATTTAAGATAAATGTTCATAAATATTTATCCCCATTTAAAATCATTGGAATTTCCAAAACCTTCCATTCAAGGATTATCACAAACGCTTTACAGATAGGATCTCTCCTCGGTACCACATCCGTCGCAGACATGAAGCTTGACAGCCTAAATAATGGACCCAATTCATTAACCGATCTCTCAGTAGAAGACACGATGAAATTTTAGACCTCTTATTGTTAGGGCCCGGTGCTATTGTCGACGCCCCCGAGGCAAGTTCACATGTAGCCAGGCCCTTTGTACTTCAGATCTGTCCCTGACGTCGGCCTGTTAAGATAAATGAAGCTTTCACAATTATATTCAATCCAAATGACGAGGATTATGTGCTTGCAGTTTCTGATAGTGACATTTTATAAGCATAAAATTTATTATAATAAACTTTGGTGACGACAGCAGAAACTCCTTTGCCATTGATCTCTTTCCAACTATTATTACGCTCGTTACTACGTTGACTCAAGTGACATTCGATTCTTGAACTTTGATATTTAAATACAGACGAAACACAAAGTTTGATTCGAAACGAAATGATTTTGTAGACTTAAAATAAGCAAAAGTTGCTCGGTCTTAGAATTCGGACTATTGTTTTAGGTTTTAGAATTTGTAAGTCAATTTGAATTGATATAGATTCGGCCAATCAACTGTTTCACAAGATTAATTAGTATTTTGATCTATTCTTCGTCTATAAAAGCAAGAGAGACCTAAGTTCAAGAATTTCAACTTGCTACCAAGTAGTAAGTTAACGTGACTCAGTTTGTGAAAGGAAACACGAAATACAAGCAAAGCCAGACGTATCAAACAAAACTTATAAAGGAATATAAATAAGCTAATTATTTCGAAACACTTTCAACAAGTATCACGGAATATTATAATCGTTTAGTCACCTCGTTGAATAGTTAACGAGAATTGCCCGTTTAAAAATGTGGACAAAAAATGTTAAAAGCTCGGACGTCAAGAAAAAGTGTTGCCAGTTTTTGGAGATCTTAAAGAAATTGTGGGGCTAATAATGTGCTACAGTTTTATGGCGGAAGCAATAAAAAATAACAAGCAGAAAATATATCTAGATGTAAGCTCGCCCAGCAGGTGTCAAGAAACAGTATTAGTTGTTGAATTATAAACATGATTCACACCAGCTTACAATTCCTAATTGATGATCGGCGGGACCGGTCTGAGCGTCTCAACGGCTTATCCCATTTATAATCAATGGCGCGATAACGTCCTCATGCATATTCGTCTACATAATCGTAATCCAAATGAACGATTACAGTCTCGTGCGCAGTGTGGGCGCGGATTAACCTTCGCTCGAAAGTCGGCTCGCCCTACAAAATTAAAAAAAGCTTTATCTATGTACCGCCGGCGTAATTATAATGCCGTAAGTCAGGTGACGGGGCTTTTTACAACGAATTAGGCCGCTATACAAACACTTATTATAGATGTATATCACGTTCTGGGACTGGCACACTTTTTTATTCATATTACAATGCTACGCTCAACATATAAGAATTGTGTATTGAAATTTGGTGATTGCGTAGCGATCATATACATATGTATAAGTATGTTAAATCTTTTGTGTGTTATACGTGAATCATCATCATCATCATATCAGCCGAAATACGTCCACTGCTGGACATAGGCCTCCCCCAATCGTCGCCACATTGACCGGTCCCGTGAGTCCCGCAACCAGCGGATCCCCGCTACCTTTACCAGGTCATCGGTCCACCTGGTGAGAGGCCTTTCTTGACACGAGAATAAATAATGAAAAACTTACTTTCGAAATTTGACACAGGCATTCTATACCAGAAGACACAATTATTCCCTGAAAATACTACAGAATTTAAAATTTAAGTAAATTGTACATTCATCAAGTATACCAAGATAATATGTATATCCTACAAATCAATCTGCCTAGCCTTTTCCCAACTACATTGGGGTCGGCTTCCAGTCTTACCGGATTCAGCTGAGTACCAGTGTTTTACATGGAGCGACTGCCTATCTGACCTCCACAACCCAGTAACTGGGTAACACGGTACCCCTTGGCAAGACAGGTGTCCGATCTCAGGCTTCTGACTACCCGTAACGACTGTCAAAGATCTTCAAATGACAGCAGGCACGGAGGAAACCCGGTATGTTGAAATGGTCACCCGTGGGTGGATCTTACAATAGGGTTTAATTCTGTCCGTATATACGGTTTTAAGTTTAGACCACCTCCACAGGTCGTCTGCCTAGTAAATTCATTACGTCATTTAAAATGCTAATGACCTGTCGCCTGGATGGCGACCAGATGAATAATGTAATAAAACAACCGATTCCGATCTAGAATCCAACGATTATTGAAGTCCCGTACTTATAAACATAAGGATTGAGTTCACAAAAGATTGAGCAGTAATCTACAAAGGCATAGGATTACCAGAACTAGGTTGCCTAACAGAATTGCCGACGTAAATATACTTTCTCGTTTTCCGAAATCCGGGATCTCTACTCGAGTGAATGATTTGTTTCTCTTCGTATTTAATTATTTGTCTACACGTTTAGTAATATTATACTGTGATTATATCATTATATTACTTATGAAAACCATTAAAACTAAATTTATAATGATTATTATGACTCTCAGGTTTTTAATTTCCTACCAATTCGAACGTCCATCATTTTTTTTTCTCTTGATCATATTTCCATATTTTAGCTTAATAGTCTTGACTGCCAGTCACATTAATCGTAGAACAGATTTTAAATACATCAAACATTTTGTTGAAACAAACATTTACTTCATCATTGGCTAAATATTCAATAAATTGTTAGCGGTGGGTTATTATTTATGCTCCAACACGTAGACGTAATTATACCGATGTGACAGTAGGTTATCAAACTCGGCACATAAATAAACAGTAAACTAGGATAGTGGTGATTTATTTGCACCCTGTGTAGGTGTAATTGTGTGTGTAAGACACATAAAGTGCTTTAATGATGGTTGGTCACTGAGGTGGCTGTCACCGTCGCCAGAGTGACGTGTGTGTTTATTAAGAAATATGTGACTTTTATTGTAAGTCAATAATCCCGCATGTGGGTAGGGCTCTATTATCGGTCAATTGAGGCGTTCTCTGACGGTCAAGCTCTCACACGGTCAGGAGCCACTAATCAGTTGACGTATGCCTTCCTCGTCATATTGACATTACGACATTTTTATATCACTTTTATTGTGTTCTGCTTCCATTATGTCTGACGTTGTTTTCTTTTCTTTTTCAGAATTGGAAGGATAGAGTGCAGCTTAAACATGTCATAAGGTTGGTTCTTTGTTATATTTGTTTTTATGTGTTTAGAAATTAAGCTCTGGTAAAGTCTGGTGTGAGCTTTTGTAAATATCTTTACAATACACGAAATAAATTATATATAAAAATAAAGAAGAAAGAAAGAAAAAGTGTTTATAGTGTTCATATAATTTGAAAAGGTCGTTTTTACTTTGTTTTTGACGATTGACAACAGTCGAATAAATCTAAAACTTAACTATCACGAATTCAGCGTTACTCCAGTCCACGTCAATGAAATAAAAAAATAAAATTCCAGTAAATCCCACTCAATGTCATGTTGCGAAGACACTGGCAAATAACTTTTAAAAACCCATAAAAGTTATAATGGTCCTTACGGGTAATTCCCGACAAAGTTGTCCAGGTATTTTATTAAAGCTGAAAGAAGAGAATTTTGGAAAACATAATACTTTTGAATTCATAAATAATATTATATTGAACTCAAACATATTGGAGAACATAAAAATAAGTTGAGAACAGCCACTTGATATTGATGCGAAGTTAGTGCACAACTTTGATTTATTCACAAACTCTCTGAATTATGTTAGTCTAGCCCTTATTAAATCACTTCATTGTAGAATCCAGCTATCAGTTCATGAAATTTATGAGGTTCCAGCGATCCACTAGAGATACGCATAATATTACACGAGAATGTTCTATGGAAATGTAACTATTGTACCCACTAACTTATTTTATTGGCTTTCGATTGTAAGTAATGAAGTCATTATTGGATTTAATAATAAATCCTTCGTTACAACTCTTCTTTGTGCAAGTAACAATGTTATCACTAACCTATAACAAACCTCAATTAAACCACAATAATTCTACCATCTCAATAATACGACTACTAATATTTTAATGTAAATAACGACTAAATTGTAAACCGCATGCCAATGGCCAGAACCACAAAAACAATTCGATTAATTGGAAATACATACTAGTTTTAATTACTCCTAATGAAATAGCCAATCACACGGCTAATGGCGATAATAATAAAGTAGCAACCACTGACAAAAACCGCGAAGCTGTAATTTTCAATAATAATTCATATTATTATCAAGTAGCTACCTATAGATAATTCAGCAATGATAGTGCACTCGGTTACTTTGATCTAGAAGAGACGTTAATTAAACCACAAACATATATAGAAGCCTTGCTTTCAAAAAAGCAATCTCGGAACCATTTTAGTTAAAAAAATAATTTATCATTTATATAATCAATAAGGCATTAAGGTTAATGAGGTTAGGTTATATGAAGGATTAAAATTACAAGGAATACCTACATTTATAAAAGAACTTAAGTATGTCAAACGAATTGTTGGGCGAAAAACCCTCCTAGCTTAGTAATAAATTTTGGAGAGATAGCAAAATGGATTGACCTCTTCGCTGCTCGCTGCATAACGAAAACAAGAGCTCCAGTTCTAGCACTAACCGGAAAAGCCTATGGAGTCAATTGTCGCATCTGTGTGCTTCGATAACAGTTATTGTGTGGTTGTTTGGCGTCCGCGTATTTGCCGTGGACACACGGCTCCGGCCCGGGCGCTCCGCCCCGCCCGGCGCCCCGGGCACCCGGCCGTATGTCAACCGCTCCACTGCAGATTATGCTCTAATCCCCTTTCTCTCAACTAAGCCGCTTTCATTGCTTTGTGCTGAGAATGTTGCCGAAGCCCGTCAAGTGGCCCGAATCTGTTTAGACCCTGTGATGTATATTGTACGCGCCACTACACAGCTTTATTGAGTGATAGTTATACGCTTGGCTAAACTATTATCATCTCTGCCTTTAGTGCATTTTGCCTCTGGCGCTCTGTTTTCGAGATTATTTATTGTTCAGTAGGTAATTTATGGGCAGGATAAAATATATTCTATTATTGGACCAGGAGATAATATATCTACAACTGGCAAGTCCCGTTAATTGATTCAGTCTGTATATTGATATTGCAGACAAACAAGCACGCTCTTGTAATATTACAAGTGGATTAATAATTTATAGGATGTTTGTGCTCTTCTCGTCTTTCTACACGCGATTAAGTAATTAAATGGTTCTCAGAATGTTTAATATCGAGAGCACCTACACTTCATCTTTTTAATCAAATTAAATTCTGTTGAATCACAATACACTCCATTTTTTGGGCAGTCTTTTAAAATAGCAAGAACTTAAACAACTTTGTGCTTGAAAATTCTTAGTTGAAACAACATTTTACTTGACTGGATTTCTCTGAAACCTTCTTTATTATTCTTTCGATATCTTTATCAATAAAGAATCGAAATTCTGATAAAGTGAGGGTATTATTGGAGTAACAATTTCAATATTTGACATTGGCATAACAAGTAACTATTGGAATTGAATTACCTGTCTATTTGAAACCCAAATAGCTGACTGCGTATTTTGACTTAGACCAAAATTGGATCATCTAAGTTACGATTGTTTTGTCTAGGTACAGCGCAGGTTTGAATTCGATCTATTATTGTTTCAACTGAGTGCTTATTTTAGCTACGTTAGACGGAGATGAGTCGAGATATTGGGATTGCTATTATGTTTTCTGACGATAATTTAACTGACTGTCTTTTGAAATTAGCTTAATATAACAAATACTTAGAAAAGATCAACGAAACAAACCCCCAGCTGACTCACACTGTGCACGAAAAGGACATTTTCGCGACATCACGTAAAATAACCTCCGCGTAACAAAATGTCAAGTCGTAATCGATGGAGACCTAATGTGGGTTTAATGTGGCCCCGAGCCGAGACGCGTGTCCCGGCATCGCCCGTCGAGATTACGCCATAATCCGCTTTCTTTGTGCCTAAGTCACTCCGGCCTTCCCTGGCTGAGCTGAGGACGCCATTTGGCGAATCAATTGCGATTTATTGTGCTTTGAACGCATTCCAGATGTCACTTTATTAAATTCTTTGTTGCCATCCGCAGTTTCGTAAGTAGTTTCTTTGAAACCTGTTCCAGTAAATAACTGGTCATTACCGAGGTCAATATTCCGATGCTTAGTATTTATTAAATCAGGAAAATTGGTTGAGAAAGGAACATTAGGTAAATTGTTATAATAATTGACCTTAGACCTATCGTAACTTTGGCTTTTTGCGTAGGCAGCTTAAAAAGTTTTACTGAATTAAATAAGGGTCAAAAGATTAAACAATCTAAATAATTGAGTCGCTCATTTTGTTAAACAATTTGTGGTAATGTTTCTCTTGAGTAATGAAAATACTTTGTAAACATACATACACATATTACGAGTATTATCATCACCATCAACCGACCTATCTTCCTAAAGGTCAATCCACACTCAGACAGAGCCGAAGCAAAGCGACGCGGCAGTTTAAAAATATACAAAACATATTAGAACCTATCTCCACCACGTAATACATATATTCCTATTAAAATAAACAAAAGACGCGCACAGTCAATCGAATGCGACCGAATTTGCGCATATCCTACAGAATTAGACGTGTCACTTCAACTCAACGTTACGTTGTGGAAATAGGCGAAAGGGACAATATGCTATCTACATTTTAGGACGGACGCGTCGCTTCAACTCCATCTAAGCGTGCTTCGACCCTTAGCTTCGCTAATTCAGCTTACACTTCAATTAACAATACCTACTACTCAATTACCAATACATAATATACAGTACTAGTTATGCAATGACCTTATTCTAGTATCACGACAAACGCCGACATGACAGTTGCGGCTCCCCCTAATCCAGACAACTGACAGAGTGAAATCCTCGATCGCAATCCGCACTGATCCATTGTCAGCTTGCACCACAACATTACTTAATACTGATACTAATATAGAAGGTAATATTATTCGAGAAGCTGAAATGCCTCAGGTAATGTTATCCGAGATTTTGATTTAATCGAAGCTCCGATATTGGTGTTACAATGTCGGAATTCATGATCACGTCTCGTTGAGAATACTATGACAAAACATAAATACAAATTGATCTATTTTGAATATTCAATTTTGTGAAATGACTATTCTACCTAATTCAGTATTGTTTGATTCATCATTTGCCTAGCCTTTTCCCAACTATGTTGGGGTTGGCTTCCAGTCTAACCGGATTTAGCTGAGTACCAGTGTTTTACATGGAGCGACTGCCTATCTGACCTCCACAACCCAGTAAATGGGTAACTCGATACCCCTTGGCTAGACTGGTGTCAGATCTCAAGCGTCTGACTATTCGTAACGACTGTCAAAGATCTTCAAATGACAGCCGGGACCAACGGCTTAACGTGCTTTTCGAGGCACGGAGGAAACTCGGTATGTTGAAATGGTCACCCATCCACGGACCAACCTCGTCAAGCGTTGCTTAACCTTAAAGATTGACCCGTGCGGCTGTTATTATTTAGCCACGAGATCCTCCCAGTATTGTTTTAGGAAAATAATTTTCGGTTGTTGTAAGAATATACAATTTCTGAATTCTATGAAACTGAAGAGGGCTAACTAACTACTGACGTTTAACACAAATTGATTTATTTGGAATATTCAATTATTACTCTGGTATTTTTTTTAAAACTACATAATTTATATAAGACGTGTTCCTTGTACAATATATTATTGCGACCTCTGAATAAACCGTCGGCAATATTTCCATCATCACCTTGAACGACATCTGATTGGGTGACAGTAGAAGTTATTTGTTTTGGGAGCCAAGGTCTTGTCACATCTGGGCTCTTCCGTCACGCTTGAGAAAGAATGTTTCACAAATAATTCTTTCAATGCAAACAATAATTTAGGGTTTCCGTTTGTACAAAGCTCAGTTATTTGTGAAACGGCCCGGTAGGCACACGTGTTTGTTATTTTCACAGAAAGTTTATTCTGTGTTTTGTTATCCAACAAAATTTAAATAGAAATAACACCACATGTTGGACTCAGGGACGCGTATCCTTAAAATTTGTTTGTCTTAGTCCCAGCCAAAACAAAGACCATCATGAACCGTTACTGTGAGAACTTTTATCTGTTATTCTGTGTTCTGTTGTACTCCAACAGTTTGTAAACTGTCGGTTACTGATGAATATTAACCCTTATTTTAGTGGTTTTGCCGTCAAACTGTAAACAATCACCCTGTTTATTGTTGTTGTGAATCGTTTGGTAGCCAATGGTCCTTTTAGTTTATTGTGTATTGTTTTCAATTGTGTGACATTACATATGTGAAAACCTACGAAATATCAACTTTTGAGCGAAGATTTATGAAATATTAATTTCGAAGTTGAAGTCCAATGCAAAATGAAGACTCAGAAAACACTTTTACCGATGCAAAAGAGACTTTGTACTTATAAAATCAGGAAACCTCAATCTTCTTCGTTTCAGTTTCAAAGTGGGAAAAAAACTGAAAGCATCAGAGATTTTAAATGAAATAATAATAATTACTGTAACTGTATAAAGCGTTGGAAGTGGACTTAATGGCGTAGCTTCCGGCGTGCGCCCGCGCGCCCCCAGCCACGGAACTTCAATTTCCGCTCCAAAGCTGATTTTCCCTTTATGACAGCAACACTGCTTCTATTTATTTACTTTTTTATTAAGATGCTGATTGACAGAATTTCGTATTCAATGCTTATACAAATTGGAAAAGACCGTCTTATTGAAGTGAGCTGTCATCTCTTTGATTTAAGAGGGTAAAACTGAGTTTAATGGTTACAATTGGCATTGTAAATAAAGATATAATTTAACGTCATGTCATTCATTAAAATTCAAATCTTTATAGTTTTCTCAGAAAAGAAGGTTTGCCGTGCGTGGGTACTTTTAGATCTACAAGATATCTTTAACGAGGTTCTTATCTCAAGTAAGTGTTGCAGTTCACTGCCATACAAAAGCCTCCTACGACACTCGATCCATAAGCTGATCACAAAAGCTCAGATTCTTAAAGATTACAATTTCTGTTAAATAAATCTAAGTACCTTCCTTCCATAAAATCTCTCCATCTCTCAAATCTTATAGGAAAATGACCAAAACATCATCACCAAAGAAAATTACTTTCACAAGTTCATTGATTTATCATTACCAAGAATATAACAAACGCCTGTACAAACAAACTCGACCGTTGCGTCGCGCGACATATCTCTACTAATACTCTCGTACGTACCGCTCACATAGTCATCGGAATACTCATTCTTCTGGGCACGAGTATAAATCTGTCGTGAGATCGTGTATTAATCGTCGTATTTGGTGAATAAATTTACTTTTGTTTGAGTTTGCTTTTGCTTTGGCGTTATTTATTCAGTAGGACGACCCGGGGCCACAGTTGAGAGATACTCCGCTGTTTACATAACATTTTCGTGCTGCCGACTGTTCGCCCCGCGTTTCCACCGACTTGAATTTATCAAGTATTTAGTTTGGCATTATTGAAGACCTCTCTTATTGATTTTCTTCTCTTTGCATTAAACTCATTGATGTTCTTATTTGTCAGAACTTGAGTATTTACTGTTGTTTGCGAAACTTTTACCATTTCATTACAAAGCATGAAAGTTACCAGGTAAACCGAATTAAAACAATTTTAAAACAGCAACGAACAAAGAACAACAGCAATAAAACTTTCAAAAAACGTAGCACATAAAACAATTGACCTGTTTCACGCAAATTTCGCTAGAAGTTGCAGCGCGGCGCAAAGCACGCGAATTGTAACAGATATAGCTTTATTTATTTTATTGACGCCCTCACAATGTGGCGTATAAGTTATGCTATTGATGTGTTTACGATTTGTGGTATATTTCGCTGATGGTCGTACTGCGAGGCAGCCTGTTGCGTGGGCTCTGATTTAGTGCGATCGATCCCGCGACAATAGGCGTCTCCTTGCCACAGGCTACAGGACTACTGCCCACACTGCGGTTGTTTGCCGTCGTTATAAAGTGCTGAGGTGTCTACAATGTCGTCTTCACGTCGCCAGGGAGTAGAAACTCACATTTTATAAAGCAAAACTACTGTATAAGACTCTGAAAGGAATACTTTTTAAAAGAAAACTTTGCAGTCTTATTTTTTATAAGAATAGACCACCTCAACGTGCCCTGTGGGTGTCCTGATATTACTAGATTATTCACGGGTTGCGGCACCTGTGTACGTACTAATGCTATCATTTTGCGTTGTCTGAATCTTGGTGATTATAGCAATATTACTCAGAATTGCGGCAGTAGCTTATAGGAACGGTTCATGTTCAACAGTAATCAATTATATGGCGGTTTGATGATGATAAATTACCATATCTAGCTAAGTTATTGCCTCCACCATAATGTAAATTTATAATGTAGATACATAATAGAAAAACATGTAGAAACATGACTTCACTAATGTTTGACGACAGCTAGATGAGTTCACGGAACTCCTCTAATAATATTAAAGTAAATAATATACTTGATTGGTACCTACATAATCAAATTACTCATTTTATTGTTGTGTTCATTTACATACGAGGGCAAAGTATAATAGCTAGGTTATTTAATGCGAATTCTTTTATATTTCCTTCTTACATAAAAGACAAAAATAAGAGGTTTTATTTGACTCACAAACTTTAGTACGAGTATGTTTACTCGACAGTACAGAAAAATTTGGTGTTCTTTTATTTCGTTGGCTTTATAAAGTATTATGCGAGTAGGAACAACTTTTCTTGTCAGATGAGCAATTCCACGGAATCCTAACTGCATCACAAACCTGCAAGTTGGCTTTAACTGAAGCCACACCACCGTTTAACTTCCCCTTGGGAATTTCGTGACAAAAACAAAACAGAATCACCATAAATAACTGTAGGTGCCTTATATATTTACATATAACATTCTCGCATCAAGCAGACAGAACACTTCCTGTGTACTCCACAATGCATGCATTTCCATAATAAAGAAGTGGACGAAACGATAAATAATTGGCAACATTTTATTTCGCTTATGGGCGAAATATAATAAGGAATCGGAACACCTATTTCGCATTCGAAATTAAGGAATACTCTTACTGTAATGAACGAACGGGGACGCCATTAAAATAGCGGATCATAAATAATTCAAGCGCGGGTTTGGCGTCGTTTCAAGACATTTCCACATTAAATTTCATGAGAGGTTCATTTTTCCGGTGAGCGACGCGTGCGATCGTGCGCGCCCCGTCGCGCCGCAGCCGCCCCGCCACCGTCCCGCCACCGCCCCGCTAGCCCGCCAACACAACGACGCGGCCACTATTCACGAGTAATTGACCGTTTTGTCTGATTACCAGACCCGTTGGCTCTGAAATTGTACCATTCAACTGACATACAACCTATTCACAAATTTTTTTAAACGCAGTCAATACCAAAAACAACGCGACCTTAAACTTTCCCCGATGTATTTATACAAACGACAACAATGCGCAATTCTCAAACAATTCTGTCTTAAGTATTTCCAGTCGTGGTGGAAGAAATCTTATTTGTTCGTTTTGTGTCGTCGCCTGCACCGACCCGCCCCGCCGCGCCGCTGACGGGGACCACTCGCTTCATTTTTATTTTTAAGTCGTAAACCAAAGTCTACGAGTTATGAACTTTGATTTATATGTTAATGGTCTCTGCAGACTGTCGAAATTTCATTTAGTCTGGCGCTACTCCTCATACGAGTATTACTTCATACCAGAGGGTTCCACGGCCGGCGTGCGGTGACATTGTGGAAACGGTCATCCATCATCCTAGTATCAAAATTTGAAGTTGACATAAAGTGGATGAGAAAATGATTGATGCGTCGGCGACTCCCCAAAGCCATTGGCACTTACCGAAACTAAAGCATTAATTGAATAAACCCTTCGTAATTAGGTATGTGAGCACAAGAAATAAATTAGATTACAGAGTCTAGTTTTCGGCTTAAAGTTAATAGGCGACATTCCTAAAAGTTTTAACATTAATATCGTGTCCATTATTTTTGTTAGGTAAAAATAATTAACACATTGTACCAAAACGAGGCTGTCTGTTTTCATTTATTTGTAATGTTTACTAGCACGCCATCCACTAATTAACAAATTATACCTTAACGGAATTCCTGACTAAACGCAAAGAATGAATAGTTCAAAATTGATAAAAGTCTGATAAAAATAGAGTGGAAAATCTTAGAAAAATTTTGAAAAGAAATTCACACAGTTTATGTATTTTTAGAGATCTCCAGGCGTTGTCAGATGAATCGCTTTTGTCTGTCTCCTGTCTGAAGTCACAGATATAGACGTAGGTAGACACCAACGTATCCATAACTCTGTCGATTGATATAGTCGCAAGAGCAAAAGGTCAATGGGAAAGGAGCTCTTAAAATAGAAACCCTTTACGGTATATTATTGGAATTCCGTTGAATACAATTGGGATCTTCCGTATTTCATACGAATTGCTTCGGACAGCCTTTTCCGGTTTTGTGAAGGATGGCACGCGTGAAATATTTCCTAAAAATCCGCATACGAAAATATGGAACTAGTTATACCTAGAAAGAACCTGAATACAACAGTAACGTATTTTTCGTAATGAAATATCAAAGGACAAAGCTTCTGTTTCGCAGAACTTAAAAACTTTGTACGAAACCAAAGTTAAATAAAACGCGATTAAATCTGAAACCGCTCGCATTTCGCAGTATTTATTCATTTTGAAAGCAAAAGCTACGGAATTCCAGAAATCATTCTAACAAAATTTCAAATATTCCCCACGGCTTGCGCTTCTACGAAAGTAAAGGTGTCGTTAGTAATGGCTCCAACAGTTACTCCACTTGTGTACGTGATCGCATGGTCTTACAGTCATTACATGAAACATATAGTAGTTCGGTCTACCTACCGACGGTCGTCCGTAAAATTTTCCCCGAAGCCATTACTTCAAACTTCATATGCAAAGGGGAGATTGCAAATTCACGTGTAACAGTCTAAACTGGGCATTCATTAGTTTGGTGACTTGCATTGTGTTGTGAGTCTACGATACGTTAATGGTTTTGTAACGCTTATTAGCTTTGCTGCTTGTGTTGGAACAAGTCGAGTGTGTGATGCGGGTAGTGGCCGGTTCGAGCTTGCATTTTTTACTAAAGGCGGTACCCCGAGCAAAACTTCGCGCAAGCCGTTTTTCGTGCAGTTTTTAGAAGCTATCTACTCGTTATTTAAAAAGAAATATCAATTAATAAAAATACATAAAATTTCTACCTATTATTGATTCTAAAATGGTAGATTTCGTTTTTTTTTAATGTTGTATATATGTCGTCGTGATATGATGAAAACAGGGAATTGATCAAATCTCTGAGCGATTTCATCAAATCACGGAGGATGTTAAAATTACAACACGTTTTTATCATTTCCCTAAGCAAATCTGGTGATTTGACAAATCTCACAAAAAAATCTAGTGATTTGAACAAACCCCTAAATTGATTCAGTGAAAAGATAATAAAACATGTAACAAAGTCGACGTAGCCCCGCTGCGCGGGGCTCCTATTTCTGTCTGCAGGGTCAAAAGTAACCTAACACGAACGAGATGACGGGAGCTGCGTTCGCTCGCTTTGCTCGCTCACTTCAGCTCCCGTCATCTCGTTCGAACCTAACCTGTCCGTGTCGGGGTGCCCTAAGTTCCCGAGCTCGCTTCGCTCGCTCTTGGACTGATTCTTTGACCATATAACATAACGCAGCCGATTACCTCGGAAAGCAAAGTACAAAATAAACCTTTAAATTACTACAGAAAAGTTATTTTTGTCATTTCACTGAACCAATTTTGAGATTTGTTCAAATCACTAGATTTCTTTATTGGGATTTGTCAAATCACCAGATTTGTTTAGGGAAATGATAAAAACGTGTTATTATTTTAACATCCTCCGTGATTTGATCAAATCGCTTAGAGATTTGATCAATTCCCTGTTTTCATCATGTCCCTGCGACATATACACTAATCTCCTGCCAAAAAAAACATAAAAATGTGAAATAATTATTGATAGCATGCATCTCCTCGTAAAGTGTTAATTAATTATTTTTTGTACTAACACTAATGGATAGACAATTTAATAACGAACATTTTTGTAGTTTTTTTTTTCAAAATGCGAAAATTCGATTTTATAAAGATTTTATTATAAAATCTGGGCGTATTCACCACTGTAATTCTTGCGCCACCGCGGCACCGGTGCCGCTAGACCAATAGGATGCTCATATCTCATGCCGATTTTTTAGTCAGGGTACCGTTTTAATATAGCCTTAAAAGTTCACTATATTGCCTGTTAATTTTTTACATTAATTGTTAAATAACGAGAAACATTATAATTAATTACATTTAATATCTCTAAAACGGTCATTTATTTACAGAGATCGTTATCACAGTTTTATTACAAAACCCACAGTCCCGTAATAAATCGTCCTCACATAAACATTTACCCCTTCGGAGAATTTATTTGATTGTTTTCATGACTTGCATGCCTCCCTTGCTCCACAGATAACATTTTTTATGTTCAAACTACGCGAAAAGAGGTTACGACGACCCTTTCGTTGATCCATGAATGACGAAGTACTTCTACGGTATCCAAATCTTGCCCTGAAAATATTATCGACGAAAGCTCAAACAGCAGCGTCACTGGTTTAGTCGTTTGTTTCATTTGTTTGGTATTCATTGCGAGTTCATTCATTTAAGCTTAAAATATGTACTTAAAAACTTGTCATTCTTGTGACGTTTAATCAGGTTGTGAAGCATCACCGCTTAATTTGTTAAGTGTCAAAATAAACAGATTGATTAAATTATTTACAAAAGGTGGGTTCGGACGTGAAGGTGAGTGGATTCATTAGTCCACGTGACTTGCAGTGTAAAAGCGAATGTCACCGAGCACCGCCGACCGCTCCCGAACCGTGCCCGGCCTATGGCGACCGATGGCGACCGCCCCCACAGTTTTACTGCTTTTAAAATACAACCCGGATTCACCGGCTCCATTACTCTAATTACGTTTCGAATTTAGACCGCTCATGTTTATTTATTTTGTTTGTTTTGTCCAAACTTTATTGCTCTTATAAAACTTTAAAGTGTCCAAATTGACTCATTTTCGTTGAGCCACCAATAAAAAGAACACTCCGGTTGTTAATTGACTCAAAAATCGACTAATTAATAATATTTTAACTTTTAATTATGCTATAAAAATAGAATTAACCCACAACCGTGTTGGTTATTAATTCCAGTTTATCAGATTTTACTTGGAACGAGTTTACGAAAGTTTTTTAACACCGGACTTTATCTGATAAAATTTAGCAGGAACGTACAAAATATTGTCCTTATTGTTTAACTTTCCTTGTTATTAAAATTTAGCTAGGTACTTTGTGTAAATAGTGAGCTGCTCTTATCTTTATCGTCGTGAGTTATAATGTCTGTGGACATTTACCTACTGTCGCGTGCACTTAAAATTAACGGTATCAGCTAAGTACACACGGGGGTATCACCGGCACATCGTCGATAGCACTGCTATAAAGCTGGGCCTCATCACACTATTTCGTAATTGGATCGTAAACTTCTGTAAAATTATTACCTGTCTTTTACTAGCTTGCTTTCATGACCATTTTATTTACCTACTGACTAAATTTCCTTTACAACCGTATGCATACTGTTTAGTCCGGACAAAATTTTATTGCAGTTAAATTCGTTGTAAAACTTATATCAAAATAATATAAAAATGTTTCAACAATTTTGTATAGCTTTCTTTTCTTTGCGTTCAAATTATAAGCAATAAAATGTCACCATATTTTTCAATTTAATATGTTTTAAAATATTTTATCAGCGTGTTGGGGCGTTAGACGAGATTTTCTTCGATAACTTTCAATGTTAGCCTATTTATGAAACATGAATGGTGTTTTTCTCGAAAGCTGCGATGGGTAACGGAAGATTGGGCAATATATTTCAACATATCGTTTATCTGGTAAAATGTGTAATAGCTGGTATATTTTAGCTAGATAAGCTGGCACCCTAAAGCTGATGAACGATTAGATAGATAAGTATCAGCGTAGCTTTGCGTTCTTATACAAAGCTTTAGAACCAATTTCTGTTGTAACGGCTATAGTAACTACTGACAAAAATTACGACTCAACATTATTGCAATGAATATATTTTTTGGAATAATGTATGTATGTATAATATTATTCCAAACAATAAATTCTTTGGATCGCAAAAATTAAAAGCATGTATG
This sequence comes from Orthosia gothica, assembly GCA_949775005.1. Classification (NCBI taxonomy): domain Eukaryota; kingdom Metazoa; phylum Arthropoda; class Insecta; order Lepidoptera; family Noctuidae; genus Orthosia; species Orthosia gothica. The sequence goes on along the minus strand of OX459034.1, from coordinate 27,502,605 downwards.
GTCAAAATTCAGAAATGTAGCGATCCGCAAGAGAACCAGGGTTACCGACATAGCCCAAAAAATTGGCAAACTTAAGTGGCAGTGGGCAGGGCACATTGCTCGCAGAACGGATGGCCGAGGGCAGAAAGGTTCTGGATGGTGACCGCGAACCGGAAGACGATGCATTGGAAGGCCTCCCACCAGGTGGACCGATGTCCTGGTGAAGGTTGCGGGGATCCGCTGAATGCGGCGTTAATGTGGCGACGCTTGGGGGAGGCCTATGTCCAGCAGTGGACGTGTTTTGGCTGATATGATGACAATGATGATGATAGTCAAAACACTACTCACAATTTTGCCTCATAATTCTTACTCAGTAACGCCATCGCCACTAAAATTAAGCCAATTTTGACTTAAATGGACAATATTAATATTAGTGTTACACAACAAATATTAAACACTGCATGTGACAAACATTGGTATCGCAGACAGGCTATCTACATTATCATATTGCACCGACTGATTGATGCCAAAGGTCGCAAGCCCCAATGACGTAACCTGCCTATCTGTTATGATGCGACGAACATATCAGCGTGAACGCAACTTTTTATCGAACGTGTGAATCATTTTTAAAGCTCCTCACATTTCTCTCTTGATACCATCGCGTAGATAGGCTAATTGTAAAGGGACGGCTACAATCATGAATATTGCGCGCTTGACAAGTTGACATCGCGTAGGCTTCGTTCTGATTTATAACCGGTACACAGCAACGTCGTGCTGAATTCCTCACATTCACAACTGAATGAACTAGTCAGTCCTCAACATGTGTACGCTAAGATAACGTCATTAGACAGCTTCATCTGTCAACTGGGGCGTGACCGCCGACGTATCAGAGACGCATCGAATGCCAACCATTCGTGTTGACTAATACTGGATTAATTATCTCTGTTTACTTTGCAAGCTTCGAGTACTCGAGAGCAATGGCCTCTCATTTTTGCACCTCAAGTAAAATGCTGATTTGATGTTAGTCCTACGTCATAGTTGACACAAGCTGGACGTTACAATATAACATTACTATTTTCACTCAGATGTTTGAGTTAGTTCTCATGCAGTGCGCGAACTAATTTATTCAGGGCGTGAGTTCACACAGCCGGGACCACGAGACTCCGTTTTGTCCGCCGTGACTTAAATTAAAAACGTCATGAAAACTCGGCAGATATGAAAGTATGTATGTGTATTTAAAAATAACAAACGTCCATGCAATCTAAGCGCCATGATGGTTACAGTATCTTGTTATTTCTCAGTTTAATTTAAATATGTAAATTTTATTAGGCATAATACAGACTGAGGACTCTTGAATTGCAAATGAATGTGACATTACGTTTTATAGGCTGGTAGCCAATTCGCCGGCTCGTTTCCTTGGAGCTGACGGCAAATTTTCACTTAGAAAATGCCCTCGGATTTAGTGGTATTTCAATGGATTCCACATCGAAGCGATTTAACAATCAGATTAAGTAATAGAACATCTAACAGAACTTTGAATTTCACTAAGTTTAATTTTATACGTGCTACATATTATCGGGCTATTCGTGTGAGTATTTTGTCTGCGTGTAGTAATTTACGATAGTCTGGGTATGGGCATAAGCCTGGAATAGACAATTAGATACAACAATACGGATTGTACTATAAGGGTCAAAAGTGCAGTCACAATCTACCAAAACAGAAAAGGCATTTTTTTTGTAGGCAGCAGAATTTCAACTTTTCGCGGTTAGTAGGAATAATCTATACTTTAATTTCTATACAAAATATTAAATCAGTTGTGGATAATTTAACTTCTTCTACAAAAACTAGCCATTTCAGTTTTGGGAGAGTATGACTGCACTTTTGACCCTTCTAGTACAATCCGTATTGTTGTATCTAATTGTCTATTCCAGGCTTATTCCCATACCCAGACTATCGTAAATTACTACACGCAGACAACATTGAAATTTGAGTACTTTTGACCCTTGACTGTACATACAATGAACAGTTTTGGAATTAAGTTCTCAGAATAAATAACAAACATAATTTGAGGTTTGATGTCTGAAAACTGGATTAATATTATAAGTAGTGAAATGATCGTTCAATATTATATTAAACAGAGATTTGAGAGCTCGCAGTGGAGTATAAATGTCGTAATCCTCTGAAAGCAGACGATAATCGCGCTAACATTCACCCAATACATATTTAATGTTAAAGATGAAAGACAGATTTTGTAAAGCTTAATTCCATCGTTGAGCTTCGGAAATATTTTCCCTTTCATATAAAATGATCCTGACACAAATCCTTAAAAATGTGTTATTGGGAGCCACGGGGACGGTTCAATATTGAAGGTAGTCACGCGTCCCACCTTAGGAAAATCTTGTCGTAAAATAAATGGACGATTTCATAATCCGCGACGTTATATAAAATGTTGAAAAACTATTTTTGAAACGATAAGATTTTGCAATGTTCGTACCTATAACTCTTTGGTACGAGGGGTTTAGAAATACGCTGGAGTATTTTAAGAATTAAGGATTCTGGTTGGTGGTAACATGTACCTATTTAATTCTAGCATTTAATCATGTTATTTAACAATTAAGCAAAAGGGAGGATTATGTTTTTGACCGGTATGTAAGTATGTTCATCTGTTCCCTCATAATTTCCAAACTACTTATCATAATTTGACAAATGAATTTACCGTGGTCTTAAGTTACGTTACAGAATGTATTGTTTTGTTACAGTAGGTAGCATACGACCACGGTAAATTTACGGGAATATTTTCTTGTTTCATACTTTTTAGGACGTGATTTTTCAGTAGTCGGTAAACACAACCACACGGGTATGCATACCCGTGTGGTTGTGTTTAGTGTACATGTGTATCTGTCTCTGGCATCAAAGCTCCTAAACGGATGAACCGATTTTGATTTAGTTTTTTTTGTTTGAAAGGTGACTTTATCGAGAGTGTTTTAGCTATTTTTGATCCAAATCGGTTCAGCGGTTCAAAAGTTATGGGCATTTTACTATTTGAATCGGGTGTTTTCGCAAGATATCGTGTCATAATTACGTGTTAAATAGGTTCTCGATCGAAGCGTGTCTACTACTAGATAAATTATGTAGCATGAAATAAAAACGTGTTGGGTTTTTTTTTATTTTACTTTTAAACTATTCCCTAAGTATTAAGAAGTCCAATTGCCGCTATAATCTTGAAAGTTTAACAGAAAGCTTCTATGTCTTCTCTAATTCCACATATGAAAGTCCGCTTGCGGGCTCCATTCCCTAGAGCGTTATGAAAACTGCAAGTCTCCAAGTAAGGATATCACTTGAACCACGTACAATAATAACGTGTTGAGACCGAATATCTTTCCATATAGTACAAGATCCCACCGCTAAAATTTTCAGGTTACTGATTTTTTTATAAAACTTAATTTTAATGTTTGATGCTTGATATCTAGTATAGATTACAGGATTGCCTGGGAATATACTTAAATGTTAAACCTGCAGATTTAAGCGGTGGGATCCTAGACTATTGCTTTAATGTTAATATATTCAACGGTTACCTACCATGTAAACTTTGCTCTTAAACTCCCTTTCACTGAGATGTTTGTGTAGCTTAATAACGGTGTATGAATATTTACATGGTACCTTTATGGGGGCCTTATGGTGTACATATGTACCTGTAGTAAGATCTATGATTGCATCATAACTTTTAACAATAAACCAATAGAGATGTAGGTTGTGTGATCATGAGCAACCTTTGGGTGGACCCAAAGGTTGCTTTTACTTTACTTTACTTGTATTTCAGATACTGGAGTATCTGAAATACTAAACAATCTAAATACTAACATATATTTTTTCCAATAAATTACGACTAGCCGTTTAGACGTGATTCTCATTTTAAAATCAGCTACTCAAGGGAATCGGCGCCTTAAGCGGCTGAATCGATATTCATCAAACATAGCTAAGGACACTCTCGATAAAATCACCTTTCAAACAAAAACAAACGAAATCAAAATCGGTTCATCCGTTTAGGAGCTATGATGCCACAGACAGATACACAAATACGTAAATACCCAAACACATAAATACACCCGTCAAACTTATAACACCTCTCTTTTTGTGTCAGTTAAAAAATATCGCTTAATTAATTTGGCAATTATTCAAACTTTTCAAATATTCAAACAATTCTGCTGTGATTCGTTCAATGAATTTTTAAAAGCCAATCGCGTCACTTGTTAAATTTCTGATGCGGCGATTATTTATTTCTAGAAACCAGAAGTTGATCCAATCAGGTCCAATTAAATTTATACAGTCTTTTTAATGAACAACGCATTTAATTATTGTTATGAAGATATACAAAGGCACACATTACATTACCTCGTATAAAATACAGAATGTTATATTCATTCATGTTAAAATTCTGTACGGCACAACGCTTTAAACTAAATAAATTAAAACCTTTTTACGTGGGTGTCTCCTTGCCCGCTGCGTGCACAAGTTACGGGATCCGGCTCAAACAAAACACTAACTTAAGGCCCACTTGAACGAGAACGACAACGAAACACCGCCTCGTTGGGCTAGTGTCTTCCTTCCATAATCAAATCTATGGTCGGAAGCGAAGGATCATGGAAACCAGTGGCTGCCTTCGCCGAAGAGGTGATGGCAATGAAAGAGGCTGCAGAAAGGGAGAGGGAGATGTCGTCCAATCCCCATCCGACAGACCGGGCGCAGGAAGTCTATTGTACGAGCACATAGGCCCGAGGTGGCGTCGCGTGGTGTTTCCGCGCGCCTCTCTCGATGAAGAAAGGGTGAGGAGCAGCTCACTCCTCCCCTTGGCCATAGATGAGGTTTGCTAGTACAAACTGTCACTGCTGTAGTGATTGTGGCGAATGCGTCCGTGTCCCCGCACCACAGGAAAACTGATAAAGAAAAACACCGTGTGGTTTAAGGCAGTATAGTCTCAGATGAAATAAAAAATCAAGATGGAACGTAGCAAACAACAAGGTGACGCCGGTTAAAACTACACCTTGCCGTATACATACACAATTACACGCACACACGTACAACGAAACTACGCCTTAGCTTGCCAGTCGGATTTTTTATTTGATCTGTGAGCTGACCAGACCCCTCCGCCTGCCCCAAGGCGGAGGGGGCCTGAGTTGGGCAAGGTAGCCTGGAGTCTGAGACATTAAACATAACTGGCGAAATCTTGGTAGACCTCTGCCTATCCCTTCGGCGTTTACAGGCGTGATATTATCTTATGTAATTATGCACTCAATTTCATTAAACAAATATAATAGCTCTTCTTACATATCAGGGTTTCGGGGCGCGTCCCTAATTTCGGTTGCAAAGCGTGTATAAACTGGGCTATAATTGTAAAGACGAAGTGAGCCTATTCGTTTGTAATGTGTTCTTAGCTTTACTGAATTTTAACGAGCCTCCCGACCTGGTGACGGATCGCGCGTTCGCGGAATCAAGAATGTACAGTCAAAGTCAGAAATATGTGATACATCGCGAATTTTCCCAAAATTTTTGATCCTAATTTTAAACTAATACCTACTTCATTATATAAGTTTCAGTTAGTGTGTGTTGAACGCTAAATATCTCACAACTGCAACATTCAGTTTTGCAAATAAGAGAGTTAGAAATTCGCTAAATGTGCCCCTATTTTTGCTTTTAACTGTACGTTAGAAATTGTGTTAAAACTTTTGACTCGCTCGATTAGTTAAAGCTTCGGGGTATACAATTCTAAATTCAAATGTTCGTGGCATCGTTCCATCGTGGGTTCATTAACATGGCCAAACATTTTGTACTTTATTGGGATGTCTTGTGTTGTGTCTATGTTTTGTTGACAAGTCGGACTTGTCACTTGGTTTGTTTTACAACGAAATGTGTTTATAAATGTACACAAAGGGAGACGAAAAACATGGACATGATGGTTTCATTATCTTATAGGCACAGATGGAATTGAATTAAAGATAGAATTTGTGTCGAAGCTGGACAGAATACACTTTTGTATTGGGAAACATATTACCTATCAATAAAAGTTTTGGTCAGCTTTGTAGACTTAAAAAAAAACAAAACCACACCTTAAAATACATGTTGGTCATTTTTATAGACGACAACCGCCGTGTTATTCTACAGAATATCTTTATAAAATTAAATATTTATGGCACATGTGATAATCTGATGTATACGAAGTTTCACCACAATCCTTTCAGTATAGCCTTTTCGTGAAAGAGTAGTAACAAACATCCATCCATCCTCACTGACTACCGCGTTTATAATTGTGGTAGGATCCTTAGGGGTATTAAATTCAAGGTTAAATATGTTACTTCTTCTAGGCAAGCATACCATTCAAATAAAAAAATCCATAAGTTGTAAGGAACACTAAATATTTACGACTCCGTATCAAAACGTCCTATTCGCAAAACGACATAAGAGCACGTCCTATTCTCAAAATGACCTATATGCAAAACGTTCTTTAAACAAAAGAATCACGCATAGATAGTAAGATTTTTGTTTTTTTTTTTCATTTCTTAATAATGGCTATCTGTGACCCAGACTCCGACAATTCTTCCATTTTTGGTGCTGATGAGGTGGTCGATTCTCCTTCTATTATAGGGTATAGAAACGGAAATTAAAATGTTTAACAGTTTGGCTGCCACACAATAAACACAATAGAAAATGTATTGTTTGAGGGTCACCGGTGACCTTCGTGGCAGTCAACCTGTTAAGCATTTATTGCAACAATTATTAGTTAGAATGGCACAATAAATCTATTGACATTTAATTATTGTTCATATATTTTTTTTTTTTTTTTGTACACCTACCACTGTTGTGTCTTTTTGAACCCAAAGGTTGACTGGTAGAGAATGTCTTGCTGCATTAAGTCCGCCTATGTATAATCATTGTACATGAAGTTTAAATAAATACCTCGTAGATGATCAAATTGTCAGGCAAAAATTTTTTTCTTATGTGCTATTTTAAAATATGTAGTAAAAACTGTTTGTTACAATAATGTGATTTAATTCTTCTTTTCTTTTCAATATTACTTTTAAAACACTCACGTTTCGTTGCATTTCTGACTAAACCTTTGCAAAATACAGGCGTGATGTGTGAGTTACTTTTAAAAGAAATTTTACAATGAGCCTCGAAACGATAAACCGAAAGTAATTTTTCAGCATCACTGCACTTTGACAATAGGACCTTTTGCTAATCGGACATTTTGCTACTAGGTAATTTTGAGAATAGGTAGTTCTGCTCATATGTCGTTTTGCGAATAGGACGTTTTGATATGGAGTCATATTTACATAACATGACAATTGTTACAGCGTCGTCATTCTTCAGAACATTATGCAGACCTTTTTACCACAATATTGTACTTCTTGCAAAAACCACAAGAACCAGACAAGCGTGTCGGCGGAAAAACGCTAAGCGAAACATTTTATTAAAGTTAATTTATTACCACAAAAAACCCCGTAAGTTTCAACGATACAACCACTTATTTATATTCATAACATTATATTTAAGTAGTATTTAATTTAAACAACAACAAAGATATAATATTACTCTAACTAATTGCCTGAGCTTAATTACACTCGTACCTATCCTACATTCTTAGATTTCAAGTTATCAAGTAATTTCTATTATTTTTTTAAACTTTGTCCTAAACTAGGAATTTCTTCCAGTATCGTGGGTGCGTTTACAAACATATAAACTCAAATACACAACACCCAGAGCTGGAACAACTATCTGTAGGTCATACAAATATTTGTTCCGTGCGGGAATCGGTTTGTTAGGTAATGGATTTGTAACAAAAACAAAGACTGAAGTAGAAATGCTTAATCTCCAAAAGAACTATTACTCACTTAAGAGCAGTATTAGTAGTCAAATAAACTGCGAATGGTTACGTCCTGCAGAGATATTTTCGCACATTTTATTAACTACTTTCTTAGCAATAAAACGCGGAGATCTCTCTCAAAGGGCACTTAAACCGTTCTGCGTTGAGTGTCACATAAACCGGCCGATAGGTACCGGAATTAACTGTTCTCTATAACATTTGTAAGTAATAGTTTCGAAGGCTCAACCCTAGTCTCTTTAATTTCATTCTGAGCGAACAGCGGCGCGATATGGTTACTATCGCGCCGACATAAACGAAAATATACCTCCTTATTTATATACTATGTTAGTGAGACTAATGGGAATGAGTACGGCAAGAAATTAAACTCAACGAGGTGGAATTTTATGCACAAATGTAATAATAAATAGGGATGTTAACTGAAAATTGTTTTTTTGCCGTCAGGTAGATTCATAAAAATAACAAAAAACTGCTTTAAAAGCCAACTAAAAAGACGTAAACAAGAAGAAAATCATGTCAATCATCGGAGGATACATATGCGCGAGCTGGCTGACCAAAACCAGATGTAATCTCCAACTGCACTGCATGATTTTCTTCTTGTTTACGTCATTTTGATACCTCACACGATGGGTTTGAAAGAAAACGAAAATTGGGTCCCCACAATATAGCGCCCAAAAGCCGACATTTTTGTATTTTGCAAATTTAATGTAGCCAGTGACACTCGCAGGGTTAAGACGAATCGATTGACGTAAGAATCATCAAAATCGGCCAACGCGTTTGGTCTCTAGAACGCCATTTAGGAACAAACATACTTACATACATACATACATAGACTGATAAACACATTACCCTCCTTCAGCAGTCGGGTAAAAATATTGGATACGTATTTTTTTCTTTTGACACGTAAACTTAAAGTGATAGTGATAGTGATATTGTTTGAATATCGTGTGACGTCACGCCGTTATTACACTTTATACTGACAAAGTGACGTCAAAATCCCTCACTCGTGAACTTTGATGCGTTTTATCTTTGTATTTTTTTATTGATTTGGTAAAGCACTAAACGTTTTAGAAATACTGTCAATATGCGAGCAGCTAAGGAGTGGAATTATCTGACGGAGCCTGTGTTTTCTGATAGCTACAACCTGGGAGTCTTTAAGTCAAGAGTTAAATAGGTTTCTTCTAGGCAAGCGTGTTACAACGTCGACCACATCATCGCTTACCATCATGTGAGATAGTGGACAAGCGCCAATCAAAAATAAAATTGGTTGATAGGTGTCTAATATTATTTGATAATCTCACTGACGGACTAAATATAATTATAATTTTGCTACCTAGGAAACATCCCTATTTTGTTGCTTTCCTAACAACTTTAGCATAATCCGACCACTGCTTATACTAACTTACATAAGTAATTACATCGGCCTCAGAATCACAAATAAGATCAAGGATTAGTGATTATTAATAGACACGTCTTAAGAATCATTATCTTTATTAATGGACTCTCGTCGACCAATCGGCTTGGCGCTTATCTCGGTTTTGCTTCATCTTACCTTTTAACGAAAGTTTCATTTGTTACTTAGGCGCTTTGCAGATGGAGCAACTTTAGTTGAGGCAACTATCAACTTTTTTAAAGTTACCTTTGCCAGTTGCTACATCCAAATAGCCCGGTTTAGGGTTGTCGCGATTTTATGGCAGTCTGTGAGCAACTTTGATTTGGAGTTGCTCAATCTACGTTACGTACCATAGTGGGATGATGGATGTCGAAGAAGCACACACACACACGCACTTGTTGTCATTTAATTTTATGTTTGCGCATTAAATTAGAATCTCACTTAGTCATTGATTGCAGCAACTGAAAACTGTTGTCGATCACCGGAACTCGCAACTCGAGTCACTAGTCCCGTCCACGTGTGCGCAGTTCCATTGAGATATGTGTGAATAGCTAGTAGCTAGTTGCTGCAATAGTTGCTCCATCTGCAAAGCGCTTTTATTTCCAGAATTCGAGCACTTCGGGAATGGAGCGTAAAATAAACAGAATCGTAGCGAAAAAGGCTCAGCTCGTTTTGAATTCAAATCTGTGAACGACGCCGTTCAGTGTAATAGCTTTCTTATACGTGTTGTAAAATGTACCACTTTGGGCTGTTACTTATATGCGGGTACTTAGTTGAACATTCAGATCTCAGATATAGAAAGTACCCACCAAAATGTTTTGAATGAGAGTCAACACTGACGTTAACTAGGGTTTACTTATGATAAGCATAACATATTTAGTCACAATTTGCAATGGCATAACAAAATTCTGCGTAATGATCATTACACATAATATTATTATGCATAACTGTTTTGCCATAAATATTGTTGGCATAATATTTTTTTTATTTTTTATTATGGTTTTTTTTATTATTTAATAATAATGAAGCATAATTTTCTACACACATAATGATGACATATTATAACTAAAAAAAACAAGCATGTTCGCGGCTCAAAGGTAGCCCAAGGACCAACCCACCGCACCTTTACCTAATCCAATAAAGCAATGCCCAAATTATAATAAAAATATTTACATAACACCTACTTTTTATTTTTCATATTCACAAATACCATAAAAATTTACGCAACTCCATATTATGCCAAAATAAATTAGACCAAAAGACAGTTATGCTACTTTTGCATTATGCCACAGTATTATTATGCTAAGTATTATTATTCCACAGTATTATTATGCTAATTAAAGTTATGCGAAAACGTTAAGTCAAACAATTTTATGCCAAGAGGTGATTCCCCAAATTATAAAATGAAAAATATAAATAAACATAACATCACGCATGTATTCCCAGAAGAGTTGGGCAGGCAATGCACCTATAGTTCACATAAACATTTTTGTGCAATATAAGTTTGAAATAACCTCTTAATCACTTTATTTCGATACCTGCCCCACACGAAAGGTTTGGAAGAAAAAAAATTGCCCCCACAATATGGCGCCCAAAATCCGCCATTTTCTATTTTCCAATTTTAATGTAGCCAGTGACACTTGCAAGGTTAAGATGAATCGATTGACGTAAGAATCATCAAAATCCGCCTACGAGTTTGGTCTCTAGAACGCTGCATAGGAAAAAAAACATATATACATTCACACATACATGCCTACTAATAGATTGATAAACACATTACCCGCCTTTGGCAGTCGGGTAAAAATACAGTTATCTTTAACAGGTAAACGTATTATGGCCTTCCTTGTAGAGTTCTTAATAAATACAGATTTAACAAATAATTCAGAGAGAATTTACTGCGTTTGTTTTTACGAGTCATCTTGGATTTCATTGCAGCCATTATAAATGTCTCTAGGAAGAATTAAACAAGTATTTTCTCTCCTTGGGTACTAAAACTTTGTATGTTAGTTTAAAAGGATGCTTTCACTCTTAACTATAACTTGTTAACGCTTCTTCATTCTTTATTTACAATCGGTCCCTTATTAATGAGCATCATAGTCACTGGATCCTTTAAGGAAAGTCCAGACTCCAGTTCAAAGTTGCCTTCACCACCTGCTGAAATTTGCTTGAGGACCTTGCCATTGATATATACAAAAAATATCAATGTTGAGGACGTAGCTTCTTTTACTTGGACAGACCATCGAACTGAGATGCCAGGTTGATGGTTTTGCGGCCTCGTACTCTTTGTAGCAAAGAGTACGAGGGATGGTGAAGCCGATGTCGGCTCAACTGATATTAGTTTTGATTCATGATGCATTAATTCTTGTCAGCGACATCGTTTTTATGATTAGCTTGTCACCAGTCTTGGCAGGATTGTCCATTCCCACTATTTGTAGCAAAGCAATGCAAATCTGTATTCTATTTGCGTACGTGAATTCGGCAAGGCAAAGGGTTTGACTGCCATAAATCCTCATCGCATCTTTCACCTCGCATGTGATTGGTGTATTGATGGCGTCAATACGCTTTGCTTTGTCGAATTCACTTACACAATTAAGCCTGCTGGTCTCTGTCGCCAAAAAAATACCAACCTTTAGAGGTTTTAGGTATTTCTTTAGATATCTTATTATTTACTTTAAAAATTTTAATTTTACGTCTAATTTTAAGTTTGCGTCACAAATATTTATAACTTACTTGAATTCTCTCAAGACCTAAGTTAAGGACGTAAAGTCTAATATAAAAAAAATCATAAATTAAACAATATTTGACTTTATATTTACTTTTATCGTCTACTATTTAATTAATATTGCGTTTCCAGTAATTTCTGAAACACAATTTCATTAAAACAAGTAAGTGAATATCAACTTTCATGTTTATTTAATCGGAAAGATATTAAAATAATATGAGTGGTTCGGAAATATTTCAGCAATTAAAATGCGAATGGGTAAATAACTTCATTGCTATCGAACATACAAGGGATTATTTCTGAACCGACGCTGGAGCCATTACGCAGTAATATTCAATCAACTGCATAACCCACTTCGTTATTACCGGGTAAGTTTAATATAGGTTATATCAAAGTAAATTAATTTTACAATAACAAACTCTGTAGTATCTATACGTATATATATGAAAATGAATGTCTATTTCCCTTGGTCGGCTGCGCTTGAACGGCTGGATGGAACGGATTTTTTTTATTGTGTTTATTATTGTTAGGATAATGTTCATATGAATGAAAAAAAAACCGGCCAAGTGCGAGTCGGACTCGCGCACGAAGGGTTCCGTACTTGGTAAATTGTGGTTTACGATTTATGTCGTTTTAAAATAACTAGGTACTTACTAGATCTCGCTTTTTAAACCAATTTTCGTTGGAAGTTTACATGGTAACATAATATATTTTTTTTAGTTTTATCTTTCTCTTATTTTAGAAGTTACACGGGGGGGTACACACATTTTACCACTTTGGAAGTGTCTCTCGCGCAAACTATTCAGTTTAGAAAAAAAATATATAAGAAACCTCAATATCATTTTTGAAGACCTATTCATAGATATCCCACACGTATGGGTCTGATTATTTTTTTTTTTTTTTTTTCTACTTTGTTATTAAGAACAGAATTCTTAATAATTAATTACGATCTAGCCTAAAAGACTAATAAGCAATTTAACTCTAACTTAATATGTTACGTTATAGATTATGTTAAAACTAAGAATAGTGTCCATTTGCACTTTTACACAAGTCCGTAGCACTTTCTTAGAGTCTGATATAATTTATAAAAACACTATGTTCATGTGTTATATGTATAGCACAGCGTTGTCACTATTATGCATTCACTTTGTACACTACACCAATTCATAAGGTTTAGTTCTTTTTAGCCTACGCACTAAGTCTGTATTGTCTAGCAGCTGGATAGCCTCAACATTCACGTGTCGATGAAGTCTGTGTTCGTGGGCTTCAGCAAATTTTTGGATGATGGTGGTGACGAATTCCATTTTAAGATCACGGTGAAGATCGTCATTTCTTACGTACCAGGGTGCATTTACAGCATCCCTGAGTACTTTATTTTGGAATTGTTGTATTAATTTTACGTTGCTTTGTTTAGTACAGCCCCAAAGTTGGATACCATACGTCCAAATTGGCATTAGTATATGCTTATATATGGTTATTTTATTATGTATTGATAGACAGGATTTCCTTCCGAGTAACCAATACATACTTTTATAACGTATGTCGAGTTCCTGTCTTTTCTTTTTGACATGAGCTTTCCATCGCAACTTGGCGTCGAGAGTTATGCCAAGGTATTTGGCTGTATTAGCATAAGGCACTTGCATGCCATTTATGTAGATTGGGTGATAGTCCAAGTGTTTATTTGTGAAGTCAATGTGAATTGATTTTGACTCATTCAGTTTAATCTTCCATTTTTGTGTCCAGTCATAAACTTTGCTCACAGCTAGTTGAACTCTTTCTACTGCTTCTCTGTGGCTTGATCCGGTAGCCATAATTGCAGTATCATCTGCAAAGGTTGCAATGGTGTTGTTTTCCAGTTCTGGGATGTCACATGTGTATAACAAGTACAAAATTGGGCCTAGCACACTTCCTTGAGGTACCCCAGCTTTTATAGCTTTTAGCTCGGAATATGCGTCTTCTTGCCGTATTCTAAACATTCTATTAGTTATATACGACTCTAGAATATCTGCGAATTCTGGTAGCATGCGTCTGAGCTTGAATATTAGACCCTTATGCCAAACTTTGTCAAAAGCTTGCGCCACATCTAAAAATACGGTGGCGCAGACTTCCTTATTTTCAAGTGTTTTTTCAATGATATGGGTTATTCTATGTACCTGGTCTATTGTTGAATGTTTTTCCCTAAAGCCAAATTGATGATTTGGAATAAGGTCTTTATCTTCTATTACTGGTTTTAACCGTTTCAATAACAGTTTTTCGAATAGCTTTGATAACACGGGCAACAGAGAAATAGGTCTATATGATGATGCTTCATGGGGTGGTTTTCCAGGCTTCGCAATCATAATGACTTCAGCGACCTTCCATGGCTCAGGTACATATTTTAAGATAAATGCAGCATTGATAAGCTTGGTCAGCTTTACTATGGCTTTGCGTGGGAGATGTTTTAGAATTTCCCCTGTAATGAGGTCGTAACCCGGAGACTTTTTCAAGCTAATGTTATTTTGGATTTCTCTCATTACTTCTTTAGGAGTCACAAGCTTAATTCTTTGGTTTTGTGACAATCTTTCACGCTCAAGTATTTCTATCGAGCTTTCGTTGGGTTGAAAAGTTTCTTCTAAGTGTTGAGCAAACCTTATCGCTTTTTGGTCATTGCTTATGGCCCATTTATGGGTCTGATGAAAAAAAAAATAGTTTCAGTTTCAAGTATGGGAACTCGCAAAATTTATTTTTTTGTTTCTATTTTTGTTTGAAAATCTTATTGCGGTTTACAGAATACATCTACTTACCAAGTTTCAACAGCATAGTTCTTATAGTTTCGGAGAAAAGTGGCTGTGACATACGGACGGACAGACAGACAGACATGACGAATCTATAAGGGTTCCGTATTTTGCCATTTGTATACGGAACCCTAATTAGTAGGTAGGGCAAAAACAAAAGGTGTGTAGGTAGTGAAGGTATGTAGGTAGGGTAGCTAGGTAGGTAGGATAGGGTAGGTAAGGTAGGGTAGGTAGGAAGGTTAGGGTAGATAGGTAAGGTAGGCAGTTGACGGTAGTAAAGCCGCGAGCACAGGTAGTTTTAAATAACTACCTCTACACAGTTCAATAAAATTGAGTCTGTATCAATGAACTACCCTCTCTAGTCTAACTAGATTCTGCTTAACACCACTATTTTTCATTGATCTGCTGCCTGTCTGACCTTCTGACCCAGCAATGGTAGTCACTAGGTCCTGGCCAAAACCGACTTCCCTCATTTCTAAGCAAGCATAGTCCTCTCTTTTTTGTGGAGTTGATATTAATGTAATTTAAATAGAACAGCCGAAGCCAAATACAGCCAAACACTTTATACACATAATATGTAAAAAACAGAAAAATCAAATTATAAAAAAAATATAACAAAATGGAACGCAAAGAACGGCAGGCTTATTACGTATGAAACAGCAATTAACAATATTTGCGCAGATATTGTACAATCATCGCGCGAATATCGCTTTACGTCAAAAAATTGGAAGGCTTATTTTTGCGAAATAATTGCTCTTCAATCGCGAATCCGCATTATATATGAGCTATAGCCACACCATAATAATTATACGACAGCACTGTTAACAATAAAAATCTGTTATCTGAAATTTGCATTTATCGCAAGGTGATCGCGATAATTTCGTATTACGTATGGGTTTTGACAGCAGAGCGATAGCGATCGGCGAGCAAATGTGGCTGTCAAATTGCAATTAATTTTAACCTTGTTGTTGGTCGATTGCCAATCGCTCGCTGATGGCTGAGTAGGTACAGAAGTTTTTGAGTTTTTGGTGGCTTTTTTCGTATGTTATTTTGTGGCTACTTTAATTATCCACAAATTAGAAAAATAATAAAAGAATAAATATTGAAATAACAAATTCCTAGTGAATGTTGTAAATGTAAATGACAAATTGGTGTTGTTTTGAGTCTCTTATGTCTACGCAACTGGACTATTTGTTGAATCATTGAAACAGAAGTGATCACGGTAAAGTGGAGGATTTTTTTATATACAGTATAAAAAAATCCTGTGTTGGCTACCTCAGCGAAGCTTATATATTTACTACTAAATACTTACAAACACATGAGAATGTGATAAGTCCGCAGTAAGTATCTTCTATTTTTTTTTTTATATGGCAAACACCGATGTTGACTATTCTGCCAATGTGTAAATTAAATTTGAAAAATCTTTTTTACGTTTCATAGCTCAAATACGAGATAATTTAGTCTATTAAGTGATGTTCTAATGCGTTATCGATTCGATTTCTTAAAACAATCGACAATTCGAAGAAATTTTAATTGATTTTACACATTGACGTATATGTAAATAAAATGCAAATATCAAATTTTCACTGCCATATTTACTTTACACAAATACTTTACATCTGCGAATATTAATTTATCGGAATATTGCAGCTAAATAGTAATCAAATTGACTATTGTAAAAAAACAGCCTCTACGAAGTGTTGCTCTTTCTTAAGTTGGTTAATTCATCAAACGATACATTTTATAAATCATCGGACAGATAAAATAGCTTCTGTTAAAAGTGACTGTCAAAAAAAAAAGACGACTTAAAGGCCTCAGTAGCCAGGTCACTAAATTGATCGCGTAATAATTGTACAATTATTGCTGTTCCATACGTAATAAGCCCGCGGATATGTTCTGCGTAGGACTTTTTACACATGATACACAGTCATATATCCATCTCACAAAATTTCATACAATCCAAAGATTTGCAAATAAATATAATGTAAGGCGGATTATTTTGTAACACGTGAACAATCCTATTTTGAAGTAAAGTATGTTTTTATGATTGTGTGATAAGATATGGTTTAATCTAAGTGTATTTACATAAGTGTGTTTATATTGATTGCCTGAAAAAGATAGATCACGTTCTTCTTGTCTAAAATGGGTACACAGATATTTTTGCTTTTATTGATAATGGTACCGATACAGTAGAGTTTATCGAATGTTTGACCAAATAAAAAGGTTTGTAAGGAGTAGATAAATGCATAGATAAGGTTAGTGTTGATATCTTTTAAATTTGTTTGCCGAAATGTTTAAGAAAATGTATTTTAAACATTAAAGCTTGTGTTCCTTCGTTAACTCCTTTGAAAACTAAACGCATGGCTCAGATCTTCTTAATTTTAAGCTCTATTTCGCTAAACAACTTTTAAAATAACAGTAACAGCTTTGTAAAGGATCCCGTAAACGAGGTGCATCATGACAATGCAACAACGCGTTGTTTTAGGCCCAGTTTTTTTATCAGTAGTTAATTCGACCAATGGTTAAATATGCTAACCTATGGTTTCAAAGTTCGGTAAAATGCCGTATTTTATCAATTGTTAGCCTCAAAAATTGTCAAATAAGTTGGAGAGTTAATTATTTGACCATTTGTTAGACTATCAATTTAAAGCATTGGTTATCGTATATTTCAAATTTAATTTATTGCATTATTTACAATTACAGAAACAATTATGGACCCTGTCGGGCACAGCAGCATTCTAGATACAGTCAGTGTCTAGGAGAGAGAAATAGCGCTCAATATTATCCTTATCTTTTAACATTTTAGATATCTATTCTCCTTCTATCTGTTTTTATTTGGTTTAATGCGATAATGCATATTAAAGCATTGCTTGAGTTAACTATGGATAACAAAACTGGGCCTTAAAAACTAGTGTAAACGTTTGGTCAGGATAATTTTAGCTTTCTGCACTCTTCCATCCAAACTTTAACTACTTATGCCAAATCTCACTCTCCTCCGTGCACGCAATATGCTTAAAATGGGGTACAACGTTTTCTTTAGATTGTTCTAAAATGTGGGTAGGTTATGTGTGGGTATACTAAGGTGTACCTCTGCCCAACACTTCGGAGAATACAGGCGTGATGTTATGTTAATGTTTATTTATTTATTATATACTTTATTGTACACCACTTAAATAATTACAGGACAAAACATTTATAAAGATAAGTGTACAATGTACTAAAATAGATCAAAAATTACAGCAAATTTTATGAAAAACCGCTGTCGCAATGTCGCGTCGTGTTTTTCAGGAGACTTGAAAATTCGCATCTGACAAAACATATCTTACTTAGCATAACAATTGACTAATAACGCCTGCATATCTCCAGGGCCGGATCTAGGGAGGGGGCAAGCAGGGCAAATGCCCAGAGCGCCATAAATGAGGGGCAGCCAAACAGAACTAACAGCCCTTTTAATTTCATCAGAAAACCTAACTTATTCGTGGTGTGGTACTAAAATTTTCAAGCTCTGGTTCTTTTTGTAAACCCACCGTTAAATAACTTAACATTCATAATGTTGAGAAAATTCTTAGGTGACATTTTCGAGCCCTCTTCGTTTTCACTTACATGGTGGATATCCCACCCATACGCACAAAGCGTTTTACAAATACTTTCATTGTGCGTACAGCTAAGGAGTGGAATTCCCTGCCGGAGTCTTTGTTTCCTGATAGCTACAACCTGGGAGTCTTTAAGTCAAGAGTGGATAGGTTACTTCTAGACAAACGTGCTTCACCGTCGACCACATCATCATTTAACATCAGGCGAGATAGTGGTCAAACGTGAACTTAACACAAATATCAATCTGCCTAGCCTTTTCCCAACTACATTTGGGTCGGCTTCCAGTCTTGCCGGATTCAGCTGAGTACCAGTGTTTTACATGGAGCGACTGCCTATCTGACCTCGATAACCCGGTAACTGGGTAACACGGTACCCCTTGGTAAGACTGGTGTCAGATCTCAGGCTTCTGGCTACCCGTAACGACTGTCAAAGATCTTCAAATGACAGCCGGAACCAACGGCTTAACGTACTTTCCGAGGCACGGAGAAAACCCGCAGGCTTATTACGTATGAAACAGCAATTAACAATGTTTGCGCAGAGATTGTACAATCATCGCGCGAATATCGCTTTACGTCAAAAAATTGGAAGGCTTATTTTTGCGAAATAATTGCTCTTCAATCGCGAATCCGCATTGTAAATGAGCTATAGCCACACCATAATAATTTTACGACAGCACTGCTAACAATAAAAATCTGTTAACTGAAATGTGCATTTATCGCAAGGTGATCGCGATAATTTCGTATTACGTATGGTTTTTGACAGCAGAGCGACAGCGATCGGCGAGCAAATGTGGCTGTCAAATTGCGATTACTTTTTCCCTTGTTTTTGGTCGATTGCCAATCGCTCGCTGATGGCTGAGTAGGTACAGAAGTTTTTGAGTTTTTGGCGGCTTTTTTCGTTTGTTATTTTGTGGCTACTTTAAGTATCCGCAAATTATAATAATAATATAAGAATAAATATTGAAATAACAAATTCCTAGTGAATATTGTAAATGTAAATGACAAATTGGTGTTGTTTTGAGTCTCTAATGTCTACGCAACTGGACTATTTGTTGAATCATTGAAACAGAAGTGATCACAGTAAAGTGGAGATTTTTATATACAGTATAAAAAACTCCTGTGTTGGCTACCTGAGCGAAGCTTATATGTTTACTACTAAATACTTACAAACACATGAGAATGTGATAAGTCCGCAATAAGTATCTTCTATTATATATTTTTTTATATGGCAAACACCGATGTCGACTATTCTGCCAATATCTAAATTAAATTTGAAAAGTCTTTTTTACGTTTCATAGCTCAAATACGAGATAATGTAGTCTACTAAGTGATGTTCTTATGCGTTATCGATTCAATTTTTAAAACAATCGACAATTCGAAGAAATTTTAATTGATTTTACACATTGACATACATGTAAATAAAATGCAAATATCAAATTTTCACTGCCATATTTACTTTACACAAATACTTTACATCTGCGAATATTAATTTATCGGAATATTGGAGCTAAATAGTAATCAAATTGACTATTGTAAAAAAACAGCCTCCACGAAGTGTAGCTCTTTCATAAGCTGGTTAATTCATCAAACTATACATCTGCGATACATTTTATAAATCATCGCACAGATAAAATAGCTCCTGTTAAAAGTGACTGTAAAAAAAAAAGACTTGACTTAAAGGCCTCAGTAGCCAGGTCACTAAATTGATCGCGCAATAATTGTACAATTATTGCTACTTGCTGTTCCTTACGTAATAAGCCCGCCGGTATGTTGAAATGGTCACCCATCCAAGGACCGACCTCGTCAAGCGTTGCGTTGCGTTGCGACATAATACAAAACTAAATAAACATTACCCTCCTTCGGCAGTCGGGTAAAAAGGGAAAAATAAAAAATAAAATTGCAAAAAAATACTACCGACTTCCAAATGAAAAACTACAAAGTGAAAAACTACAAAGTGAAAAACAACTTAACTTTTGGAAGTCGGTGTCTTTTGTAGGTACCATTTTTTTGCGATATGGACACCGACTTCCAAAAGTTAAGTTATTTTTCACTTTGTAGTTTTTCATTTGGAAGTCGGTAGTACTTTTTTGCAATTTTTATTTTATTTTTCCCTTTTTAGTTTTACCTACCTAATAGCAAGTTGTTTATTAAGGTCCCTATAACTCCAGAATAGATTAACCGAATAACATGAAACTTGAACATAACCGGTGAAATCAGAGATCTGCGTACCCCTTTAGAGCGTACTGGCGTAATGTTATGTTATGAAATGGTATAAACAACAAACAGACATGCGATTGCAGCAATCCCGAGAGATTTGCCGTTATTTATTGAAGAGTTCTGTTGTGTATCTCCGAAGTTCTTCATCAGATCTTCACCAAATTAAAATGGAACCGATTTCGAAATAAAAAAAGTATATAATAATACTCTTTCAAACAAAAAAAGAATTTTCAAAGTCGGTCCACAATTGACGGAGATATCGGTGAACATACACGAAAAAAAAAACAAACAAAGTCGAACATAGAACCTCCTCCTTTTTGGTAAGTCGGTTAAAAAATAGATTATCTATCCAAAAACACCTCCTTGTAAGGCGTCATTTTAAAGGGCATCAAGGGTGGCAAATATTGTCTATGCCCGGAGAGACGAAATTGCTAGATCGGGCCCTGCATACCCCATAAGTCAAGTCAATCATAGACCGTAGTTAAGTAACGACAAATTAAAACGTGACAAGCTTTCATTAGGTCGTCACCTATTGAGTCACCAGACTGTTAGTGCGACGGTACTTGATACATTAATAATTGGTTCCCAGTGTGGTGCCACTGAACCGTGGAGCTTCTTACAGCTGTTTCAATGTGGACATATATAAGTCAGTGAGTAAAGAGAAGGTTTCTCAGAAAATCCTGAAGGTTTTGGTTTTATACTGCCTCGATATCAAGTGTTTTTCAATTTTTTTCTAAAAAAAGGCACAATGAGAATTATAAATATGATTTAAGTAGGTGCCAGACAAAGGTAACAATTTTAAAAAAAATAAAGAAACACGAGAAATATATTTTTGGCTTGTTCAGTTATATCTCAAGGTCAAAAATAAAAACCTTTTGACAGTATTAGGTTCAGCTGCTAAACAAATATTTTTTACTAACCATACACCAGATGCGTCTAAACAATCCGTATCCCTCTAAACGAATCCTAACTCACACACATTCTATAAATATTTAATCAACAATTTGTCAAGAACGCCAACCAGACAAGCAAGAAAATATCGTCAAACACGAATTACTACGAACGGTACCGACCACATGAGTCCACACTCTATCAGGACAAAAAACGTATTATTTATAATGATGGTCGAGGGGTGCATAGAAAATGCAAACACTTATTATTGTATCGCTTGATAGATGGTGATTACAGTAAACTGCATATATAAATATTACTGGGCAATCTCCAACTAGAGAATATTCAATTTTAATATTGGGTTTTTTGTGCTTCTCTGGTTTCTCTAGGTCTCTTTTATTTATACATTTTATCAATCTTAAATCAATCGAAATCGCTTCCACATATTGTGTCCAAATTTTTTTTAAACCATATTTTCAAAATTGTTATTATAGTTGTTAATATATGTAATACTACAGTTCGTATTACAAATAGCAAATTTATAACTCCTTCGTGGGTTTTTCAGAGGTTTAAGTTAAGCAGTAAAATATAAGGGGGACTTCGAAAACCCAAAAAAAAAATGATCACGATATGAATTCTTATAAATATAGAGCTGTACAAAAAGCATTAGTATACCCATTAAAGAGCAATGTCAAGTTTTTAATGCGCACTTTTAATCCCCTAAATTAATGTTGGCAATTAGTGTCAGTAATACTGTGTAACAATAATAAATTTCATTGCAATTACGACGCTGTTATGTGCATTGCACGATTTTTTAACCCTCACAAAACGTAATATATTCTTAAGCTTAGGGGAAAGCAGAAAGGGGAGCTAAAATGTGCTTACAACGCAGTATGAGAACGCAATGGTAATGTATCGTTCTGTCACTAAATGTATTCCACTTCGACAGTAAAATTCATTTTTTATGTATACAACATTGAATCGATCAATATTTGGTTTCGACGGAGGGAGCGATCGCACCTGCAGCGTTCACGAAAATATTTGTAAGCGAAACAATATTTTGTTCGCGAGGACACAAAAGTGTCTCGGAAATTGTCATAGAGCGAAAGTTAGGCTATAGTGTAGATAGACCGTCGTTTGGGAAACAGAGGCGAGTCGAAACCCGAGCAATGCGATGGTGGGCTATGTTACAAATTATAGCGGACGGTCGGTCAACGGGCTCTTTACGATCCGCTTCCCAGCGCTGATGATGATTTAGATGCAAGGAATATCGGGCGGAAGCGCGATAAACCGCGGGGACCGTCGCCATGGCAACCGAGGGTGTCACACCCGACGCCGACGCCGCCCTTGTCACTAGTTCACGGACACTTATCGTTATAGTAATAAATTGGTCTGGAATTCGTGCAATAACATCTGAGCGAGACGCAATAAAAATTTTGATTTGAATTCGGTTATGATTGTTACTGTATTTGTGGGCGATAAATCGAATGGAGTCACATCGAATTTGCATTGCAATGTGAAAAATATATGTTCAACGCATTGCTAGCAAATTCGGGCGAATTTATAAAGATAAAATATTTTAAACTATTGTAATTTGTCTTCTAATATACCTTCATCACTCTTAATTCCCTTAACAAAGCAGTCGTGACATTACGTCACATATCACCAAGCAACAAAGCTTCTAAAATCCGCCATATAAAATGTAAACACGGCACAAAGTCCCCGATTTATTACCCGGCGACTGATGATGATATATCGACGTCGGCTGCTGTGTTGATCGTCACTTACCCTACCCTTATCACGCAGCACGAAATTTCGGATTCATTGCCCTCGGCCCCGCCGCCGGCGTCGGTCCGTGGCTTTTATTAAAAAGAAAATATTTCATATTTTTGTCTAATGTGCCGTCAAATAATAATGGTCTTTCATTTTTTACAGGTACTAATTGGATATGAGACGATGAGCCATGGAATCACGCAGCGCGCCGCCGAGCCCCGACGAGCCCGGGGAGGCGGTGTACGACAGTCGTTGTGGACGCTATCCGCACCCACCCACGCTCCAGCGCACCTTCGCCAGCTGCCGCGAGGGCACGCGGCCGCGCCCGCACCACCGCCATGCTACGTCCGAACCTGCACGACCAGAAGACCACGCGCAGCAGTCCTTCGTCACAGCAGAGGTTCACGACTACCCCTCCTCAGAGTCCGGCATCGCAGCCGACTGCCCTCATGCTCATACTAGCAACGCTGATGACAGCCCTTCTTACGATCGCTCAGATTTCGAAGGTAACTCCAGCTACAGTCTAAGGCACACTCCCGAGTATCACCACACACTGGACTGTAAACATAGGCCTATGGATTACAATCGTAGCCACACACCTGATTACAATCATGGTCACGGATCAGATTGCGACCGAGCGCATGCACGCTCACAAACATCTCGTCGGCAGCACAGGAAGCACAGACGAGAGGAAGACGACGGCGCGCAGTCTCTTGATGAACGCTGTGCAAGAGATCTGGATGAAATCCTGCCAGCAAGACTAGCCGCTGTCAACTTATCAAGGGAACCGCCCCCTCAGACCTGGAATAGGAGCAATATCGCAGCCACTATGGAAAGATTTGAACCGGTAGACTACTCCTATGCTTACTACGACCACCACTTATCAATGCCTTCATCATCAAGGAAGGTAAACCGTCAGCGAGGAAGGGGAGGTATACCGCGAGACCGAACATCGCGACATAACTACGTGACGAGGTACGGCACTGAAGAAAACATTTATGAAGAGATCACCGATGGATCTAGGACGTGTCCCAAACACCGATACGCTCCACGACAGTCACTAGTGTCGTTAGACAGAAGTGTTGTTGAGGAGGAAGTTCGTCGAGTAGAATCGAGGCACAAACGAATTTTGGGCGAGTTAAATCTTAGTGTAGAAGCTATGCTCATGCCGGAATGCGAGTCGCCCGATTCGGAACGCGCTGAAGACAGAGACAATATCGAGGAATTGTTGCGAGTTGGTCCGACAGACGAGTTACTTTCGCCAGCAAGTTGTAATCCACCAGACTTAGACAGCGGGTTTAGTGGCAGCAGTAGCGGGGCAAGTTATGTGGGAAGTTTGCGTCGTAAACCTACGGGATCAGTGCCGCACTTGCCCGCCGTGGCGTACGGCACGCGTGGCGCCGGCGTGCGCATCCTCGGGGCTGACGAGTGTGGTCTGCGATGTCCCAAGGATATACCCTCACCACGCAGCTCCAGCTGTGGAGACGCCAAAGCTAGTGGGTTTTGGAATAAAAAAGCCTGGAAGAAAATATCTGGTTTCTCTAGTTCCAACAGCATCAACAAAGCCGGATTAACTGGTAAGATTAATATAATTTACTACGGTCACCTTTTTTCTTCTTCACCACCTAGTTATGCATGTAAACGTTTAAGTAATGTAGCTGTTTTATCTTAGACTGTTAGCATTGTTTTAGTTGTTAATGAGTTCATAACTTCTGTATTTAGCTCAAACTAAACTTAAAACATAAAGCACATACTCCAAACATTCGTCGTCGCCACTTAGGAAGTTCCACGATACACAGTAAAAACATAAATCCAGTACAGAAATGCATAAAGCATAAACTTTCATTCTCCCATAAAACGTGAATGAATCTTAGCGGTATCAAGTCATGAAAACCCTGAGAGCATCATTTCTTTTTTATTTTGGCCCGCTTTCGTTCGCCCATAGGCGTTTTTCAGATGGACGCGCGCGCGTGGCTCTGTGTTTGTTGTTTTCATTTTGGTTTAGTTGTTTGTTTTGTTAACGGTGCGGCGTTTTGCATTGCAGGTCTGCTCGTTAGGTACACTTTCCGGCGTAAGTCCGGCTCGCAGGGCTCTCAGGGCTCTCAGGGCAAGCGGCGAGCCGAGCCAGTCCAATGCGATGCGTGCCTCTCACAACGATGTTAGCCGCTCTATGGTAAGGCTCTCCGCCAACACTTGTCATTTTGCTGGCAGAAAGTACACTGGCTTCCTCTCTAATTAACTGGGAATAACATCTCATATAATATAGAACTTTCTACCAGTAATTTAAACGATTTAAAATATAAATAGCTCCTGGAATTGGCAAAAGCGCGTCCATTTCAAAATTTATCTCGCATAGAGAAATTCATGCATCTGATTTTATTTTATTTTTTGTTTTCATCTCACATCTATACACAGCACAATCGAACACTTAACAATGTAATTTTAAACAAACAAAACTACTTAAAATGATAAAGGCAGAACAGATCGAATCGGCCGGGTCGAAACGATTAACGAAGTCGATACAAAGTTCCCTCATTAAGGTATCGCAGATATTACTTCTGCTAACTTCGGCTTAAGATAAGTATTGTTCCGCAAGAGCCGAGACAATAGCGTGCGCTACCACTTAATTAAACCTCGTCGATACGATATAAACTATGAACAAGCGGAAAGTTTCCGTTTAATCCGCCAAGACAAACGTTCATTATAAAGAAGACCATAGATACAATTTAAAATCGTTCACATTGAAATGTCTTGGTTGCAGATGACGCGTGTAGGCCAAGCAGAGCTAAATCCAGAACAGCCACTATTCCATACAGGTTAATAACTACTTATTACTTACTGTTCGTTCGTTGACCTAACTTAAACATACATAGCAACTAGTTTACAACTTTTATAAACAAACGCTAACTAAAATGTGCAGTGAACAATGCTCGTGTAATTTCAATAGTTTTCTGTTGTTACAGCTACTCCAACGGAAAACTGGTGGTGCCGCTGGATTCCCTAGCACAGAGCTGAGGGGCAGGTCCCCCGCGGCATTCCCGCCTCCAACTCCTCAGAGGGACTCCTCAACACCGCAGGACAACGCTGAACAGCAAGCTAGTGACGTAATACGAATGGGGAACTCTTCGTAAATCTTTCGTGTTACATTCAAGAAAACATTCCATTTGAGCCCAACAATGGGCACGATTAAGTTGTCGACACCTCAGCGAGTCTCAAAGACAAACTGTTCGTAGGTGTATCCAGTGTATTTATAGTGAACAGACGTTGAATATAACTGTAGGACAAACGAGGAGAGTATACGTTGAAGTGATAGAAACGCCTAAATTAATTATTTGTATTGTTATAACGATCGTTTCATAGAAACGTAATGACTACGTTGTTGTTACTTATCAATTTTTAGTAGTTAATAGGTACATGAAAAGGCTGACAAAGTTGAATCCGATTTTGTACATGATATGAAGCTGCCATGTTAGCTAATACTTCAGTTTTGTCTACCAGTTTGGCGTTTATCTGCGACTTTTCTATATCAGAAATATTAGATAAATGTAATTCGATATAAGAACATTTATTATTCTAAAAGCTACAGATTTTGCCCAAAACATGGTGCTTTATATAACATTACCGTAACATCTGTTACTACTTTCTTTACTGATCTTGTAAATAAAGAATTTCATGACCCGAGCTACGAGAATTTAAGGTCCAATCTATTTATTTCCAACATGAAAACATGTGTAAAATTTTTGTTTCATAAAAGTTTTAAACGTTTATCTCATTCGGTAAAAATATTGTTAATAATTGTTAGCTGATAGTTGTATATTTTGTAAATACATGCGAAAAACATGGTGCACTATTTCGTTTATAATTTATGTAAATAGATATAAATGTACGTAAACAGTCACAGTCGTAACGCTTTAATTATTTTACATGCATTTCTCGTAAACAGTTGAGTGTTCTCATCATAAGAGTTTGAAATAAAGATGTCATAAGTAAATATCGTATTTTGTTTTTGTGGGATTTTATAACTGGGTATCTCATTCCTGGATGTCTAATGCTGTGTTGAATTGGAACACAAGTAGTATTTTGGTACCTAATAAGTCGCCGATCCACAACATGGCCTGAGGCGTCGTTTGTATCCGCGTAGTCGCTTAGCTCAGCCAGTTTCAGAATGAGCACCGGCTTTACGTGTACAGTTTTGACATTTATGGGAATTACTATGTGTGCTGATTTACAAACATTAATAAAACTGAACGGCTTTCACTCTACGCCATATGTTGCAAGTAATTGTTCATCATTTTGTATTATGCCCACCGATTTACAGATGTTACGTCTTGTTTAAAAACATCCTTCCTGTAATTTGCTTATGGAAAGTTAATTTTCTGACTCAGTTCACAATATGCTCGTTCTTATACCGACTATAGAATAGAATAGAATATACTTTATTGTACACCATAAAATTATAGACATTTACAAAAAAAACTTATATAAATGGGTACAAAGGCGGTCTTATCGCTGACAGCGATATCTACCAGACAACTTTAATTAATTAATTAATAACTTTAATTTTTTCTACATATTATATAGCTTACCCAGGCGTAGAGTGAAAAGCTTTTATCGTGATTAAGATTATATAATTTATCATCAACGTCACAAGAGCCAATGTAAATACGTAGAAATAATGTAAATTTTCATTTTATCAGTCAGTGAAGGAGTCTTACTTGTAACTATTATTATTCTAAGCTCGACTGATACGACGTAAAATAATCTCAATGTTACATGAAATAATATTTCTTTAATTGTCTGTAATTTAGTGATCGTGTTCAAGTCAAAAGAGATTTTTATTAAATAAATTACAAAAAGTGTTTTTTCTTTTATTTTTAAAACAGGAACCTGTAGAACGGAAGAGATACGAGACGTGGTACACGTATATTAGCAAAATATACATAACATGAATAATACAGAGAGTGCACAAACGCGACCTAATTTACTAGTGTGCTCAGTACCCAGCTGTGAGACTGCCTCATTTTATTATATATTATGGGAATACTCATTCACGGGGCTTTCATCTTGCGAACCAGAGAACAAACCCTAAATTCACCACAATACGCCTTCAATGAGTATAAAATTTCGCCCCGCACAGTGGGGAACCTCCATCCTTTGTGCCTCTCGACGGGTTAATTGTTTAATTGCCAATAAAAATAAAAAACAGAGCACATATACTCTTTGTTCGAGTACATGCAATAAACAGCTGCTTGTAAAATGATTGTTTATTAAATCGCGAACGATGAAAGGTATAGGTAGTTGTAGGTACCATTTATGAATTTGCATACAGATCAATTTCGGGGTAAATTTAAAGGCAAGGAATTCGGTGTCACCGAGGTTCACAGGATCATAAATCAAGCACCAGACGCTCTTTGAACTAGAAATAGTTTTGCTGAATATTCCAATAGAAATTACCGAGTCAAGTCACAGACGTTTAGAAGTTGAGCGTCTCTATCGCATTAAGAAACCATTGACTACAGAGATCGTCCATGCAAAAATAGGGATGTTGCCAGAAAAATAATAATTATATTTAGTGCTTTATCAAATAAATAAAAATTTATTGAATTGAAGGTATTTTCAAGGCAGACGTGAATGGAAACGCCGGGAGAGGACGCCCTAGAAAGACATACATAGACCTTATAGGTGATGTTCTTCAGAAAGGTCAAGTGCGCAGTACCCATAACCGGCGTGTGTATGACTAGATGTATGAATGTGTGTGAAACAAAATAAGTATGTAAGGATCGTAGCAGGTGGCGTTCTGTAGTTTCTGCCTACCCCCATGGGAAAAAGGCGTGAGTTTATGTATGTATGTATGCATAAAAATTGACAGTAAAGCGCTTCGAAGTTCAGGAGTGGGCGCTTGTATCATCACTTTGTTAATAAAAGTCGTCAACGCACTGTATCGTCGTCATTTTTTGTTTACGTGTAAATGAAAAAAATACGTGTCCAATATTTTTAGTAAATCTAACTGACAAACTAAATAGTAGTGTCATCATCCCTATTGCAAAATTATTCGCAAATACCAAAGAGACTCTTACGTCCTTGCTTAATTAAGTTGCCAGCAATACAAAAGAAGATAAATTAATTTAAACTTATTGCTGGACCACAGTGAATAATGATTAAACTACCGAGACCACTTACCTTAGACTTAAGACCACTTTGAGAAGAGTAATAGAAAATTACTTAACTTACAAAATATCGAACAGGTCGAATTCAAGTCTGAGGGCTCATCGATTGTTTCCTAATTGAACTTGAGCATCGTTGTTTGTTACTCATCTCATTTGACTTTATAATATAAACACAAAGGTTGAGCATGAATCAAAAATATTCAATTTGATCAGGTAAATTATACGGAGATATATAAAAATAGCTTAAAAAATACCTCGCTTCATTTGGATTTATTTGACGTGTGTATCACAAACTCACAAAGGGAATTCCTACAATCGGGTCCGTCCTTTATTAATCTGTTGTTAGTCCCATCCGAGCGGTTTCTGTGTCGTCCAATTAATATCAATATAGCGTGCAGGGATTTGAGCATACCATACAGATGGCGGGCATTACATGTCTCGAATTGTTTGTTTGAACGAATGTTCGGCACGATAAATTAGTGTCAGGCATACAGTGAAGCTCGCGATGAATTCTCGTGTCGTATCGGATGAATGCCGTATGTATAGTATTGACATTGATATTGGCAGTGCCTTGATGGATGTACGGGAATCTGTTTGCTCTGCTGTATCGTTTGTTAGCACTAATAATTGTCTGTCAAGGATACGAGCGGCACACTTATCTTGTTTGTTTAATTGAAATGCCATTGTGTGGCTTTTATTAAGGATTTGCGGGATGTGTTTATAGTTTCTGCAAATAGATTTGCGTAGTGATTAGTAATACAACAAGTATGTGTGTAGGGTTTAATGTTAATCCATCTAACCATATTGCTTTTTAGTACAAACTAATGTTTCATCTGTCTAATATTTCTTGAATAAGTTAAGAAAAATGCCTGCTTCAATAGTGTTAAGTTATAACATATCTAGTAACTTAACTCATCAACTATTCATAAACCTGTAAATACGAGGAATACCAAAGCCACAGCTATACAAAATTAACATCCTCCAATTCACCAAAACCAGCGCGAACACTAATTACCACTCAGTACATAAAAAAATAATTTTCAGTTAATTAAGGCTCCGTATTAACGGGCAGCATAAACAAGTCCTCATTACCCACTAATCTCCTAAACAAGAAGGAACAGCAGTGCTAAATAACCTTAAATATAATGGAGCATTACCATTAAACTGCTCCGCTTCG
Source organism: Orthosia gothica (assembly GCA_949775005.1). Classification (NCBI taxonomy): domain Eukaryota; kingdom Metazoa; phylum Arthropoda; class Insecta; order Lepidoptera; family Noctuidae; genus Orthosia; species Orthosia gothica. The sequence continues at coordinate 27,472,043 of OX459034.1, read as the reverse complement.
GCCCAAAAACCGCAACACGAAATTAATATAACAAAGTAGAGATAACTATGTATAATGAACGGGCTTGTAACAATAAACGCCTCTGGGCGTTGTTTTTGTTCGGGAATCCTCGGAGATAGGCACTATCTGCGCGGGGTAAGTTGGCCTTAAGTAAACATTATCTGACTTGCGATAGTCCGACCTCTCCCGACCTCGCCCGATCTCTCCCGACCTCACCCTCGCCGCTGGCCAAATTAGTTTTTAACACTAACATCAAAGTAGGCAATAACAGTGTTCGCAAGTTGATGCGAGTTCCCAATTTGTTCTCTGATTGTTAGTTCGGGATGTGCGTACAATTTGTTAGCTTTTTTAGCCTTGTTAAGAGAGGTAATAGAGGATGAATTACATTCTAGTTTGTCTTTTCGCCTTTTACTAACAATTTCTGATATTCCACGAATGCAGACAAAAACTTAGTAAGACGAAGTTGCATAATGTGTCTCAAGAGACGGTTTGCAAGAACTGAAAAGTTTTAATTATATTAGTACTCCTTGCATCACTTTCCCGCCACCTGTGCTGAACAATAATATTTAGATGCTTCTAAGAAACCAGCTGAGCTAGGCGACTAGCTTAGTCTAGAAAATATAAAGGAAACCTTAGTGAATCTTGTTACTTGATAGCTCATACAACATTGTGGGCGAAACTGAGATAAAGTTAACAATGATGAAGGAAATAAAGTTATTCTCGTAACAGGTGGCCTTTCAAACTGTAATTAGTTAACTTCTTTCACTGAATCTAAAGGTTTATTATTTTATCATTTCCAAGTTTGGATACTTCTTCAGATTTCCAGGAGTTGCTACACATTTATCAGACTTGCGAACTACAATCAGCTTCAAATTCTTTGGGTTATGAGATAGCCGTTGGAATTCTGCACTTTAAATATAGTTTCATCGAATAGAATACTTCAAAATCCAGAACAAAACTGTGCAATCATCATCATTTCAGACGAAAGACGTCCACTGCTGGACATAGGCCTCCCCTAGGCGTCGCTACACTGACCGATCTCGTGCATCTCGCATTCAGCGCATTCTTGCAACCTTAACCAGGTCATCGGTCCACCTAGAGATCTTGGGACGCCTTCCAACGCATCGTCTTTCGGTTTGCGGTCGTCATTCCAGAACTTTTCTGCACCATCAGCCATCCGTTCTGCGAGCAATATGCCCTGCCCACTGCCACTTAAGTTTCGCAATTATTCGGGCTATAACTTTGGTTCTCCTGCGGATATTCTCATTTCTGATGCGATCACGCAAGGAAACGCCGAGCAAAGCCCTTGCCCTTTGGGTGACTAAGCTTTCTGATAAGGCCCACTGTGAGCGACCAGGTCTGGGTCCCGTAGGTAATTACTGGCAACACGCACTGGTCATAGACTTGACTTGAGACACAATTGTGCAATACAGCAGTGCAAAAAAGCAGCAGCAGTCAATAGTCTTCCGGCACAGTGAGTGGCAGAAGATATACGATGTCGCCGAGTCCGGTCCAGGAAGCAGTGGCAGTGCATACCGCGAAGGCTGTTTTTAGGCAAAACAAGAATAAAGTATATGGCTATATTATAAAAGTATTTAAATAATAATTAAAGGCTAATAAAAACTGCCCATCACTACACGACGTCACATCGACCCCAAAATCTTACTAATATTATAAATGTGAAAGTTTGGATGTGTGTGTGGATGATAAATGATAATGATAAATGATTTTATTTCTGTAAGTTGGTTTGTACAAACACTTTTACATGTCGATCATATTTTTTAAAACTAGATGAGGTCGGCGTTTCCTATCTGACTACTCTGAGAAGAAAGGCCGAAACAAACTCAGAGGTCACAGTCTCTTTTAAAGTCTTGACAAAAACTTGGTTATATCATGTGAAGACCATATAGACATATGTCTGAAATGGTCTTTTGAGGAAAGAACCAGCCAGATTGAGTGGACCTGTCCAGTCAGTGCACGCATTTGTCAATAACCGAGCAGCTCAACTCAGATTTTACGGAGCTCAACGATTCGACGAACAATACCAAAGAAAGGACATTCGGGTAGGCTGCATAAACTACTCAAACTGCCAGACCATGAGTAAAAACTAACTAAGTTATAATAAAAAACAAAAATCCACATAGTCTTCACATTCACAATAATAAAATAAAAAAATATAATACTTTAAAAAGTAAATATTCTTGTCATTGCAAGAAAACAAAAAACTATATCAAAATTAAAAACAAAATTCACGGTGCAAAATATAAAAAAATCAAAATTAATTGTAGCAGCTCAATCCCAAGCCTTTTTGTCCTCAAGGTAATCTTTAATAGTATAAAACGCTTTCTGACACAACTTACGTTTAACGAATGATTTGAATTTATTAAGACTTAGATCTTGTACGTGGCTTGGAAGCTTATTATAAAAGCGTACACATTGACATCTAAACGAGCCACCTATCTTCTTGAGCCTTGTTGTAGGTACTACAAATTTGTGTTTGTTCCTAGTATTTATGTTATGGATATCACTGTATTTTTTAAACAATTTTATATTTTTATGAGCATATAAAAGATTTTCATAAATATACTGAGAGGGCACAGTCATTACATTAATCTCCTTAAATTTCTCTCTGAGAGAGTGCCTCGGACTTAATTTATATATTGATCGAACAGCTCTTTTCTGCAAAACAAAGATATTCTGGATGTCGGCGGCATTTCCCCACAACAGAATACCGTACGACATTACACTATGAAAATAGCTAAAGTATACTAAACGGGCTGTCTCTATGTCAGTTAAATTACGAATTTTTCTAACAGCATATGCTGCGGAGCTTAGCTTCTTTGACAATTTATCTATATGTGGGCCCCACTGAAGCTTAGCATCCAAAGTTAAGCCTAAAAATACTGTATATTTGTTACTCAATCACGCTAGAACGGCTGAACGAATCTGGATGAAATTTGGCACAGATTTATTTTATTAATTTATTTGTTTGTATACCCTCGCACTGGAACGCCTTGCAGCAATTACTTAAATGGATCACAAACTTACAAATACTAACTATAAAGTCCAGGTTTCCTCACGATGTTTTCCTTTACCGTGGTCAGCGATGTCCAAGATAAACTTAGAAAGTACATATGAATAGAAAAAATCACATTGGTACTTTCCCCACTGAACCCCATTTGAGGGCGAGGTCTTATCCACTGGGCCTCCAAGACATGAGATGGATTATATTCTGGAATAGCACATAGGCTTTTTATCCCGGTATATATTCCCTTGGGATGATAAAACACTTTTCACGCGGCAGAAGCTAGCTTCAAATAAATATTTTGCTCCTCAAATCTATGAAATACTCAAAAAAACTGCAAGCAAATTCAAATACGCCGTCAGCAACTCCGCACTAGATTTGTACGTGAGGTTACTTACACATTCCCCACAAATACCGTGCATCTCTAAATTTTTGCTGACAGGACACAAAGTAGTTCTGCAGATACACTTGTGCTGGGCTGAATTACTGCCGCTACGTGGCTGCAGGGATGCAAACATTCAAGTACTAGAGGGGATCTAACTCGTACGGTTCAGTACTCTAGTGGATTTTGATTAAGTGATGTTTGTGTTAGTACATATATTTAGATACAATGTAAATTACATTTAATGCAACTTGTATATTTTGAACGTGAACTCAACAAAGAATAAAATACCAGTTTATAACTGTATTTTTTTATTTATTACTATATTTACCGGTAGGTACATAGTGTGCATACTCTCCCGTCTTTTATCATGAGGATAATACCCCTATAACAACTAGCAACAATATTACTTACATAACAAGTAAAATTTAAGTTAGACAAGTTTTTATTTTCACATCATCGCTTACCATCAGATGAGATAGTGGTCAAACGCGAGCCTATAGGTTATAAAAAAAAAAACGCCCGAACCGATTTATATATATGTCGCATCAAGGCTGGCCGATAGATGTAAACCATCGGAAAGTCAGGATGTATTCCCTTTGGTTAAGACATCGTGTGTGGGCAGGTCGGTGGGTACACCGTGCAAATGAAATCACATAAATTATTCGCTAAACTGGGTTTATTCAAATATTCACAGTTACAATCTTGCTTACTAATATTACGGATTATCGACACTGATTCTACGACGTGTTAGCTCTACAGCGGTCAGTACTCAACTGCCATATTCTACTCTCCCCACCACGCAAGTGGTTAGAGGAAGCGCGCCAATGCGTAGTTGTTTTGCTTTGCCGCCAGATGGCGTGCTTGCGATTTGTTTTAACGTCCGCACTATTGACTAAACCCGACACGGCCATCCTGCGAGACGGACGTCCTCGTCTGTTCCTCATTGTCAGGGTTAACAGTGTATCGAATCATGTGGAAATTCTCATGAATGTCCTCAGCTCTTGGGGAAAGCTGAGGGGTCTGTCAGACTCCTACTGATTAAAACCACATGGTTTTCTCTAGGCCGTAATTTATCTTGAGAGGCGAGCGTGGAACACAACACGTCGCCTTCTCGGGCCTCTCTCAGGTGACAGATCCCCAAATCTATCACCCGCAGGCATCATCTTCTTGTCCTTGCTCACTGCCATCTCATGTGGTGTTGCACCACACGTCCTCTTAGTCTACTCCGACCCACCAGTCTCCCATCATACAAGGGATGTTTTTCTGAAACACAAAATTTACAAACAGTATTCACTCGTCCAATCCTGACTCAAACTCTAGAGTGAGGAAACATTTTGAAACAATCAAACATGATCATTTAAATCTCTCTGTTCACTATTGCAAGGAACAAGTAATTCTATTTTCAATTTAAAGAAAATAGCAACTTAGTCATCGATCCGGTACCTGATAGCACCTAATCTTCGTGATTACAAAGTCCAAGTACCACTGATAGTCATTAATGTCACATTCAATGAAACAAAAGAAACAAGACACCAGGTATCTTATTCACGATCTTTAGCCATCACATAGCTCTCTTAGCTATCACATAGTTCTCTTAGCTATCTCATAGCTCTTTTAGCTATCTCATAGCTCTCTTAGCAATCACAATTGCTCTACTCGCACATCGCCACGATGTCCAATCAACTCAACTCTCTGAACTCAGAACCAGTTCCATAAAGACATTTAGCCTGTCGTATGTTACGTCAATTCGTCATCTACCATCTCAATTGGTACTTGAGCTTTGTGTATCTTACTAACACAATCTACGCATAGTAATCAAAATTAGAAAACCAAAATTATTTCAATTTTCGTAATAAAGGATTGACGATTCGAACGTCATCAACATTAACAAGGTGACCTCACCTCTGGCGTGACTATGCGAGTTTACTTTATTTTAACCTCATAACTCAACAGGAATCCTCTGTAAGGTTCCTTACACAAACATGTTTTTTACACCGACTTACAGGTGCCACTACAGGCCCACAGTTGCTACAAAGACCTCCAGTTGCCACACTGGCCTACAGTTGCCATAAAGGCCAATTTTGCCATAAAGGCCAACAGTTGCCACCCAGGCCAACAGTTGCCACCCAGGCCAACAGTTGCCACCCAGGCCAACACACAACGCTCGGCTAGTCCTGACCAAACTAGATTATTGGGTTCGTGAAAATAGAGAATTTTTTGAACTCTCCTCTTTAACTAAATCATTGCCCTGGGCCATGTACCACAGTAATTCCAGACAAACTTTAAAACTGCTGCAGCAAAACTGCCAAGCTTATAGAAACCCTCGAGTAAAACCTCTAACGCCACGGCTCTATAGCCGACCAGAAATTGTATTGCTCTCACACAACGGTCCTCTAGACCCCGACCTCCGCCAGAATTCACTGGTACGGTCAAACATAATACGACTGATAGACTCAATTACTCGTCATCTTAGGCTTGCTCATTATTATCAAAATCCCTTTGACATCAACATCGACTGGTACATAACCCGCTGGCATCTTTCTTAACCTACCGTGTGCATACTTGTAGGTTCTGAGCGTACCTATCTAAAGTTTTCAGTGTATAACGATCACTGCCCTGTCATAATCACCTATCGCAGACTTAATAAAGTAAAGGGCCTATTTAGTTTTCGTACCAAAGTTTCCCAAACAACACTTCATTAGAAAAAGGTCCGCCGATCAACAAGTTCAACAACTAATCAAAGTAATTGTTACAATTCTGGTACGGTTTGTTATGATTCATAGGCATTGCATACTCAACTCGTGAAACCTTCATTGGGACTTGTGCACCAACACAAGCCAGAATCGTATCTACTAACGTTTCTTTACATATCTGCCGCCACATATGCTACACCATATGAGGGGCCCTTGTGCACCAGTTGTGTCCAGTTGTGTCAGGCACTAGTTATCTGGCATTTCTGCTGAACTGGGCCTTTTTGGCGCAGCCGTGAGGCACACTGCTGCTGATTTCTTACTTCAGTCTTTTTAGTTTTTCTTTATTTGTATTTTTATCTGTTGTATTAATTAATATATTGTGTGTCTTTCTGTTCTGTGCTAAATAAATATATTTTCTTTCTTTTTTTTATTTTTCTAACACAAGCCAGAATCGTATCTACCAACGATTCTTTACATATCTGCCGCCACATATGCTACACCACATCATGAGGGGCTCTGTGCACCAACACACACAAGAATCGCACCAACGATTCTCAAAAATCTTGCGCAATATGTGCTACAACACATGAAGCGCTCTGTGTACCAACACAGACAGAAATCGCACCAACGATTCCTTCTAGACCCATCGCCACATGTTACGCATGAGGTGCGGTCTAAAGTTTCGAGTATGAGTGTACAAGCCATTCTTAATCAGATTTGGTCTCATTACCACTGTCATCAACTATGACGTCTAACTCTCAAGGAACTTGGTGATCGGGTATCCATCCTACAAGATTCACGCTTTTACTTAAAGATCTTGGAAAATACAGACTATTAATATGAGGGGAATTTTGCCTGATAATATTTGCTTCTTAATACCTCGTGTGAAGGAGCGTCACGAATAACTCAGATCAATATCGTTTAAACCAGATTATCAACAATAACCCTTTACTATCGCTAACTAACTCAGTTTTTATGTACGGAACACGATCGCGAGATCTACTGCTATCATAATATTTACTTTGAAAGTAAGCAAGTGAATTCAGATCTGAAGACGGTGGTTGTACATTTATTTATTTATTTATTTATTTACACTTTATTTTTTTACATTGTTACGCAACAAGATCTGTTCTAAATACACGCAAATGACCAGTACCGTTACTAACTCGATACAATTACGTTAGCCCAATGACTTCACTAACTCGCTTTGTCACTGAAAACGACTAGTTATTCAGTCATTTTGGATATCTCATCTCCTTCTTATGGGATATCTCATCCTAAAGTTCGTACCGAACCCGACATCGAAACTATTACCGCCATATAGGAAACTCTAATTACTCGTTTTTTACTAAGCGTCTTAATTACCTAGTGATGGTGCTAGGTATAACCACTACCAATTTAGTGATCAAACATGAACACTCTTAAAACTCGAACTAGCATCTCTTCACTAGAGAATAGTCGACCTCACTATCAAAAATAAAATGGAATCGACTCACCGAGTATTCCATTCCATCTTTGCGCGCGCTCGTGACGTTCAGCTACGACCTGCGAACTGCTAGCCTGCTGTTCCTCTTAACCTCTCAGATGTTGACACGTCAACCTTCGCGTTCAGCATCTGAATCGCTAGCCGCTAGCCTGCAGCAGAGACTCCACTGCGCCACAATATGGTATCTGAAACATGAAAAACACTACGAGAGTACTTGTTCGCACAGTTATCTTAACCATACCCAGCTTTGATGGAATTTAAACTAAACCAATCAATCTGCTTAGTCTTTTCCCAACTACATTGGGGTCAGCTTCCAGTCCCACCGGATTCAGCTGAGTACCAGTGTTTTACATGGAGCGACTACCTATCTGACCTCCACAACCCAGTGACTATGTAACACGGCACCCCTTGGCACGACTGGTGTCAGATCTCAGGCTTCTGACTACCCGCAACGACCGTCAAAGATCCCCAAACGACAGCCGGGACCAACGGCCCATCGTGCCCTCCGAGGCACGGAGGAAACCCGGCACGTTGAAACGGCCACCCATCCACAGACCGACCCCGCCAAGCGTTTCCCAACCTTGACGACCAACCAGCGCGGCTGCTATTATTCAGCCACGAGCTGCCTGTAGTATTAGTAACCTAAACCTGCAAAATGTCTTATTATGGACACCGAAAGTGAGTGCAAAACATGAAACCTGTCCAAAACATGAACCACACATTACAGTGTCCCAAGTGTCCAGGTAGGTATATGGGCTTTAGAGAATCCAATGAATTCCATAGCATTTTAAATCGTAATTAACGAGGCCTGGTAGGGGTTACAACCTTTTAGATAGCTTCGCCCTCTGACCACAAAAGAAGAATACTATGCTTCTTCTCAAACTTAGTTAACTCTCACTACATAAAACTATCAAACTACAAAAGTAATCAAAATATTTTAACTGATGTGTAAGGTAGGGTCGTAAATGTCACTATATCGTTCTACCTTCTAAACAATAATAGTCAGCCAGGGCTAGTCAAAGGTTATTGGCAGTAAAATAATAACTCTTCAACAACACCAAAACTTGACCATCGATAACTAACATGAAATTATAACCTAACACGGGCCACCCCGACGAACCACTGACCACCATACCGTACACAAAACCAGAACTTTGAATAATGAACACGCTTTTCCATAGTCATAACAAAATGAAAACGACTCACCAGATTGGCATAAAGATCAGAGCGTATGGATCTTTCCGCACGTGCACACGCTCCTCCTTGACCTGTCCAACTCCTTGGTTGTTGCTAGCTTCCTTGCAGCTCCGCTTCGGACTGGTTTTTCATTATTCAAGATTGAGGGTAGTCGCAACTGACACAGCGATTATTTTGCAAGAATGTAACCGCCACTTTCACTAGCATTGTTGTTACGTGTGATCTCATTAGCACGACTGAATCCCAATTCTGATGTCGCATCAAGGCTGGCCGATAGATGTAAACCATCGCAAAGTCAGGATGTATTCCCTTTGGTTAAGACATCGTGTGTGGGCAGGTCGGTGGGTACAATCGTGCAAATGAAATCACATAAATTATTCGCTAAACTGGATTTATTCAAATATTCACAGTTACAATCTTGCTTACTAATATTACGGATCGACACTGATTCTACGACGTGTTAGCTCTACAGCGGTCAGTACTCAACTTCCATATTCTACTCTCCCCATCACGCAAGTGGTTAGAGGAAGCGCGCTAATGCGTAGTTGTTTTGCTTTGCCGCCAGATGGCGTGCTTGCGATTTGTTTTAACGTCCGTACTATTGACTAAACCCGACATATATAATATTATTATTATTATATATATAATATTTTTATTTTTAACTAGACCTTATAGTTGAAAATAAAAATATTATGAGCAAAGTTTTTTGAAAATCATCATAGCTAAAAACACTCTCGATAGAGTCACCTTTTAAAAAAAACAAGTCAAAATCGGTTCATCCGTTTAGGAGCTATGATGCCACAGACCGACATGAGACACAAATACGCAGAATTTTTCCATCGGGCGTTAAAATTTTTACTATTTATTTCCTTAAAAAATACTGTAACATACAATAGGTTGTACTACTCGTATAGACAGAGTTGAAGAGGTATACTTTCAATAAAGTGTATTTATTGAATAGACCAATGATGATGACCACAAAAATCTGTGAAACATCCAATCTGGTGCATTCAACCAATTCTGTAACCTAACTCACATATCACTAGCATTTTGGTATCAGCAAACATCACAATACGCCATCAGTCTAACATTGCAACCCAACATCGCATTTGCAGTCGAACAAAAAGACTCACTTCCAAGCGCTGTCATGAATACGCAAATCTTTTTATAAATTATGTAAAATTTAAAGTTCAGAGAAGGCAGGGCAACTTATACAACCTCTTAATTTCACAGTCACGTAATGTAACCTAATGAAAATTGTTCCGCGACAACTGACTTTGGGAGCATTTTATTTCGCGTTAGGAACATCAAAGGAATCTAATTGGACTTCCGACTGTCTATTTACTGTTCAACATACAGTCAACAAGGGATAATCAAATTTTATCCGGAGATAAACAACTGTGTTCCGTATTAATTTCAGTCCTCACAATTCGAAGAAATTGCACAATATGTTTATTAAAAATGTTCAGTTAAAAAAGTTTTGACTAAAAGTTTATGTTTTAAAATTTTAATTTACATCCCCGGCTGGTGCAGGACTGTTGTAAAATATGGAGACAGAATACACATTGAGTTATGTGTTTGGGCAGTTTCGTGGATCGATTACAAACTCTAGAAGGACTATTGGCCCTTTCTTGACCACTGTTGATATACACGGCTATAAAATGGCAAGGGAAGACTTGCACACAATGGGCGTCCCGTGTTTTTTGTAGTTTTAAGTTTTAGTGGGTTAGAGTCCCACATAACTGCGCTAGCACTTTAGTAACGTAGCGCCAGGGGGGGGAAATATATATAAGGTACTTGAGGAGTAGAGAGGTATGCCACAACTATCAGGACAATCCCGTAAGTACGGCCAAGATCCCTATAGCATCTTACTGGGTTAACTTCCTTCCTCCGAGCACGTTTGCTCTTGCGAATCTCCACTCAAGCCAGCCAATTAAGGCAAGAGAGAGTTCGGAGCTCTGTTCCCCGTCAGTGTTCACACCGATCGGCCAATAAAGGCAAGCCGGAGACGAGGGACAAGACTTCTCTGGGGTTCTTCTTTGGGGTTGCCACTGCCCACCAGCTCGCCACAAAGCCCAGCGGATTGTATCTCTCTTAGTCTGGCCCCTTACCCTAGGCATGTTGCGGGAAAGTAGAATCTACCGGCACCGACCTAGGGTTCATTGGAGTACGCAAGCCCCACCACTGATTATAGTGTAGATTTAAACTGAACGCTACAACTAGATATTTTTTGTCTAAAGGCTGAATTTTGGACCAAGTATACCAACGGTGTACGGTGTGTAGAGAAATGTTTCTCAAAAATACTATTAAATAGGCTCACAATAACTCTAGATGAAAATCAACCTCGTGAACAAGCTGGATTCCGCAAACACTACTCTACAACTGACCTCATCCAAGTGGCAACACAAATAGTAGAGAAAGCCAAAGAATAGTGCAAGACTCTATATTTATGCTTCATCGATTATACTAAGGCATTCGATTCTCTGGAACATGGTGCAATATGGAATACACTAGTAGAACAAGGAATAGATATAAAATATGTAGAGCTACTCCATAACATCTATTCAAAAAAATCAGCAAGAATAAAGTTAGAATCGGTAGGACCAACTTTTCCTATTAGAAAAGGCGTCAGGAAGGGCGACCCGCTATCACTTAAAATATTTTCGTCTGTTCTGAAGACAATATTTAGAAACCTAGACTGGGAATACAAAGGCGTGAAAATCGACGGCGAATATTTAAACCACTTGCGTTTGGCAGACGACATCGTTGTGTTTACAGAAGAGTCCACATAATTAGAGAACATGCTGCAAGAGCTTGCGGATGAAAGCAAGAAGGTTGGATTGACTATGAATGCTGCAAAGACCAAAATTAGAACAAACGGATCAGAAGAACCGATACTAATAGATGGACAGGAAATAGAATATGTTAAGGAATACGTCTATTTTGGCCAATCCATTTCATTTGAAGACAAATTTTTATTTGATTTTCATTTCTAATCTAAACAAGTGTCAACAAGGGGAGAAGACACTGACTTCTGTAACACAGGTTTTTACCAAGATCAGAAGTCAGGGTTTCAATTATATTGTTGTAAATACTTATTTGTCAATAAAATATTTGAATTTGAAACGTAAAAAGAAATAAATAGGAGAATAGCAATTTCATGGAAAAAATACTGGAGCTATAAAGAAATCATGAAGAACACTAAGATAAGCATGAATTTGAAAAGAAAGTTGTATGAGTTAGCAATCCTTCCATGCCTTACATATAGATGCCAAACATGGTCTCTACGGACAAAAGATAAACACAAACTCGGAGTTATGCAAAGAAAATGGAGAGAAGCATGTTTGGTATAAAATGTAAAAATGGGAGTACCACAAGGAAGTGTTATAGGCCCTTTATTGTTCTTGATATATATCACTGATCTCCCTAACCATATCAATCAACCAATGGTACTATTTGCAGATGATAGCACAGTCATAATAAAAAGCGACAAACAAAATGATTATGAGCACGTAGTCAACCAAACATTAAATAGGATAATTCAATGGTTAACCGAAAATAATCTTAAAATATATATGAACAAAACGAAAATAATACACTTTTACCAGAGAACCTAACTGAAAAATATAAAAGTTAGTTACCAAGGCGAAATTGTACATCCCGTGACAGATACAAAGTTTCTGGGCAGACTGACATGGAAAACACATTTAGAAAATGTCTGCAAAAGAATTAATAAATCCTCATTTGCTCTGTATAAACTTTCAAAAATTGTTAATCAAGAAGCCTTATTAGCTGCTTATCATGGACTTGTGGCACCTGTTCTGAGATATGGTCTGTGGTATGGTGGAATCTTGGGGCAACTCAATTGATAAGGAATCAGTATTTAAAGCTCAAAAGAAATGCATTAGAGCAATGTGTAATGTAGACAAAACTACCAGCTGTCAACCGTATTTTAAAAGCTTAAACATTCTGACAATGCCTTCGTTATACATATATGAACTGAATGTTTTTGTGAAATCAAACCCAAATTATTATAAGACTGCTTTTAAAAGTTACTATAGGCAATTACGTGATAAAAAAAGATTAGACATTGAAATACCATATGGGAAAACAGCACTAATCAATAAAAGTATTCTTGTTATGTCATCATTGATTTACAATAAATTACCTGACGATCTCAAAAAGTTACCTGTACATCAATTTAAGTCGAAGCTGCACAAATTCCTAGTAAATAAATGTTATTATAATATCAAGGACTACTTACAGGATCAAAATATAGATAAAGACATATAGTTAATAGTTATTTATGCTACAAGTACACAAGTCGGAAATCATCTTACGTACGTGTATCATACAACATTTTACTATGCATTGTGCGAGGAAATAAATAAATTAATAAAATGAAATTAATAAAATGGCGGGCTTATTCAAGCGCGTTCAGCATATCCACAAATTAACTAATTTTCGTTCCTCAGCCATATCTACTATGCATGTGCGAATAGCTGTCACATCAGCAAAAAAAGTGACACTTTCCGCACAGTTTGGCTGCTTGGAAAACCGCTCTTTTCGAGGACATGCATTGTAAAGTAATTTATTGACATAGAATAATATGACATTAAAAATAGTGTGACATCCATTAATTTGACAGCTCTTTAATTTATATGATTGTTAATTTTATGACATGTAATTTAATTCATCTGACAATTTTATTTTTATTTTATTTTATTTCACTTTTGACATTTGTAGTATTTTGAATTTTTTTTTCAATGTAATTATTTTGTATTGTTATTTTAATAATTATTTAAATAGATTTTCAATAATATTAATATTTGCACACCTTATTAGGTATGATACAGTTTACTTTATAAATATTTGTAACAACTGTTTGAATCTACCTGTATTAAGCAAATATTTTTTTTTGATTTGATTTGATTGATTTGATTTGATTTGATTATCCGACAGAATTAAAAATGAAGAAATTAGGAAGAAAACCAAAATAACTGACGTAGTAAAGAGAATAAGAAGTCTGAAATGGAAATGGGCGGGGCACATCTGTAGATTGGAAAACGAAAAATGGACAAAGAAAATCGTAGAGTAGGTACCTAGAGACGAAAAAAGAAATCGAGGTAGACCGCGGAAACGCTGGAAGATACATTTAAAGATGTGGAACAAACTGGAGGAGACTAGCTAGAGATAGGAAAAAATGGAGAAAGTTGGGGGAGACCTACGCCGCAGAGGCGACTTCCATAAATAATTAATATCACGTGCATACTACTAAAAATAATTTATCGCAAATAATAATCAATAATATTCAATGATGATTTAATGAAAACCACAATGTGCAATACCAATTAAAATTTTAATAATTAATAATAATTTATTAATAATCTAAGGAAATTATGTGATAGGAAATATTAATTACTATGCTAAAATGTCTATGTATTTATGGTAGAATAAAGCCTTTTTTTTTTTTTGTTTATACCAACGGTGAAGTGAAGAGGAACCCGAGGAGGGGCCACTTGTCAGGGCTTTTGCCGTTAAGCCGTTAACAGGTAGGTTGCGGTGTCGCTTGGGCCACATCGCAACTGAGGCGGGCAGCGATGTCATGTATCGGAATCGTCGCAGCTGAGGATTGGAGGCCGCGGCGGGAGAGGAGTGACGGTATTACGGTGCACCGCTCTCCCTATCCTCCGCGGCCTGCACGGGGTCGCCACCGTCTGATGTCGGACGCGAAGGAGTGTTGGTATAGCGTTGGTCGCTCTGCGCTGGTGATGGGGGGTGCACCCCCGAGGAGAGACCGGTGATTGACAGCCGCAGCGGGTTCGTGGTGAGTATTAACGCGTGCCCGTGTCCCCACCATAAGTGGCACAGGAGGACTCCGAGGAGTTTTAGTTGGTTAGAGTCCCACATAACTGCGCTATCTCCCCGTGGTAGCGCAGTATGCATGAGCATTTTTCCAGGCAAAAAAAAATGTTAGATTGATTGCCTGTTACCTGTCACTTCATATTTGTATTGTAATGGAGGTAATCTATTTTCTCCATATCATCAGTTACAGATGCAAAGTAACGGAGTGGAGTACTGGAGGCTAAATGATTGAGCATAGGAACACACTGGAGGCAAAGTAAAGTTGAAAAGCTTTCACATTATGAAATTTTAATTGTACCGCAAAGAGTTACAGTGTTCCGGACGGTAGCACTCACAGTTTGAATTTCGACAATTTATTTGGCTCTATGTGGTATTGCTTCAACGTGCTTATATTGGCATTTTTTTCAATGTACAGCGGAATGACAAATACGGTATTACTGAAAAAAAAAGTGTACCTAATTTTACCGTACGAAGGTTTTTGTAGTAACTATCTGTTTTATTGTATAAAATATGCGTAGATTTAAAAGAAGCTAAATTATTTTTATTGACTTATTTTGTACTAGCTGCCGCACGCATTGTATTAGTACTTCTACCAATATCTTTATAAATTATAACCCATGTGTTATTCTGATGTATAAGTTATATTTCTGTAAACTTTCATCACAATCCGTTCAGTAGTTTTTGCGTGAATGAGCAATAATGATACATCCATCCATCTATCCTCATAAACTTTCACGCTTAGTATAGTAGTAAGATCCAACGTATGTTTTGTTTTACTTGGTTGAAAGAAATAAGTAACACGCTTTCTATAACTTGAACTGTGGGTAGGTGTAGAAAGGTTCTGTGAGTCGCTTCTCTGCAAAAAAATATAAGTGCCATAATGAAAACTCCATTAACGCGTTAAGCATAAGTAGCTGTATAATGAAAAACTTATTAACTGTCTTTATGCACCCGCTCGATAGGATAATGCACAGCAAATTAACATCGTTAAAGATCCGAGATTTAATAGTGAATAACTTGTGCTATCACCTCGCACAACTTTATGGTCGGTTCCTTCGCAAATTGCAACCGCACCGTATGTGTGTGTGTGTAGATGTGCACCTGTAGGCGGTGTGTGTTAGTGTGTCATACGGAATAAGGGATGTAAAGGACGGAGACTGCCTTGGCGGAGGTGTAAAAATAAAGAGAAGAAGATTTTTTTATTTTTATTTAGTATGGGTTTGCTCTTGACTCTAGTCTAGGTCAGAGGTGACAGAGACAAAGTCAACGATGGAGTAAGCTTACCCAGAAGAAGCCTGTTCACTCTAACTTTGAAGAGATTCGGGTTGATTGCGTTCGGAAACACAGACGCAGGCAGTGAGTTCTACTCTTTTGCTGTGCGCATTATGAAGGATGTTTGGAAGCGCTTGGTGCGAATTGGTGTAATGGCAACTAGGTCAGGATGATAACTTGCAGTGCGTCTAGATGTCCGAGAAGGGGGCCGGTGGGATGAGGTCGTGGAGTTCATGAGCACAGTCACCGAAGTACATTCTTTAGAAGACCGACAAGCAGGCAACCAACAGGTGATGATGATATTATTAGGTAAGGACGCCTTAATCCTAGTCAAATTTGAGAAGGGCAAAAAACGATCAATGCTGTACATCTTCCTCCCCAAGTGTCCACATCGACCATTGCAGTTCTTCTGTCTCTCATTCAGCGGACTCTCGCAGCCTTAACAAGCACCATAATTGCGTATCTGTTTTAGCAGCACACTTCCCTTTCATTTTGTTAACTGAACAATATTAATTGAGTGTTTTACGCTGTCGAGTAGACAGATTTTTGAACATATGAAGAAATTAGTGCAAGCGGAACAATGCGTAGTTGCGTACCCTACTCTTTGAACTTACACAATTAGGGTGTAGGTCATCGTCCACCTAGAAGGAGGATTCCAACGCAGCGTTTCTTCTGGTACGCGGTCGCTACTTCAGAACTTTCTGATCCCGTTGACCATCCGTTCTGCCAGCAAAATATGCTGCATTGAATTAACTATATTTTACAAATAATAGTTTTGCAACTTTGCAACCCATGTAGGTGATTTCTGGTTCATAAAGCTCTAAATAGCATTTGCTCAATTGGTATCACTGAACCTGGTGAAGGCAGTTACATGGCCGCAAAAACTTCGAATTAAATTGCCGCCGATTTTCTTTAAAAGACCTGCCGTTACATTCGGAATCCGCTTATATGCCTAAATACGGAAATTCCGCTTTGACGGAGGTTGAGGCAAGATTCCTTAACTTCGGAACGGAATCATTGATTACGTGAATGTGTGTGTGTTTGTGTGTGACTTACGAAGTCGTCTGTATCACCTGCTACAGATTACCAAGCCGCAGGACATACTTGTAACTCTTGTAAGTAAGCAGGCATCCTGTCACATTACATTGATTTATTTTGTAAGCTCGTGTCGCCATTTAGAATAGTAATGGTAGTCTTTGAATTGTTGGCGTTTATAATGAACTTAGTTTTCAAACTGGGATATTATTTCAATAATTCACGTTGTTGTTATGTTTAATGACAAAATTATGTCTAAATTACAATGCAAATAATTCAGATTAAAATTCAACATAAATTGCGGTAACCACACAATTTGTTTAAAATTCAATTTATTCTGACAACAATGAATGTATCTAATTACTACTGGTTTACATTGTAATTAAAATCACAATCATAAAACAAATAAATTAACCTATTGAATAAAATAATTCCCTTCAAAATGCTAACATAACACAAAAATAGGAAACTAGGTCATTTGACTTGTTGATATTCTGATCAAAGTAGACCGTTAAACCCTTTGGATAATAAAAGCTTGAAGTTAAGACCTCCGAATAATTCCAAGTCACAAACTGAAGATTAAGTAGACTCGCTGACATTACGGAAATGTTTATAGAAATGAACTTCACTCTGTTCACATTTTAACATAATTTTATCTCTTCTACTGTTGTTTAATGAACATCAATTGCCGATCACCAAGTTTTCGCAGTATCTACTTGGCTTTCGACGCCAAAGGTCGCAGGCACGATTCCAATTCGGGACCAAAATTGGGTGACTTTCAAACTACAGTCACTGTATTAGCTCTTTGTCCAAATGTTTGTATGTGTGCAAAATCAGCCGTTTCAAAAAAACTTCTTACACTTCCTTGAAAAAGAACGACATGGCACAAAATTTATCTAGGTTATAAAAATTCTATAGGTGGATGTACAGTTTTTCGGTCGCTAGGCATATTGCTGGCTGGTTGCCAGATCAAATACCAGTTCTGAGGCAGCGAGGGAGACTGCCTAGGGAACGACACTTAAATTTTAGATTTTTCCTACGTATTCGTGACGTGTTCTATAAAAGCAAGAAGGTACCAAGTTTAGTGGATCCTCTTGTTTTTATAGAAGACTTCATTTCTTTGTTTACAACTTCGCCTATACTTTGATTTATTTTGAAAATTGGAAGCACTTAATACAAACGTGTCAGAAGGATTTTTATTTCTGATGAACCCATTCTTGACTTCTCCCACCTGATGGTAAGCATTGAATAAAATCTATGATGGAGCTAGCTTCCTACAAGTTTTCAACGAGGTATATAATTATAGTATCTGGGCGAACGAGCTCTGCTCGGGTGAAAATAGAAAAAACGATTTTTTCTAAAAATGAAACCTAACTAGATCGATTTATCGCTCCTGAAACCCCCTGCATACCTGTCATGAAAATCTTTGGAGCCGTTTCTGAGATTCAGATTATACAATATACATTATATATATACAAGAATTGCACGTTTAAACGTATTTGAGTTTTAGAGCTCTCTTCTCACTAATTTCTCTGCTCAAAACAAACACAGTTGCTGTGTGCTTTATATACTGAAAAGAACTGACACTTTCATCACTCAGTTAAATATAATAGCGTGTAAACTATCTTCTGACTGACTGCAACATGTCAGAAACGCAACACAGAACTACATCATACCATTCGGATGCAATTGTAACGCTCCCAAGTCGCAGTACACGGTTAGTGAGCGCGTTCTAACATGGTATGCAAATATGAACGTATAAGATTGTGGTTATAAGAATGCGGGACGGATAGCGTTTAGCGAGTGTGTTTCTTCTCTCGTATAGTTGAAACTGGGTAAAGCCTGTTAGCGGGGATTATAGAAATGACTGCTCAGTTACAGGCCAGGTGCCAGGTACAAATAGACTACTGGTGTTACTTTTAGGGTTCCGTACCTCGAAAGGAAAAAACGGAATCCTTATAGAATCACTTTGTTGTCCGTCCGTCTGTCTGTCAATACCCTTTTTATCAGGAACGCGTAGAGGTATCAAGCTGCAGAAATTTATATCAAATACTCAAGTCTACTGTTTCTTAAAACTGTGAAAATATCAAACTCCTAAGCCAACGCAATCAAAAGATACAGCCGTTTATGCCGCAAATTGCCGCAAATTTTCGACACTCGCAAGGGAATCAAAACCTACAGGGTACTGCCCGTGAACTCAGAATCTTGAAATTTGGTACAAAGCAACGTCTTATAGCACAGATAAAGGCATAATTGCGAAAACTGAAAATTTTTAGTTACTACATATAATAAAAATCTATTTTTTAATTTTAAACTTACTACCCCTTTCCTCATGAACGCGTAGAGGTATTAAATTGAAATTCATATCAAATACTCAGCTCTATAATACCTTTAACTCAGGTTTGTACGGAAACCTCGGTGCGCGAGTCCGACTCGCACTTGGCCGGTTTTTTTTAGGATGCCGTTCTTCAAAAGGAAAAAAAGGCACCTATATAGGATCAATTCTTTGTATGTCTTTGTGTCAAGACCGTTTTCTATGGAATACCTGGAGGTATCAAGTTGAAATTAATATCATATGCTGAGTCTACAATCTCTTGGAGCTGTGAAAAATCGATGTTTTCACAGCCACAAGCCCAGCTCCAATTTCACAGTTATTGAAAATACGGCTACAGTAAACTCTTGTTCAGTGACGTAGCTTTCGTATTTACGGCGAGCGTCTCATCTCAAACTCTTTACATATACATACAAATGCCTACAATACAATATGAACTGCCTCGCTGGTTCCCGCTATCCGCTAAACAGTCTTGTAACCACAGCCTAACTACGACATATTCCGACGAAACGCTCGATAATTGACTCAATAGGTCTTCGTGTCATTAGCGCAGTAAAGAACGACAAAAGAAAATGTCACTTGTGTCATATGTGAACGGGAATGCCAAATAGAGCGAGTGGGCCAGTTAAGGCCTCAAGGGAGATGGCGGTAGATAGAACTGTTAGTTTATTTTTATTCTGCATGTTTATTGCCTCAGTTTTGGCTGTGCTATCTTTTAGTACTGCATTGGAAAGTTTTATCATTTTTTTATTATGTATTCTGACTACTTGGAGCCTGATCCTCGTAAGTCTTTCAGTTGAATCCTGGTCCTTTGATAGCCTTATGTCCTGAGCCAACTCGCATAGGTTCTTTAAACGACATCAGACACCAATCCACGATTATTTCTGTGTGTACCTTGTGTCATCATCATCTTCCTGCCCTTATCCCATGTTACTTGGGGTCGGCGCAACACGTTTTCTTCTTCCATACCATCCTGTCCTCCGTCACTCCATCACTGACGCCCTTTTCTTTCATATCACTCCTCACACAGTCCATCCATCTTTTCTTTGGCCGTCCCCTCCCTCTCCATCAATTCACATCTATATTCATAACTCTTTTAGTAACATGCGTTTCATCCTTCCTCATCACATGACCATACCAGGACAAACGGTTTCCTTTTAACTTCTCTGTTACTGGCGCCACTTGCTAACTTCCTCTAATATACTCATTTCTCACTTTATCCATTCTCGTCACTCCGCACATCCATCTCAACATTCTCATTTCTGCTACATGCAATCTCTTTTCATCCATCTTTTTCACTGCCCAACATTCTGATCCATACAGTACGACAGGTCTAATCACGGACTTGTAAATTTTCCCCTTTAACTTGAGGGGCATCCGTGGGTCACAAGTTGTTCCAGTGACCTGTCGCCATTTCATCCATCCCGAGTTGAGCCTGTGCGTTACATCTCGGTCTACCTCGCCATCCCCTTGGACAAGCGACCTTAGGTACCGGAAGTCGGAGCATATCGGTATGGGTGTTCCAGCAAGAGCTATAGGCACGGAACTGGAGAGACCGCCAAAATCGCAGAAAAGGTATTCAGTTTTAGTTCTGCTCAATTTCAAGCCAACACTCTCCAGTCTGTGCCACCACACCTCCAATCTGCTCTGAACCTCTAGGCCACTCTCGGCGACCAGCACAGAGTATGTACCTTGTGTGTACCCAAGGAAAACTTCCGTTGATGCAGGAATTCGCATTACGTGGAAACGTGTACCGTGCCTGACCGGTGTTATTATACCTAATAACTTTTAAGTGCACCTCTAGGCAAGCGTGCCCCATCATCGACCACATCATCGCTTACCATCAGGTGCGATAGTGGTCAAACGAGAGCCTTTCTATTCCATACCAATATTATAAAGAGGAAAATTTTTTTTGTTTGTTTGTTTGTACCGAATAGGCTCCGAAACTACTGGACCGATTCTAAAAATTCTTTCACCAATAGAAAGCTACATTATTCCTGAGTGACATAGGCTATTTTTTAATCCCGAAAACGGGTCCTGTGGGGTGGCCCACGCGAGCGAAGCCGCGGGAAACAGCTAGTCAATAATAAAAATAAAAGAAGTTCCAAACTTTTCAATTACAAAAACAAAATATTCTTCTCAGAATCCAAAATGGCATTAAAAATAAACGCCTCCACTTAATTAATATACTTACTCAATACGAAGAAAATCTCTAGAAAGAAGTCCATTCTCGTCCGAAGCTCAAAAGAAATTGAAGCGCTAGTAAAATCAATAGCTACCCACATTTTTTAATTATAAAGTTCATACAACTTGTTTAGCTTCCCGTATATTTTATCCTGGATCACATTATGTACTAAGAACAGGCAGCTTCATTAATCTTTTCGATACCACGCCTAAGTTGGTACATTGTACAGAGGAGCTTACTGTCTAGATTTTCCGAACACTACATTTTAGTAGCAAGCGCATATAATCTCTATGTTGGGGCGAATAGATTCTATTTTTAGTTGGAGGGAACAGGATATGTCTGATCTTGAAGGAGGACTTACTTAATTAATTACACATCACCAAAAAGAAAATTAATATTGTATTTAAATAAATAAAACAACATGAATTACCTTGGTAATTAAGTATTATTAAACGCATCTTACTAAAAGAGTAATGAATATAAATGTGGATAGATGGGTGGACTGTGTGAGGAGTGATATGAAAGAAAAGGGAGTCAGTGATGGCGTGACGGGGGACAGGACGGTATGGAAGAAGAAAACGTTTTGCGTCGACCCCAAGTAACATGGGACAAGGGCAGGAAGATGATGAAGATGAAAAAACGGAATGATGTGCTTACTCTGTTTTCTACCTATTTTAACATAATATTTACCATCATTTCATATGTAGAATAATATATGTTCGTTGAGATTATTTTGTAGGTACATGTTACAATAATAGAAAAAAAAAAACTTTTTTGCAAAAAAAATACCACCGACTTCCAAGTGAAAAACTACAAAGTGAAAAATATCTTAACTTTTGGAAGTCGGTGTCTTTCGTATGTACCATTTTTTTGCGATATGGTCACCGACTTCCAAAAGTTATCGTAGTTTTTCATTTGGAAGTCGGTGGTATTTTTTTTGCAAAAAAGTTTTTTGTATTTTTCCCTTTTTAGTTTTACCTACCTAATAGCAAGTTGTTTATTAAGGTCCCTATAACTCCAGAATAGATAAACCGAATAACATGAAACTTGAACATAACCGGTGAATTGAGAGATCTGCGTACCACTTTAGAGCGTACTGGCGTGAAATATGTTATGAAATGGTATAAACAATAAACAGACATGCGATTGCAGCAATCCCGAGAGATTTGCCGTTATTTATTGAAGAGTTCTGTTGTGTATCTCCGAAGTTCTTCATCAGACCTTCACCAAATTAAAATGGGGCCAATTTCAAACAAACTCTTTCAAACAAAAAAGAATTTTCAAAATCGGTCCACAATTGACGGAGATATCGGTGAACACAAAAAAAAAAAAAAAACAAACATGAAGTCGAACATAGAACCTCCTCCTTTTTGGTAATTTGGTTAAAAATAACTGTATTTATATGATGGTACTCGTACGTAGGGAAAAATCAATACCTATAGAAATGTTCTGGTAGCTGTCATACATTTGGATGGATGACTGTTTACATTAATTAACCTAAGGCCAGAGAGTGCAGTGGTGGCCTAGTGTTAACGGCCGCGACTTATAAGTTGTAGGTCGTGGATTCAAACCCAGGCTGCGCTTTATTTTGTGTAAATTATTTCACCACCACTGCTCTCAAAACGCTGAAGGTTTTCCTTCGTGAGGAAACCGGCATGTCCTAGAAACAAAAATAGGAATACATGTGACATCAAACAACCCGCATTCGGTTCGCGTGATGGATTACGGCCCATTCCCTCTCAAAGAGAGGAGGCCTGTGTCCCAGCAGTGGGAAAATTAAAAAGGCTGCTGATGATGAAGGCCAGAGAGGCTGTAGACAAGTGGCATCCGATGTCACCGAAGGCGTTAGTCGAAAAGTCTAAATCTATTTATTTATTTATGTACACACAAAACACTTAACAGAGAAAATAAAGAATGCAGATAGAAGAGCACAAAGTAGGCACATCAGAGATTGTCAGGTATTATACGATATCACTTGTCAATCCCAACGTTTGCCTTTTTGACAATCGCTATCGCCACGATTTCGATGATAGAATGCCACTTGTCTAGGGCCTAGATCTATCTCCTGTAACTAACATAGTTAAATCAGTGATTTACATAGTAAGGCAGCTCCATTAAATTATGCTTAAAAAACTACCCAGTTCCCCAAACCGAAAAATCTGTTAGACAAGATAGTTTATATTTTACAATACTATATCTATCTATGCTCTCAAAACGGTGAAGGAAAACATCGTGAGGAAAAAGGCATGTCTTAGAACTAAAAAATCGAAGACATGACTGTGACATCCACCAACATGCATTGGCCCATTGCCTCTCACAGAGAGGAGGCCTGCGCGCACAACGGACAAATGCCAGTCTAAGTGCGGAAAAGGAGTCCATCTATCCTATCCTATCCTATCTCTAAAAGTAGCCTAACCTTTACTCAAATCTAACGGCTACAAATCTAAACCGATGCAACTCAAATCCACTATTTTACAGCTAAGGAGTGGAATTCCCTACTAGAGTTTATCTTTCCTGATAACTTCAACGTGGGGTTCTTTTAGCCAAGTTTGAATAAGTTACTTCTTCGCAAACGTGCTCCATTGTCGTCCACATCAGTACTTACTATCAGTGTAAATGTGATCAAACTTGAGCCTATTTATTAACCCCTGGCGGAAAAATTGCGGGTGTTATAAGTTTTACGTGTATTGCTGTGCGTCATCGTAGCTCCTAAACAGATGAAGCGATTTTGATCTATGAAAGATGACTTGATCGAGCGTGTTTCTAGCTATTTTTGATGAAAATCGATTCAGCCGTTCAAAAGTTTTGCGCATTTTACTCTTTGAAGCGGGATGTTTTCGCAAGATATCGCGTTATAACTACGTGTTTCAATGGATTGTCGATCGAAGCGTGTCTACTACTACATAAATTATGAAGTATGAAAAGCATGAGTTAATAAACCTCAGGGCTTTTAATTTTTTTTATTTGTAGTTGTAATAATAAAATACATTTTTGTAAATAAGATACATTTTGGTAAAATATCTCTACAGAGAAAACAAACCATATAAGACAAAGCGCCAATCAAATAAGACTGAATGGAATAAGACTACCCTAATATAAAGATACAAAAGGTTTATTCAATACCGATTGAACCCAGCATTTCTTTGAAATTCGACATATATCAGCATCAATGTTTAAATATACAGACTACAATAATACTGAGAAAGCTCTCGGTTGAAATAAGGCCAGATGTAGTACTCCATTAAGATAACACGGTCGTTTTGTTTTTACAATATCTGCTAAGTGGATGGGAAGGGCTACAATAATTGTTACACTTTATTTATTATTCAGTATTTATTTTAGTCATTATTTGAATGGTTGGAATTATAGGGTAAATGGTTTATTCTGTCACAGTAGAGCCTTAAGAGGAAAAGTGGCCAGAGAGCGCCGACTGAATATCCTAAGTATTAAAGTCATAATTCGAGATTTGGCTCTCGTCTATTTCCTCCTCTAATATTGGACCAATTTAAAAGATATTCCATGAACTGGTAAAGTAAGATTCTTTTTTCTTGTGTATTTGTCAAATTTGTACACTAGGCCTCTGTTGACAGCGCAATTTTGAGCATATTTGAGGGTTCTAGTGCTTCTAAAGATTTATCTATCATCAAGAAGGAAAACATAGGGGCATAGAATATATCTTTCGTTTTCAGTTTATGGGAATATCTTATAAATTTGTCCAATATTGCAGGAGAAAATAGACGAGAGCCAAACCTCGAATTATGACTTTTTACTAAGGAAATTCAGTCGGCGCTCTCTGCCCCCGTTTCCTCTTAAGTAATTCTCTACAATAATCGATGGAAATAATGAACAGTATTATAGCAAGAAAGATTTGTTGACAATACATTCATGTTAATAACATAAAAAAGAATCCATAAAACATACCTACATGTATTTTTTGCTTTCCGGATATATCTCATTTGAACTTCTCGAACGCAATACGTTAGTTATCCACAGCACAGAACATGATTTACTTTCGATTAACTTCTGTAAATATCCAATCTAAACAGTCAAACATTTAAAAAATGCAAGCTAGATTTAAAAATACGATTATGCCGAAAAAGCAGCGACCCAGTTTAGTTTTTAACAATATGTTACAACGATACCTACAACGTTCGGTCCCAACAGCAATTTAGAACTCATTATTTATTTAAAACGCGCGATCCACACACGAGCGAGTTGTGTGATTAATGATTCTGCTAAATACCATTTCCACGCTAGTGGAGAATTGGGTTCTTAAAACGCCAAAGTGGACGCCAAGTGCCGAAATTTGGGTCAAACGACGGCCTGTATCGCAGACTCTTCTCCGGCCAAATGTCGCACCTCATTTTCCGTCACTTAGCACCGTGCCGGCTTATATTAACAGAAAACTTATGTTCCCCCTACGTCACACTTAAAGTCAACTTTGTGTTGTAAGTGGGAAGGCTACATTTTCAATACAGCTGTAAGGTATTGTGGGGCAGGAAAAATTAAGGCACTTTCTTTGAACACCCAGTTTTGATGAGTAGCGTCAAAGAACTGTGTTTTTAAGAGTCTTTAATACCTATGTATGAAAAAAGCTACAAAGGTTTTAATATTCAGACGGTGTAACGTACTTCGGGTGGAGTGTCGTTGGGTTCCCGAAGTTGCAAGTGAAGGACCGGCCGCCGGCCGTAAGGACATTTTCTGCTTAAGATACTTTTTATCCAATTGTTAAGAGGCGACGACAGAAGTAACGGAATATGGGTTTCGTGGAAATTCTGCTTATTTACGTTATATTTCATTGCCTTTCGTCTTAAATTGAAGAGGTGAAAAACTCGACATAATAACAAGAAAAACAATTTTCCTGGAAGGTAGAAGAAAATAATTAAGCAGATCTGTTTGTATATTATACGGAAAGAAATAAGAGCGTTAAAAGAAAATTAAAACCGGCCAAGTGTGTGTCGGACTTCGCAAATTTAGGGTTTCGTACCAAACCGCAAAAAAAAAAAATTGGTTGTAATAGCAACAGCAAGGAAATCTCAAATTTTGGTTCAACATTATAACCTAATTTGAAGTTCATAGGTTCATAGGGAAGTTAAAAAGACCTTCGGATTTTTTTTTTTTTTTTAAAAAAGGCTGAGTTTGATGGCTTCTCATACATTTGTTTTCCAATATTTTTTTAAAACTATAATATTTATCTATTCAACGAGCTCTAAACAACGATACCCCACTCGAAGGCGTTGGTTTTTTTATATCGCCCCCCCCCCTGTCACTGTATGGGAGCCCCCTTAAAAATCTTTAAAAATATTGTTTTTACAATTTGTTTGGCTTTGGGTTAAAATTGCTTTTCTTTTATATTTTTCCCCACTCTAGCAATTTATTCCTATATTGTGGGTGCATTTACAAACATTTAAACTCACACAAGACAACCAGATCCGGAACAACTATATGTAGGGTATACAAATATTTGTTTCGTGTGGGAATCGAACCCGCGACACGCAGTGCAGCAGCCCATCGTTCAAACACTACGCCAACCGTGCCGTCTCAATAAAATCAAATCAAAATAGTTTATTTCAAATAAACCAGGTATTTTTGAACTGTCAAACAAAAAAGAAATATGAATCTATTTGCACATTGGCAAGTAGGACTTTATGGAGAAGAAAACAAATATTTTTTGACAATTTGACTTAAACTTTGGATCAACAAATTGCTTATACTTTGAAAATTTTAAGACTGTAGCTCCAACCGTTTGGCTGTTAAACCTTTGTGACAGACGACAGACAGACAGAAGGACACGTGGGTGACATCAATAGGTCTCCGTTTGGAACCTTCGTGAACGGAACCCTAAATATTAAGTAAGTATCTATATGTCGGGTTTAGTCAATAGTACGGACGTCAAAACAAATCGCAAGCACGCCACCTGGCGGAAAAGCAAGAACAACTACGCATTGGCGCGCTATTTCTAACCACTGGCGTGGTGGGGAACATAGAATATGGCAGTTGAGTTCTGACAGCCGTAGAGCGAACACGTCGTAGAATCAGTGTCGATCCGTAATATTAGTAAGCAAGATTGTAACTGAGTTGTGACTGTTTAAATAAGGGTGGTATTTAATACTTTAACTGTAATTCCCCTTTTTTCAATCAAAATATTCGAAATTACTACCAAAAATACTGAATTGCACACTAAATTTGCTCATCAAATAAATGAATTATACTATACTGCTAGATCTTTAAAGCTTAACTGTTTTACTGAATAACTATCTGTTAACTAAAAGTAAATCTAATAATTCTTCGAGTGCAACAAAATATTTAAGTTTTAAGGGAGGGGGGGAAACGAAACAAAGTCGACGGAGCCCCGCTGCGCAGGGCTCCTATTTCTGTCTGCAGGGTCTAAAGTAACCTAACATGAAGGAGATGACGGGAGCTGAGTTCGCTCGCTTTGCTCGCTCACTTCAGCTCCCGTCATCTCCTTCGAACCTAACCTATCCGTGTCGGGGTGCCCTAAGCTCCCGAGCTCGCTTCGCTCGCTCTTGGACTAATTCACATTTATTTTATATTTAATTGAATAATTTGTGTGCAAATCAGTATTTTTGTTTTACGGTGAGTAATATTGTTTTGCAGTAGGTTATTAGTGGAGATATTTTGTTTGCTTAAATTTCTAAATAGAGGTGCAGTTAAAAATTCCCCTTTAAATAAACCCAGTGTATCGAATAACTTCTGTGATTTCATTTGCACGATTGTACCCAACGACCTGCCCACACAAGATGTCTTAACCTAAGGGAATACATCCTGACTTCCCGATGGTTTGCATCAATCGGCCAGCCCTGATGCGACATCAGAAGTGGGATTCGGTCGTGCTAATGAGATCACACGTGGAAACAATGCTAGTGTAAATGGCGGTTACATTCTTGCAAAAAAATCGCGGGGTCAGTTGAGACTACCCTCAGTCTTAAATAATGAAAAACTAGTCGGAAACGGAGCAGCAAGGAGGCTAGCAGCAACAAAGGAGCTGGACAGGACAAGGAGGAGCGTGTGCACGTGTGGAAAGATCCATACGCTCTGATCTTTATGCCAATCTGGTGAGTCGTTTTCATTTTGTTATGACTATGGAAAAGTGTGTTCATTATTCAAAATTCTGGTTTTGTGTACGGTATGGTGGTCAGTGGTTCGTCGGGGTAGCCCGTGTTAGGTTATAATTTCATGTTACTTATCGATGGTCAAGTTTTGGTGTTGTTGAAGAGTTATTATTCTACTGGCAATAACCTTTGACTAGCCGTGGCTGACTATTATTGTTTAGAAGGTAGAACGATATAGTGACATTTACGGCCCTACCTTACACATCAGTCAGAATATTTTGATTACTTTTGTAGTTTGATAGTTTTATGTAGTGAGAGTTAACTAAGTTTGAGAAGAAGCATAGTATTCTTCTTTTGTGGTCGGAGGGCCAAACTATTTTTAAGGTGGCAAACCCTACCAGGCCTCGTTAATTGCGACTTAAAATGCTATGGCATTCATTGGAATCTCTAAAGCCCATATACCTGGGTAGGGCACTTGGGAAACTGTGATGTGTGGTTCGTGTTTTGGACAGGAACTCTGCAATCACATTCTGTGTCCATAACCTATTTTGCCATGCTGGTTTAGGTTACTACTACTACTAGAAACTCGTGGATAAATAATAACAGCCGCACTGGTCGATCATCAAGGTTAAGCAACGCTTGACGAGGTTGGTCCGTGGATGGGTGACCATTTCAACATACCGGGTTTCCTCCGTGCCTCGGAAAGCACGTTAAGCCGTTGGTCCCGGCTGTCATTTGAAGATCTTTGACAGTGGTCAGAAGCCTGAGATCTGACACGTCTTGCCAAAGGGTACTGCGTTACCCAGTTGCTGAGTTGTGGAGGTCAGATAGGCAGTCGCTCCATGTAAAACACTGTTACTCAGCTGAATACGGTAGGACTGGAAGCCGACCCCAATGTTGTTGGGCAAGGGCTAGGCAGATTGATTGGTTTAGGTTACTACACCGGTGCACAGGTTAATTTCCATCAAAGCTGTGTATGGTTAAGATAACCGTGTGAACATTATACTCTCGTAATATTTTTCATGTTTCAGATACCATATTGTGTCGCAGCCTGAAGCTTCTGCTGGAGGCTAGTGATTCAGATGCTGAGCGCGAAGGTTGACATGTCAACATCTGAGAGGTTAAGAGGAACGGCAGGCTAGCAGTTCACAGGTCGTAGCCGAACGGTATGAGCGTGCGCAAGTTTGGAATGGAATACTCGGTGAGTCGCTTCTATTTTATTTCGATAGTGAAGTCGAATGTTCTCTAGTGATGAGATGCTATTTCGAGTTTTAAGAGTGTTCATGTTGGAACACTGAATTGGTTGGTAGTGGTTATACCTAGCACCATCACTAGGTAATTAAGACACACCTAGTAAAAAGCAAGTAGCTAATAAGTTACCCATTGGCTTGTTAGTACTTTCCTAGTTTCAACATTTGGTTCAGTACGAACTTTAGGATGAGATAGCCCATATGAAGGAGATGAGTTTAACCAAAATGACTGAATAACTAGTCGTTTTCAGTGGCAAAGCGAGTTAGTGATGTCGTTGGGTTATCATAATTGTATTGAGTTAGTAACGGTACTGGTCATTTGCGTGTATTCAGGACGGATCTTGTTGCGTAACGATGTACAACCACCGTCTTCAGATCTGAATTCACTTGCTTACTTTCAAAGTAATATTATGATAGCAGTAAATCTTTCGATCGTTTTCCGTACATGAAAACTGAGTTTGTGAGCGATAGTAAAGGGTTACTGTTGATAATCTGGTTTAAATGATATTGATCCGAGTTATTCGTGAAGGTCCTTCACGCGAGCTGTTAAGAAGCAAATATGATCAGGCCTAATTGTTCCCCTCATATTAACAGTCGGTATGTTACAAGATCTTAGAGTGAAAGGCGCGAATCTTGTGAGAAGGATACCCGATCACCAAGTTCTTTGAGAATTGTACGTCATAGTTGATGACAGTGTAACATGTCTGCTCGTAAGACCAATTCTGGACCGCACCTCATGCGTAACATGTGGCGATGGGTTTTTGAAGAGGTTTCATGAGTTGGGTATGCATTACCTTTGAATTAATTATAAGAAACCGTAACAGCATTGTTACTATTACTTTTTTTAGTTTTGAACTTGTTGATCGTCTTTTTCTGATTAATAGTGTTCTGTGGGCAAGTCTAGAAGGGAAAACTAGATAGGCCCTATTTAAGTCCGCGATAGGTGATTAAGACAGGACAGTGATCATTATACACCGAAAGCTTTAAATGGGTACGCTTAAAACCTACAAGTACGCACACTGTAGGTTAAGGAAGATGCCAGCGGGTCATGTACCAGTCGGTGTTGATGTTAAAAGGATTTTAATGATGATGAGCAAGCTTAAAATGTCGAGTAATTGAGTCTATCAGCCGTATTATGTTTGACCGTACCAGTGGATTCTGGCGGAGGTCGGGGTCTTGAGAGACCGTTGTGTGAGAGCAATATAATTGATAGATAGATACAGAGCCGTGGTGTTAGAGGTTTTACTCGAAGGTTTCTGTAAGCTTGGCAGTTTTTGCTGCAGAAGAAGTTTTATAGTTTGATTTGAGTGACTGGTGGTACATGGCCCAGGGTAATGATTTAGTTAAAGATCAGAGTTCCAAAATTTCCCTATTATCACGAACCCAATGATCTAGTTTGGTCAGGAGTAGCCGAGCGTTGTGTGTTGGCCTGTGTGGCAACTGTCGGCCTTTATGGCAACTGTTGGCCTGTGTGGCAACTAACGGCCAGTGTGCCAACTGGAGGCCTTTATGGCAGCTGTAGGCCAGTGTGGCAACTGGAGGTCTTTAAAGCAACTGTGGGCCTGTAGGGCACCTGTAAGTCGGTGTAAAAGACACGTTTGTGTAAGGAACCTTACAGAGGATTCCTGTTGAGTTATGAGGTTAAAATAAATTAAACTCGTATAGTCACGCGAGAGGTGAGGTCACCATGTTAATGTTGATGACGTTCGAATCATCAAGCCTTCATTACGAAAATTGAAATAATTTTTGTTTTCTAATTTTGATTACTATGCGTAGATTGTGTTAGTAAGATATACAAAGCTGAAGTACCAATTGAGATTGTAGATGATGAATAGACGTAACATAGGACAGACTAAATCTCTGTGTGAACGGGTTCTGAGTTCAGAGAGCTGAGTTGACTCGACAATCGTAGGGATGTGCGAGTAGAGCAATTGAGAAGAGAGCTATGTGATGGCTACAGATCGTTAATAAGATACCTGGTGTCTTTTTTCTTTTGTTTCATTTAATGTGACATTAATGACTATCAGTGGTACTTGGACTTTGTAATCACGAAGATTGGGTGCTTTTAGGTACCAGATCGATGATTAAGTTGCTATTTTCTTTAAATTGAAAATAGAATTACTTGTTTCTTGCAATGGTGAACAGAAAGATGTAAATGATCATGTTTGATTGTTTTGAAATGTTTCCTCACTCTAGAGTATGAGTCAGGATTGGACGAGTGAATACTGTTTGGAAATTTTGTGTTTCAGAAAAACATCCCTTGTATGATGGGAGACTGACGGGTCGGAGTAGACTAAGAGGTCGTGTGGCGCAACACGACATGAGATGGCAGTGAGCAAGGACAAGAAGATGATGCCTGCGGGTGATAGATTTGGGGATCTGTCACCTGAGAGAGGCCCGAGAAGGCGACGTGCTGTGTTCCACGCTCGCCTCTCAAAGGAAATTACGGCCTAGAGAACACCATGTGGTTTTAGTCAGTAGGAGTCTGACAGACCCCTCAGCTTCCCCCAAGGGCTGAGGACATTCATGAGAATTTCCACATGATTCGATACACTGTTAACCCTGACAATGAGGAACAGACGAGGACGCCTGTCTCGCAGGATGGCCGTGTCGGGTTTAGTCAATAGTACGGACGTCAAAACAAATCGCAAGCACGCCACCTGGCGGAAAAGCAAGAACAACTACGCATTGGCGCGCTATTTCTAACCACTGGCGTGGTGGGGAACATAGAATATGGCAGTTGAGTTCTGACAGCCGTAGAGCGAACACGTCGTAGAATCAGTGTCGATCCGTAATATTAGTAAGCAAGATTGTAACTGAGTTGTGACTGTTTAAATAAACCCAGTGTATCGAATAACTTCTGTGATTTCATTTGCACGATTGTACCCAACGACCTGCCCACACAAGATGTCTTAACCTAAGGGAATACATCCTGACTTCCCGATGGTTTGCATCAATCGGCCAGCCCTGATGCGACATATAGATAATGAGGGTTACCAACCTTACAGACTTATCCTCCATTGGATTAGTATTCACTAAGATTCAATTGCATCTTTACTTACGCCGATTTCAAATAAATACAAAATAAGATGTAAGTAGTTAGGTGTTAGTAAGTGCGACATAAATATACCTGTTGGCTTAGTCGGCCGCTCAGTGCTAAGAAAACATGGCTAATGGAGACACACGTTTGCGCGCGTGCAAATACGTGGGTCACACTGAAAGTTTTTAGAATAGGCCAGGAAGAAAACAGCCGATGAAAAAATTATTTAAATTTTGAATTAGGAACTCTTTGGAAATTTGTAGATGTGTAATGAATTCTTAATGTTTTTACAAATTGGCGGCAATTTAAAAAGTGTCTGTCGTGCCGTGAAATGAATTTGACAAGAGAAAATGTTCGGTCAATGATTTATTAAGACTTTCGTTGCGGTCCTACTCAACAACAGTGCTATGATAGACTTCGATTAGTGTTTCATGACGAAGCCTCATCCCGTACCACTGGTTATAGCTGGTTTCATGAGTTTAAACGTGGTCGAAGTAACCTCACAGATTGTTCGCGATAAGGATGTCCTTCTACGGCAACTACCGAAATAGTTCAATTTTCGATCAACTTTCGATCACTCAGGATACGACACTATTTTTATGCAACGATAAAGTGACAACCCCCCAAATGTCAGTTTAGTCTACGAAATTAAAAAACAGAGTTTACTGCACCTCTACAAAACCACACCTCCTTTCTTACATCACAATCAAACACGCCATTTACAGATCATGCTGTGTCAATAGGTAGGTCTTGTAAAAGGTTTTAGAACACTGATACTTCACAGTTGTCAGTTTTGTGTGATATATCTGTTACAACAAAATGCAAAAACATAAATACAGTGCCAGTTTTCAATCTATATCAAACATAATATTGGCTTTTGATTAGTTGCCGCAGAGAGTGGGCCTACAGCGGGTTTTAGTTTCAGGATTAATACTAAAAATACCTTGTCGACAAGATTTTGCGAGTGGTAGAGTTACCGCAAGCGAGTTTAAAAATAAAACCCCAGCTTTTACTGATTTGTTTCCTACTGTTTTAGCAGTTAAAAACCTAATTACAGAATAAAATGACAATTCTGAAAATCTGGACGTACATATTATTTAATTTAGACACAAACCCTGAATTCTATATTTATTCAACTTTATGCAGAAGTACAAAGGCGGCCTATATGCCTTAGGCATTTTACCGTAGTCTCATAAACTAGAAAATTATAAAACAACGCTATATTTCATTAAGGTCTCTTCGTTATTATAAATCTTATTTACCTACTTTATTGGAATCATTTAATTTTCATAGCTTTTATTAGTTTTTTGCTAGTTTGCTGAGATAATTACGTAATAGTAAGAACAGAAAATTTTAAATTCTGCTTTTGATCGGAATGAGCATTTTTTTAATAATGAAAATATAATAATGTGTTCTACGTTTACTACCTACTTGCTAGAGTATATCAAAATATTTTGTATCAGTTTTTGAATCAACCACAATTTTCTGGTTAACTTTCCATATTAATATTCATTAAGCTGCCCGTCGAAGCTTATAAAAGCCAATAAGTTACAGGTAAGTAGCAAGTTGTCTCACCCCTCAGCCCTCGACATCAAACACAAACACCACAGCATTTTCCCGGTGAGGCGCTCGTGCAGAAATAATTCTATCAACCAATAAAAAGGTGTAAAGCATAAATTGCACTTCCCAAAATTGTTTTAGTTCAATCGAGCGGTACACGACAAACCCCAGTGTCAGTCAAAAATAAATTCGCGATCGACAGGCATCGTTACTTCCTGTAGGTACCGGCGAGCGGCTTCCGGCATCGATCGTCGACGGATACAGCTATTGACCCCCCATAATAGTGCCGGCGGCTGTTACACCTACACCAATATTACTCTACTCTTTGCCAAGGACAAACCCTCTACCGTGATAACAATACGAGCGATAATCCCCCGGCAATATCCTCCCCTATGTGACAAGTTGTGCGCCGTGAAAACTTTTATAATACCGCTGTACGTAGGTATCATTTTCGTATGCAACAATCGTGTGAGCAAGTTTGCTGAGGCCGTGTTATGAGATTGCGCGATCACGTGTTACAAACATCTCTATAGGGAAGGATGTGGCAGCAAGCCTCGGCAGCAAACGTGCAACATCTGCGAGGCGCCGGGCTCCAGTCTCGGCGAGCCTGCAAACAAACGAGTAACGACTATGTGTAACAGCCATTCGGACTTCAAACTTCGGAGCCCTAGGGGTTCAAAACATTCGTATTTCTCAGGAAAGCCGTTGTTATTTAGAACCTCAAGCCAGATACGTCTTAGAATGGAATTTTGGAGTGCCGAATTCAGCTTAACTGACTTTGTTGAGCAGACTTTACATTGAAACCGGGCTTAAATATTACAAGAAGGCTATAAATTGTAGCAGAAAGTTGTGACTGCTTTATTTCAAAAGAATAATAGAAACGAGAGCAGTTGTGGTCCAGTGGTCACGGCCCCGACTTACGTGTCGTCGGTCGTGGGTTCGAACACAGGCAGGCGCTTTACTTTGTGTAAATTATTTCATCACCACTGCTCTAAAAATGGTGACGGCAAACATCGTGAGGAAACCGGCATGTCCTAGAACCAACAATTCGAAGACATGTGATATCCACCACCCCGCACTAGGCCCGCGTGGTGGATTTAGGGCCATTCCTCTCACAGTCAGGAGGCTCAGTAGTGCGAACATTAAAAGGCTGATTGAATAGGAAGCCACAGTTCGTCTCTACATATCTGCTCGTATATCAAACAATGACCTTTGCGATTGGCACACGTATTTCGTAATCAGTATTAATATCTTAGTCACAGCATGAGCCAATGTTTGTATGTCCATTAGGCCTTGCTATCAATAGAAGGCCTTTGAAGTGAAAGCATACACAACGTATTCTCAAACACGAGAGTATTTTTGTATTAAAAATTAAGGACGTAATAAAAGTATTTCCCATCGGCCACCCCATTCGACCTTCGAAAACTAGGACCTGCCCAAAGTTTCATTCACTTTCAAAGAAATAAAGAAATATGCGAGACGGAATCTCCAGGCGCGGGTCGCCGGGTCGCCGGGTCGGCGTGTCAGTTCCCAGCAAGACGTAAAATTAACAAGGCTCGCACCCGTCCCCGTTTGTATCAGCTACCGTCGAAATTATAGTGCCGGTGTCTTTGACTTCACGGTTTGCTTGTCTTAAGAACTTTTGTCTTACCTTTACGTAAGTAGCTCAACTGCTATTAGAAACTCTTACATAACTTGACATCATTTTGTATACTTAGGAGTGTGATACGTTACGTGAAAAATTGAGCTATCTTTATTTTTTATTAAAAGTAATGGTATCGTTTAAACTCTCCTCTCACTAGAAATGCATCACCTAATCAAACAACAAAATCTCAATGATCACAAAAGTCTAAACTGCGAACACAGGCCATTAAATACACTTACAGACTCAACTAAACACACATTTCAACCAGATTAATATCAGTCATTAATCTGAGTTCTATTTTCTGTGTCCCAACACTGGGTGGTTTGTCCCCGCACTAATTTCCCGCGCTAATAAGCCGTGAAGGAATCGGCGCGCGCGCACCGCACACGTGGCACCGGATACATCGGCCATGCAATATATTAGCCCTGTCATGTCATAGCCATTCCCTTTTTGCCCTTTTACCCGGTTATAAATTTATACTAAAGCTCACAACTTAAAGGAATTCCTTTTTGATGAATAAAAGTATTTATTAAGATGTGATGAAAGAGGCCGTTTGTAGAAATAAGTGGAGCATGTCCGTTTCATGTTTTCTTTATTCAGTTTTGTGTTTCTTCTTGATGTTATAATAATATCCGCGTTAAAGATTACAAATTAACTTGTTAACCATTTTAATCATAAAATGATCTTCGAGATTAAGTGAATAATAAAAACGTTTTATACGAGTATACCAGAATTAGCTATTCCTCATGACTAAGTTCTCATTTGAAGAGACCAGATCATTTATGCATTTGGATATGAAATTGCACATTTACCCCATTCTCAGCGGAAATTGCATATTATATCTAATATCCAGTGATGATGCATATTTTCGCTATATTTAATATATTTTTCGGTAGGCTACCCTATTGACAAGTGTAATAATAAACACTATAACCAAAATTTCGCCCATAAACACTAACAATTTTCACTTATAAAAATATTTTGATTAATTGAAGACATTTAGAACACCGGTAGGTGTTTTCGTTAACAAAAATTTTAAATATTTTTTCAATTTAGAGCATTATTATAGTCTACAAAGTTGTTATATTTTGTTATTGATAATTTATGATTGAATAATTCACTAATAGTATGCTGATTTAGAAATAAACCTACCACTTTTTCCTTTTTATCGTCTCCTATAACTATAATGCATATTTTACAAATTTTCATGCATATTTTCTGCATTTTTCATTCATATTTCAAGCCTTTTATTTATTTATTTTATGTACATACAAAACACTAAACAGAGAAAAGAAGGAATACAGATAAAACAGCACAAAGGTACTGAACCGATTAACCTTCAAAGTTAAGGTTCGCGAGCACATTCGTAAGAAGATGGCAGTAGTATCGCCACAGCGCTAATGATTTTCCATAATTATCAATAACTACTATTTGCTTATTTATATTTGTGTATTTAGTTTATTCTTTGAGTATATATTGTATTTTTAGTTTAGGTATATATATTTAAATAAACGCGATTTTGCTTAACTCAAAATATTGCACCTACCACTATTTGTCTCTGCATCACCCAAAGGTCGACTGGTAGAAAATGCCTTAGGCATTAAGTCCGCCTTTGTACGTTTGTGTGCATAAAGTATTAAATAAATAAATAAATAAATAAATACTGCTTATTTCAATGGAAAGTTCTTCCAGCAGACCTGCGACAGGAAATTTGGAGTATAGACGAAGATACAGTGTTTAGAAAGAAATAAGGAAACTAAAAATAGACTATTATAACTTAACTAATTATGTATAAATTACACATATACCTTAACTACATATATAAAATAAAAACATACATATACTATAATAATATATAAAATTACAAGATGGATTTTATGTTGCATTTATAATCTCTCTCTCTCTCTAAAAGTCCTTACTCATTTAGCGTTTTAAATACAAAAGTACCACAACAAAATCCTAACGAGCTCACTAGTTCAATTTCTACTAATTACCAAAGCGACTTTTCCAATAAGTTCCCTGCATTCCCTCTGCTAAATGAACCAGCTGATCGTTGGCATATGGAAACGCAGATGTGGCGTGCCCTTTACCGTGTTCTCGGTGACGCGTGCGCTTCCAGATGACTGGACGAACGTCACTTGTTGCCAACACAACACTTCACCTGCAAAGTTATGGATTCACCGCAAATACAGAATAAAACTGTGTTTGACATTGGAATAATTTCGTTAGTACCGCACAGCACTAACGAACTGTCACGTGAACTATGCCTTACATTTTGACATTACGTCATCGTCATCGCTCACATCGAATAACACTGTATAGAGCCTCAGGTTCTCTGTATTTTAAGTCTTTAATTTTTAAGGCTCACATCACTAAAAAGTCCGGTAACTCCAAATTTATACCCAAGCCCTTCTTGGAGAGTTACCTGATGTCATTGAGACGATTAATAAAGACCTGGCTCGAATAGGTGACTGGAGCTCTGAATTTGGGCTGAAGATCAATCCAACGAATACTCAAGTGACTGTAGATGGTAGTTTTCGGACTGTTTCTAAGATTGATTGGTCGACACTGCCCCAGGTTTCTTTTGACAACACCAGTATTCCTATAACTCAAACTGTGAAGAACTTGGGTATTAACATCGACATCACTGGACCAAACAACTGCAGAAAGTCAGTCGTAGACTGTTTGCATTTGCGGGCTTCCTGAGACGTCTTCGTAATTTTCTTCCTATTACCACTAAAATTGCAATTGCACAATCTCTTCTTCTTCCTATCCTGGACTATGCTGATGCCAACTATCTTGATTGCAACTTCAAAGTCTCTGTATCAGGTTCATATTTGGCTTGCCCAAGTATGATCACGTTTCTGAATGACACTATATAGCAACCAAAAACTCACAGGTTGACCGGCGCGAAGCCAATCCCAAAAACAAAAATAACTTTTGCCTATGTGTTCAATGACCTCAGCAGAACAAAAAATGCCATTACATATTTAGGAGGAACCATTACTAAATCAACTCTGCAGATTACAAATCGACATAAAGCCAAAACTCGCAACACAAATGCAAACAGATTTGTCGACAAAACGGCTCACGATTCACGAAACATTACACAAAAGCCCAAACAAAATGTAATGACACATAAAGGATTATTTCAATCCATTATAAATACATATGTTGTATAATTTATAACATACGACAAACAATATAGCACTCATGAACGTCAAATTAATTACTGGGCGACCAGTATAAGTTGACGGCTGACGGTGGCGCTAGTTTCAAGGGTTAAGTGTCAAATCAGTACATTGAGCTTTTAGTTCCTCTTTTCGCCGTCTGTCAAGGTATTGTGGACAATCCGTATAGCTTGTGAAGCTGCGACCACCCGCGACTCTGAATATGATTAACAATCACTCGTTAATATTATAAATATGAGAGCAACATTTCAAACATTAGTTTGAATTGATTATAAATTATTGTAGTAATGCGAGATGAAATAATCATAAACACTGTTCTTTGTTTCACTCCGAGGTTAAGGGAGCATTGTGTTCCTCTTCCCCAATCGAATTATGACGTAAACAACACAAAAACTTTAATGTTTCACTTAAAAACCTGCATGTATGATACCTAACCACACGGAATAGGTACTGTTGGTATCGCAGTAAATAATAAATGTATTGCCGGGACGATACGAATTTATTTCTGTAAAAAATACTTTTTAAACGAATAAATTCTTCTACACATGGAAAACACGCCTATCATCCTACGGCTATTCGTTTCAGATTCTACAATCGATAAGTTTTATTAAAAAAACCATATCGAAAACATACTAGATCTATGATTAAAACTGATTCTAAAATGAGCTCAACGGGCTCAATAACCGCTAGATCTATTTCCGGGCAAGTTGCCATTCCCTTCGACAAGCAACCGTCACAGTGTCAAAAAGTGTACGTAGCCATAATAATGGCAGTATTTTCAAATTACATTTAATTCCTTCCATCAAATTGGTCGCATTTAACTACTTCAATAAACTTATGTAGAACAATATTGACATAGAACAGGAGATTCAGCCTCCTACTATAACTTTCCAATGGTTTCATAATTCCGATGTGAGTGAGAAACGGAGCTCCGTCTCTCACTACAACACTCACTTTCACTCTCTCTCACTATTATACAGGACGAATAGTACCATCCCTTTTGAACAACGGGATCGTATGTCGATGTCACCTCATTGTACAAGCTGGACATAACTGTACTCACAGTGACATTGTCGGTTTTCATTAATTTCGCTTTGTGCTGCAAAATTTCACCGACCGCAGCCTTTCGCATCACACCGAGCTAATCCAATTGATGTTTATGGCATTTTCATATTAAATGTTAGGGCAGTTATACATGGACTAACAGGCTGATGCAGTCTCGAGTATTGATGCAACGACCGTTAGTAGGTTTGATAGTACTCTTTATTTCGTGCATCTTAGATCTGCACATATAATCCTACTACTAATTATTATAAACGGGCAAGTTTCTGAGGATGGATGGATGGATGTTTGTTACTCTGTCACGCAAATACTGCTGAGCGGATTTTGATTAAATTTTATTGTAATATATTACTATAATATTTAATCAAATTTTATTGCAATATATTACTATAAAATTTAATCAAAATCCTCATACATTCTCTCTTATTCGCTCATACATTAGAATAACACACAAAGATGTGGGGAAAAACTAACTCAACGCGGGCAGAGCCGCGGGTGGCAGCTAGTATTCAATAAATTATTAAAATGCTCGTGTTTAAACGCCTACCAGAAATGCACCTATTTTACTACCAATAAAGTCCAAATACCTGTCAGAATGGATAAAGGCTCATCAATTTCTAGGCAAGCGTGCTTCACCGTCGACCACATCATCGCTTACCATCAGGTGAGATAGTGGTCAAGCGCAAGCCTAAAGACGATTAAAAAAAATATGTGTTTCTTGAAGTATTGTAGAAATGAAAATATTTTTTCCTTTATAAGCTATGCCATAAAAATATAAAAAGCCTTTAAAGTTAATTTCAAATCAACTTTAAAGCAACCAATATTATATTTCAAACTTTCAATTTAGTCATTTTTGCTGAGGCAAAAAGCTAAAGGTCGATATATATTTTTTCATACCAAATTTAATATTGTGTATCCCAAACACATGTTACTTGTTTATTGATTTTGAAATTTGAATAAAATATGGTAACACAGCCAAATAAATATTTCATTCTCAATATTACTGCAACACATGACTAAGGTAGATAATAAAATGAATCACTATTAGGAAAATATAAAATCAAATGTAAAATGAAGTAATGTTTTATTATTTTTTTAGGTACTTATAAGATTAATTTTGTGCCTAAGATTTATCAATATCACTTTAAGGAATACAATAGTTATAATCAGTCAATCACAGAAACTTTCTAAAAGCTAACAAAAGAAAATAAAATTGAATCAACAGTGCTTTTTAGGGTTCCGTAGCCTAATGGCAAAAAACGGAACCCTTATAGATTCGTCATGTCTGTCTGTCTGTCTGTCCGTCCGTATATCACAGCAACTTTTTCCCGAAACTATAAGAACTATGCTGTTGAAACTTGGTAAGTAGATGTATTCTGTGAACCGCATTAAGATTTTCACTCAAAAATAGAAAAAAACAAAAAATTTTGGGGGTCCCCATACTTGAAACTGAAACTATTTTTTTTTTCATCAAACCCATACGTGTGGGGTATCTATGGATAGGTATTCAAAAATAATATTGAGGTTTCTAAAATATTTTTTTTCTGCACTGAATAGTTTGCGCGAGAGACACTTCCAAAGTGACAAAATGTGTCCCCCCCCCCCTGTAACTTCTAAAATAAGAAATTGGTTTGAACGAGATCTAGTAAGTAGTTTTTTTTTAATACGTCATAAATCGAAAACTCTTCTTGGATCTAAAATAGTTCCTAAAAGGTCTGGAGTTAGAAGTAAAAGGAAATCATGGAAGCAACATTGAAAGAAATACTACCCCAGAAGGGTACCGATGCTGGAGAGTCCCTCCCTGAGTTCAACTCAGGCAGCCCCTCGTATTCTGGGGGGGGGCACAATCTTGCATCCCATGAGTGAAACTAAAAAAGCGGGTACCCAGCGCCCACTGTTGCCAAACAGTTCTGGTCCTAACAAAAACAATTCCAATGATAAAGATCATTCAACACCACCAACCCGTATGGTACAGCAAACATTCCATCGTAGTATGTTCTATAACAAGTCTAAGAACCTGTCAACTGGAGACCTTACCGACACTAATACTAGCAACAGTGCTAGCATAAACAACATCACTATCGATACGAGCAAACCTACTAAAACAGTAAAATGGCAAAGTGTCCCCGTGCCAAGACAGCATAAAAGAAGAAGAACCTCACGGACTCCATCCCCAACAAACTCAGACATACCACTCAGTAACAAATATGAAGCTCTTAATGTGGATGTTTTAGATGCTGAAATTGTCACAAAACCCACCAAACAGCAACCTAGTAAACCACCACCTATTATGCTCTATGGTATAGAAGATATCACAAAACTGTGAAACCTAATTAAAAGTGAACTCACCGACACCGAGTTCACAATGAAAATAATAACACGGAAACAACTAAGACTCAACTGTTCAACCATTGACGCCTACAAACGACTTATGCACATTGTTAGGGAAAACAGTCTGATTGGGCATACATTCACTAGTAGAGACACAAGACCACACCGCATAGTTATAAAGAACCTTCATCCTACAACTCCACATGCAGCTATTAAAGAAGCAGTAGAGA
Source organism: Orthosia gothica (assembly GCA_949775005.1). Taxonomy (NCBI): domain Eukaryota; kingdom Metazoa; phylum Arthropoda; class Insecta; order Lepidoptera; family Noctuidae; genus Orthosia; species Orthosia gothica. The sequence continues at coordinate 27,429,186 of OX459034.1, read as the reverse complement.
ATACCGGAAATACTGTAAAAGGAGAAATTATAAATGCAAAGTATGGTCCCGACAAAATCCCTCTATCAACATTCTTTGTAAACTTAGATCCGCACCCAAATAACCATCTAGTAAAAAAGATTACTCATATCTTTCATACCCGAGTATTAATCGAAGATCCGATAAACAAGAAAACGATACCACAATGCAAACGATGTCAACAGTATGGACACACTAAAAACAACTGCTTAAGACCTTACAGATGCGTTAAGTGTGCAGAGAATCACAACACTGCCGACTGCCCAAAGATAGATAGGAACACACCAGCTAAGTGTGCCCTATGCCTAGGTAGTCACCCAGCAAACTATAAAGGCTGCCAAGTATTTCTAGAAATCAACACAAGAAAGAGCAATATAACCAAAATAAAAAGCGTGACTAAGAATTTTGACAGCAAACAAGTAACAAACGACATGAAACAATTTGACAAAGGCATTACGCCAGCAACAATCAATGACATAACATACCATAATAGAAATTATGACAGAAATATACCGCTTACGACTACAAGCCCTAACAAAACATACGCAGAAGTAACCAAAGGACAGTACAATCATACAACAGTTGAATCAACATTAGCAACATCAACAAAACCATATCAAATGCTCCATGGTTTACCAAAATATCTGAGCTACATGAATGCCTAAACATTAACACCATAAAAGAAGAGTTTGAGCACAGAACAACACTATATAAATCGCGCATTGAAAACCACGTCAACAGTCTGGCTTCTGTACTGACCGACCCACTGGAACACCGTCGACTAAAAAGACAGCACACATGGGACATACTCTGATATAGTCGAGTAACAAGTAGAGGGTCGGCTCTCACTGGAGGACCGTACTCGAAGCGCCAATATGTACAGAACGTATCTGCTTATGGCTTGAGAAGCCGATCGCAGGAAAAAAAAAATCGAAAACCGCAATTTACCAAGTACGGAACCCTTCGTGCGCGAGTCCGACTCGCACTTGGCCGGTTTTTTAGATTTAGCTGGCCGCCCTCTCTTTCTCTTCTCAACAATAGAGATATTCCTGGCTTCAAGAGGTGGTTCCACGTACTTCAGCCTGATTTCTAAACCCAGCAAAGGTTGACGGATACACTGTTTCAATTGGTGTCATTACTTCCCATTCCATGAAAAACTGTTGCTTAAAATCGTCGAAACTTTCCCAATGGACATTGAAAGTTTTACATTCCATGTTCTCACCGGCTGGAATCCTGTATTATATCGCTGAATCAGTTATCTGTTTGACGGGTAGCTCTTTAAGCAAGCTCATTGGTACGCTTCAGTCCACTGTTTGAGAATAATGGCAGATTGTTGGGCAACGGATTTATTATTTATAACATAAATGTTAGACCACTTTGTCACCATATCTTTCGCTACCACCAGGAAGCATGCCAATGATGCTCCTGCAAGGTATTTTCGTCTTTTATAGTTCGAATATGAATAAATAAAGGGAAGCAACTGTAATCTGGGAGCAGTGGTGGCCCCCAGTTGGGAGCTGTGGCGGCCTAGTGGTAATGACCCTGACTAACGTGTCGTAGTTCGTGGGTTCGAACCCAGTGAGGTGCTTTACTTTGTCTAAATTACTTCATCACCACTGCTCTTAAAACGGTGAAGGCAAACATCGTGAGGAAACCGGCGTGTCCTAGAACCAAAAATTGGAAGACATGTGGCATCTACCAAGCTGCACTGGGCCCACGTGGTGGATTAAGGCCCATTCTCTTTCACAGAGAGGAGGCCTGTGTCCCAGTAGTGGGAACATCAAAATCTTAGTTTGATCAAAATATATTTTGGATTCAGGTTGGATAATTTGGTTAAACTAAAGCTATTTAGAACCGTAATTTTCGGTATTAACGTTACTGTTTCAATAAAACAATATTTGGTGAGCATTTATCCATTTTGGTAAGCAAATATGTAGAATATACATACATAACGTAAAATTATTCTGATGAGTGTTTATTTATTTTGTTACTTAAAACGTTGTACTATAGGCACCTCGTTGAGCATTTCAAATGAACTCTTATTAAAAATATGTAACTAAATTGTTTTATTGCGTAATACTTAGGTATCTATTGAAATTTAGTAGATAATACAAATGAGGACCGGGGAACCGTAAAAATCACTGCGAATATATTACAACAACAAAACTTTAGTGTGTTCATGGCCTAAGCAAAAAGGTAAGTACCTACCTACCTACATATTTAGTACCTAATTCTGCATTAATTCGATTAAGCGTTCATTAGATTAGATCCTAGGTATTTTGCTTCACAGGTTCTAGAATTTTATCCAAAAGTCTTGAATGCCAGGTAGGTACCAAATTTTATATTCAAAAAGTTCCTGCAACTGCTTTAGGCCATTTCAAAAGTTTCTCGATCAAAACAGTTCATTTTGTGGTAACAGTATAACAAGTTAAACTATGGGGCGATTTGTTTACTTAACAATAACAACAGATACTTTACCGAAGTGTAATAGTTTGTTTACGAAGGTAAGTTAAACACAACTAACTAACATCAGTACAATAGTATTAGGAGCTGAAACCGCGGACTACCGGTTAGGAAACCACGGTTTGCTTAATGCATATAAACTCCAGTATTCTAGAGTCAATATTTTGTTTATGTAACACTGTTTATGCAAAATAATTAGCAAATTCAGGGGAGTTGCATGCACTGCTAATTAGCAGTCATATTAGCTTCAGAAGCGACTAATTTAGATCAATTGGAAGAGAATTAAGAGTGAAATTTCAAGGAAGAGTTACGTTTAGGCCCTGGTTACATAAGAGAGAAGAAATATATAAATCGTTACTCCTCCTACACCAAATCCATCTTGTTCTTAAGTAGCGAACCAGGGCTTTGCCCGTGACTAAAACTCACTCTTTCTACTGGTGAAAACCGCATGAAAATCCATTCAGTAGTTTTTGAGTTTATCGCGAACAGACGCGGCGGGGGCTTGTGTTTTATAATATGTAGTGATTTCTGCCTTCTCTTTTTATCAAGTTTCACTTTTGCTGTAAGCGCAATTCTTTTTCTATCGTGCAAATAGTTTGTCAGAGTTCATAAGTCACCACATAAAATGGTTCACGAACCAAATGAAAACATTTCTAGAGCAATATTTTCTTAAAACGGTTCTATTTTCTAAGCATTACAATGAAGCAGAGCCAATATAAGTTTATTTTAGCTCGCGACAGTCTGTCTGAAGCACCCATGTCCTAGGTACAGTTTCATTATAAGGCAGACGTCGCGAATACCGGGAATACCTACCCGCTGTACCTTCTAGTAAATGCTGCAAAATGGACATTCTTTTTGTTGAGTTATCCTTGTAATTAATTTGATAAATAAGCTAGAGTGTGCATTGTTAACAGGGGTATGAGATATAATGTTACAACAAGATTTAAAGACTACGCTTTTCTTTGCTTAATACAACATTTTCTCTTGATACTAATATCCAAGATAAGAAACCATGATTTAGTTTTTTTTTTACTAGATCCTAAGAGAGATAGAGCCGAAAAGTTTTTTTTTTCAAGCGATCAATGAAATAGTCATCATCATCTGCCTAGCCATTGCCCAACTATGTTGGGGTCGGCTTCCAGTCTAACCGAATTCAGCTGAGTACCAGGGTTTGACATGGAGCGACTGCGTATCTGACCTCCACAACCCAGTAAATGGGTAACACGGTACCCCTTGGCTAGACTGGTGTCAGATCTCAAGCGTCTGACTATTCGTAACGACTGTCAAAGATCTTCAAATGACAGCCGGGACCAACGGCTTAACGTGCTTTCTGAGGCACGGAGGAAACTCGGTATGTTGAAATGGTCACCCATCCATGGACCGACCTCGACAAGCGTTGCTTAACCTTAAAGATCGACCCGTGCGGCTGTTATTATTTAGCCACGAGCTAAAAATGAAATAGTAATTATGATTTTTTGGGAGGAGTCCTCATGTCATACGTAAACATAAGAAAATTACTAGATTTACAACACTTGTATATTTGAATTGGGTATAAGTGAAATGTGTAGCCATATTTTAAGAACTGATTTTGCCCATGGAAATGAACGACTTTCTTCAAAGAAGCCTAAGCAAAATTTCAAAAAAATAATCTCTCGTACTTTTTGATCAGCTGATGATAACTTTGCACGAAATTTCCATTTTAAATAGGCTATGATGGCTTACTTGAAAAAATCAAATTTGTTAATTTATATTCCTATTCATAGTTATTGTATTCATTGTGTTTTTTTTTAGAAATTGACTCACACACTGTTAAGTTGTTGTTGAATTAGGTATTTTACCTATGTTTGCAATATTTGTAAGTATGTGAGAACCACGTTCCTACTTATCAAAATAATTAATTTTCCTGTTAATGCTTTTTAATACTTTATACCTGTACGTAGTATAGTGTGTAAAACTATTCTGGGTGCATCGTCCTCACATATATTAATTTATTAATGTATGTACTTATGTAAATATTGTAAATCACTTTTTTTTTTTTAAAGAGTATGTATGGAGTTTCTTGTGCGTTCTTCTCCATAACATTCTACTTTCCGAATGCACGGTAGAATTTTTATTACTTGTAAATTTTAATATTAATTTATTTGACCTTCAAAAGTGCCGTTTATTGGCCTAGTTGAATAAATATATATGACTTTGACTTTGACTTTGACCAAAGCTGTTCATTTCTATGGGCAGAAGCAGTTTCTAAAACATGTCTACCTATTTCGGTTACACTCTATGTAGTGAGTAATTAAAACCTCTTCTTCAGAAAACATTCATGGCCACCTTCAAACTTCTGAGAAACAGATAATTAGTCGAAGTAAAATAACCCATTCCTTCCTTCATTAGTTACCTAGCTCCTAGCTCTAATATAAATAAACTACCAATTAGTTTCAGGTTTAAAATTAAAATAGAGGAACTTCTTAGGATGAAATTTTCCAGGAAATTTTAACGACTGTGTCTAAAATTAGTTTCACAAAAGAAAGGGCAATTATAACTAAGCGTATTGCTCTCTCCTTCCCGGAATACTGTGTTTTTAGGGTTCTGTACCCAAAGGGTAAAAACGGGACCCTATTACTGAGACTCCACGGTCCGTCTGTCCGTCTGTCTGTCTGTCTGTCTGTCTGTCACCAGGCTGTATCTCATGAACCGTGATAGCTAGACAGTTGAAATTTTCACAGATGATGTATTTCTGTTGCCGCTATAACAACAAATACTAAAAATAGAATAAAATAAATATTTAAGTGGGGCCCCCATACAACAAACGTGATTTTTGTGCCGTTTTTGCGACAATGGTACGGAATCCTTCGTGCGCGAGTCGGACTCGCACTTGGCCGGTTTTCATTTTGACTATCGTCTTCGCTCACATCGAATGTCACATGTCCTAGAGCCTCAGGTCATCGCACAAGTAATACTTCGATCGTAAACAACCAAAAATAAAAGAAGAAAAGTCATGAAAACCTGAAAATTAGACCTTATTACATTAAACCTGCAACCATAATGATATTATTTCATCAGTACGGAAACTTCATACATGGCTCACGGCGATTTTTCCAATTCCAGTTCCATTCCACTAGCGAATTGGACCCGTCCGTCGAATCGAAAAGGCTTGTTGAAAATTTACATATGCTGGAAAATAGATACCTACATGTATGGCGAGCTCAGTCGGGTGGAGGCAATCAACCCGACGCAAATATCACTGGACACTGTTCTTATTTACATTCAAGTTTTAAATAAACGAATGCTTTAATAGCCTACTATTTACTCGTTGATAAAATCCAAATATTAATACTGTGATAAAGCACTTAACTTTCAGCGAGTCATAAATTTATGTTTGTTCTTTATTTATTAATATCTCATTTAGAAGCAAAGACTTTCATTAATATTATACAAAGTTAAATAACACTGATTACAGCGTCGTCCCATTGACAGTAACGACTTGTGTAATACGAGCCATTTAGCAATTACGAATGAGAAGGAGTAACGTTTGACTGGGGAACATAACAAAAAGCCGATTGCTCATACCCATATATTAAGTTAATGGGTTCTGGCACTAAGCACGCCCTTGACTTTAACGATGCGGCAGAAGAGGCACGAATAAATTTAAATTGGTCGGGCGGCGGCGCGCAGCAGCGGCGGGCCGGCCAGCGGTCACTCTGCTGCTCACAATGCCCGATGCAGTTTAATGCACACTTTCACGTACACTTCAACTTATTATTGCTCCACAAGAATTATGAGCATGCCTACATCGCTGGTTCACATCTATTGACTCACCGTACAAGTTACGAACAAAAAACTCAAATTTCATCGTAGAGAAAAAATAATACAAGAAAACATGTATACATTTATTTATACAGGTAGAACTCAAGGTAATAAAAGTAGTCATACAATGCTACACCCAGAGACGCTACTAGAAAACTGATCACACTCCTACTCATATCCATGATTGACCAGTCCCAAGTAACAGCTCCGGGTGCCGGCACAATTTACATAGAGGACAATACAACTGTCACCCTCTGGAATTCCGCCAAAGAGCAGGAAAAATGTCCAACCGCTGAGAGTCGCTATTAATAATCATAATTGCTCAACATACAGGAGCAAACTTTAATATGTTTGTACGGGCTACCGGAGATTCAAATAGAATCTTCCTCGGCACCAATTGTAGCCAAATTTTTGGAACAAGTAATCCCAACGATGCCATGATTTGTGGATTGTTTAGCATCCCATGAAAAATCATAAAGACAGATTTCACCAGAGCAAGATTGCGCCTTATTTCCAACTTATAGTACCCAACCAACACTATTACAAAGAGAATTGGGTACATAAGCGAGTGAAACGGGTAGACGCAAAATTGCCTCATATATAGGTAACGTGTAAACTTGTTCTGCATCCTTTCCACACATAACATAACCTAATTACCTACGGTCTCCATTTCTTTTTGTCCCAGTCATGAAATACGTTAGAAACACGTAGTATTTGATTTCAGTAGAAAAATACAATTAAAAAAGAGTCATCTAAAGTAGAGTGCACACTCGCCGAGACGGTGAGAATCGAAGCCAAGATTGGCTTGCTTTTACATTTGTTTCTGTGAACTGTAAAATGAGTGCTGTGCGAGGTAAAACAACGAATTGTTGAAATATTCATGTTACCTTGTGGTTTGGAAATAAAATATTGCGAACAAAGCCGATGCTACTCTTGTTCGAAAATTGCAAAATTGTTTCCACTGTTGCGTTTTTATTTAATTTAAATACCAGACTAGCTATTGTTGTTAACTAACAGTCCACGCTAGCTTTGGACATAAACAGCTGGAAGTCATGCAGGAGGTTTTTACCAGCTGTGGGATAATACAGGCTTACAGTTACCAGCATCTGGTTTTGGTTTTCTAATCGGATTTAATTTTAATTTACTTTAATTTTGATTGATTTGTATATAATCTAATTTTCTGTTCTTATTTTAATTTGATTTTGATTACATTTCATTTTAATTTAATTTGTATTTAATTTACTTTGTGATTTAATTTGATTTAGTCTAATTTTGATTTAATTATGACTTATTTTAGTTTAATTGTTATTATATATATTTCTTTTTATGCTTGCCTGTCTTGATTCTATTGGTATCACATATTGAAAATTTGCTTAAATTGCTGGGGGATGGAATTCTGGTGACCTGTAATACAGGTTCTCATTACCTACCACGGGCACCGGAGTTTCATGACCATTTGTTTTTTGTGTATTTTGTTTTTATGCCAAATAAATTATTATTATTATATATTATTATTTTATTATCTGTATAGAGTGGTCCAATAGTTTGCAGAATATTTTCCCCAAAAATTAGTACTGGAAAAGTAGAACCTTTAGAGCCCCTCTCATATATTTGCTTAATTTTTTTCCATTACCATTAAACTAATTTAGTACCTAAGCTAGCTGCAAACATGATTTTCTTCCAACGACCTAATTATTACGTGCATAATCAGTTGATGGTATAATAATTAATTCAACGAAGCTAAAGCTTATCTGCAGCAAGTTTCTGCTTACTCCATAAATAAATACATACACCAAGAAAATCTGGATAAACAGATTTAATTCCAGGTTTAATATTCTTTGAAAACATCCAGCGCTTGATAAAAATAATCCTTACAATTTGTAGAAAAAATATTGAAAAGCAAATCCTAGAATTTTCACCTCGATTCCTGTAACCCTCTTCATTTATGTTATCCCGAAACTTTGTAACAGCATTAATTAAGTACTTTTGTGTAAAGTATTAAACATTTCCTGTTTATTATTTTGATTTCATTTAACTTTGCTGTCTAATTAATGTTTTAGCCTTTTATAATTAAGCCGGACGATTGATAAGGGCAAACATTTGTTTGTTTTTTCTGAAACAGGAAAGGTCGGAACTTTGTCGACATACATACATGAATTCGCTCTTTTTTCCCATAGGGGCAGGCAGAAACTACAGAGGCCTTACTATTATGTGCTAAATCCATCATGGTGCTAGTGTGTGCAAGAAGTATACAGAACGAATAGCACTATTCCTTGTCTACAAAGATTTCATGTTGGCATTGACATGGCCCCGGAACGCTGTTACGTTACGATCCATACCACAGACATAAATCTAACTAGATAACGCAAGTTCCTCCATCTGTATGAAAACCAAGCGTGCCACTTTTTCACACACAATTTAAAAACAAATTTACTTAACAATGAAAGAAAACATTTCCAATGTCTTGTCCAACTTTTTCTATAGAGCTCATTAAGGCATAAAAAGGATTTTTTCTAGATTTCGATGGATTTCCAGTGCCGATAATGCTAAATGAAAAGCTCAAATTACGATCATTGCTCGTAATTAAACTCCATTTTTTGAAACGCGAAGTACATACAATCGCGTCATCTAGTTGTCAGATTTATATCTCTGATCCATACATACTACTTTTACTTTGTTTACGATACATCGACATTATCCATGCAAAGGTATGAAAGAAAATGTTGAATGACCGTGGAAAACCGATCAAGGTGTACCCATAGTTCGTTGTACGTGGAGCTCTGTAACTTCTACTTAGATTAATGACAAAATTACTTGAATTTATGGTAGTGCATTAGTAAGTTATCCGAACTAAGGTAAAACTTTAGAAATGCTACAAAGTGCTACGAACTGCCTGATAAAGTAATTAAGATAAAACAAAAGTACCTTTTTTTGTATTTTTGTGACTTGACTTAATGTCCTGTAACCCCTAGATAGGCAGAGGGCGTCCACAGACGTCCACAGATGTCCTCCATCGCGATCGGTCTTGAGTTTCACACTACATTTCGCTTCATTTCATTCCAATGCTCGTCGCTTCTGCCAACACGGTGCCACGCCAGGTTTGACGGGGCGGCCACGCTTTCTTTTTCCTTGGGAATTCCAGTCCAAAGCTTGCTTGGGTATGTGATCGGGACCTCTTCGGAGCGTGTGGCCAATCCATTTCCACTTGCGACGCTTGATCTGGGGTCGATGGGGCTCTCGTGGCATTTCTTCAACAGTTCTATGTTGGAGATGGTCTCGGGCCAGTAAATGCCGAGTATGCCACGGAGACAGCGGTTGACGAAGACTTGTATTTGGCGTGAGATGTCCTTTGTGACCTTCCACGTTTCGCACCCGTAGAGCAGCAAGGATTTGACATTGGACTCGAAGAATTGAGTTTAATCCTTCGGGTCAGTTTCCGTGATTGTCAAACAGGTCTCAGCTGCGCGAAGGTAACTCGGGTTTTGGCGATCCGTGAAGCGATGTCCTCTTCACTACCCCCAGTCTCTGACACGACACTCCCGAGGTATGTAAATTTATGGACGCGTTCCACTGCCTCTGTGCCAATCAGCAACGGTGAGTGGTTCTTCACACCAGTTCTCATTGTCTGGGTCTTCTGGATGTTTATTTTGAGCACCGTTTTTACCGCCTCCCGACGTAGATCGTACAGCTTTGCTTGCATATCTTCATGGGTCTGACTCAGCAGGCATCAGGTCATCGGCGTAATCCAAGTCTTCCAAGACGTTGGTTAATCCCCACTCTATACCGCGTATAGTTCCGTCAAGAACGACTAGGAAGAGGAGCGGCGACAGGAGGCAGTCTTGGCGGACACCCGCGTGTTCTTTTACGTCGTCCGTCATGAGTAACCTTACTGGCGTAATTCTTGTAAATACTCTGCAACAGACGGATTGTTTTCGGCGGCACTCTAATGTCCAGTAGGCGGGACCAGATACTAGACCACGTCAGCGTATCAAAGGCCTTTTCGAAGTCTACAAAGGTTAGATCAATCTCCCTCAGTCATTTTGATGCCTGTTCCAGTATGATACGGAGAATGTTAATCTGGTCCTTACAGGAGCGGTTCTAGCGTAAACCAGCCAGCTCTTTGCATAGAAGAGGATCCACGGCCTTCGACAATCTATCCAGGATGTTCATGCAAGAAACCTTAGAGGGAATCGAGAGCAACGTTATACCTCGCCAGTAATCGCACTGGATAAGATCCCCATTCTATTCGTCTGGGAATTCTTCGCCGATCCAGATCTTTTCAATAAGCGGCGTCAGGACGTCGACGGCGGTGGTTAAGTCGGCTTGTAGCATTGCCGCAGTTATCAGGTCTAGTCCTGAAGCTTTGCCTGTCTTCAAAGAGTAGACTACCTCCGCAACTTCAGAGGCTGAGCGTCGTTCTGTGTTAATGTCGAGAAGCCGGGATGGTGGGGAACTGACTTGCAGCACGTCAGGCACCGATATAGCTGACAAACGGAAGACCTCTTCAAAGTGCTGACGCCAGCAAAGTAGCTGCCCTTCTGACGTCACAATGAGCTGACCATCCTTGGACTTCAGCGGCTTCTTCTTCAACTTGCTGTTACCTGCCAAGGTTTTGGTAGCTTTGTACAACTTCTTCAAGTTACCGGAGTTCGCAGCATGTTGAGCATGATCAGCAACAGCCCACCGTCTCCTATCTCTGCGGGTACTGCGATAGATTTCCTTGCGTTTGTGACGGTATTGCGTGTTAAGGCCAGCTCGTATGGCATCGTTATGGGTCTCAAGCAGTCTCAGATGAAGATTCCTTCTATTTTCGATCACGTTCCATGTGCGTTGTGATATCCAGTCCTCCCGAGAATGAGTCGATTTGTGCCCTAGAACGACGGAGCTGGTCTCTGTATAGGCCATTTTGATGCGGTTCCACTCCTCGTCTAATGAGTCCATAGCGGCATCAAGTACAGAAAAGCGATTGCACAATTCCACCTGGAAAGTTTTACGCGAGTCTGAGTCAAGCAGTTTGCTCACCTCGAACCTTCTTCGAATCTTGCTAGGTCCTTTAGCCGCACGGGCTACTGCAATCTTGAGCAGGACTTCAGCAACTACCAGAGGGTGGTCGCTATCAATATCAGCGCCCCTGCAGTTGCGGACATCGAGCAGTGAAGACCGCCATTTCGAACTAATGGCGAGATGGTCAATTTGGTTCTTGGTGACCCCATCGGGTGAGTTCCACGTTTAATTATGGTGATCGCTATGAATGTATAATGTTCCTCCGCTGGTAAGGTCGTGGTTCTGGCAAAACTCGATTAATTGCTCCCCATTCTCGTTGCACACTCCAAGTCCCTGTGTACCCATATGCCGCTCGCGGTTAGTGTTAACACTCCCAACCTTTGCATTCAGGTCCCCCATGACGATGACGATGTCTTGCTTATTTATATGCTCCTAAGGGTGGCATTAACGGCATTGTAGAAGTCCTCCTTCGTATCCTCTGTTGATGCATTGGTTGGGGCGTAGCACTGGATAATGGAGATCTTCCGGGCTCTTGAGTTGAAACGGGCACACATGATCTGGTCTGAGATCGGTTTCCAGTCCAAGAGGCTATTCTTAGCTGCATTAGAAAGGAGAAGCCCCACGCCATACTCGCGCACATCTGCCTCACTTTCATTACCTGAATAAAGCTAAGTCAAGCCTCGAACGTTCTCAGATCACCAAAACCGTTTCTCCTCACTTTAGTTGTGGCTAGGGCTCTGCTTTATACGGTACTTCGCCACGACAATCTGCCTACCTCACAGATATTAATCTAAATAGATGATGACGATCAATGATCGTAATTTGAGCTTTTCATTTAGCATTATCGGTACCGGCAATCTTCCGAAATCTAGAAAAATGCCTCTTTATGCCATATTGAGCTGTAAAAACTGTATAGGAAAAGTTTGCCGAGGCATTGGAAATTTTGTCTTTCATTGTTAAGTAAATTTGATTTTAATTGTGTATGAGAAAGTGGTACGCTTGGTTTTCATACAGAATTGCGTTATCTAGTTAGATTGATGTCTGTGGCCTATCTTTGCCCAAAATACTAGTATCTTTCTTTTTGTTATTACATAGCCTTGAGATCTTCGCTACTTATATATGGGACTACGAACCGTTATTTTACTAAAAACAAAGTTATAAAAAAACAAAGGTAGTTTCCCTTGCTAAGTGATTATTATGCATGATGCATCGCACCCTGTATTACTCGTCCATCACACAGCCATCATACATCATCCTGTAACGTAATAACTTATGAATAAATAACACAGCCACTAAATACAAGCCATGAAAGGGTCTAAAAATATGCAGCGGGAAACTCATTTGCCTCTGTTTTTAGTCTGTGACCGTGTTCGTGTCAAAAGTTTCAGCAGTCTAAAATTATTTCTTTTAAGTGGTTTAATTATACGAAACTCGATGTTGGCGACACCTACAAGAAATAGCTTTGTTTTTGCAATGTCTACATGCTTAGATAATTCCAATCAACCACTGTCATACTTATACAAACTGTAACCACTTTTAAAATACATAAAATATTTAAGCTAATAAGAGATTAGCTTTTCATCAGTGAAACATTTTTGAAATCGGATCAGTACTTTTACAAACTTAAAAAAGCATTTTTGTCCTCATTAAATAAAAAAAAAAGGGTTTAGATTGGTTAAAGACAGTAATTACCTACGTTTTTAGAACGTGTTGCGTTGACTTAAATAATACAAAACTTCAGTATACTCGTAATAGCACAAAGTACGTAATTGTTTTGAATTCGTAATCAATATAGTAGCAACCTTAGTGAATCTGTCAGGCTTGGCTGTCAATTTTCTAAACGGCGGGAGTGGCCCTTCTGTATACTTTCTATTTTGTGGTAACAAAAAAAAGGATACCTCGTTTCAAAATTAAATTTGGAACACCAAATAATGTCGTTTCACCGTAGACAAAACAAGCATGACTAAAAAACAACTTCAGTCTATGGAAAATGAAGCGACAAAAAGGCTTCCATTTTTAAACGCGCTCAATTACGTCAGTGTCAGTCACCGGAACCGCTCTAATCCGCACGGCCACATAAAATGCAACAGAAACTTTCAGTTAATGAGCGACTGCTAATTTCTTTTAAAGTCTCTATTATGGTGAGCTTATCTGTGGCTGGCGGCTTCTGCTGATTTTTGTTCTCTATCTCCGGAACCCAGGTACGGTAATTAACCACGACGCTACTTCAATTTATTGCGGGAAAATTATCTTTGTTGACCCACGCGCCTCTGGTAAGGTGCTTAATTTTTTTCGCTCTTTGTAAGCGTTTTTCATATCCCTCCGTATCCGTCCTTTGTTTGCGGTGTCTGTTTATTAATTTGGTAATGGAACGTGAAAATGAACGGTTTGTTTTAATACGTCGGTAACATGTTTCATTTGTTACGCCTCGATTAGTTTTGTTGTTTGATGCATTTGTTGATTGATCGTTTGGAGTATAAATTGTGTGGGTGTAGGTACTATTCTATAATCGCCTCATCATTTAAGTGATAGTTAATATTGACTTACGGCATTATCTATAGTTATTTTTAGTTTGGTTCTTTGAATAGTCTGGCTAAATTGCTTACGTTACATTAATAGAAATTCTGTCAAAACAAGCTATTAACTATGCCAAATAAGAAAAGGCTTTCAGCCTGTCATATTGGTCCTTAAAAACGCTGTTAAAGCACGAGTTTATTAAAGTAATCATAATTTACCTTTTGAGTCCCTTTAGGTCCCTTTTACCGCCAGCTATGTACGTCATCATGTAGCCTAAATCTACTTGTGAAACGAGTGGATTGAGGCCAGCCTTTTATTAGGCAATTTTGCTAAATAAAAGGATTTGAACGAAGGGACTGCTGGCGGGACTGATTTTACATATTGACTGGCCTTGTAACTCAGCAGTACTGCTGAGTATCTACAAGTCTGTTGCCAATTGTACCATGCTTTCCTGGTTTGCACGAGTATCATTGGTCGTACCCATGGAATTTCATTTTTATTTACTCTATGCATGTTTCTTCAAAAAATCTATCAAGCTGCCATTAGCCGATTAATTAAAACTTTTAACAGTGAAATACAACCTACTTCACCGACTGATAGCTACAACCTGGAAGTCTTCAAGTCAAGAGTGAATAGGTTTCTTCTAGGCAAGAGTGCTTCATCGTCGACCATATCATCGCTTACCATCAGGCGAGATAGTGGTCAAACGCAAGCCTACCGAAAAGACTTTCAAGTAAAACACTACAATGTGAAAAATAATTTATTTTTCGGAAGTCGGTGTTCCCGTTTTCTTTTCTTCGTTTTTTGACACCGACTTTCGAAAAAGAAGTTACTCGTATTACTTGGAAGTCTGTTGTATTTTTTGTAAGTATGTTTTTTAATTTTTTACTTTTTAGTTGTGATACCTAATAGATAAGCTCTAGTAAGGTATGTGGTAAAATGAAAGTGTACCACGGTGAACTGTACACATCTGCGAATCTCTTTAGAGCATACCGGCGTGATGTTATTTTATGAAATGGTATAAACAATAAACAGAATTGCAGCAATCCCGATAGATTTGCTGTCATTTATTGAAGAGTTCTGTTTTATATCTCCGAAAGTCTTCATCAGATCTTTGCCAATTTTAAATGGGGTCAATTTAAGAACATACTCTTTCAAACAAAAAAAAACAAAATCAGTCCACAATTAACGGAGAAATCGATGGACACATAGAACCTCCTCCTTTTTGGAAAGTCGATTCAAGTGACGAAAGGTTCCATTTCGCATGTGCATGGGCTTCATGCCCTATGGGCCATGCTTCCCTGGTACACGGGAGTCTCATTGGTGTGTCTTTAGCTGTTATTCTTTCAATACAAATAAACGTCTATATAACTACGCTGTCATCAAGCCAATTAATTTAAAAAGACGAAAACGCAATAGTAAGGTACGGCACAGCATTAATAGATCAAAGGTGGAGCCAAGCAGCGAACGACATGACACCGAGTAGCTTTCCCGTCCCATTTCACATGTGCACTGGGAGCGGCCCGCCATTGGAACACTAATGCAGCGTGCATTTTTAATTCATGTCAAGAGTCCCGAGGCGGTCGCTCTAAGTGCGGCCATGCCGGAGTGCCGGAGTGCCGGATAGCGCCCGTTTACGGCTACTGAGCATGTCACGGCGGTAAGCAGCTTCAGTTAGCTATTTTTATACTTTGCCGCGAGATCGTCGAACTAACCCTTTGGAGTTTTAATTGTGGAGGGTAATGTTCAGTTGTGTGGGTATGTTTTTCAAGCTTTGTTGGTTCTTCCCAGGCTTTTGTGTCTGAAATGAATGTAGATTTAACCAGGATTTTATTGTATCTTTTATTTACATAAATTTGAATCACAATTATTATTTGCTCTTCGATATTGAATATAGTTATAAGATTTTTATTTATGTCATTAAAAAGCCAATCTATTTGCGATCAGTTGTAGATTATTGCAATTTTCAAACATTATAACTTTCCCTTTTGCTTGGCTTCAAACGATAGATTTACCACAAAATGAAGCAAACATATTTCTAGGAAACCTACAGCAGAACCTAAATAAATTAATACACGTAAAACACACGTGTATTTTACAAGAATACTTGTAAAGACAGACAACTTAATTTTCTCTTCGTTAATATTAAATTATAGTGAGGCAAGAAGAACTCTCTGTTTTCATGATTAACTTCATAAAAACACCGAATGAAAAGTTATTGAATACCTTTCTACTTTATAAAGAAAATCAATGGAATCAGTCAAGCGAAGGAAAATAAATTAAGTAGGCAGAGACTTGTTGCCTTTAAAGTATCATTAATTTAACTGTCATGAGTTTCAGAGCCGGGGTATCGCGGTGATGCGATGGAAATTGTTTTATTTCTAGGAAACCAATAGAGCGTAGGAGTGAAAATTGAAATGTTACATTTTCTTACTGATTTGATAAAACATCTCATTCAATCAGTGTGCAGGTAAGTAGGCCTCCGCCTCAGCAAGTTTTTAGCGGAGTCATAATGGAGGTTATAAGGCGAAGAAGCTTTATTGTATTCCACCATATTAAAGGATCTTCACTTAATTTCAGCTTTGAAAAAAATGGAGTTATATCTAAAGATTTAGCTTCGTATCTAAAGGTATAACTCGAAGTTTTTAAGTAATTGCTCCCACGTCACTGCCACCGCTAAGTTCTGTACCAAATGACCAACTTTTAAGTGTAACTTTTAAGTGGAGCTAGTTTATTTTATGAAACACAAAGAATTCTCCTAAAAGATGACAAAGCCGAAAAACGTCTCGCCGCCCATCAGCTTCAGCTAAATTGCCGCTGCTACATCCTTAGTACATACCTAAGAGTCGGTCCAGCATCAGCCTTTTAATGCTGAGACACAGACCTCCTCTCTGTGAGAGGAAATTGCCGTAATCCACCACACGGGCCCAGTGCGAGTTGGTGGATGTCACATGTCTACGATTTTTTGGTTCTAGTACATGCTGATTTCCTCACGATGTTTCCCTACACCGTTTCGAGAGCAGTGGTGATGAAATAATTTACACAAAGTAAAGCACCTGCCTGGGTTCGAAGCCAGGACCAAAAACATGTAAGTCGCAGCCGCTACCACTGGGCCACCACTGCTCTCAAGCCAGGTATCTATAAGACAATATTATTATAGATCAGCTAACACCCTCATTAGGTATTACTAGGGTAACCTAGCACCCCTAAGTGCTCAGAAAGTTAGTCGACGGTATCCGAGAAACTATAAACTAGCCATATAACGAGCAAAGGTCGTGGGTTTGCTGAAAACTTACGACCTGGCCGACGAGGCTCTAAAATTTTATGACTTATGACGTGACGGTAAGGTTGGAGATGGAATAAATTGTCGCATGTTCTATAAATTTCAATGCTATGTGGTATATTTGAACCTATTAAGAGACTTCGAACTTTGATTTGTTGCGGCATTTCTTCTCAAAAGTATTCAGATATACAGAATTTATTACTAAATCAATAAATTTAGATTTTAAACCAAGACAATTCTATGAGAGGACGTTACAATGGGCAAATCAGACATGATAAAAAAACGTGTCTTGTAAAAGTAATAATATATTAGTGTCCTAGTCCTAGTTGCCCATGGACCGCACCGCTTGACGCACGTTGCGCAAGCACCGTTGGAGAGACTGCAGTACCAAGGGGTACTGCAGTCTCTCCAACGGTGCTAGATCGACTACCGGTACATTGAGGAGTTGAAGTGTTTGTACAGAAACGCCACCATGTCAGTCCGTCTTCAGGACCAGACCTCGAAACCAATCCTTCTCCAGCGTGGCGTGAGATAGGGAGACGTCATTTCTCCGAAACTGTTCACAGCTGCGCTGGAGGATATATTCAAGGTTCTGGACTGGAGGGGCCTAGGCATCAACGTTAATGGTGAGTACATCACTCAGCTTCGGTTGCAATACAATGCTCGATGACCTCAGTAGATCTTCCGAAAGTGTGGGTCTGAAAATGAACATGGACAAAACCAAGGTGATGTTAAATGCCCATGTTACACCCACTCCTATCAAGGTTGGAGACTCTACACTCGAAGTTGTGGACGACTATGTCTACCTGGGACCAACGGTCCAGTTGGGTAGGGCCAACTTCGAGAAAGAGATCAACCGTCGAATCCAACTTGGCTGGGCAGCGTTCGGCAAGTTGCGCGGTGTCTTCTCTTCCAACATACCACAGTGTCTCAAGACAAAGGTCTATTACCAGTGTATGTTGCCAGTGATGACATATGGCTCTGAGACGTCGTCGCTTACAATGGGCCTTATCAGAAAGCTTGCAGTCACTCAAAGGGCTATGGAGAGGGCTATGCTCGGCGCTTCCTTGCGTGATCGAATCAGAAATGTAGAGATAAAAGAACCAGGGTTACTGACATAGCCCGAAGAATTGCCAAACTTAAGTGACAGTGGGCAGGGCACATTGCTCGCAGAACGGATGGTCGATGGGGCAGAAAGGTTCTGGAGTGGCGACAGTGAACCGAAAAACGTTGCGTAGGAAGGCCTCCCACCAGGTGGACCAATGACCTGATGAAGGTTGCGGGGATCCGCTGGTTGCGAGACGCTCGGGACCGGTCAATGTGGCGACGCCTGGTGGAGGCCTATGTCCAGCAGTGGACTTCTTTCGGCTGATATGATGATGATTAGTGTCCTACTTGTAGAATTAATTAATATATTTAATTCAGTCGTAGGACGACCAAAGTTGGAAAAACGCACAAACAGCCTACCTGTTCGAAACTAAATGGTGTTTTTTCAAAAACAATCAAACAAAGTGCAATATCATGAATAAATGTAAAAATAACTACGCAGCCTACCTTGCACAAGCACTTGAATTTCATGAAAAAAAAAAGTCAAATTTTACGATCACTTTCAGGTGCCTGAAGTTACAAGTGTATGAGTAAAATGTTTTAATTGCCAAACTTGAAATCGTTTTTATGTACGGTTTTAGTATCCGCTCTGATTTTACATCTAAAAACTGTACCGGCGATTTGTGCGTTTGAAAAATCTGAGAGGGATTTTTATTTCACTGTCCAAGTACGCGTCCGTCCGATTTTGTATATTTTTTTCACGTTCGCTTTACCTTAAAAAATATATCGCCTATAAAGGACACTGAAATAGTGAGTTTCAAACGAAGTTTTTATTTTACACGCGGCTTTATTATTATTCAAAATAAAAATGTTACACGAGTTTAAAATGTGGGTCATGTGAGGAGTACGCTGCCAGGCATGCGAGCTGAATTTATTTTTTTAATTTGATATAACACTAAGGACGTGTGACGTGAAATTTAAAGCGATACTTTCAACTGAATTAAAAGGGTTTGTTTACATTGCTTAACGAAACAACATTAATGCAGATACTATGAAAATGCCAGAAACATGCAGAGATTTTATGTTTACAATGTTATTTAATTTTGAAGCGGGCTTCTGCACTGGCCAAGAAGCCGAAATGAAATTTCTTGCGCAAAAAATCTGGAGACAAGACTATGAAAATGCTGAAAGAGAACAAGTTGAAAATTTAAATATTTAAAAAAACCCTGACACATTTTTATTTCATGCTTCATAATTTATCTAGTAGTGGGCATTCTTCGATCAACTGTATATTGAACACGTAATTATGACACGATATCTAGCGAAAACACAAAAAACAAACAAAAAATCATACTGTGGAGTTGGAGGTTACATCTGGTTTTGTCAGCCAGCTCATGCATATGTATACTCCGACTGCACAGCATGATTTTCTTCTCGTTTACGTCTTTTTTTTTTGTTTTTATTTACAATCTTCTACTTATTTTTTTTTAGAATTAGGTACATTTATACATATACGTATTATATATTTTTGTAACCACCTCTTAAAACCCTACATTTTGATATCCCACACGATGAGGAATGGAAGAAAAAAAAATTTTGGGAACCCACAATATGGCG
Organism: Orthosia gothica; assembly: GCA_949775005.1. Classification (NCBI taxonomy): domain Eukaryota; kingdom Metazoa; phylum Arthropoda; class Insecta; order Lepidoptera; family Noctuidae; genus Orthosia; species Orthosia gothica. Next base: position 27,409,436 of record OX459034.1, on the reverse strand, counting down.
CCCAAAATCCGCCATTTTTATATTTTGCAATAGTAATGTGGCCGCGTGTATGCGCAGGGTTAAGACAAATCGATTGATGTAAGAATCATCAAAATCGGCCAACGCGTTTAGTCTCTAGAACGCCATATAGGAACACACATACATACAAACTTACTTACATACTTACATACATAGACTGATAAACTTATCCCTCCTTCGGCAGTCGGGTGAAAAACAAACGAAATCAAAATCGGTTCATCCGTTTAGGAGCTATGATGCCACAGACTGATACACAAACACACAGGTACACACGACAAACTTGTAACACCCCTCTTTTTCCATCGGGGATTAAAAAACAAGCAACACCAAGCGTCCAGAGCTCTGAAACCTTTTGTCGTATTTTCCAGTACCTGCCACAGATTACAATCTGAAAACTTTATATACGCCGAGTAGTTTGAAGATTTCGTAGATACAGAAAAAAAATACGTGACCACCTCAAGTTTTAATTAAAAAACTTTCTTCTGTAAGTTTTTTGCGTGGTTTGAGCCGTGTCGGTTGCGGCACTAAATTGTTTCTTTATGTGAACCTGCTTGGGTAAATAACTGAGCTGACTCCAGCACTCCTTAATTAGTCAGCTCCCTATTTGCTGTAAAACCCTCCCTTTAAATTAAATAAGTATTTACAGTAAGTAGAACAAAGGTAATTTGAATGAATTTGTCAGCTTTAGCTAACAATAGGATTTAGGTACTTGGTTTCATAAATCCAGTCTATTTTTGGCTACTTACCTCTTGTTATTTACACAACACTTGGCATCATACATTCATATCAAACTGAAGTCTTCATACCATAAATAAAATGAAGATTTTTATAAAGTAGAAATTGTTAAAGTATCTCGGCCTGTCTGGATCCTCCGAAATTATTAAACCTAAGAATCTCCTTACATTTAATGATCTGAACAAAGATCCTTCATTCCGTAACTCTGACATCCTAGCACATCAGTCTAGTTCACGAGAACGAATAATTAGTAGCAGATACCATTCGGTTTTTTATTACAATTGATACTAGTAGGTATACCTAGACGCTCATGTCAAATAAAACTTTTTAAGGCTTTTTATTGTTTGAAAAGCCTGACAAGGTTTCAGGAGCATAATAAGGTATCTTTTATGTAAACCAAAACCAAAACAGAATAGCAAGCTGTTCATCACAGCAGCGTTTTGATGTTTATGCCTATGTATATATACGTAGCATATATTGACGCAGCAACTGTAGGTATGCAATGAAGAGCAATAGCTCGACAAGGTAGCACACTGTAGTTGAACTGTCAACAGCACGCTGCGTTCACCGAGCAATAATGGACTGTTTACACTGTCCAATACACGCCCTTATTCCGACTAAACGTTTCCAACCCATCTACCTACCGGCTGCCGGCACCCTAATGGATTACTACAATATTGATAATTCACAGAACCACTTGACAGTCTAACCCAATAGTTATTGCTTACGAGTACTTGCAAATACACTCCGTTATTAAAACATTTTTTTTCGTGCAAACTCTGCGGAGTCAATAGGCCTAAATCGGGCTAAAATTGTGTGTTTGACGTTTAATTCAGAATTCATCAGACTGTGAGGAAAGTAAACGAAATGTCGGATTTTTTCAGGTTTAGGTTAATTACATTTCAAGTATAAAATTCGTTAATGGAAAAATTTAGAGATCAATTCGGTGGAAACAGAAAAAAAAACCGAGAAAGCCTACCTCAGTATCATTGAAATATAGGACTGAAAGTGACAAGACAAACTACACGCGAACTTTGTAACGACCTATGAGCTAACGTGTGAACGTAGACGCGATAAATCCAGATCATTAGACCGCATCAATCCGAAGGAAAAAGAAAGCACAAGTTATTTTGTTCTAAATAAAAAGATATGTGTTGTCGTGTCCCTTTCTTGAACAAGAGTGTCTGGTATGTTTGTTCCATAAGCTGGCAACATTAAGTGAGCGTGGAGCGTGGAGCGAGCGTGGCCGGCCGGGAGGCGAGCGGCGGTCGCTGGGCGAGCGTGAGACTCCACACAAACGATGAATTATTGCGTGTCATCAATTACCGGACAGACACTGCTCACACCGATGTGCGACCCGTGTTCCTGGATACGTCTTGAGATAAACGAGCTCAACGAGCTGGTATTTAGGTTGGAACGATATACTACTTGTTATTGGTCGATTTTAAAGGAATATTTTCAGTACCCTAATATATATTTGCCGAAAATCTTTCTAAATTATTTCTGGATCGTAACCCTCTAAAATCTAAGCTTACTTTAATAATAACCATGATATAGCGCCTCTGAATTTCATGTACATGAAGGGATCAAATCTACACTAATGAGGGAGTTATTCAAATACGGGCCGTAACTAAATAAACTTAGTTTCTGTATTTAAGGTTTTACTGCAGTTGATAATTTTATTAAAACAAAAACTTTCTCCTTGAACAGGTGGAAATCTAACCAAAATAAAAGTGCTCATTATTGCGTAAATAAGATTTAAACTAAAACGTATTTTATTTTGTGTCTAGCGAGCGTGCCACAAACTGCTGCGCTCCTTAAAAACAGAATCAACGTTTACTACCACCAGAAAAACGGCGAGGTATTGTTGCTCGACTTGTCCCGGAGAAACATTTCTACTGTCTTGGATCCCGTTATGAAATTAATCAGAAAAAATAGCGGAGGAGTAAGAAAAAACATAGAACTTCTCTCCATATCAAGCAGCAGACAAAACAGAGCTGAACCAATAAATGATAAATGACAATTATTTTGCAAATTTAGTTTAAATATAACACTTACACGTCAATGTTTTTTTAACCCCCGCCGGAAAAAGAGGGGTGTTATTAGTTTCACGTGTTTTGCTGTGTATCTGTGTATCGGTTTATCCGTGTGTGTGTCTGTGGCATCATAGCGCCTAAACGGATGAACCAATTTCTTTTTTTTTCTTTTTTTTTTTTATCTTTGCCCCACACTAAGAATTTCTTCCTGTATCGTGGGTGCTTTACAAACATATAAACTCACATACACAACACCCAGAGCCGGAACAACTATCATAGGTGTAGGTCATACAATTATTATGCGTATATTTGTTCCGTGCGGGAATCGAACCCGCGACACGCAGCGCAGCAGTCAATCGCTCAACCACTGCGCCAACCGTGCGCCCAATTTTGATTTAGTTTCTTTTATTTGAAAGGTGATTTTGTCGAGAGTGCTCTTAGCTATGTTTGAATAAAATCGGTTCAGCCGTTCAAAAGTTATGGGCATTTTACTGTTTGAATCGGTGTGTTTTCGCAGCATAAATGTGTCGGGAGTTTTTTAAATTTTGAAATTTTACTTGTTGACATTTTAGACTAGATACGGTCGGAGTTTCCTAACTAACAACTCTGAGAAGAAACACCAAAACAAACTCAAAGGTCCAACGGTCTTTTAAAGTCCGTACAATCCGTATAATGGTCAAATCATTACGAGAACCATGTAGGTTAATGTCTGAGAAGGTCTTTTGAGAATAGACACAAACCTTATAATACCTTATTACGGCACTTTCAGTAGCTCTATATAAGTGATTGTTATTGTAAAGCGGTGTTTACATCATCCTGCTTTATAGAACCTGAACGGATTTGGCACGCAAACAACCCGATGTTTGTTCTATTGTACATCCAATACGTTTGTCTTGTGACGCCATTAATAAGGCGACTATTGGCAGAGATAGATTACTATTATGAAGGAGTTCCAACAGTCTGCTCTTGGCCTTTGATGACGAGCATCTTTTTTCCCCACTGAATATATTGATGGTATTCGAGAGTGAATTTATTTGATTTCATATGTGATTTTCGGGTTGAAATAATGTTCTTGATATTTATGTTCCCTTTACCTATGAGAGTAGGTAGAAACAACAGAACGCCATCTGCTGTGATCCTTAAGTACATAGATAAGCTCCTTTTGTGGTGACTACTTTCCTTTTTTTTAAATTTAATACATCCTACTTTAATCCAGTTTTAACAGAAGCTTAAAATAAGTACAAACTCACAAAAAAATCTATTTATTCCTAAAAGTAACATCTCTTTTAATTTTATTGGGTCTGAGTTTATTTTCGAATTTTACATTACGCTGGTGAAACCGCGACATCCTTCAAAATAAAGTCGAAAACGTTGAAATGTCGAGACAGTTTCAGTGAAATTGTACTTGACAGGTTTAATTTGGGCGTAAAAACGTAATGCCAGAGAGCTATGAACCTTTAAATTCGGTATCTTCGTATTCGGAAGCGTGAAAGTTTTTCACGAGTTAACTGCACCTAAGCTTTATAGAAATGCAACTTGCATGTAGTATATTTGGGTGTTTACCCTGAATTTAGTTGATAGTATAGTTTCAACCGTTATAATAATTTTAATGAGTTTTATTTGTTTTCACTTCCAACATCATTACATTATTGGCACACACAAGTTATTTCAGAAAAACTATTGACAAACAAAACACTACGGAAGTGGCCGGCCCCCAAAGCTAGGCACAGTTTGTATCTTGGTGGCCAAAAATTACTGGTACTAAACTGAACCGTTCTTGTGCATTGTTATTCGAAATCCAATAAAGAAGTAGGAACACTTTCATTAGGTACCTACATTAAATCAGGAACTCTATACATATTTAGATTTAAATTGCATTTAGTTCTTAAAACGCTTTATATCCGTTTTCACAACTCATTATCATGTATAAATAGGTAATAACTTATTATTGCACCTCTGCTCAGCCCTTAGGGGATACAGGCATGATGTTATGTAACAAATTAAAAAAAATTAACCTACTTACCAAAAAGGAGGAGGTTCTATGTTCGACTTATGTATGTTTTTTGTTGTATGTATATTCACCGATATCTCCGTCAATTGTGGACTGATTTTGAAAATTCTTTTTTTTGTTTGAAAGAGTATGTTTCGAAATTGGTCCCATTTTAATTTGGTGAAGATCTGATGAAGAACTTCGGAGATATACAACAGAACTCTTCAATAAATAACGGCAAATCATTCGGGATTGCTGCAATCGCATGTCTGTTTATTGTTTATACCATTTCATATCATAACATCACGCCAGTACGCACTAAAAGTGTACGCAGATCTCTCATTATGTTCAAGTTTCATGTTATTCGGGTAACCTATTCTGGCGTTATAGGTACCTCACTAAACAACTTGCCTATTTTAGGTAGGTACAACTAAAAAGAGAAAAATAAAACTTTTTGGAAGTCGGTAGTATTTTTTTGCAAAAATAGTTTTTTTTTAGAGCAACTTTCTCCCATCCGACAGTATAATGCCTGTTGAAAATGACAATAATATCAGACGCAATGAAAACATTGTAAAGTAACTAGACCAAACAATTATCTGTGAACCAATAAAGTAGGAATACCAACACGCAATATGTTGTTACAGCTTGGTACTACGTAAACAATTAAACAGCTTGGCATTTAAAACTACACTATAATGGTGCTTTTCCAACAGAGATGTGCGAGGTAGTTATCTGGTGCGAGGAAGCGTAGCAGAGCTGTGGAAAATGTGATAGCTTAAACTAAAGCTGGTGAGCAGCTTGCGTGATGTGAAAATGCGTAGCGAAGCTGTGAAACGGTGTTTAACTGAGTGGTGGGAGGGTGCGTAGCGGCCTCTTTTCAGCTGAGCGCGCTAGCTTTCCTCGCTAGCTTTCCTCGCTCGCGTCCCTCTTACGCATCCCTAGCAAACTTTCCTCGCCCACGTTTTTCGCACAAAGTTCTCGCTCGCATCCCGCATTCACATTCCTCCCTCGCATGGCACTCATCTCTTACTATTTAGGGTTCCGTAGCCAAAAGGCAAAAAACGGAACCCTTATAGATTCGTCATGTCTGTCTGTCTGTCCGTCCGTATGTCACAGCCACTTTTTTTCGAAACTATAAGAACTATGCTGTTGAAACTTAGTATGTAGATGTATTCTATGAACCACATAAAGATTTTCACCCAAAAATAGAAAAACACAATAAATTTGGGGGTTCCCATACTTGACACTGAAAATAAAAAATAAAAAATCATCAATCCCATACGTGTGGGGTATCTATGGATAGGTCTTCAAAAATGATATTAAGGTTACTAACATATTTTTTTTCTAAACTGAATAGTTTGCGCGAGAGACACTTCCAAAGTTGTAAAATGTGTGTCTCTATTTTAGAAGTTACAGGGACTGTAACTTCTAAAATAAGAGACTGATAAAACTAAAAAAAATATATGATGTACATTATCATGTAAACTTCCAGCGAAAATTGGTTTGAACGAGATCTAGTAAGTAGTTTTTTTTTAATACTTCATAAATCGTAAACCGCAATTTACTAAGTACGGAACCATTCATGCGCGAGTCCGACTTGTACTTGGCCGGTTTTTTTGTATGTACAAATACTTAGCTCCGCTAGCCTTTGCCCACTACAGCTGCGCTAAGCCAGGCAAGGAAAACGAAGTGATCATTGGTGGATATTTCCTCGCGCACCACCTAGCTACCTCGCACATCTCTAGTTGAAAGCATCCTTAAACGGCTTGGTATTTAAAACTACACCATTAACGAGATTGTAAACTGTTGGCCACAAGCACCCATGAAACTTTGCTTTACTTTTACAATTTGTGAAACTATTAGCAGTTCGTTTTTCATTACAGATTAGTTAGTAATTTACTGAAGTATTTACAGGAATCGGTCATTACACATATCGAAGAATCATTAAACAACAGCTATTTCTATAGAAATGAGAACTGGTCAGAATATTTACGTACTAAGTTGTTGTAAGCTGATTATACTGAGCTTTTAAAAGACCGCTGTAATTAACGAAGATGAGTAGTGTTTTTACCCGACTGCCGAAGGATGGTAATGTGTTTATCAGTATATATACGTATGTATGTAGGTTTGTTCTTATGTCGCGTTCTAGAGATCAAACGTGTTGGCCGATTTTGATAATTCTTACGTCAATCGATTCGTCTTAACCAATTAAATCAACCACATTAAAATTGGTAAATAGAAAAATGGCGGCTTTTGGGTGCCTTAATGTGGGGGCCATAACCCATCGTGTGGGGTATCAAAATAAAAGGTTTTGAGAGGTGATATAAAAATAAAACATAACACTTATATGTTTAAATTGTAACTAATTCGAAAAAATATAAATTAAAAAGTTATAAATAAAAAAAGCTAATTCAAACAATCAAAAAGCCCGACTGCTTAAGAAGCGAACTAAAAAGACGTAAACAAGGAGAAAATCATGCTGTGCAGTCGGAGGAAACATATTCGCGAGCTGGCTGACCAAAACCAGATGTGAGACTGGTAGAGAATGCCTTGTAGTATATCAAGCATTATTAAATCTCTGAATAGAATAAAACAAGTCGCTATTTGCTTTTGTCGACATCATTTCTGTTTCTACACTAACTTGATCTAAACCACGCAGTGGATATTGATACGGTTATTACTAATACAAAGTGTGATAAACGTGGCAGATTTTTGTATATAATTTGTCCCTTACGAAACCGGGGTGGGTAGCTTGTAACATACACAGGTGAGAATGGAAAGATTTGATTCTACCGAAGTCTTGGTTCATAAAAATTATAAAGCTACTTAGCATCTCCAATTGTTTTAATTGTTGAGGGTGTTTGCAGAGGTGCTAGGTAGGTCTACAGTGATGAGGTTTATCAGGCTACATGTTGGCAACAAAGCCTGTTAAGCCTTCCTGTGATTGTGGTTTTCTTTGTTATTTTTAGTGTTCCTGCATGATACTAATATAGTTTTTAAGTGAGTTGTAATACTAATCTCTATGAGCCTTGATGCCCGTTTTTTTTTTAAAATAAATCTACTAAAGTAACAAAGCCAGGGAAGTAGAAGTAATAGTAGAGATAGGTTTGATTTATAAATCAATCGAAAATGTTTAAGGGCTTAAACATTTTTATATACTAAGTGTCCCGTAGAACCAAGTCACCTCAGTCTCCCATAAATAAATAAGATGCATTCTGAAAGTTTTATATACGAATGATTCAAGTTAGCTATAGCACCTAAGTTAACTTAGAAGATGACACAATAGGAAATCAAATCTATGATTAACAAAGCCCAGAAACCAATCACCCGCACTATCAAGAACCAAGATCACCAACTGAATCAAGGTCACCAGGTCACCAGACGGGAATAAAAGGTAATACTATTACATCAAAGGTCGCAAATAGTCACATAAAATGTACTAACGCGATCCCATCGCATCAACTCAAGTGCGAATTCGTCGCAATAAAAATTTCATTACACGCATGGTTGGGCCGCGTACGAGCCCCGTTACATATATTTAATATTACGAGGCCTTTATTAAAATTGTATCGGCTTGTCCATGGGAGATCATCGTGTATCAACCGATGGTTGGATTGGATTTTTTTTCGTTGGATTCACTTTGGGTTTTATTTGGTTGAGTATATAAAGTTGAATTTTGTAAGGTATTGTAATGTTATCGAGGAAAATACAAATCTAGATCTGAAACATGATTGCATAACTGCCAATTTGTGTCAAGCAGGCAACCAGCATTGGATATTTGAAATAAAACACGCCCTACCAATCACGAATCATACATACACCATTCATCATACATGCACACACACACACTCCCTCACACACGCCCACATATACACACACATGGTACATAGTTAATCTAGCATGTTAAATAAGTAACTTCAAATTGATTCCTCCAATTTTAATTTTTTACTTTACTTTTTCTTTATTAACTACATTTTACTCTACGGTCTGAAAAACTATATTTGTAAATTAGGCCAACTGCCTGAAGGTTTACTTTTTGAGGGTAGGTGGAACAGGGTGTAAAGTCCCACAAACCTCCATAGAAAAGGGAGGATCCTCCGAACAGACGGGTGTTGTGTCTGGTCCCGGCAACTGCCCAACGGTCGGACTGTTGCATGTGTTCAAATCGCGCTGAAAACTTTACTTGCGTGATGCAGGATTTGTGTGACGTCACGTCATTAGTTTGTAAGTGGCAGCGTTGATGCCGCTACACTTTATAAAAAAAACGAATTTCACTTGTTTTTTAGTCACAAGCACAACACAGTTAGGGGTACAAATGGAAACGAAAAATATATCCAGAATATTTTAAATTGAATGCTGCAAAGGAAATGTATCGATACCGGAGGTATTGAATATGTGCAGAGTTATATAAACATACTTACTTATTATAATGTAATGATATGTTACTATGTTCCTTTGTTTGACTAAGAGACTGCTATGAGATTTGATGAGATAAAGGAAAGGGGTATAGAAATAAAAGAGTTTTTGTTAAGACAATATTGTCTTTACAAATACTCCTTCATTCCTCAAATATTTATAGCCAATTTCTGAATTAAGAATTTGAAGTTGACTATTTGTAGAACACTACTTTAGCCTGACGAAAATCCGTCAACCTTCGGCAATAAAGAAGTGATCGGCACATACATAACTCCAAATACTCAATTCTAAAACCGCTCCTAAATTCAAAAATCGTTGTTGAGTCATAGTAGCTAAGAAAAAGGTACTATTATTGGATGTCTTTTACGGGACAAAATGATGATTCTTAATCCAAAATTGCAACTGTACTCTCATACATCACCAACATTTAATTCTCAGTTTTAAACTTACAATTTAAAATGTAATCAATGTTTTAATTAAAATTTTAATTGTGAAGCGTAGACAAAAGCCCTCAGAGCAACTAAGGCCCGTTGAGTAATTAACTAATGGGCTATTAAATTCAGTCAGAAGTCATTAAACGTGCCGTATGAAGTGTCAATGAGGACGCGATTATGAGAAAACATGTTCGCGAAAATTCATCAAATTCAATTTTGAGTTTGATGACGCAACTTTACTGTGACGACGCCTGAGTGCACATTAATTACTTTCGTAAAGTACTAACACTTGAATGACGCCATATTCTAATTTCAAAATTGAAGGCGAGTCACACTCCATTCGACACGTAAAAAAAAACCAAAAAAATAATCAAATCGAGATAACCAACAATACCAAAGCTTATTCGGCAAAATATATTAGTATCGAACAGTCTTTTAGTTGTGGTTGCCACTAAACATATATTTTAGTTCTACAAAATTCCCTTGTATTAATCTATACCAATATTATAAAGAGGAAAGATTTTTTTGTTTGTTTGTTTGTACCGAATAGGCTCCGAAACTACTGGACCGATACCAATTTTTTTTTCACCTATGGCTACATTATTCCCGAGTAACATAGGCTATAATTTTGTCGGGAGCGAAGCCGCGGGTGTCAGCTAGTTTATGATAAATTGACAGAGTTAAATCTAACTATGGTTTTCTGATATTTTTCACTACGAGCTTTGGCTTATACATTTTATTTTGTTTACCAGTCCAAGAGCAGTGGGAAGAACTCACCCTTTTTAGAATCAACTTGTTCTTTTGCATTATTTTCGCCCCTTCAGTCAAGAATGAATCCACGTCCAGGTCTACGCGCCAGCGTTTTCTAGGCATGCCTCAGTAACTATGCCGTATTTAAGTACTCAATACTAGGCATTATAGAGGGTGCCTTTGACGTCGACGCAGAGGAATAGGTACCATGGATTCAGATAATGTCGTGGTGGCCCAGTGGATAAGACCTCGCCTGTCAAGCTTGAGCCCGGATTTGAACCTACGACAGTTCTTCGGTTTCTTATTGGATATCGCTGCGCATGCTGAGTTAAGAGCATTTTTGGTCTCGCACGGGTTTTTTTTTTTTTTTTTGTTTAATTTTATTTTGAACGAAACGTTCGTGAGGAATCCTGGATTTACCTGTGGGATTTCCAGAGGCGGCTTAATTAACCCTGACACCAGAGGTGGCCACATCCTAGCACGAAAAAGAAAAGAAAGAAGAAAGTTCATGTTTCTGAACCCCCTAACGATGGGATTTTTGGAGGGGGTATAGAATCATGTAATGAATCCATGGTATTCCTTCTCAAGTCAGTGTCAAAGATGTTGTATAGTTTCTGTAAGGTAGCCGTACTATTTTAACTGGATAAGTAGGTAAGTAGGTACGGGTTGTTCCAAGTATAAAAGAACATACGCTAAGTGTATTCTATGGGATTTCCTTTTTAGCTAGCACCCATAACTTAAACCAACAGACCGGTAAAACTTAACCAAATAAAAGGCGTAATAAAAGCATTATTTACCTTTACAACTTTACGTCACGCATTATAAACTTATGCATTGTTTTATTGTTTAGTTACGACTGTCATTAAAAATTTGGTACTTAATTCTACGCTGCAGTAACTGGCACTGATTTAAACGATACGTGATTTTACCAAGGTGAAATAATATTATAAACTATATTTTTTATTGTATACCATATAATAAACATATAAAGGAACAAACGCTCAATGAGCGTAAAAATCCAAATAGGTGGTAAACCCTCGATAATCTATTATATCCCAAGTATATTAATGTCCAACACACAGATCAACTAGTGACCATTCGGATAAGGTAAGGAACCTGCTACCTACATACTCTTCATGAAAAGACTGTTGAATCAGTCGGTATCCTCTGCGTGCGATCTTTATCCTAGTATTCGGTCTTCTGTATTAAATCATCGACAATAGAACTCCATAGATACATCCGCACATTCACAGACACATATAATATAATGTATTCAGAAAAAAGAATAAAAAAATATTAAAAAATCTGTGAGAAAACTGCCTTCTGAAAACATGCCATTCTCGAATCGAATCACAGAACACCAAACCTTATACAGGGTTAAGCACGAAAGGACAAACATAAATTAGTTACCTATCTTCAGAGTTGAGCGTAACGCGCTTGATAAGGATTACTCTTCGCTCCGATCAGAAAGCAGCGGATATCTCCCCTTATCCTAAGCTGAGCACATAAAGTATTGATCCATCGCCTTCACGAGATTGTGGGATGGTAATAACGAGACATTATTGCCTAAATAAGGAGCCGTATGCCTCATAAAATTCAACTTCCTCGAATCTGTGAAATAATCAAAGTATTATTGAGTCATAAATCCTTATCTTCGCTTTCAACGGCGACGTATCGCGCCGACTATGTGAATATTTGATAAGTTTTCAACTCACTTTTACGACCCACTAATATTTGGAATTTCGAATATGCGGCGTGCCGTGTAGGTTTTGTTGTAGGAAAAGCCATAACCTAGGCACTCCAGCGTAAGTATCGTTAAAGAAAACGATAGGGTAATTTCAAGGTGATTGCCAACGGCATTACGCTGGAAAGAATTATTCTTCTTTATTAAGCAGCACCAGCGTGTAAACTTATTATATAAGTACTGCTTTGTATTACTGTTACCACAAACCACCAAAGCATCTCTAAGCATGGGAATCTGATAGAATGCTCTGAAATTGCTGTAGGCAATAGGCTAAGCCCTATGACTGTTCAATTATTATCTGCACAGCAAGTGAGCAGACTCAAGGACTTTGCATCAGAAAACCCTTATTATCTCTTATTTAACTCCCCTTGAGGGGAAATCAAACTAATTTTTAAAGGCGAAAGTTGGTGAGTCTGTGTTTGTATGTTTATTTCTTCATCACGCTCAAGCGCCTGGACGAATCTAGATGAAATTCGGCACAGACATAGATTAAAGTCTGGAATAGCACATAGGTTACTTTTTAACCCGCTATAATGTTCCCTTGGGATAATAAAACAGTTTTTACGCGTGCGAAGCCGCTGGCAAAAGCTAGTAGGAGATAATTTAATAAATATAGAGCTCCCAATTTTAAATATAATACCTAACTGTTAAACTTCGGTATAATATAAGGATATCTTGTGCAAAACTTCAGACACTAGACCCAGTAGTTTAGGCTGTGCGTTATCTGTCTGTGAATTTAAGATGAAGCAATTATATACCAAGAATATATTATCTATGATAAAATACACATAAAATTACAGTATCTCTTTGATATCGGTTCCATATCGTATAGAATTTCATGGCACAGTAATAAATCAATCAATCAATTAAGCCATGGATGGTTCGTTAGAGCTGTACCGTGTTTGTCCCCTGAGCGGATCGGACACCATCTTCCCAAGGGATTGAGTCGCTGGCAGTGCAAATTTTTGACGAGACTTCTTTTGTGTTTCGATGGCATCAAATTAAACTGATCTAGCTCTTTTATCAAATAGTTTTATAGTTAGGTTTGGAGGTACAGCTGTTTTAATAACAGGGACGGTTATAAACATACCTACTTTAAAATGAAACTGACGATTTTGGTTCCTATCCGAACACTTGAGGAAAAAGTTCTCGCGAAAAGACAAATCGCGGCTCGGCGAACAGAGCTCTGGCAGGATCTTATGGTGACATGGAGAGAGCGACTGTCGCAATCTAACGCTGGACATGCCACAATTGTGGTAATAAAGCCTCTCTTTGAGAAGTGGCTTGCGAGGCGCCACGGTGTTCTCACCTTCCGCCTGACGCAAGCCCTCAACGGACACGGCTGTTTCGGGAGGTTCCTATTCAGGATAAGACGGGAGGAAACGCCCAGGTGTTACCATTGTGTGGATCGCCCGGAGGACCCGGTGGAGGTCTGACCCCCTTGGATGGAGAACCGTTGTGTCCTCGTGGCGGCGATCAGTGGTGATGACCTCTCGTGTCCGGCCATGACAGACCATGGTACGGGAGAGGGCATAGGAAGCTGTCACCTCGTACTGCGAAGCAGTAATGCTCAATAAGGAGGAAGTGGAACGCTTGAGGGTGACCAAACGGAGATGCTCTCACGCCCCTAGCTACCGCAGGAGACGCCCTGGGCGTCGGGAGTCACAAACCGATTCCCGGCCACCGTAGGCGCGGGCTTGCCATAGCGAAAGTTGTTTATATTTATAAATACTTTTACCCTCTGAAAGATTGCAATGGAATGCAATCACCCTTTAGAATTGTCAATCACACACAGACTGTCTGATTTTTTGCGCAAATGTTATTAAGAAAATCACTAGCCTCGAATATATAAACTCAACTACCAATAAAATCAATAGAAAGCCTAATTCAATTTTCGGTACCCACGGCCACATGCCCGTAATAACTGAAAATACCGTAAGAATAAAGAAGACGAAGAATTTCACAAATTACAAAATTGGACATCAATCTCGTCGATATCCATATATCTAGGGAGGGATCGCAATTCCAATATATTAGAGTCACATATATAAAGCTACTTACTTTTAAATACTCTCAGTGGTAACGTTGTCCCTAATGAAATTTACGGGCATACCGAAACATCTCAATTTTGCCCTGCCCGCTTTGCCCGGCAAGCCCTCAGGCAGGCTTTTCATCTTGCAGATTAATTTTAAATTAGATTAGATTAACATCCTTCGAATCTGTATCGCTGTCGTTTTTATTTAATCGCCTTTCTGACTTTAGGTAGCTTGATATTACATTTTTACAGCCAATAATTTTTGTTTTAACAAATGAGCTAGTTAATGACTACGATGATCTATAATATCTAAAGATCTATAACAAGATTCCTAACCAAATTAAAGAACTTCCAATGGTCCGCTTCAAAAGGGCTTTACGCAGGTGGTTAATTGAGCATCCCTTCTATAATATAAAAGAATTTCTTGATTATAAATTAAATTAATGTTCGAATTCTACCTATACCAAAAATTTGCATGTCATTATGTTATGATTGAATATGTTAAGCTACTAATACTACCATTGTAAGAACTTTTGTAACCATATTTATCTGCAAATAAATCTTTGACTTTGACTTTGACTTTGATGAAAATATGCTAATCATTTACCATAATTAGATACTGACCTCATGGACTTAATGATTTCCATGCCACACAGATCACCTTCCGCTAATTAGAAAGTACTTTCATGCATATGTTGCTATTTTGGGACAGAAAACTGTTTGTGCGGTACTTATTATACCCTATTCCTATTGACGTAACCAGCTGTTTTATAATTATTTTTTGGACCAGCGTTCCTTATCGCACGTTATAGTTCTGATTTTTTTGCGGGATGAGGGGCTGGACAGAGAAAAGTTTAACAATGAAAAAAAAATACACCAAAAACCCACACATTTTTGCAGTGAAGCACTTCCCGATCACCTAGGAAACTAAAACTTTTTCACTCGATTCCGGTTGCCGTTAATACTGAGAATATGCAATAAACTAATTACCTTACAAAAAAACCCTTGTTCATTATTATAAATAATATTTTTTGCGTGAAAAATTGTGCGAGGCACAGCATGCTGCATGAAACCGGGCGTGCACGGCCAACTGTGACAGGCTTGAGTCACACATTTTATCACAGTTTAGTAGTATCTAATAGCATCTCTAGACGGTGCCGGCGCTGCAATGATTCCGTATTCAGCCCTTGTCCTATGTTGGGGTCAGCAAAACGTTTTCTTCTTCCATTATCCTCTGCCTTCATTCTGTGTTCTGTCAATAGTCAGAAGATTTATTTAAAAAAAAACAGTAAAAATAGAACAGTTCGTATACTTTCGTGCCTCGTAGGTAGGTAATTGAATTTGAACACTCCGTGTAAATTGGAGCTATAACTCTAAACGTTATTACAAATGAATACTTCACAACGCGTCTAGTACAAAAGCGTACAGAACAAAACAAAGCTACTCTACTACAGTACCGAACTACGTTTCTATTCAATTTGGGATGTTCTATCTGTACTCGCGGAATTTTTCATCGGTTTGTAATCCAGTGCAATCGCGATGCGGACAATCTGTTCGGGTCGGGTTCATACACAATAGCTCTTTCCACGAAAATAGTGGACGAGACGCGGATATCTGAGGCCGCAATAGATACCAGTCTATATTTTGCCATATATTGGTTTCGATATTTTTCTTTGTTTACTGAAACATGCTTTTTTCAGAAGGATTATAATGAGAAAGTTTAAGTCTTAAATCCTTCCCTTCTAAATTAAAATCTACATTTTATTAAGTTATTTTACGCTACGCTAATTTAAAAGCTATTTCGTTTGCGAAGGCTGAAACAAACTCAGAGGTTAATGTCTCTTAGTATTCACTGTCTCGTTGTTAAGGTCTATTTTTAATACAAACATAATGAAAACGTCCTCGAAATATCACATAATGTTTTTCTAGGCCACAACAACAACTGCACCTATATAAAATTGAAGACTAATAAACGATTGAAAATTAAGAAGGAGACCATTGAATTGACGGCGAATAGAGTTGTATCACAGTATAAATATACAAACAGTATGGAAACTACCTACAAACATTCGAAACGGCACACTTACACAAACATGCGCACAGAAGAGACCACTAAGCAGCGTCCGCGGTGCTGTCAGTATAGTGCGAGCCGCTTCGGGGTCTCATTGATTCGTAGTTGTCGTACTATTCGTCCATATTTATACTGTAGTTGTATGGAAGAAGAAGACAGTGAAGCAAACATTGTGAGGAAAACAAGTCTTAGAACCAAAAATTCGAAGACATGTGACATCCACCAACCCGCACTGGGCCTGTGTGGTGGATTACGGTCCATTCCCCCTCATAGAGAGTAGGCCTGTGTCCTAGCAGTGGAAACATTAAAAGTATGATGATTATGATGGAAGAAGAAGATATATTGCGCCGATCCCAATCTTTAGAAGCAGCAGAACCCTCGAAAGATGCTTAATATTTCGCTGTCAACAGTGGCCTAGTGTACAAACTTGACACATAGAGAGAGGCGAGGTTTTAGCCACTGGCCCACCACGACACGATCCCAAATGAATTGCTATAAGGGAAGAAGGATGATGAACCAGAACTGTACGTTTGCCAATTTGAATTGTTTGCCATGGAAAATTCAACGCTATTTTCATAACATGCCGTCAATATTCAGTGCTAATTGCTTGCCTTGTTTATTTATATGCACATTGGCAGACAGGCGTTCCACTGCGGATGTTCATAATAGTCCTTGATTTAGCAACAAAACTAAATTTATTTCGATTTTAATCGCAAACGTTTATTCGCATTATGTAGATGGTAGATAGCCGTGAGACTGCTATCTGATAGTGTATTTTGGGGTTGGAAATTTAAACGCCTACAACTGTAAATTAACGTTATGCTTGCACGCTTTTTAATCTGTTTATTTAGACGGTCTATGTCAGTTACTTTGGTTCTCCTGTGGATATCCTCATTTCTGATGCGATCACGCAAGGAAACTGCGAGCATAGCCCTCTCCATTGCCCTTTGGGTGACTTTAAGCCTTCTGATTAGGCCCAATGTGAGCAACCACGTCTCGGTCCCGTAAGTAAACACTGGCAACACACACTAGTCTTAGAATTTTGCATTGAGATACTGCGGTAAATTGGATGAGAAGATATCGCACAACTGCGGAGCCGAGTCAGATTTGACGGTTGACCTCTTACTCGAAGCTAGACTTACCCATCTGGACCGTTTGTCCCAGGTAGACATAATCGTCTACAATGTCGAGTGTAGATCGTCTCCGATCTTGATAGAAATGGGTGTTACATGGACATTTATCATGATCTTATAGTCATATGCTTTATTGTACACAAAACAAACATGTACAAATACAGAAGGACAACTTATAAAGGCGAGCTTAACCCACAATTGGATTCTCTTACAGCAAACCTCAGTGTTATAGCGAGATTTACACAATTAGGACAGTTAACAAAAGTGAACAACAAAAAAACGTAAAATCAAATTTAAATTCTTACTAACTAAATACACTACACAAATACGGGTACAGCACACAATGCATAAACATAATACATACTTAATAATATATAAATAAAATACATATATATTTATAAGTCATGTTGACAGGAAATGTTCCCTGGTTCTTGTTTTGAAGATCTCCAACGAAGGGCTAACCCGTATGGTGTGAGGAAGATGATTCTAGAGGCGGATAGCACGAACAGTAATAGATCCACCGTAACGACTTGATGAGTCAGGAGGTAATCGAAGGAGAAGAGATGATAAGGAACGGCAAGACTTTCCTCTCGGAACAAGATACTCAAAGCGCTCCTTCCAAGATACGAAGGAGAGGTAGATTGTGATGAACAGACTGACAAAAGAGTAGAGAAAGAGTGTGGGTATCTCGGCGCTGTCGAATAGTTAGCCACTTCAACAGCTTCCGAAATTCCGACACATCGTCGTACTTTCGGAGGCCAAAAATTAAGCGGATTCACAAATTCTGCAAACGCTCGAGCTTATCAAGAAGCTTCTCAGTTGCATCAAGCAAGCAGACATCAGCATAGTCAAGAAGAGGGAGAAGAAGAGACTGAGCAAGAGTAACGTTAGTCGAGTGATCTTGGTATTGTACATGTTCATTTTAAGACCCACTCTTTCAGAAGCTCTACTGACGTCATCGAGCATTGTGCTGAGGTCCTCCATGGTCTCAGCGTTGAACACTATGTCGTCGGCAAACCGAAGGTGAGTAATGTAATCGCTAGCCCCCTCCAGTGCAGAACCTTGAAGACATCCTCCAGCGCAGCAGTGAATAGTTCAATCAATCTGCCTAGGCTTTTCCCAACTATATTAGGGTCGGCTTCCAGTCTTACTGGATTCAGCTGAGTACCAGTGTATTATATGTAGCGAGTGCCTATCTGACCTCCCCAACCCAGTAACTGGGTAATACGGTACCCACGGTACCCACGGTACCCACGGTACCCCAAGACTGGTGTCAGGTCTCAAGCTTCTGGTTACCCGTAACGACTGTCAAAGATCTTCAAATGACAGCCGGGACCAACAGCTTAACGTGCTTTTCGAGGCACGGAGGAAACTCGGTATGTTCAAATGGTCACCCATCAACGGACCGACCTCGTCAAGCGTTGCTTAACCTTGATGATCGACCAGTGCGGCTGTTATTATTTAGCCACGAGTCACAAATGTCGGAGAATAAAAACAGAGATGTGTCTTATGGTCACCCTGTTAGAACGTTGTTCGATTAATTAAATTATAGTCTTGCATTTTCGTAAAATATGTCGAAAGTAAATAACAACAACTCAGCTGATGCTCAGTTTAAACACAAAATAGCGGTTGCTAGGGTAGTTAATGTACGTGTCTAGTCAGCGCGCGCTCGTACGTCTTCGTGAGCCTCCGGCTCACTCCTCGGCGTCTCCTCGTTTTGTGTGGATCGTCGATACGTCGTACTATCCTGCCGAGCACGGCCCGTGTGAGGCTTGAGTCACACATTTTATCACAGTTTGGGAGCAAAAACCGTGATAAAATGCGTGACTCCTGACTCATCAAGTCGTTACGGTGGATCTATTACTGTTCGTGCTATCCGCCTCTAGAATCATCTTCCTCACACCATACGGGATAGCCCTTCGTTGGAGATCTTCAAAACAAGAACCAGGGAACATTTCCTGTCAACATGACTTATAAATATATATGTATTTTATTTTTATATTATTAAGTATGTATTATGTTTATGCATTGTGTGCTGTACCCGTATTTGTGTAGTGTATTTAGTTAGTAAGAATTTAAATTTGATTTTACGTTTTTTTGTTGTTCACTTTTGTTAACTGTCCTAATTGTGTAAATCTCGCTATAACACTGAGGTTTGCTGTAAGAGAATCCAATTGTGGGTTAAGCTCGCCTTTATAAGTTGTCCTTCTGTATTTGTACATGTTTGTTTTGTGTACAATAAAGCATATGACTATAAGATCATGATAAATGTCCATGTAACACCCATTTCTATCAAGATCGGAGACGATCTACACTCGACATTGTAGACGATTATGTCTACCTGGGACAAACGGTCCAGATGGGTAAGTCTAGCTTCGAGTAAGAGGTCAACCGTCAAATCTGACTCGGCTCCGCAGTTGTGCGGTATCTTCTCATCCAATTTACCGCAGTATCTCAATGCAAAATTCTAAGACTAGTGTGTGTTGCCAGTGTTTACTTACGGGACCGAGACGTGGTTGCTCACATTGGGCCTAATCAGAAGGCTTAAAGTCACCCAAAGGGCAATGGAAAGGGGTATGCTCGCAGTTTCCTTGCGTGATCGCATCAGAAATGAGGATATCCACAGGAGAACCAAAGTAACTGACATAGACCGTCTAAATAAACAGATTAAAAAGCGTGCAAGCATAACGTTAATTTACAGTTGTAGGCGTTTAAATTTCCAACCCCAAAATACACTATCAGATAGCAGTCTCACGGCTATCTACCATCTACATAATGCGAATAAACGTTTGCGATTAAAATCGAAATAAATTTAGTTTTGTTGCTAAATCAAGGACTATTATGAACAACCGCAGTGGAACGCCTGTCTGCCAATGTGCATATAAATAAACAAGGCAAGCAATTAGCACTGAATATTGACGGCATGTTATGAAAATAGCGTTGAATTTTCCATGGCAAACAATTCAAATTGGCAAACGTACAGTTCTGGTTCATCATCCTTCTTCCCTTATAGCAATTCATTTGGGATCGTGTCGTGGTGGGCCAGGGGCTAAAACCTCGCCTCTCTCTATGTGTCAAGTTTGTACACTAGGCCACTGTTGACAGCGAAATATTAAGCATCTTTCGAGGGTTCTGCTGCTTCTAAAGATTGGGATCGGCGCAATATATCTTCTTCTTCCATCATAATCATCATACTTTTAATGTTTCCACTGCTAGGACACAGGCCTACTCTCTATGAGGGGGAATGGACCGTAATCCACCACACAGGCCCAGTGCGGGTTGGTGGATGTCACATGTCTTCGACTTTTTGGTTCTAAAACTTGTTTTCCTCACAATGTTTGCTTCACTGTCTTCTTCTTCCATACAACTACAGTATAAATATGGACGAATAGTACGACAACTACGAATCAATGAGACCCCGAAGCGGCTCGCACTATACTGACAGCACCGCGGACGCTGCTTAGTGGTCTCTTCTGTGCGCATGTTTGTGTGAGTGTCCCGTTTCGAATGTTTGTAGGTAGTTTCCATACTGTTTGTATATTTATACTGTGATACAACTCTATTCGCCGTCAATTCAATGGTCTCCTTCTTAATTTTCAATCGTTTATTAGTCTTCAATTTTATATAGGTGCAGTTGTTGTTGTGGCCTAGAAAAACATTATGTGATATTTCGAGGACGTTTTCATTATATTTGTACAAAAAATAGACCTTAACAACGAGACAGTGAATACTAAGAGACATTAACCTCTGAGTTTGTTTCAGCCTTCGCAAACGAAATAGCTTTTAAATTAGCGTAGCGTAAAATAACTTAATAAAATGTACATTTTAATTTAGAAGGGAAGGATTTAAGACTTAAACTTTCTCATTATAATCCTTCTGAAAAAAGCATGTTCCAGTAAACAAAGAAAAATATCGAAACCAATATATGGCAAAATATAGACTGGTATCTATTACGGCCTCAGATATCCGCGTCTCGTCCACTATTTTCGTGGAAAGAGCTTTTGTGTACGAACCCGACCCGAACAGATTGTCCGCATCGCGATTGCACTGGATTACAAACCGATGAAAAATTCCGCGAGTACAGATAGAAAATCGCAAATTGAATAGAAACGTAGTTCGGTACTGTAGTAGAGTAGCTTTGTTTCGCATTGTTCTGTACGCTTTTGTACTAGACGCGTTGTGAAGTATTCATTTGTAATAACGTTTAGAGTTATGGCTCCAATTTACACGAAGTGTTCAAATTCAATTACCTACCTACGAGGCACGAAGGTATACAAACTGTTCTATACTTACAGTTTTTTTTTACAAAACTTCTGACTATTGACAGAGCACAGAATGAAGCCAGAGGATAATGGAAGAAGAAAACGTGTTGCGCAGACCAGAAGTAACATAGGACAAGGGCTAAGTACGGAATCATTGCAGCGCCGGCACCGTCTAGAGATGCTATTAGATACTACTATACTCTATGCGCTGTAGTATGGTGCGGGTGACAGTATCAATTACCCGTTTTTACGCATAAACGTATTTGCGTAAATACAGGCAACTATGATATATGGTATAACTATGGTATGACGTTAAACTACAAAAAATGCGTATACGTATATGCGTAAAAATGTTATTGATACTGTCACCCGCATACGTGCTACAGCGCACAGAGTGTAGTAACCATGCTCTTTATGATAATCGAATAGTCATAGTCGAAAGGTGGTGTAAAAATCCTTAAATCTCTAAATAGAATAAAACAAATTTGATGTGCGCAGCTGTCGACATCATTGCTGTTTCTCCACGACCTTCTTCTAAACCACGCAACGGGTTTTGAAAGAGCGATAACCGAGAAACATTTTTGTATATAATTGGTCTTGTTATGTAGCCGAAGCGGGTCGCTAGTATTATCTCAAATATATATTTTCATCAAAGGGACCAATTCAGAACACAACAATATAACTATGCTAGCTTTCTTGTCTTTTAACGAGCTCCAAACGCTATTTGAGTGCGCGCATGTCAATACTCAAAACTGAGTGCATATTGTGCAATTGGCATGATTTATGAACCAGTTAATGTGGCCCAGGCCTAATGTAGCTGCATCGACACCTAACATTCAACGGCTGACATTAACACATCACAGTACATTAATTCTCGTCTAATTTGCTTAGCTCGACATGGTCCATAGCCTGCTGCAATAAGTGATAGGTAATTGAATAGGTAAACAGCCAACAATAAACTAAACTGTGTCTTATGCTGTTGTCTTAACATAAAGAGAGAGACCTTTTTCAGGGATGGTATATCATCCAATGACTTTTCCCGCTCTGGGTGAAGCAGGAGGGCGTGTCAGACTTTTACTGACTAAAGCTCACCCTTGTTCCTTCAGTTGCTTGTGCCAGGGTTGCGGTAGCTCTCTTTCAAACTTATCCGCAACCCACATCCAGAGCCCTGGCACTGGCCTCGCAAAGGTCTCTCAAGTCATTGTAGAAGATGGATATGAATTATTATAAGATAAATGGTTAAAAAATACACTTAGACAACCGAGAACAGAATTCACTGGTGCAGAATAGAAAGAGACCCAGCTAAACTGCGAAGTGTATTAGACAAAGAAGATGAAAAATATGGATAAAAAACATCATTGTATATATAAACCTTTATTGATCGTTTTTAAGTATTGCAGCACATGGGTATAAATGTATACATGGTAAAATTACAGATTTGCTACAATTATAGTGGGTGCAGTTCTGTTCTCCTAACTAGATTACTATATAACCTGTATAAAGGAGTGACAGTTCCAATCTCTAATAGATTACAAGATATGTATCTTTAGGTGAGAACAATTTTGAAAAAGATATAACTTAAAACTACTGATTTGTGTGTGTAAGTGTGTGTGAGTGTGTGTGTGTGTGTGTGTGTGTGTGTTGTATAACATATTATATTTTGTGGAACTTACCATTTTAGTTACCCTTAAATAATCATTTTTTCTGTTTCCTTATATGTATAGTCTAGAAGAAATGAGTAGACCATTTTTTTACTGATAAAATTTGTTAAGCCGTTTAGTGGGCAATGTTTACATATTTATTTTATTATATAAAGAAGGGCCAAGAAAATAAAATTATCTTTTAATGAAAGTAGAACGTGTACGTGGGACCTTACAAATGAAATCTTTGCTACGCTTATCGATTGACCTGTATGGCGTATTTTGGTGTTGTAAGAGAACTACTTCCATGATAAACTGCGTGCATGATAAACCGTTGTCTAACATTTAGAATATTCCACTTACGATATAATTCATTTGTAGGGAAAATGATAGGGCGAAAGGTAGAAACTTTTAATACTGCTCCATGTGCTATCTCCATTGGTTTTAAAATCGTTTTAGCAGCACCACCCCGACTTGAAATGCAATATGTGACAATAAATTGGCATAAGGCAAAATAGACATTGCATATGACAGTTTGTTTAGCAATTTTTCGAAGTGTTTTAAATATGAAGATAAGTTGCCGGACAGTCCTGTGAGAATGTTTTTATGGGACTTAAAATTTAGGGTTTTGTCCAAACTCACACCCTGATATTTTATTTGGTTTACAGAGGTTAATGATGGACAGTTGCAAGAGTGAGCTATTAATGTTATTGGGTTGCGTGGTTGAGAGGCTGCACTGATTGAAAATATAAGGGAATTGGTATTGGCAGTATTTAGTGTAAGGGTGGTGATTGGTACGAGAAGAGAGAGGCCTCTGCTCAGCAGTGGGCGAAGTCGGGCTGTGGATGATGATGATGAGTGTAAGAGTGTGTTCATTGAGACAGTTTAGCTGTGCTGTGTTGAATGCGAATCTAACTAATGCGCTCTGATTTCTAGTTAAGACCATGTTTCAGCTGCAACGGTTATCACAATATCATCCGCGAATGATATTACATTTCTATTCTGGATATCGATGTCGCATAGCTCATTGATGAAAATAAAAATGGTTGGCCCTAGTAAAACAACCTACTTACCTGGGGCACACCGTAATGAATAGGTCACTATAGCCTTCGCCAAACTTCTTGGCCGCTCTGAAGTTGGTTTACCGAATGCGCGAGGCACGAAACGGTGCTGTTTTTGTATGAGATTTACTACTGCGCAGCCATTGTAGCCAACTTCAGGGCGGCCAAAAAGTTTGGCGAGGGTTATACTATTGTTATTATTTATACTGACATATTGCGATCGATTTGTTAAGTAGCTCTTGAACAAATTTAATTGAAAACCTCTGACACCCACTCCTTCAAGTTTTAATAAGAGAGTACAGACTTGTATGTAGTGAATTGAATTCTATTGAAACTGGAATATCACCAGTTATTTTATGAATTTCAGGCATCTCCGATTTAACAGCTTACGCTCGCGAAAAACCGCGAGTATTTTCCATGCCTATAT
The DNA here is from genome assembly GCA_949775005.1 of Orthosia gothica. Taxonomy (NCBI): domain Eukaryota; kingdom Metazoa; phylum Arthropoda; class Insecta; order Lepidoptera; family Noctuidae; genus Orthosia; species Orthosia gothica. Next base: position 27,384,684 of record OX459034.1, on the reverse strand, counting down.
CACAAACAAAGATTTTCAAAAAACCTAATATTTTTTTATTCAAAGTGGAAGCTCAATCGGTGCACTATTCATTTTAGCGGGATCGCGTCATGCATCGGGAATCGGACGGAATCGGGTGAACTCGGACTTTCGTTCGGGACACAGAATAGTGGAGAAAACGGATCCATAGAAATAGAGAATTAACTGAACCACACAAAGTTGACCACTGTGTAGAAGAACACAAAGTGATTGTTCCTGTCTCGATATCTGAGACCTGTACCTTTTCTCAAAGTCGTAGTGACATGGCTGCCACTATGTTTATATGCCCGTTACGTGGCCGAATTAGAACTCGAGAAGTATATAACTAGGTATAGGTAGAATCAAACTTAATGGTGAGTCGGTGCGCAGTAGCAAGTTTTTATGACACCGGGGTGACGGGTGCCCATAAACAACTTCACAGCTATCATTATAAGCTTGAATCGACTTGTGCTGTGTAATCGCAATCTTTTATCTCTCTCACACTTTTCTGTCCGTATCCACATCATAATAGGGAAAGCTCAGTCCATTCATCTTGCACTCACTGCACACGAATCTGTATAAGCGTGCGAGCCACGCAATGTGGAGCATAGAGTGAAAAAAATTGCTGGCCTTCTGTGTCTGCCTATTCTGCGTCCGGGAGCAACAATATCGGGAGAGCGTGCTCACTCCATTAACATGTTGCCAATAAACACGCTCCGAGTAACACGCTCGCGTTTGCACAGAACTAATTCAAACATAAAACAGTGTTAGAATTGATCACTGTGCTGTTATTGCGATTTTTCGAAGGTTGTATTTTCAAGTGTTGTAGTTGAATCTATTACACTGAATTCGAAAAAGCACTGGTTTTGTATCCTTAGTTAGACCGATGCAATAGTTGGGATTGCCTTTTATGGAAGAGTAACTGTCATTGTATAATAGAAGATTTTATAGGCAACTTATTTCTTTTGAATCTTTAGTACCCTAATTCTTAGTCCTGGCTTTACGTCATCCGTCGTCAAAAGCTGCTTGTGACTTTAAAGTCTTGTGTTCCTATGTCGTCAAAAGCGTTGTGTGATTATTTCAACTTGTGCAGATTTAGATACATCGTCATAACAGTCGAAACACGTCCACTGCTGGACATAGGCCTCACCCAAGCGTCGCCACATTGACCGGTCCCGTGCGTCTCGTATCCAACGGATCCCCGCAACCTTCACCAGAGAAAAGAAAATATCTGGGTGTGAGTTTGGACAAAACCCTAAATTTTAAGTCCCTTAAAAACATTCTCACAGGACTGTCCGGCAACTTATCTTCATATTAAAAACACTTCGGCAAATTGTTAAACAAACTGTCATACGCAATGTCTATTTTGCCTTATGCCAATCTATTGTCACATATTGCATTTTATGTTGGGGTAGTGCTGCTAAAACGATTTTAAAACCATTAGAGATAACATTTAGAGCAGTATAAAATGTTGCTACCTTTCGCCCTATCATTTGCCCTACTAATGAATTATATCGTAAGTGGAATATTCTAAACGTTAGACAACAGTTTATCATGCACGCAGTTCTATTACAACACCAAAATACGCCATACAGGTCTATCGATAAGCGTAGCATAGATTTAATTTGTAATGTCCCACGTACACGTTCTACTTTCATTAAAGTTTTTTTTTTCTTGGCCCTTCTTTATATAATAAAATAAATATGTAAACGTTGTCCAATATACGGCTTAACAAATTATAACTGTAAAAAAATGGCCTACTCATTTCTTCTAGACTATACTTAAGACGAAGGTGAGAGGATACTTCACGCCGGAACAGCTGCTCAACTTGTATCAAGCGCAAGTTCAATCATGCATGGAGTACTGTTCTCATCTCTGGGACGGATCTGCCAAATACCAGCTTGATGCACTCGAGTCGATCGAAAAGCGGGCCAAGAGACTCATCGGCAATGAGGCACTGGTCAAGTCAAAGCTCCAGAGCCATTGAACATCGTCGCCGAGTTGCCAGCTTGTCGATTTTTTATCGGTTGCATTTCGGGGAGTGTGCGATGGAATTGCATGATCTGATTCCGCCAAGCCCGTTCCATCATCGGACTACCAGACGTACGGCGATGCGTCATCGGTACATGGTGGATATCCCACCCATACGCACAAAATGTTTTGGGGACACTTTCATTATGCGTACAGCTAAGGAGTGGAATTCCCTGCCGGAGTCTGTGTTTCCCGATAGCTACAATCTAGGGGACTTTAAGTCAAGAGTGAATAGGTTTTTTCTAGGCAAGCGTGCTTCACCGTCGACCACATCATAGCTTACCATCAGGTGAGATAGTGGTCAAGCGCAAGCCTATAGAAGATAAAAAAAAAGACGAAACAGAAAAATTTTATAATAATAAGTGGTAACTAAAACGGTATGTTACACAAAATATAATATGTTACACAACACACAGACCATAACACACACACTCACACATACACACACTCGCACACATAAGTAGTTTTTAGTTACATCTTTTTCAAAATTGTTCTCACTTAAAGATACGTATTCTTGTAATCCATGGGGGATTGGAACTGTCACTGCTTTGTTCAGGTCAAAGTTAATCATTTTTATATTAAGACAACCACTTAAGACACAGTATAGTGTTGTCTGATTACCTATCACTTATTACAGCAAAAAAAAAAAAGAAAAAAAAAAAGGCTATGGACCATGTCGAGGTAAGCAAATTAGACGAGAATTAATGTACTGTGATGTGTTAATGTCAGCCGCTGAATGTTAGGTGTCGATGCAGCTACATTAGGCCTGGGCCACATTAATTGGGCCATAAATCATGCCAATCGCACAAATTGCAGTCAGTTTTGATTATTGACATGCGCGCACGCAAATAGCGGTTGGAGCTCGTTAAAAGGGAAGAAAGCTAGCATAGTTATATTGTTGTGTTCTGAATTGGTCCCGTTGATGAATTTATATATTTGAGATAATACTAGCGACCCGCTTCGGCTACATAACAAGACCAATTAAATACAAAAATGTTTCTCGGTTATCGCTCTTTCAAAACCCGTTGCGTGGTTTAGAAGAAGTTAGTGGAGAAACAGCAATGACATCGACAGCTGCGCACAGCAACTTTGTTTAATTCTATTTAGATAATTAAGGATTTTTACACCCCCTTTCGACTATGACTATTCGATTATCATAAAGAGCACGGTTATTACACTCTGTGCGCCGTAGCATGGTGCGGGTAACAGTTTCAATAACATTTTTTACGCACATACGTATACGCATTTATTGTAGTTTAACGTCATACCATAGTTATAACATATACCATAGTTGCCTGTATGACGTTAAACTACAAAAAATGCGTATACGTATATGCGTAATTTTTTTTATTGAAACTGTCACCCGCACCATACTACAGCGCATAGAGTATAGTAGTATCTAATAGCATCTCTTATAGACGGTGCCGGCGCTGCAATGATTCCGTATTCAGCCCTTGTCCTATGTTACTTGGTGTCAGCGCAACACGTTTTCTTCTTCCATTATCCTCTGGATTCATTCTGTGCTCTGTCAATAGTCAGAAGTTTTGTAAAAAAAAAAACTAGTATAGAACAGTTGTATACTTTCATGCCACGTAGGTAGGTAATTGAATTTGAACATTTCGTGTAAATTGGAGCCATAACTCTAAACGTTATTACAAATGAATACTTCACAACGCGTCTAGTACAAAAGCGTACAGAACAATGCGAAACAAAGCTACTCTACTACAGGACCGAACTACGTTTCTATTCAATTTGCGATGTTCTATCTGTGCTCGCGGAATTTTTCATCGGTTTGTAATCCAGTGCAATCGCGATGCGGACAATCTGTTCGGGTCGGGTTCGTACACAATAGCTCTTTCCACGAAAATAGTGGACGAGACGCGGATATCTGAGACCGTAATAGATACCAGTCTATATTTTGCCATATATTGGTTTCGATTTATTTTTTATTTGTTACTGGCACATGATTTTGTCAGAAAGTATTATAATGTGAACATTTAAGTTTTAAAGTCTTTTGAACATTTAAGTACCAAAACCTACGCTAATTTAAAACTATTTCGTTTGCGAAGGCTGAAACAAACTCAAAGGTTAATGTCTCTTAGTATTATTCACTGTCTCGTTGTAAAGGTCTATTTTTAGTCAAATTAAATTGGAAATGTCTTCGAAATATCACTTAATGTTTTTCTAGGCTACAACAACAATTGCGCCTATATAAAATTGAAGACTAATAAACGATTGAAATCTAAGAAGGAGACAATTGAATTGACGGTGAATAGAGTTGTATCACAGTATAAATATACAAACAGTATGGAAACTACCTACAAACGTTCGAAACGGCACACTTACACAAACATGCGCACAGAAGAGACCACTAAGCAGCGTCCGCGGTGCTGTCAGTAGTGCGAGCCGCTTCGGGGTCTCATCGATTCGTTGTTTCCGTACTATTCGTCCATATTTATACTGTAGTTGTATGGCAGAAGAAGACAGTGAAGCAAACATTATGAGGAAAATAAGCCTTAGAACCATTAAATCGAAGACATGTGACATCCACCAACCCGCACTGGGCCCGTGTGGTGGATTATGTCCCATTCCCCCTCACAGAGAGGAGGCCTGTGTCCCAGCAGTGGGAACATTAAAAAGATGATGATTATGATGGAAGAAGAAGGTATATTGCGCCGATCCCAATCTTTAGAAGCAGCAGAACCCTCGAAAGATGCTTAAAATTTCGCTGTCAACAGTAGCCTAGTGTACGTATAGAAACTTGACAACTAAATAAAAACAAGGGAACCATAGAGAGAGGCGAGGTTTTAGCCACTGAGCCACCACGACACGATCCCAAATGAATTGGTATAAGGGAAGAAGGATGATGAACCAAAACTGTACGTTTGCCAATTTGAATTGTTTGCCATGGAAAATTCAACGCTATTTTCATAACATGCCATCAATATTCAGTGGTAATTGCTTGCCTTGTTTATTTACATGCACATTGGCAGACAGGCGCACCACTGCGGATGTTTATAATCCTCCTTGTTTTAGCAACAATACTAAATTTATTTCGATTTTAATCGCAAACGTTTTATTCGCGTTATGTAGATGGTAGATAGCCTTGTATTGCTTTCGGCGAGACTGCTATCTGATAGTGTATTTTTATGGTTGGCAATTTAAACGCCTACAAATGTAGTGCACGCTTTTTTCAGACGGCTTGGCTAATTTTGTATATCATCATCATTTCAGCCGAAAAACGACACATATGTGTCGTCCCCAGGCGTCGCCACATTGACCAATCCCATGCGTCTCGCATCCAGCGGTTTCCCGCAACCTTAAGCAGGTCATCGGTCCACCTGGTGGGAGGCCTTCTAAATCATCGTCTTACGGCATCGTCATCGGCCATCCGTTCTGCGAGCAATGTGCCCTGCCTACTGCCACTTCAGTTTCGCAATTCTTCGGGCTACGTCGGTAACTTTGGTTCTCCTGCGGATATCCTCATTTCTGATGCAACCACGCAAGGAAACTGCGAGCATAGCCTTCTCCATTGCCCTTTGTGTGACTTTAAGCCTTCTGATGAGGCCCATTGTGAGCGACCACGTCTTTGTCCCGTAAGTAATCACTGCATGGCAATACACACTGGTCATAGACTTTTGTATTGAGACACTGCGGTAAATTGGACGAGAAGATGCCGCACAACTTCCCGAACGCCGCCCAGCTGAGTCGGATGTGACGGTTGACCTCTTTCTCGAAGCTAGTCTTAGCCATCTGGACCGTTTGTCCCAGGTACACATCGTCTACAATTTCGAGTTGCCCGGCCAGGTATTGGCCCGCATAACCTAAAGCGAACCCCGTCACCCTCGGTGGCCATAAACGATCGAAGCACCTCTCAAGAGGTGAGCGCAGCGAGGTCAGTTGTGGCGCCAAACGCCCCAAGTCCCCAAGTGGCAGCCAGCCCGGTATAGAGATTGTATCCTCTCGATCCCTTTCTGCCGCCTCCTTTGCGACCATCTCTTCCTCGCAGAAAGGAGCGACTATGTTCCATGCGCTGTCACTTCCGACCATGGAATAGACCACGACCGGAAGCGAGTCGTTATTCGCAGCACCGACTGCCGCGATGTGGTCTCGTAGCTGTACAATCTAGGCTGGGCACTTCTCCAGGCGGCGTCGCACACTCGATTGTGAGCCTACACTCCAATTTTTTGATCATCAAACCCTTCATCAGATCTGAAGTAATAATACTTCAGATCTGATGAAGGGTTTTTTCTATAAAGAAGACCATCTTCAGACGATCGACTCGTCAGAATACAGTAATGTCAGTATAAATTTGATTCTTCTTTTAATTTCAATTTTACTATTTAAATAAATTATAAATCAGCCATGACGAAAAATAGATAGTAGGACGTTCTGTTAAATAACGATCAGCTACAAGGTCATTTTGAGAATATGACGTTCTACTCATAGGCCATATACCCTTTTGCGAATAGGACGTTTTGATACGGAGTCCCATAAAAATATGCGACAAATTTGTCAATTACCATGACAGAAAAGTCAGATAAAAATTTCTTATAGATTCGGCAAGTAAAATCTGATATTTGTCACCTTTTATTAAACGGGTTTTTAGTCTGATTTTATTTTCAGTATTTCACTTGGCGCATTTGGACACAATTGTCATCTTTATTAAACGGCAAATTTAGCGACAATTCGACTTATTTGTAAAAAAGTGTCAAAATTGTCGGATTGTCACTTTTATTATATAGGCCCAGGTGGCCTACGCTTCAAACAAAAAGAATTTTCTCCTTTTCTTCAACAATCTTCCAGTTTGCCTTATAACAATGGATTGAACTTATAAACAGACTTTTGTATACCGCCTCCAGTTTCCCTTTAAACAATGTATTGAAAATCTATACAGATTTAGGTACCACATATACTCACGTCTCAAGTTCAAACAAAGCTTTCAACCATTCGCCGCAGAATGCATTCCCATTGCAGACAATTTTCAATTAACCAGAAATCAAGAAGAAGTTTCATTGCTACTAATTCAATGATTGAGGTAATCAATGAAACAAGTGGGAACGAATTAAAGAAACAATAGGAACAAAGTTCTACAATCAATCAATTAGATAATTAATTATAATTAACTCTACATTGCGATGTACGGCATGGAAGAATATTGTTGCTGTACATAATGAAAATTGCTTTATTATTTAAGGGTATTCTTGTGACGTTTTACAGTCGTATTGTGGAAAAAGTCAAGTGAGTTCCTACCTATGTTATATAATTTTTCACCACTTGATAATTATTCCGATTAAATGAAACTTTAATAAGGTTGAAAATTTTAAAGTTCTACCTAATCTATCTGCCTAATCACAAACGCCATTAAACTGAATGTTTTAACTGTTTGTTTGAGATACGGACTAATATAACTGACATACACTCTAAAATAGTAGTAACCAAAGTCACAATTTCTTGTACATCTTAGCCTTAATCACGGCTCATTTCTCATTCTTTCAGTCGCATGTCCTTATATGAGACGCAGCTGTAAGCTGGCGAGTGGTACAAATTTCTCTAATGTTTTTACAAAAAATAACGGAAAAATACATACTTTTAGGTTACAAAAATTCGAAAGCTTTTATCTAAATAAGATACCCTAAACGTTCTACTTAGGCTAGTCAAGAAAAAATAACATTTAAGGCTCAGAATACACTCACAATAGGACCGGTTGCCGATAGATTTACAATGCTAACCCTCCAAATGTGTCAACGCTTATTTATTTGTATCCTTTCTTCTCAAATGTACGCTAAGATGGACAGGTTACGTCCTCTTGGCTAAAGCTTGGATCATTCTTGTGTCAGTCTTCCCACTTTATGTTTTACGATATCGGTTTCCCGCTACTACGAAAAAACAAAGTAGGTTTCCACATCAGCCTTTTCCGTGAAGTTGTAAAAAATTAACCGTAGCAAATGGCTTGTAGGCAAAAACTCTAGACGATGAGATAATAGGCTTACGCTCGAAGCTGCTGTGAGCATGAACGATGCTCAAACGTAGCTTAAGTAGGGGAGACCGAGGAGAGTTGAAACAATTTTGACATTATTTATCGCACACAAAAATCTATTACTTATTAACTATTAAACTATTAACTTATTAAATTATTTACTTTTATATAAGACCAACAAAAAAGCATAAATGTAGCTAGCGTGAAATATTCACATAAACGTGACAAGTCATTTTGTTTCAACTCATACCGAGATAAGTTGAAACAGAGTCGAGCAGAGTTAAGTATTTCTGGTCAATATAACCTCGTCTGCCGAGATCATATATTTTTGGCTCGCCATATCTCTGTCGGTTTTTCTTTGGTACTCAGTAGGCATGCTAAAACAAAAAAAAAAGCAAGACAAAAAATTAACTATACCATGTTAGAAAATCAGAAATAAAAATAAAACCGAGGAAAGTTGAAACAATCTGTTTCAAATCCCCTCAGTAGCAAAACTACAATAAAATTACAATCTAAAATCAAACTACAAAGCAATGACTTGCACCATCAACATATATTTAATACTTGGTTAATGAGCTATCGAAACATACGTACATAACACAAGCCAAAACACCAACACATTATCAAAACAAAGGTAGCAAAAAAATACGATTAAAGCAAGTCTCTTAAAATAGAAGCTAGTTTCAAAAGCGATTTTCACTGAAAAACTCTCCACAGCAAAATAAAAATACCTTTCATATTCATATTCTTTATTTTACATACACAAAATGACAACTTATGTACGCAAGATTTACCTATAATTGCGTTCTTTGACAGCAAACCTCAGTGTTATAGACAGATTATATTGTCATTGTTTTTTATTTATAGCTAACAGAGTACTAGGGTCTCATAACTCCAGACACGTCAACACCCGACGTATCACCAAGCTTACCGCTATGGTGATCACCGACGCTGATAAACCTATGTCGATAACCAGTGTGTACTGCCTTTGTACACAGTACGTTACTCTATTGTAGACAGATCATAAAGTGTTACACATATTTTAGTGTCGATACGATTAGGTTCTTTCCTAGGGTCAGGGTCAGAAAAGGGTCCTAAAAACAAGAAAAAGATCCTTAATTCCCAGGATTCTAAATACCTGGAACTGTCCAACATCTAGAAATATATTACAAAAAACTTTTTTTGCTGTATGATTTTTGCAAAAACCATCTTCACATATCTAAACTATAGTCTAGAAATGCATGTAGTTATCGATTTAAAACACCTGACAAATCTTAGTTTATACAAGAACAGAATGTGGCCTAACTGCTTAAATGCAAATTTATTCATACGCTAGCCAACTTAGAGAAATATTATACTTTGTAATTTTAACTTGAGATTTACTTTAACTTGTTAAAGTTTCAGTTCATTTAAGTTAGACAAAACACCTTCAATTAAATGTTGTTAATTTTCAAACTGAAATCATCGAAAACAACAAAGTTGTGTCAGGTTTTGGGATAACAACAAACAAAAGTTTTATTCTCGGAAATTAATAGGTCACACCTTTTCAACCCTAAGACGACGACAGTCACCAATGACCTTGAGGGAACAAAACGCGCACACGTTTCACACCCGCGCGACCCAAAATTCAGTAGTTTTTTGTACTTTCCTTATTTCTTAGAACAAAATTTAGATAATTAAATTGCGTTTGAGATGGTGAAAATTTCATTAAAATACGCTCGGCGGTTTTGGGGCGATTGTCGTTTTTTTGTTTGTGTTATGTTTTTGTCTGTGTATTTCTTTAGAAAAGTTTTCAATGTGTTCATAGATCAAATTGTTAAGAAAATGGTCTAATGTTACATATATTATTTGCAAATTTAAAAAATTATGACTATCCGTTTAGACGTAATTCTCATTTTAAAATCAGCTACTGAGGGTTACTTGAGCCTTAAGAGATATAATCCTTAGCTATTCTACTAGGTAAAGCGATCATGAGGTCGTGAAGACAGTCAGCGTCTTCTGATGAATAAAATATCACATTTTCCCTGGATAATAAATAAATAAACAATACCCGCCATTAACTGTCCCACTGATGGCCAAAGGCCTCTTCTAAAACAGGGAAGGCACGAACATTGATCTCCATGCTTACTCAAGATGGGTTGGCGATTTCAAACTTATTAATTATAGGTATTCTATTGATTCGAGATCTATTTAAGTTTAATGTGTAATGACACATTAAACTTAAATAGATCTCGAATCAAACATGAAAATCTCAGTTGATATATCAAAAGGAAACTACCAACAATAAAGAACAACGTTCTGGTAATTGTAATGTTATTTGACGAAGATAGAGCATGTCACCTGTCATGTCTGGAATTAAGCACCCATGCGGCAGGAATTGAACGCCAATATTTAGTAAAGGGGTTCTGGGAAAAACCCCTGCTTACGCTGGAAAGGAAAACGAGCGTGAAAATACAAAATAGGGAACACGTTTCTCTACTAGAGCGTTATGGTTTTTGGAAAAGAGAAGATAGAAAATACAGTTTCGACTTAAAATAATATCGTAAAAGCTTTCATAAAAAAAAAAAAAAAACATAAATTAGTGTTGCATTTTGCTCCATTTCAAAATTAAACTTATGGCTCAATCTTCTGCTGAAAAAATTACACTACTGCCAACTTGGCGGCGTGACAACGGTCTTTACCACTTTTGGAGAATAATGTCAGGCAAGAGCCATCAACAGAAAGGAAATACCTACCTACTTACCATCATACTTGTCGTAGATACCCGCAATTTCCACGGAACAATTTCTCATAATTCTGACATACGACCCAACTTGACCTGGGCTTCGGAAAATTCATACTTTCCTCGCTCGACCGGCCATAACCGAGCACTTAAACCCAGCAGACCGGAGACGTCATAACAATAGACGTACATAAAATATCCTACGTATACCTAGATAGGTAACATCATGTATTTCTTAAGAAAAGTTTTCAAGAAATATTTCTAGAGCTCCCGCAAGATATACACGAGGTATTGTCAAGTCGGTCGACGGCAACGCATTTGTTATTCCATTATTACCCTTATTTAATACCGCCGTGATAAATATTGCCGCGTTTCCGAGGGTCGGATTAAAATACGAAAGAGTTGAGTTCTGTAAGGAAATTGTAGGAAAATACCGATGACATAAAGTTATTTCGGTTTTGTGTTGTTGAGTTACGGCTTAAACCTTGTAACATATGATATTCTGAAAAGGTACATTATGTTGATAATTTGTAAGCTACAATAAGTTTTTTCTACACGTACCAATCTTGAGACCATCGAATGTACAGAGAAAAGGCACAATTTGCTAACAAAGGTTAATAATATCTAAGCAGAAGCGTGTCTCTTGATACCTCAACTCTCCGAACAAATATTCCCAAACCCGTATTCAATAATAAAAACAAACAATCAAGAAACATCAAATCTCTAGATTAGACAGACGATAGTCGCATTAGATATATCCTAATACAAACAGGGTTCCTTTTGATTTCCCCATTGCGCTCACTCGCTCGACTTGATGTCACATAATACGTATCAATCGCGAGAAACAAACACCCTGAGGGAGGCCCATGTAGTGGAAGAGATAAAACGTACCCCCTCCGAGGAGTTACCCTCACCTACTGATAAAACAAAATGTTACGAAGAAATGTGGACAATTTTTCTGTTTTACATGTTACGTTCGTTTGGATTTTTTCATAAAGGTTTACGTTCTTCAATGGTTGAGTACAGAGTATTCACAATTACACCACGTGTTATTCCAAGAGTTCATAATTATAATATAATCAGCTAATAATCATTCCACTGCTGGGACACACGCCTCCTCTGTATTAGATGGACGGGGCCGTAATTCAACTCGCAAGCCCAGTGCAGGTTGGTAAATATCACATGTCTTAAATGTTTTTGGTCATAAGACATGCCTATTTCCATAATATGTTTCCAACTGTTAGGCGATAGAAATAAGTCACTTGCGTGCATGAGGACATGCACGACGACAGGATGGTCGAGGTTTTTAAATACTAATCAATCGCAAAACATTTTAGTCGATTATTTGTACATTTTATTTCTTACACTGGCAACACTACTTTTAAAATTAACGTTCTGACTGGGCACGCGGGAGCTCGGTCTCTTTTTGCCTCGCTAAGAGTAAAAATGTTCTGTGCTTTTGGCGCGGGGACAGCACCGAATACGGACGATTGACTTGTGCTAAAAGAGAATTGACAACTACCCAACTACCTACCCTTCGGGCAATTTATGTAAGTTGATTATGATTATTATAACCATTAGAGAATTCATGTGAGTTTTATTTATCTAATACAACATTCCAGCTACATGCATGATATCATTTAGTAACCTTAAACCGCTGTTTCTAATAATGCCCACAATTCAACAGATACAATAATGAAAACCCCAAAAATATAATTGCTTCTTTTATCTAAACAAAACCATTTACTTTAACAAAAAATCGGAACAAAATTAAAAAGTAAATCTCGTTATAAATCTTTAATCAAAAATAGACCGTTTTATAAAAAGGTGTATTTTACTTCTAATAAATAAACACCGCACAAAATTATGGCTCCGGGCTCACTCAGAGAAATGAAATTCATTTTATAGCGGCGACTGAGGCTTCCATACTTTCATTCAAATACAATTTGGCTAATGTAATTGCTGGGAGGTGATTCCATTTCACCACTGAAACGAAATATCTATACAACATTTTAGGATAAGTTTAACGTAAAATGAATTAGCGGACATAATTTCTTATTGCGCATTAAGTGAATTAAAGGCCACAGTGATAAGATTATGTCGTAATTTAATTTTTAATTTAATTTATAGCTAGCACCCCTTGCTATTAAGGCAGTCGTGTAACTAATCCATTAACTGAGACACCTCTATGAACAGTTTGTACACATAATAATAAACCGATAGATTGGATTACCAATACACGAATACACCCGAAGTTAGCCGACTGAAACCGAAGTGGTTGAGTTTGCAAGTTAGTCTTTGAAGACTGCAGTTTGTAGTCTGCATAGGATAGTGTGCCACCCTGTTATATTGCTACAATAATTGCATTACGTAAAGCTGCAATGCAAACTGTGCTTTGCGTCGCGACCTAGGAATCCAATCTGGAATTATAGGAGGACTGACAGTTTGTGACACTGTCTGGCTTGTGAACGTTTGCTTATGAAGTTAACGTTGATAATAGAGAATGTGGTGATTTGATTCTGTTTTAGGGGAAAACGTTTATTGTAGAAATGAAACTGTTCACTAACTTATATCTTGACTAACTTTTGAGAATTTATTGAACTAAGACCAAATAGGGTTTAAAATGAGTCATTTATATTGAATAATTAGTTAGTTTTAACACAAATGCTTCTCTGCCTATAACTATAGAAATATCTACTCGTATGTAAGTCCAAACTATGAATAGCCAAAAATCTAAAAATATTCCATTTCTGTTGATGTCACCACAGAAAAGAAACCTCTGCGCCCATTCAAGTGTAAAAAATGCTTTACGAGGACGACGGTTGGCAGGTTTTTGTATCTAGGCCGCTAGGGATTCTAATCTAACGGAAGGTGCCTCTATCACCGTAATCCGTCAAGTTTTAGGCCCACGAGGAAATAAAACCTTACTCAGAAACAGGACAAAATCTAAATCAGGTGAATAAAATAAAAGCCGGATCATTCTGACGGACTCTTTATTGCTTTAGGACTAAATGGGTGCGTATAAAACATAGACTAGATAAATAGAGCTCTGGATTTGGTCAATTTTATTATCTAACCTAATTTTACGATGTACATTCTAAAGAAGATATAAAAACATCGTATACTTAGATGTTGTTACTCTCAAGCCAAATCTCTCACATTCAAGTTTCAGCTAAAGGATCAATCATATTAAAACGGCTATAGTACATAACACCCGTCTGCACATACCAGATAGATATAAGGCCACCGCGACGCGTCCGCATAAATATATAATCAGCAATAGGGAGCGAATTATCGGGAATCCCTCGACGAATCAATGTTAAATTGCACCAGCCCGGGCCAATTGTACCTTAATAAACCGAGCCAGACGAGTTAAATAAATGTAGGTATTTCATTGATCCAGAAGGTGGTAAGCCTGCTTTATTTACCCCTTTATAAATGAGTTTAAAGCTAATTCCATCCAGCCAGTCTGAATTAAACCATAAAAAGATTTTACGGTCCGGTTCTCACCTCCAATTTACTTTTAATTCATATGGGACAGGTAAATTATGCCGTTAGGACCTTGCATAATGTTTCACTATGGACTGTACTGAAGGCTCTTTATAACGTAATACTGGGTTGACATTCAAATTAGGTACGAAGCTACTTCCGTGAAAGTGCATGATAAATATTAAAATAAGCTGCGTGTAATAAAGTGTGCTACATACCTAACTGTTACATAAAAAGTCTAGTTAAGGTGAAATGTACGTATTGTATCTAAGGCTGGCAAAGCATAGTCCTGTCCAGCGTTTTTTTTTATTCGTTTTTGGCTCGTGTATATATACATACATAACGTAAAATTATTCTGGTGAGTGTTTACTTATTTTGGAACTTAAAACGTTGTACTCTAGGCACCTCGTTATAGAGTGGGTTTAATTTATATTTTTTTTATTTGTTATAGGCTCGCGTTTGATCACTATCTCGCCTGATGTTAGGAATGATGTGGTCGAAGGTGAAGCACGTTTGCCTAGAAGTAACCTTTTCACTCTTGATTTGAAGACCCCTAGGTTGTAGCTATTAATAATCAAAGACGCCGGCAGCAAATTACATTCCTTAGCTGTACGCACAATGAAAGTATTTTCGAAACGCTTTGTGCGTATGGGTGGGATATCCACCATGTACTGATGGCCCATTGCCGTACGTCTTGTTGTCCGATGATGGAAAGGGCTAGGTGGAATCAAATTGTGCAGTTCCATCGCACACTCCCCGAAATTTAATCGATAGTAACGTAGGTAGGTAACTGTCAATATAAAACCATTCATAATACTTAGCAATAGATTCCTACTAGTAGTAGATTACATAGGTATAGAAAACTTGAACGAGATTATAACAAATATCAATTTCAGGGGATCTTAAGTTTTTATTTAGTTGCAAGAAAACTGGAATGAAAATGTTCCGGTTTTAATTAATAGTAAACCGTCACCACTAAAGATTTATCTTACAGTTTACCCAATTATTATCTGGAAACTTGTTAATCAGAGGAACTTAGCTGCTATCGCTAACCCTTTCCACCCAACGCAAAGAAAGAAAATTTGGTTCAAATAAATTGCACTAGATGGCGTGATAAGCTTCGATATGTTATTGAGTTTTGTGAAATATTGAGATTTTCTAGAGACGATCATAAAACATGTATGTTCTTTTTTAAATAACTTTCCTAAGCACAAAATTAAGGAATATTGGACTCTTAATTCACATTTCAAAAACTATTTGAAAGGATTATTTAAAATTAATTTCAATAGATGGCGTGGTTTAAAATTTCTGAGGCACTCAATCGATTTTTTAAATTGGTTTTGTAACACATTTTGGTACAATTAAACCGTTAAAACGTGCAAAAAATACTATAAAACTGTACAAAATGTTTTAAAAAAATAATTGTCGCGAACTGAGTAAACCCATTTTGTTGCAAGTCGCTGCTAACACCATCTTTATCTGTGGAACGAAACCGAACGCGATCGATTCTTCGATTCTTGCTTCGAAACTTAGAAAAATAATTAGTTTAATCAGAACAAAAACGCTTGTTACGTCAGCACGGTTTGTTCTTTGTATTTGATGAGGCATCTGTATGCTAATATTATATTATCTGTGCCTATTCATTAGTAATTTAAGCGTTTTCTGGGACATCTGAGTTTAAGTTAAATCATATAAAAGCAACCTAAAGTCGTATTTATCCAGCACTCACTTTATTTCCTCGTTAACGCCGCGCCACAAAGCCAGGAGTTGACAACAAATAAGCGCCTGTGACATATTAATAGCAACGGTCCGCATCGACGTCACAGGTAACTACTACAAACTGTACAGGAGATGATATCACGTTCGCTAAACATGTAAGTTCCATTTAACACCTCAGAACCGGGCGAATGGCACAGTAAACTCGAATGGTAGTCACGAAATGGTATCATTAGCCGAATTACACACGTGACCGCATAATTGAAAGGGACCCCAGTTGCTTACGAGCGGGTCAACCCGGGTGCAAGAGCGATGTGAATAATTTGCGAAACAATTGGCCCTCAGGTGTATCGCTGGCTGTTGACTGAGGAAGTCGGCTGTGAATGAAGATGTATTGAACACATTTCGAAGGGGCGCTACTGATTTAGCTAGCCAGTAAAATGGTTGCGTTTAGGTAAAAGGATTTCGTTTTATTTTGTAATGGAAGGTATCTTTACATCTGTAGATACATAATATTTACGAAATGTTAACAACATGTAGAGCTTTTCCACAAAATTTATTCAATTAGTTCTTTATTTACAAAATTCAAAGCATCTCGTTACGGGACGTTAAGTACATCAATTTGACACGTAAAAGTTTCTACAACTCTGCTAGAAAACACAAACAAAAACACTTCTAAAACCATGTTTCAAACAAACCCCAAATCCCTCTACAAAAATATTGTTAGGTAAGTAAACTTCCCAAGAGTTTATTTAATTTCCTTGCTCATTTCGCGTAGTCAAAACTCTGCCGTATTTCTATGCGTCAAAAACTTATAATTGAAACGTTTTGTTGTGTTGATGACGTCATGACGATGACGGTCCAATCGTCAGCGACACAGGAAATTACATCTCTAATCTGATTATTCCGAGTGAATGCAGACAAGTGACGCCGTGCCCGATGCGGCTCGCATTGCCCCATGTTTGATTCCGGATTCATTTATTTACATTTCACATTTTGTTATTGATGTCTTCCTTTAGTTTTAAATTAATGCTCTCATGTATTTTTCGGACATAAATATAAATGGCCACGATGAAATCTTTGATGATTTTCCGTTATTGGAAGCGATCAACACAGACTTATTAATTGATTTATAAAACACGGGACTGACATGATGACAAGCTCTTTTTTACCGACTTCAAAAAAAAAGGAGGTTATCAATTCGATACGTATGTATGTAATATTGTTGGAACTGCACAATATTCATATATGTTGTGGGTCATCTAAACAAGTGTGCTAAATTTCGTAAGTTTATGTTGTTTGTATGTTTGTTTGTCCACACATTTTTCGAAACGGCTTATCTCGATCATTATGTTTGTGTTGATTAGAGTATCTCTTAACTTAGGGAACAGTGCAAGTATCATCAAAATTGGTACAGCAGTTTCAAAGATATGGAGCATACAACTGAAGTCCTTAGCGACAAACAGCACGAATGTGTAAATCGAGTTATTATGGATACTTTGTCAATCCTTTAGGTACCTACCTTACCATGGCACTTGCTATTTTTTTGTGATGGTGTACAAAAACTAAAAAGAAAGAAATAAAAACCTTTTCACAAAAAAATTAACCGACTACAAAAGCAAAACACTAAAATGTGCAAAATAACTTTATTTCAACCTCCACATAAATATGGCAACTAGAGCAATTACTGCTGCTAATGAAAAACAGATCTTATTGCTACATAGAGATTCTTATTACTCAGCTGCTAAGTACATGATTCTTTATAAAGGTGTGTTGACCTCCAGACACAGCAATATTGCGCTGAATTTCCACTTGTAGCAATAGTATGAAAGTTGTGACAGCACACTTTCCCATTTTCTACGAACAGAATAGTTTCCATATCCCCAACTTTAACTCTTACAACTTGAGTGGAAAGATAAAGAAGCAAACACAGTTACTTTCCTCGAATTTTCCATGGTTTTCCCGACGGAAAATCGCACGCATTAAGATCGAATCCAGGACATAAATAGCCCCAGTAATCAGATGTGACAATGCGCATTAACCGAATTAATACCATATTTAGATCAGGGTATAAAGCACAATCATTAATTAAATTAACTAACGGGTCAGTGAACACGATTGATTACGGTCTTGTGTTTTATCGAACCCTTTGATAATGACATTAGTTATGCGTATAAGCAAATTTCATTATGTTTTTGGCAACGGTCCTCTAAGTTCTACATATAGCGGCACATACAATCTAATAATAAATCACTTTAAATGAAAATACTTTTTTCCAAAGACAATGAAGTGTTCTATTGCGAAAGTTCTCTCTTCTTAGAAATGTTACACTCATTAAAACTTGTCTTCTTTTTTCAAAGCTATTTGCTTTTTAAAAGAATAAAGTCGGTATAGAGATATTTAATAATTAGACACGTATAAATCTCCGAGGCAGTTTGTTGAAACACGTTGCACGTGCACAGCTCGCTAAGTGCGGCACGCAGACGGAACTCTTTCAGACAAATGCAGCTCGGAGCATAAATTCTTAAATAAACATTTTACAAATATAATTTTAACGTTTAACAGCATGAGCTTTAATTAAGTAGCAATGTTTTCAAAGGAAAGCTCTCGCTTTGAGGTCTCTGCCGAGCTCCGTAGGGTCTTAATTAGTGTTAATCTTAAGATAATAAGCCACGTGTTTTTACTAATTGGTGTAAATTGAAAGAGTTGGCAATCCCTTTGAGGAAAGTTTGCAAATTTTGACATGGCGCACCCGGGGGCGGGTCAAAGCAACATGTCGTTACTTGTCTGTTTAATTGGCTCTCTGATACTTAATTAATTACATTAACTAGTGGGATGGAGGGCAGAGATGTGGGATAGGTCGTGATTACGTACCTTTAACAGGATGATTTTGTGGGATCCTGGCAGGTTCTACATTGAACACTTGGTACTATTATTAAATAAATCCACTTTAGACAACTGTTGTTTCGTACTCAACCCTATGAGAAGCTAAAAGTGCCAAAAACCTCTATATCTATCCATTCGTAAGGCTCGGCGCAAACGGGCCACCGACCTCAGCCACCAGTGGCTGTCGCGCTCTACCGCCACATTTGTAACAGTGGCAGAAATGCACGACAGCCACCAGTGTTTGGAAGCCGCCACGTTTCTATTACTGTGGCTGTGTAGATCAGAATGTGAATCCCAAACAGCGGGACGTACCTTATTGGATTTCTGATATGATAGTATCGATATCCATTGGCTCCATTGGCTTGACACGTGCTATGCGATATGCCTAACGTCTAACTGTGCGGCGGTGGAGCAGTGCGAGTCGTGACAGTGGCGGGTGTCGGCGTCTTGGGTGGCCCGCAGCGACCACAAGTGGCGAGTTATGAACATTGCTGAAGCGAGTAGCCGGCCATCTATCTACACGTGTGTGGTGCTTACAAAATGTATGGAATAGTGGGCCACCGGTACGTGGTAGTGGTCGGTGGCCCGTTTGTGCCGAGCCTAAGACTGTCCCTCTTTTGACCTTCATTTTAGAACCTTGTTTTGCAATTTTACGTGGAATTCTGTCTGACTTTTCAGCCTACTGAAAAATTCAGTGAGTAGTATTATGTATTAAACCTTATTAAAATGCCCTTGTTTTTAAATACCTAAGTATTATTGTTAACTAATTGAACATAAAGCCAGGGCTTTGCTTACGTAAGTTGATACAGATCTAACTAGCTATACCTTCTTTTACCTAACGTAACAAAATAATGATATTATTATGTTAATGTTATTTGTGTATTTTTTTCATTACAAGTGCTCTCAAAAGGTGAAGGAAAACATCGTTAGGAAACCGGTATGTCCTAGAACCATAAAGTCGAAGACATGTGGTTTCAATCAATCCGCAATACGGAATTGTAGATTATAGCCCATTCCCTCTATATGAGACGAGGCCTTTGTCCCAGCAATGGGAACATTAAATGGCTGATAATGATGATGATGCCTCTAAAAACGGTAAAGAAAGCCTACTACAAAAAAAAATCGAAGACATCTGCATCTGAAGTATTCACCAATCTGTACCGGGCCCGCGGGGTGAATTATTTATTGATTTATTAAAACTTCATGCAACATACAGGCACATAGGTGGACTTCATACCTGAGTCATTCTCTATCAGTCATTTCCACAGATAGTTGACCTGTTTCCCAACAGTAGGAAAATCAGAATTAACATTTGTTTCGTGATATTTACCATGTATGTTTTGATTTTTGTTGTGAGCTCGATATTTCGGCACCGTTACAAGCGAAAATGATCATGTTTTTATCGCCCAATAAAAATACATTGTTGTACACGTAACTTCAATACTTTATACCAATCCCTACCCCTCCAATAAAACTGTAGGATATAGGAGACAGGGACAAGACAATATAAGTAGTCGGTAGTAGGTGGGCGTTACAAATAATGTCCCTAAGTCATAAACAGTTTCAGACGTTATAAATAATACCCTACTTCGGCCTACTTGGCTAAAAGGTAGCCTGGCTTTTGGACAATTCTTAGCAAATGTGGTCCCTTATGTTTTAATGGTAGGTACGGTCAGATGTTACACACTGAGACTGGATTAATACTTCTATTCTACTCCATTTTTTATATGGCAAGCAAAGCCGATGTCGACTATTCTGCCAATGTCTAAAGTTAAATGGAAGAGGATTAATACTTATAATGTGGAATAATGTGATGTGAAATAGTATGGTTTAACTTCAAAATCTTGAAAAATAAAACATTTTCATTGTACAAATTGCTGACCAAACCAAAACTTTTTACCCGACTGCCGAAGGAGGGTAATGTTTTTATCAGTCTATGTATGTATGTATGCATATATCTATGTTTGTATGTTTGTTACTATGTGGCGTTCTAGAGACCAAACGCGTTGGAAGATTTTGATGATTCTTACGTCAATCGATTCGTCTTAACCCTGCGAGTGTCACTGGCTACATTAAAATAGGAAAAGAAAAAAATGGCGGATTTTGGGCGCCATTTTATGGGTAAAATTTTTTTTTCTTCCAAACCCATCGTGCGGGGTATCAAATAATGGGTTTTAAGAGTTGACTTCAAAAATAAGAAACACTTATGTGTTAAATTGTACTTAATACTAAAAAAAAATAACTATAAAGTGGGAAATAAAAAAAGTTTATTAAAAACTCAAAAAACCCGACTGCTTAAAAAGTGAACTAAAAAGACGTAAACAAGAAGAAAATCATGCTGTGCAGTCGCTGGCTATATCTGGTTTCGGTCAGCCAGCTCGCAAATATGAATCCTCCGACTGCACAGCATGATTTTCTTCTTGTTTACGTCTTTTTAGTTCACTTTTTAAGCCGTCGGGTTTTTTGAGTTTATAATAAACTTTTTTCCAAATGTGTCCACTGTCCATACTATATAAATGTTAGTTGATTATGGGTTGTCAGAGTCGATCATTTGTAATTTGAGCAGTCAGCACTTATAACTTATAATGTAAGTACCGGAGTACCTACTACATTTTCTTATTAAAGATCCTAAATAACTTTACAATGAATAGCTTTTCAGCCCACCAAGAAAGTAGACGCTTATTTCCTAATTTATAGAAGGCAGCGCGGGCGGCTTTTTCTATACCTAAATATTTAAACATTTTTATAATGGGCTCATTTTTACAAAAAATGAGCCCAAATATTTCTGGACCTAAATTATTTATGTCCGTTTCAACCGCGCGGCCACCTCATAGTATTTGATGAAACTTTGCCAGGAATTAGTGTTAATTTGTTACTTTACACACTTCTTTTCGTGAATTTGTTACAAAAAAAACTAAGACGCTATGACAAAAAATAGTTGGCCGCTAGAACCGCCACTTGCCGTAATCATCGCCCGTGATTACACAGAAACTATATAATGCAGATAGACGAATGATGGATCAAAAGAAAGGCCATAATTTGTTCAATTTGTTACAAAAATAAAAAACGTCAAAACGTAAATAAACAAAAAGTTATGCAATATTTAGTTTTCAGGTTATGAGTAGGTAGTTATGTCACCATAAATATCAAATTAATAGAGGCTAATGTGTATGGACAATTAGTTACTAATTTGTTACAGCGAATAAACAGAAAAAATATATTAGAAAGTAGGTTCAATAATTTGTTAGAGTCGATTTTAGTTGGCCGCTCGGACGGCAATATGCCTAAAATACAATGGCGTTTATCTCGTTATTAAAAGTAGGTTTAAGCTTAGTTAAAGTACTAAGCGACGGGTAACGTAACCTAGTTTGGATAAATACGGCGAATATAACTGCAGCATTCATATTTTAAAAGATATTTACAAAAAACAGTAGTATGAAACCGTATGAGAGTAGGGTGACCATGATCACATTAGTACAAAGGCATGTTTTTAATGTTGTACTCTGTTTGAACGAATATGCGGTTCGTTTTGCGGCCATATTGATGTCTATTGTTCTTAATTCTTTGAAGTATTTACTGATAAGATTTTCGTTTCATTGACTTTCCGCAGGTGTTTTATGATGGGAACGATTCCAGAAAAAGGATCTCTTTTGTTCCCAAACTATTGTTAAAAATATTTGTCGCACGGGGTTTAAAAAGCCATAATTTTTTGTTGTGAATATTGTCATTACTGTGCTGAATTTTGGTGTCATGCTCTGCCGCAGAGCCACCATGTTAGAAACCGATCTATTATATCTTAAAATGATGTACGCCAAACGTACATAATGTACGTAAACCGTTATAGCTGTACGTGCATTAGGTAATGATAAAATAGACATTGATTGTGGCTCTGCTGCAGAGCATACTCTCTAGCAGAGCCACTCATAACATGTACTCAGGCAAGATAAACGATACTGTTTTTTGATGAAAACTGTTGTACGAATAGTGTTTATTGCGTACGTGTTGCAAAATATCATTTTTAGACAGTAGTTTTATTTATTTTAACTTTACTAAAATGTTCATAGAAAGCGCTAGGTTATTTTATGTACCTATTGTCAACGAGACCTCTAGACGACACCACCTGGGGTGTCTTTTCACCTTAATAAAGTTCTAAACTAATCATATACATTTACCGTAGTCAGCGGTGGTGTAGTTACCAAAAAAAAAATGTGGACGATACCCCAGCGGTGTCGTTGTCAATACATAGGTTATTTTAGGTCAGCAAAATATTTCCTAGACAATCTGCCTTTCTATTAAATTAAAAACATAATAAAATAAGATAGACAATGTTTATTTCACAAAAGAAAACAGTCCATTACTTTTCCTTAAATTCTACATTAATAGCTATTTTTACATACAAAATATAAATAAAAAAACTTTTTTACAAAAAAAACTACCGACTTACCCGAATATCCATTCTTATATATATATATCTTATAAATCTTTATCAAGAATTTGTAAATTTCTTTACCAACATCCCAATTAAAACCTTAAATTCTTCGCACTCGCTCGCTTTTGGATTATTAAACGCGAACGTTTCAGCCTGCCCCAATGAATTTAACTTTTCACATATAAACCCCATAACAGTAATAAAAGCTTTTAAGCAAATCAAGATAAAACCGACCGAAGATCTATGGGGAATGTCCATCAAAGCTTGTACCTCCATTATTCAGACTATAGCGTCGTACTTGGCTTTGATTTTCAATTTGCGTGTGGATCAAGGAGTCTTTCCGGATCTAATGAAATATAGTAAGGTTATTCCACTTTTAAAATCCGGGGACAGTAAAGACAAATAATTATAGACCAGTGTCCGTGTTGCCGGTTTTCAGCAAGGTATTTGAAAAGATAATGCTAAATCAAATGCTCATTCATTTTAATACGAATAACATCTTGCATGATAAACAGTATGGTTTCACCAAAGGACGTTAGACAACTGACGCTGGTGTCACCCTATTAAAACACATATTTAATGCGTGGGTAGAGTCGCAGGATGCCATAGGTATCTTCTGCGACCTGTCGAAAGCGTTTGATTGCGTTAATCATGAAACATTACTTCTGAAACTTAAGTATTACGGGCTAGGTCAATCAGCGTTAAGTTTGGTTAAATCTTATTTGAGTGATAAGACAACAATTAGTTCAAATTAGGGCAGGCACATTCACCTGTTTTGGGTGGAGCCCACATTGGGATACCGGGCAATGAAAGGGCAGACGAGCTCGCCAAGGAAGCGGCTCTGCACCGCAAGACCAGACCCGTTTATGACGATTTCCCCCTGTCCTTCGCAAAGCGCTCCATCAGGGAGGCGACACTTGACAAGTGGCAGGATCGGTTTACTGCTGACACACACCGCGGCAGAGGTATCCGGCTCTTCTTCGAAGACGTAAGGCAAGCTTATAGGGTGCTGGAAAGGATAGGGCCTCCTAACAACTTAAGAGCCCAACTCCTCACAGGACACGGGGGCGTACGAGAGTACCTTTTTAGATTTAAGCTGGCGGGTGACCCAGCGTGTGTTTGCGATAGCGAGACAATTGAGACAATTAAACACATATTAAGTGACTGCCCCCGATTTGTGCGGGCAAGGTTCGATTGCGAACAGGGGCTGGGTCGCTCGCTGGAGAACTTCCGGGAACTGGTTGGTGACGACGATTGCCGGGACCTGTTTTTGGCTTTTGCTGAGGGTGTTATTATGTACAGGGCGGCAAAGGCAAATGGCTCAACCCTACCTTAGAAACCTCTATTACCCACACTGCTGCATCGCATGGACAATCTTATTATAATTTTATTATAGTTTTGTTTAATAAAAATAGTTTATATACAATGTATGTCAATCTTTATATAAATAATGTTAATACTTTTCACATTAGGTTGGGTTGGTCGACAGATTTTAACGCCCAACCCCCACTAAGCGATGCAGCATTTTAGTTTTATAGAATATTCATATTTGTACATATATGTTTTAGATTTTTATTGATGATTCTTGGTTCTAATTATGTACCTAATTTAGCCTAAGGTTACAGCTTCGTTGGGCAGAATAAAAAAAATAAAAATATATACCTATATATATAAAAGAAAAAAAAAATACTAACAACTAACACCACTAACATACTCAGAATAAACACCGGGCCCATCTGCGGGAGAGAACTGGATCACCTCCGATATGATTCTCTCTCGCTAATGAGCCAAGGTCACAGATCATATTTATAGAAGTTTTGAAATGCCGAAATTAATATCGGTAATATAATTTAGAGGCAGGTGTGGTTTTTAGTCGGTAGGCACCATCAGTGAGTCCGACACTGCCCAAGCTGGCTCGTTCTGAGCGAGGCAGTTTGGGGCGTCCAAAGAGGATTTTCCACACCTGCCCAAAAAAAAAAAAAAAAAAAAAAACATTATGTACGTTTGGCGTACATCATTTTAAGATATAATAGATCGGTTTCTAACATGGTGGCTCTGCGGCAGAGCATGACACGAATTTTGAAGTGTGTGCTCGTACGTATTTAATTCCCGTGATTTTCCGGTCTGTCCCACTAGTCCCAGTGACTCAGTCCCACGATGGGACAAATGGGATTAATATGTTCCACTTGTCCCATGGGACAACTGATACTAACTTATACTAAGTTACTGAGACAATTAAAACTAAATTCAGAAGTGTCTAAAACTGCTTAGCTATGAGTGAGTAGAACTCACCACCAAAAAGTGTATTGCAGACTCAGAGAGATCGAAATCGACTGCGGTAAGTTTAATTTTTACAATTTTATGATGAGATCACGAAGAAGTCTTAAAAATATTCTTAGCTTAATAACTTACATTAATTTACCTGTATAATATAATTGTGGTAACCACACTCCTTTCGTTATTTAAAAAGTAATATTCGGCGCCAATTTCAAATCGGATAATATAGAACAGGATAAATCACGGCTTTTAAGTATTCTTTTTTTTAAACCAATGGCAGAGCTCTATTTAAAGGGCTCTTAAGTTCTGTCCAATCGCAAGCCTGCTTTTATATATGCGTTTCCCGCCAATTGTCTAGGTATAGTAAAAGAGTGACAATTTAGCCCACCCACGTTTCGTGTTTTCAAACAGTGAATACGTAAAATTTAAATTAACAAACTTATTAACTGCTATAGTGATTCCCTAGGGAAGAATTAACTGATAATTCACTTAACTGTGAACATTCTGTGTGAAAGTGCATCAACGTGCATCTTGAATCTTGAGACCTAGATCCAGGCAACCCCTAGTGACGAGCGTAATATCCAATGTAAGGATTTCTGTCTTAGGGACAGATTCTTAAGCGCTATAACTGGTCTCTACAATCCGGTGGCTGCTCCCAAATGAAAAAAATCTCCTTTTAAAAATTTTATTAATGTATTGTCGCTGTTAAATGACTATGGGGAATAAAAAAAAATGATATCGTTAATATTTACAAACATCAAAGAAATCTTTTTAAAATAACTCGCTGCATCAATAACGTCGACTTTTCTTAATTATAGAAAGTTCTTGCCCTTAGTATGTACTTACATAGCAGTAATTGGTAGTACCTATGTATATTTTGTGTGTGATGCAGTCAACGGATGTTTGACCTTTGTATTCATATTATCAATTGTTTTATTGCAGCAAAAATGGGTAAAGCTGGACGAAAACCTATTGTTGAGAAATCAAAACAGAGAGAAGTTTTTATGAAATATGCCGACAAACTACTGGATGTTAAATTGAGAGACCCTATATTTGATACAATTGCAAGTGATTTGGATAATCTTATGACACCGGCAGCCCTTTACATGTCACTGAAAAGGAATTTCAGGGAGTTTCTAAACACTGAATGTAAGCAGCAAACTGTATGTCTGTCCTCGTCATCTTTATCATCATCCTCAAGCAATAGCCCGAGAACCTCATCCAAAATATCACATTCTCATGTCGAGTCCAACCAGCATCATAGTGAAAACGACACAAAGAACTTCAAGTTTGAATTAGATATCTATGACTGGAAAAAACTGCAACCATTAAATGTCTTGTATAAAAGAAATGACTTGAGAACATGTACTCCATTTAAAAAATATAAAATACTGCCTAAGTACAAATGGGTGGATATTTTAAGAGAAAAGATTTGGCTTATTTCTAGATTACCATGCACATGGAATTTCAAAAGTTACAAAGTGGAGTCTGAGCATCATATTTTAGTAAAAGGTCAATGCAGTCAATGTAGCGCTTTTACAAAAATAGCGTGTCAAAAAATAACAGATAATATTATTGAAGGACAATGCCAAATCACAGTCGGAGAAAAAAATAAAAAACATGATCCGAGAAAAAAATATAGAATGAATGCATTGGTCAGACGAAAATTAGCTAAAAAGCTCAAACACGATTCAGCTTCTTTGGTTCATAAACAACTGGCAGCAAAAATGTCTAAACAAGGAATTACAGATACAGCACCAGTAATCCCAACACTCAATGCATTGCGAAAAATTAAGTACGAAGAACGAAAAAGAATGTGGTTACACAATAACGTTATTCTGAGCATTCTTACGATGGCTGTGACCAAACCAATTTTTTTACGTGATATACACTTTTTTCCTCGAATTCACATTTATTACTGGACTGATGAACAACAACAATACTGCCGTGAATATCAATCTTGTTTTCAAAGATTAACTATCACATTGGATGCTACAGGTTCAATCTTTCAACCTCTTAAATTACCAAATGGTTATGAATTGAGTAAGAGACTTTTCTTATACGTAATAATATTAATAAATCAATTCGATGTGTGTGTACCTTTATGTCAGATGATAACCGATTCACATGACACTGCGTCTGTTTCTGCATGGTTATTAGAGTGGTTGAAAAATGTTCGTTGTCATCCTGACGAAGTTATAACAGACGATTCTTCTGCGTTAGTAGCAGCAAATGTTAGAACATTCAGTGATTTTACATGTGTGAAAGACTATTTACTTCGTTGTTTTAGTATTTTGAATGGAAATAAAGAAGAACTACCAAAAACATTTATTAGATTAGATACCAGTCATTTTATAAAGACTCTGTATAATTTGAATTGCTTCGAAAATGTTGACACAAAAATTAAAATGTATTATATTCATTGTATCCGCTACATTAAAGAATGTCAAGACTTTGCACTTGTAAAGGAAATCATTACAAAAATGATAAAACTTTGCCTACATCAAAATGATTTTGAAAACGATGATTCAGGTTTGAAGGAGAGCAAGCAAAACCTTGACAATTTGTTAAACAGTCATAAGTATGCTGATTTTAAAAATGTGGATCAAAATGAAGAATTTGAATATGATCAAATTGTCATTGATGATGCCGGCGTTCGAGACATTGTCGCATGGTTCGATCTGTTGGTAGATAATGAAAAAAAAAGTAACCCTGCAAATTCCTATGTTGGTAAAAGTAGTTCATATTATTTACCACTTTTCATCCCTACTTTAAAAAGATTATTTATAAAACTTCCTTTGTGGAGCAACGTAATGTGCTCTTATTTCAAATCGGAAACCTTAAACGCATCGTCTTCATGTGTAGAAAGCTATTTTCGCACTTTAAAACAGTTAGTTTTTTAAACAAAAATAGCGAGACAACGAATTGACGAATATTTGCAGCATCATTACGATTATATCAAAGGAGAATTGCATTTAGCATTAAATCAATTAAAAAACTTAGGTTCCACTACTTTACTAAAATCTAAATCACGCCGAACTAGGCGTGCCATGACTAAAAATATTTATAAAAAAGAAAAGGTAAATCCTAAAAAACAAATCCAACAAAAACAAAAAGAATTATATTTTTCCAGTGATTCTATATTTAGTGAAAGACCATCCTATTTGGAGAACTGGCGAGGAGAATCGAATACACATAATCGCCTGAAAAAAGATGATGAAATAGTAATTATAAGAAACGGGAATTTAGCTTTGAAGGAAAGCTCGGGTTATTTCAATACATGTGCCTTCGATTCGGCATTTTATTTAATAGGTCAAGCCTGTATTAGAAGTTCTGCTTTCAAAAGCTTTTTGAGTGAATTAAAAGGAGATTGTGTTATTAATTACATTTTTATGCTTTTGAACGGAGCACATGATATAGAGCAAATTTACAATTGTAGATCAGAAATAACAAAAACTTTTTTCCAAAATAAAGACTGCAGTTGCAATGTGGCTTACATATTTGAAAAAATATTTATAAAATATTTTACAAGTGCTCAATACTTGAAAACCTGTACAAATTGTAATTACATACAATTGAAAAGAGACCATGTATTTATTTTAATTAACCTTGATATTTTAAAGTTATTTGGAATATCAAGTTTAGAAGAAGCAATTTGTTTCGATGAAAAAATTAACACAATGTGTCAGAAATGTGACACACAGTTGAAAGGAGAACTTAAGTTAGGCGAGATCATAACATTTGATTTAAACGGAGCTGCAGACTCAGTCTTACTCACTGAGCTGCCGATTACTATTAACATTAAGGATAATTACTATTTCTTAGTTGGTACTATAGAATTTATACCAGGCACAAAAATAGGCCACTATAAATGTCATTTTTTAAATAACAATACATATTTTTGTTACGACGACAATTCTTTTAAAATCGACATAAGTACCTCTAAGAAAATTTGTCTACATTCTGTGTCATATATTCGAGTCAGTTAATTTATAAATATTATGTTAGTTTATAAAGTTTTTATATTTATCTTGTTGACTTTAATTACTTGATTGTTTTGCCTTTGTGTTGATTTTGAATAAAGAAATTTTAATTGATAACTGACTTTTACTTTTATGAAGTATGCTACAGGATGCCTTAACTTAAAATGTATTTATATAAGCACTCGCCCTAAAAAAATAAGATATAAATATCGAACATTACAACAGTCACTATTCAGTCTCACTTCATTGTGAAAATGCATGGTCACCCCACTCTCTTAAGGTTTCATACTACTGTTTTTTGTAAATATCTTTTAAAATATGAATGCTGCAGTTATATTCGCCGTATTTATCCAAACTAGGTTACGTTACCCGTCGCTTAGTACTTTAACTAAGCTTAAACCTACTTTTAATAACGAGATAAACGCCATTGTATTTTAGGCATATTGCCGTCCGAGCGGCCAACTAAAATCGACTCTAACAAATTATTGAACCTACTTTCTAATATATTTTTTCTGTTTATTCGCTGTAACAAATTAGTAACTAATTGTCCATACACATTAGCCTCTATTAATTTGATATTTATGGTGACATAACTACCTACTCATAACCTGAAAACTAAATATTGCATAACTTTTTGTTTATTTACGTTTTGACGTTTTTTATTTTTGTAACAAATTGAACAAATTATGGCCTTTCTTTTGATCCATCATTCGTCTATCTGCATTATATAGTTTCTGTGTAATCACGGGCGATGATTACGGCAAGTGGCGGTTCTAGCGGCCAACTATTTTTTGTCATAGCGTCTTAGTTTTTTTTGTAACAAATTCACGAAAAGAAGTGTGTAAAGTAACAAATTAACACTAATTCCTGGCAAAGTTTCATCAAATACTATGAGGTGGCCGCGCGGTTGAAATGGACATATTATTTTTCTTTCATGATCTTAGTTGGATAATAATAGTACAAGATAATATAATAATCGCTGCGTAGATATCCTCTGAACTAAACGTAAAAAGGAGCTTAGCATGTCCCGCCCTGGGCTCTCATTAATTCACAACAATTTTTAAGCAAAAATGCCTCCATTACGGACATACGTAACAAAACTAAAGAGAGCAAAATTTCAACGAGATACAACACAAATACGAAATTAAATCGAACTGTCTAAACTCAATCCGAAAATTGAAATCAAAGTTTAAACGAACAAATTATACATGCCTTAATTAAATTATACTCCACGTAAAATAAACTCAGCCCATATCGCGAACTCAGATCGAGACCTTATTATTTTAAATGGAAACAATAACGTATTAAAGCGTCCGTATCTCACACCGTTACACTTCATTAAATTCGGGTCTAAACAATATCACACAGTACATTAGATTGTTCGATACGTGCGGACTGGTAATCAGGTTACGTAAAAGGGTTGTTAGTTACGTGTCGGTGTGAAAGTTGCCGACATCGGCCGTCAGAAACAAAGCATCGTATGTTGGAGCGGAGTTGATGTTCCGGAAACTGATAGAACGAGCCGCCGCCGCTCGCAGCTCGCTACTATTTGCACAAGAATAATACCCTAACGACTCCCCTCGAGACAACGACAAAATGCGCAATTTGTTGAATCACTTGTCGTGACAATCACAGATACGGTATTGAATTGACGTGTTACGTATTATCGTGTGGCGTGCAAGTGTTTGAGGAATACTTCGCTGAATGAGTTCGACAATCGACTTGAAGAGCCTGTCTTATTGTATTATTTAACGGATGAGCTTTTGAACGTCTTATGTGAATAAGCACCTCTGAAAGTCCTATAGAAAATTACTATCCGAATCTCCTCAAAGTTAGAGTGAACAGGCTTGTAGACTAAATAGCCGTGATGAGACCTAGACTAGACTACAGTCAAGAGCAAACCAATCTCAGAAAAAAAAATAGTAGCTAAAACAGAGAGATAGCATTTAAATCTGGATTCATGGACAATCAAGAAAATCAACCCTCAATTTAAAAAAAAACATCGTTTCTTAGAAAGCATTAGCACTACGCAAAGTAAACTATAGACACTTAATCATCAAGCTTCACTTCTGAGAACACTTGGATGCTACTGAGTGGCTAAAACCTTTTAAAAGAAAAGAAAGTAGTCTTCAAAAGTTCCCTTAATGACTAAATAGCCGTGGTAGGGGAGAAGGGGCTTATTTCATCGATTGGGAGCGGAGGTAGGTGCTCAGACTAATCCCATTTCAAGTCTATACGAAAAACAGGGACTGTTTCATGACAAGTGGCAGACAGTGTAATCCCAATGAAACCACCTTCAGCAGATCTTTCTGAAAGTTCTAATTAAATGTCGAACTACTTTTCAGTTTGTTTATTACTGAATCTCTACAGGTTCACTGTGTAGAGTATATTACTTCTTCTTCTTCTTCTTTTCAGCCCACACTAGTTACACTAGGTACTAATTTTTTCCGACCAGTATGTGGTTACTAGGACAGCTCTGTCATTTGCCACGTTCAGATCTTGAATGGTGCTTATTAAAGTATTGAAAGAGGTTCTTTCATTAGTACTTACTCTCATTTCTACATAGTGAATGAAGTTATTTTTAGGGTTCCGTACCTCAAAAGGTAAAAAAGGAACCCTTATAAGATCATTTTTAGGGTTCCGTAACTCAAAAGATAAAAAAAGGAACCCTTATATGATCACTTTCTTGTCCGTCTGTCCGCGTGTCATCACCGATTTTCTCAGGAACCGGTGGACCTAATAAGTTGAACCAGATACTGAAGTCTATAGTCCCTATTAGGTGTATAAAAATCAAGGTGCTGAAACTACACGATAAAAAGATGTAAGCAAATTTAGATTTTCGCGAAATTTGTAAGTACCAAAATTTTCCTTAATTTTCAACTTTTTTTTTTTTTTGTAATTTTCCCTTTACTTGTGCTGTAAGACCTTGCTTTCAGCCAAAATTGTCAATTCTAGGTCAACGGGAACTACCATGTAGGTTTTTGACCCAAGACCTCTAAGGTTTGCTTTAAGAGCGCCTCTTTGACTTTTACCTGCATACTATATTTTCACATTAAAATATGAATCAAGTGTGGATTTTGGCGTGAAAATAAAGAATACCTTCATTTACCAGCTACTTCATATCCGGTTACCTACTAATACCTAACATAAAAAATCCAGTTACACGATTACTAACCTTGGTAACTTTAAGTATGGCATAGAGCTCGCTGGCAAGCCGCCACGAAATAGTGCAATTTGAACAAATTTTAACACACCATATTTATGCCAAACCTGGTCGAAAGTAGTGCTTTGGCACAGTTTTGACATAATTAGTGAATTATAACACTCATTGGGGCTGTATTGTGTCCGTAATTTCAAGGAACTAATGTTTCCCTTACATTATTTATACAACCCATCAAATTACGCGAATCCAAGTGATTTTACATGGATTAAAAACATATTAAGTAAAAGTTATTTAAATTCACTGAACCAAATCGAAATCAGAAAAACAAACCTGCAAAACCATCTTCAAATCTGCACCGATATCAGACGAAATTGCTGAAGAAAAATACTTGCACGCGGTCCATACGTTCACTCAAGCTGAAAATGATTGCTACAAAAACACCTCAGATTCGTGAATGAGGTACTTAGGTACATATGATACAGTTTGCATGTGCAGACGTGATGAGGCGCCATCTAACCGTCTGCGCCGGAAACTCGTCTCCAAGACGTTCAAACCTCATTGAATCGTATGCGCAATTTGCCGATTGAACCTTTAGGGTTGGCCTTTTGTGAAAATGCTCCCGGCCGGACCGACCAGACTAATATAATGACGGTAATGAAATATAACGATGTCTATCACCCCTACCTATCGCCTGCAGACTCGAAATGATAGAGGGGATAGATATCAGAGGTCGGTCATCAAGCTCATTGATTTAATTAAGCCGTTGTGCGCAGAAATCTTGTTATAATCAAGGGGGATAAAATTTTAAAGCGTAACAGTATTCTCAAACAAAGCGGATACGTGCCTATATAGGTGTATATATTGTGAAAATAAATGGTTTTACAGATCAAAAATATCGGGCGCACGTAACGTCGCACGAAATATTTTCTCTGGCCGTTGTTTGAGCGTAACGATCCGTACGTCGGTGCATTTTCAATCAGATTTATATCGGAGCGGATTAAAATTTTAACGAGTTGTCGTCACACAGGCTTTGCTCGTCTTTGTGAGGACTGGCTTTGTTAAAAAAGCTCTATTTGACGGTTTAATAAAAAGGAAACGTAAAAATAACCTTTTTGGTTTTCATGCAATATACAAAACTGGGTATAATTGTGTATATATTTCAGCTGACCCAGATTTTACGCTAACAATTTTCTAAATAGCTAGTTAAAATGTAATAATAATGTTTAAAAAGACATATTTTAATCCCCGATGGACCTGTGTATATGTTTATCTGTCTCTGGCATCATAGCTCCTAAACGGATGAACCGAATTTAATTTAGTTTTTATTAGGGTTCCGTACCCAAAGGGTAAAAAAGGACACTATTACTAAGACTCAGCGGTCCGTCTGTCTGTCTGTCTGTCTGTCACCAGGCTGTATCTCATGAACCGTGATAGCTAGACAGTTGAAATTTTCACAGATGATGTATTTCTGTTGCCGCTATAACATCAAATACTAGAAATAGAATAAAATAGATATTTAAGTGGGGCTCCCATACAACAAATGTGATTTTTTCCGCGTTTTGCGATAATGGTACGGAACCCTTCGTACACATTTCCGACTCGCACTTGGCTGGTTTTTATTGTTTGAAAGGTGCCAATATCGGGCATGTACTTAATAAATATAATAAAAACAAAATTTTTGGGTGTTTTGCTTTTTGAATTGGGGTATTTTCGCAAGATATCTTGTCATAATTAAGTATTTGTTGATAGATTGTTTATCGAAGCATGTCTACTGCTAACTAAATTATGTAATTTAACAAGTACAATTTCTAAATTTTGAAAACCCCCGACACATTTATCTTGCGAAAACACCCCGATTTAAACAGTACCCTTAACTTTTGAACGGCTGAACCGATTTTATTCAAACATAGCTAAGAACACTCGCGACAAAATCATCTTTCAAACAAAATCAAAATCGGTTCATCCGTTTAGGCGCAATGATGCCACAGACAGACACAGAGATACACTGACACAATACGCAGATACACAGATACACAGCAGCACACGAGCAATTTTTCTTAATTTTTTACTTGTTGTATGTGTAAAAACACACAGTTGGAAACCGTTATGATTTTGGGCACAACAGTGGTAGGAAGAAAGTTTTTCAGCTATCTTCTCTAACTCATACATTTAGTCTAAAACAATAACCTTGCCACCGCGATACCATAACCTCTTAACAGACTTTAAAGCTATTTAGTAATTGATCGAATCGAATGTTGCACACCCATTTACGTAACACACATGTAAAGCTAGGATATTAGAGTGTTATCATCAATAATTGTTGATATGATTACTTTTATAATTATCCTATATTGCCGACCATAACTAAGATGTGGTAGCATTATAAAGACGACAGCAAAGGACAAAAGGCTATCGGCAAAAAGCACATGTGTTCCGGAGAGTGTTTTTAACGCGAAAGCAAGAACAACTACAACTATAACTTCCACAAGAACAATGCTAGCGTCTTTAAATTTGCAATAGTTTATTAAGGCATTTCAAAGAAAACACGAATGGTCAAGTAACTGATACACAGGATGGGCAAAAAATCGTGGATTAAACGAATGGCGATAGTTGGGCAATAAGGAGTAAAAAAAAATTTTTTTTCTTCTTTATCGCCTACTGGAAATAGCAAATTTGAAGACGCTAGCATTGTTCTTGTGGAAATTAAATAAATTAAAATAAATAAATAAATGTTTATTTCCAATAATTAATTAACAAAGGTTACAAGTTATAGTTGTAGTTCTTGTAGTTGTTCTTGTTTTCGCGTTAAAAACACTCTCCGGAAAACAAGTAAAATTTCACAATTTAAAAAACCCCCGACGCCTTTATCTTGCGAAAACACCCCAACTCAAACAGTAAAATGCCCATAACTTTTGAACGGCTGAACCGATTTTATTCAAACATAGCTAAGAACACTCTCGACAAAATTACCTTTCAAACAAAAAAAAAAAATCAAAATCGGTTCATCCGTTTAGGCGCTATGATGCCACAGACAGACACACAGATATACAGATACACAGATACACAGCAACACACGTGAAACTTATAACACCCCTTCTTTTACCGGCGGGGGTTAAAAACACCCCGATTCAAACAGTAAAATGCCCATAACTTTTGAACGGCTGAACCGATTTTATTCAAACATAGCTAAGAACACTCTCGACAAGATTACCTTTCAAACAAAAAAAAATTAAATCGAAATCGGTTCATCCGTTTAGGTGCTATGATGCCACAGACAGACACACAGATACACAGATACACAGCAACACACGTGAAACTTATAACACCCCTCTTTTTTCGGCGGGGGTTAACTAGTGCTTTTTACTGATAGTCTTTTGTTCTTTGCTGCCGTCTTTCACCTTGTATATTTTGAATTACGGCACATGTCTTTATCTACTTCGCACAAAATATATAATTAAATCCGTATGTTTTCGTTTTCTTGCCTATCTATAATTATATTTCTTCTATTATTATTTTTCTTATAATTTCCTTTATTCAATTATTGTACATACTTTTTACATTTTCCGCCCACCGGTATCGGGAACAGGGTCCAAGCTACCGGCGGTTAGGGCTCCTGAGAGAAGAACCTCCTAACGGAACTCGCCGTGTCAAGGAGTACCGCTTTCTTGATCCAGCTGCCCAACGAGAGCTTCCTCAGATGTTCCTCGAGGCTCTTGGCTATTATGCCATTGGCCGTCACGACTATCGGCACAATGACTGCTGTATTCACATCCCACATGTCGACAACCTCGCGAGCCAGATCAAGATACTTTTCTTATCTCTCTCAGCCTTCACGAGGTTCTCGTCATGGAGGACCGCTATATCAACAATCATTGCGCGACGCTATAGTCGGTCTACGAGTATCACCACCATGTCAGGCTTATTGGCAACAATAGTCCTGTCAGAAGATTATGGGTTTATTGGTTATGACTTCTGCGAATGTCTACTGATGCGTTACTAGCAGATTAAGTATACCTAATAAGCTTATAAATATATATAATACTTATCTATTATATATAAATGCTACTTTTCTATGATGTAGTAATCAAATGAAATTTGCAAAATATTGTAATGCTTGAATATCTCACCGTTTTTTCTGGTCTCAGCAGAGTAGGACACCTTAAAAATATTTTAGCTCGAAAACCACTTCTAAAAGTGTAAATACGAAATTAATTCATTTCTACCAAGCCTTTCAAATCCCACTAGATTTAATTTTGCGAAAAAACACTAACTTCAGTAAACAACGTAACCATGTAGGTGTAATGTGACCGGGTAGAAGAGTTCCTAACTTTACTAAAAATTACCGTTTGCAGACTGAAATTAAATTTCATTACATTTTCTTTGATATTTTAGTGAATAAAGAGAAACCCTTCAAAGCGCTTGTAATAAAATGTTTAATCAGAATAACAAGAAAAGTAGCAACAGAGTTTTACGTGAAAGCAGAAGGTTTCATACCTACCGATATTAACTTAACATTACCAAGTCATATAATCCGCATCTTGAAAAGTAATCTATCTTAGGAAAAACATCGACACGGAGAGAAAATTACCAGTGAAGGTCGAACACGCCGAAATTCATGAGACGAGAGAACTTTCATCTCTGAACGAACCTTCGCTGTAAATGTATATATGGAAAAACTTATTGTATCGGTTTTTGTAACCAAATTGGGACTTGTTATACAAGTTTGTTCGTTTATTCAAAATAAACAAAAACTTTTTTGTTCATTTGACATAGAGGTGACTCTATTGTCTCTGGTAGGGAAGCCCAAACTATAATCGGGCTCTTTGTCTATGCTCATGGTCTCTTTGTGCAATTAATAGCCAGACCGATGATCGACCGAACTGTTAGTTCGTGTTAATCATTAGTGTGGGGCGTTGCCATTTGTAAATAAAACGTTTGTTAGTTTAGTTTAATTGATCGCTCGCAGGTTTCAAACATTGATCAAAGAAACTAACTAATCTCTGATTTTTTATTTCGTAGACTAAACTGGCATTTGAGGGGCTATCTCTTTGTCGTTACATACAAATAGTGTCGTATCTTGAGTGATCAAAAGTTGATCGAAAATCGAAGTAGACCGAAATTGAAAGTATTGCACGGCAAAATAAATACATTTATTAAAAAACTTAAATAAAAATCCTAACTTATTATTATAAATGCGATTGTAAGTTTAATGGATAAAACTTGGCATATACCTGTGTGTAAAACTGCTGACACGATGGTACCGCAGAGAAGGAAAGAGGAAAAGAGATAGACCACAGAAAAAGTGGGACGAGGACATCAGACAAGTGACTGGAGTGATGCGAAACAGAGTGGCTCTAGGAAGACACGAATAGAATAAACAATACAAAACATTCATTCGACACAGTCCTCACAAAAGCAACAATCACAAAGTAACAGAAAAAAATTATAAAAAAGTACAAACGAGGTTTAAGAATTGTGCCGGGCGTGCTCATACCGAAAGGGTTACCAATTAACAACGGGAATTAGGAATTAGGAATAGAATAGAAAACATTTATTCGACATAGACACAACACAACAACAACAATTACAAAGTAACAGAGAAGAATAGTAAAAAAAAGTTGTACAAACAAGGTTTAATAAGAGGCATTGCGCCGGGCGTGCCCATACCGAAAGGGTTACCAACTCAGCATTTGCTGGGCGTCAGACACCCAACTCTGATTTTCAGTTGGCACCCCGCTAGTGACACAAGGACGTGGGTAAATAAAATAGATAATTAATTTAATAAAAACAGAAAGGGCACGCAAATAAGCAAGAATAAAATTCAAGACAAGATAAGGTTTACAAGTAATAGATTAATAAGTTGATCGGAATAAAAGGCATTTTTTTTTAATTATTGTATCATAGACAAGAACCTTAATTAGGACATATGATGCATTCCCGCCCGGTATAATGTTTTCTTGAGATAATAAACATTTTTCACGCGAGTGAAGCCACGGGCAGCTTTTATAAATGATGAATATTTTTACGAAAATGATGCAAAAACTGCAGGTCTAAATTGCAGTCATTACTTAACCAATTTTATAATAGGTAGGTCTAATGCCTACTGGTTACCTGCAGCCTAATAGCGTAAGTGAGATCGTCAGGGCAAAGGTAATTTGTCACACTGTTTCATGGAGTCATTCCATGAAAGAGTATGACAAATTCCCATTCAATTTGTTCGATCATTTGTATTGCCAAAAATTATTGGACTCTTTCGAAAAAGGTATCTTCAATTTTTGGCAATACTGAACAAATTTAAAGAGAATTCGTCATACTCTTTTATGGAGTCATACCCTTTGCATTTTCAAACTCACTTACGCAATTAGGCTGCTGATTTTATTATCAGTGTAAATGATAATTATTTTTTACGGTTTAGCCTACCACAGTATAAATTAGTTTTGGGACATGCTGCAACGCCCCAATTATTGCATTCAAGTTAATTAATTTAGAAATGCTAGAATATAGGTATTGTTACTGTAATTCTATTAAAATATCTGAGAGTTTAAATTGGACTAGGTTCTGCATGCGAGTTTGCCCGCGTGAAGTGTTGTATCATCCTAAGGAAACATTATACCGGGATAAAAAGTAGCCTATGTGCTATTCCAGACTTTATGTCTCTCTGTGCCAAACATCCGGATCCGTTCAGCCGTTCTGGCGTGATTGAGTAACAAACATACATCCATCCATCCACGCAAACTTTCACATTTATAATACTAGCTGAACCCCGGGGTTTCGCTCCCGCCAATTGGTTACCTACCTACCCTACCTACCTTACCTACTCTACCTACCTACCCTACCCTACCTACCCAACTCTACCTACCATACCCTACCTACCCTACCTTACCTACTCTACCCTACCCACCCTATCCTACCCTACCCTACCTACCCAACCCTGCCAATCCTACCCTACTTAATCATGTAGTACATATTTTTATGTATCATCAATAGTCTTCTCAGCGCACGCCAAATAATGAATTGTATATGCAACATTTTGCTAGTTTGGGTTACATTATTGCAATTTTCACAAGAATGTCAAATTTTTTTGGTCATAGTGGATTCCACATAAAAGGTAGATTTATGCTGTTAAGCACTTTTATTTAGAACTATTTAAGATAAATAATCCTACGCTACATTATATTTGTGTATCTCCAAAGGTTTAGGCAGAGCACGCGAATTTAGCTCTCAGAGGGCAGATTTTATATCGACTTACTTGATATTTATCGTTATATTTAAAAAAAATACAAAAAAAACATTATAAATTGTAGCCTTTTTGTTATTCTGATGTATAGCCTATATTACTGTAAAGTTTCATCCAAATCCGTTAAAGAGTTTTTGCGTGAAAGAGGAACAAACATACATACATACATACATCCATCCATCCTCACAAACTTTCGCATTTATAATATTATTAGGATTAAAGATTTATTATTTGACAGGTACCCACATTTTAGCATTTTGAAGACCTAATCAAGCCGCTGGTATCAACCTACTGAGCCCAATATATACAAAAAGCTAACTATTGACTTGAAAACACGAAAAAGATTCATACTTGAACAAGTAAAATTTCAACACCCCGATTCAAACAATAAAACGCCCATAACTTTTGAACGGCTACACCGATTTTATTAAAACATAGCTAAGAACACTCTCGACAAAATCACCTTTCAAACAAAAAAAAACTAAATCAAAATCGGTTCATCCGTTTAGGCGCTATGATGCTACAGAGAGACACACAGCAACACACGTGAAACTTATAACATCCCTCTTTTTGCGGCGAGGGTTAAAAAAAACCGGCCAAGTGCGAGTCGGACTCGCGCACGAAGGGTTCCGTACTTGGTAAATTGCGGTTTACGATTTATGACGTATTAAAAAAAAACTACTTACTAGATCTCGTTCAAACCAATTTTCGCTGGTAGTTTACATGGTAATGTACATCATATATTTTTTTAAGTTTTATCATTCTCTTATTTTAGAAGTTACAGGGGGGGGGACACACATTTTACCACTTTGGAAGAGTCTCTCGCGCAAACTATTCAGTTTAGAAAAAAATTATATAAGAAACCTCAATATCTTTTTTGAAGACCTATCCATAGATACCCCACACGTATAGGTTTGATGAAAAAAAATATTTTTGGTTTTAGTTTCAAGTATGGGAACCCCCAAAATTTATTGTTTTATTTTTATTTTTATGTGAAAATCTTAATGCGGTTCACAGAATACATCTACTTACCAAGTTTCAACAGCATAGTTCTTATAGTTTCCGAATAAAGTGGCTGTGACATACGGACGGACAGACAGACAGACAGACAGACAGACAGACAGACAGACAGACAGACAGACAGACAGACAGACAGACAGACAGACAGACAGACAGACATGACGAATCTATAAGGGTTCCGTTTTTTGCCATTTGGCTACGGAACCCTAAAAAGGGTGACCGCAGCCTAAGCGGAAATAAAAGTGTGTCGCAGCACCGTTCCCCAATGTAGATCTATATTATATGAAGGCGAATATCATCAATAAGTATTAATATTTTCAATAAATATTTAGTAGCCAATACCTAGTTAAGTAGAGGCTTTTCTAGAGTTACGAACTTAGCCGTTTGCGGGCTCTTTCGGAAATTGCGGCCCTCCAGCGCTTGAGTCGTGATATATACGGGCTATTGTTGGTCCCAACGGTGGGCATTTGTTATTCCAATGCTACCGTTATTTAATGCGCCCTAGATAAATATTGTGAACCCTTTTTATGTCCGCGGATACGCAATGTGATCTAATTTTGGAGGAATTTGATAAAAATACGTCTTGTGAAAAAAATTGGTTGAGAATGATTGCTAGATTTGTCGCATCCGACGCTTAAATTACGTTTGATATTGATATCTTTACGTAATGAGGATATTACGGGATACGTTTCTGGGAACGAAAGCGCCCTTTCAGAGGTTGCTGTTAAGAGATATGAGTTTCTGTTGTTATGTCACTGAAAGCGATGTTTTTCTAAACATAACCACAAGATTTTCTGCGAACTTCATAACAAACGTTATTAATAAAACATCGCATTATTGCCGGGTATCTCCGAATTAATAATAAAATCTCTTATAGTTTCAGAGCTTTCCAAGAACAAAACCATGAAATATAAACATACAGCCAGAGGGTTATTATTATTATTAGATATAAATTCCCTGCCGGAGTCTGTGTTTCCCGACAGCTCTAATCTGGGGGTCTATATGTCAAGAGTGAATAGGTTATTTCTAGGCAAGCGTGTTTCACCGTACCACATCATCGCTTACCAT
This sequence comes from Orthosia gothica, assembly GCA_949775005.1. Taxonomy (NCBI): domain Eukaryota; kingdom Metazoa; phylum Arthropoda; class Insecta; order Lepidoptera; family Noctuidae; genus Orthosia; species Orthosia gothica. The sequence continues at coordinate 27,342,686 of OX459034.1, read as the reverse complement.
CAGGTGAGATCGTGGTCAAGCGCGAGCCTATAGGATATAATAAAATAGACAGAGTGACCCTTAGTTGAAAACTGAAACTAAACAAGAAAATAAAAGCTTAATAGGTTCACTGTCCACATAGCAAAAACAATAGTTAAAACAAGCACAAATGTGCGCCATGCGACTGTGAACCTTGTATCCGATAGTTGATAAAACGAACGTAATAACAACTTCAAAATCAGCCGAAACTACCTTTGTAAAAAAATTAAATGTAAAATATAAAACATTTCTTCATTATATTTTTTTGCAACCAAAGAAAGAAGCAAACAAAACAGCAGAGTGTAACGTAGTTAACAGTTGGTGTGACTCCGTTACGGAGTGGTTTCCTGCCACAACTTCGATATCCGCCCCGTAAGTTAGTTTCGGAACAAACTCCACTTCTTCCCGACAATAGGTCGCCATTTGTTATTTATTAATTTTATTCAGCACCTAGTTTTGAGATAGTTCGAACGTATAGAGTGAGAAATTCTGTTTAATTTATGGTGAAAGGCCTAGCAGACACTTCAGCATTGAAGTAATATTTTTTACTTGTATTTAGTAGAGTAGACAATTTAAGAATCTTTATTATGTATTAAAAGGGAATATTAAATGGTATGTACCGTATAGTGACGGAGTACCGTATGGTGACGAACGTAAAGAATTTCACCATCCCATATCTTCTCGTGGGTGTCATAAGAGGCGACTAAGGGACACACCAGAGAATGGGCAGCAGCGTTCTCTGTGCACTTTAACAACAAACTGCGATCGCCAACCCGCCTGCCAAGCGTGGCGATTATGGTATTGATTATGGATTTGATTTGATTCGAAAAAGCACACAGGAAGTGGACCTGCCAGAGCCCCAATGGTGTAACAAAAAAATGTGATCGACTTCATCATGTCCACCAAAAAGCAAATGTTCAATGATGTCTCTGTGATCAATTCGGTGAACACCGGGAGCGATCACCGCATGGTAAGAGGCACTTTAAACATTAATATTAAGCTTGAAAGGTCTCGACTGATGAAGTCCACGCTCCGTCCAGCACAGATCGAGGTTCAAAACCCCGAGAGCTTTCAGCTCGAACTCCAGAATCGTTTCGAGTGCCTAGGGAGCTCCGTGGACGAATACAGCGACGGGTTTGTAGAAGCTGTCCATACGGTTGGGTCTAAGTTTTTCAAGACCCGTCGTACAGATAGAAACTCTCTGATTCTACCCTCAAGCTTATGAAGGAGAGGCGTGAGATGATCCTGCAGTCCTCAGATGAGGCATGCAAATACCGGCAGCTCAATAGACAGATCTCTAAACCCTTGAAAAGAGACGTCCACTGCTTTAATTCCGAGCGTATTAAAGACGCGATCGTGCGAAATAAAGGCTCCAAGGTGTTTTCAAGGGATCTGGCTATTGGGCAGAGCCAACTCACGAAACTGAAGACCGACGATGGCAGGATCGTATCCGTCAAACCGGAGCTTCTGAGGGAGATCGAGACATTCTATGGGCAGTACGAGACGAGCGGGATCGTTCAATGTGGTAACGCCTGTGGGAGGCCTTTGTCCAGCAGTGGACGTCTTTCGGCTGAAATGATGATAAATGATGACTATTAAACATATAAGTGATATATATATATATATATATTTATTTATAATCACCTTTAAAACCTTTTATATACACCATTTGATGGGTTCCGAAGAATAAAAAATGGAAATCTCACAATATGGCGCCCAAAATCCACCATGTTTTTTTAATGTCACTTATTTAAAAACACTTTGGCGGTCAAGATCTACCTAATAATGTCTTAATAATTATAAAAATCCGTCTAGTGGTTTGAAGAATATGAGATAATAAATAAATTTTCAAACAAATATACAAACATAGGTACAAGATACGCGCAAAAAACATAACCTATAACATTATGCGTACAGCTAAGGAGTGGAATTCCCTGCCGGAGTCTGTGTTTTCCGATAGCTACAATCTAGGGGTCTTTAAGTCAAGAGTGAATAGGTTATTTCTAGGCAAGCGTGTTTCACCGTCGACCACATCATCGCTTACCATCAGGTGAGATTGTGGTCAAGCGCGAGCCTATAGGTTAAAAAAAAAAAAATACCCTTCTTTGGCAGTCGGGTAAAGAACGTGTTGCGCCTATTCGTGGGACAAGGGCAGGTAGAAGATCGATCGCAAGCAAGCTCGCAAGCTGTGATCGCAGAAATTTGCGATCACTAGTACGAGTATTTCTACTTAATAGATACCAACACAGAAGGATCCCACGCAGTTTACAGGTATGACACTTACATGCCGAAGCGTAAGCTTTACAATTAGAATAACAATAACAGTACCTGAAATTAATTGTTATTTTCACGTAAACAACTACGAAAACAATAATTAACCCTTACTTTGAGATAATTTGCGATGATGAGCCATTCTGCTCCCTGCATGACCCACTGAGCACGAACAGACGCCCTAATTATAGAATAGTTGTGTAATGAACATCTCACGCTAAGCGTAAACAATCTAAATGTTTATAATTACCGAGTGCCCCCACCGAGCTTAATCGTTTAACTTCAATTAAACTTCAAGCATTATGCTCCGATAGAAACGTAATTAACAAAACGATATTAAGTGGAAATTAATACAAGTTCTCTTTACAGCTACAAAGCTCGTCAGAACTCGAGGTCGGCTGAAACTTGGCTTAGCGTGTTTTCACCATGATAAACTCACCCTTGAATTCGACAACATCCCATACACACACTGCCTTGTACCATTCTCTGTAAGGTCCATAATCCCATGGCGTTTGCGGATGCTATCAGCATTTTAAGGTGGTAGGTGTGAACAAGTAGAGCTAACTGTCATTGTCATGCCTGGCCTTTGTACTAGAAACGCGGCTAACTTAATCCACGCTCATGTCAACGCGCAATTGACTCAGTCAACCTAATTTGTATTTAAACACAGGACGAAATAGTTTGTATATTTAAGGATAACAAAATAATGGGCACTTTTGTCGATGTAATAAAATATTCGGAAGTGCTTTTAAATTGTGTTGTGTCCCAAAATACACGGTCCACAGAAAGTCTGTTCAATTAAATATGTGGTATTTGTCCGTATTCGGTTTTATTTGATCACTCCTTTGGTATTGAACCAATAAAATTCTTTTTACAAGTATTGTGTGATGGAGTTACTGTTGAAACCATAGTAGATTTACGAAACTGAAGTCTCTGCCCTTACAGATAACTGTAAGTATCATCGACAAACTTATAAAACAAAGAATGATGCAAGAAGAAAGAATCCTTCTGTCTACTTATATCATTAGGCACTACTGAGATGATGAATAATATAGAAATATGAAGATGACAATCATTTTACTTGATTCCAAATAAATCGGGCTAACGGACAACAAGAGAATTCTAGTATCATTCAAACACCAATCCATTTATAAAACTTACCAATTGATTATTATGGCAATATTAACCCATTCTTCAATTTATTGTTTGACTATGGAACATACCTATGCCAACATTTATCTTATAGATAGGTCTCATAAGATACCGATGCTATCATCTTCTTGAAACGCAATCCCACAAAGGACCTGTAACCCGAGCATAATATGAAGCACTAGATTACTCGGTAATAATCGCGATTAATTGCAAGCTAACTATGCATAATAACCTATGTAAGTATGTCAGCAATATAATAACTTTGGTATGTAATCATTGCAATAGGGATGTTTACATAAAATTTGTTTTTGTCCGTCTGGTAGATTAATAAAGAATATTGGACACGTATTTTTTCTTTTGATACGTAAACATAGTGACTACGATATAATGCGTTGAAATATCGTGTGATGTCACGCCGTTAGTAGAGACACTTTATACTGCCATAGTGACGTCACAAGCCAAGCCCCTACTACTGAACTTTGATGCGCTTTATCTTTGTTATTTTTTATTGATTTGGTAAAGCAAAAAATACGTGTTCAATATTATTTGATAATCTCACTGACGGACAAAATAGAATTATCATTTTTCTACCCAGGAAACAACCCTATTAAAGTACCGGCTGTCATTAGTCGATCTTTGTCATTTGAGACGTTACGGGTTGTCATGGCTCATTTACATTAGCTCGTTTTTACCGATTCGGTTGCAGCCCGTATTCGGTCAGAATAAAAATTGTCTTGTTACAAAACAATTTCAACAAAATCAAACCAAAGTTTTACGTCTCGCGATATCAATGACATTTTTACCAGTGTTGAAAACTTCAACCCAACCAAAAACTGGCAATATCGATGACAGCGGGCTGACACAGTGTTGCATCATAATAATAAATTAATTTATTTATAATAAATCAATTTATTTCAGTAACTTTACAACTTCTACAATATATCTTACAAAGGGGTCTCCTTTTAAGTATGAGAAATACCTGTGCTAGGAGGCCCCGCTCTTCTAAAACTAGTACAGTGTGTAGGAGTGTGATTACATGGACTTTTACAATTTGGTAACTTATTAACTAATGGAAGAAAAAAAAAATAAGCAAAATGTATACAAACAAAAACGATTAATTTAACACATTTTTTTTTATTTTTTTTTATTTATCTATATATATATTTATATACACATGTACGTATATGGCTGGGAGTGGGTAATAACATAAACAAGGACGAAACCTTTACTGGTTTCGAACACATAATATGTAAGAGCGATAAAACAATACGTGCATGTTAAAGGAGGAACACAAACGGACGACAACCAAATATATACAAACTATCAAAACAAAGCTATTATCCCAGTAGAATTCGACACTAAAAAAGGCTAATATCGCAAACAGAGCATGATGTAGTACTGATTGATTGATATGTTATACCAGTGAGGTAGTATGAATCCAAATAGCAACTTCGAAATACTAGTGCTCGCCGCGCACCACGCGAAAAACTGCGAAATTTTAGAACGTTTAAAAAAAGTTAATTCAAAAACACTAAAAAGACGCAAACAAGAAGAAAATCATGCAGTCGGAGGATAGATATTCGCGAGCTGGCTGACTAAAACTGACTGTACAACATGATTTTCTTCTTGTTTACGTTTGTTTAGTTCGCTTCTTAAGCAGTCGGGTTTTTTGATATTATTTAATATTTTTTGATTTAGGTACATTTAAATTTATAAGTGTTACCTATATATATTTCTACGATGGGTATGGCAGAAAAAAAAGGGGTCCCACAATATGGCGCCCAAAAACCGCAATCTTTCTATTTTCCAATTTTAATGCAGCTAGTGTCAATCGCAAAGTTAAGACGAATCGATTGACGTAAGAATCATCAAGACCACAATAGATCCCAATGGGTCGAAGTGTCCGAGCTGCTTCTCGGCCCCTCCATAAGATAAGATAAGAATCATCAAAATCGAACGTTTTAAAGTTTATTCAATTTATTTAAATTAAAGCCCAACTGCAGCTCTATTAACCCTATAGGGTTAATCTATGACCTTCTTAAAATCATAGACTGCAAATGTATGAAGGGATGCAGGGGGCGTGTATTTGCCTGAGAGCTGAGTTGAAATGCCTTTTTACATGATGTTATGCCTTTTTACATGACTTAATGACTTTTCCTTTGGTACTATGTACACAAGTATTCAGAAGGTTTTGTCTCAATTCTTTAAAAGTCCTTATTTTTGGTTTTTGTTCTAGATTATGAGAGAACTATTAGTCTCACAGTCTTCGTTTTGTGCTTTAATGAAAGTAAATTAAATGTACGTACTAATGATTTTTCTCATAGGACGACCGATTTTTCCAAAATCTATGGAAGGAAGAAAGGGAGGCCTTTGTCCTGCAGTGGGACAATTCATCATCATATGCCTAGCCTTTTCCCAATTGTTGTTGGGGTCAGCTTCCAGTCTTACCGGATTCAGCTGGGTAACAGTGTTTTACATGGAGCGACTGCCTATCTGACCTCCACAACCCAGTAACTGGGTAACACTATACCCCTTGGCAAGACAGGTGTCAGATCTCAAGCTTCTGACTACCCGTAACGACTGTCAAAGATCATAAAATGACAGCCGGGACCAACGGCTTAACGTGCTTTCCGAGGCACGGAGGAAACTCGCTATGTTGAAATGGTCACCCATCCACGGACCGACCTAGGCAAGCGTGGGACAATTCGGGCTAAAAATAAATAAAATAATGAATCCGGACGGGAGCAAAATTGACGATCTTCAAAGGGCCATAGCTTAGTCTCTGTAGGGTTTATAGAGCTGCAGTTGGGCTTAAATTGTTACAAATTTAATCTATTTGAAAATTTGTCAGGAATTATGTTTGTCGAAAAACGCATAGTTTATGACTTTTACAGCAAAAAGTGAAAAAAGTTCCAAAATGTCGCAGTTTTTTTCGCGTGATGCACACGTTTTTCGAAAATTCCAATTTGAATTAACAGTACCCTAATTGGCACATACAACATAAAAAATAAAAATCCAGAAGTACATTAACCTTTCTAATTTTAACGTCGATTTCTACTGGGCTATATTTTATTTTGCGTAAACACAACTTTGTCTTGTTTAAACGAAAAATAAAAAGTGACGACTGGACTACATTTCATTGCCAGCAATAATAACTTTACGATGATTACTCTCCTAAATCCAGCCAAAATACTAAAACAAAGAAAGCACAAAGTTAAAAAAATAAGTGTTATACTAATAAAGAAAACCAAGGAGGTACCAATTAATATGATGTACTGCTGTCCCGCCTACTCTTTCATACGGGTAATCAGGAACTCAAGTAATCGGGTAGTTAAAACAAATGATTAATCGCTATGCATAACACGTGCACCTACACGCAACCAACCTATTTTCTGAAGCTATAAATAATCTACTTAACTTGGATTAATTTTATGAAGGCGAAAAAGGTAAGGAAGATATTGGAAATTATGGGCATCTGGAATTCATGAGGTTATCTTTAAACTCATTAAGGGCACAAAAATACCGGAATTTATTTCGTTCAGTTTGTAGCTGATATAGTTTAAATGGTTTATTCGAATTTTCAGCAACTATCATCAATCATCATCGTCAACGTCATTTCATCTGAAAGACGTACCTGCTGGACATAGGTCTCCCACAAGGGTCACCACATCGAACGGACCTGTGGGTTTCGCAACCCGCGGATTCCCTCAGCCTCACCCAGGTCATCGATCTACCTAGGCTCCGGTCTACTATAAATCTGCAGGCTATAAATATTATAAGCTGCAACAACAATCTGCCTCATAATATCGTATATCATATATCATAGCTCTTCTATTACACTATCATTATACTATCACAAACGATCCTTGTAATCCCGATTATGCCCGGTTTGAACTTTCGAGCACCCAAAACTTACTTCTCCATATTCCTTCTCCCCGCACTGGGTTTCTATCTAATTCTTACACTATCTCAATTATAAAACTCTGGAACATGCTTCCCTTTGACATCAAAAAAGCTGAGAGTAAATTTTCATTTAAGCGTAGAATCCGGCACTATTACGAGTATTTGTCCTCTCATACATAACTCGGTCTTCGTCATTATTATTAGGTATATTTTAAACTGTCTCATTTAGAATTTGGTATTTTTATAATATTTATTAGTTTGTTGTTTTAGAAATTATTTGTTTGTTTTATTAGTTAGTTAGTTTATGAATATCCGACTTTAATTATTGTTCATATTATTTATTTTGTATACTATAACTGTTGTGTTCTTTTTAACCCAAAGGTTGACTGGTAGAGGATGCCTTGCTGCATTAATTCCACCTATGTATCACCATCGTACATGAAGTTTAAATAAATAAACATATCAATGTACGAGTATTACCTTAATCCTTTTTCAAATGCAAAGTTATCCAAGATCAAGATTAGGCTCCGCAGCTGCGTTCACCGGCAATATGTCTCAGATATTCATAAACGGATCTGTTCAAATCGGAATTTGTGTACCTTTTAACAAGCTTTGGCTCTTGTACTTGAAAAGTTGAAAGACTCTGTCAACTTCTTAGACGTCGATCAATATTTCAAAAGGTTCTTAACCAATCATCTGCACAACCCCAAACTGTCTCACTGCATTTTCCTAACTTCCCAAACCTAATATAAATTCAAAGTCTCTAGTCCTTTAATGAAGACGGAACCACAAGCCGAGCTAAGCTTAGCTACCAGTACAACTTAGCTGACGGTACTCGGTACAGTAGGCTTAAAGCTGTTTAACTGTTTAACCGCATTAAGGGCCAGGCTGTCACTCTGCAGCACCGCATGCCCAGCTTTGCGAGCTAACTTAATGTGATGCCGACTGTACCTAATTATATATACACTGATACGGTTGGTGAGGGTAGTTAAGGGTTGTTTCTTGTTTGGTACAAAGTAAAATGTTGTGAAGATGTATCTTTATTCGAGTTGGTAGATATTAAATTCTTTCATCCATTGTAAGCTTGGTTTTTCGCACAGCTCCTCTCCCAGCTTGCAAAATTCTTTCTATCGGTGACAGATTTTTTTAATTGTATCTTTCTTCCTATGATTACAATGTTACCTCTTTATAACATTTGATTCGATGAGAACTAATTTGCCTTTATCGGCAATTTATTGAGAGAGATATGAGGTAGATTTGTATAATACTAAGCCAACTTCTACAAGATATAAGGACATAAAGTGTGGCAGTCAAGCGCGAAATGGCCTAATCTACGACAAAATTAATAAACTCCGTCGGTTCTTAGAACTCACAAATAAAATAAACTATTACGTGTACTCAAATTACTTTTCTCCGTCCGTCCAAGTAAAAGATATAATTTTCCAACATAATATAATTCTCGAAACTACGTTCTCATAAAATAGTGAATTAGCCTCGAAATATCGCACAAATACTTCGTACGGTAAATATACAATTTTCCAGAGAATGGTTGGCATTGCGGCGATGTCGCGATAGACGCAATAAGTCAACAAGGAGGAACCGGGAAGCCTACGGGTTCCTTATCTAAAATGAGTCGCCCCTGGACACGCTCCCTTGACGACAGAATCAACCATATATTTACCCACTTTCATACACTATATACACGCTAAATGAGACATACTGTCCGTAATTTCCTTCCAAAAATGTTGTAGAGCGGTGCCAAAACGCTGATTACGTATTTTCTACAGCTTAAGCATCCGATTCTTGGTGCCAAAGTCTTTTGTATGTATATATGAGGGTTGTAAATGCTGCACATTATGGTAAGTAATCGCCGACCGAGATGCCGCAAGTCTCATTTTCTGGAAATATAAATTTCACCCGTTTTCATTTGCAGCAAATGAAAACGACGAGCTCAGAAACAAATAATATAGAAACAAGTTTAGCAGTTTCAATTTTGAACTAATGGAACGATCAACATCATGAACACGAAACTAAACGCAGACAAATACGCAGAAATTAGTGTTTATGAAATTACGAACACTCACAAGCTCCACATTGAACAGTCCTAAGTGAAATGCCAGAATTCATCATTCATCGTAACGTATTCAGACAGGCATTCACGGGAACCTACACTATTTAAGCCTTCCATGTAAATACGACACATTCAAATAACAGAGAGCCTTTCATTCCTTTGAAATTCGAAACGTCACCCACTGGCCGAGATCAGGAACAAGCAGCGAATCTACCAACCAGCCCATTGCCTCTAATGAAGCAGTAAATTCTCCGAAACTGAAGTTTCTCTAACGGTATGCCATTTCAAAACCGCATCAAATATTATTCACGACGGGTTGGACACCATGAATAATGGATAGCAACCCGTGCCCAGTTTAGTGTCAATGAGATCACGCGCACCCGCTTCCATATTGGATTATTGCGAATAAATGACAAAAATGGTTTTCGATCTAGCATCACGCCGCCGGCGTATACAGGATTCGTAAAAATGCAATTTATATCACGTAGGATATCGAAATGAGCGAGATTTTCTCTCGCACCGAATTCATTAAGTTCGGTATCTTTGAGAGGGGTTCGTATACTTAAAAATACATCGGTATAGGTAATTATGGTAAAAAGATTCGGTCGGATGGCCCGCAGCAACACAGGTAAACATCGCCTCGTATTTTCCCTCCCTTGTAATTGAATAACGACCCCTGCTGGCTCAGCGGATGCTCAGAAAAATAATTCTATTATTGCCCTCTCTTTCCTCTGCTCTCACTTTGCATGAAATATTTCAAAAACAATATTAACTTTCGTTTTATACTGGTACGTAATTTGAAAAGCATCATTGTGTTTGTTGCTGTCAGCGATGCATCAAAGCTTGATGTTACAAATCAGTTTAGTTCGCTTTGTGTCAGTGATTCGCAGAATTGTACAGAACAGGGGATTTACTTCGTTTTTTTGTTGGTTCTCACAATATTATTCGTCCAACCATTAGTTTATTCAGTTATAGCCGACTAGCTGCCACCCGCCGCTCTGCCCGCGTTGTTTTAGTACTTCTGATGTATAAGCCTATTTCTGTAAAGTTTCATCATTAGTTTAGGTACCTACCTATTACATTAATTTTACTCGCGGAACTAGTGTTCTATGAACTTAAAATAGGTATTTTTCTTGAACAGTCGTTGACTTCGATTTTCTTTTGACTATAAACGTAAACGGCACAGACAAAACTGACACCATTGTCAATGGTGACACAAAAAAATTATTAGATTGTGATATTAGTAGTAGTAACAAAAATAGTTTCTAATGGAATTAACAGTGACTCCGATGATTCTAAAACGAATAAGTCTGAAGAAAACCTGAAGTAATAAAAGTCTTATGTCCCAATAAGCCTGAAGCAAAACAGGTATCAGAAAACAAGAAAGATAAAAAGACAAAAATGACGGACAAATCTGATTCAGAAAAGAAAAAGGAATCTGCAAAAGACAAAAATACTGAAAAGAAGATACGAAAGATGACAGCACTGTTAGCATATACAACATTTTAAAATAGAGCTAATCCAGCAGCTGGATCAGTTTGATTCGTTGTTACAGGACCTACTCCCTAACTCTTTCAACGAAGTAACGTAACCGTACGATAGTTATCCGTATTCGTAGATCCATTAAAACAAGTGTCAAGTTCAATTATTCGGACGGGTAAAAACACATCGGGAGTAAGGACAACTGACAAATTATGTTGTCATTAATTCTTATTTCGAGCCCCGAAAAAAACATCCGTCCGTAGGTGTTAAGGAGTAGAAAACGCCCGTAGCGAAGGTCTTCGTGCTAAGGGAATACACCCCTAGGTTCTACCACGACACAGAATGTCTTGGACGCAATTTCACATTGATAACCCCTCAAATATCACAATAAAAAACGAAAACAACCAAACCTTTCCCACATTTCTACACGTAAAAGACACTTGATATATAAACTTCATAATGAAAACTGAAGCCCGACTCTGAAATAAAACTGGGACCAATTAAGGAAAACAAGGTGGTCGTGCCTTCGGATTAATAAGCTTAATTAACGGGTAAGGGGCGGGGGAGGATCATTAGACGCGTCGCAGAAACTACTTAGGTACTGTACAGAGTCGTTGGCTATGGTAAAATGTATGATAGGTTTACGGAAGACCAGTGCGAGACGACAATGCGACAAAGTGTTTGCATAAAAAAAAAATCTAAAAGTAAGAATAATTTCTATGAAAACGCGTCGTTTGCTATCGGAGCTCGAAGGAGCTCTTAAGGAAGTTTTCCACGTTGACAAGGCCTGCTAATATTAAAAGCAACCTAAAAAGTTTTGAAATTAAAGAAAAGCAGAACCAAACTATTCCACGATTCATGTTCTAGAGTTAAAAAAATACAGATTATTAGAGTATTTGTTAGTTTATTTTCATAATATATATAAAGTATTTTAGACACCAGGTTTGAACAGATGCCATGACAAAAATAATACAAGTATTCTAAATAAATTCGAAATAGAGTCAACTAACCTCTATGAAGATGAAGCGATCAAAACGTCAAACAAAATCTACAAACAGGTAGGTGCGTTGACCTCGTAAAAAACCTCGTAGTAAAATGTATGGGAATTGGAAAAAATTATGGCGACACAATTATTAACCCAGGGATCGATGTCGTAAAAATAAATGATCAGTTTTATGGCGTCGGCGTCCAATTTTATGATGTGGGAATTTCAGTAGCCTCCTGGTATGATATTACGCTTATCTTGTGACCGTCTCCGACTGGCTCGGGGATAAATCTACTAATATATAATTTAAGGACGCTATTACATTTTTCTACAAATAACAGTACTTTTGAGGTACCATTTTAATGTATAAGCAATCACCGATGTGAAGATATCATGGTCTTAATTTAAAGATAATATATTCAGCTCCAGATATGCATCAGAAAAATTGTATGACATCAATTTTTCGCACAAATACGTTTTGCCCATCACAATAATCGCAAAAAATAAAAAAAAGTAGGGTCCCAATAGGTTCCAGTTTAGGTAAATTTACAGCATATTTCATCTTCAAAATTATAAAAAATTGCGGTATATATAGTCCTTTACAGGTTCAGCTAATTACTCTATACAGCTAAAATAAAATCTCTTGCCGACGTCTTCATACATTTTGTACCCGCCGCTCATCATTCCGCGCTCAGAAGCGCTCGTGGAAGGACGGGCGTGTCGCTTTCTCGCAGGAAATAAATACGATAAAAGTAATAGAAAGATTGTAGTGTGCATGCGTGTGAGTACCGTCCTCGTCGTGATCGAAAGGAGTTGATATTTTATCGGGCGTATGCCGTATTTTTGAGTTTCCTATTGTTATTAGAATGTGATTTAGAAATTAAGGTGTAAGGTGTGTGGTAAGATCGGGATTTGAATAGTTGGTGTTAAGCAGTTGTTGACAAGGTTGAGAAATGGATGGGTGGGTTTAAACAGCTCTGAGTAAGGTTAGGATTTGGATGGGTAAGGTTAAGCTGCCGACGGGGAAGTTTAGAAGTGGATGGGTGGGCGGATATTCATGATTTTAACCGGTTTGTATGTATGTATGTGTGACAAATACGGGGCCAAAACCAAAATACAAAATGGTGCCGACGAAAAAATGGCCGCTTTTTGACATGGGTGTCATTTTCATGGTTATTGGGGTCGCTTTTATCGATTACGGGGTCAAAACTGAAATACAAGATGGCGCCGACTAAAATTTGACAGCTTTTCGTCATCGGTGAAAGTCACCGATGACGAAAAGCTGTCAAATTTTGGTCATGGTTTTTGTGTTCGCTTATATCGAATATGGAGTCAAAACCAAAATACAAGATGGCGCCGACGTAAAGTTTGCCTGCTTTTCGACATGGGTGTCATTTTCATGGTTTTTGGGTTCGCTTATATCGAATATGGAGTCAAAACCAAAATACAAGATGGCGCCGACGTAAATTTTGCCTGCTTTTCGACATGGGTGTCATTGTCATGGTTTTTGGGGTCGCTTATATCGAATATGGGGTCAAAACCAAAATACAAGATGGCGCCAACTAAAATTTGTCATCTTTTCGTACTGGGTGTCATTGTCATAGTTTTTGGGGTCGCTTATATCGAATATGGGGTCAAAACCAAAATACAAGATGGCGCCGACAAAAATTAGTCAAATTTTCGTCATGGATGTCATTTTTATAGATTTTGGGGACGCTTATATCAAATACGGAGTCAAAACCAAAATACAAGTTGGCGCCGACAAAAATTTGACATCTTTTCGTCATGGGTGTCATTTTCATGGTTTTTGGGTAGTATGTCATTAGCTTGACTTACAAGTTCTACGTCGTGGGTTCGAGCCCAGGCAGGCGCTTTACTTTGTGTAAATTATTTCTTCACCACTGCTCTCAAAACGGTGAAGGAAAACATCGTGAGGAAACCGGCATGTCCTAGAACCAAATATTCGAAGATATGTGCATCCACCAACCCGCACTGGGCCCGCGTTGTTGGTTACAGCCCATTCCCTCTCACAGAGAGGAGGCCTGTGGCTCAGCAGTGGGAAAATGTTCCCACTGCTGAGCCACAGGCCTCATCTCTGTAATAAATATTACTATCACATCATCAGTCACTATTAATGAATAGTGACTGATTATGTGATAGTAATATTTAATATATTCCATATAATGAAAAATGTTCAAGTCATTTTTTTATCCTTGTGACCGGAAATTAATTCGTTTTAGGTATCTACTTATTTCACGTAGCGTTTTTTTTAAAATACCTACTTACTACAACAAAGTGAAAAATATTTTTTTTTTCGGAAGTCGGTATCGGTACCTACTGTTTTTCGTCACAGGAAAGCTATTATTTTTCTCTTTTAAATTTTTGTAGGTACCCCATATTGGGTATACTAAATACATCTGCTCACCCGCTAAAACCGTACAAGCGTGATATACATTATGGTATGGTTAAAACAAAACATAAAAATACGATCACAGTAATCGCAGGTCACTTGCTGTTTGTTATTGAAGAGTTCCATTGTCTATCTCCGAAGATCTTTATCAGATCCTAATATGTTATACAATAAAACCTTCCCTGAAAATACCACCACATACATTTATCGATGAAAACCCGATGAGTATCGGATAAGTAGTTTGGCCGAATAGATAGAGCATCTCCTTTTTTTGAAGTCTGTTGAAAATATTAACCTACATTTTACGACGACGGTTTGTAACAGTTATCAAATGCATTTTCAAAGTACCAACTAACCGTCCTGAATCAACTTCAATAAAATTAAAAAATAACCAAGACCAAGATTATTTGTGTGATGTATAAAATCGAGCGCTCAGTAGTTTCAATGTGTGCGTACGCGTAATGTTGCTGTGTGCGACTAGATACCTAAATTTGAGTTCGTCGAAAATGTAACAGCGTCCTTAAGGAAAGTTTTAGTTTTATTGTTACGGCTACCGTTGTGGTACAACATTTCATATACTGGTATACGATTTCTTGCATATACATTGACACGAATTTGTGTAAATTAAGACATACGCACTTTATGGAATACTGTGACCATACTAATGCGAGCCTAATTGAATTAGGTACAAGCTTATCCCAGTGTAGTTACTTACTAATACTATCGTTAAGGGTTTTAATTTAAAGAAAAAAATAACTATGTCGTTTTTGTGGCGAATAAACACTTTTTCTTTCTTTTTTAGGGTTCCGTACCCAAAGGGTAAAAACGGGACCCTATTACTAAGACTCTGCGGTCCGTCTGTCTATCTGTCTGTCTGTCTGTCCGTCTGTCACCATTCTGTAACTCATAAACCGTGATAGCTAGGCTAGGTTGAAATTTTCAGATCATGTATTTCTGTTGCCGCTATAACAACAAATACTAAAAACAGAGTTCCACTTAAATATTTATTATAAAAATATTTAAGTGGAACTCCCGTACAACAAACGTGATTTTTTTGCGGTTTTTTACGATTATGGTACGGAACCATTCGTGCGCGAGTCCGACTCGCACTTGGCCGATTTTTCTTTCTAGTTTCAAAACGCATTTCTAAACAGGCACGTGATTAATATTTTTTATTTTATTTAATAAATACTACTAATAACTATACTATTTAACTTATATGTTTAATTTAACGAAATTAGAAAAGTTAAGTCACAAATTTAATGAATTAAATACCAAGCTCTCTATCTCTGTAAGCCTCTGTAGTACTACCGTATGTAAGTACCAAGTACTTACATACGGTACATATATTCTATAATCTAAGCAAAACACGACGAATAAGTTTTACAAGCGACGCGTTTCCGAGATCCATACAAAATGTGTACGCAGCTTACGTTACAATTACGTATACACTTCGCATGGTATGCGCTATGTATGCGATATGTACGCGCCAACAAATTGCATTCCTCTCCTACAGCTAGATATTTTGCCTTGCCGTACAAAGGGGATATGACACGCGTTATAAATTGTCTATCCATAGTGCCGGCGTACCGGTTGCGGACACGAAAACATTAAAATGACAAATTGTTCATCGCTGTGATTCCATTTTTCACGACGAAGGAGGTACGCCCCAACATTACGCCGTAGATGTACGACTACGTATATTAATTCGCGCAATTTAATTTACGTCAACGATTGACGTGGTAAATTGAAGAAAAAATGCTCCAATATTTTTTTCC
The DNA here is from genome assembly GCA_949775005.1 of Orthosia gothica. Lineage (NCBI taxonomy): Eukaryota > Metazoa > Arthropoda > Insecta > Lepidoptera > Noctuidae > Orthosia > Orthosia gothica. Next base: position 27,326,616 of record OX459034.1, on the reverse strand, counting down.
ATAAATTTCTTATTGATTGCCCGGTCTACGATTGATTTGGTGGAAGTTCACGGGTTTCTGAACATTGAACGTAATAAACCCCGGTATTGGCGACGCAAATCCTAATTATTTTTGAGTTGGTGAAGAATTTGTTTAGAATAAGAAGCTTATAACCGGATAGAATTTAACTGCTCACTTTAATTACTTCGGTACTGACGTTATTGATATTACATATTATTTACTTAAGAAATGTATTCGTTTGATCCTTCTTGAGGTGATTGAAAGATCTTATTTCGAACTTAGAACCAATTTGTCGATCAAAAGGGGCAATTAAGGGATTGGAGAAGCTCCTAATCATTTCAATCCCGGATCAAAATCTTCAATAATTATGTAGCTAAGTTTCGGATCTGTTTATTGCCTTCACAGAACTCTTATACCTAAATGGTAAAGCACGTCCTCCGGAGCATGCTCTCGAAGCAGCACTTACACGAGCTATAGTTACAATTCAATAATGCACAAACAAAATCTAAGACAAAGAATACAATCCGACAACACAATTTGTCAAGTCCCAGACGGTTACAACGGCAGCAACAGTCACAATACAAGTCTTGTACGAACAAATTCACATTTAAATGCAACTTAAAGTTTGTCGACTGTGCCCGGTTTAGGCGGGCTGCACACGAGCGAGTGAACTCGTTAACGGTAGCTTAACAATTTCTTGGGCGAGTAAAAGCTTAGGGCCGTCACACACGTAATACTTGTGTAGACATATCAGTGCCGATTGCTACCGCTATCGCATGCGAGAATGACGACAGTAAAATCTGGCTGACTGTCACACCGATGTGTAGCAAGGCATTTGATAAGATTCCCCAAGAAGACCTTAACATTGGTCTTCTTTCCGTTTATTTTCAGGTGGTGTGTTTACCTTAGTAGTTAGGCTACCTTAGCTAGTAAGTTGTGCCTACTGCTGATGAGTGATGATCTATCTCAAGTTAAATATGTATAATTTTTGAATTGGCCAACGTCAGACTAAGGTAACATACAGTATAGAACAAACTAACTACGAGTACATTTATGAGCAAGGTTTTATGCAAGCATAACGTACAAGCAAGTAATTTATTCGTCTCCTGTTCCTCTAATTACACCAATACTTTACAAGCTCGACGTTTAAGCACTTTAATCATAATTGAAAACATCCAAATAGGGCACACTGCAAAAAATATAAACTATATTCCCATTCCTACAACTTGAGGAAGAGTGTAGAATCTATTCATTGTTTATTTTCAAAATAGTTCTACATAAACGACGCATTATTTCAGAGTTTTCCAACTGAAAGCACAAATCAGTTACAAAGTTGTGCAAGACGCGTACAGTTCAGTCGTAAAGACGCTGCTATCACTCCGAGACGGCACTAAACATGGAACACGAAAGAAATCACACAAAGAGCCAAACGGATTCGTGATTGCCGAACCTTATCTGTGACATAAACGAATGTCGTAAAACGATTATCAGTCATCTACGATGTTCGTGTAAACACGGCCTGCCCGTCGGCGCCGCCTGCCACTCGTCCGCGTGTAAACACAGGCTGTAAACGAACAAGCAAATATAATTTATTGGCGACAAAGCGCTCACAACGGTGACATTACCGCTAACATAAAATCGCTTAAATTCAAATCGTCGTGTAGGTCCCGGCGCGGTCGCGGAGGATTGAATCGCTTAAGCGACAATGTCGTTTCGGTTCGCCTCAAATTACTCGAATGGGTTTTCGATATACCGCCCATTTGATGGGGAGCCCTTTTAAGTTAGGTGAAAGCTCCTGGAGCAAATTGTAACCACTAGCCGTAATGGCAACACGTACTATCTATTAGGGCACCACTCTATAGGCACTTGAGATGAAGAAAGTATCACTTAGAAAATACCATCCGAGAAGCTCCTCCCTAATACTGTATTAACAGGATTACCGTTTTATTACTTGGATCCATAAAATTACTCCGATTTCTTGAAAAAATAATGAGAGGGCCTAAAAGTTTATACAACCCTGCTTTAACAGAACGTCGATCATAACAAGGCGAAGTTTTATTTAACTTAAAAATGAGGAATAAATGAAGAGCCATTTCTTGTTGTCTTTCAGTCCTCTGTAAACTCTGATGGTCAGAAAAACTAATATTTTCCGGAAAAGTTTTTATTACGTTTGTTATGTTATCCGCGAAGTAGGATCCTGCGATGAATTTGGAGATCCGCTTCGTGATTTCACTAAAAACACTTTGAGAGTGGCGTGGCTCGTGGCTCGTATCTCGACTCGTGCAAAATACTTGAGTTATATAACTTTATTCCTGCCACTCCTGTGACGGCACCAATTTATTTATTTTGTTTTTTTTTTCCTAGCGTTTCGGTTTGGTGTATTATGTTAATTTCGAGCTATTTATTTTGGGGTTCCAGTAAGAAAAGTTGCCACTGCAGAACTATTAAAGTCAAAGGGTAATTTCTCAGTGGTCTTAACCAATCAGAACGCTGAATTGCTTAAACTGAGTTTAGTTGAACTAATCGCGATTAGTTTCGTTGGTGAAATAAGCCCTAAGAAATGGAAGACGCATTTAAATTTTTGCTTTTGTAAATTGCTAAAATAGATTCAACTAAAATGTTCGGACTTGTCGCACTGTTAAAACCCAATCTCTAGGGCCTAAAGCTTCCGAACTTTCGAAAACTGGTTCACTTAGCATCAAATGAACTCCCTGGAGTAAAGACACAATTAAAGAGTGTCCCCTAAAACGGCTGCCCCAGCTTCCAAACGCTTACTGGTAAAGAGAAGCCAAAGTAAACACCACAATTTAATTTGTTGAAGGTATAGCACATTATGCTATTTTCTTTTATTGCTCGGGTACGGTTTACGTGCTTCATTTCCTTTACGGAGGAGGTAAGATCCAATCAGCTGTTCAGACCTAGCGCCTGTAAGAGTGTTGCCTGAATAGGTCGGCTCTTAAGTACACAGGCACTAAAGTTATGTACTAGTAAACGATCGAGAAACGTTTAGGTACTTTTTATTTGTTTACTAAAATGAGTAGGGTTTAATTTTCTATCTTTTGCCAGTTTTTCAGCTGGTTTATAAACTAATTAGGGGCTTATTTTAGATCATGTTTAACTCGTACGCCAAACCCTTAATTAAAATTATTTCGAGTTCAAACCTACCTCATATTTGGCAGTACAAGCACCCAGATTAACAAGGTAACCCGAAGTGTATTATTACATGATATTTAACCCACGGAAAATCTATTATTATAATTAATCATAGCATGTGTACCGCTCAACTTTAGGGCTCACGAATGATTGGCCCAATAAATTGTGCCACAAACATGCGCAAAACATCAACAATTTCAGATACCGACTTGACAGCAGCAAATTAATGAACACCGGTCACAGCGGATTTATTAGGGTTCCGCAGGGAGTGTGCTCTCATCGATTACACTGCTATGCTCCAGTCACTCCTAGCTTTGGTTCAATATGCTCTTTGAAGTGTACCGAACGGGTTAGTGCTTACACAAACGTTCTTCTTTCAAACTAGCTAACCGAGATTCCTCTAGAGAATCCAATCGGGATTATCGTCAGTTATTGAACGGACTCCGTCCATTTGGGATCTTTCATTATTTTAACAAATAAAAGGCTTTTCTATAGGATTTTAGGGCAAACCAATCACTTTATTTGACAATAGAATACCGTGTAATTACATTAGTGAATATAAGAGCAATTTGAATATAGTGAATTTTATTAAGAACGCGAATAGTAACGATTCCATTGGCACACGACCGAGGTACAGAATTACCAAAGCGTGCGCTCCCACTAAAAGCATCTTATTTAGTATTCAAACTTAGTATGGAACCTTGCCATTCAAATTGAGATATATACAGGGTACTGAAAAGACTGCTTAGTTGTACTACAGTGCACTCGAGTTGAATGAAAACACTTCTCCAAATGCTGTTAAGAATACTTAAATGTATACGAAATTCGTAATAAGACAACTTAACGAAGTTATACAACTTGTAATACAATTTCGGATTTTGCAGTAGGTACTTATATAATTTTATTACAATGTAAGTAAAACTTATGACCACTCCATCAGTCGTTAAAGCAATAACATTGGCCACTTATTATCCGTTAACAACTACATTACTTTTTATAACAATTCCTAACATTTGTGTGACGGTTTAGTATCAGTTCTCAGAGCATAAATCCAAAAACCTCTATCCAATATAATATCCCGTACCAAAATAGACTGCAAGAATAAAGTTTTACAGCCAATGTCGGCAAACTTCGTGTTTTACTAAAAGACTAATAAAAGTGTCCACATTTCACCGACGGCTCTAGAAGCCTATCGTCAAAAATATAGCCAATAAAACGGACTATCAAACGTAGCCCATGATAAATGTGTGACAATTCATAAGTTTTGTTCGTGAGCCGTTTCTAAATCACTAGAATATATACTTTTACTAAAAACGAACGATTCTTGTATTGAATAACTCAGAAAAAGCCGTGGATAAATGGCCCCATCTATTTCTCCAAACGGGGCTATTTGTGATCTGAATTGTAGATTTTCAGTGTAGATAATGTTTGTCTATATTTCACGGTAGAAACGAATATATAGAAGACAGAGAGGCATAATTGTTGAGGGTATGAAGTTGAAATCTCGACTAAGCTCCGGCTTGAACGAATGCCCTGCGATCCATTTATGCCATCCCCTAAGCTCGAAGCACGTCCGTGCGAGGATTCTCCATTCTCTTCTTAGTGCTTGATAAACACATAGCTGTGCTCATATTAGAGAATGTATTGCCGAGCTTCAGTACGTTGATAGGGTCGATAATTTTCACATTACTTTCGAATCTCTAAATCCCTAAGCTATGAACTACAAACAGCTCTATCGTGGACATCTAATGCGAGGTCGTTAGATACGAAAACGAATTGCTTTGCTTACCAATCGTCTTTGTATTTTGTGACAAAATTAAGAGGTTCTTGTAAAAAAACTTAAAAGAACCGTTAATTATAGGCCAGTTATTTAGTGAGTGGCAGAATATTGTGTTCTGAATGTGTAGTACGAAGTCCAAATGTATTTCCACGGCATTACGTGCGCTATATTTTCAGGTTTAACTTTCCCGGGGGCAGAGAACACTGATGAAGTTTGCGCCATAACTTTTTTGTGGTCATTGAATTTGTTTGCCGACCACTCGCCACCGAGCCATGCAAGTTTGATGAAAACTTATACTTTGCTAGGATACTTCTGGCCTCTTTTGTATGACTTATATTCCAACTTTGAACTTGTGAATGTTTACCTAACTAACTTAGCAATGCGCGTTGTAAAATAAAAATAAGTTAAGGTTTTTCTAAGAAAAACTTCAGTTAAAGACCGTCGTTGTGGTCTTCTTATACACAATATTGCAAGCATAACCCAATAACACAATAATAAACATGGATATTAGTAGCGAAGAAGTTAATTCGGCTGCCTATAATGCCAATACCCATAATATAAGCCTGACCAATATTACCATACTCATAGAAAGTGGTGAGATTGTCCCATTGTGTTCATTTCCTATTATATGAGCAGAATAACAAACAATTTCAGACATTTATTTTTCCTTACCGACTACAGAAGTAATTCTCAATATTGTAAAATATACACAAACAAATAAATGATAAAACAAATCCGATAAGAATCCATAATAACGCTGGAGGCTCATTAGTGAGATAAAAGGGAGCAAGCCACCGTGATATTGAAAGCAACTTCGTCATCATTATAATAAGAGGTTTTCTTTCATTTTCAGGTATTAGAGGCCGCACATAACGCCGACCGACTAAAGATGAAATCGTAAAAGCTTTTGACAGCCCACCGTAAAAAAATGACAAAGGGACTTCATATGAAGAATCCTCTTTTTATTTAGGTTTCGAGTCCGCTCGTAAAATGTGAAGCCTACTAATAAAATGTGTGCTCGAAGATTGTATTCAACTCTCCCTTTTTGTAGTACCGACGGTCGTTTTTTGAATAACAATAGAATTTAATTCGGGCCCGTGCGCAATTTCCGTATGTTTCCATTATTCGTTTCCTCCTTTTGTGAATCTCAAACTATGTATGATATTGGTTGCTCTTTTATAATAAATTTTTAGTATTGTATGCTGCGCTGAAAAAATGTAAATGTTGTAGCCAATCAAATAAAATGCGTTGTGTCGATGCAATATGATTTTAACATTTTATTCTACGCAAGTGTTATTTTAGCAGGTTGGTCTATTTTGAACAAATATGAATGTAATTAAAACACATAAGACAGTGTTCCTTTATAAATATTAGTTAGTCCATCAGAGCTGCCCGAATCTTACAAGTTTTAAATAGTACATTGTTCACCGAGAGGAGAAAGTGACCGATTACCGTCGAGGGTGTCGTTTGAAGCCCGAGCCGTAGGCGAGGGCTTTAAAACACCCGAGATCGGGAATCGCACTTTCTCTCGAGTGATACATAGTGCTTTATACTACACCTACGAGGAAAATAAAAAACTAAATCTTTACTAATTGAAATTTATATTCTACGAAAACTGAATCCTCAAACAACACACAAATTGAAAATGGCGCCAATGGCGTCTGCAATTTTCACATGTTCTTTTTTCAAATTGTTTGACACCATCCAACACACAGCTAGTGGCCAGTGTCATTTGCGAACTTGGAGATAAAAACTCACTGTAAAAACTTTTTGGCTTTTGATATTTAGGTTACCAGCGCATAGTGTTACCCAAAATTAAAAAAGAAAAACCACGTAAGAAATGGATTTTCATACACTTTTCTCTCCCGCTCAGATGCGTTTTCTCGCCGCATATTTGTTCGATATGCAATGACGTACTTTCTACCGTAAATTTGATAAAGTATCAAGGTACTTTCCGAGCAGGTGTAGTATAAAATAGTATACCTACCTAGTGAGTAACAGAATCTCAGCGTGCGGAAGCGCCGCTTTAGAAGCTACAGGTGTCGAGTGGATACAAATACATACTCCATTTCAGGGGTAGGTTTCCTTCAATACGATATGACATAAACAACTACCAAAATCATAATCGAAAAGCAGAATTTTATAACAAAACATGCAAAAAAGAATCAAGACGCAGAATAAAAAACTTTATAAAATTGCCAAGATCATTCTTGCTCCTGGTTATGTCCTTGAAGAAACCAACCGAGAAGTCTCATAAACACCCCTCTTAACGCTAACAATGGTCCTTAAACCCAAAAACGTCTTACTCTTAACTAATAGCACTTTCTGCGATAATATTTCTTTGATGTAACACTGGGGAGCAATTCTAATCTAGCCATGTTGTGTGTACAGACGCCCGTCTCGCAATTATGTACTGCTGAAGTGTTGGATCTCTAGCGGACATGAGTTGTTTAATTGAGATGAAATGTCCCCCCTAGAGACCACAGCCTCACAACTTAGTGATCAAACTGCCATGATATCTAACTCAGACCAATTAATAAAGCAACTACGATTTAAATGGAGTTTCAGAACTTTATCAGTAATTAACTGGCGAATAATTAATGTTTATTGCATTGGTTGTTGAGGTATTCAAACTATTTCGGTTACTCATAGTTCCAGTCCAATAGTGGCCCCATCATTCCGCTTTTTATGCACAAAACGTGGAGTATTTAATTAGTGTCCTACCCACGCACTCTACGCAAATATTTATTGGAATGGAGTGAATTTATTTTATTGGATTCGAGTGAGATACTACGGTAAAGGTTTTCAAACAAAAATCAAGTTCAGTCAACCGGGCAAAACATATTGTAGCGAGTTCGGTAAATATGCAAGTATTCATACCGAATTTTTGGAGCGTGGTACGAAAATGTGTTATTTTAAAATTCCGGTTCTTGGAGCTCACTGTACATTTTATACAGAATCATATTGATAATATTAATACAGAAAGGAAAATCTAACTTATTTGTAAAAAGTTGCAAATTTTTACAAATAAGTTAGATTTTCCTTTCTTTCATCAAAAGCTGTTCATAGTTTTTTTTTTCAGGAACCACCACTCTTCATAAATCGATTTATGCACCACAGTCTAATATTTTATTCAAGAGACGGCTTCCGTTAAAATTAAGCCTCTTTGCTGATCATCGAGGCCGAGGAAGTATTTAAGTAGACTACTCATAGACGAGGCTTCTTGGCCTCGTTTACAAAATCAATGGCCAGCATGAGGTACGCTAGATGTTGTAGAACAGGTCACCAAATGGCGGACCGCGGTCTGGATACGGACTGCCGACCTATTTTGGGACCTTAGGTAAATAGTACAATATAATTTAGAGCCTGTGCACCAACCATATTATAATGTTTAAGAAGCGCATCCCTAATGAAAGTAATTGGTAGTTGTAGAACAAAGAACCCTTTAAAATTATAGATGTTTTTTATTATTTAAAAACAATATTATAGAAATCATACTACTGATTTCTATAATATTGTTTTTTTGAAACAATCTATTACCACAGTTCCTTGTTATACTATTACACAATAATCCATATTTTATTTTAATCTTAAGTATAAAGGCAAAAGTAACTTTCCTTTTCGGTACCTTTTCACACCTAAACCGCTGAACCAAATTAGGTAAATTTTGTCATAGAGATAGATTGGACCTTGGAGAAAGACATAAGATATACCATCGGACAATATCCGGCTATCACGCGATTAAAACCGCTGGCAGAAGCTAATAACAATATCTAAAAAATTATAAAGGATTCAAATGTTTAGCAGTCATACTAAACAAAAATAGCACTCAAAAGCATTTCCTTTTTAATTTACCTAATAGACCAATATCCGATAATGTCAGCACAATTTGTAAAACTGTCTTAACAGTCTGTTGATATGTTGTTGAAATTATTAAGTGAAGAGCTCCCCCATTAGATAGATTATGTTACAAGGAGTAAATTTGGCTATTATTTATAAAAGGAGTTAGGGTTAAAAATAAACCTCATGTTTTTTTTAGTTTAAGGAGTTTGACACCGCCAAAGTCAGAGTCAACAGATACACCAAAATAGGAATCGTTGGAAACAGTGTAGGTAACTTTTGTTTCCAAAGTTTAATTGGAAGCAATGTTCCGCTCACGCCGAGTTACCCAAACATGCAGAAATTCTAACAGCGAGTGCGGATATATTATTTGAAAAATAAAACTCCTGGTTTTAATTGATGATTCCATGCTTCCAAATGGATAGTATTTATATGAATTGGCTGTTTGAAAGCTCTTTCTAAATATTAACCCAACCGTGAGTTAATATTTAGCAAAGCAAAGATAACTAGTGCCTGGAAATTGGTGTATATTTTTTTTGTATTTAAAGTTTTGTGTTGTAGTTATGTTGATTGCGTAATCTATTAATTTCAAGTGTTTTCAGTACGGTCTGATTTATTTTCATTGAAAGTTGTATACGCGGGTGGGTACTAGTAACTCAGTACAAAACCAAGTAGGGAAATTAAAAATATAAAGTAAAAAGCGGGTAGAATGAAACTATACCTAAAATAAAGGAGCGCCAATGGAACGGCGCGAACAAAAGTAGTTAACTAATTTTCATTTCGATATTTCATGCGAATAACTGATTTCTAGAGAAGCGTAGGTATTTACGAATACGTTAAATTAATTAAGTTAAAATTAATTGAACACAACAAATTTCAAAATTAAATCATTGTCATTCGTCATTCATCCGCCCTTATCCCGAATTTTTTAGACTAGGCGTTTTCTTATTCTTTTTCTTTTCTCTCTCTCTCTCTCTAATGGGCTTATTTTTATTTATTGAACACTAATTAAATCTACATTAATATAATACGTTTGAATTTGTACCTATATAATTTATTTGTTAATCCGATTGGGTATTCAAAAAAATATACCTACCTATTCGGTCGCCGGATAATCCCAGATCCAATAAATTGAAAAAAGCTTTTGTGAGCATTTCACATGTTTCTGAGAAAGCTACGACAGCCCTTTTTTATGAGATAGGTACCTATAGGTATTTATAGAATTTACATTTGCCGAAGACACAATTTAATTTAATAGCAATTAGAGAGAAACTGATTCAGAAACTTTTATCCTACTTATCAAACTAATATTATAGTTTGTGACTGAGTGTGTGTGTGTTTGTATGTTTGTTTCTTCTTGACGCTCAAATGGCTGGACGGAACTGGATGAAATTTGGCACAAAGATACTTTATAGTCAGGAATAGCACAAAGGATACTTTTGATCCCGGGAATTTGTTCCCCCGGGATAGTTTTCGATCACTTTTCACTGCAGAAAAAAGAAGCTAGCAGAAACAAGTTAGGTAAATATTATATCTGCCTAGTCGTTTACCAAGTACATTGGCTTCGACTTCCAGTCTAACCGGATTCAGTTGGATACCAGTATGTTACAAGAAGCATCTGCCTATCCGACCTCCGTAATCCAGTAACTGAGTAAAACGATACTCCTTGGCAAGACTGGTGTCAGATCTTATGGCCTCTGGCTATCGTAAAGACTGTCAAAGATCTTCAAATGACAGCCGAATGACGTGTTTGCCGAGACAATGAGGACGCTCTGTTAAGTAAAGGCATATTGCCAAAGAGAGCTGTCAGAGCCATATGGCTCTGACAGCAGCATAAGTTAGAATTTGAAGTTTTATTTTAAAAGATTAATATTATGACAGTTTCTTGCCAGTCATTTATGAAAATATTATTTATTTAAGGAAATACATACATTTCTTTAATAAAGTTAGTGATAGACACAATTATAATATTAGAAATAAAGACAAGTTAGATCAACCATCTTATAGATTAGCTAAAGTGCACACTTCTTTCATGGGGTACTGAGAAAAATTCTATAACAAAATATCTTGTGATAAATTAAAACAAAAAAAATAAAATTTTAAACTTTTGTTAAAAGCACACTTTGTAAATAAACATATTACAAATTAGATAATTATATTCAAGATAAGAATGCTTGGAAACATGCTGAAAACATACAATATTTATATGTTTTTTTTTTTAAAGATTAAGTGTGGCGTTTCTTGTCCGTTCTTCTCCATACCTTAATTATTATTACATTCAAACTAAAATTGTTCACTTTCATAATAGCCGTATAAAGAATTTTGACTTTGACTTTGAATGGATAGTTACCCATCTATATCTGTATCTGTGCCACATGCTTAGTAAATATTTATACTAATGTTATACCAGTCCACAAAGAAATTATAAATTTACTAGATTCTGATAATTGCGGGCAGAGGATTACTATACCAAACCAAAACAACAAAGTGGCTAAAAGGATATCACTGTTAACCCCAAAACTACAACTTACCAGTCGCTTGGCAAATTTTAAAGTTAAACTCATTAATAAATTACCAATTTTATCAATTCATGCTAATCTTAATCATCTATATGATGATTTTTTTAATTTATACTGTAAGCAATTTAATTCCACCTTTATTCCCAAGACTATCTCGGTTAATAGTAATGCATAATTCTGTGATTGGGCTTCCATTGGTATTCATAAAAGTAGAATACGGCTTTATGAGCTGTACAATGAAAGGACTTATGTAACACTGCTGAATTTAATTTATATGTTAGAAATTATTCAAAATTATTTAAAAAAAGTTTGTTGTTTGGCCAAGTCGCGTTATTTGAGTTTGAAGATTACAAACAGTAGTAATGTTATTAAAACGACTTGGAATATTATTAATAGTGAAACGGGAAGATCTGGTAACTGAAATATTGACTGCAGCCTGTCTATTAATGACAACATCATAAAATCAGACTCACAAGTCACAGTGGCCTTTCGAAAATGTTAATGTTTGTGATTCGGAATTTATTTTGAACTAATCACTTGTAGAGACATAATTAAAACCTTTCACACTTTAAATGTTAAAAAGACTGCAGATCTGCGGGGTCATTCTGTAGAAGTTGCTAAGTCTATTATTGATATTGTCGCACCTAGTTTAGCTATTATCTTTAATAATTGATGATCGACTGTGGGGAGTTTCCTGACCTAATGAAAAATAGTTATAATATCTACCTTTGTTTAAATCAGGTAGTAAATCAGACCCTACAAATTATAGACCTATTTCAGTACTACCTACGTTTAGTGAAATGTTTGAGAAATTAATTTTAGCGCAATTATAAAGATTTTTTTATAAACATAAATTATTACATAGCAAACAGTTCGGTTTTACAAGGGGTCGTTCAACTACTGATGAGTATTGAGCTTTTAGGACATATTTATAATGTATGGGAAGATAAGAGCAATGCCTTGGGAAGCTTTTGCGATTTGTCCTTGGCATTTGATTTTGTTCTTCATGAAACGCTAATCAGGAAACTCCGCCACCACGGGATCCGGAACAGCGCTCTGGATCTTCTTACTTCATACTTGAGTAATAGGATTCAGAGCGTTGACGTTAATGGAAAAAGATCTTCCGGATCTATAGTAAAAATGTGTGTCCCGCAGTGCTCAATTCTTGGTCCTTTCTTGTTTCTTATTTATATTAAAGACTTGCCTGACCTCATAAAGGATAACCATGATATAGTGTTGTTTGCGGATGATACTTCACTTTTGTTTAAACTTAAACGTCAGCAGCCGGTTACTGACGATGTAAATAGCGCGATCTCAAAAGTAGTGCACTGGTTCATTGTTAACAATTTACTTCTTAATGAAAAAATAACTAAATGCATTAAGTTTACCATCCCTCACGTTAGGCAGGTGAAAACTGATGTGTTGATAAAGGGCAGGCTAAACTTTTAATGCTAAGCTTAAGTGGGGCCCACATAACACAAGAAGCTAAGCTCCGCAGCATATGCTGTTAGAAAAGTTCGTAAAGCGTTTTATATCATTAAAGATTACGTTGAGGACAAAAAGGCTTGGGATTGAGCTGCTCCAATTAATTTTGATTTTTTATATATTGTACGTTAATTCTTTTGCTTCCTTTTTGTTTTGTTAATTATTTTAATTTATTTTTTGCTTTCTTGCAATGACAAGAATATTTACTTTTAAATTTTTTATTTTATTTTTATTTTTATTTCAATTTATCTTAATTTTTAATCATGGTCTGGTAATTTGAGTAGTTTATGCGGATTTTTTATATATTGTACGTTAATTCTTTTGCTTTCTTTTTGTTTTGTTAATTATTTTAATTTATTTTTTGCTTTCTTGCAATGACAAGAATATTTACTTTTAAATTTTTTATTTTATTTTTATTTTTATTTCAATTTATCTTAATTTTTAATCATGGTCTGGTAATTTGAGTAGTTTATGCGGCCTACCCGAATGTCCTTTCTTTGGTATTGATCGTTGAATCGTTGTGCTCCTTAAATTCTAAGTTGAGCTGCACGGTTATTGACAAATCACTACACTGACTGGACAGGTCCACTCAATCTGGCTGGTTCTTTCCTCAAAAGACCATTTCAGACATCATACATGGTCTTTACATGGTCTAACCAAGATTTTGTCTGGACTTTAAAAGCGACTGTGACCTCTGAGTTTGTTTCGGTCTTTCTTCTCAGAGTAGTCAGATAGGAAACGTCGACCTCATCTAGTTATAAATAATATGCTACAAGTAAAATTTCAAAATTTAAAAAACCCCCGACACATTTATCTTGCGAAAACACCCCGATTCAAACAGTAAAACGCCCATAACTTTTGAACGGCTGAACCGATTTTATTCAAACATAGCTAAGAACACTCTCGACAAAATTACCTTTCAAACAAAATTATGATGCCACAGACAGACACACAGATACACAGCAATACACGTGCAACTTATAACACCCCTCTTTTTCCGGCGGGGGTTAAAACTATGATCGACATGTATATGAGTTTGTACAAACCAACGTACAGAAATAAATTCATTTATCATTTATGGGTCCATAGTCTCGGCAAGCGTTGCTTTTCCTTGAAGATCAACCCGTACAGCTGTTATTACTTAGCGACGAGGTCCTCCGTTTGCAGAATCAGTTAATGCAATTCTAATAGGTATTCTTAGGGCAACTGAGAATAAATTGTTTTAATCACCATTATATTCGGCCCATAATAACACAAATGACACTAGTAGTCTGGCATCGACCCTCGGGTAGTAAAATATATATGAATCAGGGGTTTAATTTGTATATTGGTCGGTTCCGAACTTGGCGAGGTGCCATCTACACAGCAGTGAAAGTCAGGCTTCGGGGCATAATAGAATTTTAAATTATCGATTTTCAATACCTGCATGGACATACACAAACACCGCTAGAGACAATTTAGTATGGGTCGATGTAGTCATATGTTATTTGACAATAGGACAATTATTCTGCAAAGCATGTCAACTGCTCGTTATAAATCTCCTCACAGACTTGCGTAGACCTTACTTTACTTATAGATCATAACAGCTTGAGCTTCTTGGCGTTACGTTGACATTGACCCTCAATTTTGGTCCATTCATTGAGGAAAATGCTCAACTGACTGCCAAAAAGTGGGGGATCCTTGCAAAGGTACTTCTCGCCAGAACATTTGCTCAACTTGTATCAAGCGCAAGTTCGGTCATGCATGGAGTACTGCTCTCATCTCTAGGACGGATCTGCCAAGTACCAGCTGGATGCACTAGAATCGATCGAAAAACGGGACAAGAGGCTCATCGGCAATGAACTGGTCGAGTCAATGAAGCTCGACTAAGTCCCGGAGTATGATCTTAACTGTCTTGGATCCCGCAACGAAATTAATCAGAAAAGAATAATGGAGGAGTAGGAAAAATTTCCACTTCCCTCCATATCAAGCAGGAGACAAGGAACAAACAAGGCCAATAGGCACAAAAGGTCGTTTGCAACTGGTATAAGCCCAGTTGCCTAGCACCACGGATAAAAATTAGCATTAATATTAATGGGTCCTAACATTGTGAGCTCTTATATTTGATTCCAATAATAGGTATGGCAAAAACGCTGCGTCTCGCTGCGGCTGTGCTGCGCTGTGCGATGAAATTGCATGAACTAATTCCTCCTAGCCCGCTCCATCATCGGACTACAAGACGTACGGCGTTGCGTCTTCAATACATGGTGGACATCCCACCTATACGCATCAAACGTTTTGGTAATACTTTTTGTTCGCGACGATACGTCACCATTTACATAGGTAGTCATATGTAAAAAAATAAATAGTATTGACAGACACACGTCTGCTCACCCCAGAGCGCCATCGCATACTAAGCGATGTCGGTAGGTGAAAAAACCTTTTATAGTAAAGCCCGTAACTAATTTTGTTCATGTTTTTGAGACACTAAAATTATATTTTATGTGTCTATCAGTATATAATAGAGTTATATAGTCTAATAACAATAAATTAGAAGCATTAATATGCATACTGACTATGTTATTACGGAAAGAAACAAGTATTTAACTCCGTAAACTCAACCGTCCTCAACGAGCGTTTAGTTCACAATGACCTGTAAGAGGGCGGCACCTTATATTTATACTAAAACCAGTTATTGTAGAATTTTGATAACTTTAAACTCATGTTTTAGGGGCTTTTACATAGTTTAGAGTGCGCATATAGCGCTTATGTGTTAGAGTTATACATAAGGTACCTTAGATATATGATAAATGTATAGTTTTAAGGAAATAAAAATATTTTGTTTACTTATTTTAGACCCCCCAAAATTGGCAGGGTATCAAGTAGTGCTATAGGTATTATATTCACCTACCAATCAGATTATTTCCTTACACGTAATTGTTTTGTTAGGAAACACCACCTAGGTGTTCTAGATAGGATGGCTGGATACCATGACTGAGAAATTATACATAATAGCAGTACATGGCCAGTCATAGTGCATTTTCACTCTAAAAAGGGAAATATACATACATTTTACTCAAGTAAGTGTTTGGAAAATTCGATACAAGCCATTTAGCGCTTCTAGGTGACCTAGAATTTTGTCCAGGCCATATAAATAGATAGCACCTGTGTAATTCTAGTACATAGACATCACTTGCTTGAAGTGATGTGTCTGTGTATGCCGGCATGGACGTTTCTATGCGTCTGCCGACGGGTCACTACGTCCAGGGACACTTGGTGCCTGGTCAGTTATAGATATGCTGTCTGAAGCATTACCTTCGTGGACCCACAGGCGGGCGCCTAGACTCAGTCATGACACAAAACTAGTATATAGGTGTATATAACGCACACAGACACATTAAAGCTGTGAGACGACGTAAAATTTAGTATTCGGCCGCTTCCCGGCACCTTAAGCTGCGGAAAGGCTGGTGGTACACCCATCAGGGTACCGCCGTCAGACAGCCTAGTTTTCCAGCTACCCAACCACACTTCCGGAAGGAGCTTAGCTCTGGTGGTTGAGGAGTTAAGCGACCTGATATGGTGCGAGGTTACATGGATTCGCTATGTAAACAAACTTGTAACAAACGATAGCTCATCGGGGGTTGGACATGTAGCTACCGGACTTCTACCTTGGGATAGCCCATCACGAGGGCTACCCGGGTGTGAATGTAACTTGAAAATCCACCCAGCGGTCTGAGTAGGAATCGAGTTTATGTGCCAAGATCAGGGGCATAAGCTAACTTCTCGCACCATTTCGCGGCTGTACGCCTGAATGTTTTGAATATAACTGTAACACTTATGTGTGTCAACGGCCCAGTAGGAGGGCTCCAAGTCCCTCGCTGGTACCCTAGAGCTAACATGTCTAGTTTTAGGAGAAACTCGATTGTAAAGCTTCAAACTGGCGGGAATTCCCTTTCTTTGACGTTCTCCTTACGAGAACTCCCTGATGGTAGGGGCTAGGGACCTGAATCAAAGACCGGAGGGAAGGTCTCCTCGAGACCTATCCGAAGGTGCAAGTTTCACCAGAATCGGTCCAGTGGAAGGGTAGTTCCTGTCAGTTTTAAGCTACGAGTCATAAGGTATATTTTTCTTAGAAATAAAGTTTTTGCGGTCGGAATGTTGTGGTCCTCGTCGCGGTCGAGTTCGCTTCTTTAATAGTGCGCAGGCGCGTGAACATTTCGTAGCCATTATTTCACTTAAAGTATTTCCACGCATCATTGCGCATCGAGGACCATGAAGGAACGTCGCTTCTGGCCATGAACAAATAGTTTTTTATTTAACCTGGACATCACGTTTTCACCTCAACATACTTGGCAGCCTTCAAGTGTCTCCAAGGTCCGTAGTTACCAGATGACAACTGAACAATAGGTGCAGGGGGCGTCAACGCGTTCAAGCAGGAGCCTTACAACCTCCCGATTGCCTGTCGGTCTTGGACGATCACGTCCGTCCCGTACACTTTTATTATGCGAACAGCTAAGGAGTGGAATTCCCTGCCAGAGTCTGTATTTCCTGATAGCTTCAACCTGGGAGTCTTTATGTCAAGACTGAATAGTTTTCTTTTAGGTAAGGTTCGCGAGCCTATCAATAATGAAAAAAAAAAAAAAAACAATTAAAATTAAAAAGCCCAATATTTTGTTATTTTACACTACATAATATCTAGTTGTAGACACGCTTCGATCGACGAACTTTTGAATACGTAATTATGTCACGATATCATGCGAAAACAGCCCGATTCCAACAGTAATATCCATAGTCCATAGCTTTTAAACGGCTGAAACTATTTTCATCAAACATAGCTAAGAACTCTCTCGATAAAGTCAAATTTCAAACAAAACAAACCATATCTAAATCGGTTCATCCTTTAGGAGCTATGATACCACAGACAGATACACAAACACACAGGTTAGGTACCTATACACGTCAAACTCATAACACCCTTCTTTTTCCGTCGGGGTTTAAAAATAGTTACCATTGGAACTTTGAGAGCAGGTTATTATTAGCAGAAGGAAACATCAAATTCAATTTATGTGAGTCTAAAATTATTTAAATTTTCGTACGAAAACCATATTGCACGATCATTTCAAGGCGAAACGACTCATTACCGTGTATCATCCATTTACCAAATTAATATTTCTACATATTTTTCAAGGGTGCGTTGAAATATTCAATATACGGATTTCTAGTAATACGAAGATCGTAGATAAAGTAGTCTCGCCGGCCCATTAAAGTAGTTTGTGACAATTCGCAAGTTTGAAGACGAGCAAAGCAAAAGCGATCAAACGCCATAGACGGTTCGACGCAGCCCTGTGTAGTTATAACTTTGTGCTTGTTGTTCTATATCGTGGTCAGCGAAATTGGAAAAAGTTGCCAGGAGTTGTTGTTTTGTGCCTATTTATTGGCAGCCTGCAAGGTAGTGAACAAGCAATCTTTAAAAAATATTTTGAAATAAAGTAGATATTATCGAGTTTACTTTTGCGAGATTTTTGTCTAATTATACCTTAGCATGCCTCCATCTTGTCTAACTTTAGCATTAAAGTAGAGTTAGTTGCACGAGTTCTTAATTTCAACATTCATTTCAGAAACTTGGGGATAATCAATTGGGTACTCTCACATACAACGAGCAGTGGCCCAATGGTATCGGCCACGACTTAAAGTGTCGTAGGGAATAGGGAATAATATATATAGAACGACTGCCTATCTAAACCTCCACAACCCAGATAATGGTTAACACGATACCCTTTAGCAAGACAGCACCTGTAGACAAGTTGACAATCTGCAATCGATCACGCTAGTAGAAAACGAATCAATGTACGGCGGGCTTATTACGTAAGGAACAGCAAGTAGCAATAATTGTACAATTATTGCGCGATCAATTTAGTGACCTGGCTACTGAGGCCTTTAAGTCAAGTATTTTTTTTTGACAGTCACTTTTAACAGAAGCTATTTTATCTGTCCGATGATTTATAAAATGTATCGTTTGATGAATTAACCAGCTTATGAAAGAGCAACACTTCGTGGAGGCTGTTTTTTTACAATAGTCAATTTGATTACTATTTAGCTCCAATATTCCGATAAATTAATATTCGCAGATGTAAAGAATTAAGTACATATGGCAGTGAAAATTTAATATTTGCATTTTATTTACTAAATGTCAATTAAATGTCAATGTGTAAAATCAATTAAAATTTCTTCGAATTGTCGATTGTTTTAAGAAACCGAATCGATAACTTATTAGAACATCACTTTGTAGACTACATTATCTCGTATTTGAGCTATGAAACATAAAAAAGATTTTTCAAATTTAATTTAGACATTGGCAGAATAGTCGACATCGTTGTTTGCCATATAAAAAAATATATTATAGAAGATACTTATTGCGGTCTTATCACATTCTCATGTGTTTGTAAGTATTTAGTTGTAAACAAATAAGCTTCGCTGAGGTAGCCAACACAGGTTTTTTTTATATTGTATATAAAAAAATCCTCCACTTTACCGTGATCACTTCTGTTTCAATGATTTAACAAATAGTCCAGTTGCGTAGACATTAAAGACTCAAAACAACACCAATTTGTCATTTACATTTACAATATTCACTAGGAATTTGTTATTTCAATATTTATTATTCTAATTTGCGGATAATTAAAGTAGCCACAAAATAACATACGACAAAAGCCGCCAAAAACTCAAAAACTTTTGTACCTACTCAGCCATCAGCGAGCGATTAGCAATCGACCAACAACAAGGGAAAAAGTAATCGCAATTTGACAGCCACATTTGCTAGCCGATCGCTGTCGCTTTGCTGTCAAAAACCATACGTAATACGAAATTATCGCGATCAACTTGCGATAAATGCAAATTTCAGTTAACAGATTTTTATTGTTAGCAGTGCTGTCGTAAAATTATTATGGTGTGGCTATAACTCATATGTAATGCGGATTCGCGATTGAATAGCAATTATTTCGCAAAAATAAGCCTTCCAACTTTTTGACGTAAAGCGATATTCGCGCGATGATTGTACAATCTCTGCGCAAATATTGTTAATTGCTGTTTCATACGTAATAAGCCTACGGGTAGGCCGCATAAACTACTGAAACTGCCAGACCATGATTAAAAACTAAGATAAATTAAAATTAAAAACAAAATAATGATCCACATAGTCTTCACATTCACAATCTACTATATAAAAATGAATCGCAAAATGTGTTGGTAAGCGCATAACTCAACAACGCATGGACCAATTTGGCCAATTCTTTTTTTTAAATGGTCGTTGAAGTTCAAAGATGGTTTTTACGGGGAGAAAAATTCTAATAATTGCAGGAAAAAAAAAATATTGCCCTTTTCTTTTTCCCATACAAAAGTTTTCTAACTAAAACGTAGAGTCAATTTGAGCTTTATTGCTATTGTATAAGCTATTTTTGCTTTGTGTGGGGAAGGGTAGTGTCGGGTAGGGCAGGGTAGGGTAGGGTAGTGTAGGGTAGTGTAGGGTAGTGTAGGGTAGTGTAGGGTAGTGTAGGGTAGTGTAGGGTAGTGTAGGGTAGTGTAGGGTAGTGTAGGGTAGTGTAGGGTAGTGTAGGGTAGTGTAGGGTAGTGTAGGGTAGTGTAGGGTAGTGTAGGGTAGTGTAGGGTAGTGTAGGGTAGTGTAGGGTAGTGTAGGGTAGTGTAGGGTAGTGTAGGGTAGTGTAGGGTAGTGTAGGGTAGTGTAGGGTAGTGTAGGGTAGTGTAGGGTAGTGTAGGGTAGTGTAGGGTAGTGTAGGGTAGTGTAGGGTAGTGTATGGTAGTGTAGGGTAGTGTAGGGTAGTGTAGGGTAGTGTAGGGTAGTGTAGGGTAGTGTAGGGTAGTGTAGGGTAGTGTAGGGTAGTGTAGGGTAGTGTAGGGTAGTTTAGGGTAGTGTAGGATAGTGTAGGGTAGGGTAGTGTAGGATAGGGTAGGGTAGTGTTGGGTAGGGTAGTGTAGCGTAGGGTAGGGAAGGTAGTGTAGGGTAGGGTAGTGTATGGTAGGGTAGGGTAGTATAGGGTAGTGTAGGGTAGTGTAGGGTAGTGTAGGGTAGTGTAGGGTGGTGTAGGGTAGGTAGTGTAAGGTAAGGTAGATAAATGTTTGGTATTTTTATGGCAAAACAAAGTTTGCCGGGTCAGCTAGTAATTAAAATAAAATAATATAATACTTTAAAAAGTAAATATTCTTGTCATTGCAAGAAAACAAATAAAAAAATGTATAAAAAATAACAAAATGCATGGCGCAAAATAAAAAATAAATAAAAAAACTAAATTAATTGGAGCAGCTCACTCCCATGCCGTTTTATCCTCAACGTAACCTTTAATGCTATAAAACGCTTTTTGGCACAACTTACGTTTAATGAATGATTTAAATTTATTAAGACATAGATTTTGTACGTGGCTTGGAAGCATAATATAAAAGAGTACACATTGGTGTCAGATTTTACGGCTTCTGACTACCATAACGACTCTTAAAGACCAGCAAATGACAGCTGGGACCAACAGCTTAACGTGCTGTCCGAAGCGCGAAGGAGATTCGGCACCCATCAATGGAACAAACTCGGCAAGCATTGCAGATCGACCCGTGGCGCTGTTAAAATTTAGCCACGAGCTCCTCATTGATGTGCTGGATACTGGATCCCTACATAAGCTAATTGAATATTTATCCAGCATTCTTGCTTCCAAAAAGACAAATGTCATTTACACTTCAAAAAAATCTTATCTACGTACATACAACTTTTATTTCACGTTCCTAAGGTCGCGACTCACGATGTCACGTGTGCCGTTATTTCGATACATTTTCAACCACGTGCGTCGCTAAAATAAAAACGTGACGGTGAAAGTGTAAACAGGAACACGGGTCGTTGCTATTTTATTTATGAAGGGGATTTTGTATTTATATTATGTATTCATCTATTTTCGATCATTTAGATGATAAGAGTTGAGGGTCTTTAAGTCAAGAGTGAATAGGTTACTTCTAGGCAAGCGTGCTACTTCGTCAACCACATCATCGCTTACCATGAGATAGTGGTGAAACACGTGCCTGTAATTAATGCAAAAAAGATGAAAATTAGCAAATGAAAAGCGTAGATAAGCTACGATTAAATGACGCAACTACAAATTATAAGGTTAAATAAAGGAGCGTGGGGATTGGCAGAAAAGAAGAGAACTCTATTCCCAGCACTGGGCAAAGTCAGGCTGATAGATGATGATGATGAACTCCGCATCAAAAATAAACATTTCCTACCCTATGTATGTCGCTTTGCTTCATAGCTAATGGAGAAGCAAATTAAACACCATAATATGAAGTGAGGAAGAATGAGAATGTAGATACAAAAACAGCCAAGAAACAAATTAATGCATCTAGTATCAAATAATGTATAAGATTAAACAATACAATACAATGAAAGTAAATTGACCAGCAGTTATTAAAAGCACAAAAAAAACGCTTAAATAAATCATACGGTTCCAATTAACAAATCTAATTGAATCATAAAGAGCTTAAATAAATTGTATTTATATTTAATTTTCTTCATGTTTTCCTCAACCGTGTCGAAGGCTACAAAACTTTACTTCCTTACACGTGACTTTTGCTGAAGCCAACTCAATTTGAGTTACTTGGTTGGGTACTTACTTACATTGAGTTCAAGTTGCCTCCTCCTCAACTTACTCAAGAACGAAACAACAAGAGGCTTAGTTCACTAATCAAATTGCTTTCGATGGGATTATTAACCACAGCTGTTGCAGCCTTTTATCTTTCAGCCTTTCTGTTTCATCTTTATACTTTTCAGGTCTCCAACAGCATTTGTAAGAAATTTTAATGAATACAGCTAAAGTCATGACAATCTAAGAAGTCGGCTTTGACAGCTATATAAAAATCTTATCTTACTCAATATTTTAAATGTTAAAGTTTCGATGGATGTGTGTGTGTGGATGTATGTTTGTTACACACGCTAGAACGGCTGAACGGATCTGGATGAAATTTGACTCAGAGGTAGATTACCTGTGGGAGCCTGGTGCCTAAGCTAGGCTTTAAGGGCCTGTGTTTCAGGTCACCAGGTCTCTACTCTCTAGCAGTTAGATACATTTCGTAATAATAAAAAAGACATACATTCCAATATTGACAAAGCTAACCGCATAAATATTCAACAGCCGAAAAAGTCATCAGACATATTCAAAAGGGAAGCTAAAAGATTTGTACTTTAATTAAATGCAAACCACTGTATAAATCGAGACGAAAATCCACTTCAAATTCCCTTAAAGCTGTTAAAAAATGTTAAAAAGCCTCCCGTTATAATTACATGGACCTTTTTACTCGCTGTTTAAAAGAGCACTCTCATTTTATACGACCGTTGGGAAACCATGAAACACTGTTTTAATAAAATACCTTAATCATTAAAAAATGTATGGGAATTAAGAGCCATGTTTATTTGGGAAGGTCATATCGTTTAGTGAGATTTAAAAGTTTTATGTTGATGATGTTTTTCTTTGAGTTTGTTGGGCCCTTGAGTGTAGTGACGGGTTGCTTGTTTTTGTTCCTATTGCTTTTCTTTTGAGCAGTTTAATGTCAAAAAGTCATGAATTAAGTTGTAACTTTTCCCGTAAATTAGAGGTCACAAACAAATGAATGAAAGATAAACTCCATTGCATGTTTGCAAATGCTACGGGGTATATGAAGCCAAGTCAACCAACATTTTGTCACTATTTCGTTTTCAATTCACAAATCAATAAACAACCACCAATATATTCAAAGAATCTTTAATTACTTGGCATATACGAATAATGTGGATTACGTAGAATCCATTAAACCAATAGTTACACAAATTAATTGCAAATTCTGGACATTTTAATGAATCATTAACCCCTCCCCACACGTCTTTAAATACGTGAAAATATGCGATTGAAAATAAGCGCGTTCAAATTAGTTGTAGTTCAATTAGGGAATGTAATTAGGAAAGCTGCGGTGCACCGTCCGTAGAAATAATTACGATATTGGTGTCGAGCGGCTCGATTCCTACCTAATGAATTACCTGCGAGCTGCAAATTAATTACAAGCTCCACTGCTTCAGCCCCCGAGGACATTGACGACTACGATATCGAAATGACTTAAATGATTTTCAGTTAATTATACCATTTCACTAATTGAATCCCCCAACAGGCGACATACCACGAACGAAGCCATATAAATACACAAGTTTAGTCGTAGTCGCTTTCTGATAAGATGCTGACGCCACTTAGCAATTTACAAGTTTTCCAAATAAAGCGCATAGATACGCTAGAAGTTCCGCTTATCGGCAATCTTCCACATAAAACCGCCACCACAATACCAATGCGACGTCTTACCCTCAGCGTCGCCCTTCCGATTCTTTCCCCAAGGACCGCAATGCTGACGTGCGGATAAAGAGGGGAGATAAAAAATTGCCTCACGACTGTGACCACGCAGCTGAGCCGGGGGTGCATGTGCATTCCCGCCGAGCAATTTGATAAATTACACCAAATTCAAAGTGATGAAATTTCGCTATGAGAAGATTACATACCGTGCCACTTTTGAAAGCAATAAAACCTTTGCAATATGGGACCACTTTTTTATTACTTTACGTCATTTGAATTGCCGTTTTTAGATACAAAATAAATGTTATATCGAACACCATAAACAAACAAATCTTAAATTAAACACATTCGTCTCATGAAGAAGGCAATTTTCGAACCACTTATGTTTTTACTACCGTATTATCAATTCATAGGTCGTAACATAAGTGTCTATATTATTATGAATAAAGCAGCATTTTCATCGACCCTAGTTATAAAACTGGAACGGTGCTCGTAAAACGGAGCAGTTCAGAGTTGTCTCACCGATCCACAAGAGTTTTATATTTCCTATAAAATATTATATTCTGTGGAGCGTGCAATATTCCAACATTCTACACAGTGCAATTTTCTGTCTATTCTAGTCTAAGAAAGTGCAAGGAGGTTGAGGGGCTAGGTATTCGTGCAATCGCTTTATGAAACGGGCGGCGGCGCAAGCACTCAATTGATTTGCATCGCGGACTCCCGGACAAAGCAGCGCCCGACCCGAGGAATCCCGCTCAATTCACTCCTCAAACTAAATCGGCAGATTAGAATTCGAGCTGTGAACGAGCTGCTACAAAGAATTTCTTTTAATCAAATGAATGTATTAAGATTTTCATCTCTATACAATTGCTGTGTTCCTGATGAAAACAGATAGAAGAGCTTTTGATACTTTAGTTCGCTAAGCACGCACGGATTAATGAAAGTAGAAGTGAGGAAAAAAGAAAATGAAGTTTTCACGAAGCGTAATTCGACTCGTAAACATTTAGGTATTTTGTTCTCTATCCTTGTGATTAGAAAAATACTCGCAACGAATAAGCTGATTTCAAAACCATACTTCCTGTCACGAATGTCCGAAATTGATGTGTTAATAACGTCCTTAGTTTCGATATTAGCTTATTATTCCAATGAACCAAAAAATTAAAAAAAATAAAAAAAATAAAAAAAAAATGAAAAAAAATGATGAATGAATGAAATGAAATAATCTACCTGTATTAAGCAAATAAACAATTTTGATTTGATTTTGATTTGATTTGATTTGAAATGCAATTATACGTCATAGCGTAAAAATAAACAGACGTCATAGCGTTATGAAAAACTGTTGAGCGGGGTATTAACAGGTTGCGCTTGCACAAACAATATCAAACGACTATTGCTAGTGGTTGGTGTAAATGAGTCCGTATATAACTCCTTTCGGGGACAATGGCTTCACCCGGCGATATTACTCTGGAGGACAACAGGAATAAGTAGAGAAAACGTAAAAATATCTAATTGAATTTTTCATCTCACTCTAGGATTCTCAAGCGCTTTATTAAACTCGTTGAATAGCGAGCTGAGAGGGACAATCGGACCTCCCTTGATTTGCATTACCGGGAGAAAAGACACAAAGCATTGGCAGGAATCTAGGAAGGAATTCTGCAGTCAAAGGCCCTGCAAGGAGCCGGGGAGGCACCTGGCGACCTCTCGGACACGACACTTACGGAGTGCCATGGTGATGCATTTAAATTTGCAGATTATAACAGTGGGACTGTGGACATTTCAATACATTTATAACCTTTCGATTTGTTTACCGAACAATTTAGTAGCAAACCTTTGGCAGTTCGGACTAACTCGGCTACATAAACGGCAGTAACAAATATAACAGATATCGTGTAACACTGTCGTGTTCCATATACCCGCTGGCTTGTTTGATTTATACACCATTTTATTGACAATGATAAAGGTCTGCATTGGTACTGACATTTCGTTATGTCGGGGTGAAAAATGGCGCGCTGTCAGTATCGCGATAAACCGATCTTATGTCGCATTAGCTTGTTTTTGTCACAAATACATGATTATTATCTTAGAAATCCGGAGGAGGAAAGTTTTGTGACATGTTCTGTGTATCGGAATTGCATCGATTTATTGTATATAGCCATGCCTGTTATGTATCTAAGCCCTTAGGGTACTCACTCACTTACTGTTTTGTCGTCTTTGACTTTTGGTCGGTCATATTTGTAAATCTGTGTGACGGATACAATGATATTCTAGTAAACAGATATGTTATGAGCGCGCGCATTGTGAAAACTCGAATACGTCCTAATTGGGACGTATTGTCTTTAGTCTATGTCACGCATGGCTAAGAGCAAAACGCTTTATTGAAACAAAACTAAATTAAAAAAATGCCGTCGTGTTTATTTAGAAAGTGTACCAATTATGATACCAAAGTACATAAAACAGAAGGGATCTCATACCATATGTAAGTACGCGATAAACCTCAATTTTCTTTTTTTTTATAATATTCTGATATTTGGAGGTATATAATAAAAAAATAATGGTGGTCAGAATAATGTTTGTTTACATTGACACGCAAGTGACAAACACTAGCTGTCTCTTTTTTTCTTGTTGGTTTTATCAAGCCATCCCTTTCGACTTGTAGTGAAATGTCAGATGAATGAAAAGTGTGTATGTGTCTTGCGCCTGCTGTATCTGTATGGAACACTTTTTTTGATTGTTTTGTGAGTGTATAACGTATCTATTTACTAGAATATCATTGGACGGATATATAAAACTGAACATAAGGATCAGTTTCAAACCTAATCCAATCAAAATGAACGTGAGCTTCGCGAAGCCATACGTAAGAAGCTTACGAGTAATTACAGAATTTTAAATTATTTACCAAATTACACAAGTCAATTACTGTGAAGCTTCTTACATCCGTTTTCAATTACGAAAATCATTTGTTTGTAATATATTTCAATGAAAGGGTGAATTACTCGTTTTCTGATACAAGAGAGCGGTTTAAATAAACACGGTTTCTGGATTTTATTTAAGGTTCGTAATTTTGAAAAAGCCGTGCATACTAGTCTTATCTTATCTTAAATTATTTTTAAAAAAAAACGTTGCCCCACACTAGGAATTTCTTCCTGTATCGTGGGTGCGTTTACAAACATATAAACTCACATACACAACACCCAGAGCCGGAACAACTATCTGTAGGTCATACAAATATTTGTTTCGTGCGGGAATCGAACACGCAGCGCAACAGTCAATCGCTCAACCACTGCGCCAACCGTGTGCCCGTGCGTTAGTATTACCTAATAGAAAAAAACCGGCCAAGTGCGAGTCTGACTCGCGCACAGTGGCTTCCGTATAAACATGCTACATTCACCAAAATAAATAGGTAACATTACTAACGTTCCTAAACAATGTCAAGCTTCGAACATTGCTCTAACGAAGGGACAAAATTAACTTTGACGTTCGAAAACTGTTGTCCCCCATACATCAAAATTTTTGCTTTTCACATTTTATAAGTGGGTCGACTATTACTCATGTAAGGCCTAGCTGTTATAGTTTTCCTTTTAATTTCGTTATATATACTATTGCCGAGATTTTTTTCACATATCCAAAAGCAACCATTAAGCTGGCAGGGGGGAGGAACATTTGACTCTAACAAAAGTTAGCCATTTACAGCTAATTTAAATGACTTTAAAGCTTAATTATACGCAAACTGATCCCTGAATCGAAAAATGGTTTTCACAGACGTGTATATTTTTGAATGGCCTATCCAACGATACCCCTCACAGTCCCACACCATGGGATAGACGAGAAAAATAACATCCCCACTTGACGTTTACTTTTTTATTTTATTTTTGTTTTTTTACCACTTCGTCGGCGTGATTACTATGTATAGCCTTGCCAAGTAATAGCCTTATTGTACTAAGAGTCTCTGAGTTAAGCTGCGGACAGTCTGACGGACGAACAGTCGGACATGGCGAAACTATAAAAGGGTTTGTTGGCTTCAGAACCCTAAAAAGATGGAGATAGAAATGCTATCAGGCCATTTTGAATGAAAGGGCTCAACTATTATTTTTGCTAATCGACATACCTGCGAATTCTGTGATTTACAGCAAGTAGCGACCCAGTTTGCGGTCAGCAGCCATTTTTATCATCACCACTAACGTTTGCGCAGCGACTTAATTGCTTTACTGTCGTAACTGACTGAATCGCTGCAAAATGTTACCGGTTGCCGGTATAGGCGCTTAGGTGAATGGTGCACAAAACATTTCCGATTTACTACACTGTGCTTAGAATATTCTCCGCGATAGCTAAGACCCAGTTTATGATCCGTAGTCAACTTAACCAATGGTTAAATATGCTAACCAATGGTTTAAAATTTCGGTAAAATGAATGTTCTCTCATCAATTGTTAGCCTCAACATGGTCAAATAAGTTGGAGAGTTAATTATTTGACCATTTGTTAGACTAATAATTGATGAATGGCGTTTTATCGAAATTTGCAAACATTGGTTAAAATATTTAACAATTGGTTGAGTTAATACCGATCAAAACACTGGGCCGTAGTGTTTCCATCACTCGCGCGTGCTACGTATATGCTACGCGCTTGCTACACGCGCCTACGCGCTTGCTACGCGCAAGATTCAATAATACTGCGCCTTCTTTTCTATCTACTTCGCGACATAATTATACTTTTAATTATTGTATGTTGTGTATTTTAAATTAAATATTTGAAAAAAGGATGTGTTTCTAAAATTAAATTAAACTGATAAAAGTACGATTCGAGTACCATCTATTAACTAAAATCGGCATCTTCTGTTTAGCAACCGTTTAATGGGTTCTTCATTCAAAATTGCTACAGCGAATTTGAATTTAGAAACTGCCAATCAGTTTTTTTTTTGCTTCGCACATTTTGTGCATTTAGCACGTGTCATGTTTAGTTTCTTTAGTTATATACAGTAAATACCATTTGCACAAAAACTTTGTTTAACATTAGAATGCGGATGTGACACATCCCAATGTTTTTTTTTAATATTTGGCAGCAAATATATCGAGTAGCTCTTATAGCCAAGCTTTGCTGAGGTATTATTCCTAAAAAAACACTCTCAGCTCCATTTAACCAAGATAGCACCTGTTTCAATGATTCCGAATGTTCTCCAGTTGCGTAAATACTTGAGAAACAAAACTACACGAATTTCACATCACTATGTTCACTAGGAATCAATTTGCGAGTAATTAAAACAGCCACTGAACTGTACTCGACAAAATCCCGCCAAAAATCCCCAACAATCAGTTACTAAACAGTACCGAGATTTTTTTTTAAATGTCATCCTAAAAATTCTGCACTTTATCTTGTTTTGCTTGTGTTTGTATTGAACGCTCGGACAGTTTAGCAAGTCGTTGTGAACGCACCCTTACTTGCCGGATTTATAGATCGCAATAGTGCACAATGGTGACACGTCAGACTCATCAGTTACCGACGCCTGAATAACGCGTTTTCAACTGTTGATAGATACTTTACTACTTCTATCAATTCTCTTTCGCTTTATTCCTGCTGGAGTCTGTTTCATGACAGCTTTAACCAGAGGGGGTTTAAATCAAGAAATAATAGATTACTTCTAAAAGTTCTAGGCAAGATTATATTATCGTTGACCATCAGGTGAGACAGTGATCAAACTCGAGCCTATGATTTTTAGGATTCGGTACCCGAAGGGATCTAAAGGAGCCCTATTGATGTCATTCACGTGTCCGTATGTCTGTCCGTATGTCTGTCGTCGTCTGTTTCACAAATTTCGATGAATTTGTTAACTGCCCAATGTCCTATGAACTTCAAATTTGGTGATAATGTTTATTATTACGTATATTTTACTAACAAATACCCTGAATGTGCGAATTCCGACTTTTTAAACTAAGTAAGAACAAATTGCAGTCTTAATTTGGCATCCTTATTTTTTATGCGAGAATTGTTATGGGTAGGTATCCAATTGAAAACACATCAATTAAAAATCAAATAAGTAGGTACCTAGATTTTTACTAACCAACCGTATAAAGAAAAATGTAACAGCAATTTATTTTGTTTACACGTACCATAGACTAATATATAATAGATACACGTACAATGAGGAGAATACAATTTACCATTTTGATTTGAACAACAGCAGCGATGAATTTCGTCCAGTGTTACCATATTCAAACATTCTGTGTTATGCAGATTACACTGGTTTCCTAGTATACGGATTTTCATAATCACGCCTGGCAACTGGCAACTTCAGAAAGTAGATACAGCGCAGGTGTGGGAAACTCGCCTTCACAGGAAATTACGTAATACATACGTCATACGCGTATTCTCGTTAATTCTCGCAGTGATTGAAGAGATGCGGGATTGGTACTAAGGATGTGGGGAGTGTGTGGTACCTTGTCGGTATTGGTTGGAACGTTGGGCTTTATTTATAAATTCTCGACCCTGTTTAGCCGATTCTTAATTCAAATTTTCTGTAGAGAATTCAGAGCAGAGAATTTAGAGCAGATTCTTAATTCAAATTTTCTATAGAGAATTTGAATTAAGAACCTGCTAATCAGTTGGTAAACTGCATCGAGACTTTTATAAGAGAGTTTTTATGTGTAGCGTTGGGTTGGATTTGACACATTTGGTACATAACATACCAACCCATGGTCAAAAGTAGATATTTTTATGTCTCTAAATTTAAATCGAAATAAAAGTTAATGATTCGGAGCTTAGGCGAACAATTGCCAGCGTTTTTCAAACTTCTGAATTCCATTTTTAACGATTTTCGGTTTGGTACATGTACTTTTTAACCCCCGTCGGAAAAAGAGGGGTGTTATAAGTTTCACGTGTATTGCTGTGTATCTGTGTGTCTGTGTGTCTGTGTATCTGTGTGTATGTCTGTGGCATCATAGCGCCTAAACGGGTGAACCGATTTTGATTTAGTTTTGTTTTGTTTGAAAGTTGATTTTGTCGAGAGTGTTCTTAGCTATGTTTGAATAAAATCGGTTCAGCCGTTCAAAAGTTATGGGCGTTTTACTGTTTGAATCGGGGTGTTTTCGCAAGAAAGATGCGTCAGGCGTTTTTAAATTTTGAAATTTTACTTGTGATACTGCTGTTTAGAGGTATATACTTAGTTACGGAGGGAGATTTTTTTGCCCTTCAACTTCAATGTATAGAGATGATAGATTATGAATGTGTTTGTCACAAGAATGATACAAACTTGGTACAATTTATTTATCAATTGCTGGATAGTAGCTAGATAAAATATAATATGTTTTGCTACATATGTAAAGTTTTCAATAGCTGCAGTGATCTAGTGGATATAAACCTGGACAGTATTAATAAAATTATTAGAGTATCTAATTGTAAATGATTCACTCACAAAAACTTGATTCATCCAGCACAGTGTTGAATTCAAGTTTCATTTGATTTAATTTATTATACCAAACTTAAACTTAAATAATTAATGAATTATACAATTTTTATTTATTTAAATATGATGATTTTAATTAATGTTTATTCTTTTTTTAATAATAATATAATTTATCGGCACTTTTATTGTTCGGGATTTGAATTTGTGTTTGCAGTTTTGATGTGGATATGTTTTTGGCGAATTTGAATGTTATACTAAAACTAACCTAATCTTAAGATAAAATATTTATTTTGTGTATTTGAACCGTTTACTGTACATGCGGTGTTAGCCTATAAGTGATTGTTACACTTGCAAATGTATATCTGTCAATCGCAATGTATTTTTATGTGTGTAAACAATTGTTGGTTAACCTAATAAATAAATAAATAAATAAATAAATATTTACTTCCAAGAAAAAATAATGATGTATTACGAATAAGAAAGATGAATTATCCGTCATGATCGAAAGAGGACATCAGATACATACAGTCACATCTATATTTACAAACATACGGTAACAGATACATTTCAGCGAACAATGTTTTGTGTTGATGTGTACATATATGAAGGGCAGACACAAACATTACATTTTCCTTATATTTTTTATCATCCAACAAAAAATCCAATATATTCTTTATTTGTCGACTTACGGAAGAGTCCTCAGCCTCCGTTCCGTTACTTTTGTCCGTAACTGTTCACGAAGAATCGGTGGGAAAATCGAGAATGTCACAAAAGTCACAAATTGTCGAGCGATTGGATTTTTATGGCTCAACTAAAGTGATATGGGGGTTATGGGGGCCTTCAACCATGACTGGTGTTACACGTAGGCAGCCAGTCAATTTAGAGTAGGTACCTGTTCTCTGCCTATAGGTACTGTATCCGCTACGACTGTCGTGATTTTTGTAGGGAGTTCAAGCAGTGTGGTTTGAAAGCGAAAGGAAGCAATGTACTTAGAATATTTGTTTCATGTTATGATAACTTACAAAATTACATGATCGAACCAAGATTTTGTCAGGTCTTTAAAAGAGACTGTGACCTCTGAGTTTGTTTCGGCCTTTCTTCTCAGAGTAGTCAGATAGGAAACGCCGACCTCATCTAGTTTAAAAAAAAAATATGTTAGACATGTAAAAGCGTTTGTACAAACCAACTTACAGAAATAGAATCATTTATCATTTAAAATATAGTTTTTATGGAGGTGTTTGAATGAGTGAGTGATCTATCACGTCAAGACCTATCTTTGAATTTGGAAAGAGTTTTCTGCGAGTCTTATCCAACGCCTGTAATTTTCTGTTATGCGTAAGCTGTTGCAATTGGTTCACTGGAATACAAACCTAATCAAAACCCTCGACAAGGAAGTAACAAGAAGGGAATAAGAAGTATAGATAGATTTATTAAATTATTTATATATTTTATTACAAGGACTATCAAATATTAATTGCCGACCGATTACGTGCAAACCCCTCTATACGAGTACTATGCTATATATGTAAGTTCACGGTAACCAAATCTCTAAACAATCCAAATTAGCGACATTATTATCCGCCCTTACAATTGTAGCTAGGTAGGTACCTACAATTTAAATACATATAATCCATGTTTTGATCATGACTGGTAGAAGGCTACTTTGTACCTTTTGTGCGTGAAGTCTAAATGAATAAATATTTACTAATATTATAAACTAGCGGACGCCTCATGGTTTCACCCGCGTAGTTCCCGTTCCCGTGGGAATACAGGGGTATAAAGTAGCCTATGTCACCCGGATAGTGTAGCTTTCCAACACAAAGAATTTATGAAATCGGTCCAGTAGATTTTAGGGTTCCGTACCCAAAGAGTATAAACGGGACCCTATTACTAAGACTCCGCGGTCCGTCTGTCACCAGGCTGTATCTCATGGCCGTGATATCTAGACAGTTGAATTTTTTTTCACAGATGATTTATTTCTGTTGCTGCTATAACAACAAATACTAAAACAGAATAAAATAAATATTTAAGTGCAACAACAAACGCGATTTTTTTGCCGTTTATTGCGATAATGCTACGGAACCGGAGTCCGACTCGCACTTGGCGTATTTTTTAGTTTATTCGTAACATAAAAAATACAAATCTTGCCAGAAAATAACAATATTAGAGGAAGTTGATATTAATACTGGATAATTTGTTAAAAGTTATGAAATAACACGAAGGTTTTATTATTTATCGTAATCAGTCGTTTTATTTATTAATAATTATAATCAGGTAATGTTTTCTATCGCAAAAAATAATCACTAGGAAGTGACATTTGCTATCAGCGTCTCTTCATCGTTGTCTAATATTAAGGCTCCAGATTCACATCGCTTTGGTGTCTGGTAGATTCAGGTCTGGATATTATTATCTACGCCTTTGTTTACAGTTCGCACAGCGGAGATCAGGAGACAGCCAGGTTCACAGACTACCTTAGTGAGGCGGCTGATGCGGCACAGCAGCGGTACCCTTCTGCCCAATTGGTGTTATCGGGGGACTTTAATGCCCACTGCCAGGAGTGGCTCTTCCCATACCAGTGCACTGACCATGCTGGACGGGAGATGCGTAAGCTTTTGCTAGCGCTAAACCTCACTCAGCTGGCGCCTGAACTGTCTCCGATCATGCTAAAACCCAGGCGATTCTTTTTTTTCCGCTATAAGAGCCAATTTCACCCGGCTCCAACTTTCCGAGATGTGCCCTTGCCAATAACGGATCATCTTGAGCTCCTTGCCGTTACGTTGCTCTCAATGGCCCATACATTGAGGCAAAGGCTCAGCTAGCTTCTAAAAAGTTCGGGATCCTTGCAAAGATGAGAAGGAAGTTCACGCCGGAACAATTGCTCAACTTGTATCAAGCGGAAGTTCGATCATGTATGGAGTACTGTTCTCATCTCTGGGACGGGTCTGGCAAATACCAGCTTGATGCACTAGAGTCGATCGAAAAGCGGGCCAAGACGCTCATCGGCAATGAGGCGCTGGTCAAGTCAAATCTGCAGAGCCTTGAAAATAGTCGCCGAGTTGCCAGCTTGCAGGTTTTTTATCGGTTACATTTCGGGGATTGTGCGAAAGAATTGCACGATACAATTCCGCCAAGCCCGTTTCATCATCGGACTACTAGACGTTCGGCGATGCGCCATCGATGCATGGAAGACATTGGCATACTTTTATTATGCGCACTGGTAAGGGGTGGAATTCCCTGCTGTAGTCTGGAATATCAATACTGTATTCATTTCTTACGTACCAAGACCATCGTAATATTTATTTATACAACAGCTTGCTTTAAAAGTATTTACTCTAGTGATACAAAAAAAAAATACAAGATGTAATTAATGCTTTTTCCTTTGTGCGTGCGTTAAAAGGCGTGTTTACCCTGCGTCTACCCAGACGCAGGGTAAACACGCCTTTTATATAGCTCCCAGTTTTAAATAATTCATAATAGTATTTTTAATGTTTTAAGTATTTAATATTGATACTTACCACCCTACGCTCATTTTATAATATTTCCTAGTCATTCTGATACTTCATACTTCTTTCTACCTATTTGCTTTTTCCTCTGCTGTTTGGAGGATATGGAAGTCCTGTTCAATTCGCGAATGTCAGAATACGAGAAGAAGCTCAAGAATGCATCATCTGAAGCTCGGCCTACAGTGGAGATAACGGCACTTGCAAGTGAGTTCGCAGAATTTAAACAATTTGTATGGCAGGCACTCTCCAAATTTAAATGCCAAATAGAGATGTTGTCTTTGGGCTTTGATAGGCATGAGACCCTGATGCGGAGGAAGGTACTCCTGTTCCACGGTGTCACTGAGCATCCCGGTGAAAAATTACCAGAAGTGGTTCACAAGGTGTTGTCTGATAAAATGAGCTTGCCTGAGATTAGGCAGGACAACATTCATGTCTGCCATAGATTGGGTTCTACACGGGGCAAAGCTCGGCCTATACTGGTCAGGCTATACACCACTGAGCACCGTCACATGATCTGGGAGAGCAAAAAGTCCCTGAGGGGTACAGGTATCACAATCTCCGAATTTCTGACGCACACAAGACACCGCACCTTCATGGACGCACGCAAACATTTTGGGATGCAGAGTTGCTGGTCGGTGGAGGGGCGGATAGTAGTCATCACACCTGATACCAAGCGCCACTAAATAGAAACTCCGGGCGAACTTCAAGCTCTGGTGTTGCGGTTCCCCAAGGCTTCTAGTGGATGTAGCAACTCTACGCAGTCTGTGGATCATTCTTCAAAGAATGTGAGCGCGACTGAGACTACTGCAACACCCTCAAGAGATCAAAGGAGGGCGCGCCGGCGTAATTAATGTTATTGTTGTTTTGTCCGTTCGCCAATCAAATTCTTCATTATGTGTAGTTTATACTTATTACTTTTAGTTATTTCTGTGCCGGTACCTAAATAATTGTTACTTTCCGCTTCACCTTCATTCTTTCACTGTGTTTTTAATTACGATGTAGGTATCATTATTTTCTAATAGTATGTGCACTTACAACAAGTCATCCAAAGTTCCAAACAACAAATCGTCTGGACTGTCATTGTCAATTTGACAGCAGTCTGACAGTTGTCAGTTTGTTTTTTTTTTTTAATAGTTTTTGCGTTTCGTTTT
The DNA here is from genome assembly GCA_949775005.1 of Orthosia gothica. Taxonomy (NCBI): domain Eukaryota; kingdom Metazoa; phylum Arthropoda; class Insecta; order Lepidoptera; family Noctuidae; genus Orthosia; species Orthosia gothica. The sequence continues at coordinate 27,290,450 of OX459034.1, read as the reverse complement.
ACGCTGTTTTAGAAATTATGTTTATGATTATTTTGTTACTTGTTTTTGGTGGATGACTTGTGTGTTATTCTACTCACCAGTGAGTTAGGGTGGTTAATTTAAATCAACCAGCCTATACGTTTAGATTTAGTAAGTTTTGTTTTGTATATATTTTATTTTTATTTTTTATTCTTCGTATTATATTTATTTTATTTGTCGGGTTTAGTCAATAGTACGGACGTCAAAACAAATCGCAAGCACGCCATCTGGCGGCAAAGCAAGAACAACTACGCATTGGCGCGCTATTTCTAACCACTGGCGTGGTGGGGAACATAGAATATGGCAGTTGAGGACTGACAGCCTTAGAGCTAACACGTCGTAGTATCAGTGTCAATCCGTAATAATAGTAAGCAAGATTGTAACTGAGTTGTGACTATTTAAATATACCCAGTGTATCGAATAACTTCTGTGATTTCATTTGCACGATTGTACCGACCGTTCTGCCCACACACGATGTCTCAACCTAAGGGAATACATCCTGAATTCCCGATGGTTTGCATCTATCGGCCAGCCTTGATGCGACATCAGAATTGGGATTCGGTCGTGCTTATGAGATCACACATAGAAACAGTGGTAGTGAAAGTGGCGGTTACGTTCTTGCAAAAAAAATTGCGGTGTCAGATAGAAACAGTTGTCGAGTTTTCTGCGACTACCCTCAGTCTTGAATAATGAAAAAAACCAGTCCGGAACGGAGCAGGAAGGAGGCTAACAACCAAGGAGCTGGACAGGTCAAGGAGGTGCGTGTGGACATGTGAAAAGATCCATACTCACTGATCTTTATGCCAATCTGGTGAGTCGTTTTCATTTTGTTATGACTATGGAAAAGTGTGTTCATTATTCAAAATTCTGGTTTTGTGTACGGTATGGTGGTCAGTGGTTCGTCGGGGTGGCCCGTGTCAGCTCATAGTTTCATGTTAGTTATCGATGGTCAAGTTTTGGTGTTGTTGAAGAGTTATTATTCTATTATCACTGGAAATAACCCTTGACTGACCTTGGCTGACTATTATTGTTCCTCTTACCATACCGTACCTTTACCTTATACTTCAGTCTGGAAATTATGATAATTCCAAATGAAATATTTTGATTAGTTTTGTAGTGTGTTTTGTAGTTTTATTTAGTGAGAGTTAACTAAGTTTGAGAAGAAGCTTATTATTCTTCTTTTGTGGTCGGTGGGCCAAACTTTCCTAAAAGTGGAAAACCCTACCATGCCTCATTAATTGCGACTTAAAATGCTATGGCATTCATTGGATTCTCTAAAGCCCATATACCTGGGTAGGGCACTTGGGTAACTGTGATGTGTGGTTCATGTTTTGGACAGGAACTCTGCAATCACATCCTGTGTCCATAATAACCTATTTTGCCATGCTGGTTTAGGTTACTACTACTACAAGAAACTCATGGCTAAATAATAACAGCCGCACTGGTCGATCATCAAGGTTAAGCAACGCTTGACGAGGTCGGTCCGTGGATGGGTGACCATTTCATACCGGGTTTTCTCCGCGCCACGGAAAGCACGTTAAGCCGTTTATCCCGGCTGTCATTTGATGATCTTTGACAGTCGTTACGGGTAGTCAGAAGCTTGAGATCTGACACCAGTCTTGCAAAGGGGTACCGTGTTACCCAGTTACTGGGTTGTGGAGGTCAGATAGGCAGGCGCTCCATGTAAAACACGGGTACTCAGCTGAATCCGGTAGGAAAGGAAGCCGATCCAATGTAGTTGGGAAAAGGCTAGGCAGATTGATTGGTTTAGGTTACTACACCGGTGCACAGGTTAATTTCCGTCAAAGCTGTGTATGGTTAAGATAACCGTGTGAACATATACTCTCGTAATATTTTTCATGTTTCAGATACCATATTGTGTTGAAGCCTCTGCTGAAGGCTAGCGATTCAGATGCTGAGCGTGAAGGCTAGCGGCTAGTGGTTCAGATGCTGTATGTGAAGGCTGACGTGTCGCTATCTGAGAGGTTAAGAGGAACGGCAGGCAAGCAGTTCGCAGGTCGTAGCCGAACGTTACGAGCGCGCGAAAGTTTGGAATGGAATACTCGGTGAGTCGCTTCCATGTTATTTCGATAGTGAGGTCAAAGGTTCTCTAGTGAAGAGATGCTATTTCGAGTTATAAGAGTGTTCATGTTTGATCACTGAATTGGTAGTGGTTATACCTAGCACTATCACTAGGTAATTTAGACACACTTACTAAAAGGCAAGTAGTTGGTGAGTTTCCTATTGGTGGTTTAGTTTCAACATTTGGTTCAGTACGAACTTTAGGATGAGATATCCCATACGAAGGAGATGAGATATCCAGAATGACTAAACAACTAGTCGTTTCAGTGGCAAAGCGAGTTAGTGATGTCGTTGGGCTATCGTAATTGTATCGAGTTAGTAACGGTACTGGTCATTTGCGTGTATTCAGGACGGATCTTGTTACGTAACGATGTACAACCACCGTCTTCAGATCTGAATTCACTTGTTTACTTTCAAAGTAATATTATGATAGCAGTAGATCTCGCGATCGTTTTCCGTACATGAAAACTGAGTTTGTGAGCGATAGTAAAGGGTTACTGTTGATAATCTGGTTTAAACGATATTGAGCCGAGTTATTCGTGAAGGTCGTTCACGCGAGCTATTAAGAAGCAAATATGATCAGGCCTAATGGTTCCCCTCATATTAACAGTCGGTATGTTACAAGATCTTAGAGTAAAAGGCGCGAATCTTGTGGGAAGGATACCCGATCACCAAGTTCTTTGAGGATTGTAAGTCATAGTTGATGACAGTGTAACATGTCTGCTTGTAAGACCAATTCTGGACCGCACCTCATGCGTAACATGTGGCGATGGGTTTTTGAAGAGGTTTCATGAGTTGGGTATGCATTGCCTTTGAATTATGGTAAAGAGTAACAGAATTGTTACAATTGCTTTGTTTCGTTGAACTTGTTGATCGTCGGACCTTTTTCTAATAGTGTTGGGTGGGAAACTTTATTACGAAAACTGAAGAGGCCCTGTATTAAGTACGCGATGACAGTATAGTGATCGTTATACACCGAAAGCTACGCTAGCTAGCTAGGTACGCTTAAACCTACAAGTATGGACACGGTAGGTTAAGGAAGATGCCAGCGGGTCATGTACCAGTCGATGTTGATGTTAAAAGGATTTTAATGATGATGAGCAAGCTTAAAATGTCGAGTAATTGAGTCTATCAGCCGTATTATGTTTGACTGTACAAGTAGATTCTGGCGGAGGTCGGGGTCTTGAGAGACCGTTGTGTGAGAGCAATATAATTGCTGTTCGGCTACAGAGCCGTGGCGTTAGAGGTTTTACTCGAGGGTTTCTGTAAGCTTGGCAGATTTTGCTGCAGAAGAAGTTTTAAAGTTTGATTTGAGCGACTGGTGGTACATGGCCCAGGCTAATGATTTAGTTAAAGATCAGAGTTCTAAAACTTCCTATTATCACGAACCCAATGATCTAGTTTGGTCAGGAGTAGCCGAGCGTTGTGTGTTGGCCTGTGTGGCAACTGTTGGCCTTTATGGCAACTGTTAGGCCAACAGTTGCCATAAAGGCAACTAAAGGCCAGTGTGCCAACTGGAGGCCTTTATGGCAACTGTAGGCCAGTGTGGCAACTGGAGGTCTTTGTAGCAACTGTGGGCCTGTAGGGCACCTGTAAGTCGGTGTAAAAAACACGTTTGTGTAAGGAACCTTGCAGAGGATTCCTGTTGAGTTATGAGGGTAAAATAAAGTAAACTCGCATAGTCACGCGAGAGGTGAGGTCACCATGTTAATGTTGATGACGTTCGAATCGTCAAGCCTTCATTACGAAAATTGAAATAATTTTGGTTTTCTAATTTTGATTACTATGCGTAGATTGTGTTGGTAAGATACACAAAGCTGAAGTACCAATTGAGATTGTAGATGATGAATAGACGTAACATAGGACAGACTAAATCTGTGTGAACAGGTTCTGAGTTCAGAGAGTTGAGTTGACTCGACATCGTAGGGATGTGCGAGTAGAGCAATTGAGAAGAGAGCTATGAGATAGCTAGGAGAGCTATGTGATGGCTAAAGGTCGTAAATAAGATACCGGTGTCTTTTTTCTCTTGTTTCATTAAATGTGACATTAATGACTATCAGTGGTACTTGGACTTTGTAATCACGAAGATTAGGTGCTATCAGGTACCGGATCGATGATTAAGTTGCTATTTTCTTTAAATTGAAAATAGAATTACTTGTTCCTTGCAATGGTGAACAGAGAGATTTAAATGATCATGTTTGATTGTTTCGAAATGTTTCCTCACTCTAGAGTATGAGTCAGGATTGGACGAGTGAATACTGTTTGGAAATTTTGTGTTTCAGAAAAACATCCCTTGTATGATGGGAGACTGGCGGGTCGGAGTAGACTAAGAGGACGTGTGGCGCAACACGACATGAGATGGCAGTGAGCAAGGACAAGAAGATGATGCCTGCGGGTGACAGATTTGGGGATCTGTCACCTGAGAGAGGCCCGAGATGGCGACGTGTTGTGTTCCACGCTCGCCTCTCAAGAAAAATTACGGCCTAGAGAACACCATGTGGTTTTAGTCAGTAGGAGTCTGACAGACCCCTCAGCTTTCCCCAAGAGCTGAGGACATTCATGAGAATTTCCACATGATTCGATACACTGTTAAAACCTGACAATGAGGAACAGACGAGGACGCCTGTCTCGCAGGATGGCCGTGTCGGGTTTAGTCAATAGTACGGACGTCAAAACAAATCGCAAGCACGCCATCTGGCGGCAAAGCAAGAACAACTACGCATTGGCGCGCTATTTCTAACCACTGGCGTGGTGGGGAACATAGAATATGGCAGTTGAGGACTGACAGCCTTAGAGCTAACACGTCGTAGTATCAGTGTCAATCCGTAATAATAGTAAGCAAGATTGTAACTGAGTTGTGACTATTTAAATATACCCAGTGTATCGAATAACTTCTGTGATTTCATTTGCACGATTATACCGACCGTTCTGCCCACACACGATGTCTCAACCTAAGGGAATACATCCTGAATTCCCGATGGTTTGCATCTATCGGCCAGCCTTGATGCGACATATTTATATACGTTTTTATATTTATCTATGGATGACCCTGTCGACCTTAATGACAGTTTTTCTCATGTTCGTCTTCGACTTGTAGTTTTGTTAGTGCGGGAAGTGAGTCCCCGCTTCATACTTGGCATGAAAACATCTCCACTGTATTCTCCAAGTACCCTAAAAATTTCCACATAGCCCATATTAATGCTCAGTGTTCCTGGTCACCACTCCGATCTTCTGGCATCCTTTAGCAGTGCTCATCTTGATGCACTCCTAATATCAGAAACTTTTCTTAAGCCCTCTCTCCTTTCCACGCAGTATGCACTTCCTGGCTTTGTTCTGGTCAGAAATGACAGGACTGGCAAGGGTGGTGGTGGTGTCGCCATTTATATACGTGCTGATTTACCGCACAAGGTTGTTAGTGCGTCCCCATCTCAGTTCTCTGACTCGGCCGAGTTCTTGTTCCTAGAGGTTATCATAAATCATGCCAAAATATTACTTGCAGTATTCTATTCGCCTAATCTTCACATCAACTATTTTGACTCTTTGGAATCGTCACTAAATTATTTTTGCCCATTGTACGAGCATGTTATTTTAATGGGTGATTTTAATACATGCCTAATTAAAAATGACTCACGTTCACTAAAACTCCGTTCCCTCTTATCCTCGTTTAATCTTGAAATTCTACCTCTTTCTGCGACACATAACTTTCCCAACTGCACGCCTTCTCTTCTTGACCTTATGATTGTTTCTTCCCCTCACAATGTTGCTGAGTTTGGGCAACTTACTGCAACCTTTTCTTACCATAACCTCATCTATCTCTCTTATCGTGTCCGGCCTCCTAAACGCAAACCTCAAGTCTGTTATTTGCGTAATTATAATGGTATTGATCTGGTGGCGTTGAAGCGTGATGCAGATGATATCGACTGGTCTCTTGTCTTCGAAAGCGCCAGTGTCGATGATAAAGTGAACTGTTTTAATTCCAAACTGCTGAGATTATACGACAAGCATGCACCGCGTCGGCGAGTTAAAGTTAGACATGATCCTGCTCCGTGGATGAGTACACTCATTAAAGACGCTATTGCTCGTAAGGTCAAAGCGAAGAGCAGGTACAAGCGTAGACCCACGGATCAGAATCTTGCTCATTTCAAAGCTCTACGTAATCACTGCAATCGCCTGTGTCGAGATGCTAAGAGACGCTATTTCCACGAATCTCTAGTCAATCGGAAGCCTTCTGATGTCTGGAGATTTCTAAGGTCTGTCGGTATCGGCAAATCTCCCACTAATACCTGTAAAGATGTCGACTTGTCGGCTCTTAATAGGCACTTTTCTCTTTCACCTGTCTCTCTGGACCCTAGTGTCAAATCTTCCACTTTGATTAAACTCTCCGAATTGCCGTTACCAAATTGCCCACTGTTTAATTTAAATTCTATCTCGGATGAAGATGTCAAGAAATCTGTTCTTGCTATTTCCTCCTCTGCTGTTGGCCATGATAGTTCGTGCTCGAGAATGATAATACCTATTCTCCCGCAACTCCTATCCGTTCTTACTCACATTATTAATTATTCTTTATTCTCTGGCACTTTTCCATCAGCCTGGAAACAGGCACACATAATACCACTTCCCAAAATAAACAATCCTTCTTATTTATCTCACTTCAGACCCATATCCATACTTCCTTTTCTCTCTAAAGTTCTCGAGCACATCGTTCATGGTCAAATTTACAGATTCCTCTCGTCTAATTCTCTTATCTGTCCTTTTCAATCTGGCTTCCGTAGAGGTCATAGTACTGTAACTGCACTTCTGAAGGTCACTGACGACGTCCGTTGGGCTATGGAGAATAAATCTCTCACCATGTTAGTCCTGCTTGACTTCAGTTGTGCGTTTACCTCAGTGGACTTCGACATTCTGCTTGGGGTCCTTCAGTCTATTAACTTCTCTTCCTCTGCATTAGCCTGGTTTGATTCTTATCTTCGGGGTCGCTCGCAGTGTGTTCGTCTTGAGGAGATGTTCTCTGATTGGTGTGATCTCACTGTTGGTGTTCCTCAGGGTGGCCTTCTCTCTCCTCTTCTTTTCTCTATCTTCATAAACACTGTTACCAAAGTTATCACTTCCAACTTCCATCTTTACGCAGACGATTTGCAGCTTTACCGACACTTCTTGCTTGCAGATGTGGACTTGGCGATCGACGCCATGAATCGTGACCTGGAGAGTATAAGTAAATGGGCCAAGTCTTACGGATTACAAATCAACCCATCCAAGTCCCAGGCTATGATCATAGGCAGTCGATACTATCGCACTGCGCTTGACATATCCGCTTTGACGCCTTTATCTCTTGACGGCTCGACCATCGATTACACTGAAACTGCTAAGAACCTTGGTGTCTTAATAGACAGTAATCTTTCAGGGCGAGCTCAAGTAAATGAGGTAAGTCGTAAGGTGCACTTTTCCTTTCACTCGTTAAAATCCCTTCAAAGCTTCTTGCCCTTTAAAACTAAAATCTATCTAGCTCAAACTCTAATTCAGCCGATCATTGATTACGCTGATGCCTGCTATCTGGATGCCACGGAGGAGCTCTTAAATAAGCTTGAGCGCTTGCAAAACCTGTGCATCCGTTTTGTTTTTGGTCTGAGGAAATACGACCATGTCTCTCAGTTCCGCAAGGATCTCAAGTGGCTCCCCATCCGCCTTCGCAGGAACACTCGAGTATTATGTCTCCTCTTCAACATCCTGTTTAACCCTACTTATCCTAAATATCTGCGCGATCACTTTTCCTTCACTCGCCCAGCCGATGTCCCGTGTAGATCGCACCTTAAGTATCACCTAAACTTCCCATCCCATAGTACTAATTTCTATTCCCACTCCTTCTCTGTTCATGCAGTACGACTGTGGAACTCACTTCCACCTAAAATTCTTGATTCCCAAAATGTTTATCAATTCAAGAAATAAGTCAAAGATATTACCTCTCCAACATATTGTAATTATTATATATGTCACGTCGAAGTACTTATGTATCATAGGACCGCCATCATTACACCCATTGCCTAGAGGCAATTCCTTTATTCTTGATAGGAACAGGTGAACTTCAATTACACACAACACTGGATTGAAACTCAAGAGCATTTATTTGACTTAGTTACAGACACTTTAGAGTTTTCAAATGAACTTGAAGCTAAAACCACATCTTGTGGCTCGCTAGATTACAAAGCCTCGGAGATCAAGCAAGAAACTCCAGGATACTCTTTTAAATCTTTACACAATCACTTTATGACAATTAGCGTTACATGTTTATTAGGTTTTCAAACATCTAATCAGTCAGCAGATTTATTAAACAGTTTTACAGTTATTATTTTTACACACACCGTGCACCGTACGCGCCATGCGCGTTCTAAGTCGGTGGGACCTCCATATTGTTTTTGTTAAGACACTAATTACTTGGATAGTTGAGTAAAGTTAGCAAACAATACTAAAATGCTGATCAGTTAATTATTTTAACATTAAACAACCTCAATACTCACAAATACAAAGTGGTTTGTAGTTTATTATTGAAATAGTAATCTAATAACAAAACTATTCAAGTTTCCGGTGATCTAACAATCCTACTAATTAGAAAGTTTCTCATTATTACATAGCTGTGTAAAATAGTCTTATGACTTCTTAGTATTTAATCATTTACTCAAATTTGTTTAGTTCTCGTATTAAATTATTAAATCTGGTTATTGGTCATACAAATTATAACATCCGCCATTGTTTGACAACTTAATAAGAATAACATAATCAAACACATTTACTTCGTCAAATGTGCAATAGTTAAAATAAGAACAGATCCAAAAGTCCTACAATAAGTGTTCCTGTTTTATTTAAACATCTCGTATTAATTAAACATTTAAATTAGCATAATAATGATCATTCGAACAGATTATTAACTGATTCCACAGTGAGTCAATAGATGGCGCTGAACTCAAAACCCAACTTAAATAGATATTGACACTTAAAATTATTAATTAGAATAATAAATTAGCAAATTCACGCCTACGCGGCGACACGGCCATACTGAACCTAGCTGCGGGCTCTGCAGCTAGAGGTGTCCTCAGTCTCTGTGTTTCTTGGTTGTTATCTGTAATAGCGGAGAAATATTTGTCGGCAGATTATTGTTGTTTATCATCCTACAGTATTAATTAAGTTTAGGATCTGATAACAACTGGTTTTATTTATCATTGACAGCTTGTAATAAATCTAAGCTGAGTTTGCCTTATTTTTGAAATATTGAATGTATTTTTACACCCACAGCTATATGCTTTAGGTATTCTACTTGCTATATGGTAAAGACCAATGTTGTTAGGAAACAACTAACTGCTACATGTCATGTCAATGAAGGCATACAATTTCTATTTCAGATTTTTGACATTGAATAATCAGTTGCTAGCTTATTAGTCCAATTTGAATCTTGTTTGCAGAATGTTATTGTTTGTATTATCTTACAATATTCATTGATTTGTAATAGGTAATAGTCAGTTTAAGTTATCAATTTATCACTGAATACTTATGAAATTAGGTAACTATTAAGTTTATCTCAAATGAAAATATTTGATGCATTAATGAGCACATACCTACTTATAAGAAGGCTTACATAGCAGCCTTGTATTTGGTCAGTTTAGTGTAGGTAGTGTAGGAGTATTGTGATCAGCTGTTTTTTTTTCTTTTTTTTTTTTTGTTTAGTTTCATTCTCACGGGACGGTAATGCTCTGTGATAGACACAAAGTCTTTGATTTGACAGGATTTAAGGATAGGATCAGGAACACCGCTCTGTGATAGACACAAAGTCTTTGATTTGACAGGATTAAAGGTTAAGGAGTTTAGGATCATTGCTCCGTGACAGGCACGAAGTCTTTGATTTGACAGGATATAAGGAACCAGGCTCTGGGTGGTCTTGTACACCGTGGACCCAGCAGGATAACATGAGAGATTGTTCATTAGCGGCCTCCACGCCTAACCAATGGATATTAAATCTTTATTAGTTGCTTCCACAGCAAACCAATAGATTGTTTGTTGTATTATCACTATTAGTTTCCTCCTCGGATTACTAACAGACAGCTTATTGTGTTATCATTATTAGTTGCTTCCACAGCATACCAACAGAATAGTTTATTGTGTTATCATTATTAGTTGCTTCCACAGCATACCAACAAGATAGGTGTGTTATCATTATTACTTGATTCCACAGCATACCAATAGGATAGTTTGTTGTGTTATCAATCTTAGTTGCTTTGTTGTTCTCATTATTACCTCAAATCCATCTCCATGGATGTTGATAGTTTGGTGTTGATATAACCTTTTATGTTATTAAGTGCCTCCAGAGCTATAGTTTATTGGACATTCAATAATTAGAGCTTGTTTTATTATTCGTTTTTATAATTGACTAAATATGAGAATAGAATAGCATAAACTGTAACGAGTTACAAAAATATAATAATAACAGTAGTCCTCCTGACTGTTGAGCCATCTGCATAGGGAGATACTATGGTGCACAAGGCCAATGGCTCAACATGCTTTTTGAAGCATGTGGGTTCACCAATTTCAAAACTCTGGGCTGCTACAGAGGAATCCCTAATGGAAAAACCCCCTAAACACATTTTGCCCGACCTAGGAATTGAACCCAGGAATAATAATTTAAAAGTACTTTGTTGCATGGTAGTACCATGCACAAACATCATGTAGAGTTATTCAACATGGCTATTGTGTTGAGTTTTCTGATACAACAACACCGTACCAGTTAGCGAGGTGAGTAGAAGACAGTTTGAAAACTTCTCACCTTTTACTTTAGTTATGTTGGGCTGGAAGTCATTTTTCAGCTGACCTCTATTTGGTGGCATGTATGTATGTTGGTAGCTTCTAAGGTCCTGACCCGGCGACACGGTCACTTGCAAACCAGGTATTTTTAGTTTTGTTTACACATCCTTGATAATACTTGACTATGTAGGAAACCATTTTGATTTTTGATATGACAATTACCAGGAATCTGGAATGTGAGAAGGTATACAGATAAATAATAATAAAAGAAAAGATGATCCTATTAATATTTAAATAAGTAGGAGTTAGTACTGATAACAAATAAATTATGTTATTGTTTTGAAATAGTAAGTGAGTAATTCAAAGTTAACTAGAATCAGATGACACTGAAATGAATAACTATGAAGATTGCTGCATTACTTATGACGGTGTTCAATTCCTTTATTCTTGATAGGAACATATACAACACATTTTGGGGGCCGAGTCACCCACGTCCGTAGGAGTGTACCCTTTGATTCCCTACACGTGGTCCCCGGGTGGTGCAAATCAGGTGACACTTACTGGTGGTAGGCTTCGGCCGAAGGCTTGTGACCACCCACCGGGCAAAGACGTACCGCCAAGCGGCCTAGCCGTGTTCCGGTACGATGCTCGGTGTAGCCACTAGAGGAGTTGGGTCGAGATAGCTGTTCCACTGCAGGCTGACTAGTTCTGACGCGCGCTGTTTGGGACGTATCGGGAGACTGGTCGCGGAGGGTAGCGGGATCCGAGGCACGGTGCACCGCTGGCCGACCGCAGGTAGTTGGGGGCCCAAGTAGTGTGCCAGCCACACATGAAAGGCTGCCCCGCCAACTGTCGAAAAATCCCGGAATGCACCATCGTGCTGGTTGGCGACCAGATGGGGAGGGCCCGATGGACATTCCGGGGGGGCTCGGGCGTCCCCGCAGTCTCCAGACTAGTGCCCCAATGATGGCGTCCTTTCAGTGCGTGTCTGTAGGTTAGCAGCGTGGAACCTCGTCTCACTTCCATCTCCTCTCCTCCCTTCACTCACACACAATCATGACAAGGAAACGAAATACTGGAGTTCAACAGCGGCTGCACCCCCTCCCCCACAAAGTGCACCTCACCAACATTAGAGGTCTGCACTCAAATCTCTCTGCAGTCCACTACCACCTGGAGGCTGAGAAACCAGCGCTGTTTTTCCTTACGGAGACGCAGATAGCGAGTCCGCCAGACGTGTCGTACTTGTCTTACCCAGGGTTTACCCTGGAGCACAATTTTAAACCACGCGCGGGTGTGTGTATGTACGCCCGCGACGACACTTGCTATCGGCGTCTCCGTAACCTTGAGGACTCCAGATTCTCAACGCTTTGGGCTCTGGTGGACACAGGTCTGGATAAAATTATCTACGCCTGTGTCTACCGGTCGCACAGCGGAGATCAGGAGACAACCAGGCTCACAGAGTACCTCAGTGAGGCGGCTGATGCGGCACAGCAGCGGTACCCTTCCGCCCAGTTAGTGTTACTGGGGGACTTTAATGCACACCACCAGGAGTGGCTCTTCCCATACCAGTGCACTGACCATGCTGGACGGGAGATGCGTAAGCTTTCGCTTGCACTAAACCTTACCCAGCTGGTCCAGGGGGCAACAAGGGTGCCGGATGTTGATACGCACACGGCCAATTGCTTGGACCTTCTGCTGACAACAGATCCAGACCGATACTCTGTGTCGATAACTTCACCGTTGGGTAGTTCCGACCACTGTCTGGTGAAGTCTGTGTCCGTCTACTCCCCGCCCGATCCTAGCCCAAGAGGCACCCGGCGGGTTTGGCGGTACAGGTCAGCAGATTGGGATGGCATGCGATCTTTCTTTGCATGCTATCCTTGGCAGCCTACTTGCTTTTCTTCGGCTGATCCTTCGTCGTGCGCGGACGCCGTGACGGAAGTGTTGCGTCAGGGAATGGAGTACTACATTCCGTTCTCTGATGTGACAATGTCCAGCGTTGACCGGCCATGGTTTGGCGCCGAATGTTATCGCGCCGACGCGCTTAAGCATGAGGCGTACCTGGCATGGGTCGACGCTCGATCGCGCAAAGCGGGTGACGTGGGTCAGAAGAAGAAGGCCTTCAACAGGGCTGCCAAGTCCTGCAAGTTGGTGTTGCGAAGGGCTCGTTTCGACCACATTGGCCGAATAGGGACCAAACTTGCTTCTTACCCAGCAGGTAGTAAAGCGTTCTGGTCCCTGGCTAAGTCGGTCGAGTCGAACTTCTGCCGTCCCTCACTACCACCACTGCTGAAACCCGACGGGTCGTTGGCCCACTCCGCTGAAGAGAAGGCAAATTTATTTGCATCTCTTTTTGCGGAATCTTCGCGTCTGAATCCTGGTGATTCGCGGCCCCCTCCTTCTCCTGTTGGATGCGAGACGAGTATGTCGGACATTCGCATCCATCAAAAGGACGTTCGTAGGGTGCTGCGCAACCTCGACGTGAACAAGGCTAGCGGCCCTGACGGAATACCAGCAATAGTTCTTAGAACCTGTGCGCCTGAACTGTCTCCGATCTTGACTCGTCTATTCCGCCTTTCATATGAGACTGGAAAAGTGCCGAATGCTTGGAAGCAAGCCAACGTTCAGCCTGTGCCCAAGAAGGGCAGTCGAGCTGACCCGGCCAACTACAGACCCATCTCTGTAACGTCCATACTCTGTAAGAGTATGGAGCGTGTACTTAACAAAAAGCTCCTGGCATACCTAGAATCTAATGATATCCTTAGTGACCGTCAATACGGCTTCCGCCGAAATCGGTCTACTGGGGATCTTCTAGCGTATGCCATTCACATATGGAGTGAGGCCATCGAGAGACACGGGGAAGCGCTTGCCGTCTCCCTCGACATCTCGAAGGCTTTCGATAGGGTCTGGCACGAAAGCCTCATTGGTAAGCTTCCTTCATTCGGTTTGCCCGGTGGTCTGTGTGATTGGATTGCAGACTTCCTGAGAGATCGGTCCATTCGAGTGGTTATCGATGGCTGCTCTTCGGACCAATTGGATATTAATGCCGGGGTCCCTCAGGGGTCAGTACTCTCAGCAACATTGTTCTTGTTGCACATTAATGATCTGCTAAAACCCGGCACCTTTGGGTATGCTGACGACAGCACTGTTGCTGAGAGATACTTGTCCAACGCACGGGCTACCGGGCCGCAGATCCGGTCTCTCCGTGAGGCCATGGTGGAGCGTTTGAACCTGTCCTTGCAGGCAGTCTCCGAATGGGGCGATGCCAATCTGGTCAGGTTTAATGCTGCTAAAACCCAGGCGTGTCTTTTTTCCGCTAAAAGGAGCCAATTCCACCCAGCTCCTTCTTTCCGTGGTGTGACCGTGCCGATAACGGACCATCTTGAACTTCTTGGTGTTTCGTTGACATCGACTCTCAATTTTGGCCCATATATTGAGGGAAAGGCTCAGCTGGCTGCCAAAAAGTTGGGGATCCTTGCAAAGGTGAGACGGTATTTCACGCCGGAACAGCTGCTCAACCTGTATCAAGCGCAAGTTCGATCATGCATGGAGTACTGTTCTCATCTCTGGGACGGATCTGCCAAATACCAGCTTGATGCACTTGAATCGATCGAAAAGCGGGCCAAGAGACTCATCGGCAATGAGGCACTGGTCAAGTCAAAGCTCCAAAGCCTTGAACATCGTCGCCGAGTTGCCAGCTTGTCGGTTTTTTATCGGTTGCATTTCGGGGAGTGTGCGATGGAATTGCATGATCTGATTCCGCCCAGCCCGTTCCATCATCGGACTACCAGACGTACGGCGATGCGTCATCGGTACATGGTGGATATCCCACCCATACGCACAAAACGTTTTGGGGACACTTTCATTATGCGTACAGCTAAGGAGTGGAATTCCCTGCCGGAGTCTGTGTTTCCCGATAGCTACAATCTTGGGGTCTTTAAGTCAAGAGTGAATAGGTTTTTTCTAGGCAAGCGTGCTTCACCGTCGACCACATCATCGCTTACCATCAGGTGAGATAGTGGTCAAGCGCAAGCCTATTGACGATAAAAAAAAAAAAAAAAAAAAAAAGAACAGGTGAACTTCAATTACACACAACACTGGATTGAAACTCAAGAGCATTTATTTGACTTAGTTACAGACACTTTAGAGTTTTCAAATGAACTTGAAGCTAAAACCACATCTTGTGGCTCGCTAGATTACAAAGCCTCGGAGATCAAGCAAGAAACTCCAGGATACTCTTTTGAATCTTTACACAATCACTTTATGACAATTAGCGTTACATGTTTATTAGGTTTTCAAACATCTAATCAGTCAGCAGATTTATTAAACAGTTTTACAGTTATTATTTTTACACACACCGTGCACCGTACGCGCCATGCGCGTTCTAAGTCGGCGGGACCTCCATATTGTTTTTGTTTAGACACTAATTACTTGGATAGTTGAATAAAGTTAGCAAACAATACTAAAATGCTGATCAGTTAATTATTTTAACATTAAACAACCTCAATACTCACAAATACAAAGTGGTTTGTAGTTTATTATTGAAATAGTAATCTAATAACAAAACTATTCAAGTTTCCGGTGATCTAACAATCTTACTAATTAGAAAGTTTCTCATTATTACATAGCTGTGTAAAATAGTCTTATGACTTCTTAGTATTTAATCATTTACTCAAATTTGTTTAGTTCTCGTATTAAATTATTAAATCTGGTTATTGGTCATACAAATTAGCAAATTCACGCCTACGCGGCGACATATATTATTATGTATCTATTTTTATCTTCTAAATATTTAGGTATATGTGTTATTTATAGATAATTAGTTAAGTTATATAGTTGTTAGTATATTTTAAGTTTCCTTATTTCCTTCTACACACTGTGTCTTCATATATCATCCAACTATCCTGTCGCAGGTCTGCTGGACGAAATTTCTTTTGAAATAAGCAGTACCTTTGTGCTCTTTTATCTGTATTATTTGTTTTCTCTGTTAAGTGTTTTGTGTGTACATAAATAAATAAATAAATAAATGCTCTAAACATTGAATATGCAATAAAACGCACACTGCATAATACCACATTACCATATTATTCGGTGACGAGTGCGATACTCATATCGCAAGATTGCCTGTTTTTTACGCTTACATCCCTTAACCGCTGAATAAATGTTGATGAATTTTGTTAGCTAAAGATACTTCTTATCCCGGGCGGGAGTACGTCAACTTGGGATAATTTTTGAATGCAACGCGGGGAAACCATTTGCAGAAGCTAGAAAGCAATTTGTATAGATTTTACTAAATTACAAATTACGATTATGACGAGGATATCAATTACAAACCGATTACGTGCAAACCCCTCTATCCCATTCCCATGCAATATAAGTAGGTAGGTACTCACCAAATTGTAAGCCAATCTCTAAACAGATCAGAAATCAACGATGTTATTATCCGCCCTAACAATTATAGCCAGGCCGTCCGCGCGTCCTATAGGTAGAGTTTGCTATCCAACATTTGACAGATTTCATTCTTTTGATTTCAGACACATCGATAGAGATTTATTTTTAACCGACTTACCAAAAAGGAGGAGGTTCTATGTTCGACTTCTTGTATGTTTTTTGATTACTAAGGCGTAATCAGAAAAAAAATCTCTATCGATGTGTGTACTCAGTATTTTTAACCGACTTACCAAAAAGGAGGAGGTTCTATGTTCGACTTCTTGTATGTTTTGTCACCGATATCTCCGTCAATTGTGAACCGATTAAAAATTTTTTTTTTTTTTGAAAGAGTATATTCCGAAATTGGTCCCATTTTAATTTACTGAAGATCTGATGAAGAACTTCAGAGATATACAACAGAACTCTTCAATAAATAACGGCAAATCTCTCGGGGTTGCTGCAATCGCATGTCTGTTTATTGTTTATACCATTTCATAACATAACATCACGCCAGTACGCTCTAAAGGGGTACGCAGATGTGTACAGTTCACCTTGGTACACTTTCATTTCACCGGTTATGTTCAGTTTCATGATATTCGGGTAATCTATTCTGGCATTATAGGTACCTTACATAACAACTTGCCTATTAGGGAGGTACAATTAAAAAGTGAAAAATAAAAATCTTTTTTTACAAAAAAATACTACCGACTTCCAATTAACAAAACTACAAAGTATCCATAACGCAAAAAAATGGTACCCACCAAAGACACCGACTTCCAAAAATAAAGTTATTTTTCACTTTGTAGTTTTGTTAATTGGAAGTCGGTAGTATTTTTTGTAAAAAAGATTTTTTTCTACTAATAATAGAATTCGGATAAAAAATAAAAACGCCCCAAATTGCTATGTTTACAAATCTAGTTATAATAAGATTAAGAAATTGATTTAAACTAATGTGCCTACTCGAAAGTGTGCAATTAGATAATTTTTTGACACTGAAAACTCTCGCATCGAATTTTATTATGTCGCCGTTTTTTGTTTCGTCTATAACTCAAAATATGCTATTCTCAGATAGCGGCACTCTAGCTTTAGGACGGGGTAGGTACCAACAATTCAAATGCGCCATATAATTTGCGTAGAAACAAAACAGTCAGTTACAAGAACTTGCTTATTATGTGGAGCAAGCAACATGTTGTTGTTATAATGTTGTGAACAACAGACATCAACTCCGTGTACTCATGCTCTGACTCGGAAATTAATATATTTACATAGAAGAAGAGGTTAGATACTGATTCTCATTTAGCTTGAGGAGGAATTCTAATGTGCTTTTTCATGACAGTTGGAAATCGGGATAAACTAACTATAATAAGAAACATATGTTTATAAAATAAAAATATTGAATAGAATAGAATAGAAAACATTTATTCGACATAGAAACAACACAACAACAACAATCACAAAGTAACAGAAAAATAGTAAAAAACAAAAGTACAAACAAGGTTTAACAGTGATTGCGCCGAGCGTGCCCATACCGAAAGGGTTACCAACTCAGCATTTGCTGGGCGTCAGACACCCAGCGCTGATTTTCAGTTGGCACCCCGCTAGTGATACACGGAATAATATGTTCGTATAGGTACCTACGTAATTACTGACTTTACAAAATGGTGCCACACTGTATTTTTGTTTACATTTCGGTTTGCTTACCCTAACTACTGTGATTGATCTACAATTGACTAGAAATAAAGTAGATTATTATAATCATTTCCTCCAATGCCAAAAATGTTTCCTCCTTAGACCACCAAAAAGAAGGTCAACACCGCCAACAAAACACAGAATACGACGGACATCACAATTCACGAAGCACTTAAGAAACATAATCCTCAAAACATCAGCTCGTCGGACAACGGAACCCTCAAATTAACTTAATTGCAATTGTAATTGGCGAGCGCAGGGGACCGCAGGCAAGGAAAATATTTATATTCTCTCCCTTCTTGCTGAGATATTCGAGTATTCGACCAGTTTTACCCCCATATTATGTCACTTGCTGCCTCCCGCAGCTCCGCCCGCGTGTAAGTACGCGAAATGACCCCAAATGAACCTACTACCTGGATAAAAAGTATGCTATGTGTTGAAATCCAGGTTTTAAGCTATTTGTGTGCCAAATATCATCCAAATCTGTTGAGTAGTTTTTGCGTTATTATCAAGTCGGTAGGGTTACATAACCCATAGTTTCTGGAAAAAAATGTATCGTAAAATGTCTTTGACAAATTATCTGCTGTGGTTGACTGAATGGATGGTAGACAGCCAATCACGGAAAGATTGAAAAACGGCAAGTAAATGTTATACTTCGTCGAGTTATAGTAAAAGGTTATAGTACTCAACAAGTGTTTCCAAACTCGGTTCCTAATTAGTTTTATTCCATTACCGAATAAACCTGTAACATTAAAGTTTGCTAATGAACGTTACCGGCACATATTATAAGTTAGCTTCACGAAATGTTTTGGGGGACCTGCTCATAAAAACTCTGAAAAAAAAACAGTGTGTGCAGAGGTGACAAAGTTTTTGGTGAAACAACCCTAAAATTTGAAAATGGAACTTTAAAAGCATGGTATTATTAGGTACCAGTTTTGCAATCTTCCTGGTGACGCATAATTTGGCAGCCAGTTCCCCTTCCTACTGTTTACACGTCTATTCCACAGACAATAGCCTCGTAAATTAAAACAACAAACCCAATAACAGTAAGTTAAGAAGCTAGGGCGAGCCACAAAACGTGTTTTGTTTCAATTTTATTTTCCAAAGCGAACAATTGGCGCCAGCTCAATTAGTATAATCTAATTAAACAGGAATGGCGTCGGACTGTTTGAAATAAAAGAAAAATATTATCATTCGCTCCGAGAAGCCTCTACAAGATTGTCACCGAGTGTTAATAGGCTATTCTGAGCCATTTCCACGGTTTATTCAAAGGGTTGGACAGTTTTATTCGCTTCGTTAACGGAACTGGAATGACAAGTCTGTATTTATTTTATTTTTTATTCCATTATATCCGCTGAAAGCACTTAAACGAGAGCTTTTTATGAATTGGAACTGAGTTGTTACGTGTTCGCTATTTTTTGTTTACATCATGCAGACATGTTTTATTTATTTATGTGAATAGCTTTTTATTTTCGTACTAATTAGACGGGGGATGACGCGTTAAAGGACATGATGACATTATTAAACACAAGGGCGAACTGTGAAGCTTTTTTAATGGCACTACTTAATTACATAATGCAATTACACCTTAATAACTTCCAGTTAATATTTATAAAGACATAAATAAAGATACTTTACTAACTAATATGTCGAGGAAACTTGTGTTAATTAATGATACACGGAAGTATTAACTTATCCTAATTATCGTCCAGATTGCTCATTGTGGATAACATAACTTTCTGGAATTAGATTACCTACTAATAGTATGACCAAAATATGAGATAGTTACTTTATTTTATTTTTTATTTACTTTAACATAACACGGCCAAAGGCCAATTACATTATTTAAAGACTTGTTTATAAAAAGCATTAAAAATAAAAATAATAAAAACAAATAACAATGATAATATCTATAATTACACGGCAGTCATACGCTCATCTCACAATATTCCAGACATAAAGACAAAATCTTCTTCCATTCTTCCATTCCTTCTTCAATCTTCCATTACATAGTAATTAGGTAAAATCATTAATATGAAACGTATTTTTGAGCTTAGTTTTAAGTTTTGCTATCATATCCGACCATAAAGCATTTTCTTTTATTATATTCAAGGTCATTCATCCAAGGTTCATATCTCTAGATCCCTAACCATCGTTTAATTACGGCTTCAGAGTTTCAGTCATCTCCACAACCGAAGAACCAGTAGGTAATACAGGCAATTTCACTGAGAATGATGACAAAAATTCAAATACTCGATTCTAACTCTAGAACTCAAAGCATATAATTTAATTAAACCAGTTAAATGCACTTTTCATCATCATCATCATCAGCCCTTTTTAATGTCTCCACTGCTGGGACACAGGCCTCCTCTGTGTGAGAGGGAATGGGCCGTAATCCACCACGCGGGCCCAGTGCGGGTTAGTGGATGGTCACATGTCTTAAAACTGTTTGTACTACAGGGTAGACTTTTAGTACTAGCTAGAACTTTGACAGCTCAATGCACTTGTGAACTGTCAAAATTCTAGCTAGTACTAAAAGTCTACCCAGTACCTATACAGCAATCGCTTGATCCCCATAAATATTTCCTCACAAGTCACAAAAGTAATCCCGTCCCGAAATCCCTCACATTCGCAGCTAAAACATGAAGATACGATCGACGTAATATCCGGCCCACATCTTAATATCCGTTTACATCTATCAACCACTTAGATGTCTAACTTAGCCTTAGCTAATTCTGATTAGTTGTTCAACGAAATCTTGAGTATCTGCTCAAGGATAAGATGTTTTAAGATCAAGGTATTAACGTGACAGTCTGAGTATTGAATTGTCTTCATGTTACAAGGACTTGGATTTATTGTCCTTATTGGCTTAAAACTATACCCCTGGGCACGGTCGTAGCCAGGGCTGGGGTATTGGGGGTTCAAACTCCCCGGGAAAGGTATTATACGAGATATTTATATATTAATAATATTAAAATAAGGTGAAGCTAACGGCATAACTTATTACTAACTAATATGTATTATGGAATCCCTCTCTACCACCCGCCGCCGCCGTCGATCATCCGATCGCATTCGGTAACCTTCGTATATTTTCGTGCTGTATTGTATACCACCTAGGGCATGCATTTCGAAATTTCGAAACTGATCAGCTATATACATATAATGGAAAATCAGAATAATACTTAAACTAAACTGATAATGTAAAAGTGCCAATTATTTTTTATCCCCCTAAATAAAATTTCTTTTTCTCAAAACTTCTACTACAAATTCTACCACTGCTGGGGACACTTTCGACGATACCATCCAACTTACCGAGCTTGGAGTGGCGTTGATTAGCGAGCTGGGGATACAGACAGCGCCTCATAAAATTGAGGCGTTACCGAGGAGCAGAGAGCCACCCAACTCGTTAGTGACAATAGGAGATGCGCAAGTCTACTGTCTTGGTTAAACCCTGTACAGTGGGCATTTCGAGCGCCTATTCCCCCGCTTTGGAAGGCTAGTGGGTGCTTTGCATAGACTGCTGCCTAATCTCGGAGGCAGAAACATACTGTCAGATGTCCGACGCTGCAGGACTAAAATCAACAGCGTGCAGCGGCAAAATGGTTATTTGATGGCTGGCTGAAAACAGCGGAGCGCATCTCCTACGGGCACATTACCTTAGTTACTGACGGCGCAATCGCCATCATTGCAAAACGTAAATTGTCTTATTTATTTGTAATGTATTTTTTAGGGTTCCGTACCCAAAGGGTAAAAACGGAACCCTATTACTGAGACTCCGCGGTCCGTCTGTCTGTCTGTCTGTCTGTCTGTCTGTCTGTCACCAGGCTGTATCTCATGAACCGTGATAGCTAGACAGTTGAAATTTTCACAGGAGATGTATATCTGTTGCCGCTACAACAACAAATACTAAAAACAAAATAAAATAAATATTTAAGGGGGGCTTGCATACAACAAACGTCATTTTTTTTGCCGTTTTTTACGAAAATGGTACGGAACCCTTCGTGCGCGAGTCCGAGTTTTTTATTCTAGACTACCTACTTATAATTAAAAAATATCTTGAACTAACCCCGATACTAAAACATAGCTACGCCTGTGCCCCTGGGAATATCGTCAAAAGTAATAGAAGCCTAAAAAGATATAACTCGAGGCATAAAGGTATCCTACGGAATCTTACTAGTGAAATGTGTCTTTACTGTAGCAGTAACTATAATTCTTCTCGAGATTTAGCTAGTTTTGTCTGTAACTGGTCTTTGGTCAGGTGTCCCGGCGGGGCAACGAGTGTATTGAGCGGCTTGTGGTCCAGGGGAGCGTGGACAGAACGAGAGCGCGAGACGGGTCACCCATGCGATGGACCGACCAGACCAAGTCTGAAGTAGGCAGTCCACTGCATGAGAGCACACGAGTCACAGCCGACAGAGAGTGTCTCACTGCTACATGCTGACCACGACTTTTCTGCCAAGAGTGTACCGACAAAGAAAAATAAGTCTGTAAATGACATGAAAACGTTGAGATAACAAAGAAAATGCTTGAAATACATCCTCACGTGTTGCTAAAATCAGTTGGTACTTCAGTACATTTTCTCTATAATGTAAAACCACGATCTTTTCTTGTAGACATCGTACAAGCGAAACTTGATGTTCTTATTATGTAGTGCCCACGTATAATAAGTTATCTTAATTATCGCTCATACTCTCATCAAGCGTTAGGCCGTTTACCCACGACGCGACACACGACACGACAAGATTTGGTCTTGATTCAGAACTCCATATATTTAAATGCACGACACCGCACTGCATGCGACACGATTTACAAACGGTTTTCGTCGTGACTTTTGCAATAACGATTTAGCGGCTATACAAAAAATCGGTCAAGTGCGTGTCGGACTTCGCACATATAGGGTTCCGTACCAAACCGCAAAATCAAGTTAGTTGTAATAGTAAAAATGAGGAAATTTCAAAGAAGAAATCTTAGTATTTTTTAGTAAAATATACGTAATAATAAACATTATCACCAAATTTGAAGTTCATAGACCAATAGAAAGTTAAAAAATTCTTCAGAACAAAACTTTGTTAAAAAGTTATCTACTCAATAATAATAATAATATCGTTTATTTATAACAAAAGGCACATTTTACAATAAACTATCTTAATAATATAAAAGAGCACCAGTTGCTTATTTACCTGAACTAGGTTGAACCTGTGTTTCAGGCTAGAAAGTGCTTAAAAACTTATACTAATAATAAATTAACATTTAACATAACTTGTATATGTAGAACTTTAAATAAATTAAATTAAAGACACAGCAAAAAATATTATTTCGTTATAACCAGGAGCTCTTCTGTCTCTCCGTAAGAGATGCTAAGTAAATGTTTTAGAATAATCTTTTTACAGCTAAAATTATTTAACTTATATATATTACAGAAATGGCCCTAAGAATGTAAATAATCTATTTACAAAGACATATTTTGTAAATTGATTAATGACTCAAATAGCTCTAAACAACGATACCCCTCTAGGGGTTCGTAAATTTTATATTTCGCGCCTCCCCCTTTAGCTGTATGGGACCCCTTTTAAAAATTATTTAAAAATATTATTTGACTATTTGTATGGCTTTGGGTCAACAAGATACATATACTGCGAATTTGAAGAGCTCCAACCATTTGGCTGTAAAACCTGACGGACAGACAGACAGACGGACAGATAGACAGCCTTGAGTGACAGCAATAGGGCTCCGTTTGGATCCATCGGGTACGGGACCCTAAAAACAATGTTTTGCTATCGAATAAATTTCTCAGAAACGTTACCCTGTTATCATTTGAGTCCCATGAGGAAAGTTATAACAATTTACACCAGATACAGACTTCCGCAAAGGTCGCGGCATTTGCACACCCACGCCTTCACAAATATTGTGGCTGAGAATGTCTTGAGCACCTTGTTACCTATTACAGGTTGAATCTCAACTTATATTATATGGTGGAGGAATAAACTACCGCGGGAAGGAGAAAATATTACAAATTATGTGTGGGGTGTGATATAGGGGATTTTCAGGAAAGCTGGAGTATAATTTTATTTGTATGTTGTTAAAGAAGATGGTGGTAAATAAGCTTAAAAAGGTATTTGGAATAACACTAAGATGCACTGTCCGGGTAATATTTCATGAATTACGAAATACCTATGGATCAAATTCCAAAGAAAATAAATGGGGAGTAGATAATTGCGTGACGGTTGATAATAGAATAAGACAAGTAAATTAAAAAAAAACCGGAGAAGTGCTAGTCGATAAACTCGATAAAGTCACCTTTTAAACAAAAAAATACGAAATCATAACCGATTCATCTGTTTAGGAGCTACGATGGCACAGACAGATACACAAACACATATGTACACACTTCAAACCCACAACACACCACTTTTTCCGTCGGGGGTTAAAAACGCAATGTACCGACCCAAGTAATACCGGACAATTGCAGGATGATTTTGACTATTGTCAATCCAATCTTCAAATGCGCACTCTACTGCTGCCAAATGCACGAACAACCTCAATAAAATCCAAACATACACTGAAAAAAATGTTAGGTTGGATTTAACAGATTTTGCGTAAATGTAACCAAAGTTTGCGGTTGATTTTGGTCCTATCACGAATTTTGGTTGATTTTACCAAACACATTAAGTTGACGTTGTACCAAATTTATTTGGTAGATTACACATATATTTTGTACATTTATTACCAAAGTAATTTAGTAACATTTCTCACCAAAGTACTTTAGTATAATGTTTTACCAAAATACTTTAGTAAAATTTTTCACCAAAGTACTTTAGTAACATTTCTCACCAAAGTAATTTAGTATAATTTTTACCAAAATACTTTAGTAACATTTTTCACCAAAGTACTTTAGTAACATTTTTTACCAAAGTACTTTAGTAACATTTTTTACCAGAGTACTTTAGTAACGTTTCTCACTAAAGAACTTTAGTAGATTTTCAACCAAAGTACTTTTGTAACGTTTTTATCAAAGTACTATAGTAAAAAAGTAGAATGTAGTTTGCTGCAATCTACCAAAGAGATATTGTATATTTTACCCAACATACTTGTTTTTTTTACCAAATACATTTTGTATGTTCTACTGTTACTTTTTTTGGTAAAAATTACCGAAGGTAGTTTAATAGACAATGCAAAGGTATTTAGTAAAATCTACAACAAAAATTTGGTAAATAGCACTTATTATATGGTAAAATGTATTAAATCAGTTTGATAGAGAAAACTAAACTTAACTCGTAAGTATAATCTACTTTATTTGGTAAACTCTAACAAACAAAATTTAGCAGCATTAAGTAATCACATTTGGTGTATTTTATCAGCGTTAGTTTGGTAATAAGTACCAGATTTAATTTTAGTTACTACCAAAGGTTGTTTGGTAATTTCTACCAGATGTGTAATGCAGTTCTCATCAAAGTTAGTTTAGTATAATCTATCAGGTGTGTATCGTGCTTTTTATCAGAGATAATATTGTATTATCTACCAGAAGTGTATCGTAGATTTTATCAAATACAATTAAGTATTATCTATCATGTTCGTTTCGTATTTTTCCTAACATTTGTTTGGTAATATCTAACAGATTTATGCTGTAGTTATTACCAAACTTTAACTGGTAATATCTACCAATATTTTATCAGTGCTTGACTGATTGTACGTACCGGTCTTAGTTGAGTAAAACATACCAAATGAATAGTGTAAATTTTACTAGTGTTAGTTTTTGGTTAATGTATCAAACTAACACTAGTAAAATGTACACGACTTTTTGGTTTATATTACTAAACATTGATTTCCAGAATATTAATAGGGTATGGTATTATTGAAAATTAGAAACTTAGTAGCTATTCTGCAATATTGCTGACATGGTATGAGAGTGAAATCATATTGCAGTTAAGATTTTCAAACAACGTACTACTTTCGTGGCCAGCAGTGGCCACGAAAGTACGTGTATACCATGTCAGCAATATTGCAGATTAGCTAGTAAGTTTCTAATTTTCAATGATACCACACCCTAAAAATATAGTAGAAGAAAAAACCTTACAAGAAATGCAGGGGCTGAAAAAAAAGGTTTTAAGGCCGTTTGACAAACACTTCAAAAATATACAGGATTATTGGTAATTCAACATATTCCTTTTCAGCAAGTAAATCAGCAGTTTCTAGAATACGTCGAATTACCAACCTTATTTAATATGGGCTTAATAAAAACGGTGGTGTAAAGAAAAATAAACAAAATTTTGGTACATATCATAAAATTTATTTTACCAATCATAAATACAATTAAATATCACTAGATCACTAATCTTAAAATTATATACGTAGTATAGGATACAAAACCTTTCTTAATATAATCAATTACCAATAATTTCCGCCTGTTAGATACTAGGGTACACCTATAATATGTATTAAGTTACTGTATACAATTTGTCGTTCTGTAGTTGAAAACAATATAATTATCACGGGAAAATTAACGCGATGATTTCGATTGTTTGTTTACCTATTTTGCCCGACGTTTCGGCCGTGTTGCAACGACACGGTCGTTCGCGGCGAAATAGGTAAACAAACAATCGAAATCATCGCGTTAAATTTCCCGTGATAATTATATCGTTCTGTAGTTGTCCCAAAAAACTTAAACGGCTGCTTTTTGTTGTGCATGTTTTTTTGGGACAACTACAGAAAGACAAATTGTTTTGAAAATTTAGAAGATATAAGAACATTTCCGAATTGGCGCTAGTTTCACGGCTATACTTGCCTTAATAGTCTAGTCAACAAGTGCTTTTTTCGTACAACAAGTAATAAGTTATGGTCTTTTAAATGTTCACAAAAATCTTTGTAATCTTCAACTGTAGCGTGTCATTTGAAACAAACAAATATTTTGATTAAATTTAGCAAATAAATCACTTATTCCAAGTCGGAGATAAAAAATGAGACTCCCGAAAGCTTTTTGTCTGATATTGTGTCAATGTTATAAAAATATTTTTGCAGAAATAGCCAAATGTGAACAGCTTCTGTGGGATATTCTGCATCCAGGCAATGAAAAGTTTTGAAGCATACATCCAGCGCTTTCAAGAACGAGTCTATTTTATAAAGGATGTTATCATACGCAACATAAAAGTCCTTTAGGGCATCGATGGTTGGTCCGACAGCAATAATGATGGGTTGGCACCGTAGACCCTTAGCAGTTTGGGCTTTTCGCCTATAGTCCAGCTGGGTGGGGACTTCACTTTGGTTCTGGAAATTAGAATGAATTGTTGACACTGACCATTTTTTATTGCTTAGGTATTGCATTTATATTTATTTAAAGGGGTTCGGAACGTAATTCACCCTTATGATTAGTCTGTGCGAAGAGACAGTTTTACTGAAAGACGACTCATGAAATTTGTTGTTCCGTTTTTTTTTCAATATCATAAATAGATTTAATTATATTCCTGTTTTAGTGTTTTATTTTTATTGATATTTAATAAACTAGATAATGTACAAACTTAGATTATGGTCTGACTGATGGTATATCAAAAATGTGTCAAAATCGGTTAACACTTAGGGGGTGGAAAATAGTCGTTAGTATGGAAAGTCGTCATCTCACAACAGTCTTATGAAATTATACGTACCTTTGCATGAAGAATGAAACTATTCATAGCTTCTTGAATGCTTGGCTTTATGGTTTTTTTTTGCCAGCTGTATCTTGACACTGTATTCTCACAGTTGGAACTATTTTATATCCAATTGCCGCGCAATAACAGAAGTCTCTAACATCTGAAAAATAAAAATGGAATAAGTTATGATGCATATTCGTTGACTTAATTAAAAGTTTTACTAAGAAGATAACTGGTTATCAGAGATTTTTTTGCTTAACCTCCGAAACTATTTTTGCTAATATAAAAACACACTTTAAATGTACATAATAAATATAAATGGTTTTAATAACAAAACTTTCACGAATTGCACACAAAAACCGAAACTTCGAGTTCGGTTTTAGTGTGAAATTCGTAAAAGTTTTGATCTATATAAGTATATAATAACCAACCTTCACTTGGGTTTTCTTCAATCAATTTAATGTAGACAGAAGCAGCTTTAATTGTTTTCAAAAGACTAAGAGCTTTCTCTATAAAAAAGAGTTTTTTGAACATTCGGAGCTCTGATCCTTTAAACTTGGATTCGAAATCCAGTTCAATCTGAAAAAAAAAAACAATTATACTATATATATGTCACAGTCAAAACTGTTAACCAGTCAAAACTACTTTTGACCGGTCAAAACTGCAAAACTTACAGAAGATTTTTCTCTCGTGGTCGGCAACTCTTCACTGCTTGTGCTGGCCGTGAAACTGGGCGCAGAAAAATCGCTAGCAATGCTTAAGTGTTTCATCAGATTCTGTCGCCTGTAACAAGCAATTATCGACGATATTAACGACTAAGAGCCATAGGTAAAGTAAAAATAAGGTTTGAATTTGCTGGTACGAGTTGTTCCAAAAACGGTACGCGCGGGCCAGAAGGGAGCCGTGACACCAAAAAGTTTTGAAAAAAAATAATATGAACACTTACTCGAATAATGTTTTGGAGTTTGTTCAGTCCTCGCTTGAATAATATTCTTTCCTTTAAACTCGGAATTAATTCTTTCAGTTCTGTTTCTTGTATATCGTCAAGCAATTTGAACGAAATCTGATTTACTAAAAAACAAGAGATAAACCTATGTAAATAATCTGTAAAATTTACTAAAGTTCGTTTTGTAAATCTATCAAAGTAAAATATTAATTAGATAGGCACATAACCACTATTACCTCCTGTATATAGGGCCTATTATATAGGCCAAATAATTCCTATACTCAGACCCATTGGCGGCAAAACCGGAACACAAATAAATGTAGAATTAATTAAAGTCACATTATAGTACTTGATAACTTTCTTGCTTTTTGTAGTGATTAGCTATTTACAAAAAAACACGTGGATTATCGGGCCTTGACAAAAGAGGGGCTATATCCGTTTCAAGTTGAATTCTGCATTAGCCATCCACTAGTTAGTTCACTGCATAATAAGCTATCAATATTACACATTGAACAACCAAAATTAGTTTAATGAACAATATGACTTAGAGGCATGGCGCCATCTTGAAACACGGCTAAACAAACCATTATTAACAATATAGGTATATAATATCGATCAAAATAGGCACTCACCTTCAAAGTTTGTTATAGTGTCTTCAGATAGTCCCCATTTTGTTAAATATTCGGCGACCCCCAAGTCTTCTTCTTCACTTTCCATTGCGAGCGAAGCGACTACTGTACTAACTAGCCGGCCGGCGTCAAATGAAATGAACGATGGGATGAACGCAGACGCACGCCCTGAAGTGCTCTGCGCAGGGCGACGCGAGTGCTAGGGTTGCCAACCGTACTTTATTATAAAGTGAAAATAATTTTAAAATAGATGACGTTATTGACGATAATGCTAGCACTACCAGTAGTAGCAGTGGTAATAGGAAAAGAAAACGAATGCAAAACTATAAGCCGCTGTGGGAAGCGGAATACCCCTGGATCAAAAGTGCTGGATAGCTTAAAAAATGAAATAATCTTTATAAATGAAATAAGGGAAAAAATCTATAGTATGTACGTATGTTTGTACCATTAAAGATTCTTGTGCAGCGAAGGAATGGCAATCCATTTTTAGGGTTCCGTACCTAAATCGGAAAAAAACCAAACCCTTTATTTCGAGAACGCGTAGTATCGAGTTCAAATTTAAACCATATACTCAAGTCTACGGTCCCTTGAAGCTGTGCAAAAAATCATACTTCTACGTTAATGTAAAAAAGATACGGCCGTTTATGTCGCAAAACACATACATTTCGACATTCTCGAGGGAATCAAAATGATAGGGTACTTCCCGTTGACCTAGAAATATGAAATTTGCCAAGTAATATCGTCATATACTACAAGTACTTAGAAAAATCTGAAAACTATACATTTGTAATTACATCATAATAAATTTAGTCCTTTTTAAACATTATATTTGAAGAACTCAGTTGCGTCCAGCACCTCGTTTTTATGCGGCGTCATACATTTCAGGCCAATTTAAGATGGATTAATTGAAAGTTTGTTCGGAACCCTCGGTGCGCGAGTCAGACTCGCACTTGGCCGGTTTTTTTTCCGAGGAATTACTTTTCCAAACATACTTAAAGTGGTGTCACGATTACTGTGCGTTCCCGCCACTTCAGAATTTACAGAAAAGGTGTTTTCTGTAATTAATGCGAAGTGGCGTGACGACAGAAATAAAGCTTTTATTAAGCTTATACGCAATTATTTAAATTTGTGCGTTCCGCGTACCATGTTTAGAAGCCATAAATATATTTAAAGCAGATACGAAATTGTTATTAGCTGAAAAATAAAACATAAATTTGTATAAAACAAATATAGTACATTGTTTAACGAATTTTTCATCACATTTGCGAAGAAATAAATAACTACAAAAACCACAACCGCACCAATCAAAAATTTACGAAATTAACAACTTTACTTCCAGATCAGAATATTTTATCCGTCAAAGAAAAAGGTGGCAACCCTAGCTCCGCGGGGCAGTGTGGAAGGGGGAAATAGTCGCATAAATTGAGTAGGTACGAAGGAAATGGAACTACCTACCTATATTGCTTAAGGTTTTGTAAATTCTACGATACTGTTTAGTAATTTTAACATTTTTTAACCACAGCGACATGCACCTATATAGAATAGAATAGAATATAATATCTTTATTTCGGACACAAAAATCCATAGAGTGTTAGTAACATACAAAAACTTATTACCTAGTGTTAGTAACATAGCAAAACTTATAATATAGCGTTAGTAACATAGAAAAACTTATTACCTAGTGTTAGTAACAATCAACCTATGCACAAACTGCTGTACAATCGGAGAGCCGAAGCTCTCAGCTACAGTTTTCAGGATGCCGTTTTGACTGTCCCTCACTCTCCTCAGTAGCGACGCTGTTTTTTTACGGATAACAGCGTAGAAACCGTCTGTACGGGCTTGCGCAAACATCTCCGACGCGCTACAGTAACGGGGCAGTCTCAACAACATCCTGAAAGCATTGTTATATTGGACGCGCAGGCCATCCAGCGATCTCTTCGTATATCTGACCCATAGATTGACCGTGTACAGACTTTGGCAATAAGCCTTGAAAAGTGTTACTTTTACTAGGTCCGTACACCGCGCAAATCTACGGGACAGCATATTGCTCCGGACCGCTAGAGCCCTACGCTCCCTCTCAATGTCCACATCGTCCCTGAGGTCGGCAGCTAGAAAATGCCCCAGGTATTTAAAAGTGGACACCCTATTAATTGGTGACCCGTTCACGAGCAACTCGGGTCCTTCTTACTAGGTTACTTTTAAATACTGTTTAATGTTTCGTATTAATATGGTTGTTGGAGAAAATAATATGACTTTGTGCGGCCTCAGATGATCAAAAAAAATTTTTTTTACTTCATCTGAGTGTGCGGCGTGAAAGGTGAAAGGTTGTAATAAACAAAGCAAGATATAATGTTATTAGGTACAATCATTTCATTAATTTAATTTGCAATGTACCTATCTATGTACCTATGTATGTTTCTTCGGGTGAAATCTTCCAACTCAATTTTAAAGAAGGTAGATATCCTCAACCGATTGAGCTGAAATTTGGCAATACAATAATTTGGTACCATGAGGCTGGTCTGATGATGGAGCCTGGAGGTGGCCTTAGAACTCTGTAATAAATAAAACAATCGTACCGAATTTGGGCTCTTCAGAATCGTCTTGGTGAGCAATTGCTGGATGTTTAAAGAAAAGTACCTACAGTTGGCTATAAAAGCTTGTCACAAAAAAAATTTTTTGACTGAAACTTAATCAGTGACAAGTAAAGACAAAACGATTCATTATTCACTAGGTACATAGTTTATTAAAACAAAATTGCTGCCCGCTGTCTGTGTCCCTATGTAGGTAATTAGGTACCTGCTTAGATCTCTAAAACTACGCAACGGATTTTGATGTGTTTTTTTTATATTAGATAAGTGATTTAAGAGTAAGGTTTATATTTATCATAAATAGGTAGGTAGGTATGTAGTTTCAATTTGGACTCACAAATTACACTTCGAAAGTGTAAAAAACCAGCTAATAGAAAGCGATCTCTTCCAGACAGCCTTTACCACAGAATAGATAATTTATAGCGCCTTTACTATACTACTTCTAATACCTACTACTAACTTTATTATTGTTATGTATAGGTAGTTGAAATTCTTCGCTCGGTCGCATGTTTATAAAACTTCTAATGGATTTTGAATCTTATAACGTTAACAATAAATGTGCTATTCGAACGGTCTGTTTTGGTACAACTCGGTCAACTTAAGTACCTACCTACATAACTACTTCATATGGGCATCAATGTCTTTAGACCTTTGCTATACAATCTGAGATAAAATCACTGTCAGTCAGTATAAAAACAGTAGTCGGATTTCAAAATCTCGTGAACGGTAAGACAGTTTTTATTGAAATTCAGGATTCGGTAAAGACGGTCTTACAGACTTGCAAAATTGCAAGGATGTAGGTCAAATAGATCTTAAGTTATTGGGGGGTCAAAAGTGGACCGAAATGATTCACAAAACACAGTAACAATGATTAAATCAACCAAACTACCTATATTGATGTGATTTGTTTTAGATAAATGTACAATACTAGTCAGTCGTTTAAACCATAAGTCTATTAGATCGATAGCGATTGCAGCGCTACTTTGCATCAGCAGTAGATTTTTAGGGTTTCGTCCTTGAAGGGTGTCAAACGGAAACCTAATCATAATCAATTAATTATTTTGAAGTATACGATTTAACAGCGAGATCATTCTTAGCTAGTTGAAATTTTCACATACTAGGAACCGTTATGGCGGACAAATCGTTAAATAATAAAAAACTGGACGAGTGCGATTTAAACTCGCGTAGAGAGGGTTCTGTCCGTATGACCCTATTTCCCTATGTTTACATTTCAATCATTTACGTAACACGTCCGTCTTTGGGTCACCGACTTACATAATTATGTGTACTTACCAAATTTCATCCCAATTGGTTCAGTGGTTTCGGAGGAAATTGGCTGTGACAGATGGATGGACAGGCAGACACACGAGTGATCCTATAAGGGTTGCGTTCTTTCCTTTTGAGGTACGGAACTCTAAAAATATAAATAATTAAAAAAATAAGCGGGAGCTTCCTCTAAAGTGGATTATAGGGCATAATTCAACAAATAATAAAAACTACTCTAGCGTAATACTTACTTATTTTTAAATAAACATGTAAAAATTGTAAAATGTTGGTACGGAATCCTCTGTGCGCGAGTTTGACTCGCACTTAACCGAATCATTTTTTATCAAATGAGTCTGCTACTCATTACCAACTGTCCCGGTAAATTTAGGTAACCATAAATTGCTTTGAAACTAACATAGTAACAATGATACAATCAACCGAATGGTTGTGACTTGTTCTACATAATGTACAATATTCTTCGTTAATTTACACCATGAACTCTTGTAGGGACTATATTTTGACCTCACCCTTTTTAGTTTTGTAGGTTCAACTGCGAGGTCTTGTTACATTTATCATATTATGTTTATGATAAAATCAGCCAAACCAAATTGTTGAGTTTTGTTTGGTAAAATGTACAATATTTTTTGTTAATTTACACCATGAACTCTTGTAGGGACTATATTTTGACCTCAACCTTTTTAGTTTTGTAGGTTCAACTGCGAGGTCTTGTTACATTTATCATATTATGTTTATGATAAAATCAGCCAAACCAAATTGTTGAGATTTGTTTGGTAAAATGTACAATATTCTTTGTTAATTTACACCATGAACTCTGGTAGGGACTATATTTTGACCTCAACCTTTTTTTTTGTAAGTTCAACTGCGAGTTCTTGTTATGTTTATCATATTTTATGATATAATCAACCAAACCAAATTTTTTAAAGGACGATTACCATTTTTGTCCTGATATATCACTATCACTACATAGTATAAAACAAAGTCACTTCCCTGTCTGTCCTTATGTATGCTTATACCTTTAAAACACCGCAACGGATTTTGATGCGGTTTTTTTAATAGATATGGTGATTCAAGAGGAAGGTTTATACGTATAATAAAGGAGGTCGGGCGAAGCCGCTGGCAGAAACTAGTATATAATATATGTCAGGGCAAAATTAACGATTACAGTAAATTCAAAAAGTAGGCATCCTTAATTATTTCCATTTTGATTTTTGGGATACATGTAAAATTAATTAAAGCTGGGGTTTATTATTCACTGATAAAACATAATTAACGCGTTTCCGGTATGCAATTAATAGTGAAAATTATTCAAACATATTTTTGGGGGACTAATAAGTTAGGTAAATCTCTTGACATGAAAATATGAAAGAACTAGGTTTATATTTTGTTGACTATGTAAACGTTTATTCTGTGAACAAAAACAGCTAATCGCAGTCTATCTACAACATTAAAGTCTATGTGTTATTCAGGTGGCTCTCAACCCTTTGTCTAGAAATAATTCGCAAATTGTTTGGGCACATTATCGATCCAACCAGTACTGCCTCGAAAGAAAAATCTACTACTGCTATGTCTGAGGCAATCTTCCTTCTACTATTTGCATTTCACTGCTTAGAGGCATCTAATCGCCTTTCATTTATCGAAAATGTTTTCTAAGAAAACTATTCTAATGGAACCAATTATTCATAAAGACGCTTACAAAAAAAGTAGCGGCAAAAACACTGACGTGTGAGATCTTATTAATGTAAAAGGGGTCTTTTTTAAATTAAACACATTGGACACTATAAATACATACAACTTTCAATGAAATAAAAGAAAATAAAGCTCAATCTTTAAATTAACTTTGTAATCGGCAATTTTTGACAGGGCACGCGTTCATACTTCATACTAATTTGTTCATCGTCCTTTGTTTAATAAAACGTACAATATTCTTTGTTAATTAGCACTATGAACTCGGGTAGAAACTATATTTTGACCTGAAGATTTTTAGTTCTGTAGGTTCCACCGCGAGGTCTTGTTATATTTATCATATTTTTATGATAGAATCAACCAGACTAAATTGTTGACATTTGTTTGGTAAAATGTACAATACTCTTTGTTAATTTACACCGTAAACTCTGGTAGGGACTATATTTTGATCGCAACCTATATAGTTTTGTAAGTTCAACTGCGAGGTCTTGTTATATTTATCATATTTTTATGATAAAATCAACTAGAAGAAATTGTTGTCATTTTTTTGTTAAAATGTACAATATTCTTTGTTAATATACACCGTAAACTCTGGTAGGGACTATATTTTGATCGCAACGTATGCAGTTTTGTAAGTTCAACAGCGAGGTCTTGTTATATTTATCACATTTTTATGATAAAATCAACCAGACTAAATTGTTGACATTTGTTTGGTAAAATGTACAGTACTCTTTGTTAATTTACACCGTAAACTCTGGTAGAGACTATATTTTGATCGCAACCTATATAGTTTTGTAAGTTCAACCGCGAGGTCTTGTTATATTTATCATATTTTTATGATAAAATCAACCAGACTAAATTGTTGACATTTGTTTGGTAAAATGTACAATACTCTTTGTTAATTTACACAGTAAACTCTGGTAGGGACTATATTTTGATCGCAACCTATATAGTTTTGTAAGTTCAACTGCGAGGTCTTGTTATATTTATCATATTTTTATGATAAAATCAACTAGAAGAAATTGTTGACATTTGTTTGTTAAAATGTACAATATTATTTGTTAATATACACCGTAAACTCTGGTAGGGACTATATTTTGATCGCAACGTATGCAGTTTTGTTAGTTCAACAGCGAGGTCTTGTTATATATATCACATTTTTATTATAAAATCAACCAGACTAAATTGTTGACATTTGTTTGGTAAAATGTACAATACTCTTTGTTAATTTACACCGTGAAATCTGGTAGGGACTATATTCTGATCGCAACCTATGTAGTTTTGTAAGTTCAACCGCGAGGTCCTGTTATATTTATCATATTTTTATGATAAAATCAACCAGACTAAATTGTAGACATTTGTTTGGTAAAATGTACAATATTCTTTGTTAATTTACACCGTAAACTCTGGTAGGGACTATATTTTGATCGCAACCTATGTAGTTTTGTAAGTTCAACCGCGAGGTCTTGTTATATTTATCATATTTTTATGATAAAATCATCCAGACTAAATTGTTGACATTTGTTTGGTAAAATGTACAATACTCTTTGTTGATTTACATCAAAACTCTGGTACCAACTTCAACCTATTTAGTTTTGTAAATTCAATAGCGAGGTTTTGTTATATTTATCGTAGTTTCCTTGTAATTCAGCCAACCTTTGCTAATTTGGTAAATCCAACAAACCTTTTTTTTCAGTGTAAATCAAAAATCATCCAATCTTAACCTTCATAATTTACACAAAATCGCACACAACGATCTTGTAGGAACTCGGAACCCATACATACACGCACTATGGGTGTAGTTCCCTTCGATACCGAGCTGAGAGGGGACCTACCGGACCTCCATAACCGCGCCAATATTACATGAGGGGGTGTAAATTAGGGTCCCAAATACCTCTTTATAGAGATTGCCTGTCCGTTTTGGGAGCAAGTCACGTAATAATACTGTGGTGGACCTAATCGTCGAATACGTTGCATCGTGCGGTATTTACTGAACGCATTTGGAGTCCCCTGCGATGCGACTGCCTTGTAATGTGCCAGCTTTCATGCAGTTTATTGCATCGTGCGGTAATTTGTCGAGGTTTGGAAGAAACAAATATAAATTTGTTCTGGGTTGCCCTTCTTGTAATTGCATGGTCTTCTTGCTTGAGATACAATATTATTCGTCTTATAATCGTGACAATCTAAGAAGTCCGATGAAGTTTCTCATTTTATTAACCGACTTTCAAAAAAAGGAGGAGGTTCTATGTTCGACTTAATGTTTGTTTTTTTTTTTATTTATTTTTTGTGTATGTTCACCGATATCTCCGTCAATTGTAAACCGATTTGAAAAAATCTTTTTTTGTTTGAAAGAGTATGTTTCGAAATTGGTCCCATTTTAATTTGGTGAAGGTTTGATGAAGAACTTCGGAGATATACAACAGAACTCTTTAATAAATAACGGCAAAACTCTCGGGATTCTTGCAATCGCATGTCTATCTATTGTTTATACCATTTCATAACATAACATCACGCCAGTACGCTCTCAAGGGGTACACAGATCTCTCATTTCACTGGTTATGTTCAAGTTTCATGTTATTCGGGTAATCTATTCGGCGTTATAGGGACCTTACTAAACAACTTGCCTATTTATTATAATTTATAATATAAACTAATATTATTAAAATAAAAAGGGAAAAATAAAAACTTTTTTGCAAAAAAATACTACCGACTTCCAAATGAAAAACTACAAAGCGAAAAATAACTAAATTTTTTAAGTCGGTGTCCATATCCCAAAAAAATGGTACCTACGAAAGACACCGACTTAAAAAATTAAGTTATTTTTCGCTTTGTAGTTTTTCATTTGGAAGTCGGTAGTATTTTTTTGCAAAAAAGTTTTTATATAGCTGTCAAATCCGAGTGCATAGATTGTCACGACTGTAAAAAGTAATGTAAATATGGTGTTAATTTTTCCGCAGATACACTTTCCAAACTGTTTTAAGAAAACTAATATAATGAAGAGGCTAAACTGTTGGATTGTTAATATGTTTGTAAAAACCTAATCGCTAGGAGATCTGTTCTAATAACTGAAATTCTGCCAGTAATAGAATACTACTTACACTATAGCCGATCTCCGAACTATAAGCTACTTTTTTGTCTCGGAAAAATGCATGGTTTCTGTGGGTAAGAGAGGACGGGAGTGAAGTTAGTCAATTCTAGGGATGTTCCGGAGGTTTCCGATTCAATTCCGATTCCGAAATGTTGGAACTGCCGATTCGTTCAATCATTCGAATCGATCACGGATTTCGATTTCGATTCCGAAACTTTTAAATCTCGCGTCGCGGCCGCAGTCAACGCAACGCGTACAACTTGTTTTTATTATAATTCATCATCATTCCTTTTAATGTTCAAACTGCTGGGACACAGGCCTCCAGCTCCAGCTCTCTCTGAGAGAGGGAATGGGCCATAATCCACCACGCAGGCCTATTGCGGATTGGTGGATGTCTCATGTCTTCGAATTTTTGGTGGACATGCTGGTTTTCTTACAATGTTATCCTTCACCGTTTTTAGAGCAGTGGTGATGAAATAATTTATACAAAGTAAAGCGCCTGCCTGGGTTCGAACCCACGACCTACGACGCGTAAGTAGGAGCCGTTGCCACTAGGCCACCACTGCTCATTTTATTATGATTACTGATTGCGATTTTAGTAAACTAGTTTGTTTTTTTTTTCAACGCCTAGTTAGGTGTATTGTGTATGAGCTGAAATTAAAAAGGCTGATTAACAATGTATGTATTATTTTATTTTATTAAACCTGCTTTCTCTTAACACATCTTTCTTCAGCCTCCGCCGCCGATTCTGATTTCGGTTCTAGTTCCGATTTCGATAAATCAAATTTTAAAAACTTCGATTCCGACTTCGGTTCCGATCATCACTTCCATAAAATCCCTAGTCAATTCTAATATAGGCACATTTAAGGCTCATACCGACGATGGATCAATAAGTGTACGTACAAATTTCAAAAACAGAGTTACACACATTTAAGTGTCAAATAACTTGTCAGTAAACACTCTACCCTTTCATGTAAGTAACTTATACAAGACTAAAATGCTAAAACTGGCTAATCGGCTAATGGTAGACTAGGCAGCTCGTCACCTAATTCGACGGCCGCAGCAACCCTCAACAATGCGTTATACGATCCGACGTGCATCAGATTGGCTTCCCAGATCGAACATGCCCGTGTACTGCATTTAGGTACAGCCAAAACCTTTTAAAAAACGTGCGTGAATTTTGGGAATTGATAAATGCTAGTATCGGTTTCACGGTGAAAAAAGCCTTTGTGGTACCGAATTATAGAAAAATGTATTGTATTTTCGCGTAGGTATGGCACTTTATGCAACAGTTTTAATTCACGTTTAAGAAATTCTAGGCTCATTGCTTTCAGTTTTTTTTATTTTACTAATTTCCCTTTAAGTCTTATTTTATTTCATTTCGCAAGGTTTTTAAAAAATGGGCCCTCGATCCAGATTTACATGATTTCAACAGTGTGTGATTTCAAACCAGGAAAAATTCAAAACCCCTGACACATTTTTATTTCATGCTACATAATTTATCTAGTAGTAGACAGGCTTCGATCGACAATCTATTGAACACGTAAGTATAACACGATATCTTGCGAAAACCCCGATTCAAACATTAAAACGCCCATAACTTTTGAACGGCTGAACCCATTTTCTTCAAACATAGCTAAGAACACCCTCGATAAAGTCACCTTTCAAAAAAAAATAACGATACCGAAATCGGTTCATCTGTTTAGGAGCTATGATGCCACAGACAGATACACAAACACACAGGTCGGGGTTAAAAAGTGGTGTTTCCATCCAATTGCCAGTTTGATGGAAGACATGAAAACAAATTAGCATCGATTGAAATCAAAACATTTTTTGCATTCAACCCTTCAATTCAAACAGTGCGTGGCAAAGCTAAAACAAAACATGTAAAAACGGCCAACAATCATTACTCATGTCACCCTTGTCACACGACGAATCAATAACGCTGCTATTACCCCGCTAATAGAGACATATTCCGACAAATACTTTCAACCAGACATCACACCTGCTGGTTCCCATACAAAACCCGCAACACACCAATCATACAACATAAACATGGCAGCGTTAATACTATATCCTAACTTTTATATTACAAATGCCAGTGTAATTTTGATTGTTTGTTACGCTTTCTCGGCCGATCATCATGAAATTTCACATACACGTTGTCAAGGGTACAGAAGAGGACTTAGGACCTTTCATCCAGAAAAAAGTAATGTCGCGGGATAGAAAAAAATACTTTTATACAAAATCTACAGTAACGCGAGCGAAGCCGCGCGCAAAACCCAGTATAAAATGAAACAGTGATAATAGAAAATGTTCCTATTTCAGTCTATTTTTCTTAGTTTTTCTTCGCTTATCAGACCCAGTACGTCTTTGAGAGCTGTCTGTTACACCGCACCGGATTGTGGCGTGTGTATGTTTTTAAATAAGAAATATTTTGTTTCTAATTGTTCTTCTGTAATTAACGCCGATTCTTAGAAACATATTTACAAAATAAATTATGTGTAAAGATTCTATGTAAAACATATTTACAAAAAAATACAACTGACTCCCAAATAAAAACAGTACAAAGTGAAAAATAACTTCTTTTTCGGAAGTTGGTGTAGGTACCCGTTCTTTTCCTTAATTTTTTGACACCGACTGCCAGTTATTTTTCACTTTGGAGTGTTTTTATTTGGAAGTCGGTTGTATTTTTTTGTAATACAGCTTTTAATTTTCACTTTTTTGTTGTGGTACCTAATAGGCAAGTTCTATGTTAAAAAGCCAGAATAGTACTCGAATATCGTGAAACTTGAACATAACCGGTGAAATGAGAGTATAACAAGTTAAACTGTACACATCTGCGTATCCCTTTATATTTTGGCGTGATCTTCACCAAAATTTAAATGTGACCAATTTGGAAACATACTCTTTCAAACAAAAAAGAATTTACAAAATCGGTCCACAATTGACGGTGAACTAATGGGTGAACATAAACACAACAAAAAAACAGAACGTCGAACATAGAACCTCCTCCTTTTTGAAAATTCGGTTAAAAAGTTAAAAGAAATGTTATGTAGAAGGAAATGGAAACAAAGTATTCCGCGTAGGTTGCAATATTTCTACCAGGAAAAGTGATTATAAGTTAGGAAAATCCGCTTAGTATACAGTGTAGGTGTTTTAAGCTCCTACGGAGTTTTGGTTTTTGTTAGTTGAAACGATAGATATTTAGTAGGTATTATAAAATTTCATCGGTAATAATATCAGGGGCTCCAAGGCTTTTTACATAAAATACCCAATTTTTTTTTGGGTTTG
Source organism: Orthosia gothica (assembly GCA_949775005.1). NCBI lineage: Eukaryota > Metazoa > Arthropoda > Insecta > Lepidoptera > Noctuidae > Orthosia > Orthosia gothica. The sequence goes on along the minus strand of OX459034.1, from coordinate 27,249,309 downwards.
TACCACTCCGCTATTCCCAAACCACTGCATCTCCCGAAAGCCAGAATCAACAGTGGCGACCACCAGAAAAGCACCGAGGCAATGAAGCTCGACAAAGTCCCAGAGAATGAATATAACTGTCTTGGATCCCGCAACGAAATTAATCAGAAAAGAATAACGGAGGAGTAGGAAAACAAAAATATAATTTACACTTACCTCCATATCAAGTAGGAGACAGAACAAACAAGGCCAATAGGCACAAAAGATCGTTTACAACTGGGATAAGCCCAGTTGCCTAGCACCACATTACTGTTTATGCGGTCCTAGCATTGATTCCAATAATAGGTATGGCAAAAACGCTTGAACGCACGGTAATCCATATAAATTCATTAGTAGACTGATACAAAAATTACATCACATAACAACATTGAGCATGTTTCTCCGAAAGATTAGGCGGGTAGTTGACAAAAAAAAAATTTTGTCCGTCAGTTAGATAACCTATACTATAATATTGGGCATGTATTTTTCTTTTGCCACGTAAACAAAAAAAATACGACGATACAGTGCGTTGATATATCGTTTGACGTCACGGTGTGCTAGACTTTATACTGACTAAGTGACGTCACAAGCCCCCACTCCTGAACTTTGATGCACTTTATCTTTGCCAGTTTTTACTTATTTGATGAAGCAAAAAATACGTGTCCAATATTATTTGATAATCTCACCGTCGGACTAAATAGAATTATCATATTTCTACCCAGGAAACAACCCTATTGTACCTATATATTACACCCACATTTCGCCAATCTTGTTTAAGTCCCTTAAATGAGGAGCGAGCAAAACCTATTGCCAAAAAAAACAAATATAAATTAATTACAGCAGTGTAACTGCACTTAGAACTCGTGTCCAATCACATATTCAATTCCCCTTGACACCATCTGCGCAAAAAAATCGCCGCTAATGATTTTCTTTGCGCACCCTTGAAGCTGTGGCGTTACAGTGTTACAGTAGGGTGTGACACACGGCCTAGTCGCGTGTCAGTTGACGGATGGGCTGAGCAATAGATTAATGGCATAGAGCACATACCATAGACGCGTGTGGCCGAAACGGATTTCTGTCAAAGCTGTCACTAACACGTGCGTAAGATGCCGTTTTCACGCCTTTGCTAGCGTATGTTCTATTAGTTTTCTTGCGCATCATGGTTTTGTTCATTCATAAATTCAAACCCTCCTCTAATCCGGAATTGCTATTATATACGTATTATTGTAGTCCAATGGAGGCCCTGTGGGACTTAGTCCAGCGAAGACTTAATTTCAGTTCTCATCACTATTTCGAATACCTTACTTTTCGTTCGCTGCTGGGAACTGTGCTGTGTCCAATCATTTTACGTGCATGTACCTACTAACACAGATAGGAGACCAGCCGTAATGCGTAAGTGAATACGGCAACGCATAGAATTTGACCGCTATCCAATCGACCAATCACACAGACGGAAATCCACATCGCGTCATTCATCTCGCATGTGATTGGTCGATTTGATCGATTGGATAGCGGTCAAACTCTTTGCGTTGCCGTATACACTTACGCAATACGGCTGCTGGAAGCCTTATTACGTAAGGAATTCGGCAAGGCAAAGGGCAAAGAGTATGAACAATCGACCAATCACATAGACGAAAAGCCATATCGCGGCTTTCATCTCGCCATGTGATTTCTCGATTGTGCACACAATAAGACTGCTGTGCCCTAGCAGTGGGCACATTACGCTGATTATGTTATGCTGCACCTAGACTGTACGCCTTCATATCTATTTTCTAAAGATATAGTCTACAAGTAGTTAAGTCTTATATGTAGACATATCTACATTTATTCAAACAAAGATTTTGCACACGCTAAAGTTAATAATTTAATTGATCGATCTATGCCGAAGCGAAGCGGCAAAGCCAGACATCATACTGCACCACCCTAAGGTCGACTGGTAGAAAATGCCTAAGGCATTAAGTCCGCCTTTGTACTTGTGCATAAAGTTTTAATAAATAAATAAATAAAGTCATATTTAAAAAATTTGAATAGCTTTTTGAACCTGAACTTATTAATCACACACCAACTGTTCTAACTCACGGTGATTACACATCGTTATTTAAAATACCTGTCATTTGCTGTGAATTTAGACAGGTTTATATTTTAAAAGTCTAAAGCCGGCCTAAGCTGGAACACAGAATAAATTGCTCAATTTATCTTTTTTTGGCAACGGTACACGCTTTCGGTCTATTCGTATCTGACTATAATATATTTTGCTGTCTAACCTGAAAAATGAAAAGTTTTGATCTTTACTGTAGTATTGATCACGTGTAGGTGTGTAAAATAAAGTAGAATAGAGTAAGAAGGCACTAAATACTACTGAATCAAAAGACATGATAATCTTAGTTGCTTTTTCTTTTATAATTATGTTGATAAATAAGTACCTGCCTAAAGTAACCGCCAGATAAAAAAAAAAAACCGGCCAAGTGCGAGTCGGACTCGCGCACGAAGGGTTCCGTACTTGGTAAATTGCGGTTTACGATTTATGTCGTATTAAAAAAAAACTACTTACTAGATCTTGTTCAAACCAATTTCCGGTGGTAGTTTACATGGTAATGTACATCATATATTTTTATCATTCTCTTATTTTAGAAGTTACGGGGGGGGGGGATTATATTAGAAACCTCAATATAATTTTTGAAGACCTATCCATAGATACCCCACACGTATGGGTTTGATGGAAAAAAAAAAATAGTTTCAGTTTCAAGTATGGGGACCCCCAAAATTTATTGTTTTTTTTCTATTTTATAGTGTAAATCTTAATGCGGTTCACAGAATACATCTACTTACCAAGTTTCAACAGCATAGTTCTTATAGTTTCGGAAAAAAGTGGCTGTGACATACGGACGGACAGACAGACAGACAGACATGACGAATCCATAAGGGTTCCGTTTTTTTGCCATTTGGCTACGGAACCCTAAAAAGGAAGAAATTAATGAAAAATCTGTGTCGCTAAGACGATCAAACAAACGTATCGTGGTAAGGCCCTTTCATTGGCGTTCAGTAATGAGTTAATATCTCATAAACGCGTAGACCGATTAACATGATATAAACGGATAAAATGGTTATATGCCTATACCTTTCATTTGAGACCAAAATCATTCATAAAGAAAAAAACATGTTTTCAAGTTAGGTAATTACACATTTTGGTACAAATCGGATCAATGACTCTTATAATTAATTATATGACTAACACCTACATCGGCGGTGTCATTTTAATGATCGAGTATTTGAAGCATTAACAAACTCGTGTTTTTCTTTGATTCACAATGATCAAGCAAGCCATATTTTCGTGAAGAAAACTAAGTAGGTACCTTCGTACCTACAGTTTATTCCATTTTCAATTACCGCAAACTACAGGGCAACAATTCTCCCCATTCCTTTGTGGTAAACATAATTCAATTCTAGCATTTACCATTGTGTGGTGGTGGGTAGTTTTTCTTATTTCCCGAAGTCCAGACCACAGACTATACGTCGTTCTCGGTCGTTGTCAGCCGGTCATTTATAACGCCTCTATTCAGCCGATCCATCCATCTATCAGGCACATTGTTCCTGTGTGGGTTTGAGGACCTCCATTTAGTGACGTTTGGAAGAAGAAATTCTGTTAGAGGGATTTTAGTATTGATAGAAGGTTGTTTTCAGTGAAATGCGTTATTTTTTGTTATTTTTTAATGTTTGTAAACAAAAGTCGACAAACTCTGAGATATGGCAAAAATCTCTGCAAGTTTGTGGGACAAGACCTCTGAAGTTCTTGTAAAATATTTTAAGATGTACAACCGACTTCCAAATAAAAACACTACAAATTTAAAAAAAACTTAAATTTCGAAAGTCGGTGATCCTGCTTTTGTTTCTTCGTTTATTGAGACCGACTTCCGAAATTGAAGTTATATTGCTGTGTATTTATAAGCATTTTTTTTTATAATCAAACGCAATTGACCACTATCTCGCCTGTTGTTAAGCGATGATATGGTCTACGATGAAGCACGCTAGCCTAGAAGTAAGCTATTCAGATTCACTCTTGTCTTAAAGACCCTAAGGTTGTAGCTATCAGGGAACAAAGACTCCGGAAGCGAATTCCACTCCTTAGCTGTGCGTACTTACAATGAAAGCATTAGCAAAACGCTTTGTGCGTATGGGAGGAATGTCCACCATGCCACCATGTACCGATGGCGCATGGACGTACGTCTTGTAGCCCGATGATGGAAAGGGCTAGGCGGAATCAAATTGTGCAGTTCCGTCGCACACTCCCCGAAATGTAACGGATACAAGCCGACAGGCTGTCAACTCGGCGTCGATGTTCGAGGCTCTGGAGCTTTGACGCAACCAGTGCATCGATGTTATGTTTTAGTAAAAAAAAGTTATTATTTTTCACATTTTAGAATTGAGAAAATTCTATAGTATGGTACCTATAGTGACCAAAGTTATGTCTGAATAGATTAACCGACTAACAAAAAAAAAAAAAAACTAGTGAAATGAGAGTGTACCAGGGTGAACTGTATACATTTGCGTACCCCTTTAGAGTGTACCGGCGTGATGCTATGTTATGAAATGGCGTAAACAATAAACAGACATGCGATTGCAGTAATCCCGAGAGAGTTTGCGTTATTTATTGAGGAGTTATGTTGTATATCACCGAAGTTCTTCATCAGATCTTCACCAGGAAATTTGGTTAAATATTTTAATTATTTATAATCTAGTAATTAGTAGTAATTAATAGTCCCGAATAACAAATTTAATTTAATGACAAGGTTTCGACGTTCGTTATAATGTTTCTAGGAACATCCACTTTTAGAAATTTTAAAAACTTGATCTTATTATACTTAAATTTTAGATGGGCAACAGTAGGTAGTCGTTATCTGTTAACATACATGACCTGTATGCTACCTAGTAGATACAGGCCAATAGTAAACTTTTTTCGGTTAAAAATTCTACAAGCACATCTCTATCTGCTTCTGTTTACCCCTTAAAAACTTCAGTTTTGTGAACAAGTACATCTTTTGACCAACACTGAAACTATCAGGAACTTACTCCAGTTTCCACATCTCTGTCAGACTTTCTAATGACATCAAATTCCGATAGATGGCGGCTAAGTAAGCACCTCCTTACTTAGCGTATAGATGGCAGCACTTTCAAGTATAATAGAACTTGGGCACAGACTTGGGCAAACTTTGTACTTTCGTACTGAAATAATTTTATTTTCAGAACAATCATCAAGCGTTAAGAATATTCGAATAACTTTTTTAAACAAGAGTGCGTCATGCATAGTGGCTTGAGTATCATCAGTCAATCCTGAGTCCTGGGTATTTATCATAGGTATTCAGACCAGTAGATATTTATATTTTGCTAGAGAATGCTTATTTGATTGTTGCGATATTAAGAAACATTGAAAATCCAAGGGGACATTACACTGTTTCTAGAGATGGAGTTTTCTCATTTGTACAACCTAAGCAAAAGCTCTGAAAAGCTTTTGGCCACCTAGAAAATTCACTTACATGAAGTTTCTACTTGATGTCTTTCTTCTTCTACCAAATATATGTAATTTTTCAAGGAGCCCTTATGCCTATTACACATTACAGTTTCCACAGAAGAAGATATCAAGACTCGAGAACAGGATACCTTCAAAAACAAGAGACGAAGATTTCAAGAGGTAGACCATATCTACGAATACTCGTCATAGAACGGCAAGTCGCAAAGACACTACAGATCACAATCCAAAACAATAGCTAAACCCCTACAATATTTCACCCAAAAATAATAGAACTAGCATAGAATACCTACTATCACCTGCTTACCTTCCCACTTCCCAGATGCCCACGCATTCCTCGACAAACGGGTTACCTACAATCACTTTGACGTAGGCTGTGACTACCTGCCCGAACCTGTGCTGCGTTCAATCGGAATGTTTTGACGTAACAGCTGGCCTGGCTGTTGTAAGACTAGTAGCCTGTCGGCACACCCACTGGATTGAATAGTACTGCTGTAAACTCTAATGATTTGTGGTATATTTATTGGTTTTGGTTACGGCAAAAGGTGCGAGGAATTTGGAGTGGCTGTGTTTGAGACGGATTCAGAGGATAAAGGCAGTTGAAAATGTTAACTCGTCGTATGAGCTAAGGTCTAAAACCATTGTTTTGCGTCTTATTTAAATATACATGTTCCCGCTTTTTATTTTTCTCTTGGAGTAATGCTCATGCATACTGCGCCACCACGGGGATATAGCGCAGTTATGTGGGACTCCAACCCACTAAAACTCCACGGTGTCCGCCTGTACCAGGTGCCAGCATATCAATCATAGGTATAATTTTTCAATACGTCCGTCGTTTATTTAATCGTCCTCCTCCGCTTCACAAGCCCATTAATTCTTTAACTCTGTATAAAATTCAGAGCTATTGACAAATATTTTTGCAAAGAACAGGCTACCTCAGATTCAGTTTCTCGTAGGCGACAGACAAGCTGCCTGCCTCTAAGGCCACGAATGTTTCAACGTTACAGCTGTTGTAAGACTGGGAGCCTATTGGTGCACCCACCACGTTTCACCGACGATTAGTGTTGCTGTTCTTTCTAATTTATTATTTTTGATTAAGTCGTAAATAACTCTATATCTATAAATGTTTTCTCAAAGAAATCAGCAAGGATATGAATACAAAAGTTGTTCAAGTAGCATTAACATCTCATGTGGGATGGGTGACCAAGACGAAGATAGAGAGGTGAAATTAACGCCTACTGAAAAGACTATCCCGTAATGACGAGCCGAGGGAGGGAGCAGTGGGACATAACAGATTGATGAGATGAGACACAAAGACAAATTATGTTGTTCTAATCCTCTGACAGTGTTTCACGTCCCGTTACTTCATATGAGATGCATAGGATTCTATGCATCTTAGTGACAGCAATACTGTAACAGGATCGTAATAAGCCGTAAAATGAAAAGATAACTATGCTTAACAATATAATTAATAACAGACAATCAACGCTATTCAGCTTAGCCAACCGCTTAGCATTAAACACTTGTATAATAAACTGTATTGCCAAACATAAGTTAAATATCTAAAGCCATATCGGCAGCTCGTGATTGAAATAGAAAGTACATACCGATAGGTGAACACACTTCAATTCATTTAAAATATTACTTATTACATGTTTATCTGTCGTTATATCATTATTTGTACATATACGAAAAGGTAGCCTCCAGGCACCCATTACTGCTGATAAGTCTACACAATGATGCAAAGGGGCCATGGATGACATATAGGAGAAAACGTGGAATACTGACACCAATCTTAGATAGCAACCTCTGATTTGACCCGAAGCATTCTTATAAGGAATCCGCCCGTTAGTCACTCGCCATCGATTACGGTTGCCGCAGTCTAGGAACCACCAATCTGAACTGGCAACCAACCACGATTAGTTCGCATTATTCTAAACTGTGACCTCAATAGTAATTGGAGTCGTGTATACTTCAAGTTCAATGAATTTGTATCAACCTTATAAAACTTTATTGCCTGTGCAGCTATTTCCAATTGTTTTATTTTATTGATCTATTAAATAACCCAATAACCACTATAACGGACATTTGAATTTACGGTCATTTTAAAATCGACCTTTTAACGGAATTTATTCAAGTCTAGCGACCATCGCGACAGCTTTGCATGTTGCACGCTAATTTTCACTTTTGGGCTCATTTTGCCATACAATAACTTGGGTCGTGTTCTTGAATATGTCTTCTTCATTAAACGCGTCTTACCTGCGACAGCAACTGTGTTAGCTGTGAATAAAAGTTGTGATTTTTTTGTACTAAGTACTTCGTTTGTTGTTGGCAGTGTTGGCAACCCTGAATCTTCAACGTCTAATCTCCATAAACGATATCGCAGCGAGGATTCAAAGGTATCATTCAAAGTCGTGGAATGAAGCTACGCGTGTTTGAGAAGCTACGCGTGTTTGGCTTATTTCTGCGAATGTATCTAAAATAGAGAGTTGTACTCCGTAACAGTAAAGCACCGGTTTTTATGGCGCCAGCGTTCCCTTTGCAGGCTAGTGATGTGACTCACTGATTCTATGTCAGTTTAGTTTAACTGTACTCCTCACCGAGTTTTATTTTACGCAGATCGAAGAACAATCGCTGCACCAGACAGCGGGGATGTCAAGTGCATATAAATGTGTTCTAGAAATGACTCTCATTTCTTAAAAGAGGAATTAAATATAATGTAATTTTATTGTTTCTATGATTGAGGTGATGTATGGGAAGTGGCTCGCTCAATGACAATTGAATGGGAAAGATCTTACAGACATGATACCGGTTGCCTATACTGATGAACGTAAAGAGTTCAAGAGTTCACGTTACGTTTGCATAACATTATTGGTGATCACGTTACTGATATATTAGAGTCGTTCAATGAGGACCTAAACGATAACGATACTGCACACATGCGGCATGAGACACAATCCGCAATTTGTTAATGTCACTGTGCTGTTCTGGGCCATTGAACGGGTCAACTGAATGGCGGGCCCACGTCTGGATTCAAACCGATCTGTTTATAGGTTGAACACATCAATCAACTTATTGCTTTTTATTTCAATACCGATTTGAAAGATAGTGATAACCGGATATTTGACCCAACATGACCTACAAAGCTATAAATTGACATAAATTTCGAAATAGGCAATACATAGTAAGTGTGCAAGTGTTATTACACACCTCATTTAGAAGTAACAAACTTTCAATTTCTGTCGATTGTGCGATTACTTTTGTACAAATGCATAAAATTAAAATTATTCACTAATTTGTCAGGGGTTTCTTCTAAGAAAAGGAACCGAAGAAAAATAAGCTGATAGTTATATACTGAAGACATTAACAACAGCGTCGATTCACAATGATGATAAACTTACAATAAATATAAATAGAAATGTAGACGACATTATAATACATTACAGTGGTTACAATAATAGGTGCTGTGTCTCGAAACATCCAGTGAATGAGATTAGTCACTCGTTAGCTATGTGGGTTAGTATATCTGCAATTTGTGTCTCGACTGTTGACCTTTCACTTTTCTCTAAGACAACCCCTTCGTTGTATGTGTTATTAATAAATTGCAAATTATTAATAGTTAGATTGCGACGTGTGGAGTGAACGGCAGCCGATGACCAAGCCCCAGGTTCGGCCTTCGTGTCAGCTGTCCCACCCACTTCTATTGACTCATTCTCGACATCGCCCACTGTCTTTAAGTTACTCCCTGTCATTAGCATAATCTTTGTATTAATGTTAACGGCTTCCACGACCTTGATGTCTATACTTATTTTATTAATTATATCAATCAATGTCGTTCATATTTGCACGTGCAACTTGACTAATTGTTCTAGTCTCTCCGTAGTTGCTAATGGGTTTTGCGTTAGCGCAGGGGCCGTTAAGGTTTAACAAGCGGGTGTACGACGACTTCCTCTTTTTTCAGTATACAAAAATAACTATTTCTAGCGAAGTGTACGATCTAATATGGAAGGCCATTTATTCGGCGATGCTTCAACGACATAAGTTATGATGTCAGTAGTCATGACATGAATATTTTAGCGGCACAGCCGATTCCGAGTATTCGCTGAATAATATTTAGGAAATGTTTGCGATTCCTAAGTTAAGAATGTACAGGTTAGGTTCTTTGTTCCTTTCATAGAATTTAGGTTCAAATATTTTCAAGATGCTGAAGATGCTACTTCCTAGACTGATCGCAAAAATCGGCGTGACCACACACCGTGTCTCCTACTTTAGGTAATAAGTGACAACTCACGTCGCACCTACAAAAGGGTGTTATATTGAACCAGATCTTGATAAGATACTGGTACACCTGACTGGCAAGTATAAGTTGGTATGTATGTCATAACGAGTTGTTTCATAGCCTCAGTTTATACAGTGGATCCTGTCCGGTTTTACGACGTCCGGAGCATCAAGTCAACGGACGCAAGCGCGCAAGTGAAGCTCCAAAATTAGCCAGTGCGAATGCCGACCACGTGACCGGCACGGCGGGCCCGATGCCCGGTGAGATAATAATTGCGTGTTTAGACGTGCTAAGGGGATAATACACACGTGACGACGCGAGTTCATGTGTGAATTGTAGCGTTTTTGCACTTTAAAGGATAATTGCTTTATCTCCAAACGTTTTTGAGCAATTAATGCGAATTTTATACGGAGCGCGGAGTTCAAGTTTATGAGGGTTATATACCTATTCGCATATTAACTACTCTCCTGTCTCACTGAGATATTTATCGTGCTTGATATTTCGCAATATTTCATATTCTCGAAGTCCTTGTACCTTAGAATGTAGAGGTGTGCCAAATACAGTTTTAATAATGTCTAGGCCAAGACCTTTTCGGGCAAATGCTGCCCCCGTGCATGTTGTATGAGGTCTCACTTCAAGGCCTTAAAACACCGTCATTCATGAGTTCCTCGTGGCAGATTATTGTACATTGCCCCTAAGATAGACAGGAGTGAGTGGTGTACGGAGAGGGGGGGCGTATGCGCATGAGCATGCTGCATGAGTCACAGAGTGGATTCCATGTCAATGTAGCGCCGTTGAACTTGCGATTATAATACACTTCGTCGCGCAACTTAATTGGTGCTACGGTTTTTTCTGAATGACTGAGATTAAATTGGCCCCAATTATACAGTTTTGTGTTCAATTACCCCTTTATTATAGAGCGTGGAATGATTGAATAAAGGCAGTAATTGAATAAATTTTCTTGGACCGCTACTTTCTGGCGTATTTCTCGGTAAATATAAAAATAACACTAAAATATAATTCCTTTAACCGCAAGAGAAAATAGGAGGTACTACGAGTTTACGATTTTACGCAGGAATATTTTATGTATCCGCGCTCTATATGGGTAGCACAAGCTTTCAGTTTGAAGGTACGTTACGTCACGTCAATCTGAATGCCAAAAAAAACGTACAAGACAAGACAATCGGACACCAGCTAGTCTATCACCTGTCATAGTAATGAGAGGGTCCGCACGAAGTATTTTCTAATAAGGCGGGTATTACGAAACAGCCAGTGTTGTTATTCAACAATTAGGTGACAATTCGATGAGTTGAGATAACGACACAGCGGCTGGTTTCTGATGCTGTTTTCTCCGAAGCGTGACGGCCTGTCTTATTAACATTCTTGTCCATTCAGGCACTTGTTCTGGCTGAACATGTTGATGAACAAGCGAAATCTATCGATACCCGCCCACGTCCATCAATCAAAACAAATATACCATTTCCGCATGAATTTAGACTGCAAAATTATAGTTTTTATAACACCATTACGCAATAGGTAAAAAAAACTAGTTATAAATTCCATGCCTATCATTTATTTCACCGAATAAATTTCTTCTTGATTGAAACGAAAGGCGTTTGTTATCTAATTGATAGTAGTCTTAATTAACTCATCACATGGTTCCAATTCAGTAGAAACAGTAGTACCTAGACCTGATCAATCATTTTCTCCGGTGTACGAAGACGTGTTAAACTTTCATAGTACTTTCACGGCTGTAATGACGAATGAGATTGTTTGCTCAAGTAAGACTGACCAGTTTTTCTATACAAAGGAAATAATTGATCGCCACGCGTAACGTATCGTTAATTATAGAAACTGGATATAACCTCAGTGAGTTGTCGTAATGGTCTCTCTCACGCATTGTTCTGAGAGGCCTTTATCAATATGTTTTAATAATGCGTAGGTAACGTACCTTCTCTACGGGGAATTGAGTTCACGTAAACGTTTAGATGTGCGTTTATAGATTTGTCATGGTCACGTGACACACATTCGGATGTTTTACTGGAAATTAATTGATACAAAATATCGAAAAATGTTCATTGGTTTACTTTTATTTCGATATGAAGAATTCAGAGCGATGTTACACATGTAACACTTGGCTGTTCTCAAAGGGGCAATGTTACTAAAATATTAATAAAATAGTTGCGAAAACAAAAAGTGGCACGGACTCATTACGTGAGGTAAGAGGAGACCGCCTTCCACCATGCGGAACGATGGAGGTGTTCAACTTAAAACAATTCGATTGGATCAGGTTTTTATTATTGTCAGACTTATTCGAATCGCCGTGTGAACCTATAAGATACCAGCCACTAGGCTAACTAAACAATGATCGGTGTAGAGGGGGACTGGTAGGGTTTCGGAGCAAGCATATTCAGGGCAAAACGTTGACAGCTAAGCTGATAAGGTTCGCATTGCTGCGTAAACACCGAAAATATCTGAAAAGTTTCAGATACCACTTTCAGATTCCCAAAAGAAACACTTAAGGTTAAACTAGTCGACGGCGCGAACTATTTTGTGCGCGGGGTTAAAATGCATGCTATCTTATCTGACAACACGAGCGAAAGAAATAGATGCTGTGATGAGCAGTAAGAAGCTAGTTCGCGTACGAATTAGCACTTTTGCAAATTTGTATCGAAATGGATGATGATTTAGGACGAAAACGAGCGCGCGAAATTGTATAAACAGACCTTTGGGAGTCTAGATATCAAGAAAAAACAACTAAATGTACATTTATAAAATAACATTATTTGCATTGTTGAATTACTAATCTATCCCTGTATGGAGGCCGTTTCGCAATTTTCCTTCTTCTTATGGTATTTATTTCCGCCCAAAGATGCGTTAAAATTAGTGTTGAAATATGGAACTTTCGACGCTCATAACTTTCAAATATATTATTTTTGTACATTTTTGTTTCCATACAGAACTAGATAATGATGAGACAAATTGATATAATTTTTTATTTTGAACGTACATCGTCAAACAGCGGAGTAATCTCTAGACTACGTTTGTATGGAAGAATTTTCGACTAGTGTAACCTTAACGTGCTTTGTCGTTAATTTGCATTTGATCGGGAACGGCTTGACGCAAAATGACATAAATAAACAAATTTGACAATGCACAATTTGAACGTCAGATTTGTATAATATAGCTTAGTTTTCTCTCAGCAAGCCGAACCTACTCACCTATCAACTTTTCGCCCTGGATATGCTTGCTCAAAAACCCTGCCAGCTTCCCCTCTAGCGTGTCCCTTTCATTCGCTTAACATAGTAATTGCATGTACATCGTTTGCTCCAGAAATGTCAATCAAATGTATATGCAAGTGTATTTTATGTTTTAGCAATACGTTCGTGCTTTGGCTCTGTTATAGACGATAAGATTCATTCATTCCTGGAAGGGATACTAATAAACTCAAGTGAAAAACTCGAGTGAAGAAAAATAAGCTCTAGGAAAAGCCAATTTTACTTTTCAGAGGAAAAGCCAGTCAGTATTTACTAATTTGATTTAAAATTAGACTTGTAAACGACGTCAGTTTTTTACAAGTTTCATGGTAAATGAAAGAGATATTGTGAACATATTGGATTGTGCGTTTAGTTTGAATTGCTGTTTTTCGTCTCTCCCTAAAACTTAATAAGTTGGAAATCAACTAAAGTGACAATGAAATCGTACCAAAAGGCACCTTCGGTGTTATGATCTCATACAGTTCTTATAGCCAACAAAGCCCTTGAAAACGAAAAACAAACGTTATTTATTTACTGCAGGGTCAATACTAAATGTAAAAATAAGATTAGGTAGGCATGACTAATGCCTCTCAAGGAGCGGGCTGTTTCAGACTCTGGCTCGCAGTCAATGACTCCCTAATATTTTATTCACACCGACTTCTGCAGACAATTTATTACATTATTTACTTGAATATAAAATAAAGACGTTTTATAATAAAATGAACAATATATTACATTAAAAGAAGACAGGTGTAGTCTAACAGGAAAACTCACTTATTTATCTTTTCGCTTTCAATAGCTTGAAAATGTTGGAACATGGAGATGCCGGCACAAAGCCAAGAAATCGTTCGCATATGACGTTGTTTTCAAACAACACCTTTATAGAATGACCATGAATCCTTGAATACGCCTCTCGTATTATTATATCCTTTGATCTGGATTATTAACGTGTATGATACGCATGAATCATTTGGTATTCACGCCGAGCAGTATTCTCAACCATCGGAGTAAGTATTCTGAATTTTGATTGCTGGAAATGATATTCAAATCCGTTCTACAATTTAAGCGTAACGGATCAACTAAGCGTGGTAAGCGTTCCGTTCGCTAAAATTCAAGAATCTCGATCGTAATGCGGTGATTGTAGCCGTAGTAGCATTTCTCAGCGCTTGATTCAAATGAATGACTGGCGGCAGTTTAGATCTATACACGATCATGTGTTCATTAACAAATAAATGTCGTATTTAATAACGTTTTTATAAGTGTAAATAGAGAACGCAATAAAGTTTTATAGTCTTGTTTAATATGAGTGAGTGTAGTAGTAACGTCGTCCGGCGGACGCGAGTCGGAGCGGCTCGGCCGAGCTCGCGGAGCGCTGAGCGGTCGTATCGGGCGCCGATGTGCGCACACGCCGGAAACCGCAGGTTCGCAGAAGCGCCGCGTGTAAATATTATTGCGCCGAACCCAGTGCCGCTCTTTAATAACGTGGCGAAATGCAGGCCGCGGGAAACATTCCACTGTACGGCAGTACCGCTACACGATGAGATATTGGCAGGTTTTTGACCGCCACGCATGTTCATCGACAAGAATTTTCTTTGTCCCGTTGAAGTTCAGAATGAGAAAGCGAAAATACTTCAGCATTCCTTAATCCAACCTACCACAAAGAAACAGCACTTACCTCATAGTTTCCATGTGATGTAACTACCAACGAAACAGCTGCGGATCATTCAAGAATTTATCAATGAATAGAAAGGGGACCATCATTCTCAAAACTGGGCCAAAGCAAATGTTTCGTCGAAAAACTGGAAGTAGATTTAACGGTGCTTTGTCGAGACAGTCCGCGGCTCATTAAACAACCGTGCGCTATGTTTGTTCCTGTGTGGAACTGTGGACTTAAAAGCTTTGATGGCGACCACATCTAGAGAGATAATCAAAACAATAAAATTGCTTAGAAATGCAAACAGCTTCAATAAAACTCAATTTCAGACTGTATAATATATTTAGACGTCATACTGACTTGGGCTCAAGTCGTTTGCCATGTGTGGATTCTAAGAGTTATTTTAATGTTCTATGGCGACGTGTACACGCGTTTCCCCGGAACGAGTGAAGGTATACACACATGTGGACAATGGGGATGTGTCGTGTGTCGAGGCGTCGCCGACAAAGGCACGAGGCACGAGGCTATTTGTCAGTCAAACCTACACAATCACGACTGGCTCGACGCACATACAAATGAGACGAAGAGACGAAGCTTCACAGGATATGTAGTACAAAAACGTCTCTACTCTTGTTCCAAAGTCAACAAAGTTCATCTAACCCTCCAATACGTACCTCGCCACAAATATTGTAAAGTAATATTTAGGTTTATGCAACCATCTTTATTGCAACATCAGCTTTGATCCCAAATATTAGAGAAAGTGAAATATTTACGACCAATGCAATCGTAAAAAATTCTATCATACGCATCGTAAGATTTTGTTGTAGAAACATTTAAGGGAGAGAGAGCAATAAAGCTGATTTAAGGGCTTATAAATTAAACACCTTTCGTTATAACTTTCTTTAGATACGCCTATCGGAAGACTTGTATTAGTTAATGATCAACAACCATTCATTACTCATAAAGAGGTCGAACTTTTGTAAGGAAAGCGCTTGTACGAGTAGCTTTTTAAATTGCTTTTCGTGTTTGTGTATTTGATTAATTTTACACTTAGATCTGAACATGAGTTCGGGTTACAGATAATAAATGTCGTGGTTGTTATGTTCCCACATATTGTCGAAGCATGGTGGATGTGCCGGAGCGCTCCACAGTCCACCGGCTATGACTCACCATCGACTGGAGGTCAAGAGCACGCCGCGCCGACAGACTACCTGATGAGCTTAGCATTTGCCACAAATCAACCTCTGCGCGCTTCTGCCATCCGTATACATATTCATTAACTTTGTTGAATTATTTACCGTCTGTTTATCACATTACCGGTCTCTTCATTAAAAACATCTTTATATCATCACGAATTCGTGAGCGATCTTTTGGAAATGCAATGTATCTTAATGTCTCAAACAATTCTGTTTTTCAGTTACACCAAAGTATAAACACTGGATTTAATTATATTCTTTACTTACGAGTGTAAAACAAACAATTTATTAAGTATTCAACCAAAACAAAATGTCTTAAGTCTGTAATAAATGTTCAAAAGTGCCCGTAAATTTATTATCATTATGTTTTAAATCAGCTTCTGGCTTACATACATTGAATGCACACCATGCATCTCATTTCTTATATCAATGTCGAATGGTAAACTACTCAAAACCAGCAATAACTTAAGACAGCAATTAAAAATTACCACCCAAATAACCGTAACAGATTGCCTAAATATAGCACTATTAAGGTGTATGAAATAGACCACCTAAAAACGAAAACGTAATTTTAATAGAGTTACAGTTGAATCGATTGAGTGGCCTATCATTCATATTAGACCGTCACGCTCTCCTCAATCGTTTTATAATAAAGGACAAACTAGCCACGGTGTATTCTCACGATCGTCAAGTGTGATCTTTATATGAATAGCGGCGGTCTTGGCTGCGCGGGCGCACCGCCCACGCTTCCACTCTCGCCTCAGGCCCGCGCCACACGTGACCAGCGGACAGGAACGCTATTCTTTACTTATTATTGTACGAGCACTCGGAACAGAGATCGAGTACCATCGCCGCTCGCTGCTCAGGAATGCTTGATGGGTGAAGCATCGCTGAAGATTTGCATTACTGTCATTCCCATCCGTCTTGTACTCTACCTCAATGGTCTACAATTATTGTGAATGGAACCGTTGAGAACACAAAGCTTCAGAAAGGCCCATTACTTGTAATCACAGAAATCGACAGGCGGTTTCAGTTCGATGGTAAATTATAGGTCTAGACGTGGCCCGATAATGAATACGTCATTAAGTAGTAATAACGCGTTTAACGAGTATATCGGTATATGTGAATAGTGTGCTATTATTCAGTAGTTAATGTACATCAACTCGCTGTTCGTGGAATAATTTCAACCGTAATTATAGCTGCAAACAATTTGTTTGATCTTGTTCGGTGCTACAGTGCTCATACCATTAATGAAAATTAAGAGTTTGTTTACGCTTTATGTGCATTCTCAGAGCCTGTGTATTATAAACAGGAGTAAATTACATAATATATCGAGTTGCATGTTTACCGTCACAATCTTCCAAAAACAAAATGTCGCTTAGAGCATTTAACCTATGGAGACGGCAAGCCGCGAATCACCGAACAACTTTTTCTGCCACTTTCTGCGGGAGGCGAGGAAAACACATACAGCACACTACAAAAAAATGACAATCACTCACAGATACATGCATCCTATTGCTACAAACGCACACGAAAAAATAATAATCACACAATCAAAAAACACACATACATTGACATATTTGTGTGTATCTATGCAATAATCCTATGACAACAAATACAAATTGCTAGTGATGTGATACAAAGAATGACTGGAAATTCATTTTAATGCATGAATGAATGAGCAAAATGTTAATTCGTTTTATTTTTGTTATACTAAATAATAATAAACTTAAGTAATTAATTTCACAAATAAAAAAAATACGCAATATGATTTGTGGTCTGCTAAACTACGTAGGTAGGTAAGGAAGGTAGGAAAGAATTTAAGATACACTAAAAAAAGAACGATTTAATTTATTTTTAGTCAATAATATTTCATAATTACATAATATATATTGTTGGACCCTGTCTTTCCTATATGAATGACGTTACAAATAAATGTAATATCCAAATACTCCATGCATGGTAGACGAACTGGGGATAGTACCTAATAAAATGGTGGCATACGTCTTGGAACAATGTTAATCATAAACTATAGTACCTACAGGTTTCAGCATAGAATAGTATATATGAAACTGTCACTTATGTCACTGACATTTTGTTTTATTTAGGTTCGGGCATTCGGGATTCATACTTGAGCCCCGTTCTTTAATACGGACCTTATGTATACGTGTTAAATAGTAAGAAAGAAAAATACAATCAACCGGATAGACTTTTATTTGACACTTTTTTATGTAACACAAAAACTGACGTGATAAATCACGTCAGTTTTTCGTTTTTTTAACTATTTGAGTACAGTGTTTCCTAGCTAAGCTAGTTTGATATCTTAGATAGGAAAACATACGTGTATGGTGTCTACGACACATTCGCTGTTCATTCTTAAACTTTCATTCTTCGATGTACTTCATTCCTATTCACTCGTTCTATATCATTCATACAACTCTGTACGTTGCTCGTTTTAAAAATTATAAAAAAAAGATTGTAAGGTCTGTAGTAAACCTACTGATTTCTACATTTTTTTTTGTTCAATTTATCATAAACATATGGTTTCACAGCCATAATCTAGTTCATATACATGTCTCAATGATCACGACTAGAGGCAATCACTGATTTTTTAAATGTACCAGTTTATTATATACATGTCGAACACATTTCTGTGGATCAACTTTTTTGGTTAAAAATGATATACGAACATTTGAGTATTTTTAGCATTCGCAATTGTATATGGCTTCGAATTGATGTGCGGTGGGGTTGGCATTGTAACCACCATGGCTGCGATAGAGGTATCAAACAAAAATTCAAACAAAAACCAAAATCGCTTCATCTGTTTAGGAGCTATGATGCCACAGATACACAGCAATATACGTCGAATTGATAACACCCCTCTTTTTCTGTCGGGGGTTAAAAAATGATTGAAAAACTCACTAACGAAACGAACAAACTTACTTTTTTTTACCCTAAAACCTTAAAAGAAAATAATTTAAATCTATTCTCATAGACATTTGTAAATAATATTTTTTATAGTTCAACCTGTCTTGTCCAGATATAAACACAAACAAAATTATTTTGATACTGAACATACTGATTCAAAAAATCATTTAATTTATCAATCATTCATTCACGTTGTCCCAGCACTATGCACATCGCTACCCTGTCAGCCCCCTGTACTGCGTTTGTGCTACCAACATACCACTGAATTTTTCTATCGTAAAGGCAATAACCAATAATTCGACATTGTACTTAAATAAAACTATGTTGATGTATAATTTATACTTATATGTGGTAGGAAACACCATGGCTTCGCAAATTGAAAGTGGCAGCTCGCTTTTTGCAAGAGGAAACCGCACAATTAACCATTTTTTCGGAGGACTTACTTGCGACTCAATACGATACACAATGTCGGCGGTCGGCGAATGAACTAGTTGTATATAACGCGTATGGTCATATGGCCAAGCTACTTTGGCAGAGGGGTAAGCCCAGCTATGCCATCTCCATAGGTTAAATGCTCTAAGAAATGTCGTCATCATAAAATGTAATAACACAACAAACTGTTATTATGACATTTGAATACATTTTATCTTCAAGAGAACATCTGTTCTATGCTCCTTGTAACAAAATAAATGTCGTTGCAGATTATTTATGTGATGTTGGGCTTGCGACATGGTACGTAACACTGCGATAGTATCACCATATTCACTATGTTACCGTGCTACGGAGACTGAGACTCGTATAGGGAGTATGGAGATCTATGAAAAAGTGGTTCAGAGTCCGGTGGGGCTTGTTAGCGCGCGTCGTTAAAATTTGAATGCATTTTTACTGCGCGGGCGCAGCGAACTAACCTGCTTGCGCGGGAGGATCGACCACACACCTCGCGTATCATCGAGCATCGCGATCGCAACGACGGAAATGGCCGATGCAGATGCGATGGAGGAAAATATAGCTTTAATAGCTAAAAGCAATATATGGCATTAGCCAACAACTTCGCTACTCGAAATGTTGATGATGTTCGTTCTTCCAATACCAATGGGATAAAAAAAAACCCATATATATATATATATTATATTCCAAGTCCAGGCTATGATCTACCTTTATTTCTCATCCAAATCTCAGCCGATGAAGCATGATTGATTTACAAACATTGAACCATACAAACACACAGACATGTTTTTTCTTTAAAATATTATTAGGAAATAGGATTAGCAGGATTGACGTGTATAAGACGACTTTTACAGAACCATCTGTGCCGACAAAATTGCGAAACGCCACTGAAATTAAGAATAATGTATTTTGGCACAAAACCGTTAATTAAGTTAAAATGTAAATAAATTATGCTGTTCATGTCAAGAACGTTGCTTCATTACGTCTTCATCAGGCTTGTAAGAAGACTAAGAAGGCGCAGAAAATACATCGGCACCTTTGTCTTGCCTTAAATCGGAGCATGCATTATGTATTTCGTTAATTAACAAGTTTTCAACATCTTTTTTTCTGAATTAGCAGTTGATTTAATTTACGTGCTTCATTATGTTGGAATTTTCACGAACAATGGAAAACCATGACCCCAAAACCTGGAAAATTTCTTGGCCCATTTTCTACTTAAATACTCGTCATAAATTTTATAAACGCATATCAAAGATCATGTATAGTTCTCGCCAAACTTCTTGGTGCCCCGAAGTTACAACATACAATGGCTGCAGTAGTAAATCTCATACAAAAACAGCACCGATCCGATCAGAAAGTCAACTTCGAAGTGGCCAAGAAGTTTGTCGAGAACTAAACGAACATCATGAAATGAATAGGATGGAAAGGACCAGCATGGAGTTGAGCCTCAAAATCAACCACGCCAAAACTAAAATGATGGTGGTAGACCGCACCAAATCGCTGCATATCACAGGTGACCTATCCCTCGAAAGGGTGGATGACTTCATTTACCTACTTAAGCGCTACCATCAGCAACACAGGTTCTTGTGAAAAAGATTTTAGGAGACGCATCGGTATGGCCAAAATCGCAATATCCCAGCTCTAGCGGATATGGAAGGACCGTAACATATCTCGGTAGACTAAGATGCAATTGGTGAACTCCTGCGTATTCTCCATCGTTAGCTACGGTTCGGAAACATGGATGCTATGGAAGATACTGATTTCAAGATGTGGTGTTGGCGGAGGATACTGCAAATTCCGTGGACTGCATTCCACACAAACGAGTAAATCCTTCGTCAGCTTAATATCAAAGCCAGACTTTTCACCAGCCCCCTGCGAAGAGTCCTGATATTATTCAGCCACATTGGCGAAAAAGAAGGTCAAAACTTCGAGCAGTTGATGATGAGGCTAGGTCGAAGGCAGGAGGCTGCAGGGCCTCAGCCAGATCAGGTGGTATGACCAAATTCGTGCAACGCTCAACACCAACTTTCACGAAGCACTCCACGACGCCAAGAACAGAAACAGATGGAGTAACATCATAAGATAAAGGTTGATCTCCAGTCGGGGGAATCACGACCCTCAGCAATGAGTAACACGACGCGAGGAGGAGTACGAACATCAAGGCATTAGTCGTAGACGAAGACGAAGTCGAAGAGTCCCCTTGTTTCGTGTGATAAAAATATTCCTAAAATAGCCTAAAAACAGGAAAATTCTGCTCTCAATATCAAGCTTAATCCATAATCAAATTAGTCTTTTTATACGCCGTAACACTTTGAGTGCTAATGCTAACAGCATAGAGATAAGGTGGGTAACGGATTGGTAATGTTATGGTCCAAATGTAGGCCGAACAAATAATGATAACACCGAGCCCGCCATAAAGATAAGCGGTTGGCGAAATATTTCAACTGGCCCGAAAATAGCTTTGTTCGACGGTACAAAAAAGGACAAAAAATCTAGAGAAAGAAATGGCCTACCCCTATATATCCGTCATAAGACTGATAAAAGATAGTCAAGTCAAGAGATAGGAACAGACAACAGCGTCCAAAAAAACACGTTGTTGATAAAATTAGGTACTGGTAATCTGCATGCTCAGTACGATAACTTTGGTAATTTAAACTATAATATTATAAAGTTTGTGAGGTTGTAGGGGGTAATCTCTGGATCTACTGAACCGATTTTGATGAAATTTGGCATGGAGATAGTTTGAGACCCTGGGAAGGACATAAGATAGTTTGTATTCCCTTGGTATGATATTGATAATGCACTTTTTACGCGGGCGAAGCTGCGGGCAGAAGCTATATACTATATAATCGTCCATTTTGGAAATCATGAAGGAGATATACATATAAATAATGGTTGATGTTTAGCAGGTAAGTGACGATAATGATGAAACAAAAAATAGAATAACAAAACGGACATCATTAATAAAGATCTTATCTGTGAATCAGTACGCGAAAGTCGCTATCGATTTTCACGGAACGTATGCCTGGAATGTCATTACAAACTAAAACATACCACCCACGGTTCCATCGATCACGTTGCAAAGTATTGAGTATTCTGACGAAATACCAGAAATTTTGCCAAGTACCGCGACGTTCACACACTTTCGCTGAGACAGTTTGGAGTCGGCTCATGTGGGCTCGGCCAATAAATTAAGACCTCGGACAAAATACATAATGCATGCAGGTATTAAAGTTTTTAAACCCCGCTGTAGATCACTTAATAATGGACGAGTACGTACAATATTACAGGCTCGGCGGCCCACCCAAGGAGTTCGCGGTGGGTTCTCTCGTTTATTTCCTATTATCTTATCTTGCCTTAATGATCAGTAAGGGTCACATCGATGGGTTTCTGTACTGCGTTCTTAAAAATCATCTACCTACCTATATCATGCGTTTGTTAAAAAGATGTATCATTTGTTAATATTCATCGGAACTAAAGCGTGACTTCTAATGTTTTGGAAGATTTTGATGAGGCTTGGTCGAAACAAGTTTGAACCAAGTTTTATGATAGTCTAGTGAGTTTGTTTTTTAATCTATTTAAACTTTTTTACATATATATATTTTTTAATTTTAAATCGGTCCACATTTGTCGGAGATATCGGAGATGATACACATTTTTTTTCTAGGCTAGCGTGCTTCACCGTCGACCACATCATCGCTTACCATCAGGTGAGATAGTGGACAAGCACAAGCCTATAGACGATAAAAAAGCTTACATAAAGTCGAACATAGAACCTCCTCCTTTTTGGTAAATCGGTTAAAAATTTTAGTATTAAAAATAAACACAAATGCATTACAACAATACGAAATAAGCATCAATCTTATCCATTACTTTAAACACAGTGTGAAGAATCATCACTGTAACCTACCTATAATATCGAAGCAATCTTTAAAATTATAGTTACTGACCACGACGCTTGTAGTACACTTGATATATTAAAGAGCACATTTAACTTTATTTATTTCGACATGCAAATATTCTTACATGAAGCAAAATATTTATCGTACACTTGAGGAGGCCGTTCAGGCTTCTCGGTCTCTACATTATGCAACACATTGTGTGTGACCATGAACTTTCCTTAACTGCAATCAAGTGCTCCTGGTATATTTTTAGTACAAGTATTATTTCTGTCAATATTTACGTGCAGTGACGCTTGTTTGACTGCTTGCACATTTTTCCTGCAGCGCAACAATTAATTTTCCGCGGCGTTATGCAAATATTTGCGTTTTACTCAACACTCTTGAGTCTCGTATCTCGTTCTTCTCAGCATTGTTGTATCATGCATGATAGCGCTGGTAAATGAAACTAGCAGCAGAGACGAAATCAAAACGTCAAAAAGGCAGATGACATAACGGAAACACGAATTATGTATTGTTATTGTAAAGATTTGTTTTTATTTGAGTAATATTTTAAAGTCAAAAATGGAAGGTAGATTCACCGACTGTTAGTTTATTTCAATAAAATAATTGGTAACTATATTCGTTCAAAATATTTGTAAAAAGTATTATTAATTACTAAACAAATAATGTACACAATTACTGTATTTTTACAAACCTAAATCTATAATTAATTGATAAACGAATGTCACCGGATGTTGTTGCTGTGTGACGTCTTGTCATTTGTTCAAACGTATAAATAGGCTGGTTCTAGTCGAAAGAACTCAGTATTGAATTGTATTGAACTGTGCACATATCATTATAAAATTAAGTTGTGAGACTTACTGTTGGTGTGAGTAATAAAAAGTGTATACAAGGTGTCTGATCGTTATCATTTGAGAATCCTGAGTACGCCCGCTCTTACATCAGAAGAAAGGGATCAACCCGAGCCTCAACTGGACCCATCAACACAGTCGCCTTGCCTAGCCTACCGACCACTCGACCAGGACATTCGGATGAGCTGAATTTACTTCGTTGCCAGATCAAGTTGCAGAAAAGGATGTTTTTCAAAAACAAAACACCAATACCCACAAGCTAAGTAAAATTTATTTACCTAATTATGATCTTGACCAGCATAAAATAACAATTGAGTGATCAAGTTACCTGTCTATCCACCGTGCGAGATAGTTCAGTCTATTGCTAGGATGAAGGGATTTTCATGCTTGCTAAGACGCGCCAAGCAATTGGTAGACACTAATGCTCATTCTTTTGCACTCGTAGCACAATATTAAGTAGCTAAACTAGATATTATATTGTGTATTGGAATTGTGTGTGTATTGAATAGACTTCAAATCAAGCTAAATCTTTTTTTGAATATGGTACCAAGTCATAAAGTTTACTTTCAAGTATTTTTCCTAATGCTCCAGTGGCATAAAATCATAGTTTTACCAAGCTGAACCCCTCGGGTCAAGCATCAAGAACACAAAACAAACATGATTTGCGCGAAACTTTGACTTTGGATATCAAAATACTTCATTAGATGCCACTAAATATGATACACATACAAATAAAACTTTCGGTTATGCCCATTATTTTCATATCCCTTAATAGAGGAGCTCGTGGCTAAATAATAACTTAAGTTAAGCAACGCTTGACGATGTCGGTCCGTGGATGTGTGACCATTTCAACATACCGAGTTTCCTTCGTGCCTCGGAAAGCACGTTAAGCCGTTGGTCCCGGCTGTCATTTGAAGATCTTTGACAGTCTTTACGGGTAGTCCGAAGCTTGAGATCTGACACCAGTCTTGCCAAAGGGTACTGTGCTACCCAGTTACTGAGTTGTGGAGGTCAGATAGGCAGATTGATTGGTTTAGGTTACTACACCGGTGCACAGGTTAATTTCCATCAAAGCTGTGTATGGTTAAGATAACCGTGTGAACATTATACTCTCGTAATATTTTTCATGTTTCAGATACCATATTGTGTCACAGCCTGAAGCTTCTGCTGAAGGCTAGCGATTCAGATGCTGAGCGCGAAGGTTGACGTGTCAACATCTGACAGGTTAAGAAGAACAGCATGCAAGCAGTTCGCTGGTCTTAGCCGAACGGTACGAACGTGCGCAAGTTTGGAATGGAATACTCGGTGAGTCGCTTCCATTTTATTTTGATAGTGAAGTCGAATATTCTCTAGTGATGAGATGCTATTTCGAGTTTTAAGTGTTCATGTTGGAACACTGAATTGGTTGGTAGTGGTTATACCTAGCACTATCACTAGGTAATTAAGACACACCTGGTAAAAAGCAAGTAGCTAATAAGTTACCTATTGGGTTGTTAGTACTTTCCTAGTTTCAACATTTGGTTCAGTACGAACTTTAGGATGAGATATCCCATAAGAAGGAGATGAAATATCCAAAATGACTGAATAACTAGTCGTTTTCAGTGGCAAAGCGAGTTAGTAATGTCGTTGGGCTATCGTAATTGTATCGAGTTAGTAACGGTACTGGTCATTTGCATGTATTCAGGACGGATCTTGTTGCGTAACGATGTACAACCACCGTCTTCAGATCTGAATTCACTTGCTTACTTTCAAAGTAATATTATGATAACAGTAGATCACGCGATTGTTTTTCTTACATGAAAACTGAGTTAGTGACCGACAGTAAAGGGTTAATGTTGATAATCTGATATTTATGATATTGATCAGAGTTAATTCGTGAAGCTCCTTAATAGTATCAGGGTTAGTTGTTTCCCTTTTATAAGCCATCAGTATGTTCCAAAATCTTTAAGTAGAAAACGCGAATCATGTTGGAAGGATACCCGATCGCCAAGTTCTTTGAGAATTAGACGTCATAGTTGATGACTGTGGTAGTGAAACCGAATCTGATTAACATGTCTACTCATAAGACCAATTCTGGACCGCACCTCATGCGTACCATGTGGCGATAGGTTTTTTAAAGTGGGTTTATGAGTTGAGTATGCATTGCCTTTACTTTGTTTAGTTTAACTTGTTGATCGTAGGACCTTTTTCTAATGAATAGTGTTGTGTGGGAAACTTTAGTACGAAAACTGAAGAGGCCCGGTATTAAGTCCGCGATAGGTGATTATGACAGTATAGTGATCGTTATACACCGAAAGCTTTAAATAGATACGCTTAAACCTACAAGTATGGACACGGTAGGTTAAGGAAGATGCCAGCGGGTCATGTACCAGTCGATGTTGATGTTAAAAGGATTTTAATGATGATGAGCAAGCTCAAAATGTCGAGTAATTGAGTCTATCAGCCGTATTATGTTTGACCGTACCAGTGGATTCTGGCGGAGGTCGGGGTCTTGAGAGACCGTTGTGTGAGAGCAATATAATTGCTGTTCGGCTACAGAGCCGTGGCGTTAGAGGTTTTACTCGAGGGTTTCTGTAAGCTTGGCAGTTTTCGCTGCAGAAGAAGTTTTAAAGTTTGATTTGAGCGACTGGTGGTACATGGCCCAGGGTAATGATTTAGTAAAAGATCAAAGTTCTAAAATTTCCCTATTGTCACGAACCCAATGATCTAGTTTGGTCAGGAGTAGCCGAGCGTTGTGCGTTGGCCTGTGTGGCAACTGTTGGCCTTTATGGCAACTGTTGGCCTGTGTGGCAACTAAACGCCAGTGTGCCAACTGGAGGCCTTTATGGCAACTGTAGGCCAGTGTGGCAACTGGAGGTCTTTGTAGCAACTGTGGTCCTGTAAGTTGGTTTAAAATAAACACGTTTGTGTAAGGAACCTTACAGAGGATTCCTGTAGAGTTATGAGGTTAAAATAAAGTAAACTCGCATAGTCACGCGAGAGGTGAGGTCACCATGTTAATGTTGATGACGTTCGAATCGACAAGCCTTCGTTACGAAAATTGAAATAATTTTGGTTTTCTAATTTTTATTACTATGCGTAGATTGTGTTAGTAAGATATACAAAGCTGAAGTACCAATTGAGATTGTAGATGATGAATAGACGTAACATAGGACAGACTAAATCTCTGTGTGAACAGGTTCTGAGTTCAGAG
The DNA here is from genome assembly GCA_949775005.1 of Orthosia gothica. NCBI lineage: Eukaryota > Metazoa > Arthropoda > Insecta > Lepidoptera > Noctuidae > Orthosia > Orthosia gothica. The sequence continues at coordinate 27,222,060 of OX459034.1, read as the reverse complement.
AGTTGAGTTGACTCGACATCGTAGGGACGTGCGAGTAGAGCAATTGAGAAGAGAGCTATGTGATGGCTAAAGGTCGTGAATAAGATACCTGGTGTCTTTTTCTTTTGTTTCATTTAATGTGACATTAGTGACTATCAGTGGTACTTGGACTTTGTAATCACGAAGATTAGAAGCTTTTGCGTTCCGAACTTCACCCTATTGATGATCATTGAATAAGTATAACTTTTCAATTAATCTTTTGGTACCTCATGTAGAATTATTACAAATGGGGAATCCGCTACAATGGCACAGATTACAGCCATTATTATTTTCTTTTTCTTCGTACATCATGCTATTACTCGCGGTACATCTAGAGCTAACAGTCAAACTGAATGGGTTTGGGTTAATAAAATAGGTGAATTGTAATTGGCATTAAAATATACGAAATCTAAGGCTACTGAATGGCCCTTTTGATTAACTAGGTAAAATAGCCCCTCCCCTGCAATTGAAAATACCATATCCGTTTAGACCCTAAGCATAGAATGGCCGAAACGGAAGCAAAAAAAAAAATAATAAAAAAGGTTTTGGTTTTAGAAAAAGACTTTGGTCACTCAATGAACTTTGAACGACTAGACCGTGATAGCAAGAATAAATAATAATGAAAAAAAAAGGGTTAAAACTTTTTATAACATTATTCAGAATTGAAAAGCTTAACTTATGGATAAAAAAAAAGAATGTTTTGTTTGGTTAAATAAAATTTAGTCGAAACAAGTCAAAGACTGGCCTCTGAATCTTTATGATCAAGCAACGAACTACGACCTCTGAGTTTCAGAATTAGTTGGTTAAATAAAATTCTGTCAAAACAAGTCAAAGACGGGGCCTCTGAATCTTTATGATCAAGCAACGATCTGCGACCTCTGAGTTTGATAGTTAAATAAAACTCAGTCAAAACAAGTCGTAAGACTAGCCTCTGAATCTTTATGATCAAGCTACGATCTGAGACCTCTGAATTTGATTTGAGTTAGCAAAATGGATGTGTAAAAAGGGCTTGGTCATGCCTATGGTTTAAGTTGGATGATTCAATAAAATTTAAGTCAAAACAAGTCAAAGATGGGCCTCTGAACCTTAATGGACAAGCCACGATCTGCGATCTCTGAGTTTGACAGTTTCACCAGAACAAGCAATAATGTCGCCTCTGAGTCTGGTCTGAAAGGTTTTTGCATATTTTTTTTTTTTTTAATGATTTTCAGAGATTCGCTGGGCCTAGCAAGGCCCGCTCGTCAGTATGGCCGTGATAGCGCTGGTAAATGAAACTAGCAGCAGAGACGAAATCAAAACGTCAAAAAGGCAGATGACATAACGGAAACACGAATTATGTATTGTTATTGTAAAGATTTGTTTTTATTTGAGTAATATTTTAAAGTCAAAAATGGAAGGTAGATTCACCGACTGTTAGTTTATTTCAATAAAATAATTGGTAACTATATTCGTTCAAAATATTTGTAAAAAGTATTATTAATTACTAAACAAATAATGTACACAATTACTGTATTTTTACAAACCTAAATCTATAATTAATTGATAAACGAATGTCACCGGATGTTGTTGCTGTGTGACGTCTTGTCATTTGTTCAAACGTATAAATAGGCTGGTTCTAGTCGAAAGAACTCAGTATTGAATTGTATTGAACTGTGCACATATCATTATAAAATTAAGTTGTGAGACTTACTGTTGGTGTGAGTAATAAAAAGTGTATACAAGGTGTCTGATCGTTATCATTTGAGAATCCTGAGTACGCCCGCTCTTACATGCATGTACCATGAACATACCGTATTTATACTGCGAAAGCAAAGATCTCACGAGCGAGGCTCTACGTCATCTGACTGTACATGTTTCACATTTACAAACACTCGGTATTGCACCCGCGCTCGGCGCTGCTGCCGCCTCATGAGAATTCATTGACGAAACGCCGAAAGCAGTCGACAATGGGAAAATATTTGCTTATTGATCGATCAGTTCGAACGCATATTTTCACAAAGCAAATAGAACGGTGCTGGCAGTACTTCGTTCTTCGAGGAAACACGGTTCATAAATTAGTGTAAGCTACGAAAAAATACTGGTGTTGAGCAATTTAAGTTCCTATTTTAAGCTTTAAATAAACAGTCCGTTCGAACGTTTAAAATTGTTGTGGGTTAGTTCGAATTTAGTGTATTTAAGATTCTAATTTCGTTACTCAAACATGTCGTACATGTTTATAAACTTAATGTAATTATACACTAGTGGACATGAGCGATAAGTTATGACAAATGACTGAACATTAAATCGCTTTGCGAATTGTCGATTAACGTACGATCCAGTGATCAGCCTTGCGTGTAGACTCCACTTAATTACGGCGTAGCTCCTTGTAGCACCTTCGATGTGCAAAAAGTTATGACAGTAATAAATTGGTTATTTCATAAACATTTTATATACTGGATATTATTGGTACAACTCAATAAAATGACAACAGAACTTGTTGAATATTTCCAGTCTCTTTGTGTTTACTTCAATGGTAAAGTGGTTATAAATCGTTTAATATGACAGGTACTTGCTTCTTAAAGACATGGAATGCAGCAGTTCGCACCAGGTTATTTTGTTATACATCAACTATATTACAGTACAAGCGTACTATTGCGTCAGAAGCCGTAAGAAGTTTGCGCGCCAACTATGTTCCTCTCACTGCATCAGGGTTACCTCTCTATAAAAACATTTTATAATGTCAACATTTACCAACTAATAAAGAAGTTCTAAAGAAAACAGGGTTTATTTCGCCCACTGTTTGATGTAACTAATTTCAATTTCACAATCATTCTCAGTAGATATGGTATATTGCAAATTTCATTGTAATTTTTTCCAGTCGATTATTATCGTACAGCTCATCAGATAGAAGAGGCCTCAGAACTTTTCGCAGTTTTAGGATCTTTAAAACTTAAAGCAGACCAATAAGTTATCATTAAATTAAATTATGTGTACAAATTTTTCATTTTTCTGAAGCGGAAAAGCGTGAGTGTACACAGTAAATTTTAATGTTCAGGTTTTTGGACACTTCCTACCTTAACATTCAGTAAAAATATGTTATCAATGTTGAATGTGCAAAAATATAAAACATGGAGTCTAATAAACATTTAAGATATACAAGGTAGTCAGCCAATGTCCGCGGTTACCTTGTTTCTTTGTCAGTTGCCGCGCTCTACATACCTAGCTGCGCACACGCATATTTGACAGCCCTATTTGGCATTATTGACTCGAGCATTTAGCAGTGTACAAGCAAGTAATCTGTTCCTACGCTCACGTTTACTTTACGAATGTAAATATTCAATTTGCAATAAACTAACTGACATTCGCCTGTGACTACTTAGCACTTTTCGTAATACTTTGTGTTCTTAAGCAATACCGTTTGCCAATCTCATAAAACAAAGAATATACAGAAGTTAACAGCAAACATACATCTTGTTACCGGTCATTAGGCGAAGTAAATAGACGATTTTATCTTGAAAGGTCACGTTAGCCACCTTGGTCAAAGTCAACTAAACTGCATAATGTTTTTGTCACTTCCGCGGCCATTTGCAAACCGAAAACATTACCTTGACGATTAAGCCATTACGTTATTGGCTAAGTACAAAAGCCGAACACTCCTACTCGGAAATAAGTTCACAATGATTTCTTTAATCATCTGCAATTTCCGACGACCCAAATACAAAGGAAAAGTGAAACTGCGGGTCACTATCACAGTTGATTGATGTCGTGTCATTCAATAAAGCACATTTCTACATGAAGGAGATTTATGCTACGGTTTTAAAATTACATTTTTCACCGCTGTGAATGTGGCATGTTCATGTATGCTTGAAAGTATGTTGTCTTTTCACTAACGTTCATATCATAAGACAATGCCATGCCATGTGGACTTTGCACTGGCCAAAGTGTTGCGCTCGCGGCGCCTTTGCAAGTGATGAATATTTACGCAAGAAGTGACTCGCCGTCGACAGTGACAATAATTTACAGCCGACCTCGACCTTGCCGCAGACTCAGCAGACTGCTCCCACTGATTGCCGAATGCAAACCGCGCAAAATTCACAATAAAACACGCCATTTCGAAGCACCCACATGCACTACTTTGTTATTCCACAAATTGGGGCGCACACGATGTAAATTTTGATAGCCTTTAACTTTTATAGTCAGAGGTTTTAGTTTAAGGCTGTCCTGTTTTTATGTTATTTTTATTGCGAATAATATTTTGATTTGCGAATTAATTAATGATCGGTAATACCATAGCGGTAAAGTAATAATCAAAGTAAACAAGCGGTGATGTAAAATTCCCATAGCCACCGAAAGCAAGGTTTGCCATTAACCGCATCAAGTTGAAAGCAAACTTTTTGTAGGAGAGACCTCGAAGTTTAATGTGTTGGCGGTTCAGTATGGGTGTACCTCAACTGGAGCAGTATCGTTAAATGATAACGAAATGATCTATTGTCAACAGAGTACCTAACTATTTGTCATGGATCATGATAGGATCACTTGTACAGCTTCCACCGGTCGCGGACAAATTAATTGCTTCGCCAGAGTTAAATGTTATTGTGTCAAGGCTATGAAGTTTTATTTATTTAATTCTCAACTATATGAATAGGTGACCCAATTTTAAAATATACTGTTACACCATTGTATATTGTTAATCTAATTCAGCGGCTGGCTGTATTATTTTTGTTTCTTCTGATGTATTTAAAACGTTTCAGATTCAAAAATAGCCTAGGTATATATATATACGTACTACCTGTATTATTCAACAGAGGTTTCGCTTGTTGACTCAATTTTCATAAGACAAATAAAAGAAAACAAACTACCGAAAAATAATTCCTCGCAAAAATCGTTCGAATGGAACAAGTTATTCAGCTGCTGCTATTTTTAGAAGAAACACTCCAAAATATTCATGTTTTGCCCGCCATGCCACGTGGTATCACTAAAGACATCTGTTCTGCCCTTAGGGCAAAAAACTGTGACTATTATTTTTTGTTCCACGTCTGGCTGGCTCACCTTCCATTCACCTCCATTTATTCTGAAAGTATCTCATGACAGCTACAACTAAGACCAAGGTTTTATGTGGGTTGAAACCATTTTCACTACTTTCTTAGATCATTTTTCATTAAAGAAACAATGCATCTTAACGTGCCGCCCACACATTAACATATCGTTAAAAAACATCTTAACTAACTGGTTGACATTAAAATGTATTAAAAACAAAACGAAATAAGTTGTCCAGTCCATACCATGTTTAGGAAGTTGAACATGCTTCCTCTTGCACCGACTCTACCGCGAAACAACATAGACATTTTATTAAGATTCCTTTGAGCTCTACATTGACTTTCATTTGCTGTTACTGCAATGTTTAAACGATGTACGTGTTCCCCATTGTCGGAGGACTCATAAAACACCCACACGCTAATTAAAGACCCTTTATTTGACGTATTGCGTTGCCTGAAGACATCACCGAGTACTTACATAACCGTGGAAAGTGGACCTGTCCAGGATTACCATTCGTGAACAATTGACGCTTCATCGAAGTTCCAATTTGGAAAGGACAAAAAGTGGTTCGAATATTTTACAGAAAGTTGTCGCAGGACAGGGGGCATCGCATTCGCTTTCGTCGATCGAGTACGAAAGTACAGTATTGTAGTGCTATCCGGTTTTCTGACCTTGGTACAAAACAACAAAACCAAATACTTATGGCAGGCGTGACTACGCTATATGGAGCACAAAAAGAAATCACTCGCGAACTTTTTTGGCGAACTAATCTCGAGCAGATTGATCTAGTGAAAGTTAACTACTTTACACTTAGCTGTACAAATATGAATTACTTACTATTCATTTGTTACTTCTCTATTTCAATTAACTCTGCTAACGAACTAACAACTTGGATTGGAACACTCCCTTGAAGCAGATAATTGAAAAACTTTCCTTACTTAGTTAACATTCTACCATTTATTTCAATCGATTGAACAGGAAAATGGTTACATCATTACAATTCATAGATTGATGTCTCTTACTCCGAATATTCGCTACTGTTTATATTTTCGGAAACATCGCAAAAATACACAGTCACTTCTAAAAATACAGCCACATTTATTTCATCATCCGCCTTATTTTCACCTGAGCAGAATGTGTTCCGTGAACGTTAGTTTCTAACACTTAAGATAAATCAACTAATCGTCCAATTAGAGGCAAACATCTTTACACAGATGTTATACGAATCGTGGAATTACCTTCACGAGCGGTGCAGTTATGATGGACGCGGTAACGTTTCACACTACGCCGATCCGTGATTTCACATAGAAATCAAGTTACTGCGATAATTATCGATTCAATTTATTACCTGGACCATAAAATCCGAGAGGTCGACGACCGAAATTAAAAAAATATATATCGATGCTCGCTATTGAATGGAGAATAACGCCTAAAGCCTTTTAACCGACCGAAGGCGGGTCTCACAATTTCTCTATAAGTTTACGTCTTCCACGTTATGTAACATTCAATTACGAACCGTAATGGGTATATCTTTGACAAATTATCAGCGGCCGCTCCAATGCTGGGACAATGCGAACTTTCCTGGAACCTCATCATCATATAATAAGTCTATCAATCAACGAGATTATTCTATTACAAACATTGAAACATGCTTGCATTCAAATTAGCGGAGCGTGACCGGCGTCACACAACAATAGGTGCGGGGCGCGGGTGTGATGGGGGGCACTTTCACTGCGCTCTTATCAGCAGCCTGGGCCCCTGGGCCCGGAGGAGGCCGGATGCCCAGCGCGCCTGCACCCGCCGGGCCCTGCTCAGTACCACTGACCAACTAGCGTTACATAAACCAACAGGATGACGTTGTTACGATGTTTCCACATTTCTTTAGTTAGCTGCCTTCTACGGTCATTTAACTAGACTTCCGTGGTTTTAACTCAAAACATGCAAAAACGCTGGTTGCGGATTCTCTTAATGTTTTTCTAGACTCCTTAAAGAACCGCCAGGAAAGGGAACATTAACCGCATTTGAGGTGTGTCCGCTGATCTGGAATTAGCTAAATCACGGAATCACCATTGGCTTAATTGATTTGGAGACTCGACTGTAAGTTTCACCTTTGGTGGAAACACATTCTCTTTGGAATGCACCAACATAGTTTTACAGTAAACTACAAATTAAACCCAGGTCATCAACACGGTTAACATTAAGACCTCTCTTAAAATGTCAACAGCCACAGTTTTGCGTCACCATCAGAAGGAAACTATTTAAGTCTCCAGTAAAAACTATAATAAAGTGGGCTAACGAGCGGCCATGATTTCTTTAATTACGAGCTCATATTCATGCTTACGTGAACACCGTCATGTTAGGTAGCAAGTGTAACTTATTGTGACGCATAGTTTTGTGATTAACACGAGTCCCGGCCCGGCTGACACGAGTCTCGTAACTTTTGATGCATTTAGGAAACAGTTTCATCTGATCCAGGTACATCTCTGATCTAGATTGCTTCAATGATTGCCTACGACGGTGTGAGGGGACACCAGACACCAGGGCCTTCCTTCTGGTGGACGTAAATTCGTGGCGTCTTATAAACAGTAATACCATTAAACCATTTGGCCATATTTCGTTAGTTATTCAATATACCTTTACACATATTGAGCTGGCTCTGATAACTATTATAATGCGGATATGTGCGCAAATGCATGCCCATTGGCATGTCTTCATTAATGGGTTCAACAAAATATCAGGCTACGTGTGAGTCCAAAATGTTGTTCCCAATTGCCTTCTGCTTAATCATAATATACGACAGCTGACTTACTTATTGAATTGCTTACAAGAACCTCATGTCAGGCTTTAAGTCCATGACCACACTTTGTATGCCATCGCCGTGCCCGCTCCGTTAACCCTCTTATCTTCATTGCATGCAGCAGGCGGCAGGCCACACAAAACACCGTTACATGACTTTATGCAATCAGAACTGCCATCGCATAAATACTTAAAATTTTATGTCGGTTTGCCGAAACGTCTGCCCTGGACTTGAACTAAGCACCGGTCGTTTGATCTTCTTCCGGTAACAACCTTGTCTAAACTACTTTGTACTTGACTTTATTTAGTCCAACCAGGAAATTAAGCTGAGAGCTGGATTAAATTACTTAGCAACAAGTCAACAACTTGAACAATTGTAGGTGGAGACTAAAATTCGTAATAGGAAGTTGTAGATTTTTTTTTTCTCCTTCTTGGGTCGAGTAATAATAGGTTTGTTTGTACTATTATTGTATGAGAAATTAATGATTTACATAACATTTTATCGCTGCCTAGGTTTTCTTGGAGCAAGTTATAACTTATAAGCAACGGCGGGACCACTTTTACTCGACCTATTTACTTTAGTATCAAGACAAACATTCCTTATTCCGATTGTCTCTCGCTGTTTATATACTGTGACGATACAATGAATGCAGTCGAGACCGCTGCAACCACAGCACCGACATAATATCCGGCTCATTGAATTAAATTAAACGACAATTACACCGCTGAACCCATTATCTACAATAAGTCAAGGAAACCACACTAATTCTAGACTCAAAACAAATCAAATCACAGTCCATGTGCATGTGGTTTGTAACTATAATTCTAAACACACAGAAAACAATGAAGTCGCTAAAAGCTATGTGGCGTCAGTGTATCTCACGCTCCATCGAAGCCAGTTTAAATACGTATTTAGTTCCATCGACCTGGATTTCCTACGAAGAATACAAATAGCTCAACCAATAGACAGAATTAATAGACTGAATCACGTCTCGTAATACTTGGGTTTCTGTGTCGTCTGTTGATTCCATTATGCAATCTTCATATCACACATATTCGAACTTACAAAGCAGAGATCAAAAAACCCGCTGTTTACTTTCTGCTGCTAAACCAATTACTTGCGACAAGTTACCAGTATTACGACACTGTTACGCCTTTAGCCTTCAGTGACTAGATAACCAGGCACATCAGTGAGACGATAACATCAGTCGAAAGTGAGAATATTTCCATTTGCCATTTCTCCAATTGGTAAGTCATGCGAACGTGCAGCAATGTTATTAACTTATCGCTTCTCATTATCTAGACATTACACTTTATAAAAAAAGACTATTTTCTTCGTTCAACATTCACTATATATTCAGCAAGCAATCACTGTAAACGTTTCCGAGAAACCTTGGAGTTGGCGCATTGCTGAGATCCTAATTACAACATACATCCTTATCCAAAGATATCTTAATTAATTACAACCGGATTTATGATAAGAGAGCTCATACATGTAGTTGACACTTTGACATGTACTTGAGACGTAGAGGAAGATAGCACAGCCTAGAAAGCTCTCGCGGACGTAGTCGTGTGGTGTGGCGGTGTTACGTCCAGCGCAGGAGGCCGCGGTTACAGCACCCACCTGCCTCGCACCGCCTCCGCCATTCATCGCGTAAGAAAGCAAAAGAATATTATAATTTAAATAATAGTCATAATCGAGGCATTGAACTTGCGTCTTGCGTCCATAGACGAACGACTGATTAATCCAGAATACTTTCACTCGAACCGGCCAGTTACCGCGCCGCGCTGAATTTGACTACGAAAATTATAATAATTAAGAGAATTGTATGGAACTATGGACAGTGAGTAAGCTAGCGATGCTCGATAAGAAGCCGGCAGTGTCATCGGCTGCGGCCATTGTATCCGATGAACTTTCGATCGCTAGTTCTTTGTAAGTACAGAAAGAAAGCGGACATTTTCTTTTACATAATGAGACGGATTATAATTCGCACGAGTCTCATGGGAGCGTACACTAAACGGATTTCTATTCTAAACCCATACGGTCGGTTAGGTTAGAGAGTTTAGAGACAATAACCAATGTTTCGCAATCGCCTACAAACTGAGCATGACACTGTAAACGCGGTAATACTGTTACGGAATATTCGCAAATTTTCAATACAATAGCGGTGTTAGCGAAGCTTATGCGTTTGGGTAATAGCTTGCTAACTGTACTATCCGAGCTACGAGATATTGTTCTTGAACTAAATACGAGATGCAAAACACTTCACGGCTACGTCCAATGTCTGTAACATTTTGATTATTGTATATGTTTGCCAAATGCTTTTGAAGTTGTTTGGAAGAAGACAGTGTTGCTCACGCAGACGTTTGTGTTACGTTGAAATAAGTATTATATTAGGCGTGAATGTATCATCGGTTTCCATAAATAAGATGAGAGGTAAAAAGCGAATCCAAATGAAAGACTATTAGTCATATTTACGAGCGGAGCCACACCTCCCACGTTAAGTTGAAGTGCACTATTAAAGCATAAATTAAAAAGTCCGATTAGCTGGTAAATTGAACGCATAGAAATTATGTATGGTTACGTAACGACACTACATGTAAATCACCTGTAATTACTATAAATGAAATAGTGTAGGTAATATCAACAGGTGGGCCTTAGGCTCTATGTTTTCAATAAAGTATTACGCAATCTGGGTACCACCTATCGATCGTATTGGAGCCGTCCAGAAAGTTGATTGTGTAAATTATTTGCTACAAAGATTTTAATTTGGACCGTGAATGTAATTGTTAATGTATTTTACAGAAACGATTGCTTTCGTGACACTAAGGTCATGCTAGGAAAAGTTGTCTCGCCCCGCGTTGTGTTCGTGGATAGTCTTGCGATGAATGGATGTAAGTATTTTTAACACCTAAGTAATTTAAGACCATTTCTCACCAACAGGTGTGTGTAATATTGAATAGTAAATCCAACACAATCCAACAAATATTCAATATTCAAAATATCGTAGGTTTATCACATCGTAACTATTCGTAGCGTCGTCGTAGCTTTAATGTAGCGTCGTAGCATTGGCGTAGCGGCGTGTGTAGCATCGTCGTGGCATTGCCGCAGCGGCTACGTAGCGTCGTCGTAGCAATACCGTAGCGGCGTCATAGCTTTGTCGTACCGTTTTATGAATATGTGGCTACTTAAGCATTCGATTTGCTATCTATTCGATAAAATAACCGTTCTACTATCTAGAAATTTGATTAATAGTTCTTGATCAATTGATATTTGACATTTGATAAGGCATAGTACAACCAGATACCAGAATTAATTAGAATTAATTTAATGTAACTTGTGTAAGCAGTACTTACTTACTTATATTATTATGGCAAGTCTAAGTAAATTTTGTCGAAATGACTTTGAATGTTCTCAGCAACCGCTTAACTAAGGCAAAGATAATAAAGATTAACTTAATTAGGGTAATCAAACGATCAGCACGCAGCTCTGAGCTACGATAACACGAAAACGATGATATAAACTTCCTATCAGTATATTACATAATATTCTCGGATAAAAAAAATTCGGGAGCTCTAAAAAGGTAACAACAACAAAGTAGGTGCATTGACCTCCGCCCCTAGCGCCGACCGTTAGCGATTGATAAGGCAGGTTAAATGGTCCGTACCACCATGAACCCATAACAATGCTTCTCTATTGATACACGCCATTCAATCCGCTAATGTCCCTTTAATTGGTTGAGTGATTTATCTGAAAATAACCGGATTTACTGTTCTGAATTTAAATAATTTAAAAATAAAATCTCTTGTGGACGAGACCAATCAAATTATACAAATAACGATCCAATTTTCCGTCTCTATCAGATAATATTGTAAACGAGTTTTTTTTTTGTTTTGTTTGTTGTTATGAATTAAAAGACAAACCAGTTTCATTATTAATACATAATCTGACATCTGTTAAATTATTATTAAAACAAACAAGTTTGAATGACTTCTTTCCAAAACATTCACCTATGAATAGTAATAGTAGTGAGTACCTAAATACATACAATAACTATCAAAAGGTAAATATTTTTAGCTCTGTGTGGGTAGTCACGTCCTATCCGTTACTTTTAGCTCTCAAGACAAACACATGAAGCGCAGAGTTCAACAGAACGCCGCCACTCGACCCTCTGATAATGATAAGTCATCGTCTGCCGTCGAAAACTTGGGACAATATGAACATAAAAAGTTACCAGAAAAAATATGTTCATGGTGTGTTTCCATTGCCTCGTACAGGACACTGGGAAATCTAACTTTTAACGGCGCGAGTTACTTTTGTTGGCTCCGCTAATCGGTCTAGGTACTTCTTTCTGAGTTGCGATTATGGACACTGATTGACTGATGTCAAACCTATGAAATGTTATGTTAGTTAAGTAGGTAGGTTCTTCAGAAAATTCGGCATTTGTTCGATTTCTACAGTAACATTGCCTTTTGTTCGTATTTCATGTATAAATCAAGATTCTACACCTCCATAATTCATGTTTTTTACATTTCTTTCTTTACTGTCCTTCCTTCCGCTCCATACCGTCCCAAAAAGTTGATTGTGAATAACGTCAGACCATTGTTGTACATTTAAAGTCAGCCCTTTGTCATTGTCGAAGTCCTAACAATGCTTAATAGCCACTTTATTCATCCTATTCATTAGGCACCACACTGTCTACTTTACCTGCTTAATTAATTATGTATTCAATTATATAACTCTAGGTATAAGTAATGGTTCCTCGAGCAAATTAGCAAAACGATCACCTGCTTAATGGCTTTCCAATGAATCATAAACGATAATTATTCAAAATTCGAATGTCCAGTATTCTTGAATAAATAAAATCTCGTATTCGAGTGCGTCATGGTAAAAAACCCCATGAGTGGCAGTCGAGTTTGAATCGACGGAAGTCGCCGGCACGACGCGATATTTTGAGCAAGGCGCGTCGAGTATGCGACTTGTAAAGGTATAAATAACATGTAGTCCCATGCCATACCGCTGGCACTTGGTTCTGTAATGAAGATTGAAGGTATTTGAAGGATTTTTGCTTCACTTGTGGAGTTGGTAGTAGTCCTTAATTGATTATCGTGCCCCTCTAAACTATTTACATCTTGTTTTTTTTAATCCTCATCAGAGGAGTTTGGCAATATAGTTGGGAAAAGGCTAGGCAAATGATGATCAGAGGAGTTTGGCTTCGCACATCTTGTGAATTTGCCAGACTCAAGTTTTCTTCTTGTTGTGGCGATGATTCTTGACCATAAACAATAGCTGGTCAGGATCAAAACCTGGCTTCGTGGCAGCATTGTCACTGGCCTTCGAAAATTCTTTTACAGTGTTGAAGACTGAAGTGCTCAATCCCAGCAAGAAGTGCCTAAAGAATTATTAGAAGATGAAACACCATTTCTGTCGAGTTGAGGCTCCACAATGGTTGAGCATTTGAGTTTAATTTTGCAAATATTTACCCACTTGAATTACTGGTAATAGTAGAAACCTTTTAAGCACACACTACTAACATATTTTCGTTCACAAGCAAAACTTTCTTCATTATGTTAAAATGCAAATTGTTCGCATTTTTACCTCGCAGACACTTCTAGCAAATTACAGTCAATTTGTTTAGCTAAGACCAAAAGCTACTACATCTGTTGGTAACGGGAAAAGAATGTTTAAGTAGATGCAAACGTGACAGTACCTAAATTAGGCATTTTACTTTAGTAAAAAACTTTGTAACAATGAGCTGAATGAAAATGCCACATAAGTGACTCTACATTTTGAGTTACGTGCTCAAAATTTCCGCATTTTCATTTGGATTCCTTGAGTTAGCCTTAGTGTGGATGATCAAGTGAATACTTAGATATAGTGCTAAAACTATCTATTCGTCAAAATAGATTGACTTGAACTTGATATAAAGACCTAACAATAGTAGTTAGTCTATGGACCTAATGATATTATTTCAGTCAGGACTATATTTGAGGCTATCAGCGCAAAAGTGGTGTAACCCCCGACAGTGCTCTAAGGAGAAATGGAAGGATTTAAAATTTTCTAAGATAGATATGTTTTTTTTTTTTGTTTTGTTGACTAAATTATAGTCTTTATTCTCTTTTTCGTGACGATAATGACTTGGTATTCAACTTTTAAAATTTTGGCCAGCAAATGGTTGAGTATCATGAAGAGCAGAAAAGGTGGTTGGGTATATTTTGCAAAAAGACTCCAGCTCCACATTGACAAAACATGTGTGTTTAAGAATATGTAAACAGCGGGCTGCTGTTTCAAAACAAGCTTCTAAAACATAACGTTAATAAACTAGTGTCTAGTAATATGACAATCGTAGGCGTACAGTCTTTAACTGCAGAACATAAAGTTACAGAAACGTCCATTATGTGTCTCCAAGTTTAATGCTTGTACAACCGTTAGGCTTGTTGACAAACGGTGAAATATTACCCGACCCAGGCAGGTACCATTAGCATTTATCCTTGGACCGAAATAGAAAGGATATCCGTTCGAACTGTGTGAACTTACATTAAATACATTATTTATCTGAAATACTTGTCCTTTGAGTTATATTATATTTATTTATGATATCATTATTGCTACCAGATTTTCAGGAATACTTGAGTACCTGCCTAGATACATCACATAAAAGAAAAGCAATTTAGTATCTTAATGAATGCAACTTTATTTACTGAGTCTGTGTGATCTATTCCATAGAAGTTTACGTCGTCGTCGTTTAGGTACGATAAATATGGAGCTCTATTCAAAAACCAAAACAAAAATATGGGAATAGAAATTTCCGGTGCCAATGATGAGTTGAACTCGACTCAAGGACGCACCCAAACCACACCCTACTTCCGTTCCATGAATTGGGGTAGAGTTTATTGTTACCTAGCGAGCAAAAACAGAAGCAGATGGTCCCGAGCGTACCTACTGACAGGCCAGACTAGCGAACAGGTACATAGCATCTTCGTCGTATCATGGCTAATTTAATAGCCAATTACATTGTAACTGTTTAAAGCGAGGTCAAACTCAAAGTTCGCGGAATCCCTTCCCTGTTCGCCGGTAGAAAGGCACGAAACACTATGATCAAGTTGTCGCATTAACACTTCACTTTCCCTACAACCCAGAATTTAAAGCATTTACTCATCTGCCGGCAAACTACCAGTAATTACAGGCCCACAGGGGTGGTTATCCAAGCCCTGTAATGATAAAGGAGAAACTCGTTACACTCCTTGATAGATCGCCAATGAAGGATTACTTTCTCGAAAATTAACCGAAAGTCGGCCGTGTGAAATTATTTTTTTCGAAAATATGCAATGCAAGACGCATATCTCTGTCGACGAAGGCCAACCACCAGCGCACGCTGCGCCTGCTTTCATCAATAAAACAGCTGCTTGTTTATATTGCCATTCGCACATACCGCGTTCCAGCCGACTACGACTCACCCGTCCACTTCTTTAATAGTTCGAAGAGGTGCATCTACAATCTACATGATCAGTACTAGTAAATTGCTTGATCGTCTCTAAAAGTTCTCACGGTGAGTAGGATACAAGGAACATGGGCTATTGTTAAGTTGTAAACTGCACACCTTTTGAGATGTTTCAGTTAATTTTGATGGTTCTGCTGGAAGTTTTTTGCAACATAGGCATTTATATGCGATGGGCTTATTACGATCCTTTCAAACCTTAGAGCAGGTTAAATGCTCTAAGTTTCAAACTTATTTGCTTTTTAGTTTAGTTATGACATTTAGACAGTTTTATAGGGGAAAACCTCGATCAATAAATCTGTAATTTTATACACCTGTAATTTCAAGCACCAAGCGCATTTTGATAATAATCTCTTATGCAGTAGGATACTGAACATACAGACGAATGCAGGTTCAAAATAAAATAAAATGAACGTAACGTAATAATGAAATGACTTGCGAGACGAGGCGGGAAGGATAGGGGGCGCGGTAGAAGCGGTCGCCTGCCCCTCCACCCGCCCGCACACCCGCTGTCCCCGCAGTCAAGCGAGAGGCGACAGCTAGCCAGCTGCGCGTCTTGTGTTTTTCGGATTTTGCGGTGCGATCGACGTTCCTTTCTTATTTGTTGTTATTTATATAAAAGTTATAAAGTTTTTAATTAGACAAGATACGTGTGTGAACTTTTTGTATGCTACACTGGAAACTAACCGTCTGTGAACTTTTGCAGTGCGTTTTGTGACTTTTAAATGTGTTTGATACATGGATACCTGTGTCTTTTGTCTGTAAAACAGTGGATTATATGAGAGGTGGTGCTATTTAGTTGTTCAGTACGTTATTGTCAGATCTTGTGCCCGTGGACCCAACAGTGTGACCAGTGATTGTTGTCGTGGCCGGTTTCCAGTGAGGAAACTTTCCAAACGTGCATAAAACAGTGGGTAATGCTTTCCTAGCGAATGCGGGCCCTGCCTGCACGCATTCCGTAGGGAAGCAAGTGCCGGCAATAAGCATTTTACGGTGAGTAAAGCGCGTTCAAGTTCATCGTACTTTGACCTAAAATTATGACAACGGATGACAACGCCTGGTGACCAGCCCAGTGTCAGATGTCAAGACGTGGTATCGTGCGGTGTGTTAGCGTGTGAAGCGTACTAGATTTATTACGTTTGCACCAATGATAGTACGTGGAAGTAATGAACAAACTCGAGTATGCTCAGTAAATTATCTTGAGTGCAGGGTAAAACTAGCTCAGTGGGCTTAATTAGGTGCACAGAGTTACCAGCTGGCACGAAACATACTGGTAATTGTAAACAAGTGGTTGTTCCCTTTATTGTATAACAGTATGGTGGTTAGGCAACTCCCCTACTTGTTATTGTTCCAACAATTGCTATGCACTTCACCTGATTTGTGGAACAGCAAACCTGTGCTCAGTATTTAAAGATTATTTTTAAAACTTAGCATAACTTTAGTTCCCTCCGAAGGGTAAAGTTAGATAGTTTGATAAAATGCCCCATGCGACTATCAAATTTAGTTTTATTCTCACTGTTTGAGAATAATGCATAGATATCCAGAATGCAATAATATCTTCTCATCTTTAGACCTGCAACCGTTTTTTTTATTTATTTCTTAAAAATGAAGGAAATGTTTCCTTTAATTAATGAATTCTTATTACCTGAAAGGCTAACAAAAAAATCCCTGGACTGATTACAATTCACAGTAAGGAAATATTTATCATATCAACAATCTTCAGTGAAAAGGGATAGGCTTCAGACTAAAACCAAACAATTGATAAAACTATGCAAGTTCTTATCTTATTTGCATATAAAGCAGGGTCATAAGATTTCTACTGAACTAAGTATGTCTCATGTAGGTAGGTATCTATTATAAGCAAGTATGTATTGGGGACTTCACGAAAGGCTCTAAATAATTAATCTAAACTACCTTGTTTTAAAAGGAGACCAAATTATTTCTAATCTTTAGAGGTTTAAGCTATTACCAAAAAGTCTTTCACTGTTTAAAAAAACTTAATTGTCGCTGAGTATCAATTAAGCTACTTTTATCCCTGAAAAATGCATGGTTCCTTTTTCCCTGGAAGTGCACTATAAAGGAGGTCTTTCTTTGTTGAATCAGGTCCACCTCCATCTGGACTCAGCTGGACAAATAGCTTGTCCTGAAAGTGCATTCAATAACAGACTCATAATAAATAATTAAGCAGGTTTTATTAAGTAGCTCAATCTTAATACATCCTTCTGAAAGAAATTATATCAAATTGTCTGTGTTCTGAACACAAAAAAGTACCTGCCTATTTTGTATTGCAATAGTTAAATTATGAAATTAATTAGCAAATTCAGTGATAACATTCGGAGTGGTATTAGGAAGGTACCTACCTATTTATTATATATATATCCAGATTTCCAAGATAACTGAAATGAACTTAAATCCAAGTTTTTAATGATAATAAGTAATTGTTTATTGTTTGGAATCTATAGGAAGGAAAATCACGCACAGTTCAACTGTATTATTTTCCTTCCAATAAATTTCAAACAAAGAAATATAAAATAATTTTTGTGCAATGCCCAAATAAAATACATAGGCAACACTAATGTGATACTTCCCGTAACTACAGCTATTCTTGTAAATGGGTCTATTCCAGTAATTGTTACAAATAAATTAAGTTAATTCATTTAATAACTCTTTCCTCTTTCCTCAATACCAGCTGTACTTTCATGGTAAAAACCTATTTCATATTATCATTACACAAACAGACTTTTATTGATAAAGCAATTTGTATTCATTGTGAATAGTGATTCATTCATGTAAATGATAATATTATGTAACTATGTAAATCAATTTTATTTTCATCTCTACATGGCGGACCACCCATGATAAGTTGTAAAGAACTCGCTTCTTTCTTAAATCATCATGTTTGGAAAACATTTGAAAGTTTCGAAACAGGTCATTTGATAAACCACTATGGAAACAGATGCTATTTCTGTCGTACTTTTATTATCAGTCCACATGTTTTCCGAACTCACCCTCCGTAATATTATTTGTTTCTACCTTTTTATTTTCATTTCCATGTTGACTAAAGGAAACATAAAAGAAACCATTCTTGTTATTTCAAAGTTGTTACTCTTTTATTTGTGTGAAGAAGTTGAACAAATGTTTAGTCATGAAAGTAATCATTTAAGATCCCGAGATAACAAGTCATTTTGAAAGTTTTATGTAATAGGTAATCTTTGTAGTGTTTCAAACTATCAGTAACATAATAGAATGTAATTCAATGTGTATTACTGTTATCTGTAATAGGTTTATCTATTTGACCTATATTCGCATAGTACCTACTGAATTTTCATCAGCATGTGTAGATGGTTTGTTAGAAAACAAATATTTTTCAAATATGATTAGCACAGATTTTAGATAGATTCTAATCACGTTATTTAAAGGTTGTGTGCCGCAATTACTGAAACAGTTTAAAAGCCATTTTGTCTCACGTGTATCCACGTTTTAGGCACTCAAGGGGTTAAACTTTTGTGCAATTTTTTTATTATTGATAGACTTGCATTTGATTACAATGTTACCTGATGGTAAGCGATTCTGTGATGGTGATGATTGAGCATGCTTGCCTATAAGTACCTACTTCACTCACTCTTGACTTATAGTGCGGGACACTTAAGTTGAACCAAATTGTATTATCATTCTCTGGAAATTAAACAATTTAAACTGCAATAAATCCCTTTTCTATGACCTAATCGTTTACAATATACAAATTGCCAACTGCTAGGTCACTAGGTCACATAGAAAGGATTCATTTCGGTTTAAATCGTCTAATTTCAAGAGAACAATAATACATTTTGGTTCAACTTACGTGACCCGCACTATACAGGACTTGAAGAAAAGTAAGGTGAAAGTTCAGCTTAGCTCATGCTTCTCCTGCTTTATATCAGTATTTTGTTCTACTGTTCATAACTTTTTAGCCATAATAAATAAATAATACCTATATATTAATTTATATATAATTATCATCTTTTAAAACTATCCAATTCTTTATTTAATTTTTTATTTGACATGTGTTTGCTTCACTAGTCTCTAGGTCAGAGGTGACAGAGACAAAATGTTTAAAAAAATATACATAAAATATAATTATTTCAAATTTGTTCCAAGAAACCTTTGGTATGCATGTAAATAATAAACTTATCATTGAACTTGTAATTCTCATGTACTGAGAAAGAGATATTGTTGTGTTTTCACAGAAGGTACCTAGGTACTATGTTTGTTTTTGAAATACTAACAAACGCAATGATTGAGATGAGATAGTTGCATGTGAGATTCATCTGTTCCTGGGACGAGTAATGCAAATCTCTAAATGTAACACTAATCTAGTCCACTCAATCTTTTTTTGGTAGCCTTTATTCTCCCACTGCTGGGCAAATACGTACCTCCCATAAGTCCTTCCACAAACGCATTTCCTGTACCACCTCATAGCAGTCCTCATTCGTCCTCTTAAGGCGGTACCCCGAGCAAAACGCCGCGCAAGCCGTTTTTGTGCTGTTTTTAGGAGCTATCTACTCGTTATTTAAAAAGAAATATCAATTAATAAAAATACATTAAATTTCTACATAATATTGATTCTAAAATGGTAGATTTAGTTTTTTTTAAAATGTTGTATATATTTCACTAATCTACTTCCAAAAAAACATAAAAATGAGAAATAATTATTGATATTATGCATCTCCTCGTAAAGTGTTCATTGATTATTTTTTGTACTAACACTAATGGATAGACAATTTAATAACGAACATTTTTGTAGAATTATTTTTTTCAAAAGACCAAATTTCGATTTTATAAAGATTTTATTCTAAAATCTGGGCGTATGGACTACTGTAATTCATGCGCCACCAGTGCCGCTAGACCAATAGGAACGCTCATATCTCATGCCGATTTTTTGGTCAGGGTACCGTCTTAATAGGACATTAACAAAACAATAATGATTAAGCTTATTTTAATGTTATGTTATTTATTAAATACTCGCTTTTGCCCGCGGCCTCGCCCGCATTCAAAGTTCGAAAAAATAATGCGCCGATCGCCACCAAACTTTACAGGATTATCTGCTGCGTCAATCTAAATGTTGTCTGAATTTCATTAAAATCGGTCCTGCCGTTTCGGAGTCTCTAGAGAACATACATATACTCTTTTATATACATACTAGCTGACCCCCGCGGCTTCGCTCCCGTCAAAATTATAGCCTATGTTACTCGGGAATAATGTAGCTTACCATAGGTGAAAGAATTTTTAAAATCGGTCTAGTAGTTTCGGAGCCTATTCGGTACAAACAAACAAACACAAAAATATTTTTTTTCTTTATAATATTGGTATAGATTAGAAGAAAGATACCTAGATTTTTGTCAAAAAATAAAATGAACATACATTATCAAATTGTAGATGTGTATGAATTACCTAATTAAGTAATGCTTAATTATCTAGGTAATTGATTATATGGGTATTACGTAATTATCTTCTCTGTGTGGGTATGGGTACTTTGAAAATACTATTCATATTTTTTGCTTTGCAACAAACTCTATAATCTTTCTAGGTATTCAGGTAGCCAGTACATCCTCACACTATTCTGTTTTCTTTATTTCTCTTTATATTTGCTGTAACTGAAGATCCACTTAGACAATTGCATAGAAATGCAAAAGGTAGTCCATCTATAGATTATTTATATGTCCTTGTTCAAAACTAAACACACTGAAACCAATCCTCCTAGTCGTTCCAACATAAATATCGCTGTAACACCAAGGCTAATCATCACACACTTATCAGCATCAATTCCTATTGGGTTGATTTGTTTTTCATGACATTAAATCGCCTTGCGTGCAAAACTGACCTCCAGATCCCAGGAACTGGGTTTACGATACCCACGAACATGACAAGTGTCCATCGACCACACAGCCAGTGTCACACTTTGTGGCTAACTATATCGACTCTCAAAAATGTACAAAATGACAGCGAAGACCAATAGCTTAACACCTGCTTTTCCGAGTTAGAGGAGTCTTGGTGTGTAATGGATATCTTGCATCCGCGGACTGACCTTAACAAGGGTTGCTTTACCTTGAAGATCGATCCGTTCGGCAGCTAATAGCAGCTTATGAAACTCCACAACGTCTTCTGATGAGCACGAGACGTTGTGGAGTCTCATAAGTAAATGTGTAGTTACCGAATTTCCTTGGATATAACATCTTCGTCAGAATGGAGAAGTCATCAATGATTAGGCATTCATGAAAAGTTTCATTAAACCTTTAAGTTGTCAGTTAAGTTTCTGCAGAAAGATTAGGAGCCTAGAACTCCTATATGCACAATCAACTGCTTCTACTATCGTAGCAATGGTCTATACATAGTTCTGCTTGCCAATTTAAGCAAAATACAGCACACGTTAATATTGAACACGAAAGAATAAATTGGCTAACCAATAGTCAAGCTAGGAGTACCCAGTAGCTACTCTAAAGCATTAATCAGATCCAATTTCGCTTAATTGACGAAATGGATAAAAACGTGACCGTATCACCTTGTCTAGTATTCATTTAATATTATCTTGGATGGTTTTCTGTCACTGTGGCGTCCAGATATTGCAATTTATTTACTTGGCATTGTATTCCTGTCAATACTGGTTGCTCTGGAATGGGAAGTAATTGCAGAAGAACTTATCGTAACCAGAGTGGATGAGAGTCGGCTTTTTATCGGTTACTTTTTGGGGAGTGTGCAACGGAATTGCACAATTTGTTTCCGCCTAGCCTAGCCCTTTCCATCATCGGACAACAAGTCTTACGGCCATGCGCCATCGATACATGGTGGACATCACACCCATACGCACAAAGCGTTTTGCTAATACTTTCATTGCGCGCATAGCTAAGGAGTGGAATGCCCTTCCGGGGTCTTTGTTCCCTGATAGCTACAACCTTGGGGTCTTTAAGTCAAGAGTGAATAGGTTACTTCTAGGCAAGCGTGCTTTACCGTCGACCACATCATCGCTTACCATCAGACGAGATAGTGATCAAACGAGAGACTATATGTATAAAAAAAAATTATCCACTTTATACTTACGAACGATATCTCCGATAGCTGATGATCATTGATGCTTTTTTTGTAAATTAAGCCTTAGACCGAACCAAAGGCAATGGATATCATTACTTCATAGACTGGGAACCTGCCATGTCACTGGTTATGTAGACCTATGATCTTTAACCCAACAAGCTACTGTCTTCCTTTGTACAGTTGCCGATATAGCCAGATATGTCACCGCTTAGCTCTGTTCGTATATCAAGCTTGTATGAGACTCCTGTGACATTATTTACGAGAAACTTGTGTTTTACAACTTTGAATTGAATCACCCGAAATGTTGACTCAAATAAAGAAAGTAAAAATATTTCGTACTTCGTCATCAAAGCTTCAAACAATCCCACGGAAGCTTGAAGGTGGAAAAAATCTCTTGAAAATACCTACCTTTTTGCATATGAATTATGAGTTCTCGGATTCGTAAATGTTTTGAAAGTACGTGTAAAATTCACAAGTTTATGAATCGAACTTGCTTTTAATAAATCATTCGCGAATTCGATCTGCAACTCCGAAATCGGAATTTTCACGAGCCATTCAAAAATTAAGGTCCCGTTTTTAAGAAATCGAATGTTTTGAAGTTTTGTAATAAAGTTCATGCAAATTGTTCAACGATCCAAGTTATAGGACTACATCTATTAATGCCTCTATGCAGTCGCAATGTTTAATTCCTTTGTTCTATATGGGAGTAACTCTGATGACTAACGCTTAGCAAGTCAACATTTGCTTAGTTATAGTACTTTGTGCATCGCTTTTGCAATTGTTTTTCATGGTGCGATTATGGCAATGTAACGCA
The DNA here is from genome assembly GCA_949775005.1 of Orthosia gothica. NCBI lineage: Eukaryota > Metazoa > Arthropoda > Insecta > Lepidoptera > Noctuidae > Orthosia > Orthosia gothica. The sequence goes on along the minus strand of OX459034.1, from coordinate 27,198,852 downwards.
ATATGTAGACCAACTAAAAATGGCCACCTCCACCTCTTTTCTTACTTCTACGTCGTATTTTCCTGCCCTCTGTGCCCCAAAACCTGACCTAGGCTATATCTTTACCACTGACGCCGCCCGCGCCGTAGAAAGATTGGGCCTACAAATTTTTCGAACATGGTCGAAGTGTTGCTGATCATAAATATGCTTTCAAATTCAGGTACACAGTTTCATCCACTTGTACGCTGATGACGCCATGTTGCAATTACACATCCGCCTGCCAAGCTTGATGATGATGACATCATCGACCAGCATTTGTTGATTGTAGTAGTGTAGACCTGCACTAGCCAAGTTCATGCGTCGATGATTTCTGATGGAAATTTCGCTTCTGACTAGGTACCAATTATGAACAAAAACTTCAGCATCTTGCTTCGTGTATTTGTCTTGCTGAATAACTCTAGCTTAGAATAGCATTCGAGGTCATGAAAATCGATTTCGCCCTGCCAGAAAGTATCTGTCTTCATGCTCTTTGATCGCTTTATAAAAACTGAGGAACGAGACAATTTCTTGAGTAATTTCACTAACGTCCATGAATGTAAGCAATCAAGATGAACGTGACATATTCTACAAAGTCTTCCACTATCTGTGTCACGATTAGGCCTACATTTATGCTTTATCATATGATTATTCTTATCGCCTAATTGATTTTTATCAAATAACCTAAGTATGAAAATGCCTACTTTCACATATTTTCCGCTGTCAATCTAAAACCTGGCGCTGTGCAGTATTGCAATCGCTTTGCTTGTGTAACAGACGGCCTTGTTACGTCATAACGTAATACTTACTCATAATGATAGGCAATAATAATTATGTACGGCTTCATTGGTTCATGAAAACTTTGGCAGTTACAAGGAGTTCTGGATTCCCGATAGCAACGTCAACCTGTCTCTAGAGCAACTTAAAACATCATTCATGTCCATCTGTTGGTCATGAGAAGTTACTCTATGTAAAAAATATGATGGATCCTTTGAACCTTGATACAAGGAAGTAGCCATGCGCATAACCGATCAACATAAAAAGGATAAAATAGGTACTTACTTAATCCTTCATTGGTAAGGTTGCAAAGAAATCATGACTACGCGCTGCGAAGCATGAAGTCAAGATTTCTTTATCCAGGTCAGGGCAAATTGAGTTTTTCTACTTACTAGGAAATTCCCATGGACATTACGGAGAGTTAATGGCAAAGAGGACGAACCATAATACTGGCATCCTTCGGGAAATACATGTGAAATTGTGCTTACATTAGTAACTATAAGACTTTCCTATTCCTAGCCTATTCAAATTTACTCATTTATGTATTTATAAGTATAATTATTATGTTTAAAACAGTTTGCCCCGCCACTCGTCCTTAAGGTTCTTTGGAAGACCAGCGTCAGACAGCTTCTGTCTGGCAACATTGCTGAAATTGACCTTTTTGGCACACACTGTTTTTTTAAAGATTTACACTTTGGATTTTATTTTGTTTGTGTGTGCTGTACTGTGTCAAATATAATATTTCTTTGCTAGCTTTTGCCTACTGCATAATATTAGCAGTTACTTCGAATAGCCCATTGAGAAATTATTGGTTTACCATACATACTTCCAACCCCCTAACCTCCTCTCCCCCTTAAGGATGACTTCCGGGATAAAAAGGTACCCTATGTCCTTCCCAAGGTCTCAAACTATCTCCATACCTTTCATCTAAATTGGTACAGCGGTTTAAGTGAAAAGTTTATTTTCGCATATAATATTAAGTATGGATTAATTCTGTCATTTCTTTTTCTTTACATGAATGTTGTGATTACAGAGAGGCGAGCGGAGCGGGTGGCGGGGCGGGCAGCGTCGGGCTGCTGGCCATGAACGCCACCCAGGTGCAGTGCGAGCCCCACGACTCGGTCGTACTCATTAAATGTAAGTTACACCCACTCACTCGTAGTAACCGTTACTCTGAAGTTGGAGTACTCGAACATTATCTATGATTCAATCAACAGCTATTGAAGTGTTAACAGACGGACTGCATCTTACTGAGCTCAGAAAATCGTGGTCAAGTCAACTGCATCGCAAATTACTGCACAACAAACCCTTTAGGGTCGAAGCACATTGAGACCGAGCCGAAAAGTGTAGAATAGCTATATTACCCCTTACATTACGTGGTGGAGGTATGGGTTAAGAGGAAATGCGGGTTGAGAGCTCCAACTGAATTTCCTTAGTAAAGAGTCATAATTCGAGGTTAGGCTCTCGCCTATTTCCTCCTCTAGTATTGGATAAATTTGAAAGTTATTCCATAAATTAAATAAAAAAGAGATATGTTGTGCTGCTATGTTTTTCTTTGTTAAATTTGTACAATAGGTCTCTGTTGACATCGCAATTTTGAGTATCTTTTAAGGGTTCTTTCTAGTGCTTCTAAAGATAATGTATCAGCAAAAAGGGAATCATAGGGGTTTCTTTTTCAGTTTATGGAATAACTTTTAAATTGGTCCAATATTGGAGGAGGAAATAGGCGAGAGCCAGACATTTTACTTAGGATATTCAGTCAGATGTCTGCGACCGCATTTCCTCTTAACTTATAATGCTATGTATATTTTTGGACTGATTTGTCGTTTCAATTCGATTCTGTCTAAGTGGGCTTTGACCCTTATGCACTGTCCACACATTTCCAGGTGCCCGTCCCTGACGGAACACGGCAGGAATCGTTTACAAATATGTGTACGAACTTATTCACATATCTCCGTATCAGAGAAATCCGGGACGTTCCTACAAATCATATGTAAGTTTTCCGTCAGGGACGGGACCCGGAAATGTGTGGACTTTAGCCAACATTTATGTTATTATATTAGTATTGTTATTGTTGTGCGGGTTAAACCCATTTGCGCAGACCACAATTCGCATTTGACTGGGAAGCAAAACCCGCCTATAAACACGCTAAACTACGCAAGAAAGACGCTGTCAAAGAGTCCATGATCGGCAAATGTATGATGGCAAAGATCATGTTTTTACTTCTCAACATCACGACCAACACATTGAATTATTGTATATTAATTAATTAAGTTTGTACATACTTATGTGTTACCATTGTATTAATTTTCCTAGGGGAACAAACGATACGACATGGCCGCGTTTAATTCTGTCTAGTGAGTATCAAAGTATGAATGTATACGTAGATAAATATACAGGCACCAGAATTTGTTTTCATAGATTAGATTATTATGTTAGCAGAATCCCCGACACTTTATCTGTTGTGTTTATTTTAGAGCAACTAAACATAAGCGGTTTGCTGACTCACTTTAGATACGGACGACGAACCAACAGCATTTCATTCTAGCTAAGCTTAAATGGCAGTGGCCACTGATGCCACGTAGAATCCTGCTCCTCGACGTCTAGACGCCTCAGTAATTATGCCTTACTACGCTAGATGCCATAGCACGCTTTTATGGCAATATATTTAGCTCAATAATGTTAATTTAAATTCGTTCACCGTCGTCAGTCAACCTTATACATTGATTTATCAGTCTAGCGCACAGCTCGCCAATCGCCATAGATTCATTGGCCTCATTGCAATATGCTTTTGTATATTTTTGGACTGGACTCGACTTCGTACTGCGTCAATTCGTGTGTTGCTTACTGGCACGGATGTTTGATTGCATACGTCTTGATTATTTGATGTGTATTCGTATTAATTTATTGTGTCATGTAGCAACGGCCCAGCGATTTGTTATTACACGATCGGTTCTGCAATATTTATATGCGGTCATTATGTGTTATTACATGTAATGAATATCTTCTCAGTGTGTGGTATGCATTATTATGTTCTGAGTAGCTCAATGCAACAGCAAGACGCTCGTCAATCGCTTGTCATCTGACTGAAACCAGCCTTGAACTCAAGCGAATGACGTAATTCCTATGTAAAATAAGCTAAGTTGAGGCTGTGACACGTCCATCAAGATAAATCTACAAACACCCTATGTAAATATCAACTTCAAGCGCTCCTACAGCATTCACTTACAGTATTGTAATCATACAAAATTTTACTGATTCAAAATCTTATCAGGAGAGGCAAATTAGCGTAGGTAATTTTATTAATATTATGTTACAATAACTTGTTATGGTCTGGTAAAACCGATTTAGTAGATGCACTTTAGTGAATGAAACATGTGATAATGTTTCCTCGTTTGCGGTTACTCTATGCCTAGGTTTTGCGGTTATCGTGAGCAATTTACCATTCATCATAGCAGACCATAAACATCCACTGCCATACAGAGGTGCCGTCTATGAACGATGCAAAAATTACCATTTAAGGACTCCCATTTGTGAAACTGGCAGGATGACGGGCGTTAACGGCTATTGTTGCAACAAATATTCAAATGCCATGACAAAAGGAACGGTTGCGGCAATGTCAGCGATCTCTTTACATTGTCGCAACGATTAATATTCCCTTCTCAACTCGCCATTTCTACAAATAGTAACAATTGCGTTTATTTCCGTCACTGAAAGTTCCCCCGTTGTGCCGCTGCCGGCCCGATGCGCTCAATTGATGCGGGAGGCGCACATATTTACAATTAGCTCTGTTTGCGTGCTTGATAATAATAATTGCTGGACATAAGCCAATGTTAGTATTAATTTTTCAACATGGCTGCTGAGTGGTAGGCTCGGCAATTGCCACAAGCACCAATTATGTTAATCCGGGTTAGTTTTGAAGGGACTGTGCAGTACAGTGCACGTTGCGAACGATGCATTTATTAATTTGTAGAAGTTATGTGAGAAAGTTGAGTTGTTTTTGTGTGTGTGCCGGTGTTGTGCGACAATGCAGTTTACGTTGGTGATCGTCGTAAACAAAGTCCAGCTATGTCCGGTGGTGGAGGAAACACTGAAACCAATAGGTAAACTGAATATGAGCTATGTAATGTTTTGTCTGGACGATTGATGAGTTGCCTTCAAGGAAAAGGCAAAGGCTGAAAATAAATATGAATTTAATGTTAAATTAACTTAATTCTTATTAATTAATAATAGAAATTATGTCACATAGTATAAAAGCTATCAAAATGACGCCTGAGGTATTCGTTGAAGAAAACAACTTGTTGACTGAAGACCAAAATGACGGAGGTAGTGGTTGCAAGAGTGACTGTAGAAGTCTGTCATTTGATCCTGTGAGTCAATTTGATCATTCTTATGGGGTTGACTGAGTTGACTTACAGATAGGGGGTACACGGGGGTACATTAGGCATAGTGTGCAAAGAAATCATCAAAAGCGCAATTTGAATACATTAAAAATGAAATAATTTTTAATAACAGCATAAAATCTCAGCAACCTACATTAATTTGCACTTATAACGGCTAAAAATAACAGACATCAACGACATGCGCTATTACCCAGCTTTTAGATAAACCTGCGAAATATTTTGGCAAGCATATTTAACCTAGAACCATATTATGAATCATAACCAACTCAATCTATTTCATATATTATGAATGTACGATAGAACCGTTAGTGTGGTAGGTGTCACCATTGCAGTTGCCCATACGGCGCCCATGTGTGGCAACACCGAACGATATTGTAAGTGACATTCTTAACCATCTGAATAAACGTAATTGAACAATTTCTATCAACCCATTGCCCTTATCTACTTGTAGCGGTAGCTGGACTAATTCGAGACACAATTGGTCTCGGCTAATCATTGTAATGTGTTTAAATTCACTGCTTAGTAGGACATGTTTATTGCCTGTAGGTTATATTTGGTATATTTCCGCTTTAACATAGAAATGATTTTCGAATACAATATAAACCACATTTGTTTGAAATTACCGGTAATTGCTCATTCGAATTGATATTGTATTCCGTGTAATTGCCTGACTAAGATCCCTATGAGTCCTTAATTGACGTCAAACGAATTGTTCGTTTGCGAAATAATGAATAGTGAAGATGTGCAATAGAATGAACCCACATACACACACTATTCCCGCGGCACACGATGCGTCAGGAATTATGTCAAGCACATAATGGTCGGCTGCAACGCCCTATATGCTGCATTCTTATCTGAAACTAATAATATGGCCGTATGAATCATAAAATCTAGGCGGCCTAACAATGAGGCTGAGTGACGGGCGCGGCGCGGTTTCCTCAGATCTTGCCGGTCTAGACCCACTGCGATACTCAGACTTTACTGACCGAAACATAAATCGAATCTTGTTATGGACCTGCTATTTCGCTATTTACATTTACCTGCATCAGATTATCCCATCTAATGAGGTTATCGGCTTCCACCCAGTTACCATTGTTCCGATTTCTGTTTCGCTGTGCTTTATTAGTATCTTGCCTAAACCGTCATGTCTTCGATTGTCTGCGATATACTTTCTCAAGTTTGAGTTCCGCCCGAATGATGCAGACTCTCGATCACCTGTATGAATTCGCATTGCACGGCAATTGAAGAGTCAACAACTGTAATCTCGACCTGGATATAAAAGTCGGTCATTTGAACAAGCTTAATACCGATTATTTGTTCACGAAATACCAAAAAGATAAATTTGAGCAATTTTTTTTTATTATTTTAGATATGCTCGCGGTTGACCACTATCCTGATGGTAAGCGACGGTGTAACACGCTTGCTTAGAAGTAACCTATTCACTCTTGATTTAAAGATCCCGAGATTGTAGCTATCTGGAAACACATAATCCGGCAGGGAATTGCACTCCTTAGCTCGACGCATATTGCAAGTATTTCCAAAACGCTAAGTTCGTATGGGTGGGATGTCCACGATGTACCGATGGCGCATCGCCGTACGACTTGTAGTCCGATGATGAAACAGGCTAGGCGGAATTCGATCATGCAATTCCATCGCACACTCTCAGAAACGCAACCGATAACAAGTAAAATTTCAAAATTTAAAAGCCCCCGACACATTTATATTACGAAAACACCCAGATTCAAACAGTAAAATGCCCATAACTTTCGAACGGCTGAACTGATTTTATTCAAACATAGCTAAGAACACTCTCGACAAAATCACCTTTACTTACAAAAAAAAAAACTAATCAAAATCGGTTCATCCGTTTAGGCGCTATGATGCCACAGAGAGACACACAGATACACAGCAACACACGTGAAACTTATAACACCCCTCTTTTTCCGGCGGGGGTTAAAAACACCCCGATTCAAACAGTAAAACGCCCATAACTTTTGAACGGCTGAACCGATTTTATTCAAACATTGCTAAGAACACTCTTGAAAACAAAAAAAAAACTAAATCAAAATCAGTTTATCCGTTTAGGTGATGCCACAAACAGATACACAGCAACACACGTGAAACTTATAACACCCCTCTTTTTCCGGCGGGGGTTAAAAACACCCCGATTCAAACAGTAAAACGCCCATAACTTTTGAACGGCTGAACCGATTTTATTCAAACATAGCTAAGAACACTCTTGAAAACAAAAAAAAACTAAATCAAAATCGGTTTATCCGTTTAGGTGATGCCACACACAGATACACAGCAACACACGTGAAACTTATAACACCCCTCTTTTTCCGGCGGGGGTTAAAAAACCGATAAGCTGACAACTCTCAACTCTTTTATCTGGGAAGCTTAAATTGGACAGTGGTTGGACTTGAATAAATCCTACATGCGTACATCTGACTTATAAGAACTTGAACCGCGACTGCGCCCACACATGTTGTTGGCACTTATTCTTTGCGTCTTCCGGTATTGTTTTGTTTAAATCCATCAGAAAACACTCACCTCCTACCAAACATCAAATATCCATTAAGGAGGAATGAGAAATGATTGATTGATTTACAAATCTTCATCATTCTTTCCTTCAAATACAATTAGAGATGTTCCAAGAGAGTTTGTAGACCTAATACTGGCGGTACTTTTAACTCGTTCTTTGGTCTAGAAAGTGCTATCTGCTTGTCTGTCTGATTTATCTTTCACCCCGACACAATATCTTGTAGTGGGGAGGTCAACAATGTTCAGGATGTAGACGTCTTTATTTCGTACATGATGATAAGCAGGGCTATCTCTGCGAGGAAAGCGACCATAACGTCGGTTTATTAATGTTTGTTACCCCCTGCCATAACCCAATTAAGACTATGACCTTGTGACTTGTTCTTCCAAGCATCTCATAGTTAGTTGTACTTTCAGTGTTGATTTGCTTTCCACATGTGTCTCTTCAGCAATTCTTTTACAAGCGTATGTTGGTTCTAGATAACCTAGCGTAGTTAATTCAACAGGTGTTATACGAAGTTCGGAGCAGAGCAAATAATTCGCTTTCTTTACAGCTTCAATGCGTTTTGGTCAACTCTCAGATTTGTTGATGAATACTTGCTTAGAAACAATGCTGCTATTAAATAATGAGACGGTATTAAATAAAGCTGAATTTAGAACAAACTCATAATACTAAAGCGTAACAAACAGTGCAAATATATAATTTAACTGCCATTAACGACCGTTAACGGGTCGTCAACCCTGGTCAGTGGTCCTCCCTCGGGCCGCGGTCTGTTAACAAATAACTTACTATCATTTGTTAGTTGAACACCATCAGCTCATTGAGAAGTCTCGCTTAGTGTGTGATCAAACATCGCGATGTCGACACGTGGACGACGACGTTAATTGTGTTTATTGTGATAAAAATTAGCCAATTTAATTGCCATTCGTATAGTATGTACATAATTAACTTATATACGTACTCATTGTGCAGTATTAACTACCGTGTTATTAATTCAAGAACCTTGATCTCACAATAGAGGGTGAAGTTACGTAACAGTGTGATGGATATGAACCGGTATAGTGACATGAAGAATGCAAGAAAGTGTGATAAAATAACTAAAATTAAACACAAGTTGATAAAGAAACACAGGCTAAGTAGGTAGTTGTACTAAGTTTTATTAGTGTTCAATACGTCATGGTCACGTTTGAGATAAATTAATTTCGTATGCAGAAGTTTTAACGTCTTTTTAGTCTCGTGTTAGGAGCTACTTGGGCGTATTTACAAAACGTGGTCGCCTCAGCCACCCACACTCGTCTTCAAGGCCTCTAGTCCAATTAATCAGCGTTTCGACTCATGGAGCCGATATAACTCCGAAAGGATGTTTGCAACGAACATTCCCAGTGTATTTCTCCATTTGCCATGTGTTCACGCTGAATTAAACTTGGATAATTGATGTTACGTACAAAATTGGTATTATAAAAAAGAATCTCACATTCGCTTTGTATATTTCTGTCTATTTCCAATCCTGTAAACACCGCACATAATCATTATCTATGGAAATTAGCCCCCGTATGAAACTACCGATTTTTTTGCTCTTATCATTCAATTACGAAACCATACTAATTCAAGGTTAACTAAATATTTATTCGTACAAGTTACAACAGCATAACTTTAGTTACTGTGTCTCCATCTGTAATGATTTAGATAAGAAATAGTAAACGTTTATCAGCAGTAGTTTACGATGTGTGACCAAGGAACAGCTACTTAATGTATTAAATAATGTGTTCAGAATTTCTTGGAAGCCTAATCTTGTTTTGACTGGCTTTTGACCGACATTGTTTGAGTTATTGATTTTAAACATTGCTGGTATAGTGGAAATCTTACACCCGACAGTAAAAGGCATAATATTATTTAGCTTAGCACTCTGAGGCTCTAGATCTAGACAGATGCAGTCTTATTACAAAAAGCGGTTTAACTAAAAACACAGGTTTAAATCTCTATAAACCACGGTTTAAATAAAAATGATATTACAAATACTGGTTTAGCGATAAACCATGGACCATATCATGGTCTAACGCTAAACCTCGGCGGCCCCTAGTTTAACGGTGGTCTAAGTCGTATCTGTCAAAGTTTTTCTTTTAGGTTATAGAATCTTTTTCATTGTGTTGTGTTGTTTTTACCCGAAAATGGATATTAACATGGTGGATTTAATTTATATTGAGGATATTTCTTTTATCCTCGGTACTCCAATTCTCAGATGTTTTTTTTTTGTTGGTCCATCACAACACTTAATATATTAACACATTATTAACAAAGAGGCAATTATTATAATAGAGACTTGGAGAACTTAAAAATCCAAAGCCTAATGAACTTTGTTCAACGAGCGATGGTTTTGTTTATTGTTATGGTTTCATGTAACGCGCGAGAATGTTACGTTTCGTTACACGTACGTAGATGTATTATTAGTAATTAATACGAATATAAGTAATCTGCTTAAACCAAAACAAAACTGCATTCGATAAATGACTAATGTTTATACATGCAAAATAATAAAGTATCAATATTTTTAACACTCCTAAACATCATTTAATCCTTATCGTATTATCAAAACGTTTTCTTTTCTGGGATACGGAACGTTGCAATTGAATGATATTATGGTGAACGAATGATATTTGTAATAATCTGTGGTTGACATATTGACAATGGTTCAAATGACGGTACTAAGAAGGCCAGGGTTTTTTAAAGTTTTGTAATACGGACAAATTTAGACCATGGTTTTGCAGATAAGCCTGGACTTGATAGGCCAGGTTTAAACCAAGGTTTATTGAGTTTTATGTAATAAGACTGATGGAGTTTTGATATTGGTTGGCAATCCCATATAATATTGACCTTTTCAAAAATCATCATTTACTACTTTTTTTCGCTAAGCTTTCTTTGATATATTTCCACTTGTCTAGAACCACTGGTATTCTTTTAGCATCCTGATCTAGTAGACATAATAGTAGTCACAGCGGATCTTAGTGTCTCTGAAGTTGGCCGCAAGACTCTGTGCAGTTGCGATTTTTGTGTCCAAATTGAAGTAGAAGATAGCATTGAATAACTGCCTCGTTCACTCCCTTACGTTTGTCGCATCGTCCTATCTCGCTTACTGTATGCAGTTTACTCAGTGACAAACTGTTTCTTGCGCAGTGGTTCGCAGAGCCACAAAGATCCGCTGTGACTAAAGTACCTACTTTGAAGAAATGCAATTCCTAAGTAAACACCCATAAACACTCGCCCAAGGCTTGATACTTCCTAAATACTCTGCGAAGTAAACAAACCCACACAACTTACATTACTTTAGTCATAGTGTATGTAGAAAACGTTTTTTTTTTAGACGCTTTACATGTAGTTCCACATCAAAAATCTTTTGTTCATGTTGTTTTTGTTCTGTGGCAGATGAGCACCGGTCAGCTGGCGGCAGTTGGGAGGAGCCCGTGAGTGCCGTGCGGAACACACCGCTGCGGCGCTCGCAGAGGCTCAACTCGACCCTGGACTCCAGGTAACGAACCTTTGTTTCTTTTTTTTTGTAGCCAGGGGTACTCAAACCGTCCTCGACCAAATCATTATCGATATTTTAATGTTGTTTAGAGCGATACCTGTTAATGGGATTTAAAAGCACAACTGGCGAACTGTAAGTGAGTATAGCCAGGTATACCGCTGCCTTATCCTTCGGATACAGGCGTGATGTTATGTTTATCGCGATATTTCGTAATTTGTTTTAGTAATATTGATAAATATCATAATTGTGAAGTATTTGACAGCTTTTTGCGACGCTGCCAACTTTTAGAATGGACTCACTTACGACCAGTTTTTCATATTAATTTAGAGCTTGACAAGTTTAGCTTGAAATTCACTATTCAGATCGTTGGCAGTTGATCGCTTAATTGCAAAATATTTTGAAGTCGATTGCACACATTATAAGTCTGAGTACCCCTGATGCTCGCTATCCGGTTTCTTTAGAATCGGTGATTCGGTGCTCCGGACTCCGGACGTATACTGTTCTTTTAACAATACTACACTGTTGTGTGCGTGTGATGCTTTAGGTCTCGTTCTAATTCGCGTACGATATGCGCGTGCGCATGTGCGATAGTAAACTAATTTGAATTAATTTTCTTGATGGTCGCTAATGGTACCTACCTTCTTTGATTACTTCATAAGATTAATTTGTTTTATTTAAAACTAGCTGACCCCCGCGGCTTCGCTCCCGTCAAAATTATAGCCAATGTTACTCGGGAATAATGTAGCTTTCCATAGGTGAATGAATTTTTAAAATCGGCCCAGTAGTTTCGGAGCCTATTTGGTACAAACAAACAAACAAAAATATCTTTCCTCTTCATAATATTTGTATAGATTGTACCTTGTAATTCAATGTAACTCTGTGATCATCACTGATTTGTCATCATCTTTACTAAACAGGTTTTCAAAGCCAAAGTTGTTTGAGATAACATAAATCTTGTTGCTTCTCAATAATAAAATAATAACTAATTAATTGTTGTTTTTAACTACTATAGTTAAACGGTTATATGTAATAGTTATTACTAATATAATGCTGCAATAAAATTATCTATCGCAATAATTTTATTCTGAAGCATTAAATCGATAAGTACTGCAACTAATATAAAGTTTAGTATCACGAATGTAACACATGTACAGTCAAACGCGGAAAGCCGTTTAGTGGTGTCAGAACTAAGTGTGATTGATTGTACATTTCAGAATTAGAACCAATTCTCGCCTTTTAGGAGGGTGGATGTCTAAAATGGAACACGTTTTACTGTCAATAAAATTACTGAAGCCAAGTTGTTGCATACGTTTTGATATGATGATGAAGATTTTGAACTAATCTTCGGATCACTATTTTTTTTGTGTTTTTATAAAGTGACTCGTTCTTTGGTAAAAATAAAAACAAGCCAAGAATTAATTTGACATGTCTGTTTAATGGATCTGCGTAAAACTGCTTAGTCACCACTCGACTAATTGCTTCATCCAGTACCAGGGTCTCATAAAACGCAGCACGTTATTATTTGTCACGAGAGTCATAATGTGGCGCATGCGCGGTGTTGACAGTGGCGCATGCGACTTCCCGTCGTTGCGCGGTGTGGTCCAGTCTCGCTCGACAATTAGCGAGCGGCGCGCGTCCAATTAACACGAATTTCCTGTGTTCAAACTCCAGGGGCCAACAGAGGGCACTGCCTCCCGACAAAATGATCATTCACGCTTTAACGGATACCGTCTATTGTCATTCGGTTCAAGATCCAATCACTGTATAAAATGTTCTGTTCGCAATGAACTTTGCAACAGTTTAGGTTGATCTTTATAATCCCATCTGTGACTAACCCCTATTGTAACAGATGTTGCTCGTTTTAGGATCACAGTTTGAAGCACTTGAATTTTTTTCATACGTGGGAATAAACTAAAAATAATTGTATGCAAGATGTTAGATTTGACTGTGAGAAATAGGTTACTGTAGCACTCCTAGGCATACCAATAGGCTGAGCAACTGATGTAGAGCAAATAAGTTACAGCCGCTACGCTGTCAAAATTTATCATACCTTTACAACTCGATACCTCAGTTCCAAAGTGTCACAATTCAGAAAAAGGTAAAAAAAAGTTAATTTAAAAATCAAAAACCCGACTGATTAAGAATCAAACTAAATGTTGTTAACAAGAAAAATCATACCTCAGTTCCAAAGTGTCACAATTCAGAAAAAGGTAAAAAAAAGTTAATTTAAAAATCAAAAACCCGACTGATTAAGAATCAAACTAAATGTTGTTAACAAGAAAAAAATCATACCTCAGTTCCAAAGTGTCACAATTCAGAAAAAGGTAAAAAAAAGTTAATTTAAAAATCAAAAACCCGACTGATTAAGAATCAAACTAAATGTTGTTAACAAGAAAAATCATACCTCAGTTCCAAAGTGTCACAATTCAGAAAAAGGTAAAAAAAAGTTAATTTAAAAATCAAAAACCCGACTGATTAAGAATCAAATGAATGTTGTTAACAAGAAAAAATCATACCTCAGTTCCAAAGTGTCACAATTCAGAAAAAGGTAAAAAAAAGTTAATTTAAAAATCAAAAACCCGACTGATTAAGAATCAAACTAAAAGTTGTTAACAAGAAAAAATCATGCTGTGCAGTCGGAGGAAACATATTCGCGAACTGGCTGACCACCTAATCCTCCGAATGCACAGCATGTTTTTTTCTTGTTAACAGCTTTTTAGTTTGATTCTTAATCAGTCGGGTTTTTGATATTTATTTTTTTTACAACTTTTTAGTTACAATTTTCTTTTTCGAATTACTTTGATAACCCACTCGATGGGTTTGGAAGAAAAAAATATTGGGACCCGTACAATATGGCGCCCAAAATCCGCCATGTTTGTTTTTTTAGAACTTCACCTATCTAAGAACACTTGGGCGGTCAAGACTTATCTATCCATGCCTTAATTATATAATTTGGTCAAGTGGTTTAAAAGATATGAGGTAATAAAGAATATTACATACATACATACATACAAGATACGCGCGAAACACATAACCCAGTCGGGTAATTATACGACTATTTAGTGATACTTTTACCAGTGTATTTTTTAAACATTCTTAGACTGAAATGTAATATTATTATAAACGTTCTTACGATACTAAGAAGTTGTAAACATTCTCAGTTCCAAAAGGAAACAACTTAATTTGTTACTGTATGAAACGAAAATATTCTACACTTATGAAAAAATATTGGGTGAAGATTGGGTGTAACAACTAACTGCATTCACTTATTGACTGGTTTCTCTTTGGTGGATAATCGTTTAAGGCAGAATTTCTCGTATTCATCTCAAATTCACCGAATTTCAGACCTGTTACAATTTAGAACTGAGGCGTCGAACTATATATTGCTAACTTAATTTATCTGATGAAAAGAAAGCTTTAGCACATCCACGCACTAAGGCATACAGTGCAAAAGAATACGAAACACAATTTTTTTTTTACGATTTATCTAACCCCAAAAAAACTGAAAACTCGTTATAAAACTGTTAATGGTGTCGTTATTATACCCAAAATAGCACCAAAACGTGCGTTAACGTTAAACACCTAAAGATCTTTAACTCAGTAGAACATAAAATTTAATATTCTAACAGCTTCTTAAACCCTTCCCTATATTCATATTTGACTACGCTTCTATATTTAGTGGATAAACTTTGACATTCTATATAAGCAAATAAATTGTTAAAAATAATGTCAAGGACCGACACAGCCAATGATTTGCATGCGTGTTGATGATAATACCAGCTCATAAGTCACAATCTATTCTGAAATGAGTCATCCCAACCCGTATGTATGGTTACAATAGTTAGTTCATATGCTCCATTTAAAGCAACATTACCTTTACCTACTGGAAGCAATAGATAGCATTTTCCTTTAGTTATTTTCGGTGCACGGTTGTAAACGATAGAATACCTATAATTTAGTTTTATTCCTTATTATAATATATAGGATGGTCTCCAAAAAGTTCTGGAGTGGCGACCGAGAAACAAAAGCTGCTGCGTTGGAAGCCCTTCCATCCCCACGGAATAAATATTAGTACAAGTACAGTAAGACCGATGGGTCGTGCCCCGTCTGAACATAGGCTTTGCGAACTTTCGCACACGTACACTCGTGCGGTTGTGTATGCATACCGCCATTTGGTTCGTAAAATACAATTTGTATGTTCTGCATTATATTATCTGTGGTTCTGCGCTACCACTTGGCGCTAACTTCAGACGGGCCACGACTCATCGGTCGTATAGTTCTCGCCAACTTCTGGACCGCCCTGAAGTTGGCTTTCCGATGCGCAAGGCACGAAATGCTGTTTTTGTATGAGATTTACTACTGCGCAACCATTGTAGCCAACTTCAGGGCGGCCAAGAAGTTTGGCGAGAACTATACTGTACTCTAGTCGATAAGTCGACCGACGACCTGACCCCGTATCATGACGTTTCAAAACTATTAGGGTTCGACCGTGAAAAAGGGACAGATGTATCATATAAATCTGTCCCTTACGATCCATGATGATAAAATCTATTTACTATGCGCAAATGTTTTGTTAGGTTATCTCTTTTATCTTAGGCGCTGCTGAATCTTTACTTCAATATTGGTTATACGGTTTACGTTGCCTTTTAGATCATCATCATCATCAGTCTTTTTACCCGACTGCCGAAGGAGGGTAATGTGTTTAACGTTCTCACTGCTGCTGGGACACAGGCCTCCTCTCTGTGAGGGAATGGGCCATAATCCACCACGCGGTCGAATTTTTGGTTCTAGGACATGCTGATTCCTTTTAATTATAAAAATAATATCGGTTTAATATATTTTCGTGATGAGTACGACATTTTGTTAATAATAAACGATAGCAGAAGAAATCCACAAAACTGTAACATCATTAAATATTTCATAGGCGTAATCTGAGAATGATGTGCATGCCTGTAATTGACCATGAAACTATAATTTATCTGAAATTAATTTGTAAAATAAGTTGTTGGTGTGCCGGATTTAAATAAAACGTGTGGGGCATTAAAATTAACTGTAATTTGAATGCCCAATCTGCAAAATGAACCTAAAAGATATGTATACGGAAATACCGTTGATTAAGTTATTATTACCCAACCTAGCATACAAACACCATATCAACCTCGCAATAATAGATATTGATTAAACACAATAATAGCTATTAACAACAGATAGTTATCAAAGTGAGTAATAACGTAAACTTTCAACAGCGAACTAACCAATCTGTAACGCAATTCATTAACATTGATTGTTCTGTCATTGACTACAGTTTTTATTTTCTCTAATTGAGGTCAAATGCCTGTTAGCTTTATAACTCGTGATGTGATGAAGGAAATAACTTTTTAGATCTAGTGTTTTTTATGATCTAGAAAGGTCATATTTGATCCATTTACAGACTTAAATATTGGTCAAGGAAAGACGTGGTAGAACATAGAAAAGAAGTTCCCATGTAGCAGCTACATTATACAGATTTGGCACTGCCAAAACCAATGTAGTAATTCTAGTAATATCCAAAACTCTAGAACAAAGTGACAAGGGCAACCAGTATAATCTTCATATTAAGCATACACTCTTCGAGGTTTCCGTTTAGCAGAAAATTTAGTAAACCTTTTTTAATAAGGGGCTAATGTTTTGAAGCCTTTGTCCTGCAGCCTGCAGTAGAACAACGTAAGCCCATAATAAGGATGTTTTAAAAACAAGTTTAAGCATACTTCAAATCAGTGCCTTGAAAACTTGTCATGCACCTCAATAAGTAAGCCAAAATGAAAGAAAAGACTCACTGTCTGACTGACTCACTCTGGACTGTTTATTGGCGAAGTGATGTTTACTGGTAAGTGCACTTTTATCAAGCTTTATATTTTGTTTTGTCTAATATGGCAGCAGATAGAATATTGCCCAAGTAAGCAATATTCTGATTGATGTTTCAATTCTGCTGATATTATATATATACGATTACAATTACTTATTCAAACAATTGCCTACTTATCTTGTAGTAATGTTTATTAAACATATTTATATAGCAACATATACGAGTACATACAGCTGCAGCAGTTACTGCCATTCCATGAAAAACTGTCAATATGCAAGATTGTTTTTTTAAGCGTTCTGTATGTTCTGATTTATGGATTTTCGTGTTATTTTCTTAACTGCTCCATCTTTTTGTAGATCTTCGCCTATTCAACTAGTTTCCTCTAAATCGTTCTATCTCGTTTCCATTTTGAGGTCTTGGTATTTAACCATTTTATTTATATTTCTTTCTGTGTCTAACGTCTTCTACTTTTTCTCGTAAGTAGCTAAAGCTAAAGCTTTTAGGTAATAGACCGTAATAGTTGTTGCTGAGTTTTAATCCATATTAAAAATATCTATGCTCCTGTTGTTTCTGTTAACACGAATATCATAAAAACCAACGCCTCTATCTAGTAATTATGTATTCTCGCTCTAAGCACTATCCCAGAGCTCATTGCTAATGTCTGCTTTCCGATCTATATCATAAATAGTGTCAGGTTGCGTGTGCGCCGCCTCAGAGCACAGCATTAACTCGTTTCCCTTAGTTTTATTATAAGTGGCATTGTGAACAGCTGATGCACTGTGTCTTACAGGTTTTTTATGCAAAATCTAATTATGTATGAGTATTTTTGTACGCAGCTGCGCTTGTTAATTCTTAAGAGGAAATCTTAATTAATTGATGATTATCCTAATGGAATTGCTAATATAATTTGTATCTTAGTTCTTATCTTCCTGTTTGCGTCTATCTTAGTAGACGATACTTTTTTACAATCTGCTGTATTCACACATAAAGTTATGAATTTTACGTCTATAGTCTTTAGACGATACAACCTTATAATTCACATAAGTAGCATGTCCAAATCGTCGTTTTTAATCAGTAAAACATAAATTAAGATTGTCCTGTTCATATTATTCAACCTGTTGCTGATTGTTATGTTGTATTGTACTATTCATCGCAACAGGTGGTACTGTTTACAATTTTTTTCGATTACATGTTAATTTATTTTCATTTATATTCGCGGTTTCCACATGACGCCGAAGTTTTCCGTCATTGTCTGTAGGCGTTAATAAACATTATTTTAAAATGCTAATTTTAAATGAATACAGTACGTGTGATTGGATTTTGCGGTTTATCGATGCATTAACTGTAAAGAATAGCATTGTTTATAATTATGACACGGGGTCAATGCAATAGATAAGCTGGCTGAATGCAGACAGTGCGTCGTCTATCTTCAATTTATTGCAACTTGTACAATCGTCCTCCATACTTTGAAGTCCTGTAAACTATTTTGAATTACACAATTGTTTAGCAAAAACCGTTCAACTATAGTACGGACCTCTTGTACTCAATGCGTAGGCTTTGCTCTTAGCAATTATTAGTTAAGACGTTTCGCGATTTTACTATTTGTAGTTATTTTGTGCAATGATTTGCGGCAGTAAAGCTAATTGGGTATCTCCGTAATTATGTTTAGACTTAGGACTTTGACCTTGTAGATCTAATACATAATAGTAATTACTTTATGTAACAACTAGGAAATATGCTTGTCCTTACTGGTGACATTACATTAAAGCGTAAACGTTAAATAAGTGAGCATGAGCTTCCTCTATAATTTTTCGAGGATGCGTTATAGTGTTTGTAAAATTAGTTTTGGTCTTTTGTGTACAATTCTGTAAGAAATCTGCTCGAACCTTCGTAGTAACTTGCTTTGACCTTGCTCATTTTAATTACTGTTTTTGGTCTAAGTTTGTGAATGATTACAACTTTTATTTAAATTAATTGGTCTCATCAAACCATATTATTAAAGGAGTTATGAATATAAATGTGGATGGATGGAGAGGGAGGAGACGGCCAAAGAAGAGATGGATGGACTGTGTGAGGAGTGATATGAAGGAAAAGGGAGTCAGTGATAGCCTGACGGGACAGGACGGTATGGAAGAAGAAAACGTGCTGCGCCGACCCCAAGTAACATGGGACAAGGGCAGGAAGATGATGTTGATGGTCTCATCAAACCATTAAGCTGATATTTAACATTTTAAACAAATATTTGTTTATTTGGAGAACCACCAGCTTAACCTCTAGCTCTGACTTTGTTACAAGTCTCTAAAACTCAATCGTCTTAATCAAAATGAGAATCGTAAACTCGTTAGCAGAGTGTACCAAGCTTCGATTAATACAGACTTAACCCTGGGATCAAGCGATGATTGTCGTTTCGAACACAATTAGTAGAAACAAGATGGTACCTACTTTGTTTTATATTTATTCGCTTATGAAATCTAGCAGGCGATCGTGAAAACCAAACTGTTGCTTAGGTGTCAGATTTTGCATTCGCACGTTTTTGGTGGCGAATTAGAGGGACGAATATTGCTACAAGATTATTTGTTTACGAGCTCTCAAGGTAATTCAGAACAAATAGGAAATCGATTTTGACGTCATGCAAGTATTTACCTAAATGAATTTTGATTCTTATGTGTGTGTTTTTCAAGATAAACAAATTGCTTGAACGATGCCAACGAATGAATGGATAAATTAGTTGCTTGTGCCAGGGTCGCGGTAACTCTCTTTCAAATTTATCCGCGACACAGACAGGCATCGGCCCTAGCGGACCTTGTCAGTTTTTGTTGCCATCTATATGAGGCGCGTGTAAAACACTATGCGCCTTCGACTCGGGCCTCCTTATCGAACGGCGAGCTACCTTCTACTCGCCGTCCGTAAGCCCGCGCCTACGGTGGCCGGGAATCGGCTTGCTACCCCCGACACTCACGATGTCTCCTGCGGCGGCTAGGGGCTTGAGGATGTCGCCGTTGCGTCTCCCTCGCGTGTTCCGCCTCTTTCTGCGAAGCAGTATTGTTCACGAAGGGTGAACAATACTGCTTCGCAGAAAGAGGAGAGATCTTTCCATACTCCGTCCTCTCGCTCCGTACCATGGCCTGGACTAAGGCCGGACGCGAGAGGTCGCCTCCACGAAGACACGGTGTTACGGCCCAAGCGGGGCAAACCTCCACCATGTCTTCCGGGCGATCCACACAATGGTGACACCCGGGCGTTTCCTCCCGCCTTATCCTGAACAGCCACTTCCCGAAACAGCCGTATCCGGTGAGGGCTTGCGTCAGGTGGAAGGTGTGTACGCCGATACACCTCTCTAGCCTTATCGCCGCAATTGTGGCGTGCACAGTGCTGGGTTGCGACGGTCGCTCTCTCCATGTCGCCGTTGAGATCCTGCCGGAGCTCTGTCTGCCGAGCCGCGAAATGTCGCGGCAACGGAGTTTCGCCCCGGCGTTTCGCCTCCTCGCGCCACTCCCAATATGTGCACGAACTTTTGCCTCCAATCCCATGGCGGCTTTCCGGCAAGGAGGCCTACATTGGGTAGGAGCCGCTTGAGGGCAGCCCCGAACCGCTCCAGTCTGGGAGCCAAACGTTGGAAATGCTCCACGAAATTCTACCGGATGTCGAGGACGAGTCCCAGATCATCAGATCATCATCGACCTGACGCCGATGTGAACCCTTCCTACCGTTATTTGGGAAACCGACGGAGGTGCGTTCCTAGAACCATGAACACATGGCCTGGGCCACCTCGAGTTTCAATTGCCGGATCCTCTCGACGACTGTTGCAACTTGTCGACTTGTTGACTGACAACTTGCAACCCTGCGTGTCGCTATTTCGGCCGGCCCCCTCGTCCCCACTCACACCAGTGATAAATCGGTCCTGCGAGTGGAACGGTCTTATTTTCATTTTCCAATAAGCTGGTCATGATCTGTGATTGTTACGTACTAATCAATTGTGTTTTTATCCCAATACTTGCGTGTTTTACATTTCCCAAAAAAAACTACTCATAAAAATAAAGAGCAGATAACGCAAGAATAGATTGTGCAATGATTAGAGCACTTATTTCCTAGAAACACAACACCGATAGATTGCCTAGTGCAATTTTATTTACTACGCCGAGAGAAACAATAAACGACCTTGGAATGAATAATGTTTTGCTCCACTTTAGCACAATAACGGAGAAAGAAAACTAATAACAACAAAAACAGTACACAGTACGTTCCCTCGAGCCAAGTCGACGCCACCAACATAAAATTGCATTACGCAGATTGCTTTCAGTGAGGCAACCGCAAAGACAATATTTAGTCTTTCATCACAACACCAAATAAGCTCTAATGTATTCGAGACTTCAACTCATACATAAAACATTCAATAAATATTTTATAACCGTTGCTACATAGTTGGTCTAACCTTCAGAGTATTCTTTGTATATAGTATTTAGTCTAACTAATTGTCCATTGTTAATATAATTGTCGTCTGACGATTGTTTCATCTGTTGTCATCTTAATTTGAATCTCATTGCCTGCAGACATAATATTATGATCGATCATTGGATAACGTTGAATGATTAGCGGAAATTAATTAAAGAATATCGCTCCAGCGGTCGCCTACTAAGTAATTGCAGTTTATTTTATATCCTATTTATTACTACATGTAATTTGGCATGGTAAATAAAAACATATTACATAAGCAAAGCTTAAAGATTGTACTTCAGAAAGTAATAGACTTGTACAGAAAGTCGGTTCGGCTCTAGTTTCTATTACAAGTTTCACCAGTAATTATTGTTTTCTATCATTAAATGTACGTCTTCCGTGTTAGCTAATTGTCCATATCCTTCAAATTACATCACAGACTAGGTAAAAACCACTACTTAAGGTTCTGGTCTACGTGAAATAAATCATCTGTCGGTACTCTCTACGAGATTTTTGAGCGTACTCGTAACAAATAGAGCGAAAGCTTCAGAATTAATCAATAATGATTATGACGTAGGTAAATATTTTGACAAACTGAATGCTCTTGTCTTCCTGGATCTGCTACCTCATACTTCTGTTATTAGTGTTTATCACGTTTCCTTCTGTCAACAACACCTCGCACCATCTGTTCAAATACGACAATTTGCCAGAACTCATGACTTGGTCACGTTTTAACAGCCATAATGCGAATATCTACACTACTACCATCGACGCAAATGACCTGCACTATTTCTTGTCTTTCACAAATATTGGATCGCCATTAGAATCCCGGTAGTTACTTGCATTCTGTAGAAATGGACCTTAAAGCTGCTTCGTTAAAAGATATAATAACTTAATTTGGCCCACAACCAGACCTAAATAGTCATGCTGCACTGGTGTCCCAGTGGTAACGGCACCGACATATACGCATCCGTCATCCACCAACCCGTACTGGGTCAACGTGTGGATCATGGTCTGGCTTCTGTGAGAGGGATCACACAGAGATGAGATCTGTGTCCATGCAATGGAAACAAAAGGCTAATTAAGTAAGTCTTTAATAGACCATAAATTACATATTATCCACTTTAATTTAATTAACAATGTTCTTTTATTGATTCAGGAGCAGCGGTCAGTTACGCAACACGCTGAGTCGCGCTCGCGAGCTGTGCGAGCGATGGCGAAGCGGCGGCGGAGCGACTCCTGCGCCGCCGGCGCCCCCTCCCGACGACGAGGGAGGGGGGCGACTGGCGCGCTGGTTCAGCGTGAGACGCGGCTCCTCGCACCAGTACGACATGCATGGACACGAGACCGACAAAATGCCCAAATTGCCCGAGGTTTGTACCAAGTTTCTACTAAACCTGAAACGTTTAAGTTGCCGGAGACACCCTGACACCATCCAGCAACGCCACCAATAAAAGACTGTCTTCTTCTCGGCTAATTTAAAATAGAAATGACGGGATAGGTATTTGGGAGCGCCTGAAACTCCCGTACATGCAAAATTTTGCTTTTGCACTCATTTCATCATTACAACTAAGAGGAAAATAAAAGGATAACATTGGTTTGTTAAAATTAATTAAGGGTTGCGTGAAATTCTGAGAATGAAATCCTAATTCTGAATCATGAATCTAAAGAGCAATTGCATATTTTTATATTTCATTAGGTACAAGCCTTTAGAAATTTGCTTTGTTTATAATTATTATTCTGATTTCACCGCGGGAAAACGCGTTGGCACTTAGAACGGGCTTGCTGGATCGATTCCAGGACCTCAAAACTATTATCTATAGGTCGATCGGCGCTTTCTGTTAATAGACAAATGAGACAGTTTGTAATACTCTGTGCAGCTATACTGTACAGTTCTCTTAACAAATGAATTACTATTCAGCATTCAATTTGTATGAATGACCGGTCTTCATTCAACTATGGTATATAATAAGGAATGCATTTAAGTAGACGTTCACAA
Source organism: Orthosia gothica (assembly GCA_949775005.1). Lineage (NCBI taxonomy): Eukaryota > Metazoa > Arthropoda > Insecta > Lepidoptera > Noctuidae > Orthosia > Orthosia gothica. The sequence continues at coordinate 27,175,314 of OX459034.1, read as the reverse complement.
GTACATCCCTATCCAGCGAGTGGATACTTGATAGTGACATTTCTGGAATTACTTGCCATACAAAGCTTTTCAATTATCCTTTTACATGACTGGTATTATAATATGTAACATTATTATCAAGTGTAAAACAGATGATTCACAATTATGTATATTTCAGATGAATCATGATCGGGTCATTGAGTAGTCAGTCAACAACAAACCGCAGTAACGAGTGTATCGTAGTGCGCGTCCGCGTCCGCGTCGCCTCCACTCCACGCCTCGGAGGTCTTAAGTCGCTAAACAAATAATCTATTTTAACATGTGATATAATGATGTCACAGTGGGTACCAGTCAGCTACCATATTGGATTCATGTACACGATAGTAATTTTCTTATTTCAGTTTATTTTTAGTGAGACGACGTGAATAACGTGTGATTCGTAAATGTCAAAAGTTACTTCAAAGCCAGTACGCTTCTAGACGATATCGTTGCAATGTTTTGTCCGTCGTGTATGAAACTTCTCCATGACAAGGCTCAGTATTCGTTAGCAAGTTTTAACGTAAGTCACGTGGTCGGGTTGTGGTGGTGTTACTTTTGACGTTTACGTTTTATAAGTAAGACAGTGGTTCTGATGACGTGATTTGTGACGTGGTAAGACGGGAAGGTGACTGTCGTTCGGTGAGAATTTGTACGGCGCGGCCGGAAAGCGTCCTCGAAACGCGAGTTACAGCCGCGCGAGTTGAATAATCACGCACAAGTTATTTCTGTTCATATAACAGACACGCGACTCGAATAGCGTCATCGGAGTCTTGAAGCGAATTTGATTCTGGAGTCAACTCTAGAAATGTGTATTGTGAAGTGAAAGATGTACAGTGTTTGCGTGTCGTTTTCAGTTGGAGGAGGACTTGTTCTCATGCGGCGGGGATGTCCGCTCCGGGCGCGTGCCGCCGCCATCGCTGGGCGCGCCCCCGGACTCGCTGTCGCCGGTGCAGCTGCGCCGACGACATGTGGTGGCCGCCATCATACACAGCGAGAACTCCTACGTCGCCACGCTGCAGAGGCTCATCAACGTAAGTCTTATTCAGAAACCGATATCTCCTTAAGCAGGTTGTGAACTCACATGCTCGTACTATTTGCAAAGCATACTATATTAAATTACATATACATAAACATACTGTTCGCTTCTCACACTCATTAGTCTCTTACGTGTTTCCTTGTAAATATTGTTCACATTGTTATCTATAAGCATCTAACATCATATCCGCCTCGGTACTCTCGTACCATTGTTGCATTCTAACTAGCTGCAGTACAAATGGAGCGACTCCATGCATGACAGATGTCAATAAGCGAAGATTGAGATTGAATGACATCACTCACTCATTCGTGTAATTGATGTGTGACTCTTTGTAGGAGACAATTAGAACGCTTAGTTCTTGTGAATAACTAGAAGGTATGTGAACAAATATATCACCGCAGAATGTAAATAACTACAATCAGCCTCATTTATCTTTGGCAAATAATCTGTAATTATCCGTACACGGCGACTCACTCAATATTTGCGGTGACCAATTATGTCAGCCGAAATAAGTACACTGTCAACATACCCAACAAGCTAATAGTAGTACCAAGTTACTGTATACGAACCGGTTTAGTATCATAGTAAGTATCTCAGATCCTCGAGTCACAATGTTTGAATAACATACGCTGACATTTCTCATGACTCCGGTGAAATTCGTGATCGGGAAGGAAGCACGTTTAGATTGATGGCATAATAGCCAGCAATTATAATACGATCATAATAACGACAGTTCCCATTGCGTAACCTGTACAGCAAATAGTGCTGCTAAAAGCCACTTTTGTTTTCTACATCAGGGAGGCTTGATCGACTTGACAGGCCACTTAATTAAGCAGTGAGTTGACTTGCAAAATTGCGTGTTAAACGTTAGCGCCCATGTCGCTATGCTTATTAATGAGATTACTTGTTCTGAAAGTGGTATAAGGGGTTAAGCTGAATAGCTACTGGTGTACTTGCCTTATACAACTTTATTTATAGGCGCAGAATCATCAAATGATTGAATGTTTTTGCGCGATTTATTTTCAGTTGAACTTGAAAAGTTAGCACCTGACGCTTTGGATATTTGGTAACGAAATGTTGCCTAACATCAACTCAATGACTTTGATGTTTATAGAGAAATCAAGATGTCAAGATAGGTTCATCAATATTCGTGATATTTAACTAAATTACAATAGCTTGATTAACATTTATCATTGCAATAATTGCGCAGATTTCACGAACAAGCAAAGGAGCGAGAGCTTTCTCTAAACAACCGTATTTAGAGTTTATTATTTTCGCGACTTTCTTTTTTCTTCAGAGACAAACGGTTATGAATTCTTATTAAGTTTTTGAGGTAACAATGGGGTATAGGAAAACAGAAGTCGCTGCGTCGCATTGGTAATGTCAAAAATCTCGAGTAAAGTATGTAAATATGAACCTGTCTGGCCCACTTCGGCATTGTTTCGCCCACAATTCACATGCCATAGATTAGCATATTAGGAAGTGGGGCAATTTGAATAGGCACTATTTGCAAGCGGACTGTACGAGGTCGTCCCTCTGTAATGAAAATGGCGCCGACGTCCACTCGACTGTGTTTAATGCGGTAAATTAGAACTATTGTTCTAAATACAGTTTGTTTTGTGTTGACATTTCTAATGTATTCATCTATATGATTTTCAATGACACTGCGGTAGCAAACGTGTTCTACCTCGTTAGAAAGTTCAAAGCATGCTAGTTTGCGAATCCTTTTACAAAAGCCTGCGCTAGATTTTCCCTAAAGAAAACTTTTTAATGACTAACCATTACGTACATATCAAGTGTATTGTTGACGTATGACTAAGCAATTAGTATCGAACGTATTGTTTTGTTGTGGTCAGTAATTCCCTACTTTCTGTGCGTTTGTTTGTCGTTTCCATGTATCGAGCTCCCCACCAATATTATAAATGTAAATGTCTAGATGTTTGTTAATCGAACATGCCTCAACAGCTGAACGGATTTGACAAGAACTTGCCATAAAGGTGGACCATGACCTAGGGCAGAGATGGCGAACCTTTATTAGAAAAAGTGTTATTTTTAGGGTTCCGTACCCAAAGGGTAAAACGGGACCCTATTACTGAGACTCCGCGGTCCGTCTGTCTGTCTGTCTGTCTGTGTCACCAGGCTGTATCTCATGAACCGTGATAGCTAGACAGTTGAAATTTTCACAGATGATGTATTCCTGTTGCCGCTATAACAACAAATACTAAAAACAGAATAAAATAAATATTTCAGTGGGGTTCCCATACAACAAACGTGATTTATTCGCCGTTTTTTACGATAATGGTACGGAACCCTTCGTGCGCGAGTCCAACTCGCACTTGGCCGGTTTTTTTTATGTGACATTGACGTGTCGCTAAATAATTTTGACTTTGTGTGTAATTGACAAAAAAATAAAACTTTATGCTATTCTTTCGTCAATTCATTATTTGCAAGCAGAAATTCTTACAGCAATCCTAATATTTATATACAGTTTTATGTTGTATTTTAATAAAAGTAGGAGTTGGTGTCATGGTAAATAACATCATTTTGGCGTGCCCGAAATATTTTGTCTTGTGCCACCACAGGCACGCTTGCCATAGGTTCGCTATCCCTGACCTAGGGCATGGCATAAGTACTTTTTATCTCGAGTTCCCTTGGAATAATAAAAACATGCGGGTGAAGCCGCGGGAATCAAAATAGTACATTGTTCACCGAGAGGAGAAAGTGACCGATTACCGTCGAGGGTGTCGTTTGAACAAATTGAAAATGGCGCCAATGGCGTCTGCAATTTTCACATGTTCTTTTTCAAATTGTTTGACACCATCCAACACACAGCTAGTGGCCAGTGTCATTTTGCGAACTTGGAGATAAAAACTCACTGTAAAAACTTTTTGGCTTTTGATATTTAGGTTACCAGCGCATAGTCTTACCCAAAATTAAAAAAGAAAAACCACGTAAGAAATGGATTTTCATACACTTTTCTCTCCCGCTCAGATGCGTTTTCTCGCCGCATATTTGTTCGATATGCAATGACGTACTTTCTACCGTAAATTTGATAAAGTATCAAGTACTTTCCGAGCAGGTGTAGTATAAACTAGTATTTTCATATTTTATGAAACTTATGTTCGTTCCTGAAGCAGGCACTACTTTCCATCTCGTTAATTTAAAATTCTTCAAGGCAACGTATTATAAATAAATCTAGTAATTAATTACCGTGACTAGTATTCAATAATAAGTTGATGTAGAGTGTTGTTGACCTATCAGTCGCTTACCTATTAAAATTTCCTCATGTCTCTTCGTATAAAGCAATATTATTAGGAGTTTACCGCAAGTCCAACGCACCCGATAAAGTATTGTTTTGTCATAATTTATCCTTATTATTTGGTATTGTTGCCAGTGAATAAGTAAACATTATTTTATACGGCCATCCTTAACCCACTTCGGTCTAGTCAATTGATTTCACGATCCATTCTCAAGTATATAATCGTGGAAATAAGTAATATTTCAGAGAATCTTCTTCGCGTGACGGCCTTGTACATCTTGTAATTACGGCTATCTTTTTCAATCTTTTTGCTATGCGATGTCGTCAGTAGCAAATTGTCTTAGCTCCATAAATTGAGCACAATGCAACCGTTATGATTTGCTTCACACACATCTATAAAATAATTTGCACAATAAAATACACGGGTCAATATAAGGGTTTCTTACGTAAACGAGAGTCGCATAGCATTACCATGTATGAGAAAAAATCCAGAAATAATTATATAAACGTTGCTATGTGAAGGACATTTCAGTGGCAACAAAAACAATGAACATACATATTTATCTAAACTAGTTATCTGTAGATGTCTGAGGAATATAACTAGCTAAGTGTAGACTAAATGGAATTCTTGCTTTGCCTTTGTCTATGGCAAACTGGAGTGTATGAAACATGACGCTCGCGGAAGCAATCTTGACGCTTGTCAAGCGCTGCGATTGTTTTGTCTTGTGGACTCTTTGCTTCACAAGATCTTTTTTTTTTATGTAAGTTTTATGGCCTGGTTGCTAGGACCTTTTAGCCACGTCTTTGGAAAGAGTTTTGGATCTTATATTTATTCTTTAGTATGCATTAGAATGCGGATGTAACAGATTCTAATGTTTTTTGGAGTATTTGGCAGCAAATTGTAGTGAGTCAGTCTTCCCAGTAAGCTTTGCAGTGGCAGTCAATACTATCTACAATAAAATACTCCGCTCCACTATCCCGAGATCGCTTCCGTCAATCATTTCACAAATTGTCCAGTTGCGTAGACAGTTGAGACACAAAACTACACCAATAATATATCACAATATGCACTAAGAATCAATTTGCCAATAATATTAACAGCCACTGAACTTCACTCGACAAAATCCCGCCAAAATCTCCTTCACAAGATCCATAAAGGATTGTCCACAGACTACAGTCCACTACTGATTTTACTTGTTTTAAAGTAGGTATATAGTCTGTGACTATGATGTTAAAAAAAAATACCTAAAAAGCAAATTGACCAAACACATACGTTGTGAAATATTTGCTTCTTCGCTTGACTGGCAACTAATGATACCTCTCAGTGTTTCATTAACCTGTACTTAAACTTGAATCCCTTATTAACGAACGTGGTGTAACGAGTCTAGTGTTTTATTGTCTGTACTAATTTAGCCAATAGAAACCAATCAAAACCATTGCAGTTTTATCTCATAAGGCAGCTTCACAAGAGCCGTAAAGTATTGTCCACAATTTACAGAAGTTACTGATTAAAGTTGCTTTAAAGTTCATGGTCAGTGACTATGGTTAAAACCGGCCAAGTGCGAGTCGGACTTGCGCAAGAACTCCGTACCATTATCGCAAAAAACGGCAAAAATTATCACGTTTGTTGTATGGGAGACCCATTTAAATATTTATTGTATTCTGTTTTTAGTATTTGTTGTTATAGCGGCAATAGAAATACATCATCTGTGAAAATTTCAACTGTCCAGCTATCACAGTTCATGAGATACAGCCTGGTGACAGACTGACAGACGGACCGCGGAGTCTTAGTAATAGGGTCCCTTTTTTACCCTTTGGGTACGGAACCCTAAAAATTAAATAAAAAGCAAATTGATTAAACACATACCTTATAAAACCTTTGCCTCTTTGCTTCACTGGAAAAAAATGATACCTCTCTGTGTTTTATTAACCTGTAATTAAACTTTAATCCCTTATTACCAAGAGTGGCGTAAAGAGTCTAGATTTTTATTGTCTGTGCTCTTTAGCCAATAGACGCATATAACCACTGGAGTTTTGTCTCGTAGACTCTTTGCTTCACAAGAATTTTGTCCACAATTTACAATCAATAAACACACGTATAAAAAGAAATGACGCAACTTACGACGACTTCTAAGTTTTTATTTCTACACCTGAACCAAGGTGGCACAAAACCAACAACTCAGCTGGACTTTGCTTATTTTGTTTTATAACATAACATTTGTTTTAGTACAAAAAGTGTTGCTGGAAATGATCGGTATTAACTATTAACATTAAAATGTAAATGAACGCGGTAATGCCGGTGCATTAATGAGTATAATTACGTTATATTACATACATAAAGGCATTACCTACAAGTCAGGGACGAACAACTTTTTACTCTTGTCTATGAACTTCTATGACAAACACCTGAACAATCTATACTAATTTGCAATACATGTCTTTGTAGTCGTGTGTTCTAACGACACAAAAGAACACCCGATTTCCTCGGAGATTGATAGCTCTTTTTGAGAGAAAATATGCACCAGCATACTCGAATACACGCCACAGTGGGATCAAATAGCGTTTTTTTTTCTGTCCGTCCATGGTTGTAGGATCTAAAGTTCCCAAAACCGATGACTATGACAGATCTAGGATAGAATATAGGCAGTTTCCGAACTGATAATATTAACCCATGCTTCATTTACAGGACTACAAGAAACCCCTTGAAGAGAGTAGCCCAGCTATCCTTAACGGAAGCAAAATCCAGACATTATTCCACCGGCTGCCCGACATCCTACAATGTCATCTACACTTCCGCACAGCACTGGCCGATTGCGCGAGAACGTGGGACCGCGATGAAAAAATAGGTAAGCAGCACTATTTATGGCTACTCGGCTAAAAGTTCTAGACCTGAAATGTAAGCCTCACTGTAAACCGCATCCATAATAAAAGATCATGAGAAAATTGGTAAGTGTCATTGCTAAACATTACTTGACTGGAAACCTCTAGCCCTAGCCTGTAACCCATCTTGTAAGCCACTTCAATCATGAACCACCATAAGAAAACATTGCATAATTATTTGGGCAAAACGGCAGGCTTTTTACGAAAGAAACAGCAATCAGTAATCATTGCGCGATCAAACGCTTGTGTATGTCATAAAAGTCGGCATTACCTGCAGTGTAGGTATGGTAGGTCCTACACAAACAGTGTACGGTGTTTATCAAATGCACTTATTTCTAAAAATAAAACGCCATAAACTAACACTTCTGTTCTGAAGAGCAATTATTGCGCAAAAATCGATATCATATTGCTCTTGAAAGAATGATAAATCTGCCTTCAGAATCTTGGATCAGTTACCATCGGGAAGCTACCGTATTGTGTGCAGACGATGACAAAAGAGGAAGCTAGATGCTCACTAGATTGTAACAACTGCGCAAATTCGCTTTTTTTCTTCGTCAACAAACGGATGCGGGCGGCGGTATTGATTTTTAAACTCTTGTGTGTGAAGATTAAACGTGATTATTTAACCCGTATGTGATAATGCGTATGTCGTCTTCAATGTAAAATACTAAGCTTAACAAATCTATAAATAATGGGTATTAAGTTTAAATTAGCAAAAAATGGACGGATGCAATTAATTGGTCAAAGCACTTTAATGTTGCTTATTAAAGTAAATAAAATCAAAAATAAATTATGATTAAACCTGCTTTAAAGTTCATGGTCTTGTGACTATGGTTAAAACTGACCTTAAGAGCAAATCGATCAAACACATACAACTTATGAAATCGTTGCCCTTTGGCAATGTAATGATGTTGCTTAGTGTTATATAAACCCGAACTAGAACTGTAACCCTTTGCACAGATAATATAATACTAGCAAACAGATGCCTGACATGATGACATGGAGCGAGGTGAAGCGTGAAGCTCAAGACCGATCGCGATGGAGGACATCTGTGGACGCCCCCTGCCCCATCTAGGGGTTAAAGGACATTAAGTAAACTATGCCTGGTTGCGAGACGCACGGGACCGGTCAAAGTGGCGACGCTTGGGGGAGGCCTATGTCCAGCAGTGGACGTCTTTCGGCTGATATGATGATGATACAGATGCCTCATACCATACAATGAAACCGTACAGACGTAACTAGCGTTTTTCGTCTGATTAAGCTGATTATTTTCTAAGAACATCGATCGCGTTCGGTTTCGTTACACGGATATGTTAGCAGCGACTTGCAAGTAAAAGGGTTTACTCGGTTCCTGAATACATTGTTTTTAAATACAGCGACGATTTGTTTTATAGTTTTTTTTTTGCACGTCTTTACAGTTTCGTTGTACCAAAATGTGTTACAAAACAAATTAAGTGGATGCTTCAGAAATTTAAAACCGCGCCATCTATTGATATTAATTTTAAATTATCCTTTCAACTATCTTGAAATGTGAATTAAGAGCCCAATATTCCTTAATTTTGTGCTTAGCATAGTTAATTAAACAAGAACATACATGTATTATGATTGTCTCTAGAAAATCTTAATATTTCACTAAACTCAATAACAACTCGAAGTTTATCGTCACCCCATCTAGTGAAATTTATTTGAACCAAATTTTCTTTCTTCACGTTGGGTGCCCGTGCCCTTTGGTTACGTTGTGTAACTAGCCAATTTGTATTGATTGTGCCAGTTTATTACACTTCCTACCTCATTTATTACCCTTTCACATAAATAATAATAATAGCCATCCATACTTCCATATATACCAATTATAAATGCGAAAGTAACTTTGTCTGTCTGTCTGTTACCTTTTCACACTTAATTTGCTGAACCGACTTAGACGAAATGGTATGGAGACAGTTTAAAACCCTGGGAAGGACATACAACAGTTTTTATCCCGCATATAATCTTTAAGAGTGTGGAAAGGGGGGCTGGAAGTTTTTATGGTTCATAAAATGGCCTATTCGAAGTACTAACACTAAGCAGATGAATTCGCGGGCAATTGCTAGTATTAATATATCGACTTTGTTTTATACTTTTTAGATAATATTCTAAGCTCATTTCTTTTGTCATCTTACAGGCGAGGTCTTCTTGAGCGCGTTCTCAAAGGCCGTGGTGCTGGATGTGTACTCAGACTTCATCAACAACTTCTCAGTAGCCATGGAGCTGGCAAAGATGGAGTCGAAAAGGAAGTCGGCCCTGGCAGACTTCTTCAAAGTGAAGCAGATCAGTGCGCATGACCGACTGTCCTTCTTCGGGCTGATGGTGAAACCGGTGCAACGGTTTCCGCAGTTTATTATGTTTTTACAGGTAATTTTCATTCTTATTTTTTTAATATATAGGTACTTTTATTTGTATTTAAGTTTTCCTATTGTTTTTTATATGGTATCAATGATACCTGGCACAAACTAACTCTATTTCTTTCTTTGTTTTTAATTTGCATCAAATTTTAAAAGGACATCTTGCTATTTGTATTAGTGTGCGTGTATGGCCGTATGTGTCTGTTCAAAGTCAAATTGGCACGTGATTTCGAAATATGCTCAAGCGCAGTCGATAGTAGTTCTGCTATTTTTTGTACCGCCTCCACAGAAACACTGATTTAGACATTGCCAAACTAGCCTTTTTGGTGTCTTGAACTTTTCTCAAGGAACGAATCTATCCATTTAATCAACTAGTTGTCCCCCGCGGCTTTGCTTCCGTCAACTCTACCCATTTTTAGGGTTCCGTAGCCAAATGGCAAAAAATGGAAGCCTTATAGATTCGTCATGTCTGTCTGTCTGTCTGTCTGTCTGTCTGTCCGTCCGTCCGTCCGTCCGTCCGTATGTCACAGCCAGTTTTTTCCGAAACTATAAGAACTATGCTGTTGAAACTTGGTAAGTAGATGTATTCTGTGAACCGCATTAAGATTTTCACACAAAAATAGAAAAAAAACAACAAATTTTGGGGGTCCCCATACATGAAACTGAAACAAAATTTTTTTTTTTCATCAAACCCATACGTGTGGGGTATCTATAGATAGGTCTTCAAAAATGATATTGAGGTTTCTAATATATGTTTTTTCTAAATTAAATATTTTGCGCGAGAGACACTTCCAAAGTGGTGAAATGTGTGTGTGTGTGTGTCCCCCCCTGTAACTTCTAAAATAAGAGAATGTTAAAACTAAAAAAAAATATATGATGTACATTACCATGTAAACTTCCACCGAAAATTGGTTGGTTTGGTAGCAAATAGTTTTTTTTAATACGTCATAAATCGTAAACCGCAATTTACCAAGTACCCTTCGTGCGCGATTCCGACTCGCACTTGGCCGGTTTTTTTGTTTGTTTTTGAACCTTGCCTGAAAAAAATATATATTCAAATACAGTTTTATTCGGGTCCTGCTGTTTTTTTTTAGTTTTAGCGAGACTAACGATCAGCAATTGATTTTGATATATATAAATCTACTAAAAGAGATATCGTGTAGCATGAATAAGTAGTATGTGAACCTTGTTACTATGACAAACAAATAGTATTTACTCTGTTTATAGCCGACACCTTACAACTCAGTATTAATTTGCAATTTAAGCATAATTCAGTATTGAACAGTCCACGTTATCTGATATTGATTGAACAAAACAACCTTTGGAACCGACACATACGCATTATTTATGTTAGAAACATACACATGTCTTCGCATGACAGGTGGCACTTACTCACACTCCAGGCACGTGTTTTTCTGTGTTTATATCACCGCTTATAATAAACACAAAATATTGAACAAGTTTTCCGACTGTTGTTTAAGGTAATACCAAAAACTACAGCGAGGTTTTTCTACAGTTGTCACTGTTACAAATAAATGGGTTTTGAGGAAGAATATTCATGGGCAAATTGGATGGACAGCTATTGATTGACATGTCGTACAAATTCTGTCGCTTGGCATCATTTATGTTACAAACAAACACATGTCTTCGCATGACAGGTGGCACTTACACTCAGGCACGTGTTTTTCATTGTTTACTTCACCGCTCATAATAAACACATAATATTAAACACGCCTCTCAATAAATTTTGTTTTTCAATGAAAACATTACCATCACCTTTTTGCAGCATGTGTAATGAGTATGAGGACACATCATATTTAAATGATATGTGTGCGGAATCAGTTAAAAATTGGTGCCCACAACATAATTATATCAGTACCTTTATCAAACAAAATTCGACAAGTAATAAGTATAGTTTAAGTTCGCCTTGAAGAACAGACCCAGAACGTAGTTTAAATAATTTATTTTATTGTTACGTAAGTTAAGTATAAATACTGTATTTTTTTTTGTATACCATACATAGCGCCGTTGTTTAATTAAGGTAATAACCAAAAATTACAGCACGGTATTTCTACAGTTGTCACTGTTAAAAATAAATAGGTTTGAGGAAGAATATTCATGCATACAAATTGGATGGACAGCTACTGATTGACATGTTTTCAAAATTCTGTCACATAGATTATTAAATAATAGGTGTATTATATTATTATTATGTAAAAACAACATTAATAAATCACTGATTGACTGGTGTTTCGCCGAAAATTCGACACACTGCCGGTTCTATCTTTTAGTTCATGAATAGCGAACACACAAACGTTTTGCTTTTAGATCATTTTGCGAGAGTACAGCGTTATAAGTGTGTTTATTCTTGCAAAACTAGATCAGTGTTCCTGGCTTGGTCATCATCTAATCCTGCTTCTGTCCCATTTTATAAGAGGCGAACGAACATCTTTTTCTGTCAACACACAAGATATTATCAATGGAGTATAATTATGCTACAATAGCTTCCAATACCTTCAAACCCTGTGTCAAAGTCAAGGGCTACAAAACTTAAGATGTATTATCTCTTACAGGACTTACTAAAACACACTCCCCCAGGCCACTCAGACCGAGTTTCCCTACAACGTGCCTTGACGAGGCTAGAAGCTCTAGCCGATGCTTTGAACGAGAGGAAACGAGACGCTGAACGGACACAGGTAAACTATTGATTAGCTGAGTGTTATCTTGTGAAAATATAAAAGAAAAAATATAAGTTGAAAGCTGTGGTTCTGTAATTGAGAATGCTCATCAGGATAATGTGTACTAATTTCAATATTTTCTGTAAAAGTTTTTGCTATGTAACTCGTTGGTGATCTTTAAATAAATTTATATATTAGTTTTGTCATAGTAAAAGTGTTTGACAAAACATTTTGCTGTTCTTTGCTGTCGATTTTTAAGAGGCCCTTTCAGGGGGGTAACCATAAGCTCTTAGTGTAAGGTTATTTTGAGTGTGCGTAAGGAACAGATATTTACAAGTCATATATTACTCTTACCACTCAAAATAACCTTACTCTAATAGCGTATGGTCACCCTCTTCTGGACCCTTATTTCTTATAAGATATAAGTAATCTTTAGTTTTGCATACGACTGCTCTCTTTGACTTCCCAAACGCATGCTATTTGTACATTTTAAAACCATAATATAGTGCACTTAGGCACGATATGACATTCTACAGCACTACAACAGCTCAAATTTTCTTTTTGTTAAAATCCCTATCTCACTAATCTCCTCATTGCAGGCATTCCGCGCAGCTCTCAGGCGATTAACGCGCGGCGGAGTCGCAGGTGCGGGTGGAGCGGGCGGTGCGGCGCGGTTCGGAGCCGCGCGGCTGCTCGCGTCGCGCGCCGACAAGCGACACCTGTTGCGTCAGGATGACTTGCTGCAATTGGTTAGTAGGTTTACTCTCTTTACCACACAACACATGCAGAAAATTAAAAAGCCAAAGTCAAATATCAACTAGGCCAATTTTGCACTTTGGAACGTCAAACAACAAAAAAAAAAAATTACAGGTAATAAAAATTTATTCTACCGTGCATTTGGAAAAGTAGCTTGTTATGGAGAAGAACGCACAAGAAACTAAAAATTTACTGTTTTTAAAAAAAATGGTGTTTTACAATATTTACATAAGTTTATATCAATCAGATTGTTTGCTGTGAACAAATTTTGGACCTGTTGAATAGAGTTATTCACATCATCAAGATTTTGTGATCGCCGAATCTATATTAAATATCAAAGTCATCAGCAAACAACACTATCTTCGGTTGATTTTGTAGTAATCGGGTAAATCGTTAAAATAAACTAAAAAGAGGAATGGACCCAATATCGAGCCTTGAGGAACACCCATTGTCATTTCAGACCCTAGTGAGTTTACGCCGTTTACCTGAGCTTTAACGTGTTAGGCTATTATATATGATCTAAGTAACTCAAGGGCTGTATGTCTAATTCCATAGTGCTCGAGCTTCAACAATAGTGTCTCATGGTTAACGCAATCGAACGCCTTCGAGAGGTCGCAAAAGATCCCAATGGCGTCTTGTCCTTCCTCCCAGGCGTTAAAGATGTTCTTTATTAGGGTAACACCGGCGTCAGTTGTGCAACGCCCTTTGGTAAAACCGTACTGTTGGTCATAAAAGATGCAATGTTTGTTAAAATTACGCAACAATTGTTTGAGCATTAACTTTTCGAAGACCTTACTGAGAACTGGCAGAATTGACACTGGCCTATAATTATTGGCTTCTTTGCTATCCCCGGATTTAAACAATGGAACTACTTTACTGTGTTTCATGAGGTCTGGAAAAACTCCTTGATAGACACTAGTGTTAAATTTGAAAGCTAAATAGTGTGCAATAGTTTCAATGATTGGTTTACACACTTTTACTGATAGTCCCCAAAGATCTTCAGTTGATTTAATTTAAAGATCTTTAAAAGCTTTTAAAATAGCCTGGGGGTTTAGTATGTTGAAACTTGAACTCCGAAGGGCCCCATATACGTTCTTTATAAGTAAGACAGCAGAGAGTGGGTGAGGAGTTTAAGGCTGCTGTAGTTTTAAGTGGGTTTGGCGGTACAAGTCAGCAGATTGGGATGGTATGAGATCTTTCTTCGCATGCTATCCTTGGCAGCCTACTTGCTTTCCTTCGACTGATCCATCGTCGTGCGCGGACGCCGTGACCGATGTGTTGCGTCAGGGAATGGAGTACTACATTCCGTTCTCTGACGTAACAATGTCCAGCGTTGATGCTGCGAAGGGCTCGGTTCGACCACATTGGCCGAATAGGGACCAAACTTGCTTCTTACCCAGCAGGAAGTAAAGCGTTTTGGTCCCTGACTAAGTCGGTCAAGTCGAACTTTTGCCGTCCCTCACTACCACCACTGCGGAAACCAGATGGGTCGCTGGCCCACTCCGCTGAGGAGAAGGCAAATTTATTTACCTCTCTTTTTGCGGAATTTTCACGTCTGAATCCTGGTCACGCGCAGCCCCTCTCCTGATTGATGCGAGACGAGTATGTCGGACATTCGCATCCACCAAAAGGACGTCCGTAGGGTGCTGAGCCACCTCGACGTGAACAAGGCTAGCGGCCCTGATGGCATTCCAGTAATTGTTCTTAGAACCTGTGCGCCTGAACTGTCTCCGATCTTGACACGCCTATTCCGCCTTTCGTATGAGGCTGGAAAAGTGCCGAATGCTTGGAAGCAAGCTAATTTACAGCCCGTGCCCGAAAAGGGCAGTCGAGCTGACCCGGCCAACTACAGACCCATATCTGTAACCTCCATACTATGTAAGAGTATAGAAAGTGTACTCAATATAAACTCCTGGCATACCTAGAAGCAAACGATATCCTTAGTGCCCGCTAATACGGCTTCCGCCGAAATCGGTCTACTGGGGATCTTCTAGCGTATGCCATTCACATCTGGAGAAGCACGGGGAAGCGCTTGCCGTCTCCCTCGACATCTCGAAGGCTTTTGATAGGGTCTGGCACGAAAGCCTTATTGGTAAGCTTCCTTCATTCGGTTTGCCCGGTGGTCTGTGTGATTGGATTGCAGACTTCCTGAGTGATCGGTCCATTCGAGTGTTTATCGATGGCTGCTCGTCGGGCCAATTGGATATTAATACCGGGGTCCCTCAGCGGGTCGGTACTCTCGGCAACTTTATTCTTGATTCACATTAACGATCTGCTAAAACCTTTGGGTATGCATACGACAGCACTGTTGCTGAGAGATTCATGTCCAACGCTCGAGCTACCGCACCTCAGATCCAGTCTCTGCGGGAGGCCATGGTGGAGCGCTTGAACCTGTCCTTGCAGGCAGTCTCCGAATGGGTGATGCCAATCTGGTCAGGTTTAATGCTGCTAAAACCCAGGCGTGTCTTTTTCCCACTAAAAAGAGCCCATTTCACCCGGCTCCAACTTTCCGAGATGTGACCGTGCCAATAACTGACCATCTTGAGCTTCTTGGCGTTACGTTGACATCGACTCTCAATTTTGGCCTATACATTGAGGCAAAGGCTCAGCTGGCTGCTAAAAAGCTGGGGATCCTTGCAAAGGTTAGAAGGTACTTCACGCCAGAACAGCTGCTCAGCTTGTATCAAGCGCATGTTCGATCATGCATGGACTACTGTTCGCATCTCTGGGACGGATCTGCCAAATACCAGCTTGATGCACTAGAGTCGATCGAAAAGCGGGCCAAGAGGGTTATCGGCGATGAGGCACTGGTCAAGTCAAAGCTCCAGAGCCTTGAACATCGTCGCCGAGTTGCCAGCTTGTCGGTTTTTTATCGGTTGCATTTCGGGGACTACAAGACGTACGGCGATGCGCCATCGGTACATGGTAGACATCCCACCCATACGCACTAAACGTTTTGGAAATACTATCATTATGCATACAGCTAATGAGTGGAATTCCCTGCCGGAGTCTGTGTTTCCCGATAGCTACAATCTAGGCATCTTTAAGTCAAGAGTGAATAGGTTATTTCTAGGCAAGCGTGCTTCACCGTCGACCACATCATCGCTTACCTTCAGGTGAGATAGTGGTCAAGCGCGAGCCTATAATAAAAAAAAAAAGAACTGGGTCGAGCACATACCCATACCTGTAGTAGATAATATGGTGGATTGATTCACCCGGACGGTGAAGTACCCGACAGATGTCAACCATGCCATCCTTTACAATAAATCTCCGGAAGTTATTCATAACGTCGTCCATAATTGCACAGACAAAACATTCGGGTTCCCCAAAGCGGTCACCGAAACGCAGGCAGGTTACAGACACTAACTGGTCAACGTCGGACCCATGTAGGGCCCGGAAAAAGCGTCCTTTAAGTTCCACACTCTGCTATACCTCCCTGCGATCGTTATTGTCAAGTACTACTTGGTATGCGCCAGTTCTCATTCGCCAAGGAGAGCGGGGTGAGTCCCTGCAGTCCTGTGAAGGCCCCAAGAAGCTTCCGTGCTTCTAGGCGGAGTTAGACTGGCTATGAAAACCAGGACCCTACGCACCGAATAGGCGTCTAAAGTGAGAATAACAGAGTCCCTAGCACTACTAGTACTGCTAGTACCATGATTCAATTTGTTATTTTCTTAAATTTTAATATTAAAAATACTATAATATAATGTTTTAAATAATATATTAACGAAATAGGTGTTGAAACTTAAGACTGTTGCCGAAATACGGTTTCCGTTTCGGTCGTAAAAACCAGTTTTGGTCGGACACTAGAAATAGGTATCCGTCTTATTAACACTTCATTGAGAGTTTTTGATAATAATAAAAATATTGATAAATCATAGCTTATTATATTCGTTTGATTTGCTTTTAGGCAGAGATATCCAAAAGTATCCGGCTTTATCGGGATAGTGATTTAGAAGTATCCGAAATAAGCGAATAGTAAAATGGGCCCGCTTTCCGATACGCAAGGCGCGGTGCGGTGCTGTATGCTGCGCAGCCATTGTAGCTAACTTCAGGGCGGCCAAGAAGTTTGGCAAGAAATATAGCTTCGCAAATATACATCCTACATCAAAACCTAACATCGAGAAACTAGGTAAAACGATACCCTCGGCAAGACTGTTGTCTGATTGTCTGTTTTCTGAGAACCCGTAACGACGCGACGGCCAAAGATCTTCAATTGACAGCTGGAACCAATAGCTTTATGTGCTTTCCGAGACACCATAGAGCCTTGTTATTTAATGGCACCTTAAAGGTGTACCCGTTCTTTTATTATAAATTAGCCACGATCCCCTCTTGTAGCCTTTGATCATTCAAATTGTAGATTGAATTGATAACTTTAATCATCACCTCTTTCACAGGAGTTTAACCAATCGGGCGGTCTTACCAAGTGCAAGCCGCGTCGCCTCCTACTGCTGAACGACCTTGTGGTATGCGTGTCAGTGGGCGCTGGCAGCGACGACGCCGAGCGGCTCGGCCTGAAGTGGGCGCATCCCGTGCAGGACGTGGAGGTGCTGGACACCGGCACCTCGCCCACGCTCAGCAGGGTGCTGGCTCAAGGTAAAGGACTTACGGAACAACTCTTAGCTCTCACCAAAGCTCCACTCTGTAGACAGTCAAGATGACCGTTGACTCAATGGTCATCTTACCGGAGGCCCTAATATTGTGTATATTTTTTTGCGTCCGCTGCATGGCTGCGTCTGTTTGTTTATTGTGTATTAAATAAATCTGTTATCACAGGCATGAATCGCAGCGGAAGCCTGCGATCAAACTCGAGCAGCGGCATGACGACATCAACGGGCGACTCCCTCTGCAGCGAGATGTCCGCGCTGATGCACGACTACGAGACCGTCTCCCGCATGGCAGACCTGGCCGCCTCGCTGCGCATGTCCTACCCCGAGCTGGCGTCCGACACCTTCCGCGCGCTGCTGCAGAACATCCAGCGCAGTATACAGGTGACGAACATTCACGAACACTCCCGATCGATCACGACACGAGACCGTCTCCCGCATGGCAGACCTGGCGGCCTCGCTGCGCATGTCCTACCCCGAGCTGGCGTCCGACACCTTCCGCGCGCTGCTGCAGAATATCCAGCGCAGTATACAGGTGACGAACATTCACGAACACTCCCGATCGATCACGACACGAGACCGTCTCCCGCATGGCAGACCTGGCGGCCTCGCTGCGCATGTCCTACCCCGAGCTGGCGTCCGACACCTTCCGCGCGCTGCTGCAGAATATCCAGCGCAGTATACAGGTGACGAACGATCACGATACGAGACTGTCTCCCGCATGGAAAAGCTCACAGAAGAATATTCGGCCATAAATTGTCCACTCTTGGACATAGTCCGGTCCCAAGTAGGGCCGCTGTCGCTCCATTTTTGCAGGACAGGCTCTAAACTGACGAACTGCATTGGAACTGCACACCAACTGAAAAATTTAAATTTGGTTGCAGTTTTCTTTGAAACTGCAATTTAGCAGTGCATCGAAATTTTCTGTTCAGAATTTTAGACCCTCTAATTAACATATTAATTATGCTTAAAACGAACAGACTATTAACAACATTCATCTTCACAGAAAAAAGACGACGAGATGGCATGGGTAGACTCCTGCTGCCTCCAGCTCACGATCCGAGGTCGTGAAGAACCCCTGACCTTCCGCGCCAGCGAGCCGGGCGCGCGGCTAGCCTGGGCCACGGAGCTGAGACTGGCCCAGCTGGCGCAGGCGTCGGCCAACTCGCCCGCCTGGAGGTTCCCGTCGCAGCTGGCGCCCGCGCATAAGATGCCGCTGTTTGTTGCCGCCACGCCGGTTTATTCGTCGAGGCAACTGACTGAGGTGTGTATAGTTTATTTATATTTTTGTTTCGTATTGGCGTTTTTCAGCATGAAGCAAAAGTTTTAACTCAGTGTAATAAAAAAGAAACAGAACACGAACGTGCGTGCGTTTGGTCTAAATGCATTGCACGACTTGATTTGAAGGACAATTTAGTTTGGGACAGCGTGTAAAGCCCCCGCAATCTTCATTGAAAAGGGAGATCCTCCCACCCGACAGCCCAAGTAACACAGGAAGCATTTTAACAAAGGAATAGTAAACTTATGTAGAACTTAAGGTCCGTATAAACTCTTATATAACCTCACCAAGCATCTTGACGCTTGATTTTGGCATTTTTAAACCATTATGATGCTTTACACTGTATAGCGTTTGTATGAAAATTCTTTTGTAAAGCCTTTAGTTGTACTGCAGCAAACCCCAACGCAGCTGTATAGCTTTCAGCTGTTTTTAATGCATTTGGTTTTACAATAGTATTTTAAGTAGTAAATAAATGCTGAATACTGTTTAAATAGCATAAACATAAGCCATTATAATGCCGTAATAACGTAAATCCGCTATACAGCTTTCAGCTGTTTTTTTCTGCCTGAGGGTCTACAATAGTATTTAATTAGTAAGATAATGCCTAATGCTGCTTAATAGCATAAACTTGTACCATTTACAAAAAAATAACGGTATAATCAGATGAAAAGCGCTAGTTACGTCGGCACGGTTTCTTTGTATGGGCATCTGTATGCTAGTATTATACTATCTTTGGCTGTACATAGGTTCATTTTACGATATTCGTAAAACCATTTGTCGGCCATATTGAGGCAAAGCACAATATTCGCTATAAACATGCTTTTTTTTTGACGGCACCATAATTATTTTAATAAGCCACGCGCAGGGATATGGAGATAATGCGTTTAGAAAGCTATTTTATCAACAGACTCTTGACAAACGGATACAACATGTACAGACATTCTGAAACGGTTTTTTTGTTGTTTTGTTTTGGGTTTTAATCTCCAAAATTGCGTTCAAGTAATAGCACTATTTCAGGCTACATCAAGTCTACTGGTCTGGTATACTGGTGAACCCATATAAAACTACTTTATAGACAATGGCACTACAGTGGTTTATCTAAAGTCTTCTCTCTGGCCTCTGGCTTAATGATTGTTTACGTACGAGTGTTTATACTGCTGGCGGCATTAATTGCCCTTTTTAAAGACTCACCGGGCTGCTACAGACCGATACCATTTTGTGAATATTTCATAACAAAAAGTATTATCCTAAGGTCTATATAGTAATAATAAAAATAAATTTAATAGTGTCCAACCAATACTATTATGTTAATAATGCTAAATTCGTTCTATACTTGGAATACACAATTGTTTTGGTTATTTCACACTTATATTTTTTTTTTTTTTACAAAACCATAAAATATCGAAAGCGCGTGAAAACTTTCAATGAAACTAATATAAAAATTTACAGTAAACTACATTGCGCAGTAATATTTGAAGGTATGAAATAACAAAAGAGTCAAAAACTTAATATAAAACATCATCATCACTCCCTCAGATTTGAATTTTGTCCCTCTTCTTCCATATTATATTGCGAGTCAAAATAGTTAAATTACAACAATAATTGTATTATAACATTTGTACCGTGGTATTAGAGATGTTTTTGCAATGATGTACGGTTTAATTAAGTTCTAACTGTGAACACTTACATAGTTCCAATAATTCTTTTACTACATTCTAATGACAGTCTAATGGTTTTGTAATGAAATTAACATCTTCATTATCAATAATATTGCTAGTATAATACTTCTGGAATGCGATTGACAACTTTATTGTCCTTATTATAGCTTCTTTAATGCGATGGGTAACTTCAATGACCACAGTAATGCTAATATAATGCGCCTGTAATGCCATTTAACAACTCTTGTTAACCTATTTAGGATCTAAAGCCGTATGATTTGTGCCCAAATAAGGATTACAGTAGCCGTATAATCGTTTGTAATGTATAGTATGTATGAGAGAACAAATTCAAAATGCGAAAACGATACAGAAATGCTGTAAGTCGGCCTTTATACTGCTTTGATGTGTTACTTGGGAGTTATTGTGTCTGTTTCGGGCAACTTCCACATGGTTGTTGATGGGCTGTTGTATATGTTCAAATCGGGAACTATGGTTGCGCGATATAGGATTTGACGTCAGGTCAGTTTTTGTTGTTCAAATGTGGCGGCATAGATGCCGCTACAATTCCAACTCGACATTAACAACATCGTCATAATTCCAGGTGCGTTGCGGTTGTTTCTACACGTCCTGCGGAGGTGGGCGCGGTGCGTCACTGCGGCGTGCTCGCTCGCTGCTGTGGGTGAGCGCGGGCGGCGCCAGCGACAGCCACGTGGCCGTGCTGACGCACCGCGCCGCCAAGCTCAAGACGCTCGTCACGCTGGACCTGCCCGACACCAAGGTAACGTGACCCTCTCAATGTACTCTCCACCATCACACCTGAGGGTCTAGCTAGTCTGTGGGTGAGCGCGGGCGGCGCCAGCGACAGCCACGTGGCCGTGCTGACGCACCGCGCCGCCAAGCTCAAGACGCTCGTCACGCTGGACCTGCCCGACACCAAGGTAACGTGACCCTCTCAATGTACTCTCCACCATCACACCTGAGGGTCTAGCTAGTCTGTGGGTGAGCGCGGGCGGCGCCAGCGACAGCCACGTGGCCGTGCTGACGCACCGCGCCGCCAAGCTCAAGACGCTCGTCACGCTGGACCTGCCCGACACCAAGGTAACGTGACCCTCTCAATGTACTCTCCACCATCACACCTGAGGGTCTAGCTAGTCTGTGGGTGAGCGCGGGCGGCGCCAGCGACAGCCACGTGGCCGTGCTGACGCACCGCGCCGCCAAGCTCAAGACGCTCGTCACGCTGGACCTGCCCGACACCAAGGTAACGTGACCCTCTCAATGTACTCTCCACCATCACACCTGAGGGTCTAGCTAGTCTGTGGGTGAGCGCGGGCGGCGCCAGCGACAGCCACGTGGCCGTGCTGACGCACCGCGCCGCCAAGCTCAAGACGCTCGTCACGCTGGACCTGCCCGACACCAAGGTAACGTGACCCTCTCAATGTACTCTCCACCATCACACCTGAGGGTCTAGCTAGTCTGTGGGTGAGCGCGGGCGGCGCCAGCGACAGCCACGTGGCCGTGCTGACGCACCGCGCCGCCAAGCTCAAGACGCTCGTCACGCTGGACCTGCCCGACACCAAGGTAACGTGACCCTCTCAATGTACTCTCCACCATCACACCTGAGGGTCTAGCTAGTCTGTGGGTGAGCGCGGGCGGCGCCCGACACCAAGGTAACGCGACCTTCTGAATGTACTCTTCATCACGGTCCGTCTGTTTTCGGGACTAATCCTCATCATCATCATCATTTCAGCCGAAAGACGTCCACTGCTGGACATAGGCCTCCCCCAAGCGTCGCCACACTGATCGGTCCAGTGCGTTTCGCATCCATCGGACTCCCGCAGCTTTTACCAGGTCATCGCAACTCCTAGAGGGAGGCCTTCCAACGCTGCGGCTTCCGGTACGCTGTTGCCACTCTTGAACGTTTTGGCCCCAACGGCCTTTCGTTCTGCGAGCAATGTGCCCTGCCCAGTGCCACTTAAGTTTGGCAAGTGTTCGGGCTATGTCGGTAACCTTGGTTCTCTTGCGGATGTCTTCATTGCTGATTCGATCAAGCAAGGAAACGCCGAGCATAGCCCTCTCCATTGCCCTTTGGGCGACTTTAAGCCTTCGTGTGAGGCCCAATGTGAGAGACCACGTCTCTGTCCCGCAACCGCAAGTAATCACTGGCAACACACACTGCTCATAGACTTTCGTCTTGAGACATTCTGGTAAGTTGGACGAGAAGATACCGCGCAACTTTCCGAACGCTGCCCAGCCAAGCCGCATTCGAAGGTTGACCTCTTTCTCGAAGTTGGAGTTTCTTGTGCGTTCTGCTCCATAACAAGCTACTTTCCGAATGCACGGTAGAATCAATTTTAATGTAACGTTCAAAAGTGCCGCTTGGTGACCTAGTTAAAATAAAATATCTTTGTCTTTGTCCCAGGTAGATGTAATCGTCCACAACTTCGAGTGTAGTCTCTCCGACTTAGATAGGAGTGGGTGCAACATGGGCATTAAACATCACCTTGGTTTTGTCCATGTTCATTTTTAGACCCACTTTTTCGAAAGGTCCATGTTTATTTTTAGACCCACTCTTTCGAAAGCTCTACTGAGGTCATCGAGCATTGTAGTCATTGTGCTGAGGTCCTCCATGGTCTCAGCCATGACCACTATATCTTCGGCAAACCGAAGATGAGTGATGTACTCGCCATTGACGTAGATGCCTAGCCCTCTCCAGTCCAGAACCTTGAAGACATCCTCCAGTGCAGCAGAGAACAGTTTCGGACATATGACGTCTCCCTGTCTCACACCTCGCTGCAGATGGTTAGATTCCGAGTTCTGATCCTAAAGTCGGACTGACATGGTGGTGTTTTTGTATAAATACTTCAGCACCTCCATGTACCGGTAGTCGATTTGGCACCGTTGGAGAGACTGCAATACAGCCCAAGTCTCGATCAAATATAAGGCTTTCTCGTAGTCCACAAACGCTAAGCAAAGATGCAGGTTATATATACGTAAATAGGTATACTCTTCGGTATTCTGTATAACCTGCCGCAAGCGTATGTTCGTGAGACTGGAAAACGACAAACATGCGCGCGAAACTATTCGTGATGAGGCTTGAAAGCAACGTAGACATGGCTAAGAAGTGAGATCGGCCTATAATTCTTTAATCGGGCATTGTCGCCCTTCTTGAAGTAGAGTACCACCACACCCCTAAACCATGCCAGGTGCGTTTTTCCTTCGATTATGACGGAATCAAACAGCTTCCTCACGGAATCAGGGCCTTAAGGTACCGGTGTACCGGTTTTCCACCCGCCTTCAGGAGTTCGGCCGTAATTCCGTCATCACCCGGTGCCTTGTTGTTCTTATGTTGTTTCAGGGCCATCTTAATCTCGTAGAGGCTGACATCCGGGTTGTCTTCGGTATAGTGTCGGGTCAATCTAGCTCTTATCTCTCTCCATGATTAACAGTACGTTTTCACCAAAGGGCGTTGCACTACTGACGCTGGCGTCACCCTAATAAACATCTTTAACGCCTGGGAAGTAGCACAAGACGCCATTGGAATCTTTTGCGACCTCTCGAAAGCGTTCGATTGCTTTATCCATGAGAAACTATTGTTGAAACTCGAGCACTATGGGATTAGACATACGGCCCTTGAGTTACTCAGATCATATTTGAAAGCCAGCCAACTTAAAGTTCAGGTAAACGGCGTAAACTCACTTGGGTCTGAAATGCCAATGGGCGTTCCTCAAGGCTCTATATTGGGTCCAATCCTCTTTTTAGTTTACATTAAAGATTTGCCCCAATTATTACAAAATCAACCGAAGATCGTGTTATTTGCTGAGTGACATCTTTGATATTTAAAATAGATCGGCGGTCACAAAATCTTGATGATGGTAATAAGTCTATTCATCAGGTTCAAACTTTGTTCACGGCAAACAATTTGATTTGAGGATTTTTGAGTATAAGGTACGCCACCCTGCTCGACACACTCTCGATTCTCACTACGTTAGTCACAGCCCACAAGGGACCTGTGGGCTGCCGGTCACTCTCTCGGAAATAGAGCTGTTTACCGGACTTCAGATAACCCTGTGATAATCCATCGTAACCCGCTCAATTCTTCCTCGAGTCCGATGATCTTCTCGTCGGTCGGGAGTGTACGCGTGTGAAATGTTGCCAGGGCCAGTCGTCGGTTTATTATTTTGGTAGCCGGATCCCGTCCGAGGATTCTTCGCACCCCTTGCCACGCCGTAACGTCGACCGCTACCGTAGTCGAGGGTAGACGGGCTGCCGGGCACTATGGGCCATTTCTTTGTTGCACTATTTATCGGTTTGGGGAGGGTTTTCCGTAATCGCCACGCTTGGCAGGCGGGTTAGCGATCGCAGTTTGTTATGAAGTGCACAGAGAACGCTGCTGCCCAATCTCTGGTGTGTCCCTTAGTAGTTAGTAGGGGATGGTAAACTAAATGCTATATATAAGTAGGTAATTTCTGTTCCTAATAAGTCTTTTTCATTTCAGGTTACCTCAATGGAACATGCACGCGGAGTGCGGCAAGCGACGACGCTCTGCGGTGATACAGTATGGCTCGGTACCGAAGATAAGAAAATTATCATATTCTCTGCAATCGAGCCAGAAAAGCAGGAGAAGTTAACCGAAGTGCCAACGATCGCGTCCATCACGCAGATCCGATACCACTGCGACGCCATGTTCGTGGGGCTGGCCAACGGCCGCGTGTCGGTGTACCGGCGCAACCACGACGACTCGTGGGCGCTGCAGGAGCCGCTGGCCATCGAGCTGGGCGACCGGCCCGTGCACTGCGTGCTGCCCGTCGACGGCATCATCTACGCCACGTGCGCGCGCCGGGTGTTCGCCATCAACGCGCTCACCGCGGAGATCATGCGCATCTTAGAACTCAAAGGAGACTGCGACCGATCCGTCAGATACCTCGCGCATTCCGGAGTCGGTCTCTGGACTGCCTTCTCAGACTCAACATACGTGAGCCTGTATCACGCCGAAACCTTCGAACACCTCCAAAATATTGACATCGCAGCTGACGTTGCGAAAACCATCGGAGCACGAGAGGGCAGCAAGCCCGCGTACGTGTCAGCCCTGCTGGCGTGCCAGGGGCTCCTGTGGGTGGGCACCACGGCCGGCATCAGCGTCACTGTGCCGCTGCCCAAGCTGGAGGGCTTGCCGCTCGTGGGCGGGCACATTGCCGCCTCCTACCACGCACACGCCGGACCCGTGTCTTTCCTACTCAATCTTATGCCAGAAACTAGAGATGTAGATGTCAATACGGTACGACGGAATCTATCAAACGCCCGACACCTCGCCGAGACCGTGAACACTCTGCATGAGTTCAAGGAAGAAGACGGCAAGGAAGACAATGACAAACCGAAACTAGAAAGGCGGATTTCAGAGGACGCCAGCCCGTACAGACCGCAGCGCGTGCAGTCCGCGGTCGTGCGGCGGAAGAAGCCGGGAGACGTGCGACTCAGTAAGACTCTGCCCAAGTGCGCCAACTTAAACGCTTGTGACGTTTATGGACTGTATGGAGACCTCATGTTCGTGAAGGATTGTGTGGGCGAGGCGGACGTGGGCGGCTCGGGGGGCGAGGCGCTGCGCCGGAGCGACCCCGAGCTCGCCGCCATCCCCTTCCGGGTCAGCACGCTGGACCGGCGCCTGCGCATGCGCGCCGGCAGGCCGCGCAGTCTGGACCTGTCGAGCTGGTCGGTGGACTCGCGCGCGTCCAGCCTGTGCACGTCGTCGGGCAGCGAGGAGTCCATGGCGCTGCGCGGCGTGTCGCGCACCAGCTCGGGCGCGTCGGGAGCGGCCGCGCTGGCGCCCGTGGCCGCCTCCACGCCGGACTCCGCTTCGGCCAAGTCCAGCGCGTCGTCCCGCTCCGTGTCCCGCATCGAGACCAGCTCGAGCGAGGCGCGGCCCGACACGCGCTCCGCAGGGGCCGCGCGCAGCCTGCGCGGCGCGGACTACGTGGTGGGCGAGAGCGCGGCGCGGCGCTCGGTGCTGACGGTGGTGGGCGGGCGCGGCTACGTGGACTGGCGGCAGGTGGCGGACGCGGCCGAGCGGCCCGCGCCGGCCGCCGAGCCCAACCCCAAGGACGCGCACCTCATGCTGTGGGAGATGCGCTTGTGACCGCGAGGCTGCGCTCCGACTCGGGGAGTCTCGCCGCTCCCCTAGGGATCGTCCTCTGGACGGATGCTATGATTGTACTCGGCGATTTATGTGTCATATTTAATTTGTCGACGGCCTGTAAATATAGTGCTAATACGAAGACTCATAATGTTAAGGTTTTACACGAGTACGATGCTACTACACCTACACGTCCGTTAGCATTGCACTGAAATAGTTGATGTGTGACACAAATATTTACATTTTGTAAATTATGCGAAGCTTTAAATTATTTTTTGGAGTTAGAGCTACTGTCCGCTGGCTCGACGTTTACATTGGTCTAATAATTTAACACTTGAGAAGTGGTGCATTATTTATTGTGATCAACTATTAAAATGTTAATCAATTCATAAAGAGTTGTATAGGGTGCGTAATATTTAACTGGACGTTTTTAGATACACTAATGAGTGTGCCCTTTATAGAACAAATGGTTTGTCAATCAGCTGAATAATTGTGCGTTTGTTAGAGAATCCATACTTGTGATGGTTTAAATAAACCTTAAACGTTATATATAATTATAACTTGGACCAAGGCCTTTTAAATGTCTCCATTTAATAGCAAAAGATTTACTTTAACTGCAGCTAAAGCATATCAACTAGAATTCATATCTATTACCATTGTATTTTCAGTTGTAGAAAAGAAGTTGGTTAATCTGCCACCAACATTTTATTACACCTTGGCAAACGTCAAAAAACATCAAAAATTTATTTACTCTGGTTTTATGTAAAAATATCAATTTATCATTCTATTTTCAGTGTAAAATATAATATATGAATAACACAAACCGCCTTTGTTTAGAATAATTACATTTGTAAAATTTGTTTGTATCTACATGAAGAAATTCCAATAACATTAAATTAGTTTGTGTAATTTTTAACATTTTACTAATTATACTTTTAGTTTTGATTGTAAAATGATTTGCACAACAATTAACACAACCTAATGGTGGCCTTAATATGTACTTGAAAATTTCCAGTGTATGATTTGTATAGCATTTGTTTAAGCTTTATTGTTAGACATATTAATGTCGCTTTAAGAATTAGACTGATTTAGCTAAGCGTTAAAATGTACTGTTAATGGAATTATTAGTGATTAAGATAAACGACATTTGAAAGATTCTCAAATTTCTGTGCACTTAACGTAATGCAACTGCATTGCAACGAGAATGCACATTTTAAAATCGAACGAAATGCTTTTACATACTTGATTGGAACCTTTGTTGAATTTATAATATACTGTATATTCTTGATGTTAACCTTGTCTACAATATGTTGTTGAACACGGTTGCTGTGCCGTATGAAGTTTGCTCATGTTTTGTCAAAGTTTATAATTAAATTATCACTTTACAACACATGTTGTTGTCTCAATAGTTGATTATTGTCTTACAGTCTATTAAAGTTAATTGTTACTATATTTGTTTTCGGTCAGTAATCTCACAAAACAATATTTGTTTTGCACGCCCAAAGAATTTCATGATAAGTCAGGCATTACGAATATTAGATGAACCACAAGAAAATTAAATGTGCCAAATTGTATAATATCAGATACCTACTTATTATTTTATGTACATAAATTCTGTACATACAGAAATATCATAATTATGACATGTATTTCATGTCTCATGTATTGAGCACAAAATACAATGTTACATGAGATATGAAATACCTCCTTATTAATTTAATTTAATTAATGTAAATACAGCAATGTAAAACGAAATCTCGAATGAACACGCCGAAACTGTTTTGTTAAACCAAATCTAAAAAAAAATTGGAATATTTATGCTGCAAAACGTCACAAGTGTACTTTTGTGTAAATAAAATTTAAGTTTATACATATACACACTGTATCTATTGTTTTATTGTATTCTTTCCGCTTCAACAATTGTCTTTAATATTTGTAGGTATGGCCTGAAAAAAACACCGAACAAATTCGCATTCACAAATTAAACTAGTTAATTGTCAAAATCAGTGTGAGACAGAGATCCCGTTCCAGCGTGCCTGCTGACTCTCGTAGGAAGACATTGCAGTCGTATCATCTATTTTTGGCTTACAAGACAATATTTTTGTGTGCCACAAATATAATATAATAACTAGCTGTTCCCCGCGGCTTCGCTCCCGTGGGCCACCCCACAGGATCCGTTTTCGGGATTAAAAAATAGCCTATGTCACTCAAGAATAATGTAGCTTTTTATTGGTGAAAGAATTTTTAAAATCGGTCGAGTAGGTTCGGAGCCCATTCGGTACAAACAAACAAACAAAAAAATCTTTCTTCTTTATAATATTGGTATAGATAGGAAAGCCTACCAAAAAATTGGGGATAGTCTTGTACGGGCAAATAGATTGCTTATCATTGTTTAATATCACTTTTGATTGATGATGGCATGCATTCCACTGGCACGTGTTATATTTCTAGCTATAACGAAACAACCGGTGACGAAGGATTTGAGCATGCGAATCCACTGCTAAGTAGATGGTGATGATAATCTTCTTAATTTGCAAAGAATCTAAATAAAACAAAAACATATTTGTAGAGGTTTATTATTAAGTAGCAAGGGTGGTAAAAGTTCATTTTTGAGAAGAAGGTGTGTGGTTTGATTGTGGCGATTTTGCTTGTATCTTGATGAATGGCTACGGTAATCCTGAAATAAAAATAAAACTATCAGCATTTTGTTTCAACTTTTCAGTTTAACCCTTTCATACTAGGATCTCTACTTAACAACCCTAGTCTTCGTTGTCATGCTATAAGAAACTTGTGATTTACTATTTTTACCTTTCAAGCCCACCTGTACGAAAAACTTAACTAACTTTTCACACGCCCCGATTTCCGGGTAGCCGCTACGGTAACCGGCGGCAAAGTGTATAGCCATGTACGTTAGCTTTCACACGTACCGGCGAGATCACCGAATCGGCGAAAGTCAATTGTTTTTCTATTGTGTCTGCTAATTAGCACTGTATTGTAACAAGGGTTGGATTTCAGTGCTAGATTGTCTACTTAGTACGCTGAAAGTCTTAATTTAATCAATTTACGTACGGTGGTGCAGCTTGCATTGTTTGAGCGCTTCACTGAACGCTTGACACTGTGCAAGGTCCTCGTTGTTGGAAGCGCAATTCAGGAACTGTTGAATTTCATATGCGCAGGGGCCGCTGGGTGCCGATCCCATATCATAGTCACGTGGAAGGGCATGTACTACTTCTTCTCGGCGATGACCGCCACCGAACAATCCCGTTATGGCTTCTCCGGCCACGTGACCCTAGTTATGTAAATAAAATACAGTATTTTTGCCCAAAACATTTGTTGCTATCTACTTATTTATCATACTTTGCAAATATGTATAAAGTGCCAGCAGGGCAAGCACTGGTCCGGAGTCCGACCGATAACACTAATATCACTACATATGTAGGTAGGTACTCAATCTTCACTCCTTGTGAAATATTCAGTAGCGTCAGAAAAGTCTTGAATGATAAATGAGACTTTTTTAGTATCGGAAGTGAAATAAATACCTCTTCATCCATTAGTTGCATTTTTGACTAGGAGCCAGACAATGCAGAGATAGATGTGTCACATATGCATGACTATCAATATTTATATACCAAAACACTTTGAATAATGAATATATAACTATACAGTCAGTATATCTACTTATTAAATCAAAGGAAGATAATGAAGTTATTTACATAACAATTTCAAGAATTATTTTATTCCATTTGTGGTTCACGGTTCGTGTAATCTTTACCTACTTGAGAGATGTTATTTACTGAATAAGGAGATGGAGATTAACTATCGCACTTTGACTTTGCTAGGTATGGTTATCGTTTCTTACTAATATGAGCCTTATTCTCAAGTGGATAGTTTTCATATTCGTTTGAGCAAATGTGAGCAAGCGGTCTCCGGTTTACTGAAAAATAAGGTGCATAATTGTATGAAACGCTAACTTAGATAAGCATCTTGTATCTAGAATTCATTTTCAGTTGATTATGAGCTAGTTAACACAGGTCCCTAGTAAAAAGAAAATACCGTAACTACTAAGAACAATATCAAAGTGTCAAGTGATTGCACACGAATTCTTCAGAGATACATTTTTTTAAGCAGTTACCTAAGTATCTTTATTTTATTAACAGTTTCACTGTCCACATATCAGGGGGGTGACCACAAGCTCTTAGAGTAAGGTTATTTTGAGATCGAGTAAGGGACAGATGTATCTGAGATAACCTTACTCTAAGAGCTTGTGGTTACCCCCCAGACATATTAGTTAAACAATCACGTGATTCTTAAATGACGCATTGGACAGGGAAGAGGTTAATACAAACTGGAATACTAAGATTTTCATACTTAGGTAGATCAGCAGCCAAATTGCGTAAGTGAATTCGGCAAGGCAAAGGGTGTTGACGCCATCAACCGACCAATCACATGCGAGATCAAAGACGCGATGTGGATTTCCGTCTATGCGATTGGTCGATTGATGGCGGTCAAACCCTTTGCATTGCCGAATTCACTTCCCTACGCAATAAGGCTGCTGCTCCGAAAATGAGTAACTAATATACTGAAACAAGTGATATTATACCTACCTAAGAGACATCTATGATCGAGCGACCAACCAAAGTAACTACTGGTAAAGTGAACACATACTAAGAACGAGGAAAGAACCTAGATCTTTCAAAAAGGGTTGCACGGCTTGCGGCCATCTTACTGCACACATTTCCGGCACCACCAACTCGTGATACAAAACTGTTGCGTACCTCAGCAACAACACGACTCAAACTAAACTAACGTAGGTAAATCGTACCACAGCGGTGCCCACGGTGACTCCTCCAGCGATCGAAGCAGCATCACGAAACATGGATCGTTGCGGCGGAGGGTGGTACATCGGGGGAGGAGCACGATAGGGTGCGTGCTGATATCTTCGCGAATAACGGGAGCCACTGCGTCCAAATGTTGAGCATTAGGGTCAGCTCATTTCGAGACGCGCCTGCACGCACTTTTTAAGATTTCGATACACTATGGCACTTTTAGAACTGAAGATTTTTTATTATTAACGCCCTTTTGAATTTGAACTTTTAATATCTCACCACCTTTTAATATCTATACACCAAAATGTACTGACACATTTCAGTGAGAAAATTAATACAAGAGAAACATTGGTAGAAATTGCGGCGCTTTTTTTAATTTTTTGACTGAAATTTTTACCTACTCCGTGACAGGGAAGTGTCGTCCCGCGACTCCTATACCTATAAAATTCACTATGCGCCTTGCGAAACTAGCGTCTCGGTGTGAGCTGACCTTAGCTCAAAACTAAAGTATTTTAAACAAGTTGTACCTATGTACTTAAAAAATAAAAACCTAATACTACCCCTGTTTATTCCCAGCATAGGTTTAGCTCCCAAGATCTTATGAAACTAAATCGATTTGCTCTTTACGCAATCTAGTCCTAACGAAACTAACCCCGATTAAAATATGAAGAGTATGGGCTTTATTAATTTGAGTGGAGCCTGCAATGCAATTTAATTAGATAATTAAAAAATAATGTGGGTATGTAATTCAGAACTAAAAACGATCGTATAAGTGTGTAATGGTAGCAATCTAAGTAAATCTTCTTAGAGCATATATTTTATACTCGTAAATCTTACATGACTCAACTCTTTAAAATATACAGGTAGGTACACACACCGGCAAAATAAAGAGAGCAATAAATGGGTAATAACCATTATGCATTCATTATTTTTGAACAGAATAAACTGCCAGTAGCCTGCTTGGTCCACAAATTCAAGGTCAGCTCAGAGAATTATTCAGGATAGAACTGGCGAACTGCAGTTACATAGAGTATCTACAGAAATACCTCAAGAAATACAGGTTGTAGATTGAAATGGCAGAAGGACAAGGAGTGATGGCCGATGTAATCATCATCATCATCCTTGCCATCAGGATATACAATCTAGGCATATGGGGCAAAAAACTCACCAGTCCACACGCTAAAAGCCTGGACCGGGAGATTCAACCTCTCATCGCTGCTCCGTGTGACAGAATACAAAAACAGCCTATGTTCAACAAAAAGTGTTAAGTATCATACAAACTATAGAGGAAGAAAGGGATGAGTCAGTAGCCAATGAAGTACGAATCTACACAGATGGCTCAAAAACAAATAACAGTTCAGGTGCTGGCGGCGTACACTCCCTTGACCTCAACATTAACTTTCACATAGGTACCGCTAGACAGTTCGATATTTCAAAGTGAATGTGTCGCCTTAATAGGCTTTTCACCAGCCGCAAAAATCGTAAAGCGTTTAGGTACCTATCCAGAACGAGAACTACGGTATGGTATCAGATTCCTATCTGATAGTCTATCTGTGCTCAAAGCTTAAAGGGGCGTCTAAACGGGCTATATTTTACGACAATTTTTGGCTGCAATTATTGGCAAACATTGCCCAGCCATCAAAAAAACATTTTAGTGCATTTTATGGCTGAGCAATCAATTGCAGGCAACATGTTGCATTGCAATATGGCTGCAATAGTATGGCCTTTGATTCAGAACCCTTTAATGAGCCACACAATCCAGCAACAATGGCCGACGAAATGACGCTCTTCGCAGCCGCTTACATTGTTTTGGCAGAAAACGAAAAAAAAGTAAAGTAGAAGCAAAACCAAAGTAAAGTAAAAGCAAAGTACTTCACGTCGCAGGGAGAAAGGGACGCGCATATACAGTAAAACAGAACCACAATATAGATGGCCCAGATATATTGCAGTATTTTCGATTGTGAGGCGATCGTTCGGCCACACGCCGGCTACACATAAAAACATTTTGACATATCAAAAATATGTGGCTATAATGCCGGGCCATCGTTAAAATATTGCATAGTGTGGCTGGTATTGCTAGCAATGTTGCCGGCCACAGTATTGCAGCCACAAATTGTCGTAAAATATAGCCCGTTTAGATGCCCCTTTAGAAAAACTAACAACAAACCATTCAACAAACTTATCTTTGAGTGCCACCTCGCCCTGGAGAGTTACCCTCAGTTTCCCAGCTTAAAATTATCGGAGAATTAATGTGACAAATTGTCAAACACGCGTTATCTGCTGTGATTGGTTGAATGAATTTTCAACAGCCAATCACAGCAGATAACGCGTGCTTGACAATTTGTCACATTAATTCTCCGATAATTTTAAGCTGGAGACCGGGGGTAAGTATATCGAAATCCAATAAAATCACTCTCCAGTGGATAAGGGGCTCCGAGATGTTAGTGCTAGGCCCGTACCCCCTTGCCTTTCTCGCAATTTCTTGCGTTGATTCGTCTATGATCGACAGAACTACACAATATCAGATGGTCACGGGCAACAGATTGTAGACAGTCAAAATTGGCTTTGCCAAACGTAATAATAGGGACAATAACGGGCCACACCCTTTTTAACAAACATCTATTCAACATAGGCACCACGGACAGCCCACTTTGCATGGGCTGTTTTAACGACAAAGAATCAGCCGCCCACGTAATCCTGAAATGTAAGGCCGTGGCATCTCAACGCGAAGAAATTCTCAGAACAGTGAGGTCGCTCCGTGAAGTTCCCAGGAAGCATCTGCTTTTGACGGAGCTGGGCATGTGCTACGTTAGCCAGTACCCCCACGCACAACGGACCAAATGGAAGTCTATGAAAAGGGAGTCCCTACCCCATAGCATCGGGAATAATCGTAGACCAATTAGTCTAATTTCAATTGGTCCATGGAGCACCGACGATATAATATTTTTCTGTGATGTGGACAGCAACCTTATTAAAGTAAAAAATTGCCAGAATCTTCTCTGGTAGAAAGCCCATCCCCAATCCAAAAAAACATTGGGCAACTATCCAACCCACATATATACTTAAAAGGAAAGTAACTCTGAAAAGCTACCCCACAAAAAACCTACACCTGTTCATCATGGGGAAAGCAATATTGTCTTTTTAGAGATGGGACACCAAAAACAAATTTACTGAAATGTTGAAATTATGGCAATTAAACCTTACACACTCCTGGGGGAGTTGAGTACAAAGCAAAGATGTTAGTGTAAATGAGAAGAATATTGTTCCCCTTAATTTGCTGGTGTATGAATTGTTGTCATGCAGGTCTAAATAAAACAAGAACATTGTGTTTTGGTTGTATATTATTTTATTGTTCTAAAATGTGCGTAAAAGAAATGGATAAATAAATTATGTTTAAAGAATTCTACATCACAATAAATTGTCTTAAAATATATAACAATAATAAAGTCACTCACAATTTATTACTACACATAATTGGATAACCTAGGAAGTTCAAGAATTTCTCTATATATATCAGAAATAATAGCTACTAGGAAGGTGCTGCTTGCTTTTATCTAAATGAAATGTTCTGACTTTGACAAAGCCCTTAACAGAAAACACTTTACGTAGGTATCTATTGTACAACTTATGTAGAGATGCTGGGAAAAAGTAATTCATTATTAAAAATTTGAATGACACCTTGAAGATAATTTAAACTACAATTTACATATGGTTGTTTATCTTGCATTGACGCAAAGCCTCATTAAAGCCCTCGCAGAGAGTCAAATCGTGCTGTTGCTGAGCGCACTCAATGAACTGCTTGATCTCCCAAGCACAAGGGCCCTGAGGAGTCTGGTTCTGGTACTGGTTAAGAGTCTGAGCTGGTGGCTGTGCCGGTGCCTGTTGTTGTACAGGCTCGCTGCTGCTACCACCACTGAACATGCCAGTTAGAGCATGACCTGCTACGTGACCCTGCAGCAAAACATGTTTTACGAATTTAAATGGTTCTTTTAGACAGAAAATAAACTATCAAGTAAATTGGTAACTTCATTCTAATAAGAACCTTATTAGAACAGTGCAAGATTGTTTTATTGTTTGGGAAATATTATATTTTTATCTGATAAACATTAGCTGATTATCTACCAAGAAAAACAACATATTAATATACCAAAAATAAAACATGCAATAATATTATTTATTGTGCTTATTGATAATTCATGTAAACAAAGGTCTGAATCATGATAACGTCACACTGACATGTGACGATCTTTACATTGTTTGGCTCCTAGCCAAACATAATGCAACTGTAAAAGAGGGATAATTTCAAGATTAAACTGTAATGGCCCGTGACAATCAATATTTTTGAAAGTTAAGGTCAAAAAGTATCGACATGTTTACGTTACGTAACAACAAATTACGAACCACTGCTGATCCGACAGCGACACCGCCGGCCGTGGCTGCCATCTGCCCGAACATAGAAGGCTGCTGAGGTTGGGCCATAGCAGGAGCAGGGGCTGATGGAGGAGCATGAGCTGGAACTCTGCTCGGTGGGGGTG
Source organism: Orthosia gothica (assembly GCA_949775005.1). NCBI lineage: Eukaryota > Metazoa > Arthropoda > Insecta > Lepidoptera > Noctuidae > Orthosia > Orthosia gothica. The sequence goes on along the minus strand of OX459034.1, from coordinate 27,139,277 downwards.
CAGCCCTAAAAACATCTCGCTAGGTTATTTAACTCCGCATGATGAAATAAAATGTCATATCGCAATCCCAATGCAAATTAAAAATCAACTTACCGTCGCTGCGGGGCTGGAGGAGGGCTTGCGGATCTTCCACGTCGAGGCATTTTTTTGCAAACTTCTTAACTTAGGGTTACACAGAAATACTGTTCAATCAAGAACAACACTTCCAATAAAACTGACACTTGGCTGTCAAATTTCTAATAACGAAGGTTGCAACTGAAGAGCGAAATTTTTTCTAGAATATTTATATTTAGAATAACTGTTGCTATCTCTGTTTGACTTTTGGTTATGTAAACCAAAGACAAAGACAGCAAATATTACACATTGACCAACCTAAGGACAAAAATTTTATAGGAGCGTTCTTTTCTTTTTGAATAATTTTTAAATTTTGACATTAATAAAAAAAAAAAATATGATTCCGATTTCTACTGAAAAATTATGATCAAATATACAGAAACATTGTCAAATAACGCAATACCACTAACCATGAACAGAAATAAAATTTGCTTATAACTTGAGCTTGCACTGAGGGCTTGAGGCGAATGCCACGCGTTCGAAGTTTTCGAATATATTTTTATTCTATTTACGTCATTTAATTTGAATTATCCTTTAAGAGAATATAGTTTATGGGAGTCTGTGTATTCTCTCGTATGATTTGAAACTAAGCCATCTCAAAACAGTTGGAAGAGGGTGAGCAAATTCCAGGTGGGAATTTCCTCAGTTAGTTTGAGCCTTCGTAGTACCAAATGAAACTGGAGTTTGGAATAGGTAGGCACTTAAAAAAATATTTACCTGCCGCCTCTTCTTCCTCTCCCCCAGGGCATAATATTTATTTTATAAATTATTTTATTTCGATTTCGGATTATTGTGGTGTTTCCATTGCAGTTTATTTTGATTGATGATGTTTTTTTTTCTTAAATCGAGCGACAATGGAAAAATAAATGTTCTACACCGACCAGCTATAAGTATGCATTATGTAGTGCCAGGCTGCACTGTCGGGATTGATTTTTGACCCGTACCATAAAATAGTAAGTAAATAGAAGGGCCACTCCCGCCGTTTAGAAATTGAGTCAATTTTCTGAACCATTAGTTCTAGTAGGTACTGATATATGTCTATAGATAAGTATCTATAGCATCCCCGGTCACACTGGCACATAAGATGGCATAGACAAAAGTATATCTATCTCTTTTTGCTTATGACGTTATCTGTTGGTGCGAAAGTGAATACCGATATTGAAATTGCGTCTTAAACATGTTCTCTCTAAGTATACAAACTCTCTGGTGCGAGCACTCCTAGCGAGCGTCGGGTGGCGTGGTGTTTCAATAGTATGTTTCCATCTGATTTGTGTAGAAAAGACAATTTACAGCCCGACCAACTTATCTGTGAAACGGACCTTTTTGGAACTTACATTTTGAATGGGATCGGTTTATGTTTATTTTTTGGTGAAATGGAGACGAACAACGCCACTCATAATTCACAGTTAAACCACAACCACACTTACGTGTCGTAGCGTGGCGTGGCGGAGGATCCACCAATCAAACGACTCTATTCCAGCCTACGTCATAACACAACGAGTTTTTTAACCAAACAACTGCGTCAGAAGGCGCCACGACACGCCACGCCACGTAAGTGTGGTTCTGACTTAAAAGTACCTACCGCTGACTTAGAAACCTAGGTATGGACTTGCCATACCTACGAAATTAGCGTGCATACCTACAAAAATCTGGCGCATAAAATGGCTGCCTTGTAGGGTTGTAACTACGAGAAACATGCGCAGCTGATATCGATGTAAATATCGACCTTCATGAAATTGTTTACGTTGTTGTTCTACGATATAATAATGTAATAACAATATAATATGAACAAACCAGGCCCATAGAAACCGAAGTAGCTAAGGGTATAGAGTATTGTATGACTGGTAATATACAGGGTGGGCAAAAAATATATCGTGGATCAAACGAAATAGCGATTTTTGGGGATAGTGGGAGATGTTTTTCTTTTGACCTGTTAGAAAAAGCCCCAAATATCGCCATGTTTCGTTAGATTCACGATTTTTGGCCGTCCCTATACCTAACCCATTTAAAACTAAAATGTATTTTGTTTTATATCAAGTCAAATCAGCCTATCCCAATCCACTAGACATAGGCCAAAGGGGTAGTAATAATAAATAATACCAGGCTGTAACTGTCCCACTGCAGGGTAAATGCATCTTCTTATAGTAAATAAATAATAATATTTTGTTATCTTCCTACTTTTCGAACAACTTAATTTATGTAAAATAATAACAATATTTTATGTAAAAAAGACATTTATTCATTTTTGAACAAAATTAACTTATTGAAATTCACTATTTTATTTATTTCTATAAAGCCAGGTTCGGCATTAACATGTTGGTACCTTATGCTCAAAGTGCGAGTGTTTCAAACAAGTATTGTCGGTATTACTTATAAAATCATACGCTTTCGGCTAAAACAAATTGAAGCGTAAGGGCAAATTTTCTTAATTCTTCAGAATACTTTTTTCTAAAGTAGGCCTTTAGATTTGGCAATTTGCTTTTTATGAAATTCTTCTGCATATTCTTACATTTTTATTTAGAATTAAACTTCCTTCATTATAGATATATTTAAGTTTATTAAGGTCTTGAATAATATTAGAAATCTTTCCATCACATCTCCGGACCTTTTCATTTAAAGTTCTCACTTTTTGATTTAGTAAAGCCCATTTCTTTATGAGATAAACATATATATATATAAGTAGGTTGTTGTGAGGAACATATTTGCCTAGGCTGAAAAAGAAAGTCGCATAATTCTATTACTTATTTACATATTTAATTCATTTAAAGAAATACTGTCAATAAAAAAGTATGTAACAAGATGTGTTGAAATTACTGTATTTTGCAACTTTTGTTTAAAAACATACCAGTAACGTCGATGTGGGCACTACGCCATCAGGTAACCTTATCACATCGAGGGTTCTGTTAAAACAAGATTCCTCAAAGTGCATGGAGCAAATATGCCACATTTTATGTCTAGGGTTTGTATTTTCAAAACCAATAGCTTCTATCCATTTCTTCTTTAAAATTTCGTTTCCAGGAAATCTGTGGATTAAAATATCATTGCAATGTATTTTACATACTATAAATTTTATCGATACTTATCGTATGCGAACATCGATTATCACTAACCTTACTTGTCAATAATTATTGTATGTAAACAATGCAAAGAAATATAGAAAATAATAACGTTTTATGCCATACAAACATGACACAGGTTCGAATAATATTCAAAAATTCCATCTTGTAACAATATTTAACACAAAATTCGACCGGATTAGTGAAAACTAGTTACTAACCTGTGCAGAGTCAATTTAGGCTGATTTTAGTTTTTTCTCATACCAGACTGATTTAAACAATACGAGGGCATGATTTTTCTATTAATGTCCACACTCAGAACACTAAAATAACTAGTTTCTAGACGTATTTCCTTGTAAAACAACAAAAATATTCTGAACAAGCAACTGTTTGACAGCACAACTACCACAAAAACAAAGAGTACTTTTGGCGCATGCGCATAAAATGGCGACCGGTCACGCATAGGCATGATGTTGACGTCACACAAAAGTGTTGCCAAATTTAGTCCTTGACAAACATTTAGATGTCTCTCTTTTCATATGCAGCTCTTGGTTAGTTAAAAAGAGACAAAACGCTTTTTGACATGTGTCTGTCGATATGATAGATATTCTTCATATAGTAGAATATGCCGTCTCCATAGTTATCCTACCTCATTGGTACCTACAGACGACTTTACTTGACAGATAGTGTTGGGAACTTGGGATACCTAGAGAATGAATGTGCACAAAGAATGAATGTTTTTTATTTATTGTAACAACAATATCATAATGTTCTAGATTTAAGTTATTAAATTCAATTAAAACTATTTGTTTACATACATACAAATTGTAGTATAAAATACTTAATTAACAAAAACTAACTACAAACACACTTACATAAAAAACTACGAATGCGTTTATAAAGGCAAGGGTGATGGGGCGTCATAAAGTTCATGCACATGGCTGTCAACGTGAAAAGTGTTCAGAACGCTGACAGCATTGCCATCCAACGTGGTTCTCTGGCTGAAGAAAAGCCCAGCCCTCTGTTCACGTGAAGAATCGACTAATCATTTTCTTACATCTCAGCACTCGGACCCCATGGGCCTAATGTTTCAACCCCAAACGGCTCTAATATGTAACTTCCAAAATGGTTGTTGTATTTGCGCCGTTTGAGGTTTTCTGCACACGCAGCAGCGGACCCACAAGAGTGTCGAATTGTCGACACATGTTGCGTCCCAAATCAAAGGCCTACCCACGTTCCAAGGCATAATGGTCATCCATTTTACGTTGTTTGTAGCGTTCATTCAATTTCACTCCGTCTTTTTTCAACTCAATATTTTTTTCTTCAAAATATGGTTTATTAAACAATGGCTCTATATCATAAAGATGCTGATTGAATGCGTTGAGTACATGGGGACAGTTGTGAAGATACGTAATACGATACGTGATACGTTTTTAAATAATTTCATATGATAGTATGGCATGCCGATTTATCTATAGGGTTCCGTTCCTAATGTAGTAAAAAGGAATCCTTAAAGGATCACTTCGCTGTCTATCTGTCCACGTGTCAAGTGTCCCTTTTCTCTGGAACGCGCGCGGTGGTATCAAATTACATGAATATTACATAAACTGATTTATGTGTATTTGAGGTAAAACCCTAAATTAAAACACCAAAATTAGCGATTCGTACAAAATAGTTCAGATTTTTGCTCTAAGGATCGGTAAATCCTAGGAATTATTGAAGTTTGGGATTTCATAACTGAAAATAGCAGTGGCCCGAATCGTCTTTAAAATGTGGTGAAAACATTTTCATAAAGCCGTGATGTCATCTCGCGTATCGATGACACTGACTCATGAAATCCAAATTTTAACGGGGGTGCCTTCCCAACCCTCTACCCTCACTTGAAGCTAAAAATTTAATTGATATTCTTAACATTTCGAGCTCGTTTCGCTCGAAATGTTAATTCTTTCTTGCATTTTTTTTCTTGCATTCTACATTCTCTTCGTTCTTTATGATTTTTGCGTAAGTCGACAAACAAACTATAGTTCTCTCCAAAATTCTTGGCCGCCTTGAAGTTGGCTACAATGGCTGCGCAGTAGTAAATCTCATACAAAAACAGCACCGCTTCGTGCCTCGCGCATCCGGAAAGCCAACTTCAGGGCGGCCCAGAAGTTTGGCGAGAACTATAACTGTTATTAATGTGTAGTCCCAAATCTCCTCGGCTGCTCTGAAGTTGGCTATAATGGCTGCACAATAGTAAATCTCATACTAACGCACCAGTACACCCCATGCCTTTTGTATCGGAAAGCCAACTTCAGAGAGGTCAAAAAGATTGGGGAGTACTGTAACTAACTGTCAAAAACAAAATACTTATTAGTAAGAAATGGGTGAAAACATTTCGAGCTCGTACGTTTTACTGCACAAATTGTTTGAAAGATTAAATTAAAACCTATATCCCCGATACGAGGCCCTGCAATTTTCGAGCTAACATCGCTCGCTCTTTTATTTGCTATTATTCTAAGCTTTTCTGCATACCGAGGCGAGGCACCCCATTTTTTGCGTAGAAACTAGTTTTTCTGTCTACGCTTTTGCCCCACTCCTTATCAAATGCTTGATACGCCCATGCACAGCACATCACTATTAGGCACGTCACCGCGTGGTAGGCTGGGAAGTGACTCGTTGAACAACTCATCACTTCATTCGTTCAAAGAACTCGTCTCAATCGCTTCAGCAGTCAAATAAGAATTATCTGTGGTTAGTTATTGTGACTTTGTGACCGCGTGATCGTAGCTGTCGTGATTTTCGATTCTGGGACTATTTAACGTTTTTGTAAAGAATTTTGAGTGAAAATGGGCGATATTCATGCCGGTCTGAACACTAATGTGTTCCTGATAGGAGGAATTACATTTTTAACCTGTGTAATAATACACTTTATATACAAGATCGCCTTCAAAAGCAAGAAAAAGGAAGCACTACAACATGAAATTGAAAGCGACTCTGGTAAGTTTAATGGTCTAAAAATACTAGAGTTAAGGAAATAAAAATGATAAAATAACGCTAAAGTTCTAATTACTATTGAATAAAAAAAGGCGGCAGAAGTGTTTCTAACCGGACGAATATCTTGCGGTTTTGTGGGTTGTGAATGGACGCAGCTATAACTGTATACGAAGAATGCAGCTGACACACTTCGTGTGTATGCTCTCATGAATAGATAGGTACCTAGTTATATCTTTATTTTGTGAAGCATCTCTACTAACATATAAAACTTGATACAACAAACATGATTGTTCTACAAAATTGTGCCATGTGATCCCCTCACTTCCTATTAGAACCAACAGGATGTTATAACAACTATGGTCAAAATTTATTATACATTGTGCTGAAGTTAATTGTTATTTTTTTGCAATGTTACATGTGTGATGTGCATTCATTAGAAAAAGAAAATTATTTAGGTGTTATTCTATTCACCATGTAAAATACCTACCCTAAGGCCCTAAATAAAAATATATATGTACCTCACATCATTATAATAGGTAGATGAGACAAAAATAATTTTGTTATGACAATGCCTAATTTTTAAATACAAGGTAAATGCACCATAAACTATAAAATAATAATGATCATTCTCTGTGTCCTGTACTGATGTTTTATGTAAATGATTATAACCTTTGTGCACCATGTGGATATCTTGCAAATGTGCAATAGTTCCCATAGTACCACATAAACTATGAAAATATGAAACCAGCATTATTTTAAAATTAAAACTTTGTTAAGTTATTTGTTTTAATTTGTACTCCCTGCAAATATTCTGTAAAATAAAATTAAATACCTAAGATGAATTAATGTTTTATTATTATATTTTATAAATAGGCAAAAGAAAATTAAAAATAAACTAAGTTTGTTGTTGTTTTCAATAAATTTGTCTGACATTCAACAACACGGTTAGTTTTCAATATGTTTTAATATACCATAACTTGACACTAGGCAGCTGTACAAATGTTATTGAAAGAACATTATTACAGAGAAACTTGCTTGTACAGTTAAATAAAGAAAGAATATTATTTATTAAATGATTCATTTTATGTTAATTTTTAATATTGTTTGACTGTTCGGGTCACACCTAGCTTTAACACATGTTTTGTTAATACATTGAGTCATGTATATATCATTGTAATACTTTACTGCTGCATATAATTAACCTATTAAAAAAAAAAATAACCTTAACTGTGTAATGTATCTTGTAAGAAAAAAACAGGGCTTAGATTAGTAGATTGACAAAAAAAAATTGCTGTTAGCAAGTAGGTGCAGAAAAATAAAAATAAAAGACAGAAAAAATATCTTAAAAGAAATAGGGGCTTGGATTAGTAGATTCATAAAAGAAAATCTGTTTGTGTAAGTAAGCACAGTAAGGCAAAAAAATCTTATATGAATATAGGGATTATTAGATGGAAAAACATATCTTATAAGAAAAAGGGGTTTGGATAAGCAGATTGGAAAAAATCCAGATACCTAATGTTTGCAAATAAGAAAAGTAAAAATAAAAAGTCGGAAAATATGCTAATAAGAAAATGGGGATTGGAGAAATTGGATTAGCAGATTGCCAAATGAAAACTTTTGGTCTTAGCAAGTACAGTAAGAAAAAAAATGGAAAAATGCTAATAAGAAAATTTGGATTGGATTAGTAGGTACATCAAAAACGCCTTGTTACACTTAGCAAGAACAGCTAAACAAAAAACCATCAGAACAATACAGCAAAACAAAAAACCGTCAGAACAATATTTTTCTTCCTATCATTTTTATTTCAGTGCAGCATGGCCTGTCTCACTTTCTCTCGCCGTTGAAGTGAACATTATCTTACGTAAGATGCTTAAGTCGTTTACTTTCGACACTAAAATGTAAATAGCGAAATGTTTATTGATTTTAAATTTTATAATGTAATAGGTACAACATGTTACAGTTAATGATGGCATCCATTAATGCGAAACTGACTCTGTCTGTTTTTACTTTTTCTGTTAGGTACCTTTTCGCGCCAAAAATCGCTGAAGATATTTCGATTAAATTTGGTGCATCTTGGGGAAGGACAAGGCTACCTTTTGTTATAAAAATAATCCTGAAAGAGAATATAAAATAATAAATTAGCCGTTTTGTTACATTATCACTTATTTTTTTGTTTGTTATGCTTTAACACCTAAAAGTTTGACTTTGATTTTGTAATAAATGAGCAATGAATATTATTTCATTAATGACGGACTGTAGTTACCTACAAACAAAAAAAACATTTGCTAAACTTGCAAACCACATGTGGATCCATGGAACTTTCGAGTCGTATACCAACATAATGCAACAAACATTTGCCGCCAAACGGCTTAGAATGAGTTGAACCGTTGAACGTGCTCAAGTCGCGTAAAAAGTAAACTGAACGATATAACACATAAAGGAAGCAAGCGGTCTTTCCCACAAACTATTAAAGACCTTTCTTCGTTTCCGCTGTATTATTATCATTTGCGATCTTTGCAGATAATATTGTGAAGTAAATTAGGTAACAGCTTACTGTTCAAACAATAGTCGAAAAAGTCTTTCAAATTCATTTATTTTCACACGACCGGTAACCGTAATTAACTTGTTTAATTAGGCATAATGTAACTGAAACAATAATATCATTAGGTTGTTTGCGCTGAATATTGCTTATTTAATTAAAAAATAATTAAATTAAAAACAGTAGGTAGGACATAAAAGTGTTATGAACAAGAAGTTTTTTTTATATGTCATTCAACTCGTATCAATTTTTAGGGCAGTGTTTTCAATTCACCTTTGGAATGACCGTCGCCCGTCGTACATAATATATTTATATCTAATGATAATGATGAATCACAAATAGCGATCGATTAGTCAGATTTTGTTCAACTCTAATAAATTATAATCTTATCCGCGATCAGTTCCATATTTCCCGGTACGTCCGTTTTATCGTGTTTGTACTAATTTACTAGAATTTATTGATCAAATCTTTATTTGAGATAAGAATAGGACATGATGTAAAAAAACAAAAAAGATTCAATGAAAAACAGTTCTACAACAAACTCATCCTGTTTATTATTCCCCTGCGATAGTCCAAGTCTCTGCATTGTTAACTTTGGTTTTAAAAACACGCAAAAATGAATAAAATCGAATGCTAGGCATCACGCCTCCACAATGACGCGTACCTGACATCATCTTCTAATTCCTACACGAGACAGGTACTTACGAGGAAACTATCGGCTTGCAATTGCAAAGAGATATGGCATGTATATTATATCTGTTCAGAAATGTTTGTCCGTTAGTCATCACGAGATCATGACTACCTATGTAACGGTAATTTTATAAGCATCACGTCAACCTACTTCCAGTTTAAAGCGTTATGTGGCACTAAATATGTATTTCAAGATTCGTCATCATAAAACAATTTTTCCTCCATTGAATTCTTTGTGATTTTAATTATACCTTGTCTCTCTGGGAATTCGGAAAAGAGGTCAATCCTCCGTAACCAAATCTCGTTTTGTTAATAAGTGAATGACCTGTCGTCACTGGTTGTGCACTAATATAAAATCAATAGACCACTTAATTTTTTTGGGTCGTACAGACCGTATAGGAGTGCAAAAATCTTAAGTTCGTTAGCCTTTCTACGTCGCGCGGCCTGTCTGTCGGGTACCTGTTACTGATCAATATACCTACTTGTATTATAGGTGCTCCCGCAGAAGAAGTATGCTCCGAAGCGACCGCGACTGAAACCCGGCTCAGCGGTAAATCGAAGAAACGCGCAACATGGAAAGGAAAATCAGAATTCAGTCATCCCTGGCTGTTGAAGAATCTCAAGGGACATCCCGGCACCGTTCTTCTGGTGGACTTCTCTGCAAACGGCAAGTTCATGGCCGCTACCTGTGATGGTAAGTTACCTTACATCTTCGTTGTAAATAATAAACATTCTTACGCTGAGAATGTTTCTAATTTCCTTTGAAAACTAATGGCCTCATTTCTCTATAAATAATGAAAAATAGATTTAAAAAGTTTGTAAATACTGTGTGTTTGCATGTCTTGTAAATATTAGAGAGCGAACATAATATGAAGGAACAGTTGAATACTTTAAATATTTGAATACTGATTAAATTAACTTGTTGAGAATAATGAGGCCATTATGACGAAGGCTTAGTATAACGAGAAAGTATTATAACTGTGCTTAGAATTACGGCTGTAAATATATTTTTGCTCGTAATACAGTTAATACTCTCTTGTCACACTAAACTAGCAAAATACATTAATTCAAATGCTGATTCTAGTGAGGAAATACAAGTATGTTTGGAATCTATAAATAAAGATGTTGATCGTTAGGTTCGCGAATGCAAAACAATCAAAATGGCTTACGTAATTTGTTTATTTCCGAAATGCTGAATTTAGCCTCACTAGATTTTGTGTTACATAGAACTGATCGTATCTTAATTTCATTAAGGTAAACATAGGCTTATTAATTCAAATATTAAGCATAATCTAGTTGCAGGAAACTAAATGTTACATTCCAGTTAAAAATAAATTAAGTAAACATTTGTATGTCATAATTATATCACTTACTGAAATTAAGATGAACGATCAAATAACTACACAATATTATATTTTATTATAAGACTGGCTTGGACATAGTGCTCTCATAAATTCTCGTGACATGCCAATGAATCAATGTTAAAGTCATTTGTTGCAACAAATGTGCTGGAACAAATTTGTAATATTAAAGAGAGCAATGTGTACCAGCTTTATCAATTTAAGCTTATCGTGCAGCCATTCGATAATATTGATTTGTCCGATAATATATTTTGAGAAATGTTCGGAAGTTGTGAAATGTTTTGATTGATCGGATGGCTACGTCCAATGGCTGGACGAGGAAGCGGCGAGCTCTTGGTTCCGCCAAGGCCTCGCGTTTTTGTCCTACACCGCTACGCCACTGTTATGTGTAATTTGGAGGTCCGCCGGTCGAAGTCGCTCCCAAGGCTGTTAACACTAACGTACTGGAACTATCCAGAAAACACGGTCGAAATATTATGCTGTTAATTTCACGTGAACAGTTGCATAATCTGCAACGAATATCGGATTTCCCAATCAAGTGAAAGGCGTTAACAGAATGAAGTTGATTACGTCCAATTCTGAAGTCTTAGCATGATGCTTAGACTGTGAAATTGAATCTTAGTAGAAGAGTTCTAATTGATTAGAAGTGCTATACAATGACTTCCGTATACCTGAACAAGGGTGCTGATAACGAATATGCGTTACTAGTTTAGAGCTGCGTAGTACTAGTTGTAGTATTTAGATAATGAAATCTAATCTCGATTATGTTAATAAGTTCATAATACTACATAAGAGTTGAGAGTGATAGTCGGTTTATTCAATTGATATCAGTGATAAGCCTACTGGCACAACGTACTATACTTCAATCAATTTCTATATTTAGCGGTATGATGAGTTTCTAAATTGACATACTCAATTTAAAATTCAACGCAAATAAAGCTGTTTGAAATAATAATATAACAATTATAATTTACACAAATGTTAAATTATCATAACAGGTCAGCTTAATATGTATTTTTACTCGAAAATTAATTCGTTATGTAGTTGCCAACCGTGGCAGAAGCCATTCCTATGATTAATAGAGTACTTAGTACAGTTTATGCTTCCTGATTGTTCTATCAGACCATAGATGGTAAGATATTAGGATATAGGATAATAGACCCATCACGAAGGTAGTATTATTGTTTATCTGTGGGTGAACGCAGCCGCTCTTCATTCTGATATCTCTTAAATTACCAAGCCTCTCATAGTACCCATGATAAATAAAGTTCTTATTTTTGACAACAATTTCATTTAACAGGCGTTAACATTTAGATAATTACAATCATTAAAGAAACTGCTGAATAAGTTTTAATGTAAAGGAGGATTGCTTCCGCCATCAAATTTGAAGCCGCATCGAATCAGTCTTGAATAATTGCAGTAATCAAAACAACGTAAAGTAAGTGGTATATGTTTAGTATTTACAATGGACAGACCAATTGATTCAATTCAATGGCTAAAATGCTAATTGATTGATAGAGTTCATCAATAAAGTCATAGCACAATAGTAGGTCATGTTATCAAAGTCACAATTGAAGATACTTAACGTAATGTAAAAACTTATTAATTAATAGAGTTATTATGCAATTAAAAGCAAGCGATTATCGCACAACATTAAAATAATTGCGATCGCAGAATTAAGGCAATATGGAAGCGTAAAAATCGCGGCAAAAATCAGTTTCCCGCTCTAGTTTCCAGCTGGTGACGCTCACCCGGCACTGGGCAGCCGGCAGCCGCTTCTTAGCCGATAAGCTAACCGGAATGATCGCCATCGCCATGATACGAGTAGCGGGGTCGCTCACCTCGCCCAAACGTCTGTGACCCTGTTCCGCAGGCTTTGTTTACAGTACATAACTAGGTCGAACTATTAAATACACTTTATTTAATAATACGGCACACTTGAGCACGTACCATAAATTAGAATTTTAAAATTTCGATACTGTTTTTGTACATCTGCTCTGCCAAAAGATTGAGCATGCACATTCAAATATTAAGTACGTGTTTATCTTATCTATGCTTCCTGTGAGAAATATTGATGTAATGATTTTCCTTAGTATAGCGATGTAACTTATGTTGGGTAAAATTACAGACTAATGTTGCGTCGAAAGAACGAACCATGCCGGTAGTATGTAGTTTATTTTAATTTTAAAACAGCCTCATGTTGGACACACAATGACATGTTGGCAAGAAGTGAATTACATAATTCAACCACGCAATGGCAAAGATGCTGTATAACGATATATATGATTAGCAAGCGGCCGGTATAGCCGCAGGGCGGAAGCGTACGGAAGGCTATGTCTATAAAACGTCGTATCTGGCCATACATAATTCGTGAGTAAAATATTGCCTCTTCTCGTTCTAACATAAATCAAACTATTTACATAACGAACAGGCAAAAACGTTGGGTACCTACCTAAATTAGCAATCTGACCTGACTTCTTAATATTAGCAGATTTATGTAATACTCCAAAAGATAAAAAAAACACTAACTAACCAGAATTAAAAAGAAAATTACAAGAAATTGCTTTTAATCAATAACATAACGGTTAACACGCTGAAATGCAACATGTCTAATTGTAATTGCAATTAAGTGGCTATTATAAAAAGCGTTATTTTCTATCAACACTAATTTTCTAGTAATTTCTTTCGACTCAAACCGTGCGTAATGCTGACGCTTTGATCAAATAAGATCTAGATATTTCAAATACTGATTGCAGAATAAAATCCTCGAAAGTGACAATGAGCTTGCTGATCCTAATCTGTCGTTCGCAGATAAGTTATTGCCGATCTATTTACGTAGCAGAACAATAGATAATGTTTTGTGGGTAGTACTACAATATGAAGCTGTCGTTATGGTCCGTGGATGCGCGGCGAGGACGGCTGCCCTAGGTCGCTCCATGGTCATGCTTCACGCGTCATCGCTCGTTGTATAAGCTATACTTCATCCGATCCGTGACTAGCTCGTGAGCTGTGAAGACGAACCGCCTATAGACCTGTAGGGACTCCGATGACTTCATACGTAACGAAATTTAACCCACGTATATTAATCATCATTATAAAATCATCATAGAAAAACCCAGTTTAGAAATTTGAGTCGGTGTATCACAGATAAGTCAGATAATATAAATTTTGAATAGCACTGCCAGTATTCTATTTCGATTAATCAATGCTGAAATGAGTGCATCCCAAGTTGAGCCGGGAATATGAACCTTATGTCGAATGACTCAAGATAACCAGTCAGTTGCAGCATTGTTTTTTCGCCTTCAAGTTAAAAAGTGATACGCCCAATTTAACACAATATAAACAAGTAGTTGAGATAATGACTTAAATAAATCGTTTTTTTTTTTCTTGTGATGCTATATTATGCTAAATGTTGAATGATAAGAATTATCTCGCAGTCGCGTCGTATTTGGCCTTGGTTCATTTTATAACGTTGCTTCCTAGTTACGACGAGGTGTTCGTCTTTTTTGGCAAACTTTAGTTTAGCTTTAAATATAATTTTGAATTGTCCCCTTTTGTAATCGTTGACGGCACAGACATAAATCTAACTAGATGACGCGATTGTATGTACTTCGCATGTCAAGAAAGGGTAAATATGATCAATAATCGTCTTTTGAGCTGTTGCATTTATCATGATTGGCTCCGGACATCCAAAGAAATATTGAAAAATGCCTAATTATGCCATGTTGAGCTATAAAAAATACAGAAAAAGGTTGACCGAGGCAATGGAAATATTATACTTCATCGTTAAGTAAATTTGTTCTTAAATTTTGTGTGAAAAAGTGGCACGCATGCTTTTCATATAGATGGAGGGACTTGCGTTATCTAATTAGATTTATGTCTGTGGTTGACGCTGATAGCAACGATATTATTTGTAATCTAGTGTCAAGTCTATTGGGCCAATTTTGATTCCCCTTCCGATACCAATAGTAAAATAATGATTTTGCGATAAAGTTTTTTTTTTTGGAACGGCCTATAGGTTGATTAAACGTCATGTTATAAAAATTAGACAAGGCTGACAGCTTGTTTATATATAGAAAATCTTTAACAATATAAACCTTGGTATTGCATGTACCATAATATTGCAACAAACCAAAACACGAATTCCCTTTAAAAAACCGAAAAAGGGTTTCTTTACCTTGATATTGTTTTAATATCCTCAATAATATTTAGTATCCTTTAAATAACACTTGCTTTTTCTCGCTGAGCTTTAAGTTTACAACTTTTTAATATTATGTTGTAGAACTTGAAGAATTTATGTGTTTTTTATTACTTTTAGAATACTCCCCATTCCTGAACTTTTAAAAAGCACTTCAGCACCAGTTTACAGTTTCGATTAAACGTCATGATATAAAAATTGGACTAGGCTGACAGCTTGTTTATATATAGAAAATCTTTAACAATATAAACCTTGGTATTTATGATAATATTGCAACAAACCAAAACACGAATTCCCTTTAAAAAACCGAAAAAAATTTTTGTTTACCTTGATATTGTTTTAATATCCTCAATAATATTTAGTATCCTTTAAATAACACTTGCTTTTGCTCGCTGAGCTTTAAGTTTACAACTTTTTTAATATTATGTTGTAGAACTTGTAGAATTTATGTGTTTTTTATTACTTTTAGAATACTCCCCATTCCTGAACTTTGGCAAAGCACTTCAGCACCAGTTTACAGTTTTGAGGTGTCATTGATATCTTTCGTGTATTTCACATCTGCTCTGTACAACAATCCCGAAACTTTTTAGGTTTATCAATATTTAAATTGTTAGCAATCTGTTAATTTTCAATTAGATTCACTTAATTAACCATTCACGTTCGTTCGTTAAACATAAATACGATTCGAATAAAGATTTCGTAACTCTTACTTTTACGTAACTTACGTAAACTGTGCTTCAAATTTTTTGCACCAAGAGCTGTGAAGATACATTATTTTCCATGTAGATATACACAAAACATAGTTCGTTTAAAGCCAGTTCAACAAACATTATCTAAGAGTGCATAGGGTACAAAAATACTTCAATAATCTTTCTTCGCGTTTACAGCGTGACCGTGTTACGCATTTGTGTTATTCAAGTTTCGTAATGAACTTTGCAGGTATATGTTCCATGTTTTCTAGTAGTACTTGTGCACGCGATAACCGTTACTTGTTATACTTAGTCGATACATCGTTTACCTTCTTTTACAACTGTGAAATCACTGGAAAGGAAGAGAAATGTAGAATAGAATAAAATGGATAGAATAGAATATATTTTACAACAACAGCTATATGAAATTAGAAATCAGCTCGGCAAGATTACTGGTTGGCGATGAGTTGGCGAATCTTGTTCTCTAGGTACACAAGCGAGCCAAAACGTCAAAGAATACAATGGGCCATTAAATTATACGACAGGCTGCATGACCGAGTTGTCAGACACGCTACGCGACGTCGCCGACCTCTGAAACAGACCCGTTTAAAGCTATAGTTCTCGCCAAACTTCTTGGCTGCCCTGAAGTTGGCCCGATGCGCAAGGCACGGATAACTACTGCGCAGCCATTGTAGCAAACTTCAGGGCGGCCAAGAAGTTTGGCGAGAACTACATCGTGATATAGTGCCTCCTTGCATAGGCTACTGGGTGGCATTGGACCTAACGACTCGACTGATTTCACTAAGCAAATGCATGTCCCCACATTTGTTGCAAATCTACATACACAAACATATGCAACTTCAATGACCCATTCTGCCTGAAACAATAACATTATTGCTTAATAAAATAATTGCATTGAATTATGGGAATTTTCTATTAATTAAATGGAATCTAGACTCATTAGATTGAGAACTAGAAGACCGCCTTGACATCATTGCTTGTATCATCTTAAAGCGAAATGGTTAGTGCATTTCAATGGACAAATTACAGCATTAATTAAATCTTCTTGTATTTAATACATTTCTGCTGGATTTACATTAAAATGTGGTTTTATTGCCAATAGTTGTTTTTTTCATGTCCAGTATGTCCTTTGCTGGACATGGACTTGCAAAACAACAAGTTCCTCCTAAATTCTCACGAGGGAACAAAATATTCTTCATTAATTTGATGAATTCTTGATGACTGGAGCTATATTTCCGTTACTTTACTCTAAGTTTATATGTAATTTTATTTATTATTTTCGAAGAAAACATTACCTTTGTTTTGACAGGTTAACCGCAGCAAGCCGAATCAGTTGTTTGAGTAACTGAATTCAAGAACGGATAAAATGCAACAGGAATTATACTGAACATTAAAATGTATATTTCTGTTATCGCTTATTCACACTGAAATGCATTTACTATAATAGTTAACGAGGTCAGTTCCATACTACGAGTTGTAGTCAATCGTAAATTGAAATCAGTAGAATACGAGTATCCAATAGTTCTTATTTGATAAAGAAAATATAAATGGCTGACATTTTTATACTAATGTTATTTGGCATTTTGATGACGCCTATCGATTGCCAGATTTATCCTAAAAGTTGCTTTATTAATTTATAAAAAATTGGCACTTAATCGAAAAATAATTTCAATTCCGTCTATTCAATGAACTTACAACATTACAATTCTATTAAGGCGCAGATACCCCTGAAGTAGCTGATTTTAAAATGAGAATCACGTCTAAACGGCTAGTCGTAATTTTTTGGAAAAATATTTGTTACATTAGACCATTTTTTAATAATTTGATCTAACAAAATTTTGAGTTTTTATAACAAAGTGTAATTATTTTGTAAACTTATGTCTAACACGGACAAACAAATGACAATCCCACCAAAACCGCTGGGCGTTTTTTAATGAAATTGTCACCATCTCAAGGAGAATTTAATTATCTACATTTTAATATAAAGCTTTTTTGAAGTCATAGAATAATAAGGAAAATACAAAAAGCTACTAAATTTTGGGTCGCGCGGGTGTGAAACTAGCGCGCGTTTTGTTCCCTGAAGTTCGATGGCGCCTGTCGTCGTCTTAAATACGTGTAGGTGGGTTTTTTCTGCTATAGCGTACTATTGATCGATCAATGTTATCGGTCAGGGAAACTAAGCTAATCTGGGATTACATTGGGATTTCACCACGAGACTATCTCATCAGTATGGCGATTAATTTCTGAAATGTTAATACTGTTAATTTGCGAGTCAGAGGCACTCCCAGACCTATTTAACACCAGAGTATGCTTATCTTATTACGTCAGTACGCAGCGCCAATCAATTCAAAGTTATGTGATAAGTTTCCGATCATAATATACCTAGTAAGTGATAACGAACATGCTTCCCTGGACTTTTAACGTTCTTCGTGTTGCCAGTCATTGATAACAACCGGTAATGAGGATGTAATCACGCCATTGTTCACTTTACCCATTTAGTGTGGTAATTAAATTTTTATAGCCATTTTCCTTGGGATTTTCACCACAGGAAAACGTATCAGCAAAACTCTTTTGGAGTTTTTGCCGGAACAGGTAAATACCATAAATAAAATCACCGTTGAACTTGGATTATCCAGTTTTAGAATGCATTTTATTTGTATTTTTCCCGTTCTCTATCTTTCACCTCTAATTCGAACATTCTCGACTCAATACATCGTTCCACAAAGATACGAATAATAGCAATACGAATGTAATATCACAAAACTTTCCCTTTACGGGGTTAGGCAGCGCTCGAGCCACGTAACCATAACATATCGAAATTACAGGTTGCAATGCTGTAAAGTAGGCACCAGACGCCGAGTAAATGATAAGAAAGTTGGCTACTTTACTTCCTTCAGACCACACCTATATCACAGATAATATAATACTAGCATAGAGATGTCTCGTCCCATATAAAGAAACCGTGCCGACGTAACTACCGTTTTTCGTCTGACTAAACTGATTATTTTTATATGTACATCGATGGCGTTCGGTTCCGTTCCACGGCGATAGATGGTGTTAGCAGCGACTTGAAAGTAAAAGGGTTTTCTCGGTGGGAGAATATTTTTCTTTAACTGCAGCAAAGCAAATTTATAAACTCGTGTGAAATGCCTCAGAAATTTAAAATCGCGCCATCTATTGGAATCAATTTCAAATGATCCGTTCAAATAATCTTTGATATGTGAAGTAAGAGCCCAATCTATACCAATATTATAAAGAGGAAAGATTTTTTTGTTTGTACCGAATAGGCTCCGAAACTACTGGACCAATTTTATAAATTCTTTCACCTATGGGAAGCTACATTATGCCCGAGTAACATAGGCTATAATTTTGACGGGAGCGAAGCCGCGGGGGTCAGCTAGTATTCCATAATTTTGTGCTTAGGAGAGTTGATTAAACAAGAACATACAATTTTTTTGATCAATTACACACAATTCAGTAACAAACCGATGCGATTTTCTTTCTTAGCGTCGAGGCCCCGTGCCTATATGCAGCTAATAAAGATAAGAAATCGATTTATAGAGTAATCTTTACAAACATAATAAAAATCATTAAAGAATATTGTTGCTACGGTCCACGTTAGTCATAGACGCGTCATGAAGATCTGCCTTTACGGCTTTACCTTTTTCATTCATTTCCTTGTTACACGATAATTGCTACTTCATCACTTATGTGATTGAAGTTCACACAAATTCTAAACATAACGTGAAAAAAATGGTTCATTGTGACTTCATCGCTTATGTTTTTAGGGTGTTATTGATTCAAGGAAGCCTTTTGCTTGCGTCATGTCTGTATGACATCCGCCGGAATCCTTGGTAGTTTCTCTAATATTCCATACGTGAATGTAATCTTGCGGTTTCTTTTTTTTTGTAATATATTATTTCGGTAAGATTGACCTTGCAAGTTCATGGAAAGTGAAGTCGAAATGGAATATGCCACTTAATTTTGCAATACTGTGGGTGAGTAATTTGATGAATCTTTTAGATGGCAATATCATGATCCTCTTATTTTCCGTGGCATAGATTTGCTCATTTAGCAAATTTTTTGATGCAAATTCATCAATTATTTACGTAAGAACGCGATGCAAAAAATTTAAGTCGATTTTGTAGTAAAAGTAAAAATTATGCATTTTCGCAGTCAGTAGGAGAAAGTTATTTTGTGATTTGTCACTGTATTTTTATTTTATTTGCGATATTAATGTGTAAAGTAAGGGAAACTGCATTCGGGATGTCTGTATGTATTGGAGTTGTTTAGTTAATAAACGATTTGCATATTCACATGTCGCATCTTAGAGGTGACGAAGTATCATGTCAATAATCTATCATTTACTCAAGTCATTATGCAGACATCATCTTTGTTAGTTTCTCGAAGTTTATCTCATTCAAAAATAAACATTCAATTAATAATATATAAACCATTATAATTTATGCAATAAATGTGGTAGCATCTACTACCAATAAACAGACAAGAAGAAGAAGGAACAGAAAACAAGTACAAAGGTACGCTTATTTCAAAGAAATCTCTTCCAGCATACCTGCGAGAGGAGAGTTGAAAAACTAAGTGCGAGTCCGACTCGCGCACGAAGGGTTCCGTACCATTACCGCAAAAAATGGCACAAAAATCACGTTTGTTGTATGGGAGCCCCACTTAAATATTTATTTTATTCTGTGTTTAGTACTTGTTGTTATAGCGACAATAGAAATACATCATCTGTGAAAATTTCAACTGTCTAGCTATCACAGTTCATTAGATACAGCCTGGTGACAGACAGACAGACAGACGGACGGACCGCGGAGTCTTAGTAATAGGGTCCCGTTTTTACCCCTTGGGTACGGAACCCTAAAAATAGATATTTAGATGCCGTTTGTAGAGAGGGACAATAAAAAGAAAAAAATATTCAACAATTCACTATTCAATAAAATACAATATAATTAATTAATCTATACTCTCATATACATGCATATTAATAAAATAAATAATGTCATAAATAAATAATAATACATGATTAATTGTTTATGGAAATAATTGTATTATTATTTATTTAGATGCAAATGATTTCAACTACAAACGTAATAATAAGTAACAATCAATGGCAAGTAATATATATGTCAATGGTAACAATACAGTTGCAGTTGTACAATTGCAGTTTTTAAAAATGGAGAAGGATGGAGGTGATCTATCACTCCATTTTTAAAAACTGCAATTGTATTGTTACTTATTATTACGTTTGTAGCAGAAATCATTTGTATAGATCAGTTGTTTCGTTTGCAAGAGACAAAACCTTTAACCTCCGACCGCGGCGTATCAGATCCACCTAAAATTTCCATAGTATTATGTAAAACATGCCGAATTAAATTTTATAATATGGTAGTTTTGAAGAAATCGAAAGGAACTAACCTTGTACATGTAAAATCTCCAAGAAGAGCCTTGTGCTTATGTTTGTTTTACGTACGTTTATTGCATAGACGTTGTTTAAATATTAAATAGTCCCATCTTATCTTTCTTTGTACAATTTGTTTGTTTAACCGTAAGTTCGTGAATGGTACTCTACTAATTGTAGGTTTTCGTTTGTCTATTTGTTTAGTTACGAGCATTGTGTTCATGAGATCAGCGATGACGGTGTTTTTAAGGTCATCTAATCAGACGTAGGCCTCTCTGACGTGTGTATCTTAATTACTCTATTCATTGTAACTACCTCCAAAATTAGAACTAGTCCGAAAATAAGCTTATTTGCACTAAATGAGGGTCACAGTAAAAATATCCACTTGGGAAACCTTAAAATTTTATATGACAAATTGGTTTTTTCCTGAGATATCTGGCAAATTGAGTCATGGTTTTTCATAATCCCTCCTGCAAAATATTATCTCTTGTATTTGATAATTAGATTTATAGGTTTATCGGCAATTATATAAACTAAAAAGTAATTATTAAAAATAATAGTAATTTATAAAGAAATTATTAAAACTATTTTCTCTCGTTGTCGTCTAGGTTTTCCTGTATGCAGAGCTTTTTCAGAAATAAGTAATGCTAAAGTCCGATGATGTCACTGTGCAGTTGTGAAACTTTTATTGGAAGGTTAGCTTGGTAAATGTTAATCTATTTCGTAGAAAATAATCTGTGCGTACAAAAATATATAATACTAGCTGACCCCCGCGGCTTCGCTCCCGTCAAAATTATGGCCTATGTTACTCGGGAATAATGTAGCTTTTCATAGGTGAAAGAATTTTAAAAATCGGTTCAGTAGTTTCGGAGAGGTACAAACAAACAAACAGGAAAACCTTTCCTCTTTATAATATTGGTATAGATAGTATAGATATGCCAGCGGCTTCGCTCGCGTGTGTGTCGAATATTATCCCAAGGGAACATATTCCCGGGATAAAAAGTATCCTATGTGCTATTCCATACTATAATCTATCTCTATACCAAATTTCATCCAGATCCGTTCATTAGTTTTTGCGTGAAAGAGTAACAAACATACATACAAACACACTCACAAAATTTAATATTACTAGCTTCTGCCAGCGGCTTCGCCCGCGCCAACGACCTTGAGGGAACAAAACGCGCCCTCGTTTCTCACCCGCGCGACCCGAAATTTAGTAGTTTTTTGTACTTTTCTTATTATTCTATGACTTTAAAAAAAAAAAACTTCAGATCAAAATGTAGATAATTAAATTGTCTTTGATATGGTGTCGATTTCATTAAAATACGCCCAGCGGTTTTGTTGTGATTGTCGTGTTTTTGCCCGTTTTAGACATAACTTTACCAATTAATTACATTATGTTATACGAATAAAACTCAAAATTTGCTCAGATGAAATTATTAAAAAAAATGGTCTAATATAACATATATTTTTTCCAATAAATTACGACTAGCCGTTTAGATGTGATTCTCATTTTAAAATCAGCTACTCAAGGGAATCGGCGCCTTAATATAAGAAATTAGCCCACAGGAATCGTTCATTTTAACGTGATAAAAAGTAACCTATGTGCTATTCCATACTATAATCTATCTCTATGGCAAATTTCATCCAGATCCGTTCAGCCGTTCTGGCGTGATTGAGTAACAAATATACATCCATCCAAACTTTCATATTTATAATATTAGTAAGATTAGTTTCATAAGTTTATAAATATTATTGCGTCTATCACAAATTTGTTCAATGTTTACATAAACATGCCTTTCTACGTTATCACTGTATACCTATACCTACCACCTACTTTCAGTACCTACTATCGACATATAAGTACGCAATTAGTTTATATCTGAAATAATATGGTTATTGTAGTTATCAATAATACATTAAAACAAATACGTAACTTACTTACGAAATAAACAAAGCTAAATATTATGGAACTGTGTTAAAGAATTAAAAAATACAATCTACATGTGTTTCTCTTTTTATCTGGTCAGTTTTATGAGCTGAACGAGGAAACAAAGAGCTCTGTCTTCTTGCTTGACTGTCACGGAGTTATCGCCACGACAGAATTCTTCTCATTTGTATGTATTACTAGACTGTGACCTTCCATTGTTAGTTTCTGTAAATAGGAGGTGTTTAGTGCGCGGACATGTTAATTTGGCGTGCACGAACAAAGTTTCCGTGGATGCTGCGCCAGCGCAACTCAAAAGCGAAAGCTGACAGTTTGAAACAAAAGTTTTGCTGTCGAAGCGGATGCGTATGAACAATTCCGCTTAGCGACAACAATAAATTGTATGCAAGGAAAAAGTAGCACTTATTTTTGTGACTGTTCAATAAGCCGGCATGATAAACGAGTTATAAAAATCGGGCATGTTGATACATACTTTTATTTGTAAACATTGCTTGTGATATAATCCCAAAGTCGGATAAAGTGATATAATGTATGCGCTTGCGCACGCCGCTCCGGACTACTTTCTCTTGAATTCGGTCGCGAAAGTTGTCTTACCGCCCACTTTCTATAGTTCAGTATGAGTGTTGTTGTGCCTTCTTATTGCTAAAACAATATTTTACATTTTAGTTTAGTTTGTAGCAACAATAAGACATCTAATGTTTTTGCAAGTACTTGTTTAAATACGACAGGAATTGTTGTACAATTTCGTAAAACAATACGCGATAAATAATCGGTGATATAATCCATATCGTTTACAGCTAATAGATAATGATTTGAGCACGATAAAACAAAACTCTATTCATTTAATATTTACACATGTGTAACTAATTTATGGCCTTCAATTTGCTGAGTGGTCATTGGATAAATTTAGTTTTATGATGTGTAGTATTATGTATTGTGTTGCTGTTTCCGTAATAGCTGGCATCCATCAACGTTGCTAATGTTGGAAAGCTAGGTGAAATGCCTAGCTCGCTGGGTGCAGACCAAGTCACACTAAACAAGTCGATCCACTTTCACCCTCCTTGCATCCGAGCCAACTCTCAATAAGCGCTTAAAATTTCAAACGCAATATTGCCAATACTTTTACGTGCATAGACTATAAAGGGAACCGTGCGGAATTAATAAAAGAAAAGAAATTGCGTGGTAAATAAATTCATTTGTAACAGTCGTCTTTAATCAGTATTATGAATTAAAGCATTGTTCTAGTTGATCAACACGATAGAATTGAATAACACGTGGTTCGTTATTGCGCTTCGAATTGTTATGCCCCGACCGGTGAGCCATGCGGTGTGCGTAGTGTGCGTACCGCTAGTAATACGATTTTACTATATAGGTATAATTTACCAGTCTGTCGGCATATCGCTCACCACTCAATGAACTTATCATAATTAAAATTATCGCGGGTAAAACAAGTGGACGCGCACTTAAATAATTGCTATTGTACTTAAACCATGACTGAATGTTAATTATACCTATTTATAGTAAAAAAGATAATTTGTTTTCTTTTCTATTGAACTGTGAAATTAGGTTAAATGTTTCAAAACATTTCCTCGTTTTCGTTTACTGTTAACCATGCCATCTAGTTGTTAAGCGTTGATTCACTAGCTTGAGTCAGCTGTCTCAAGTTCAGCGCGTAGCCGTTAGATGGCGCTACGAATACTGTAACTTGCGTTCTGTTACTTAGCTCTGGATTTTAAATTTAGCTATTGTTTATCATCACATAATATTATTTTGTTGTATTCGGGAGGCGTTAATATAATACAAAGCTTTAAGTTGATAATCAATTCAACAGATTATAATAAGAAAAAAATATGCGGAAAGTGAAACGAACTGTTAGGTAGGTGTTAGGTTTTTTTCGGCTCCGATTAGACGTTTGACTGAAAACATGTCGGTTAATTGTCGATTTCAAGGGCGTAAAAATTTACAAAAACTAGGAAAAGAGTAAACCGTCGAGGTCTTTTGTCTCCAAACAGCGGCGTCACCCCAAGTGCGGAAGGTCCTCGGTGCTAACCTTGGTTTCATGCACATTTACACAGGCGGATTCAGTTTTAGAGTTATTGTACGTTTGGGTCCATGACGGGAACTTCACTCGAGATATTCATTTTATAATTTATTTATAAATACACAATGAAGTCTGCATACCTTCATGTACTTAACGTATCTTTTTCTTTCCTTTTTTATGTACTACGTATGCTTCTTTTCATATATATTTTTTTGCCTTTATTTAGGTAATCTACTTAGACAAATTCCTTTAAGAATTCTCATGAAATCGATCGAAAAGAAATAAAATCCAGGAAAACCTGTACTTAATGTATTCAAGCATTGTTGTTCGGTTCTTAATGTATTTGATGTAGCAATTACGCAAATCTGCTGAACCGAATCACGCACTAGTTTTCATACAGCTATGAATGACGCTAATATCATTAAATTAAGTAAACAAACGTGAGACCGTGACATCAGCCTACACGGTAATATGCAACTCGAGATCAGGATTAAGTTTTTTTTTACATTCCATTGACATTTATAAAATTAATAATTAAACCTTTAAGGTTTTTGAACTTTGGCTGCCATCCAAAAACTGGTTCAATAATATAAACCTGAAGAAAAGTTACTAATAGGGTAGATTAATTAAAAATATTGGACACGTATTTTTTCTTTTGACTCGTAAACCTAGAGTGACGACGATATAATGCGTTCAAATATCGTGAAACGTCACGCCGCTATATAGTACACTTTATACTGCCTTAGTGACGTCACAAACCCCCAATCCTGAACTTTGATGCGCTTTAACTTTGTAATTTTTTATTTATTTGGTAAAGCAAAAAATACGTGTCCAATATTATTTGATAATCTCACCGTCGGACTAAATAGAATTTAAAATTTTTCTTCCCAGGAAACATCCCTATTGTTGTAATTTCTTCGAACTATCATTATTTGCCTCATACTTACATAATGCATGTCATAGCCTACTCGTATTTATTTTAGTGTGGCTTCTCATATTATAAGTCTTTTTTTTTACTAATTTTTTAGTATTATTTTAGTTTATTTCTTGTTTATTTTTACATTTGAACTTCGAACGAACGACCGTATGGACCATCGAAAATGCACATGACAGGCACTGTTTGTAAAATAATTATTAAACCGCTACGCTTTATTTATTAACACTGGTGATGGTATAATACTAAGATTGTTATAAATATATTTTTTTAAGAATAATCTAAAAACTTACTTGTGTACACAAAGAGCCGAGATTTCGCGGGTAGTGTTAAAATAAAAAGCTGGAAAAGACTACGTGCTATTAGGTAATGTTTCTAAAAATAACGATAAACTATCTATGTTTTAAAACGTTAAAAATTTCGTATTCAATGTCATTGAAATGTACTGAAAAAATAGGGTTTTTGCAATGAGCTTGACCTTCGTGGACGTTCACTTGCAGTTTTATAGATTCTTAACTTAATCTTTTATTACTTATACCAAGGGCTTCAATTAGACTGTTTTAAAACCTATATTTTAATTTTCACTATGATTGATTTAAAAAAAAAGATAATATCAAATAATGCCAAGAATTATTAATAACTAGAAAGCAACTATCTGTTTTCTTCTCTCAAGCCAGATAAATTGATGCGACAGTGATTTATTTATGCCATCAATCTCTCATCTGCCTATGAAACTATCTTTCTTTCTTTATACAAAGACACGACTATGTAAATCTTCCATTTATTTTTAAAAACCAAATTGAACATCCGAACTTATTCGCAATCTTGAGCAATTATTATGAATGGGAACGCTGTTTTTGGGAACTCGTGATGTCAAAACAATCGTATGAAAGTGCTGATTGGCTTAAGTGCAAATCGCTGTTAATATGATAATTATGTACTTATACCATATAGGCATTGTAGGATTCATAGAGCAAAAATTAAAGTAACAGGCGTGCTAGTTAGATTAGCGCCATTCAAATTAGAGCGATGTAACGTAAAAACGCGTAGTCCTTGGGCATTCAACTCTAACCGTTACGAATTACCGTTCAAAGCTCCGTCCACTGTGGCTATCTCTATCTTGTATTTTTGTTAGATACCTAATGGAAATTAGCGTCTATCCACTAAAACCTGCCAAATGCATACTAGGCCATGTTTCAGTTATCAGAAAACACTTTCAGGTAGGAAAAATACCAATTCGACAAACGTCAGTATAATTAACTGCTTTTTAACATAAACTTGCAATTTGTAACATGATTAAAATTCTTTTCCAACAAGAATGTAAAGTGAATCCTTCGAGTTCAGTAAACACAAAGTGTAGTTGTGGCAAACGAAGAACAAAGCCCGTAACACTGACTAGGAAGCAGGAAAATAATTCAATGACAGGCGCATCCTAAGTACAAAATGACGATATAATTTATTGAAAGTGATCTGAATACTGAAACAAGAACTCCCACTCTTTGAAAACAACTTTTGTTAAAATATAAATAAGGCAGAATCACAAAGAAGGTAGAATTAATTATTATCTAATATATAAAAATAAGTCGGGTTTTCCTCCCTGACGATATAACTCCAAAACGCACGAACCGATTTCCATGGTTTTGCATTCGTTGGAATGGTCTCGGGCTCCGTGAGGTTTATAGGTAGGGTAGGGTATGGTAGTGTAGGGTCGAGTAGGTTAGGGTAGTGTAGGGTAGGGTAGATAAATGTTTGGACTTTTTATGGCAAAACAAAGTTTGCCGGGTCAGCTAGTTACTTGTAAATTTTAATTGTTGACGTTCAAAAGTGGCCTAGTGAAGTAATATATTTTTGACTTTGACTTTGGCAATGTGGGCGTAAAAACTTGCTATGTAAAACTACATTTGTGTCACAAGGAAAAATGTTCAACACCCACCCACGTACATGATCAATTGTTACATAAAAACCTTTTCAACGATTCTTTTTCCTTTAGTTAGCGAACTCCCTATCTGCTGATTTTTATCTATAAATATACAACAACATAATTTACCACCTTCCGCGCCGGGAAATGCTTTTCAAACGGGCAAATTAATTTTCTTGACGTAATAAAGAAAAGTTTTTCAACCAGACTCCTTCCGATTGGATCCGACACCACAGTTGAAAGAAGAAAATGCGGTGGGAACATCAATAGCAGTTTTTATTTCATTTCCGATTGACCTAGAAATAAACTGATGCGAGATCTTTATATAAACAAATGACATTTCTGAGATAATTTGCTAATTAAGAGTGAATATTCTTAGTCGGTATTAGATTTGGCCTTATAGTGCGTAGTCACGCTGTCAAATTTTGCGAACGTCGATTTCTCTCATCTCAATTTTGTTTGCTAATTTCTCGAAGTTGCTCGAAGCCGATTGTCGAAATGGCCACGTTTGCATAAGGCCATGGCCGCCGAAATCGCGTCACCGCCTCTTTCAATAAGCAATAATGGCTCCTAAGTAACCAGTGATTGACTTGGTAGACAGCCATTTGAAATTTAAAAATAATGTGATGTGATACTTTCAGCGTTCATTATATTCTTCTTTGATTACGCTGTCCCCAACTTCTACGCATTGACCTTTATATCCAGACCGAACCCATTGAAAATCTTATCTACTATTTTTATTTCATTTGCATATTTAGTTAAGGATCACAAAGTATTGCTCAAAAACAACACGACAATTTCTTTTTATTTAAATACTAAACAGAAACCACTTTTGCCGTAGTGACGTTTATTGAAATAGTTTGAAGCCTCATTTATAGCAACGTTTCTGTGCTCGCATTTGTATATTTTGGAATAATCGAAAAGCTGGGGCGTGCCGTTAGTTTGGAGTTTGGAGGCCTTATAAAAACATTGTCAAAATGTTTTATATTATGTATATCGCGTGTAAATTCGACTCTAATCGGCATTCATGACACACAAATTAAAATGGAAGAACAAAAGAGGTTCGTTCCGTTACTTCCGCTAACGTCATCCTGCTCTCCATACAGATGCTGAATAAACAGAGGAATTCATAGCGATACTGTAACCCAATTCTGATGCCAATTGGCAAGGGACCACATCCGCCACGAATTTACCTTTATTGATTATACTTATCGAATTAAGTACAAAAATAAATAGTGATAATGATACCAACTTATGTAAGATATGTTTAGAAATACGAACACGTGCTAGAAATATATAGTTGTTGCTTCGCGTGTACAAGACGTTATGTTGAGACTTGCGAGGTCAGTCCGACAGTTAGGTTTATGGTTAATTTAGTTACGGTTTACTAAACTTCGAAGTTACTTCATGTTCATTTGTATTGCTAAAAAGTACAAATCGTTTTCCTTCCTTATTGAGTAAACTTTTTTTTTCTGATAAGAATCCGCGTAAAATAGTGTATTTTTTACTGTTACGTTTTTGTGATACTTAATTATAATTAAAAAAAACTTGTGCGAATTAAACGGTTCGCCCACTGAAGTTTTAATTGCAAGGCCTTCAGTCCCATTACATGGATATACACGGCTTGCATAACACTCGTACAAAGGCAGTGCAGCTTGGTGTTTCCGTTTGGAAACCAGCTGTTTAAATTATTAGGCAACTGCGACGTCTGCGGTCGCGTCCTATTCACTGCTGTTCAAGGGTACATTAATCAAAAGGCTAATCATCGCTATTTATTATATTAAAATCAGCTACTTATTAAAAATCCTCGGATTACCATTCTAGACGTAACAGAAATCTAATTTGTATGTATGCGCATAATTCGTCTGTTAACGAGCGTAAAGTTGTGTGTAGTATTTCTCAATCATCTGCTTGTGACGTGTGTTATTATATCACACGAGCGTTTTTATTGTATCACACGAGTGTTTAGCAATTTTCCTTGTTGTGAGATCCGGTAATTCCTCTGATACGTTGAGGTAAACGGAGCTGTTTCTGTAGAATATCCCGCGAGAATGAATAAGATGCTTGACGTCACACGAATAGTATTATTTCGGTCACACATCCTTGTCATAATGTAACGATGTGCTTCCATGTGAACGTTAGCTCGGCGTCTCGCTGATAATTGACTCGCAGTAATAAGCCTGAGATCGGGTTCCGGCAGTACAGACGACGCTTTGATTATGTACTAGCAATACATAAGATCGTCTGCAGCACATAATCACTATGTATTTGCTTTGAATAGCTGTTAGAAAATCAATACTGGAGATCGTATTGTAATTTACCGTTGTAGTTTACGAATTTTCTTCACATAGTGTAATTAAATAAAAAATTGAGATTTCGTAACGAATTATATATAATTGTGTTTTGTACCTACACGTTATTACTCTTCAATTATTGGTTAGGTTTGTTGTTTAATTTACACACCATATTTAATACATTTTCCTATTTGATATCAATAGGTATACAGTCAGGCAGTCACGTAAGGTCAGTTTCCACCTTGTTTATGATATAATAACGTCATCGATCGCCTCATTTACTGACGTAGGCTGTGGTCTGAAAAAATCATTAATTTCATTAGAAAACAAGTTACTCTGTTTAATTTAATAGATTTAAAATAAAAGAAATAAATTTCTTTACTGACTGTAGTTAACCTATTGTCTTTTAGCACCACAATGACTCATTTCCGTTAGTTCATACGACTTCAAAGCTCATTTACATTAGTTGATAACTCGGACGATTAATGAGGGTATTCTACTTTCCGGGAAACAGCTAATGTATAGGATTGGTTTTGTTGTCACAAAAAGATTTCAATTGAGTCTTAAATGCGAGCAATCCAAACTCGCTGCTTTGACGTCGCTTAGACGCTGTTGTTGTAACTCCATAGCTTTGCGTTGAAGCGGCGGCGTAGAAATCGCGTAGGCGCTCCGTAGCACCTGCGCTGAAGTTGTGCGGCAGTCGCGTAGGCTTTCGTAGCACTCACGTCGGCGGCGTTCGTAGCAGCCGCGTTGCCGTTTCGTAGCGGACGCGTAGGCTTTCGAAGCAGACGCGTAGGCTTTCGTAGCAGCCGTACAGGCGATTCGTAGCAGCCGCACAGACGTTTCGTAGTAATCGCGTAGGTTTTCGTATGAGTCGTGTAGGCGTTTTGTAGCAGTCGTGTTTTCGTTTTGTAGTCATTGCGTAGACTTTTGAGTGGAAGCGGACATGTATGCGTTTCGTATTAGCTGTGTAGGAGTTTCGTAGTAGTAGCTTTCATAGCATTTCGTTTCCTAATCTGGACAAACGCTGAAGAGAGTTGCGTCGTTTCCGAGAATATTAATAGTAAATTTTAAGAAAAAAAATATTATCAAAACTTCGAAAACGTAAGTAACACAAAGAGTGGTGAATACCTGCTCTGAAACCCGGAATAATAATCTTGATGTGAAAATCCCGTTAATTTGGCGTAGCGTAGGTACATTGATTGGAAATAATCGTTTCAAATTTTTCTTAGAGTTTCATGGTGACGTTGTTCCATAGTGAATTCGCTTAGTTGTATAAGAACATGCAAGAAACTCCATGGAAACTCTTAATAATTATGATATGTGTTCCTTGTCGCAAGTTGTAAGTTGGCTATATATTCCGATCCCTGGTTACTGGTCATAACGTACTGTAACTACTCGCAAAAACTGTTCATAATTTAGTATTAACTAGGAACAAGTTTGAAGGTTTGTCAGCTGAACGTTATATAATATGCCTAAAGTTTTTCCGCCTACAATTTTTTTTGCCTACAATATTTTTTTTGCTTCTCTAATTCCTAGCGGCAAAAAGGCGACAAGTAGGTAGCAACAACTTACTACGTCCCAATTATGGTACTCAACAATTTATCAATTGAGTAATTGAGTTCTAGTGTAGTGTTTGACCGGATTACTTGACGGCTTGCTCCGATTTGGGGTCGAAACTAGAGATGCCACGAATACTCACTATTGGCGTTACTCGATTTTTTTTTGCTATTCGTCGAATTGCGTATAATAGTGACTGTCTAATAATCGAAATTCGGCGAATAGTTATCAAAATTAACTTAATTAATAGAAAAACTGTAGACTCAAATATAATTAAACATTTATTAATCTTTAAAAACAAAACACACTTAGTATTATCAGTATTAATCAATCAATTATAAAAAAATGCAAAAATCAGTCATGTTGAAGTTAATTAGTTAGGCTTATTTAAAGTTTAAAAGGGGGCAGTCTGTGATGCAGAAAAACTAGTTTTACTGCACATTTTAGATGACGGCGATGATTGGTTTAAGAAGTTCAAGAAACTACTACAAGTGTATTAGTTTTATATCGAGTAATAATGGCGAGTATTCGACTATTCGCCATAGGGAAAGACGATTAATCGGTATTAGACTATTCACTAAATCTCTAGTCGAAACTAAATCAAGTACTTAGTAGTTGTTCTTGGCAACAATTTGGTTTAGATTCAAACTTGACTCAAATTCTGTCTGGTTCAGGAACGTAATAATATATAATATTATATTGCTTTTATAAAGTTGAAGTTATACCTTAGTTTGGGCATTCCCTACCTTTCCTGGCTGGTGACGAGTTTCAAGAGAGATAGCAAAACATTCAAAGAAACACAGTTTTACACAAACCCAACCTAACCTTAGAACGCCTGTATTACCAAACTGCTGCATATAACCAAGCCTTGTTCCACTCACGATTACAACCAATCCTCTATTCGGAAAGGTATTTAATAAAAACACATTTATTTCCAACCTATGCGTGAGGTTTTTTTATCTTACACGTCGATCGTGATGATTAAGTGGATGGCATTGTACTCTTCTGTAAATTAGCGCAAAGCAATTTGCATATGACGACAACACCGCTCATGGACTAACAAGGCCGATGACCGCTATACGTTTACTTCGGCCATCTAGCATAAAATCACCGGCCGCAGTTACACATTTGCTTAAATAACCTGTTATCAAACAAACAGCGTAAGTAGAGCTGTTTCATTTCATTATGTATATTTAATTTAATAACATCTACCGCGTGGTTTCCTCGCGGAAGAAATGGAAGAAGTATCCATGTATGGTGGTATTATACCACTATTCTATACCACCCACAGTATGGTGGTACTAACACAGTGCACCTCTGCCCATCCCTTCCAAGGGAAAGTGTCAAGAGAATAGGTGACATTAACCTTCCAAGTGCCAATAACAATTGACGGGTATTACGACCATCAATCGCTTTTACAATCTCCTGAAAACGATGTTTGTTTACAGCCAACTATTAGATGTACGTAAACAAATAACTATTGATATTTTCAAATTGAATTAGACTACATAGATGAGTAAAGGAAAACAACACGAATTGTTTGCATATGATAAGAGAATTGAATATCAAAAGAAAACACGGAACTGTAAAAAGGAAAGCAAATAAACAATATGTAGTCTTAAAAACAATAACAGTAAATCTTTTGTTCTTCAAAATCCATTATCCTAGTGATTGGCGCGGTTTAAAGCTTAATTAAAGGTGTCTTTGAATTCAGAGATAGTTGGCAGGAAACCACTGGACTGTAGTAAATCAATTGTATAAACTTCATTAAAAGAACTGAAGGAGAAACATTTTTTGGACGGTTAAAAAACAGATTGGAGGCTTTTTGCTGCTTAAAAACTAGCCTTTTTAGACGAGAAAAGGCTACGTCGAAAAACAATTCACTCAACCAGTAACTATCACTCTGTGGAGGCCACGGGCACCGTGGAGGTCTTTAATATCAGGATAATAAAGAGTACTGGCTGTTGTTGTAGAACCAATCTCTTATCACTTTTGCTAATTTAAATCTTAGAGACTTAAATGACGAATCTCAATTTGTACTGTTTGCAGCCAAATCGTGTTAGACGAATCATCATAAGTAATTAGCACATGAGTTATAATGATCACAATATTATGAATTTATCGGATCTTCACGTAGTGTGACGCACGTTGGAGTGGCGTCGCACATTGGCACCTCGCCACAGAGGACTCCGACCGCCTCGGTCAATCCGATGGCGCGTGTCGCCGCCTC
This sequence comes from Orthosia gothica, assembly GCA_949775005.1. Lineage (NCBI taxonomy): Eukaryota > Metazoa > Arthropoda > Insecta > Lepidoptera > Noctuidae > Orthosia > Orthosia gothica. Next base: position 27,105,289 of record OX459034.1, on the reverse strand, counting down.
GTTTGTCCTCCACCTTGAAAATTTATTGATCACAGCTAAAAATAAGAGAACATCCCACTACAATTCGTCAAGCTATAATAAACCCATTTCGTAAAATGCCTCAATGAAACTCTGCGTCACAAGTTCACGACTGCCCAAAACTCTGTTATTTCTACGACTTGTTTGGTTTACAACAGCTTAATTAGCATTTACACATGTAGATTTTATTTAAGTGGGTCGTATATAATCAACTTCTGTAGGCATTTAGGGAAGTACGATTAACACTATTAAGAGTGTAGTAATAAAAATAAACATTGGTGATATACGAGTGGTTCCTGCAAACTACGCAGTACCGCCGTGGTACCGTTGAGATAAGCGGTCAATGTAGGAAACGTAGTTTCCTACTATCAGTAGTTTCTGACGGGTCGCTGTCTGGGACGCGACGACATTATGCACTAATTAAAATGGTTACTATGATATACAATGTAATCACTATTACCTATTTATTGATTGAGGAACATTAGTTGCAATAGTAATTACTAATTACTGTCGTTAGTTCAAAAGCAAAATTGATACTCGAGCGCTTGTGTGGGCTTGTAACCCACGTACTGAGTCTTCTTGCTACCAAAAACGAATTCTTAGAAATTTAAAACATTTTACGTATTTCTACTCATTATATTTGGTAGAACAATGTTTTTGTTATGTTGTTTATGTCTATGATGATTCGCTGAGGTCGGTCAGTTTGCCAGAATTATGTTTTAACTTTGCAGTTCCAACAAAACTAGCTAGCTGATACAGAACCAAATTCTATGTCACGAGTTCTAATACTTTTCAGTAGCTGGACCGCAATTTTAGAATACAGGCAAAACTATACTTAAAATGTAAGTGAGAACCTTGGCTTGTAACCGATAAACAAATCCAAATGACTCGTTCTTAAACCGTTTTCAAATAGTTAACAACGCGATCATTACTATCGGCTGTCCATGAATTTCCAAACGTCAATTTAATCCCATTTATCTTTGACTTTGATGAGTATAAAAAGCATTGTACGATAATAATAATTATTGTTACTAGTCTGCACATAATGTAGGTGGAAATATGAAGGTAACGCTGAACAGATATGTCTGTGGATAAACACTTATCTACTTTATCCTTTACACTGTCAGACAGTTAACAAAGTTTGATCTTTGAACTTTGAATAGAATCCTTAAAACGGTCTCTATACAAATGGAAGCTATGTTTACTTGTTCATTGTTCAGTTCATTTAATGATTTGAATATTATCTCAAATGTAATGTTGTTTTGACAAAGATGACACGACAAAATCAGACATATCGTTATATTATGCGTGCCTCGTATAAGGTAGTATGTGAACCACGGTGTCAACGCTGTAGGCAGACGTGCCCCGAAAACGTTATTTTTCCGGTTTGTTACAGACTTGTTTGGTCTTCACCAATCCGCCGTTATTTCAATAGTCCTTATTAGCGCCAGCTCTGGCCGTGTTTGTGTTTCTGAACATCGCAGAAGTCATTTAAGCAACTATTTAGATCGAGTCTTTTATAATTTTATGCTAATCTGCTGATATCGTTTACCTACTTAAGAAAATAATTTCTACGCGTCCGTCGTTCATTGGTTACAGCGACACTTGAGAATTTAGCGGTTGTCTATTTGTTTACATTAGTGGGTGTGTGTATAGCGATGTTTATTGTTCATTTTGCATCACCCTTCTATTATGTTTCCGTTGTTACATACTACATATTTCCTATTGTTAGTCATTTCCTCGAATATTTACTGTATTCAGCGAATTCAATATCGATAATCTTATGGCTTATTCATATGGTTTAAAACTGCTAGCCATTCATACGGTTGCCTTAGTCACAGCGGCTACGCAAGCTCCTTGACCTACTTGCAGTTGCGTGACAGTGGTCAGCTGCCGATGATGTACAACTTTCACCAAAACATTGTGGCGCGATGTTATCAGCCCGCACTAGCTTTGTTGTTACTCTGTGACCCACACACTGATAATAACAGTTATTTTGGAACATGCATAACAATGAGAACGTTCGATGTTTAGACAATGAAATAATTTGACATCAAACTGTAATTTTGTAGTGAAGATAAAATTCCGCTAGAATCATTAATTAAACAATAGTTAATAATGATTCTGTCATTAACATCCATAAAGTAATTACAAATATTAAGGTAAATCGACCGGTTGCTTGTGGTAACTGGTTATGATGTAACAGGTTCTCTGGTTACGAAAGCACCGCAAAAAAACTGTGTTGTCGTCCGAGTCTCAATACGTGCGAATAAACTGCGTTTCAATGGTGACAAAAAGACTTTGATTTTTAGTTCGTTGGTTAAAATGCTCATGTATTTAAAACTATCTTAATTTTTTGGGGTCATCGACGACCTACTGATCACTTACTGATGCAATTATTCCTCAATATGATCACAGCGTGTCGGCAATATTTAACGTGCGTGTATGACGTGGAGCCTGTCTGTAATCATTCACCAAATATGTTTTTACTGTCAAGGTCTTTCGAACTCGACGTAGGTAACTGAAATTTAAAGTTCCGGTAATATACTCATCGCTTGCCGTGGCCCACTGACCGCGATCGCGAGTAGACCAACAAAAGTAGGCGTTTACGTTTATTATTGGCGTCGTCGACAACCACTTATTCCATTTATACAGTTGTCTTATAACGGAGATCATAGTAGAGTTGAAGTAGATCCAGGTGTAACGCGTCGCAGACGGGGACGGGGGAACAGCTCTAGTCCCGGTTCGTCTATTGTACCGCGTTCGCACGTAACATAAACACGTTTAGCTAGACGAGATTTTAACGAGTGCATTTGTATCGCATCGTTAACGTTTTTTTAATTCAATGAACCTATTAAATAAGGATTGATAAACAACTAATATTTGGCATGGCATAGATAAGACATATCTTATCATAAATGGCTGAAAATAAGTTAGTTGACATAGTTCTAAATTATATCCACAATCATAAACGTAACCGTATTTTTCAGCCTATATAAAAAACCGGCCAAGTGCGAGTCGGACTCGCGCACGAAGGGTTCCTTACCATTATCCCAAAAAACGGCAAAAAAAAAAACACGTTTGTTGTATGGGAGTCCCTTTTAAATATTTATTTTATTCTGTGTTTAGTATGAAAATTTCAACTGTCTAGCTACCATAGTTCATGATATACAGCCTGGTGACAGACAGACAGACACACAGACGGACAGTGGAGTCTTAGTAATAGGGTCCCGTTTTTTATCTTTTGGGTACGGAACCCTAAAAATGCCGTATTACAAGAGGTAATATATGCAATACGACCAACGCACACACCCACAAAAAGAGTTTAATTTCAAACATCGGAGTCGTCCTACATTTTTTTAAGCAGATAATCTAATAGAAACTCATAGCGAGCCAATTTCCTTTTTATAAAATAAAATAGTGGACAAATTAGTATTGGAATAAATAATAATAATAATTCATTTATTTTCAGACACAGTAGTCCATAATAGTATGACATTTATAAGCATTACATAAAAATTAAAATAAATGTACATAATTATTTAAAACAGGCAAATAAACTTATATTAAATTTAAATAAAGTAGGAGACAATCAATATTGGAATAAGCTTAAAACATTTATTTTGTCACATAAATTGTAAAGACGTTTTGTTTACACAACTGAATGTCATTTAAATAAAAATATAATTTAAGACCCTGTATAAACCCTCTTCGAAGAATTTACGGTGCAAGCAGCATAGCTGTTCCAGAATCCGGTGTCGAGTCCGGTTCCATTTCTCAGAGTCCTACTGATTCAAAGTATTTCCACATATTATTTACTGCTTCGCGTGATGTGAAGAGTTGAGTGATTTGCTGTGTCTTCCCATCAAAAAGAGTTTACTAGGAATAATATAACTTATCAGTTTAGACATTGTGGTCGCACGGGCCAATACTTGTGTCGTGTACGGTACCGTTCGGCGAGTCGATGCGCGTTTGACATCGAAGGTTATCGCCGGTGTCAGCGACCAGAGCGAGCAGCGCGCCGCGCCCACACGCGCTTCTGTATACAAACAACTGCTCGGCACACACGCTCACACGCTCGCGCTACATGTAGCTCCGTCTACTATTCAACAGCAACTTCACGATGTACGCACCGATAGACAGACAGACATATTATTGCGATTATATACCGTATCCTTCGTGCGCACATGCGCTTGATAGTGAAGTTCATTACAGATTATTGATCCGAATAAAAATAACTTATTGGAGCGATTGCTTATCAACAAAAACAATTAACGTTTTCTGTATACAAACAGATCTATCTACAGATACCTAATTATTTCAAACGATGGATATGTTTTAATTAAAAGTAAAACAGCTGATAAAGCTGATAATACAAATATTTATTGTAAAAGCATAATTTAAAATCTTGCCCTATAAATTTCTTCCGTAGCTCGTTACTATCTGTCTTTAGTCACGTATGTAAATTTCCGAAAAACTGAGTGCAAGTTTCATCCTATACTAGTGACTCATACCGGCAAATTATATTTCACTAAGTAGACTTAATATGCAGTCAGTCTTCAATCTTTATATTATTGAGCCTTAGGGCCTCTTATAAATAAATCCTGAGACAAACAGATATTTTAAATACGATTAAGTATCTTGAATACAGTGGAGTCAGGGAAGGGCAACGGCCGTCCTTCCTTCCGCTACCGCCTGTACTTACTCTCCCTCGCTTACAAATAACTCTACGTAACAATACGTATAACAATCTACTGATTTCTTAGTGATTTCCACTGAAATCATATTTACGATAATTACTCATAGAATTCAATAAGCAAATGAATCCTTAATTAATAGATTACTTCTTGGTATATCCAATTAATTAATATAAATTCAATTAAACTAGTCATTTGTTCTGTAGAAGAAATATAATTGTTACAGACTTTTCTTTAATAATGCCACATGGCTTCGTTTATATTTGTAACTGTACGTAAACACCACGCGGAACATCAGCTGATCTGTGTAAACAAAGCGTGCGGGACTTTCTCAATAGCATTTGGGATTAGACGTAGTACTAGCAATGTTTCTTTACGCATTTAAATTAGTTCGATATTTTTATACTATCTAGCATTTCACTTATTTACAAATATTCATCTTTTTATTGTTTAGAAAAATGAGAATAGGCCGGTCGATTGCCGTGTCCCGTTGAACGCGCGCTACCTGCGTATCACGTATAAAGCGTGGGCTGCCCCACCATCGCGCCATTAGTACAGCGCCCGCGCGCGCGTAAGCACGTATCTCCGCTCCAGCTCCGCGCTCGATCGTATCTCGACTCTATGTGTACACAAAACAGTACGGAACCATGCAATTTTGTGTTCAACCTCTTGGTTGGTTTTATGAAGAGACCCTCGCGTCGGTGGACTCCGCTAGCGCTGCAGCACGCCGGCGCAGACCGCGCGATCGACGCCGCCCCCCGTCCGCGCCGCCGACGCCGTCGCCGCCGTCGAGAATGTCCACTGAAGAATTGGTAGAAGCACTCAGACCGCATCTTCTGAATCCGGAGAGCATGTGGAGGCTCGGATATCCGCTCGAGATCGAGCCGAACTCTTCTAAGGCGGTGGTGTACATAAATCCACCACCGCGACCGAGAAGTGTGCCAGCAACAACATGGGACGTGAACGCGCCGGTGTTTGTACCCGGCTCGCAAGGTGACAGTGGCCGCGGGTCGTTGGGTTCGACTCCGCGCTCAGACAGTGACGAAGAAGCAGATACAGTGGAACATTTATGTGTGCGTTGTGATAGACTTTATCGAATGACTCGGGATGGTGAATACATCAAAGACGAAGCCTGTCTCCATCACTGGGGACGGGTGAGTGTGGATGGCCGGTACACGTGCTGCAAGTCGCCTTGGGGTTCCCGAGGTTGTAATTCATCACGTTTTCATGTCTGGAGCGGCACTCGCCCAGGCATGAATGGGCCGCTCGAAGGCTACGTGCACGCGCGTTCACCTCGCGGTGGCGTTTACGCTATCGATACTGAAATGGTTTACACGACGGCGGGACTCGAGTTGGCCAGTATTGCGGTGATCGCAGCTGATGGCCGACTTGTGTACAAATCATTAGTGAAACCGAGCTCTCCTGTAGTGGATCACAATACGAGGTTCTCCGGCATCAGGCCGCGCGACTTGGCGCGCGCGGTTAAGACGCTCCGAGACGTACAAAATGACATACTTGGATTCGTGGGTACGGACACGATCCTCATAGGACATGCGCTGGACAATGACCTGCGTGCACTGAAGCTGCTCCATGGCGCGGTGGTGGACACCTGCGCGCTGTATCCTCACAAAGCAGGCTTGCCCATGCGCCGCTCATTGCGGTCGCTGTCAGACGACCTGCTGGGACGTAAAGTGCAGCGCGGAAGTTCGGGCCATTCGCCCTTAGAAGACGCCCGAGCTGCTATGGATCTAGTTCTGCTGAAAGTACGCGATGAACGGCTAGCGGCGCACCGTACTCGGCTAGCGAACATGCCCATGTTGCAGCCGTACGACCCCCTGATTAGTGCCGCCTAAACTACTGTGTATACTTTGTGATGTGTTAACGACTGTTCGTTCTATGGACAAGAATTGTGGACTTGATTTTTAAGTGACAAAATAAGTCACGTTGACGGAGCTGCGCGTACTTAAATGTGTACGTGCCTTCGAATTGCAGAAAGCAATAAACGTGATATTTTTCTTACTTTATTTGTTTGTTTTATCCTGTTCCTAAACACACCATTGCTATCTGAGAAATACACACAAAAAGAAAATGGGTATGTACTCTACATATAAAAACAACACAACTGAGCTTAAATTACAAAACATCGTGCATCTAATTTAATATTAACGTTTCCGAAATGTCAGAATAAAATTAACTGTGACACCATTTTATATTCAACATTATTAATCCGTTAGATTAAATTGTGGTAGTGTTTTGTGTGTCACTGTAGGTAGAGCCATAAAAACTTTCACTATGTTAGGTTTCTCCACTACGTAACCAGTGCTAGTTTAGCTGAGCAACTCCACAGTTTTTCACTAGTTTAGTTATCATTATTTATCAGAATAAATATTTGTAAAGTTCTTGCTACAAAATATTTATTATTACGTCGTAAGTAGTTCCTTAGACTTGCTGTATATAAAACATTTATGTGACGTAAGGGATTCCCAGATAGCGAGATAATACCAATATTACTAATGATTCATGAATGAGGGGTAACGGAAACTACAGGGAAAATCGCACGTGCGCAATCTCAGACTTCACAGGAAACTTATGATTCTTAAACGAAACTTCCTCAACATTGTTGTGATACCTTAAATGTTATCAATATTTATGTACATCAGAATACAATGATGTAATTTTCCTAATGACTAAGTCTTGGCGTCAGCATATTTTATGTTATTCTCAAGAACTGAGTCAGCGCTCATCGATGTGGCTTCCCGGTAAAAGCTTTTTCGATGATCGCCTGACCCGTATGATGCATACGAGTATAAATCGTAATATATGGTTTTAATGCTGCTCTTCAAGACACGAAACGTATAACGCTCTAATTTCATTGTAAAGAGGCTCTTATTTAATCAGATATAATTGAGTGACCGTGCACTCAAAGCCAGTTTACATAATGATGTTACATAAGATATTAATGATGAAACTAGCATGACATGCGTCCCCTCTAACTTCCAGCAGAAATGCCATTTTTTTGGGGGAATTACAAAAATAAGAACAAAATTAATTATTTTAGTGGATTGATAGAGCTTATGTTGAGAATAGAATTAATGTCATGTTTACCTAATTAGAACAACGTACTATCGAAATTTTAAAAACATATGTAAATAAAATACATATATACAATCTGTATCAGCTAAGAAAGAGCAACGCCCTCCCGCCCGGTCATCTGTATGAGCGTTTTGTTTACGTTTCGTGTCGCCCAAAAACGTTTATGTTCAATTCACAAAAAGACCACACATCAACAAAGTCGAGCAAATACTACGCGCTAGAATTGTTTGCTAAATTAATAGAAAAATGGTGCCAATGAAACAGGGCCACCTAATAATTGCTAATCATTAAGGACACGTATTACATTCACGATTTCCTTAACAGATAGCGTAACCTATTCTTAATTCGTTTGACGCTGTATTATCTAATCAATGTGTAACATAATTAAATATGATGTAGGATTTCTGAACAGTACACCTAGATCTAGATACTTTCTTTATCTGTCGATCGAGATATTACATGATGACAAATATTTAAAAATAAATACAATAACAGCCGGCTTGTTATTATGAATGATAGCATAGTTTGTGATGTGACTCTTAGTATCAACAAAAACATAAATGATGCGCCGATGAGCGAGGCACATTTCTACGAACGAGAGCAGACGGCAGGCGCGCCACGTCAGCACCGGATCGAATGAAACAGCCCAAAATAGATCAGTATACAAGCGTAAGTATTGCACAGTACGACGAATTCGTGATACCGATAATGATATCAGCGCAATCAGATGATACTAACAAGTTTGTAGCGCTGACGTCTGTGTGTAACCTCCGTATCGCATCGTGTTGTCTGATTGTTACAGTCGCTGTGTCGTAATTTTTGTACGAAAACTCGATAACTAGCTAGCAATCGAAGATACTATAAGTTATTACTGTAATAGTCAATTATATTCATGTTGGTTTTGGTGTTATTGAATAGTTTATTTGATCTAACCTAACCTTCAGTCTAAAGTATTTTGTTACAAGTCAAAATGTATGGTAATTAAGTATTTATTATTTCTTGTTGTTGAGTTTTTGTCTTGGAATATTAGGAGCCATTGCTTTAATGATGTTCGTATGCAGAGGTGACTTATGCATAGTAGTATTGAGAGTACATCATTGGCCTCCATGGCGCCGTCGTCGCCTCCGCGTCAATAGGTACTCTTTCACAATAATACTTGCACAAAATGAGGCGTTGTTTCGTCACCGGCCACACTCCGACACGCCTACGTGGACCTCACCATGCAATACTTTATTCATAGGCGCTCTGTATAAGGCGAACATAATATTCTTACACTCTACCTTAATACTTTGCTCTGCAGTCTTTATTAGATTTTTAGAAAATTCAATGTCACTGACCTCATTAGTACGATGAATCATTATTCAAATTCATAATAGCTGTGCTTAGCTATGTCTAACCAAATCATCGAAACTATAAATGAATTTTATTTATTGCTGTGGAAGTAGGTAGTACATATGTAGCCACCTACTGCTTACATAAAGAATCGCGCTGGTGGCTGGCCTCAAGCAGACTGACAATACCATTGGACCTTGAATTTGGTACGAGTATTACTGACACAGACGAGTTTTTGTCTCGGATAAGAATCGCTGGGCTCATTATGTATGTATGAACCAACAGTCATGATTATTTTAAATAAACACAAAAATATATACGTACCTATGTAACAATCATACATGATGGCTATTGTATACAATTTTTTATTTCTACAGCCCACCAACCTACTTCCTAGTTCTTGATGCTCGAAGAGGCCAATGAACGAAAAGAGTTAAACGCGCTCCGAGTTAAAATATATTTTGTTCTAGCAATCAATTATTTGATCGTTACGGATCTTCAGACAATCTTTTAATTACTAGGATATTGCTAGTCGGAGCATCGTGACATGAATTATTTAAACGAGGCACAAGGATATTCGTTGATGTTGTGTTGCATCTGTTAAAAAGCACAGACCGCAGTTTAACAAACCGAGTACATTGAGCTGCTGATAGATACATTGTACTGTTATTTGGGTGTAGGTCATACCAACAGGTGCCTTTTATACCTATTACTTTTTTCAATTAAAGTCAACAATGTTTCTCCAAAACGTTTCCTGAATTGACAGTATTTATTTATGTACCACCCAAGGCTGCGTTATAAATACTAGCTCGTGGTAACTAAAAAATATCGTGAGCATTCTAAGTTGATAGTTTGTATTGTAACGCTAACCATGAAATCGTCGCCCCCTAATGTTTCGCACGGTAGGGAACTTAAATTCGCAGTGCCTGAAATCATGAGGCCTTGATACAGTGACTCAGTTTCGATATCTCAAGTGGTCCGTTGACCTTTTACCGGTTTACTCATTGTTGCATGCATTAATTCATTTTAACTACTTTGATAGTACATAACAAATCTATATGCCGGAGCATATTATACTTCCTAGAAAGAGCAACAGAATATTGTTGAATGAATCTATACTTACTATATATATATATAGTAGATATAATATTATAAAGCTGAAGAGTTTGTTTGTTTGAACGCGCTAATCTCAGGAATGGAAAAAAAAAGGAAGGAAGGTTACAGGCTATATAACATCACGCTACGACCAATAGGAGCGGAGCATCAATGAAAAAAGTTGTTTTTTTTTTCCTTTTTGAAAGCTTACGTTGCGTGCGCTGCGTAAACGGTTAAAGTTACGCAACAATCATGTATGTAGGGGGTAGGTAGCCAGTTGACGGGAATCCGCGTGGGACAGCTAATAAAAGATAATAGTGTTCTGTTTAAGTAAATACTCACTAGCTTCATAATCATATTCAAAAATGAACGACTCCATACATAATTGATGGTTTATAATTAGTTCTCGCGGGAAGCCAAGTTGGTTAAACCTGAATTATTATAATATGTCTATATACAGATATTCATCTAACTACATGACCTTCAGTTTTTATATACAATATAACACGATGTAATGCATACATAGATTAATATTCAGAAGTTTGTTTTTAGCTCAGATAATACATGGATAATACAGTCTAAAATTGCCACTCGTAATTTGCGAATATGTAGGTAACAATGGACTAATTCTGACTCAAATCCCACAGAAATAAAAACAGCTTGTCAATGAGAAGTGTAAATGACAGTTGGTAGGGTTTTGTTGCCCGAAAACAATACCGAACTAGATATTACATCGTGCAGCAGATATCTAGCATTTTTTTATGTAGGTACGTACTTATCTCAGAAGGTAAGTTATATTATACCTTAAGGTTCCCCTAGTCGACGGCACGAACTATTTTGTGCGCGAGGTTAAAAGGCATGCTATCTCATCCGACTACACGTACGAAAGAGTTAGATGTTGTGATGAGCAGTAAGAACGCGTATGAAATAGCACTACGCTAAGTTCGCGTATGAAATAGCACTTCTGCAAATTTGTATCGAAATGGATGATAATTTAGGACGAAAATGTGCGCGCGAAATTTTACAAACCGACCTTTGGGAGTCTAGATATCATGAAAAAACTAATAAAAGTATATTTTCAAAATAAAATTATTTGCATTGTTGAATTACTAATCTATCCCGGTATGGAGGCCGTTTTGCAATTTTCCTTCTTATGGTATTTATTTCTGACTAAAGACGCGTGAAAATTAGTGTTGAAATATGGAACTTTCGACGGTCATAACTTTCAAATATGTATATATTTTTTTGTTTCTATACAGGGCTAGATAATGATGAGACAAATTGATATAATTTTTAGGGTTCCGAACCCAAAAGGGTAAAAACGGGACCCTATTACTAAGACTCCGCGGTCCGTCTGTCTGTCTGTCACCAGGCTGTATCTCATGAACCGTGATAGTTAGACAGCTGAAATTTTCACAGATGATGTATTTCTGTTGCCACTATAACAGCAAATACTAAAAACTGAATAAAATAAATATTAAAGTAGGGCTCCCATACAACAAAAGTGATTTATTTGCAATTTTTTGCGATAATGGTACGGAACCCTTCGTGCGCGAGTCCGACTCGCACATGGCCCGTTTTTTATTTTGAACTTACATCTTCAAACAGTGGAGTAATCGCTAGACTACGTTTGTATGGAAGAATTTTCGACTAGTGTAACCTTAACTTGATTTGACAACTGAAGAAAAGGACTTTATATTAGGTATCATAACACTCAGGGTTTGATATTTCAATCAAAAATTTTCATTTTCATTACTTTCACAAACAATCGAATTTAAAACACGTTAACGTTCTCATAACAGTATTTTGGGGTGACTTCGACGCGGGTCTAAAGGTCGAACCCGAAGAGGTTCTATGACCTTATATTGATTTTATATTTCTTTGAATTTTGTGTGGCAGAAGTGCTGCAAACTATAAGGCTTGTCTGACAGGTTTTAATAACCGCTAGGTATTGTATTCAGATGGCTCCGTGATCCTCTGGGACGTTCGCGACCTAAACCAGAAAGAACACAAAACGTTGCGTGTGAACATCGAATTTGACCACGCGTCCCACGTCGCCTGGAGTCCAGACTCGAAGGCATTTATTGTCCACACCGTGCGTGAGAATCACGTCATAGTCTACAAGATAGAGAAGAAAAAGGACAGCACCATAGGGTCGGCGGCGCCGGTCATCACGTTCGATAAGGTCAGTGTATCTGTCTCAACCACGGTCTCTACCTGAAACGGGACCCCAGATTTTTGTTGACTTGCTCATCGCTCGACACTTTTTTGTGTGTTTATATGTCTGTAGTGCAACGTTTTTTTCAAGTGTTTCACTACTTATTGATGTCTTCTTAAGTGATGCAGACGTAATCCATAAACATCTAACGAACCTCTAATTTCGGTAGTCAACATACATAATCTAGAGTTTATGCAAGCACATTTTCTTGGCATACTTTTACTGGTAGTTTCACTAAATGTAATTGTCTATTATTGCTCAGTTTATTGTCGTCGAAACACGCAACTTATATGCTACTATTAGTTATGTAAGAGCTATTTGTTTATCTGTCGTTATCTCGAGTGCAGATGCATCGTACTATCTCACGACACGCGTCTAGTCGCACAGGCCGTACATTGTACCAATATGTGTGTACTATGTACGTGTACTATCAGCTCAAATATACATTGTTTTAATGCTTAAGAAAGTAGGTCAATAGGTCATGTACCTATTCGTGTCATAATAGTTACATAAAAATTACTAGCTGACACTGCGAAACCATTGTTTTGATAGCTATGTGAAAAAGGATTAGGTGCATGTATCAAATCACAAGTGTGTACGATTTCATGAGTAGCATATAAATAAAGCCTGAGCATTATCGTTGGATACTCGAAAAATAATGTTTCATTAATCCACTGTCTTATCTAATCGAAAATATTTTGGATTAACTCGATAAGTAGAACAAATATTTTTATTTATAATCTGGGTTCATCGTCTAAGGCACATTGACCTAATGGCGTATCGTCGCCCTGTTTAGTTTGTCCTCTAGACAAGTCTATTGCGGATCGTGTTTGTTTGCACTGCATCCCCAAAGTCACATTCATAAGTATTTTGATCGAATAGGAGAGTAATATTTATGTTTGTTTTGGTGCAATAACGTGAAATACACATTAAAGCGTGGCGCAGCTGAAAATAGGTGGGCGTCATAGTGTAAACGCATGCAAGGAGCAATGGCCGCGGCTGTTGAAAATTCAAATTAGAGTTCAATATACATGTATGCCGGTCGTGGAATGTTCGACCACATTCACATTTTATTATAAGTGACCGATACTAAGCGATTCTTGAGATGTGAGTTGTGTTTTCCTTTGTTAACTAACTTTGTTAATCATCAAAAAGTTGGCTTTGGTGATATTTAACATGGATCATTCATATAAGCCACTGAGACAATGTTCTCTCTTAGTGGATATGATTTTACAGTTTTGTCGTGAAGCTTCTTTTTCGGTATCAATGAACCTTTTCAGAATCAGATTTTATTACCCATGCATGCCAGGTTAACGTAGGTCATATAACAATAAATTACAAGTTCGAGCGAGTTATTATAAAATAATTGCACAATAGTTTTTTTTTTTTTTACAAAAGTAGTTAATAAACTAACTATAAGTCCAGCAGGCTTATTACGAATCTTTTGCAAGAGCAAAACGATAAATAAGTGCATTTGACAAACAGCGAGCGATAAGCTAACGATTGTGTAGGACCTACCATACCTAAACTGTAGGTAATGCCGACTTTTATGACATAAAGCGTTTGATCGCTATCGTTTTGCTCTTGCAAAAGATACGTAATAAGCCTGCGTGTTTCCTCACGATGTTTTCGTTCACCGTTGTTAGTGATGTCCAAGATAAACTTAGAAAGTACATGTGAATTGAAAAAGTCACATTGGTACTTGCCCCTACCACCACGACATATATTAAATCAGCGCAGCATAAATCAGCCTATAATTTACCCGCTGCTCGGTGGGACACAGACTCTGTCTATGAGAGGGAATGGGCTGTAATTACCACGCGCGCCCAGTGACTTGGTAGATGTCAACATGTCTTCGAAATTTTGTTTCCAGGACAGGTCGGTTACCTCACGAATACTGACGATGTTTTGCGTTGTAGTTCTTAGAGCAGTGGTGATAAAATAATTTTCACAAATTGCCTTTGGGGCCTGGAACCCACGACCTACAGACTGTCAGTCGCGGCCGTTACCATTTATATGCCACCATTGCTCATATCGAGTATATCAAATCAGCACTTATAAATAATCGCTTAGTTGTTGCTTTTTGAGCCGTGAATCATTCTATTAGCACTCCGGAAATACAGTATGATGCAAAAAATGACGTGTGATGACATTGCTCTGATTAGGTCAGTGCCGAAACGAGAAACGTCATAAGCGGCATGTCGTGATGTTTTTATCAAACCACATGTAAATTGTTTTATTTTTTTGCTGACTTTATAGCTTGACGTCTTGGTCATTTATATTTGCTCGACAAGAATAACAAGAACGTGGTTGATATTTTTGAGCCTGTGAATTATTTTGTTTAAAAAGGGTACTCAAATTCTCATCTAAATTGTCTTGTGAGACAAATAGAGCTTACCTGTATTGTTTCTTTTCTGCCATACAGATTAGTTTAACTTACATTTCTTCACAATAAATGGTATTTTTTTTCTTTTGGTACAATTACAATGTAAATTATTTTGTTTAAAAAGAGTTGTAAACAAATGCTCATCATAAAGGTTACCTGTATTCATTATTTTCTGTTGTAAAGATTAGTTTTAAATAATTTCTGCACAAGAAATAGCATTCCTTTATTTTATTGGCCTAAATACTATCCCACAGCTGGACAATGGCCACCCCTAATCCTTCGGGAAAGAACCTTTTTTGTTAATCGTGGTATATTTTTTTCTTTTGTTACAATTACAATGTAAATTATTTTGTTTAAAAAGAGTTGTAAACAAATGCTCATCATAAAGGTTACCTGTAATGGTATTCATTATTTTCTGTTGTAAAGATTATTTTAACTAATTTCTGAATAAGAAATAGCATTCCTTTGTTTTATAAGCCTATACCTAGCCAAAGCTGGACAAAGGCCTACTTAGGTTCTTCCGGTAATAACCTTTTATGGTGATCGTGCTATTTTTCTTTTGAAACAATAACACAGATAATAAGACAGAGTTTAAGTACCTGTATTAATTCTTTACCTTTTTACAGATTAGTTTAAACTTCTACACAAGAAATGGCATTGCTTTGTTTCATAAGCGCCAGTCCTTCCAGATTAAACCTTTTTAGGAGATCGTGCCATTTTTATATTAGAACAATAACAATGTGGGCATGACTTGCCGTCAAAAAATCATGCCTCAGTAATTGACTAGACAAAAAAAAAAACTAGTTGCTACCATAAACTTTTGTTTATAATAATAGTATCGGCCTATTACTGTTCCACTGCAGGGTAGAAGGCACGAGGATTAATCACCAAGCTTGCTCACTGCAGGTTGGCGGTTTCAAACTTTTCTATACTAATCTATCTACATAAATCTATCTTTATAATATTGATATATTATATCAATATTATAAAGAGGAAAGATTTTTTAGTTTGTTGGTTTGTTTGTACCGAATAGGCTCCGAAACTACTGTACCGATCTTAAAAATTGTTTCACCTATGGAAAGCTACATTAATCCCGAGTAACATAAGCTATAATTTATTTTTAAAAAATAGAGATCCTTATGAAAATTGCAATAATGTAACCCAAAGTAGCTAAATTTTGCTTATAAAATTCATTATTTGGCGTGTGCTCAGAAAACTATTGATGAAACATAAGAATTATGTAATACCAGGCCCCTCAGAAAGTATTGCGAAAAAAAGTTTTTATATATGGGAGACTGGCCAGTTATAATGTTTTTCGAAAATATGATTATTTATAAGTAAAAATAAGTAAGTTCCAATTTCAAAATTTCCCTCCACATTTTTTGCGAGTTAATTCAAAGTATTGTGTCTCACTGAAATATGGATCTGCGCCGGGAACATTTTAGAGCTATGATTTTATACGATTTCAAGTGTCGCCTGAAACCGGATGAATCGTACGATAGACTTCAAATGGCATTCATGGATGAAGGCCCTTCCAAGGCAACCGTGTATCGTTGGTATAACGAATTCAAGCGCGGTCGACCAACTTTGGGGGATGACGAAAGAAGCGGTCGCCCTTTGACGGCTGTTACCGAAGAAAACGTGCTAGCAGTGAAAAATTTAATCCAAGACAATAGGCGAATTACATATCAGGAGATTCAACACATATTGAAGATTGGATCGGGAAGAGTTCACGAGATTCTACACAGCCATCTTCGCGTGAGGAGGATAGTATCACGCTGGGTGCCGCACAACCTCACCGATGCTCAGAAGCAGGCCCGGGTGGAATGGTACCGTGATATGCTTAACAAATTTGAAGCAGGCTCGTCTCGGCGTGTTTACGACATCGTTACAGGTGATGAGTCCTGGATTTATCAATACGACCCAGAAACCAAGCGCCAGTCGACTGTTTGGGTGTTTCAAAATGAGCCAACGCCTACCAAAGTGAAGCGATCTAGAAGCGGGGGTAAGATTTTGATCGCTAGCTTTTTTAATTTGACTGGCCACTTGGTATCAATTCCCTTACGGGATCAAAGAAGCATTAATGCCGAATGGTATACTACCAAATGTTTGCCAGAAGTTTTCTCTGTTATAAGCAACAAGCGACCAAACACAGGGCTCCGCGGGCTACTGCTCCACCACGACAATGCACCTGCGCACACCGCACTCAAAACGAGGGACTTCCTGGACAGCACGCCAGTCAAACTCCTGGGTCACCCTCCTTACAGCCCTGATCTAGCACCGTGTGACTTCTTTTTATTCCCAAAAATAAAAAATCAGCTCAAAGGGATACAATTTTCGTCGCCGGAAGATGCGCTGGCTGCGTTCGAGCAGGCTGTAAACGAGGTGTCTGCGGCGGACTGGAAAAAGTGTTTTGAAAACTGGTTTAGGCGCATGAATCTTTGTATAGAGGCTGGTGGAAAGTACTTTGAAAAGATTTAATAAAAATATATGTACGTATAGAACAATTTTTTTTAGTTTCGCAAAACTTTCTGAGTGTCCCACGTACATGATTAATGTTCTCATTATTAACTACAAAAAAGTCTGCGAGAGAATATATATATTTCAAAAATTCTTTCACTGTTGGGAAGCTAAACTATCTCCGGGTGACATAGGCTTTTTATCCCTGTATTTCCACGGGAGCGGGAACTACTCGGGTAAAACCGCGAGGCGTCCGCTAGTATTAACTAAAAAGCCAGGTTTCCTAACGAAGTTTTCCGATATAAATGGACTAAAAAAAAAAAATATAAAAACAAAAACCCGAATGGAAAAAAAAAATTAACTGAAAAGAGAAAACCAGTACATATTAAAATAGACAATAAATATTATGTGATGCTGCAGGCGGGGGGACAAACAAAAATTATAGACAAACCGTCCATAACTTCGTTTGTCACCGCTGGCAGCACCTCATAATATATAATTTCTATTTTAATAATACTTGTTTTTCTCTTTTTAGTTTATTATTTTTTAGCAGTCGGGTTTTTGTTTTATTTCAGACTTTTTAGTTTTATTAATGAACAAAATCTCCAAATGAGTTATGTGTGTATTATGAATACATACTTAATAATATAGCTTTAGTAAATAAAAATAAAACTATGACTGTTTTACTTATCTTGAATTTTCTTATCTTACAGATCTTGAATTTGTGCCAAATAGTGTTACGATATAATTATATATTTTTGGAATGTGCTATTTAATAGCTTTCATTTGATACCCATATTGTTATGATAACGAAAAAATAAAATGGTATCACCCTCTTTTTGAAGGGCAGGGGGTGCCATATTTGCCATTATATAGCACTCCCACTATTGAGAAGAATCCAACGACACCTCACATGTCACAATTTGTACAGCCGTTTGGACTTTAGAGCGTGCCATAAAAATGGACATACATACATACACTCGAAAAACATTACCGTCCCTCAGTCGGGTAAAAATTAATACTAACATTCCTAAACTAAAACACAAAACAAACCAGAAGATATGTTTTTTCTACAGGCACGTGGGATAATTTTGTGTCTCACAAAGAGAAATTTGTAAATAGGTAACGTAACATACCGGATGCGTAGTAGCGTTCATTGTGAACGAAAAGCCATTTTCTTTGTAATTATTTACAGAATTGAAGAAAACAGTTTCAATTTGATGTCTGTGAACTCTAGTTTCTAATTATGTAATTAATTCTCGATCAATCACCCAAAGGGTTCAACGATCCTTAATCCTTTCAATGTTATTTTCAGCATTAATAAAATCTTTTAATCAAAAGTCTTTGGCACTCGTCGTCCAAATATTTACAGAGTTAAGTATGTATGTTGTATTTTTATGGCACGTACTGAATAAGAAGGTTGTGCAGTACGTCAACCCGTGAAGGTCTATTCAGAGTTCGGACTATGAACGACCATTGTATAGGAAGACTAGCTGTTCCCCGCGGCTTCGCTCCCGTTGGCCACCCCACAGGACCCGTTTTCGGAATTGAAAATAGTCTATGTCACTCAGGAATAATGTAGCTTTCTATTGGTGAAATAATTTTCTTGATCGGTCCAGTAGTTTCGGAGCCTATTCGGTACAAACAAACAAACAAAAAATATTTCCTCTTTATAATATTGGTATTGGTATAGATGATGCTCTCAGCGTAACTGATTGCTATTGCCTATCCACCTAATTAGTGATGACGGGATTAAAAGTTAAGGATTAGGCCTCTTTCAATTTAGATGTTTCGTGTCGGACTGCTGCGGCACCGCAGTGGAGCGAGTGTCGTACTGCGCACGTCCGTTTGTTCATATTCATACAATTTATACGCAAAGAGTGCGGTGCCGCGCCGGTGCCACGCACGCACGACAGTAGGACGAGTATTTGTGTGCACCGCTGCGGTGCCGCAGCAGTCCAACAAGAAACGTCTAAATTGAAAGAGCCCTCAGGTGCGTGACTGCTATCGACAAACGGATGTTCTAATTAATTTCAAGTGTCGATGTCAAAGTACAAGGTACTATACAGATCACTATCTCCTAAATCTGAGTCGCCAACGGACTTTCATCGTCTCCGGATAATACCTTTGTTCCGCACAGTAAACTCGATTGGTCCGGCCTCTTATCGGTCTGATTATGAAAGCCTAGACAATCACAGCAATTAGTCAGTACCACTTCCACTACAGCTACGATAACACTAAATCAACACGATTATAATATAAAACAAATCTGTTTTCAACTGATAACTTTATACACAAACATACTTACGATACTTCAACAAAGATGCTCGCAAGTCGCAGTGTCGCAGTTCTTTCACCACCCGGAAAAGTTTATGCTGTACTTGTACTCATGCAAATAATTACACAGACTTTATCAATAATAAAAAAGAGCCTTTGTTTGAAGAATAAGTGGGCTAATGTACTCGCTACAACCGATGTTTTCTTGGTCAATATTGAATTTGATGATGTTATCATGAAAAATATAGCAAATCATTATCATTGTCTCAGTATGGGCTCAAGTTCGACATACAGATACTGTAAAACAGATATGTAGACTAGACAGTATTATAATATTCATCAGACAATGTTATCATCACCAGACATAATGCACCGGTGATAAACGGTAGACATTGTAGTAAACTTGATCCGGAAACATAAGGCCGATAACCTAATTAATCGAAAGCACTAAAGATGTCTGCCATTGAAAAATATAACAAAGGAGATGTTCCAGAAATGTATGGAGCCTGGGCCAGGTCTATCTACACTTTATGTAAATATTGCTATATTTAATAGTAACCTTTTTTATCTTTAATTTCACTTCATTTCAATGTAAACTTAAATTAACTTTATATCAAGTAGAGCAACACAACATCTATTAAACATGGTGGATCAGATCAGTAGTATGCAAAAATGTCATTTTGACAATGACATTTGATTGACGTGTCATCGTAAAATCTGCGATAGAAAAACAACACGATTTCAATTGCAACAGAGAAACAATCAATCAATATCCGAAGTAGCAAAATGAGTTGCAAAACTAAAACTACCACTCAAAACGCCGAAACATATCCAATTCAAAGCCAAAGCAAAGAATGACATATAGACGTCACTTCCTAAAACTGTCAAAGTCGTCCAACATGTCGTCATGTCAAACACAACTGCCATGGCTGCCCTAAAAATAGGGTTATCGTAGTAAAAAAAATGATCAAATGATAATTTTTTACGCATGTACCCTTCTTCAAATTAATTTGTTAGTATTTTTATGGTATTCTTCTATTTTTTTCCTATTTATCTATGCAGTGTACTTAGTGATGGCCCAAAATCGAACATCTCCAAGACGCTAAAATAATAATAAGTTCTTTTATTTTCTCTCACAATGGTTTTAGCACTAATTAGTTTTGAACTAAAACCATTGTGTATGAGAAATGCATTCTTTCTGTCCAGGACAGCCATACACATTGTTTGAGCATGGTATTTTCACGAGGTATTTTAGGGAAATTACACCATTTGTAGATAACATTGCTAGAAAAAGCCCAGATGTTAAGGATTCTACGTATTCCGGGAACTTATGGGGACGCATTGTTACTACTTTAGCTTTGCAAAAACGTAAGTCTTGTTGTTGTAAGTCTTGTCTAATACTTTTCACTGCAGGGAAACGCTACTGTCTTATCAAAATTGCATTGCATTAGCTAATTCCTTAAAAAGTTTAAAGTAAAGTACATCAAACTACAAACCATTTACGTTGGTCATTAGTAGTAAAGTAACGCATTAAGGGCGACTGTCCATCAAACGAAGACGAATGACGCCTCAGGTAGCCATATTTATCAATATTGTCGCGCAACTAGGAAGAGGCTTCAATCATTTAACTCGTAATTGACGAAGATTATAGAGGTCGTATGAGTGTGTGTGTGTGTGTGGCCATTTTCTTTTCCAGACAAAAAACATTTCAGCGTTTTAAATTACCACTAAACGGCTAGTGGAGTTAATTGAGCTTGTTCTACATTTTGTACCAATAACAAGCTACAAAGAACGTAGGAAGTTCAATGGCATGATGAGTCTTCTACTTAACGAATTCAGGTTGCCCTTGATTGAAGACTTTTTAAATAGAGATTGGTGGAAAGAGAGTCTTATCTAGTAGGTTGATATAGAAACACAGCTATGCCATAGATGGCTATATGCTCGCTCTTTATGACACGGGACTTATAGCAAGCGGGTGAAATGGGAGTGTACTCTTACCTCTTCTTCTACCTACCTCTGCCATTGAGCAACATGGGCGTGACGTCATAACAAAACATCATGCCTGTTTGCCCCGAAGCGTTAGGCAGAGGTACACTCACATTTACATGTAAGTGAAGTAGTATTTTGTAAACTTTTTTACAAAAATATGCAACCGATTTCCAAATAAAACACTACAAAGTGGAAAATTACTTCAATTTCGGCAGTCAGTTTTTCTGTTTCATCGTTTTTTGACACCGACTTCCGAAATTAAAATTATTTTTCACTTTGTGGTGTTTTTATTTGGAAGTCAGTTGTGATACATAATGAGCAAGTTCTATAGTAAACTTGCATAGACCATTGTCAGAATTGATAACCCGAATAACTTAAAACTTGTACTCTAGTAAACTGTACACATCTGCGTACCTCTTTAGAGCGTACCGGCGTGATGTTATGTTATGAAATGGCGTAAACAATAAACAGACATGCGACTGCAGCAATCTCGAGAGATTTGCCGTTTTTTATTGAAGAGTTTTGTTGTATATCTCCGATGTTCTTCATCACATCTTCACATAATTTATATAGGACCACAGACACACAAAGAATCATCAAAATCGGTTCACCTAGTAAAAAGGTTTGAGAAGACACACATTAAAAAATTCAGTCGAATTGAGAACCTCCTCCTCTTTTGAGTCGGTTAAAAATTAAACAGCAATGTACAACTTCATAAATGAAAACATCATTACTTCTCTTCGTATGTCAGCAACAGTGTAGAACGTGAAAGTCAATAATTCCCTGCAAGTTCTGCAACGGCCTGAAAATTCGTACGGCGCGCGGAGCTCGTGCAAACGCGACAAAAGGTTTTTTTTTTGTTTGTGCGCCTCGTCACGTCAGTGTCGCCCCCGCCCCTCGTTGCAATTGGAATTATCAATACGTAAGTACGTAGGTACAGGCTGCATGCCGTCTGGGATTAACTTCAGGATTATGTGGAGTAGCTGTATTGCTGTTCTGTAAGGTTCTCGTGAAATCTTGCAGCAAAAGTTTCTCATTGCTTGATGCCATGTTTAAGCGATATCAAAGAATTTCTGTAATATCTTTACCATTACATTACAAGTGATTACACGTTAAAATAAGTGTAGAATAAATAGTTTTAAATGTTATTGGTTTGGTGATAAAACCACTCATTTGTGATTGTGACCGTCGAACCGGTCATAACTGCTGCATTGTTCAAAATTAAGATAGTTGAGGTAAATATATTTATAACATCATCAATGTTTTATCTCTCATACGTAATTATCTACAACTATTACATCATCAAGGAAATTTTAGGACGAAGAACAAAGCTTTGTTGCATGTTTGTACACTGCAATACATATTGGTACAGCTACAGTGTAGCCGCCGCCGCCGCCCGGCCGATATCGGCTCAGTCAGACAGGCGTTACTGTGCGCAGATACGAGCCGCGACTATTTCCGAGATGACCCACATGCATATGTGCTTATTGATTTTTAATTGCTCCCGTTCAAATACACTCTCACACGTGGATTCTAGATGTATCCAACCGTCTGCAGCTACTGTGATCAAAACAGATTAAATTGGTAAAGTTTTTAATAGATATTGATACAAATCTTCATAGTTACTCAATTCGTGATATTATGGGCGTGATGCCAAACTGCAACGGCTTTTCAATATCCTTTGGCTGGATTACGTAAAGCTCTTTGTGTGTCATAGTTGAAGACTAGGTAGGTACTGTACGTGAGTCATGCACCCGTTGTAAAAATATGCGTAAATAACGGTACGTGCAATATGACTCCGTGTCAACATTCTGCCCCTGAAAACGTACGAGTGTTAATGCCTTACTCATTGTTTTATTGATACCTAAAATATTTCCATGAATTCAGAGCGAATAACAACACACGAGTAATTTCATGGGAATTACCATTTACATATAATTGATTCAGTATTCACCTTGTACATCGTTTAATTCAATAATTTTAATACAATGTGTTTAAAACAACCCGTATCAAAAATTTTACTTGATCTTCCTAATTTAAAACTGTAAATGAAACGCAATGAACTAATGAGAAGTGGACTTCTCTCAGGTTTCACTTGAATTTCAGCTTTGCATAAGCTTTGACAAACTTGAAATCTCGCAACCTCATTCTATACAAAGAAACTTCTCGTCTACAGAGGATTTATACGATCTTGCTTTCTCCGATGCCTTTAGTGGTTTCCTTTGCACAAAATTTCATCAGCTTACACTCAATTGGGAGGGTAAGTAATTAGGAAATATTCCAATGAGTTGTGAAATGAACTTAGGTTTATAAGTATCTTCATCACCGGCACGTTTTCTCGACATCTAATATTAGACGTAGGTTTCAAAGGTTCAACAATAAGTGCCGTCCTATATCAAGAAACGTGGCACTTTTGACGTCACGCCTACGAGTTATTGTGACGTAATAATGAAGCTCTATGAGAACAAGAACGAATTTTGGTAGCAATTAACATGTTATTATGTAATTATTACTTGTATTTGAATTGCTGTTTGAAGTTGAGTGCAAGTCTTGATGTTGTGCCGCAATTATCGTTGTGATACGAGTAAAATTGTGGTTTCAGTAAAGGAATTGCTTACAAGTCTTTCATTGAAACTCGGAGGTCTTTTTGAACATTTAGTTGTATATAGTTTTCGCTACTTTTGCGTAATTGCAATTTGAACTGGTCAGAATTTAATGGTGTTGCTTGTTCTGAAGAATAAGTTCAGTTTTGACATTTAATGAAGTGTGGAAGTTTCTTATTAATTGCCATGTTACGTAATTAAATTCTGAGAATCAAACCTTGATGCATGACATAACACAAAGTTAGCTTTCCTCGAAAAATATTTCAACAGAACCATACAGTCCTTATTGTGAAACTCAGGGAGAGTTTCGCTTTGAAATATTTTACGTAAGATCACTTGAGAGTTTTCACTTTAACATTTTGTTTCGCACAAAAGACGGCCAGGTAATTGTTTCAAAACCCGTAAAAAGAACTTCTAGAATGAGCGAAATAAAATCGTTTTATGATGTTGCTTTTAAATAAGGTTTAGCTGCAAACTACATTGAACATACTTATTGCTTTAGATTTTAAAGAAACATCCGACAAGACAATACAAATACCTATAAAAATTACAATACAAATAAATATTTATTACCTGAAGGCAGTTAAACTACTCTGATAACTAAACAATGAGTCTTTATTCAGACAGACATACAGACAGTAACAGTATCATTATTTGTAATAACCCCTTAAAATGTGGGCTTTCTCGAAATCCGACGTCTTTAAAATAAATACCATATTCGAAGATTTCAAAGCTTTTCGTACCTGCGCCATTCAGAAAGTTAGACGGATAAACATTATGAGGGTTCCCAATGGCTTAGTTAGTCGCGAAAAGATAATGAAGACACAAAAACACAATCAACCTTGTAGTTAGTTCCTTGTTATGGGTACGTAAGTACATAACAAATGATTCCCAAGTATATTTACAGCGGCTGAGTCACAAGTCGCACGGTTAGCGATAAGCTGCAGCATTGGACTCGATGCTCAATCATTTGTGTACCCCTATAATAATATTGGCCTACATACCTATTTGTACGAATGCGAACACACCCACCAATTAACGTTGACGGTCAAAATTTCACATTACTGCACTAGTGTACGTTAATTTTGACGGAAATGCACGCTCTAATGGTCTTTGAATTTTGGCATAGTGGAAATGAAATTGATACGGCTGTGAGATACATTGTTTTCATGGACCACGAGCTTTCATTGTTTGTAGTTGCGAGCGTACCTAATGAGCGTCGCGTTCAATGAGTAAATTAGTACCTAAACATACTGCTACAGATGAGCTACAGGGTACCACAGTGTACATTATGGTAAATCTGGCAACTCGCAAGTTTTGGTACTAGTAAGTACTTTCTAAGTTTATCTTGCACATCGCTAACATCAGTGAAGACCACCATTAGCAAATCTAGACTTATCTATACTATATTTTGATATTATAAAGAGGTAAAGATGAGTTTGTTTATGGGAAGTAATCGCGGGAACTACTGAACCGATTTTGAAAATTCTTTCACCAATAGAAAGATACATTATTCTTAAGAGTAATATGGCTACTTTTTATTCCGAAAAATAACGGTTTCTGCGGGCCAGGGCCACGGGAGCGAAGCCGCGGGAAAAAGCTAGTAGTTAGGAGAAAATGCGGGCAGAGAGCTCCGACTGATTTTCCTTTGTAAAAAGTCATAATTCGAGGTTTGGCTCTCGGCTATTTCCACCTCCAGTATTGACCAGATTTCAAAGATATTCCATAAATTTAATAAAAAAGATATACGTTGTGCTTCTATGTTTTTCTTATTTCATTTATAGTTGTCAAATTTGTACACTAGGCCTAGGGTTCTAGTGCTTCTGAAGATAATGTATCATCAAAAAGGAAAACATAGGGGCACATTATATATCTTTATTTTTCAGTTTGTGGAATATCTTTTAAATTGGTCCAATATTGGAGGAGGAAATACTTGAGAGCCAAACCTCGAATTATGACTTTTTACTTAGGATATTCAGTCGGATGTCTGCGACCGCATTTCCTCTTAATATCGCCAACCCGCCTTGAGCAAGCGTGGTAATTAATTCTCGTGCCTTCTCTGTATGAAAAGAGGTCTTTGCCCTGCAGTGGGACATTATCAGGTTGGTTTTATCAAGTTCTGGTAACTTCATTGATATAATTCGACAAATAACCTCACTATCCTTAACATTTCCGTGACTTCACGCAAAACACAATGGCTTGTCTGTTGGTCTAATTACGGCCACACGAAAGGTTGAATCGGACTGACTTGATTTCATAAGTACCTGTACCTGTAGCCCACTCGCCTGGAATAATCCCTTAATCGCTACTTACGACACCCACGGGAAGAAATGGGGTGCGTTATTATTAGACGGAGCCCACACAGCCAGTTGGAGATGTGACGCACGTGGTATATCTGCAAACCATCCGTACTATCTTTACTATATTATTTTCTGTGAGTTTCTTCTCACGTGTAGGGTCAATAAATTGTTTCTCATTTTTTTTTTAATTTACCTAGGTATACCAGTTTAATTTTCAAAGACAAAAAAAAAATTGTTCGGTGTCTAAACGTTAAAAATAAGTTCAAAAAAAACTAAAACATGACTTCTGAAAAATCTATACCGACCTGGAGTTTGGTTGGCATTTTTTTTATTTATTTTTTCAAATTGGTGTTGAACACCTATTTGAAATCTTTCACCATTTGAAAGGTACATTATTCCAGATGGTTATAGGCTATAGATTATTATGACCCAGGCAAAGCCGGGGCGGGCATCTAGTAATTACTAATCTAAATGCGAAAATAAGTCTGGTCTATCTGCGTCTGTTTGTTATGCTTACACGCCTAAACCTCTGAACCAATTTTGATATAGAGTTAGATTGGACCTTGGTGAAGTACATAGGATATTTTTATACCCGGGAATACGTTTCCTTAGGATAATTTCCGCGTATAACGCGGGCGTAACCGCTGATAGAAGCTAGTATAATATTTAAAAAAAAAAGTCTGTTTGTCTGTTACCTTTTCAGGTGTTAGCGACTGAACGAATTTAGATGAAATTTGACACATGGGTTAACCATGTACTGAGGGTATTTTTATATCCCGGGAGTATGTAAGTTTTATCCCAGAAAATTATGCCAAGGGAAATCCCTTGGCATAATTTTCGACATTAACGCGGGTGAAGCTGCTGGCTCATGCTAGTGTTTATTATATTCATTTGCAGTAAACAAGCTCTACTAATCAGTAGTTGAATCATTTAGATTATAGTTCCTCGTCATTTACAACAATATCCTGGCTGGCATGTGCGCTTAGAATAGGAGGCACTAAACTCCGTGTCCTTTGTATTATTTTTATTTTCTATTCAATAAACAGTCATCAGTTAAACAATACCAATAAAATGTTTATTTTTATTTGCACAACATATATATTCATGCTAGAATAAAGGAAAATAAGTTCCATTGTCTTCCTCTGCTATTCAAGACAGGAAACGCTATGTATCTTATCGAATGCACCTGAAGTTAATGACAGTAGTTTAAAACAGGTTTTTAAAACCATGAATTTCGCATATTTCATCCTTAAATTGCTTCTTTTCTTGAAGGATTAAAGGAAAAGGTATTTATTTCTCCACAAAAGAATTTTTACAGACCAATTAAGTCGTAAGGGAGACCGGTTCAGTTCCACAGTCAAACACGCCAGGAGTGATGTTGTTCAGAATAGCAGTAATTTTGAATTCAACGGTAGTGACGAAATACACTTTTTTGAAACGCGATTCTTAACTGTTTCACAACCTGCCGTTTTGAAATGTTACATCATATATCTGTGATGGAAATGAGATTATATTGAATGTTACGTGCTTTGTGGAGAAGCTAAGTGTCGATTGTAGACAATATCACGTACTATTTATCACTCCGCGATTTTCATTGTAATACGAACAAAGATCTGTTTGTTGCACATCTATGTTTTTTGTGTTTGTAGTGATGCAAACCCAGTTACATGATGTCAGTCATTGAGATACAAATATTTTAACATAAACCAGATGATACCGCATGTAACACCTACGTACCTAATACGTACACGTACAACCTGGTGTATCTAATATTCCATATACGTAGTCTCTAATCACACACAACATACGTAGCTTACTATCTGAATATACACAACATAACTACGTGATGTATCTGTCTAGTCTTAATAGTTCATAAGCATGATTCAAGTTGCAACGCTTATTAAGGAATTTGCATAATCAATTATTCCGTACAGAATACGAGTATATCGCCTTTAGTAAACTTATCTTCCGCTTACGAATAAAAAGTTGGATTCACCATAAAAGCAGTAGGAGGCACAATGTCAGTCACGCCCGCATATACTTCGTATGTATTTCGACATTTTGTAAAAAAATTAACAACCTTGTGTGCTCGGCAATGAACCTCCGCAAAAAAATATATAAAATATGATACGACTATTGTTTCGTCCGGTGTATGAATCTGTATGAAAATCAGTTCGTTATATATCTTACACGGCTCATGTTTTTGTATGTTTGCTATTGTTAGCGGAGATACGATCACAAGATTTCGCTAATTGTGGTGCATGAAACGACTCTCGAATGTTCTCTGCACTGTCTCAATGCTGCAATGATTCCCATCGTTAAAGAAACCGCTAAAGAAAACGATATCATATCATGAACTTGTTTGCTGTTAAAGTGTCTCCTACTGGTGTGTTTAAATAGAAACTGTATTCTAAATGTAGTGTGCTTTTCAAACATTCAAATAGGTCACAAGCTCATACAGTTAACAGATGTTAATGTTGGTTAGTGTTGATGTGGGTTTCAAAGAGCAAAATAAACCAACGAGATGATGAGACAGATAGCACTATTCTGAACTATCTTCGATTTAAAGAGGCGGTTGGCTTTGAATTATATGATGATTAAATCGAATCAGTTTATTGATATGTGATCTAGGACACGCGCAATCAACTTATAAATGAGGACTACTGTTAAAGAAGAACCGAGATTACTAATTTTATAAATAGGTGCAGACACTGATTGTATCAATATATATATAATCGATGCCATTTATCATGTAATAAAACATAATATATTTCAGTTTACAGTATTGATTCAAGTCTGTATAACATTTAATCAAATATCGGGGTCGATGTAATGTCGCACTAGTTACCAGGTTGACATGGTAGAGCTGCCATTTATGCAAGTGTTGCTCGCAATAACCTTTTTCTTTGTGGTTGCATTGCAGTTTGCAGGCAATAATATTGACTAAGTTGCTTAGGTAAAGGCCAAGTAGGATAATGTTGTTAGTTTGATCCGCTGAGCCTATATAAATCGTTTGTGAAAGTTAAGGAAGTTTGAAGCGGTGATATGTAGAGATGGCAACAGTTTTGTGCGTAGTTCGCAGTGAATGCATCTGGACTCTTGATCATAATACTCTTGTGCTGAATAAAGTGTGCAGTCGAGCAGTGATGGCCCCGTGGTAACGGCTGCGACTTACGGGTCGTTGGTCGTGAGTTGGAACCCAGACAGGCGCTTTATTTTGTGTAAATTATTTCATCACCACTGCTCGCAAAAGTTCAAAACGGTGAAGGAAAAGATAGTGAGGAAACCGGCATATCCTAGAACCTAAAACTCGAAGACGTGACATGACATCCACCAACCCGCACTAAGCCCGATTGGTGGATTACGACACATTCCCTCTCACGGAGAGGAGGCCTTTGTCCCAAAAGTACGAACATTAAAAGGCTGATGACGATGATTATGATGAAATAAAGTGTTAGATCAATCAACTATGTAATAGTACCAATAACAAGATTATATGAGATTTGCTTTATGCTCACTGAAAAATAGGTACAGAAACTAGTAGTCAATTGTAGATATGATATGACACGAAAACAAAATGTCCAGGGGTTTTTACCGGGAATGATAATGATAATAAAATAACAAATCGTAAACAAAAAAAATTACATAAAATTATGTACAGAAAAGCCCAGAAAACAGAGCTTATTGAAATAAAACTTGATCTTGCGTCATCCGGGTCACGACACCGGGACTCGGATCAAATTGGTTTATTTTGATATCTGAAAAATCTGTTTTGTCTACATAAATCTTAAATAAGTAGATATATTGCAACTGTGTGCCGGTCGACGATTAAAAAAGAACTTCCACCGGAACAATGGCACTTTGATGTTGGCGGTACAGTGATCAAAGCGTTTACGCCATCTGCTAAACGTTTACGCTATCTTCAAGCGGTGGCAATAGTGCCTATAATGGCTTATTACAATATTTATGGTTGGCTTATTGTGTGGCCGATTGTATTGGCTGTATTGCTCAAGTATAGCTACGTTCGGATCGTCGCACGCGCAGCCTCGAATAATATTATTTTTAGCCGCAGGAAGGTTCTCTGGTTCGTTTTCCGCACGTCGTATATGTTGTATATTGCTTACATAAAACATGATGCGCCAGGCGTCAGGACTACACTGAATATTCAATAATGTACTAGTTCCGTGTTAACCTATGCGCTTATTCCAGCAAGGAGACAACCTCATTATATAGGTACCGCCTTATCTATTATAATCCGTTGGTTAAATATTAAATTTACATCCATGTTTGGTATTACCTACCTCTTATCACTTCTAGTTTGCTTAACAGTACCAGCACTTACAGCGACCTCTTTCTCGCGGTTACGACGCAATGGAGAGCAAATAGATTGGACTTATATTCATGCCTAAATATTTTGCATTCACAGGTCCATGAAGCCGATGTGGTGGGATTCGACATATCCAGCAATGGCAAGTTTATGATGTCCTGTTCATCAAACAACGACATGGTCATATGGGATCTGAAGGGGCAACAACTGGATAGGCTCGACACGTACCTGGTGACGACACACACTGCCAAAGTGTCACCGTGCGGCCGCTTTGTGGTCGCGACGGGTTTCGCGCCCGACGTCAAAGTGATGGAGGTGTGCTTCACAAAGAACGGAGAGTTCAAACAAATCACAAAGGCATTCGAGCTAACAGGTCACTCTTCAGGTGTGTACGACGTCGCCTTCGATGTGGACACGTCACACATCGCCACTATATCGAAGGACGGCACGTGGAAGCTATATCATACAAAGAGTAAGTATTGACGTAGTGTTATTGCGCAAATGCTTCGTTATTATCACTTGCATTTTACATGTAGCACGAGACGAGACGTGACTCGGGAGGGATCAAGTAAGCAAGAAGCGCGAAAGTGACGTCATCGACGGAGGATCGCCCCGCGAATGTCGCGTTCGTTTAACAAAATTGTTAGCGTTAAAATTAATTGGAACTGGAACACTAGTTAATTCATTGTTCTTTTATCAGTTTTATTGAGTCATTAGCTTCAGCTCTCAATTTATTGCTTGAATGCTACGTTCTACGTTTAGTTAAGTACATATAGAAACGTAAACGACGGGACCGGTCAATGTGGCGACGCCTGGGGGAGGCCTTATATCCAGCAGAAGACTTCTTTCGGCTGAAATGATGATGATGAGAAACGTAAACGTAGTATTTACTTTTAAATTAGATTCAGTCCCTCAATTATATACGTAGTCGTCATATTGTGTCATAGAGCATTTAATTACAGTTTGTAGTGCGCAGATTGCTCTCACACTCATGATTAAAGTCAATGAATTATTATCATCATCACATAATGGATTCATCAAAGAACCACGTGACAGTTTCCTGATGTAATTGTCAATACTGCTGGAAAAATAGTTTATTTTGATTGGCAGATTATTATTGCGTATGTTACGGAGGTCATATACATAATAACTGCTTGATTTTTCACATTATACCTACACGTGCGTCTTTATTTCAAATAATAATATCTATTCACAGTAAATATTATATCCCCACAATGATAATGATATGAACGTACAATTTGCGATCCGGTTGCAGGTCTGTTTTAGATTTTCCTGTATCCTTTTTCCTATGTATTCAGTGCTTATTATGGCTTTTTTGTTTATTTAAACACTAGGTACTGTCATTTGCCTCTTCGAGAGAAAATTTACTGTTTCAATCTGATGACTCCTCTTCACAATCGGCGATTATAAACGATTACAAGCGAGCACGATCATGTGGAGGGCTTACTCGCTTGTAGTCGACGATTATGGCCGTATTCGATATTAGTGTTCGCGGCGATCGGTGACATTCGCCGATCATTCGAACAGCGTCGTCTCGGCGTTCTTTTATTTTTAATTAATCATTTTATTTAGTGCAAGTGCGATACAATGTCTACTTGACCATCTTCTCTTCTTCCATTTATTTTAACAACATTTCGTTCAACTAAATTGACAAAATGATTGTATAATGAAATTAAATTAATGGCAGCAGCCTAGCAGCAGCTATAAACACCACGTCCATCTTGAAGGCTTGCCGTTCAATAAATGATTACGGATGTACGGTGATCGTGACGATTACTTTGCCGATGACAGAAGATCATACGAGTAAGGATCATCGCCGATTTTGAAGAGGAGGCTTGAAATACTAGCAATTTAATTTATAAACGATGCCTATATTTTGCAAGTGTGTTGATCCAGGATTTTGTTTTCACTCGAGGAAAGCTGCTTCAGTATATTGTTCGGTTTTACAGTCCTAGCACCTTTTTTAGCTTTTCATTACGCAACTTTATTTGTTTGCGCGCTGTACGTTGACATAGGTCACGGTTGCCTGTTAACATTGAACCTGCTAACCTACTTCCTTCCTTTGTTTTCTGTAGCATCTTGAAAAGTTTTACCAACATGGAAAAAAATATTGAATGAAATGACTGACGCTATTGGGAATTGTGGAAAACATAGTTGTCTACGGCTATCTTAGTCTGTTTACTACGTGATGTCTGGGAATTACTAATGGCGTACGGACACGTCATATGGGTCAGTCCCACACTCCACCAGACCTTGTTTCGTTTCATAATAACGCGATGTTTCATATGGCTTATTTAAATTTTAATACTCGTTTATAGGAAAACGAGTTAAGGCAAAACCATTTCGAATAACTAGTTAAACATGCTGATGATTCCAATAAATTTCAAGTCGAGTTGTTTATCTGTGTATCGCATCAAAATGTGTTCTCGGGCTATAATGTGACGTCAGAAATTAACGGTATTAGAATACTAATAAAATGTTCAATAACCATTAAATATTCCGACACACCAAAATATTTGCAATAACTTCGCTTTATAGAATTTTCTAGATTATTTCTTTAATAACTTGTTTATTTTTTATCTTTGCAAATATTGTGAGTAGGTTTTTTTTTTGTTTGTTTGTTTATTAATAGTTTGTTTGTTGGTACTTATATGTTTGCAAAAGTAACTACTGTTCCGCATGCGAAAATTCTTTCACTGAAGCTGGAATATGGCTGCATGTCGTAGGCTTCTTTTTATCCAGGAAAAATATACGGCATAGCACAATCCTGAGGGATAGGCAACGGGAACATTTGCCTTTTAAATAAAATGTGCATGTTTTTATCTACGAACTAGCTTCTGCCAGCGGCTTCGTCCGCGTAAATGTCGAAAATTATCTCAAGAGAAAAATAGCCGGGATAAAAAATATCGTATGTGCTATTCCAGACTATAATCTATGTCGGTGCCAAATTTCATCCAGATCCGTTCAGTAATTTATGCGTGAAAGAGTAATAAACACACACACAGACTTTTGCCTTTATTATATTAGTGTGATTCATACTTTGCCGTATAACAAACTTCTTAGCTAGACTGGAAGCTAACTAGGCTTCAAATTCAAATAAGGTTTTTACTCTTTTTCTTTAACTTCTTTTACCTTTGTTGTTTCTGCGATGTTTTCTAATGTTTCATCGATTGATTGTCGTTTCATCT
Source organism: Orthosia gothica (assembly GCA_949775005.1). Classification (NCBI taxonomy): domain Eukaryota; kingdom Metazoa; phylum Arthropoda; class Insecta; order Lepidoptera; family Noctuidae; genus Orthosia; species Orthosia gothica. Next base: position 27,071,285 of record OX459034.1, on the reverse strand, counting down.
CCTCGCTCAACTCTTAGTTTACAGAAATCACCTTTATTAGATATTTTTAACCTAGGTTTCCCATTACCTCCTTCCTTCTCCCTTTGTATCAAAATGTTGACGTTTAGCAAGAAGTATGGAGACACTTCTTGTAACGACCATGTAAATTATCTTTTTGATCTGCTTATATTTCTTTCACCTAACAAATATTCCGTATTCCAGATGTCTAATACTACTTCTATTTATGTTCCAGTCGAGTACACTCGCGGAGAGTCCCCGCACGTTCTCGAGACGGGCACATACGGACAGACAGCGAACCCCCCTCACATTGCCCTCTCGCCCAACGCAGAGGTACTGGCGGTCTCTGTGGACTCTTCCGTGGAGTTCTACGACACCTATACTGGGCAGCTGTACGATACCGTGGAGAATGTTTACTCCGGTAAGTTTATTTTTCTCTGTTAACTTTATGAGAACTTGGTCTCTACGATACATGCATTGTGCAGGGGATGATATAGCTAGAAAAGGAAAGTAGTGTACTACTATTCTGAGATCAAGGCTAATAGGGTTATAAAATGGAACGAGGAGACTAGTTGCACCGACCTCAAAAAAATTGTGCCAAGGGCAGGAGGGTGATGTTCGAGATAGTAAACTACACAGCTTGATATGAATTTTTCACTTGGTCGACTCTTGGGTACCAGTGAAATTCAAGATTCAAAACGAATACGAATCCAAGCTTGCTTACTTTTTATCCGCCAAGTAAGTTTTTTTGAAGTTACGTAGAATATTCATAATTTAAATAAAACTGATCGATAAATAAACCGCAAAACTTAGTATATATTTTGGAGAAAATGCTATACTAATGGGGATTCCCAATGCAAAAATGTCAACGTAAAAGGAAAATACGAATTAATACCTTATAAAACCAGATCGCTTTATTCGTTTAATATCCAATTCGGTATTGCCCGACTGACGCATTGATCTCTACAAGTGCGAAGGGTCCGATTTTACATTAAATCTTAAAAATAATGCTGCGCGTTCAAATTAAATAATAGTCCATTTATATCATAAATTAAAGACATGTAATTGTGTTTACATAGCGGCAGTATTAGGGCCTTCTATAGATAGTTTTAATATAACTATACAACGATACGATTACGTTGTTGTCATGTCATTTGAATAACGCTGAGACCTTGGCGACTACGGTGGACCGTCACGGAAAAAATAATAATATTAAAGTTCTTGTTATACTAGCTTTGTTGATTTACCTTATATTTCGATTTCACGGGAATTGTAAACATCGTGATTCCAAATACAAGTCATTTAAAAGTCTAGGAGACCTTCAAATATTGGCGATGATTTATTAAGTAGGTTTTGTTTACGTTTAAAGCTGATTTAACTACGATTGATTGATTAAGTCATAAAATACTTGCTATTATATGGTATAAACGACAAAACAGTAACTAAAGTTGGGTCTTTACCGTTCGTTCGGTTTTAATGGGCGTGTTACTTTTGTATTTTCAACGTCACTCCGAGGCTACAGGAGGCCGTGAATTATTGAATAGGCTATTCAAGGTATCGTTATCGATCATTTGCACATAAAGCGTCTATAAATGCACGATTTGTGATAAGGATGACGGCTATTTATTTATCAAAATTAGCTCGTATACTCAAACGTAATTAAGAATTTTTTCCTCGTTATTGTTTCAGGATTAATAAACTACATGAAGTTTGACGCAAGCGGAAAATACTTGTTTGTTTGCGGCGACCGAGCTGTGCGGGTGCTGCACAATGTGTGCGGGTACTACACCACCATCGCCAGCTGCGTCAGGCTTCAAGGGTCCAAGCAGACCTCTGCGACTGTGGAACGCCAGAAAAAGACCATCCAGGAATGCAAAGAGGCCCTCGCGAAGTTTGGAAAGTAACGCCATCTATCTTTATGTTAAGACAATCTTGTCGGAACTGCATTTACTTTGACATATTTTTATAATTACGTAAACATTTGTGTAATTGTCAGTGTTGCCAGAATATACATTTCAGGAGGTTTATCTCAGTTAATAATTAATAATGTTTTAGTTTTGTGAGTAATATTTCAAAAGAAGTTTTAAGTTATTGTTTGTGGCAACACTTTATGGGGATTAGTATAAAATCTGGCAACTCTGACGATAATATTCATAAGAATGTAATCAGTAAGTTAATTATCATATTATTTGGTCACCATTGACATCGTTTTATTGTTGATCTCGGTCCAAAAGTATTCTCAAAATTATATTGATAATGAATTTGCAAAATACGAATTAGTAGAACATTGTATTGCATGACTGAACCAATAATGTCTGTTACGTGATATTCGAGTAACAGCAGTAGTAAATTTGCATGTCAATTATAATTATTACTGCTATTGTAAGACCACTACATAATATGATAAATATTATATAACGTAACAGCCCGAGACAGATCAACTTTAGTTTTTTGTGTTTACAAGTTGCAGTAACACTATGAAATAGTTCCTAAATTATACTATTCCACTTCAACTATGTAATTGCAGTGTTCCTTATTGTAAAGGTTACTCATATTTTGTGTTTCGATTATCAGTTTGAACTTTTAAAACTTCAGGAATTACCAAATAGAACCACTTTCTTTAATGTTACTTGAAATAAAGTTCTAAATTTAATAGACGTAGTTATGGCTGTACTGTACAGATTTATATGTATTACTCTACGGGTTTCTTGTTTTTCACTACAGAACCCTGATTTGGTGGGCGTTAGCTACACCTACTAATGTTGCAATTCCTGAAGTGTTAACAATTCCTACTTGAGTCAGGGTCGGTTTTCACAACCGCCACGTTAGAGTCCAGTGTCTTTACGTAAATACGTACAAATGATATTGTTATTGATCGCGCCGATTAGTGACGTGACGTGCATGCGAGTCAATGAGTCGATATTACAATTAAGTCAAGGAACTGAATAAGGTTATTTTTTATAAAATATTTTTTGCACACATTTTCGTGCAATTTTTGGTGTCTTCTCTCAGTGAAAATCTCTCTGCATTTAGTTGTATTTTATTTGTCAATAAAATTATATGTTTTTAAGATGCTGCGTTTTTCTTTCAACAAAATTCCTACAAATAATAGAGTTAAGTCACAATCTACGTAATTCTCAGATGAATGGTGCATCAACTGATTAGCAATGGCGCCAGGTTTCGCGGGTTCGATTTCCGCATTAATATTTGTATGACATATGTTTGTCCGTGAGAACTTTGTAAACTCACGACAATACATGAGAAATCCGTTTACATCGTAACTAGAATTAAAACAGACGATAGCTTCAAAGGAGATACCTATAAATCTATCGTGTGGCTTAAAAATGCTACCTGATTATGGCTGGTCACAAAATTAATATTCGCGCTTACCAAATTAAAGTTGTGTGGACACAGCTTTAAATGAGGTCACAGCCAGTTAATCGCACATGCACACAATAGAACAATAGTTTTAACGATATTTGTCGTAAATGCAATTTCTTCGGTTCCGTCATGTGCGCCCGTTATTTCATATAGCCCACTGCGCAGTATTCATCAACGCTATTTCAAGTAACGATTTGAACGGTATTAGCAAGTGTCCTTTTAAGAATGGAGAAAGTTGTAAATTTTTAGAACACACGGAAGAAACTTGAATAGTGGAACAAGAATGCTAGTATAGTTCTCGCCAAACTTCTTAGCCGCCCTGAAGTTCGCTACAATGGCTGCGCAGTAGTAAATCACATACAATAAACACATTACCCTCCTTCGGCAGTCGGGTAAAAACAGCACCGATCTGTGCCTTGCGTATCGGAAAGCCAACTTCATGGCATAGTCAATGTGGGCGGCCAAGAAGTTTGGCCAATACCATACATAGTGGCTAAAATGGTTCGCTTCGGTGTTCGGGTTATTTAAGAAAGTTTAGATACTTGCATGCGGAGTTGTTCACTCAACTTACTAATCGCCGTACTCACAGCTCAGACTTTACGCAATATTCGAATTGCAATCTAATTGGGAAACGGTTGTGATTTAAGACATGACAACATAGTTTTATCTCTAAGATAACGTGCTCCCTGTAAAATCAATTATAAGAATATAAATAAAAGCAGTTTTAATGTTTTTAATTTAACTTTATTGTGTTTTGCACAAAAGTGACGTTATCGACATTACACTGAGATACTCTGTGATTATAATTTAAGTACAGATTCACAGCTTCTGATAAATAAATATACTTTAGCTTTTAGGCGTACGTACAATCAATAAATGAGTCCTCTATCAATTCCATCAATTCTGTCTGAAAATAGACGATCTGGTGCCAAAATAGATTTATTCATCTTTTAAAACAATAGAACACTTCTTTACTACGATTCATTTGAACAGTTTACATCTAATGCAAAAAATAATTACACTTCGTATCTATTTATTATTATTTTGTACCAATCTGCTGTTGAACTGTTCTATTTAAATAATTATCTATAGAGATACTGTACTGATGGTGATTAATTTTACGAAGGGTAAGCAGATAAAGATTTAATAAGTGTCTTATTGTTAAATGCTCTCAACAAAATAAATGTAAGCGAGTTGTGACGACAGAATGTATGTATGTAACATTTTTTATTCGACAACACTAAAAAGTAAATCTGTTATCAATTTTTAAAGCTGAAATTGTTCACGACAACACAAGCACACAACGTAATACAACATACAAACAAGACATGTACCTAAGCTTAGAATCGTTAACCATTCAATGAGATAAATTTTATATAACACTGGTAACCGCAATAACAGTAGTTTTGTGTAAACAGCGGGGTATATGAACAAACAGGGTATGAATAGATGCTATAATAAAGTGCAACAAAATAAACAATGATTATGTAAAGTGTAAACATAGCATTGCAGACAATCATAATTCGTTATCGTTATATTCATTATGCAACTGCGGTTAGATGAACTTAAAGGAACTTTATTAATACCTACGTCATTTATCAACGTACTGAAACGAATCATTAAATACATAATATTTTAATACATAATATTTTTTATTAGTTTATGTATACGTGATAGACATGAGCGGTGTAAGTAATATATAGTCTAATATTCGAGAACTCAATGAGAACATGACAGCTACAATTAGGAGCCTTCTCTGAAACATTATATGATTGGGAACAATAATCTGGGTGTGCACTTCTTTCTAATTATGGCACACTAAATAGACTTGAATTGAAGTCATAAAGAAGAGGTTTTAAGACATACTCTTGTTCTTGGAGATGCGTTTTGTAGCTAAGTTTTGGCGAGTTATCGGCCGGATTTACTTCGCAAATACTAGGCCTGTTTTCAGAATGACACATAAAAACAATTACAACATCTTAGCATAGGAAACATCACATTAACAGCTAAATTTATAAAAAAAATAATTTAGTTTTGAACCGAAACTTTTTCGTTAAACTAGAGTTAAACCAAATTCTCCAGACACATTCTCATGTAAATATGCAATTTGCAAACTGTACTTTTCCAACACCATGTCAATTCTTCTCTACAAACGCGCATTTCTGAATTATACATGCCAATCACGTTTTGACTTCACGCACATGCTAATTTTCTTAACGACGGTTTGTTTAGCAATAATATATTGGAAAATGGCTTCGATACGGCTGTTTGTACATTGCGTTTTCGAAACCCTTCAGTTACTACTTTGTTATAGCGGGTATTGTATAATAAAGAAATACACGTTTGTATTTAAAGCAGACTAGATCTAACCCTACTGCACAATTCCGATTGTGGGTGTGTCCATCGCTTTACAATAACTTAACCTACACAAATAAAGCCTCACATTTAAAAAAATATGCTATAAAAACAAATTTTAGGAAACTATTTTGATTTTGTTAACTGGTAACACTTTACAGCTTAAGAATATATATATATAAAATAGCAACAAAGAAATAATTATAAAATATAATTCTACTGAATTAATATTTGTTAAGTTACATACGGTTATATAAATATCGAGGTAAAGCAGTTCATTTGTCGATGAAATATTATTTTGTTATTTATACATATTGTTATGTTAATGTGAGGCCTTGATTACATTTCACATGAAAAATTACGTTTTTAATGAGATTCCGTTGTTAAAATTACGGTGACGTCGCCATAGCGGTGTTAAAACAATAGAGAATATGTATGCATTGTGCAAGTTGAAGTACTAATAACAGGCTTTAGTTTTACTTACAATTAGTAATTTGTCATGATAATACCGTTACAGCTATTTGTAACTTTTTTGTTGACTTCATGGTGTGATTTCATGATTGCCAATAATGATGGAAGATCGAAATGCGAACATATAATATTTTTTTTATGATGACGAAGAGATCAATCAAATTTAAGTAGATATAACTGCAGGAACCATATGAGTGTGTAAGAGGTTTTGATAAATTCGGTTACTACGATTACAGCGGAGTATTTTAGTCAAAACGTTCTAAAATACTTAACGATTTTAACAGTACATATTCCCTATATCAGGACATCTTAAATTAACACAGACTTCATTCAACCTGGTCCACGTAAGTCACTCATTCAACCTCCGAATATCATCATAAGTTATACATACATAAATACCAACCAACTTAATGGGATATATTATATAATTTCAAAGTTTTTACGAAATAACGATAGCTTGAATAAACAGTCAACGTTACTAAACTATAGCGAAGAGAAATTTACTTAAACTAGTACAATCAGAATAAATTAGGGTGATTTTAGTACTTATGTTTTTAGTTAACTTTATGAAAGAACTTGCTTTGACCGCATGATATGATGGTATTATTTTTTTTATTGAGCAATCCATAAAAATGATATTTTTCACTACAAATTCAGTTCAAATGTAACATATTAAGATTCAAATAAACGCTATTTTTGTAATCATTTTGGTCATTAATCTAAAATATGGCAGCGAGTTCTTAAGAATATTAGAAAAACAACAAATTAAGTAGGCAATATTGATTTTGTGTTTTAATTGTTGTATGCAAAATAGAGTCTTGAAATTCAATTGCTAATAATACGATTCCTTAAAGTTTTAAATGATCACATAAGTAGCTATTTCTTTATAACTGTATATATGTAGCAGATACTATGGTATTTAATAGGGTGCGCCAAGATAAAACTCACATTTAGCACCTTACTGAAGAACTGACTGATTAGGTACAGAGGGCCGATCAACGCAGTTTGCGTTTCGGATTATGTATGAATTTCAACAATTTTATCACTGTATGTTGTAGCCTTATGTATTGCTACAGTAAGACGCTAATCGTAAGCCATATCAGGCCGCAGACTAAGGGCCGATTTCACCAATGAAATTAATCGCGATTAGTTCAACTAAACTCAGTTTATGCAAATACAGCATTCTGATTGTTAGTTTTTTTTTGACTTCGCACGGTTTGTGCATTTAGCCAGTGTCACGTTTAGAAGTTCTAGTTTCTTTAGTTTTTAGTACCTTTGCATAAAACTTTGTTTTTGCATTAGAAAGCGGATATAACACATTCCAATGTTTTTTGGAATATTTGACAGCAAATATATCGAATCGGTCTTCTTGCCAAGCTTTGCTGAGGTAGTCATTACTACAATAAAATTCTGAACTCCACTTTACCAAGATAGCACTTGTTCCAATGATTCTGAAATTTCTCAAATTTGCGTAAACACTTGAGACACAAAACTACACCAATTTTACATCACAATATTCACTACGAACCAATTTGCGAATAATTAAAACAGCCACTGAACTTTACTCGAAAAAAACCCGCCAAAAAACCCCTGATATGTAGTTTCTCAGCGGTTTCAACCAATCAGGACACTGTATTTGCATAAACTGAGTTTAGTTGAACTAATCGCGTTAAGTTTCATTGGTTAAATCGGCCCTTAGAGTATACGCTACAGGACTGTCGGTATTGTCTGACCCCAGCATTCAATTTAGAAGTCCTAGTAGTAACAACGCACTATCACTAAGCGTATCAAACAAGGCTACTGGATATGTAACTCGAACAACTGATCCATTCATAATTATTTAGTTTGTATTAGTTGTTAGAATAGGCATACGAGGAATATCCTAAATAGATACTTTATCATAAATATTGTCGTTATTCCCTATTATTGTGTGAGATTTTTCATTTCCTCGATGAGTGATACCAAACACTAACTAACGTTTGTTAAAAAATAAATGCGCTCGTCTTACGACTAGTTAAAGCGAAGTAAGAATCGCCGACAACATTTTATGATGCACTAAATAAATAAAGTGATTATGTCATTGACAAGAATTAAAGACTAATTCAAAATTATCGCCGATTGCACGGTGGATCATCCATTTACACTTAAACACATAGTGCATATACTAAACATTAGTACAAAACGTCACGATTCGACGCTCACATCGCAATCGAAAAGTGAGTAAAACGAAAAATACATAAAAATCAAAATCAGTCAAAATATTGTCAAATTCCGTATAAGCGTCGAACTAAAATCGACAAAGTAAACGTTTTAGAAAATAACTTAATACGAAATAAATACTGTAAGTACTAAAAATATAGTATTGAATAACGCAGTGGCCGAGGCGCGGCCGACTAAAGACTTTGGTGCAAGTATCTCCCCCTCGCAGTCCGTGAATAATAATATGGCCAACAGTTCGATTCTCCGTTATACGTTATAATAGTGGACTAGCATGAAATTCGTTACGATGCGCTCCAGCGCTCCGCTCCTTTTCTTTTTCTTTACGCGACACCTGGAAAATAATACGATCAGTTTTAAACGCAAGTTGGTACTCATTCGCCTGGTACAGGTCGATTCAAACCTTATGGTGGCTGTAAATCGCGTTACTCGCGAAGCAGTACCCCACCTGTCTAATAAATTTGCGACCTCGCAGCAACACGTGGAGTGTTCTAAGCCGCTATTAAGTTTGAGTCGACTTGTACTAAACTTGATGACAGAAATTATTTATTTTGCCCTCAAGTAGGTGGCCCGTGACAATCAGTCATTAATTTATCCAGCATTCGTCAACGTTTAGAGACAATAGCTTTATTGGCGAGTAACAAGCATTTTCAGTTTGATTAGCACACGGAATTTATTGTTTGTAAAAATGCCTCTAAAATAACAATAAACTAATTACTAATACGTAATAAATCCACGTGTGGGTCACAAATACGTCAATGTTACCACATGGAACAGTTATTGCTTGGTATTGTACAACATATTTTCTAACATAAAGGCAAAGGATAGTTGACAAAAAATTATATTTAGTCCGTCAGTTACATAACCTAAAAATATTGGATACGTAATTTTTCTTTTGCCACGTAAAACAAAAATTACTTTACGATACAGTGCGTTGAAATATCGTAAGACGTCACGGTGTGCTACACTTTATATTGACAAAGTGACGTCACAAGCCCACACTCCTGAAGTTTGAGCGCTTATTTTTTTTTTCCTTTTCTTTAAATGCCATCAGTCCTTTCTGGACTATTATCAGTTTTAGTTGCGTGAATTATTTGGCGTTTCAGGTACAAGGGCCTTTGCAGCTGATACCTCTTCAGATTACTTGACCTCTCTTAAGTCGATTTATAGAGTTGCTGCTGTCCAGCAATTTAACAGCCAAAGAATTTGGGTGGATGGCTAAACGATCAGCATAACGCTTTTTATGTTTATTAATTTAGTGTTGAGATACTCATGGATTTCTTCATTCCGTGTGAACCATGGTGCATTGACAATATGCCTCAAGATCGCGTTTTGATCTCTTTGGAGGTTTGTTGCTTTTGCTGGCCACTCCCCATAGTTGGATGCCGTACGATCATTTAGGTTTTAACACAGAATTGTACAGCAGTAGTTTGTTGTCCAAAGATAGGACTCAGTTACTACCCTTCAACCAATACAGGTTTTTATATTTGGCATTTAGATGTTCTCTTTTTTGTTTTATATGCGTCTTGCAAGTGAGCCTTTTATCCAAGTTAAATCTGAGATACTTAACGCAATTGGTGTGTGGAAGAGTTTTATTTCGTAATGTTACTGTGGGACAGTCACCTCTTCTCAAAGTGAAGGTAATGTGACTTGATTTTTGGGCACTGGCACTGATACGTCACTTTTGCAGCCAAGTATTAATTTTATCCAGTAATGTTGGAATTTGTTACTGCCAATATCCGGTTTTTGGGTGCTCGCCAGATAAGCAAAATCATTTACGTTTGTCGCTAACGTAACATCTGCTGTAGTTGGAAGATCAGATGTGAAAATATTATATAAAACGGGTCCCAGGACCGATCCTTGTGGAACTCCAGCTTCGATATTATACCTGGACAAGATCGTTCGTCTACTTGTTTTACTTGGAATTGTCTGTCCTCTAAATATGAAGCTATGATGGGAAACACTGAGTGGGGGAGCTTTTCTTTTACCTTGCACAGTAAGCCCTTGTGCCACACATGATCAAAGGCCTGTTGCACATCTAGAAATGCCGCAGAGGTGTATTCCTTCTTCTCGAAGCTCTGGCGTATTGTATAGGACCTGTTCGGTAGTTGATTTTGATTTTTTTTGTTTTTTTTTGAAAAAAACGTTGCCCCACCCTAGGAATTTCTTCCTGTATCGTGGGTGCGTTTACAAACATATAAACTCACATACACAAACACCCAGAGCCGGAACAACTATCTGTAGGTCATACAAATATTTTTTCCGTGCGGGAATCGAACCCACGACACGCAGCGCAGCAGTCAATCGCTCAACCGCTGCGCCAACCGTGCGCCCAAACGCTTGAATAAATAGTTGAATGTGACTTTCTAAATTCGAACTGGTGTGCATGGATAAGTTCATATTTATTCATTATTACTTTGAGCCTGGACAAGAAAATTCTTTTTCAGAGTTTAGACAACACTGGTGTGAGGCTTATAGGTCGATATGATGTAACATCGTATGCTGGTTTACCAGTTTTATGAAGTATGATGATTAAGGAGATTCTCCATAAATTAGGAACATAGCCCATTCTGAATATTCCGTTAAACAGAGTAGCTAGGAACGTAACTGTTTTTTTGGGTAGCTCCTTGAGAATTCGAGGCGTAATTAAATCAAATCCAGGTGTTTTCTTTGTATTCAACGATCTGCAGCTTAATTGTGTAAGTGAATTCGGCAAAGGAAACAATCTGTTTCTTTCCCAAAAACGACTTTTTGTATTGCGAAAAGTTGTTTTTGGGAAAGAAACAGTTTGTTTCCTTTGTCGAATTTACTTACATAATTAGGCTGCTGATTTCTTTCGAGATTTCTTTGGGTGATATGTTTTATCTTTGTCAGTTTTTATTTATTTGATAATGCAAAAAATACGGTTTCAATATTATTTGATAAGTTTACTGACGGACTAAATAGTATTATCATTTTTCTACTCAGGAAACATCCTTATTCCTCATCCATCGCTTTATAACTTTGAGAAATTCGTTTGGTAGTCAATGAAAATAAAACAATGTTTGTTGTTCAATTGTTTAAAGAAGAGCCGATTAAGCTTTTTCTAAGCAAGAAACTGCAATTGCACCTGCCATGTCATCTCTCCACTGCACTTGGTTGACTGGGAATACCCAAGGCTTTAAGTCCGTCATTGTACCATTGAGCAAAATTTAATTAAATAAAGTTACCCTTAACTCTTCACCAGGGTTCACCAATAAGTGTGTAACCGCAGACAGTCCGCCGCCAGGTCCGCCAACAGTGCCCGCCTGTCCGGCAGCAGCGTGAGGCCGGCCACGCGGCGCGGCTTCCTGTCCGCCAGCTCGGCCGCGGCCAGCACGCGGCCGGCGCGCGCGTCCAGCACCAGCAGCGCGGGGCGGCCGCGTACAGAGCGCGTGCACACCACGCGGCGCGCGCCGTCCGCGTCGCACTCCAGCGCCACGCCGCCGTAGCCGCCGCGACCTGTGAACAAAAGGAAATAAATAAAATAGGTTTATTTGGCACAAAAGGCACGCATGAAGCAACACAGAAGAAGAAGAAAGGAATCAAAGTGACATGGGCGAGTATTAGCTTCAAAACGATAAAAAATCTTAAAAATGAGTAAGGGTAGTAGTTCACCTATGGATGCTATAAACGGCACCTGATATTAAGCATAGTCAAGAAAACTACGATAAAAGTGGATACAGTCAAGTTTTCATTTTTCAATACCAAATCCAACTTGCCGGAACTCTGGTTATGGGGTCCTTTTTGGTTTGTCTTTTTGTAATAGTCCTAAAGAATATAAAAAAGAACAAACTAACGAAATCAAATAAACCTTTAATAGCTCGGAATTAATGATGAAATTTAGTTTTTGATATTTTTTTAAACCTCTCAGCTCGGCTAGTTAATTTATCATCTCATCACGCTTACCTTTAGGCACTGGTGCAAATACATTTTTGAGATTCCCTTCGATGTCGTAAACTCTCACTGCGACATCTGCTATGATGAGCAAGTCTCCTGACAAGGCAAGGCCGCCGACTAAACCCAACTCTCCGTTCCCGACCTGTAAATTATATGACAACATTTAATACTACATACTAAGGGTGCCCTAGTCGGCGGCACGAACTATTTTGTGGGCGGGGTTATAAGGCATGCTACCACATCCGAAAACACGTACGAAAGTGATATTAAACCTGTGATAAGCAGCAAGAAGCTAGTGCGAGTACGAATAAACACTTTTATAAACTGATTTGGGAATATGGATATCATGGAAAACTATTTGCATTTTTGAACAACTAATCTATCTCTGCATGGTCACTGTTATGCAATTTTCCTTCTTGTTATGGTATTTATTGCCGTCCAATAATGCGTTAAAATTAGTGTTAAAATATGTAACTTTAGGCGATCATAACTTTAAAAGATGTTTATATATTTTTTATATTTTTGTTGAAATGCAGGGCTAATGATTTCAATTTGATGAGACAAATTGATATCATTTTTATTTTGAACTTACACCGTCATACAGTGGAGTAATCGCCATACTACCTTTATATGGAAGAATGACCGACTAGGGCACCCTTAATGATATAAACAGTATTATTTTAAATTCTTCTCCACTCCACTATCAAAATTTTCTTACGACAAAATATGATGGGAAATATATAACAATCAACTTGTTTTTGAAAACTAGTAGTGGTAATGAAGTTCCATATGCTTGTTTTGCATCGCAACTTGTGTTGATTAGGCAGTTTTGCGATGACATAGGGACGGTGATTGGAAATAGACCCGAAACTAGCACTAAAGGTCGTAGCTCACTTACACGATCCCGCACCCGTACAAGACCGCCTTAAACATAGATGACTGCTCGCTGACCTTACCTTTGTCGACAAGCTAGCAAAGCAACGTGCTTCAAGCTCAGTCAGCGTGCGTAGTGCGTAGTGCGGACCTACAGTGCGCGGTCAGCACGCAACAAGCGACACGTCAGCTGTCAAGTGGTACGATGGCGGTAAGCTCGGCGAGCTGACTGCTAATTTGTGCCGTCAATGTAAACTATGTCTACAGAGGACGCCCTGAAGCTCACATTTCAATGATCATTATTTTTCCGGGTGGGAGCGGTGTCGTATAAATTGGCTACGACCTAACTGTTCTTAGTTTCAGGTTGCAACGATGGCATATCGAGTTTCAAAAAATGTTCGGTTCTGTGGATCGCTAGACCTGACCTGACCCGTCTCTTGTCTAAGGCTTAACACGCATTTCGGTTTTTAGCCACACAGATTTTATTCGCCCGAATTTTTGTCCGCGTACTGAATCTAAATAACACGCACTGCGGATAAATTCCGCGTTATTTTTGTCTCTTTCTGCCTGTTCATAGAGCTCAAAATATTCGCTTTCATGCGGTATTATTTCCGCGCGATTTTATTACCGCTATACGTGTAGCTTTATACAATTCCATAGGTCGCAGAATAGGCGGAAAAAAATCGCGCGAATAAAAACCGCAATGCGTGTTAAGCCCCTAAATTGTCAATGTTCATTACCTCTCTTTCAATATTCCCATGACTATCGAACAAGAAGACAGCTCTCGCACCATTGTCGGCCACCGCCAGGCGCCTGGAGGCCGCGTCAGCCGCCACACACACGGGCTCCACGAGGCGGTCCGACTGAATCGTGCGCAGAGTTGTGCCGTCTGCTGTCACCTATAACACGAACAATTGTGAGAATGTAGATTACTAGGCAACATGATTCAATTTTTGTAGTTAGATTGGTATTATCACGTCTATGAGCTGCATAATAAAACCTAAAAGATATTATTCTTGAGTTCTTTCTACTCATCACTATGAACGACTTTTACTATGGAAATAAACTAGACACCGCCGCGGAAAAAAAAAACTTGTTGTTAGGACTCCGTACCTCGAAAGGAAAAAAAACGGAATCCTTATATGATCACTTTGTTGTCCATCCGTCCGTCCGCGTGTCTATCAAGACCTTTTTACTCAGGAACGCGTGGAGGTAACAAAATTTATATCAAATACAGCTCAGATCTACTGTCCCTTAAAGTTGTGAAAAAATCAAACTTCTAAGCCAACGCAAACAAAAGATACAGCCGTTTATTCCACAAATTTCCGCAAATTTTCGACACTCGCAAGGGAATCAAAACCTAAAATTCGATAAAAAAAATGTTAACGAAAAAGTTATAAATAAATTAGTTTCTTGATTTTTTGAATTAACTTTTATTGAGATTCACATTGTGTTGTACAAATTTATTGTAACAGAGATAAATTGACTGACCTCAGTGAGAGTTCTTGTCCGCCAGTTGACTGCCACAATGCCTTCAGCAGTTACCGCTATCCCTGTACAACTGCGACCTGCCAAACCTGGAACATGATTACAGGTGATTGTACCGGCGCCGGCGATTATACTATATTATGTTTACGAAACTTCGATCAACAATAACAACAAGATATCGGATCGACGCAAAACATACATCTCAGTAAATACCAGCTCACTTGAGACGAGAGCTCTGATTTTATTTAGTTCGATTGAAACACAGCCAAAATTAAGGCGGTACCCCGAGCAAAACGCCGCGCAAGCCGTTTTTCGTGCTGTTTTTAGGAGCTATCTACTCGTTATTTAAAAAGAAATATCAATTAATAAAAATTAATTAAATTTCTACATAATATTGATTCTAAAATGGTAGATTTAGTTTTTTTTTTTGATGTTGTATATATTTCACCAATCTCCTTCCAAGAAAAACATAAAAATGAGAAATACTTATTGATAGCATGTATCTCCTCGTAAAGTGTTCATTAATTATTTTTTGTACTAACACTAATGGATAGACAATTTAATAACGAACATTTTTGTAGTAATTATTTTTTCAAAAGACCAAAATTCGATTTTATAAAGATTTTATTCTAAAATCTGGGCGTATTCACTACTGTAATTCATGCGCAACCAGTGCCGCTAGACCAATAGGAATGCTCATATCTCATGCCGATTTTTTGGTCAGGGTACCGTCTTAACACGTTTTACAATGGCGCAATATGTATTCAAAAGTTGCAAAAATAATGCCCGAATAAGCCATTTAAAGTGAGTGAGTGTCTTACTTTCGGTAAGTACATATTATCAAATTTTAAACAACAACAAAATTACCGATTTTAAACCACCGCTACAAATGTTTGGCCAATAATCGAGCAAACTTCGAAGAACCAAACAGAAACGAAACAAAATGATGTAGCTCGTACGTAAGGCAATAACGGGAGAAGGTCCTTTATTTGTTGCCAGTTAAGGTTTATTTCACACTAAATGTTATTTAACCTATGTCATTTTTAAGTGACTGGAGTCATTTATTGCTTTGAATTATCGTAAGTATAAGATAATATTTTGAAGATTTGTGACTTTATTACTAGGTGCCATGGTTGTAATTAAGTTGAAATTAAAACTTTTCTCAGTTTGTTAGTAAAAAAATGTAGCTGTACATGATTATATTCACGCGGACAGAATAGCTTTGATTTAGTAAGTGACCCGTAATCTAGTTGGTATTGTCACAGATAATATAATACTGGCATGCAGATGTCTCAAGAAACCGTGCCGATGTAACTAGCGTTTTTCGTCTGATTAAGATGGTTATTTTTATAAGTACTTTGATGCTTTCGGTTCCGTTCCACGGCTATAGATGGTGTTAGCAGCGACTTGCAAATAAAAGGGTTTTCTCGGTTAGTGACTATTTTTCTTTAAAAACAGTGATGATTTGTTTTATAGTATTTTTTAGTACGTTTTTATGTTTCATTTTACCAAAATGTGTTACAATACAAATTTAAAAATCGAGTGGCATGCCTCAGAATTTTAAAACCATCTATTGGAATCAATTTAAAACTATCCGTTCAAATAATCTTTGAAATGTGAATAATTTTGAGCTTAGGAGATTTGATAAAAAAAGAACACACAATTTTTATGATTAACTAGCTGACCCGGCAAACTTTGTTTTGCCATAAAAATACCAAACATTTATCTACCTTACCTTACACTACCTACCCTACACTACCCTACCCTATACTACCCTACCCTACCATACACTACCCTACCCTACACTACCTTCCCTACCCTACGCTACACTACCCTACCCTACACTACCCTATCCTACATTACCCTACCCTACACTACCCTACCCTAAACTACCCTACACTACCCTACACTACCCTAAACTACAATACCCTACCCTACCCTGCGCTACACTGCCCTACCCTACACTACACTACACTACCCTACCCTACCCTACCCTACCCGACACTACCCTACCCCACACAAAGCAAAAATAGCTTATACAATAGCAATAAAGCTCAAATTGACTCTACGTTTTAGTTAGAAAACTTTTGTATGGCAAAAAGAAAAGGGCTATTTTTTTTTTTTTCTGCAATTATTAGAATTTTTCTCCCCGTAAAAACCATCTTTGAACTTCAACGACCATTTAAAAAAAAGAATTGGCCAAATTGGTCCATGCGTTGTTGAGTTATGCGCTTACCAACACATTTTGCGATTCATTTTTATATTATAGAAGATTGTAGAAAATGTTAACTTAACACACAATTCAATAACAAATCGAGGCAAATCGCGCCATCTAGTGACATTTATTTGAACACAAATTTATTTGCTAGCGCTGGGACCCTGTGGTATTGTTGATCGAAGTTACGAACCTTAAAAACTAAAAAATAAATTCTACATTTGATTGCCGTTTGCTATAAATCAAATTAAGAACTTCTTTTTTATGGTTTATTTTACAGTACACCGTGTATGCTAGAAGCCTGTTATGTGCTGATTTCGTGATAAAAAATTACATACCTTCATTAACGATATGCGTTTTGAATGCGAACGTTTCGTCATCTAACACCTTCACTCTCGAGTTGCCTGCGTCGAGCACGTAGATCTCCCGTCGTTTCGGACATCTGGCGAAATGATAAGATTTCTCAGTTAAAAAAGATAGAAGATATTATAAATTAAGTCTGCATCGCGCATTTCAGGAGGCAGCTAACCAAAACATAAATGGGAGCTCTCAAAAGGCGATTAATTCCTATGAGGTACATAATTATTTATATTAAGCTACACTGGTAAACCTAGGCCTTAATTCTTACACCGGATTTTGCTTCTTGCACGACATATGAGCATAATATTTGTATAACTAGTTTTATCTGCCTAGCTTTTTTTAAAGGTGTAATGATCGGCTTCAAACGTTACTGGATGCAGTTGATATGCTTATGCCATTACTTATGAACAGAAACAGTATGCTTACCTGGCTAACGCGACAGGTTGACTCAGCTGCTCCTTCCCAGTGCCCCTGGAGCCCCACACCAGCAGCGGGGCCGCCGTGGCCGCGATGTGCGCGCGCAGAGGCGAGTCCCGCACGCCGCGCGCGAACACCAGCACGCGTACACACAGTGCTCCCGCGTTCCACGGACGCATTGTGATTCTGTAATCAAGAGTTTGATTTGATTAGACAGGACAGGGCTTAATCGCGTTAAAGATGATCATCATCATCATCATATCAACCGAAACAGGTCCACTGCTGGACATAGGCCTCCCCCAAGCGTCGCCACATCGACCGGCCCCGTTAAAGATAATCTGAGCTAAGTTTACTACATTATTTTGATTAACTGATAGATAAATGAAATTTATTTCTGTAAATTGGTTTTATTTTTAAGATGTCTTGTTCACAGCTAGGATTACCATTTCGAAAATTAAAAAGTTCAAACAAATAGCCGGACATTTAAGGTACAAAATAAAATAATAAATTTGTTAATCGCCGTCATATGCACATTGCACACATGTACAAACCGGGATAGCGCTTGCGCGTTTTCGTCCCGGATTTGTAGTGTAGGTAAGTAAACGCGGTTTTTAATAATAATAAAAACCGGACAAATTAGAAAGCCGAACAAAGTTCGGACGGGACTCCAAACGTCCAGACAAATCCAGACGGATGGTAACCCTTTTCACAGCGGAGGTTATACAAAAACCGTCCAAGTGCGAGTCGGACTCGCGCGCGACGGGTGCCTTACCATTATCGCAAAAAACGACAATAAAATCAATGGGAGCCCCACTTATATATTTATTTTATTCTGCTTTTAGTATTTGTTGTTCTATCAGCAACAAAAATATATCATCTGTGAAAATTTCAACTGTCTAGCTATCACGGTTCATGAGATACAGCCTGGTGACAGACAGACGGACAGTGGAGTCTTAGTAATAGGTGCCCGTTTTTACCCTTTGGGTACGGAACCTTAAAAAGTAGTATACATAACGCCGGTATACAAACGCCAGTATACAAACGGAACGCAGCATAATAATGACGAATCATACAAAATGCCTCTTGACTCATAATTTCAGCACAGACCAAAATTACATCAAAGACGGATAAAATAATGGGTGAAATCATTTATGTTTTCAAATGTTTACGATTTGATTCACATACGTAGTCAACAAAGCAAAAGGCTTCTGTCGCCGAGTGTCGCGACCTCATTTCGTAACAGCTCATGAATAATGGCTCAGTTTGATCCCAAAATAAACGGCCAAACCCGAAACTTGCATGTCGGTAAAATGCTAATTTATAATCCCAAACACAAATGAGTGAATTAAACTGAAATAACTTTCTTTCGGAATAAAATTGGCGAGCGACTATTTAATAGAGCAATCATAGCTATAAAATAACACTGCACATTGTATGAGCACTTTGCGTTCGTAAAAGGGGCTTATTAAGGTGGCGCCCATACAAACGAGCGCATCTTCGATACGCCGCTTTGAAATCTGACACGCGCTGCATGATCATAACAACTTGAAAATAAAAGTTTGTCGACGGAGCCCAGTTTTTTCTGTCTGCAGGGTCTAAAGTAACCTAACATAAAGGAGATGACGGGAGCTAAGTTCGCTCGCTTTGCTCGCTCACTTCACCTCCCGCCATCCCCTTCGAACCTAACCTATCCGTGTCGGGGTGCCCTAAGTTCCCGAGCTCGCTTCGTTCGCTCTTGGACTAATTCGTTGTTTATAAACTTATAGTCACCCTACATTGGTTCTTGCTGACAATAAAACTAAACGTTGAACGCCGCTTTGTAGAACGTATCGCCACCACGATCCGGCTATACGAAAGGTAGCCGTATCTCAAAACAGCGACGTTTTTCATTCCAGCGCGCCTATTTGTAATACGGCGTGTTATACAATATGACTGCGACATTTATATAATCTGAGTTTTGGAAACGGCTCCAACGAATTTCATGAAATTTTGTATGCAGGGGGTTTCGAGGGGGGGGGGAGGGATAAATCGATCTAGCTAGGTTTCATTTTTAGAAAACGTCGGTCGCCCAGGTACTTACTTATATCGCAGTATCAAGGTAAGTGATCGTGCCTCGTCAAGTTTGCTTAACCCTTTGGTGAATATCGATTTTATTGGACTAATAGCTAATTATAACAACCTTGAAGATAACCTACATACCTAAACAGCCCAGTATCAAGGTCAGTGACAGTGCAAGGCACGGGTGCGTCGACAATAGTTTGCTTAATAGGGTATTCTACTATGTTTGAAACCGTACTTCAAAATGTTGATTTCCTAATAAAAATCCACAAAAATATAATATTTCGGCAAAATAAACACGCTTTCTTACAATAAAAATACATTAAAATTGAAACCTTTTTTATTGCCGCAAAAACGATGATTGCCATTTTGGTGACGTAATATTGATATGTAAACAAAATAGTCGTGACGACCGGCACTAATTCAACATTTCATTGTTGATAGCTGTTCAGACTGAATTGACTGATGACAATTAATAGTTTTTGCCTATATGATGTCACGTCATTGCATGGATTAAAAATATCGATTTCTAATATATTAAAACATCAATGTGGTTTTATTTAAACTCACAAGTATATTTACTACATTCATTTTAAATTTTACCAGTTTGCATAATTTATTTTTCACTATCGAAAGTACCCTATTCTTTAGGGCATAATAAATAATGATATCGGATTATTGGGCCTATTACGAACAGTTTGACTATGGCAACCTTGAAATTACCTACATACCTATACAGGCCAGTGTCAAGGTCGGTGACGGTGCACGGCAGCGGCTTGTCGTCGATGGTGGCGGCGGCGCTGACGGGGTCGACATACCTATATAGCCCAGTGTCAAGGTCGGTGACGGTGCACGGCAGCGGCTTGTCGTCGATGGTGGCGGCGGCGCTGACGGGGTCGACATACCTATATAGCCCAGTGTCAAGGTCGGTGACGGTGCACGGCAGCGGCTTGTCGTCGATGGTGGCGGCGGCGCTGACGGGGTCGACATACCTATATAGCCCAGTGTCAAGGTCGGTGACGGTGCACGGCAGCGGCTTGTCGTCGATGGTGGCGGCGGCGCTGACGGGGTCGACATACCTATATAGCCCAGTGTCAAGGTCGGTGACGGTGCACGGCAGCGGCTTGTCGTCGATGGTGGCGGCGGCGCTGACGGGGTCGACATACCTATATAGCCCAGTGTCAAGGTCGGTGACGGTGCACGGCAGCGGCTTGTCGTCGATGGTGGCGGCGGCGCTGACGGGGTCGACATACCTATATAGCCCAGTGTCAAGGTCGGTGACGGTGCACGGCAGCGGCTTGTCGTCGATGGTGGCGGCGGCGCTGACGGGGTCGACATACCTATATAGCCCAGTGTCAAGGTCGGTGACGGTGCACGGCAGCGGCTTGTCGTCGATGGTGGCGGCGGCGCTGACGGGGTCGACATACCTATATAGCCCAGTGTCAAGGTCGGTGACGGTGCACGGCAGCGGCTTGTCGTCGATGGTGGCGGCGGCGCTGACGGGGTCGACATACCTATATAGCCCAGTGTCAAGGTCGGTGACGGTGCACGGCAGCGGCTTGTCGTCGATGGTGGCGGCGGCGCTGACGGGGTCGACATACCTATATAGCCCAGTGTCAAGGTCGGTGACGGTGCACGGCAGCGGCTTGTCGTCGATGGTGGCGGCGGCGCTGACGGGGTCGCCGCCCGTGCTGCGCGCCTCGCCGTGGTAGTCCACCGTGCGCAGCACCACCACCACCTCCAGCCCACACACACACGCTGATTCTGGAAACGAGAGGTATGAGCTTTATTTGTAGGGCTGCTTGGCAAAGGATGCAAGTGTAATGAAAGAAAGAGAGAAAAATAAATATTGTAAGGACGGAAATATAGGACGAAAGATTAAAAAAAGCTAACACTTATATGTTTAAAAGTAAATAATTCGAAAAAAAAAATGTTAACTAAAAAGTTATAAATAAAAAAGTCGGAGGATACAACTGGTTTTGGTCAGCCAGCTCGCGAATATGTATCCTCCGAATGCACAGCATGATTTTGTTCTTGTTTACGTCTTATTAGTTCTCTTCCTAAGCAGTCAGGTTTTGTGATTTTTTGAATTAACTTTTTAGATAACATTTTTTTTTTTAATTTTGTACTTTTAAACATATTTTGTAAAGAAGAAAAAAATATTTTGCCCCCACAATATGGCGCCCAAAATTCTCCATTTTTCTATTTTCCAATTTCAATGTAGCCAGTGACAAAATCAAAATCGACCAACGAATTTGGTCTCTAGAACGCCACATAGGAACAAACACACATACCAGGCCCCTCAGAAAGTATTGCGAAAAAAAGTTTTTATATATGGGAGACTGGCCAGTTATAATGTTTTTCGAAAATATGATTATTTATAAGTAAAAATAAGTAAGTTCCAATTTCAAAATTTCACTCCACATTTTTTGCGAGTTAATTCAAAGTATTGTGTCTCACTGAAATATGGATCTGCGCCGGGAACATTTTAGAGCTATGATTTTATACGATTTCAAGTGTCGCCTGAAACCGGATGAATCGTACGATAGACTTCAAATGGCATTCATGGATGAAGGCCCTTCCAAGGCAACCGTGTATCGTTGGTATAACGAATTCAAGCGCGGTCGACCAACTTTGGGGGATGACGAAAGAAGCGGTCGCCCTTTGACGGCTGTTACCGAAGAAAACGTGCTAGCAGTGAAAAATTTAATCCAAGACAATAGGCGAATTACATATCAGGAGATTCAACACATATTGAAGATTGGATCGGGAAGCGTTCACGAGATTCTACACAGCCATCTTCGCGTGAGGAGGATAGTATCACGCTGGGTGCCGCACAACCTCACCGATGCTCAGAAGCAGGCCCGGGTGGAATGGTGCCGTGATATGCTTAACAAATTTGAAGCAGGCTCGTCTCGGCGTGTTTACGACATCGTTACAGGTGATGAGTCCTGGATTTATCAATACGACCCAGAAACCAAGCGCCAGTCGACTGTTTGGGTGTTTCAAAATGAGCCAACGCCTACCAAAGTGAAGCGATCTAGAAGCGGGGGTAAGATTTTGATCGCTAGCTTTTTTAATTTGATTGGCCACTTGGTATCAATTCCCTTACGGGATCAAAGAAGCATTAATGCCGAATGGTATACTACCAAATGTTTGCCAGAAGTTTTCTCTGTTATAAGCAACAAGCGACCAAACACAGGACTCCGCGGGCTACTGCTCCACCACGACAATGCACCTGCGCACACCGCACTCAAAACGAGGGACTTCCTGGACAGCACGCCAGTCAAACTCCTGGGTCACCCTCCTTACAGCCCTGATCTAGCACCGTGTGACTTCTTTTTATTCCCAAAAATAAAAAATCAGCTCAAAGGGATACAATTTTCGTCGCCGGAAGATGCGCTGGCTGCGTTCGAGCAGGCTGTAAACGAGGTGTCTGCGGCGGACTGGAAAAAGTGTTTTGAAAACTGGTTTAGGCGCATGAATCTTTGTATAGAGGCTGGTGGAAAGTACTTTGAAAAGATTTAATAAAAATATATGTACGTATAGAACAATTTTTTTTAGTTTCGCAAAACTTTCTGAGTGTCCCACGTACATAGACCGATAAACACATTACCCTCCTTTGGCAGTCTGGTAATTAAGAAGGATTACGTTTCCTTCTATTCGTTAGTCGTAAGGCAAGATAAAATTATGATTCTCTAATTATAAATTAAGTTCAAAAATTTGTTACTCGCATGTAAGTTTTGCGCCTACAAAACGGTACATATTAACAAAATGGAATTCTAAAAAAAAATAGGTACGAGTATTGTCTACTTTGTGTCTACAAAGTTTACAGACATCGCATGACCAAAAAAATTGTGTCACGGCGAGTCGCATTGATTTTGTATATTAACCAGCACATAAGCTCACATTTGTTTACGGTACTATAATCCGAGCGAGCCAAGTACCAATACAAACCTACTTCTAAATGCATAAATTATTTACTTTCTAAGTTGATGGACATACATCAATGACTTATGGTAAAGAAAAACAACGTAGGAATCCTAATGATCTAAAATTACGGACACGCAACGAGCTAGCGAGGCGATTGATGATAGTTCCTTGTTTGTATGAATGAAAGGAGGCCTTTACCGTGCTGTGGGAGAATCACAGGCTCACATCATATTTTAACTACAGGATTATTTCACTTACCTAACTGCAAAGTACAGAGCCCAGGGAAGGTGGTACTTGTTCTCACCCTACCCAACGCCACCAGCGCCTCATGGAACCTCTGCTGAGCATCATTGTGAGCGAAGTCTACAGCTAAGAAGGCATTCTCCCTTGGTTCTGCGAGAGCGGCTGCGTCGCCTAACCGGGCACCTAATGCAGCTGCCCGACTACTGACTTCACGGACTTCCACTTGTTGTTGAAGACCTGAACATTCGGCTTCCACCTGAAGAGAAGAGAAGGATGTTAGGTTGAGAATCTAAGGGTTAAAAAACCAATTTAAGTATGTGTTGTTTAAACCTTTGCCTTCTCCGCATCAATCAATTTCAACTGTTCTTCAAGCAATTTTCGTTTGTGTGTAGCAGCAGCTGCCGCGGCCGATTTCAATTCGCTGTGACGTTTATCGATCGCAGCCTTCAGTTCTGCGAAATGTCGGTCTATCGCTTCGTCCGCTGCCGTCGCCGCCGCCTCCAGTCGCCTCAACTCGCTGGCCACCGCATCTCTCGCTGAACCCAGCTTACTGAGACATTCGTTCGCTCTATACAACAGTATTTCGGACATTCTTTTCAATGCTATGGAGAATGGTACAACTGTGTGGTCGCAGGGAGTGTCGCTATGGGGTCCGTCGGCGCAGTGTCGACAGAAAACGCAATCACAGGTTTCGCAGAAAAGGAGTTCTCTGCCTGGATGCGAACTACACTGTGGTATGACCTCCCGCCGTTGTCGGGCCATTAGATCAAGTAGCTGATTGACGAGGAAAGAGGGGGGGAGTGCGGCCACCCCACCCCGCGGTATTGTGATGAGCTCGCGGCATATGGGACATCGGAAACTACCCGCGTCTCTGGTCTGTGAGGCAGCTATTCGTGTGAGGCAATGGAGGCAAACTGTATGTGAGCAAGGCAGAAGCTTGGGCGTGTGCTCGCCTCCATCGTAAGTGCCTGGAATAATACAGAACCATTGTCAGACGGTCACATTGTCCATTTAAAATGGGTAAAGATTTAAACTACGTTATTACTATGCTTATATTGTTAACTTTACACAAAAGGATATCTAATAATTTTAAGTATTAATTAATTTAGCAATAAAACTAATTGGTAACCATTGTTAGAATATTATGTGCTAACCTCTTCAACAGTTGCCAGTCCTCCATTTTATCTGTATGACTTGTACTGTTGTACAGTACAGTCTCTACAGTAGATTATAGACTCGTTAACGGAAATAAGGCACTGATTAACATGGCACATGTATCTAACAGACGTAATGAATATGTTAAATGTTATCATTAGATAACATTTAACATGGAGCTACTACTATGAAACATGCTAAGAGCAATAGTGTAAGTAGCAAAAGTAATGGGAATGATGATAAGAAAACACTCAATAAAAAAGTTTACATGTCTATCTGTCCTGACATCTCCTCCATATTCCAGGTAATTTCCTCCACTCGACTCAGAGTCTTTTAATCAAAATGGCAGCTATAGCTACCTATTATTTATTAACATTAACGTCATCGACTCAAAAAGTTTTGTTATGGTGAATGATTCAAGTGGTGCATTGGAGAAATTCCAACTTTCCTTTTCCACTCATTTATGTTCTTTTTATGTTAAGGACATTTTGGACATGTAAACTACCTTATCTCGCGTAAGTGAGTGGTGTACTAACATAAACAGGTGCCGCAGGTGAGGAAGCTCTCGTTAAAGTCCTCGTAGTTGATGGAGACGGTCTCGACGAGCGTGGAGCTCATGCTCGCCATCCCGACGCCCAGCCGTGAACTGGCACATAAGAAACACTTTTAACACAAAACCATAGATGCAGTAAGAAGGCAGAGAAGCAAGAAGATTTTTACACTACAGGATTTAGAATATTATACGCTGAGTACACAAAACGAGACTGAAGTTTAAACTGCTATGTCCCTGTCACAGCACTATAACATGTTTTTCAAGATCAGAAAATAACCTATTTTATTTATTTACAATGACTTGAAAAAATATCTCATCAATGTCTGGTCTGCGTAACTCCAAATAGAAGCATCTGTTTTGTGACCTTAAAGAAACCTAGATGTAAACCACAAATGCCACAATACATAAATCTTGTGTCAAATTATCAGCATTTTACTCAACACAGTTCTTACTCACATTTATTTATGAACAGACTGGTGTTTTTGTAGACCACAGTATTATTTTTTATAGTTTGAACTATAAAGGACTTAATATTCACAGTCGTTTTTAAGCTTGGTTTTTCCCTTGTTTTTATATTACTATTGAGAGCTTTAATCCAATGGTTATGCTCCATCGGTAGAAGCTTTAACACTAAAATAATAGCGGTGACTAAGTGCAAATCCTTTAACAGGTTCATAAGGAAAATAATAGAATAATAATAATGTAATAAGGAAGAAGTGGAGCATTGTTTGTTTGCAAAACAATTTGACCTTTGTTTAATAAAGGGCATATTCTTGAAGCAATTTTTAAAGGTGCCTTTTTTATTGATGTCATAAACCTTTTTCTGATGTATCATTTTAATATCTGTTTAATTCATATAATTTAAACATGCTACATTAATGATTTATTGATATTAGGTGTATTTAATCAATTTCTGTTGAAATCTAATTGCTGCTGTGATATGTTGGCAAACATTTTTTTTTAATTTTTAATGTTGGAAACGAAAATTATTTTGATAATTTTAAATCATAATATCACTTAAATTACGCAAGAAATATAATTGGTATGGGTATCAAATCTATTAAAACTGGTTCAATTACACTACATTTGATACTTGTAACTGGGCCAGCTATCAAAAAGATAAAACATAATAATGTGCTCAAAACATTAACATTCATGATTCATCAATCAATGCAGATTGCTCTCGTTCCATGCCATTGTCTCCAATTGAACTAATTATTTAATTGTTTTGACATTCATCATTGTAATCTAGAATATTAAATAGTTTGAAATTGCATTTCATACCTTTGTTTATTATAGTGTGACTGATTTAATTAGAATATGCTTTGATAGCGATTAACTACATATTTGTTTTGAATTAATAATTTAATATTATTTTATTTAAAAGCCTGTTTTCAACACAATAAATAATATTAAAAATATATTTGTATAATTTTTAAACAGGTTAATCTGTAATTTATCTAATGAGAAAGTAGGTAACACTAATTACTTTATTAGAATAACCAATATACATATGTGAATGTTTATCAACCTTGGGAAAATAAACAGACAACGGCTTATCTGCCAGCTGATTTATATATCTTGAATACATAAATATAAACCAGGAATTAATGTCTCATTTACATATTAGTAACTAACATGAATAAATTACATTCTTAGCCATGGAACGGAGTGTCAACATGGAATTTTAACAGCAAAGAACTTTAATATCAGAGGAAGAATGTGAAATTGTCAACAGATTATGAAAGGAACACTGCATGAAACTGGGCTATGTTATATTTACAAATGATGAAACTCACCTCCAAAGATTAAGATAAGGTGATATCTCTTTAAATAAACCAATAAAAATACAACACACACATGCACAGTCTCAGAAAGTTCATTGGCCTCACCAAATTCCTTTCAGTTTTGTTATTATAGCGTGGTGCAAAATCGTGACTATTGTTATGTGCAGTTTATGGAACTAAACAAAGTACAGTGCAGATTGTTATATAATTAATCACTGTAATAATACATTTATACATACCCTATATTTATAAATGTATTGCCTGAATAATAATAATGCAGTAAAACATTATAATACTTACAGGAAGGAGCAACAATACATGGACGTGATATCAGGAACAAATTACGATATGGCTCAGTCTACGTATCTCATATTACACGCGACGATACTAACACTAACTAGCTTTATGACTTTTTTAAGTAAATTGAACGCGTGAATATAACGAAAAGCGAACGTAAACACATATTTTATTAACACGTTAGCAACTTCACAATCACGCACACTCGTTAATTATGTACACGGCTCACTCTGCACATCTATACTTATTTATTAAACGACTTCCTTAGATTATAATAAGCCACATATATCTTAAACAATGTAAAACTTAAAAGCTCTTTCGTAATCGATCGATAGTTTTAACGAAACTATTCTCATGACAAAGAAACTTCTTCACAATAGACTTTGAATCGGTGTAACTTAATCGTAAGAAGAATAAGCGTAGCACTATTTTGAGAATGCGTTTGGATGGTTTATTGTTGACTTATGCATATTTGAATGAAAATCCATAACCAAATATTTATCTAAACTATTTTGTATCGACCATTAACCTCCGTCACCATCACCTAAACATTTTGAACTGTCAAACACTGTCAAACAGTAAGGTTGTACCAAGTTTTGAATACTTAGCTTCGTACTTTTATCGATAAATTCCATTTTCCAAACCCAACCGTTTTCAATAGATTTTCGTTAATAACCTAATGCACCTTCATAACTTGTCTTTCAATGTTGATCTTAAGAGACAGTAATTGGTGGTCCCGGCTTTTAATATGAATAAGACAAGGAACTGACGACGACCGGCCGTACGTCAGTTTACAAATTAAGTTCTGAAATTGCTCATACAAAACAAAAATTGTATTGCCAAATTTTTACCATCGATCTGCTGGCCGCACTTGTCTGTTCACGTGATTTAAAAACTGACGAATAATATCGATACTGTTGTACTATAAAGATGATTTGCACAACCCTACTAATACAGTGCTGCCAACTCTAATAAAATTTTCATTGCGTTCGAAATTAAATAATTTTAAATGGTGTCTGAGTTAAAAATAAAAAACAATAAACCCTAAGTTAAAAATACTTTGAAACTTTCAGTCAGTGTTGTAATACTTACCTGATTTACTATATAAGTTCATTTTTATTCCACATTATTGACATACGGCCGAACACGTACTCACCGTCGAAGCTGTGTTCGCCCCTTTTCGTAGTTTTCGTTGTCTACGAACTTGATAGTTCGCAAGTGGGCCTCAAATTATTGGAAAATATAGGTACCTACTATAAAGGAGATGGGGGCATTTTATTTTTAACGCCGTATATGCACATTTTAGCTATCATTCCTTTTCCATAATATAGTTAAAATATAAAAGACAAAAGATATTTATTTCAACTGGGCCACCAAGCGGCACTTTTGAATGTCACAATTTAAATTTAAATGGAATACAAGTTGATTCTACCGTGCATTCGGAAAGTAGCTAGTTATGGAGAAGAATGCACAAGAAACTCCAT
The DNA here is from genome assembly GCA_949775005.1 of Orthosia gothica. Lineage (NCBI taxonomy): Eukaryota > Metazoa > Arthropoda > Insecta > Lepidoptera > Noctuidae > Orthosia > Orthosia gothica. Next base: position 27,042,083 of record OX459034.1, on the reverse strand, counting down.
ACTTTTTAAATTTACATGGAATAAAAGTTGATTCTACCGTGCATTCGGAAAGTAGCTTGTTATGGAGAAGAATGCACAAGAAACTCCATACTTACTCTTTAAAAAAAAAAAAAAAAAAATGATTCTACCGTGCATTCGGAAAGTAGCTTGTTATGGAGAAGAATGCACAAGAAACTCCATACTTACTCTTTTAAAAAAAAAAAAAAGACTTTTACAATATTTAGGTACATGAGTACATATACATTAATAAATTCACATATGTGAGGACAATGCACCCAGAATAGCACTACACACTACACTATGTAAAGGTATAAAGTATTAAAAGTACTCACACATGTCTGTGCAGTTATACAATAGGTACTAGAAAAACATCAACATCCGAAGCAGTTGAGTTATGACCAATCCCAACTGATGGCGCCCGTTCACGAACATGACGCATGAATCGGCACCACCCAGCTCAACCATCATGAAGGGAACCGAATGATCCAACACACGCGCCACCATCAGAGAGACATTTGAGAGAGCATGACACACTCAACTGCCAGGGCACACACAAGTCAACGAACGACACATAGGTATAGCAAATGGTAGATTTACAGTTGGGTACATAGTACCCACACACGTGCTGTGCAGCTATACAATACTAAAAGAAATCGAGTCTATACAACACAAACATAAACATATCATTTGTTTTTGCGCCCTAGTGGTTGTGGAGCAGGACTAGCATTGAGCCAAGCATTTTTATCAGTGATATAATCCCCCAACTTATAATATGCCTGCCTGCATAGTGTGCGTTTTATACAATTTTTAAATTTCGTCTCATTCAGTTCTAGAATATGGGGAGGAATTTTATTGTAACATTTTGTACAGTACCCCATGAAAGATGAGGCCACTTTTGCCAGTCTGAAACCTGGTTGAACTAATTGGTCCCTATTTCTAGTAATGTAATTATGTCTGTCTCCGTTTTTACTAAAAAGATGTAAATTCTTTCTCACGTACATAATGTTTTCATAAATATATAGTCATGTCTTTCGGGCAAATTACTTTAAGAAGTCGCTCATCTTAGAGTTTACTCACTCACAGAAAATCCGGATTATCTTTTCGTTTCGTTCACGAATAACATTAATTTTATCATTTGCTATCCGTACGCCGGCCGTTGTACAAGGTCAAACAAATCAGTTCTCAGGGGCAATCCGTGTGTGTGCCTTCTTTTCATTCTATTTATGTTTTAGGAGCTCGTAGTTTTTATCCGATACATACGCAGTAATAATGAGAAATAAAACTTTGAGCGAGTGTTATACGATATTTGCCGTACGAACGCAAACCTTTGTTCAGTAAGTACAAAATTATTCCTATTTGTTGTGATTTGCACAATTTGTTTCTTTTTTTTGTGATCCGTCTGACTTCACCCGGTGTGTGTTTATTATACTAACTACTGGGTTACCATAATAGCTACTTTATGTACCTAGGGCCCGATTTCGGTTGGAGTGTAGGTGTAGCCTTAGGGACACTATGGCGCGAGGACTTTCTTTTTCGTAGATTTTCCAATTTTATTTGCAGTTTTGGGTTAATTTTCACCATAAAAACCGATTAGGTTCCGAGAAGCATAGCCCTACGACGCACTGTTTCCGAATTATGGGCCTCCGAATTTTATTTAATTTTGCATGAAGTGCCCAAAAACAAAAAATAAATACAAAAATATTTTTTATTTTGGTTTTCTTTGCTGCTCTTAGTGTCCCTAAGCATCAACCCTACCAACCTACCACCAACTCCTAAAACTCCGCCCCTAAGACGACCCACCGACCCCGATTAAAGGCAAAGATTAAGAACAATTTACCAATCACATAGAAGGAAAGCTACATCGCGTATTTTTTCTCGCTAGTTGCATTTTACTATGCCCTTTGAATTCTTTACGCAATAAGGCTGGGCATAAGTGATCATTGTTCTAATTATTTCACTCTGTCTTTATGTACGTACCTAATTTTAGGTACATAGCTATATTAAACATTTTGGCGCCATTTAATACCAGTCCTTTAGAGTTCCCTAGTTGAATGCCTCGTTGGTCTAGTAGTTGCAAGCCCGTGACTGCTGAGTTGCCGAGTTCTGGGTTCGAAACTAGTTCGGAAAGTATTAGGTATTGGGATTTCTGTTATGAATTTCTTTGATGTAGCTCGGTGTCTGGAGTTATGTCTGGTTAATTGCTTGGCTAGCCTCAACCTCAGACGAACGCTTCGCTCAATACAAGTGTGATGTTTTGTTTTAGGAATGGCCGTCGAAGTTACTCTTCGCCGTCACAGGAACCCAAACCATTTAAATCGATACCGGGACTTTCGTCTTTACCCTTAATTGGCCCCATTTATCACTTTCTGCCCATAGTCGGTAAGTAATTTGACTTTCAGGTCCATCAGTGTTTGTTGCAAATTCTGGTGATATTATTAAGTAACTCCAAACAGTATTCGCTGGGGAGCATTCACTAGTGATTCGTTCTAATGCATTGGTAAAGGTCATAACATCAATGATAAATACAAGACATCTGCTCAGTAACTAAGTAAATTTTGATCGATAACCACAACACAATCATAAGCTCTACAGGCGATAAATTAATTAAAGCCGAGTTGCGTTAAGTACAGTAGATAGGGGTAGATAAAAATAATAATCTGAAAGGGTCTCGACGATAAAAATTGAGCAAAAGAATAAGATTTGGCAACTACCAGTAAAAAAAATATAATACATAAGAAATCCTCTTAAACAATATACCTATAAACCTATATCTGTGTATTTATCATGATAATGATAAGTACACAGAGATATTATTGTTTTACTTATCATTATCTTCAGGACAATTTGGACCTAAAGCAAACATTTTCGACCTGGTTGTTACTATGCACAAGAAGTATGGCAATATAGTTAAATTGGATGGGGTGTTTGCAAGAGCTAACATGGTCATCTTGTTCGAGCCTGAACATATTGATCAGGTAGGTACTTACTTCTTGACGATTAAGTTGTTGTACAATTTCACCAATTGATTTTGTTAAAAATGTTGGGGACTTATTTTATTCCTTTTTTTTCAGGTATACAGAGTACAAGAGGCAAACCCACTACGACCTGGATTTGAGACCCTTGAATATTTCAGAGAAATAACCAAGAAGGCTACTCTTGACGGCTTAACTGGATTAACTACAGCGTAATTTTGTTAACACTAGGCGACACCTAAGTATTATTGCACTGTTGGAATTTCGACTCTCGGCGCTAAGGCCAGCGTTGATAATCCAACAGCGTGCTTTTATTTAGATGTCTATCTAAAAGTGAAAACGGGCATGAGATTATTAATTTAATTTACAGTAGCAATAAATTAATATCCTGTTCCCTGTCTTACAGACAAGGAGAAAAATGGCGCGAATTTCGCACAAAGGTCAATCCGGCTTTGCTGAAGCTTAAACTGGTAAAAGTATATGCGCCAGGACTTGATGAAATTGCTCAGGATGCGGTGAGCAGGTACTTAGCATTCCGTCAATAATAGTCAGATTTACTTTTTTGGATAAACAGATCCGGTTAAACTTTATTAAGATGAACTCGCTCCACTTCCAGTATCCATCAACCAAACTATACCTGCGGCCATTTCGATGGCGACCATAATACCCATATAAAGCTTTTCACCGAAACGTTTCTTCTTAACCATACCACGGTGTCCCAGCGCTAATAAAGAATGGTTGGTTAAAATAAATGTCATTAGATGGCGCGATATGCCTCGATTTGTTATTGAATTGTGTGTAAAATTTACATTTTCTAGAATAGATCATAAAAATTGTAAATACAATTTTTACCTATAGACAAAATTATGGAATATTGAGCTCTTAATTCACATTAAAAAGATTATTTGAACGGATCATTTAAAATTAATTCTAACAGATGGCGCGGTTTTAAATTTCTGAGGCACGCCACTCGATTTCTTAAATTTCTATTGTAACACCTTTTGGTACAATGAAATTGTAAAACATGCAAAATAATACTATAAAACATTTGTTTTGTAGTATTATTTGTCACTGTATTTAAAAAAATAGTCACGAATCGAGAATATCCTTTTACTTGCAAATCGTTGCTAACACCATCTATCGCCGTGGAACGGAACCGAACGCGATTGAAGTACTTATAAAAATAATCAGCATAATCAGACTAAAAACGCTAGTTACGTCGGCACGGTTTCTTTGTATGGGATGAGGCATCTGTATGTAGTATTATATTATCTGTGACCATACTCATTCACAAATTATTATCTAAGTAACTACTATTTTCCAGGATAAAGCGGCTGAAAGATGACAAAACATATTTGGTAAACAACTTTAGTTTGGAAATGAATAAGTGGGCTTTAGAATCGATAGCCCTTGTAGGTTTAGGATCGAGAATGGGCTGCCTTCAGGACAATTTACCAGAGGACCATCCAGGACCCAAACTGATGCAGTGTGCGAGAGATATGATCGAAACAGCTTTTGAACTGGAGTTCATGCCAAGCATTTGGAAATACGTGTCGACACCCGCTTTTAAGAAGATTATGAATACGTATAAAACGCAATGGGAGTAAGTTAACACCTTCCAATATTAGCACTATTAATGTGCCCACTGATCGGATACAGCCGACACAGGCCTCCTCCCTTTCAGAGTTGGGTTGTAATGCAGAACGCGGGCCCGGTACCCAGGGCAGATTGTTAAGAATTCTCATGTCTTCCTTTTTCATTTTTAGTTCCAGATTTTATCCTCCATCGTTTTGAGAGTAATGCTGCTAGAATAAATGGTACAATAAATAAAGTGCCTGCCTGGGTTCGGACCCACGACCATAATGCTCGTATCGCGTATATTATCCGTCCAAATAAATATATTTCGAAAGATCTTTTAGTAAGATTACAACATAACTATTACAGTATCAGTACCACGTTCATCGAAAACGCAAGAAAAAGGATTAACGAAAGAGGATACGATATTCCGGAAGAGGAGAAAAGTATTGTCGAAAGACTGTTGGCTATCGATGAGAAAGTAGCTATCTTGATGGCTAACGAGATGTTGTTCGCCGGTATTGACACGGTAAGATAATGTAAACTTGTCATCACGGTTTCTTTTCAACCTTACGACTAAGAGCAGAAGGTTGAAAACTGATCAAATGCAATTTTTTACAGGTATCTTTTACAGCTACAAGTGTCATCTATAATTTAGCGATACACCCAGATAAACAAGAGCGACTACGCCAAGAAATCCGCTCTGACGACCCCCACAAACGTTACCTCAGAGCTTGTTTGAGAGAAGCTCTTAGGCTTTGGCACGTGGTTCCATCCAATTTGAGGAGGACCGACAGAGATCATATTGTGGGCGGTTATCATATTCCTAAAGGGGTAAGTAAGAGTATGATTATTTTTATCAATGATCTTTCAATTTATATTATTTCGGAAAAGCAACTTTTATCCATGGCCATAAAGTTTAATTTCTACTGAAACTTATTTTTTTTTTTGTCCTTCTAAAGTTGGTTTTTGTTAGAGTAGAAATAACATAATATATTTGTTTTCCTGTGTAGGTAGATGTGATAGCACCAAATGAGTATTTATCCAGGATGGAAAAATATTACCCACGGGCGAACGAATTTGTTCCTGAAAGATGGCTGGCTGACAAATCTGATCCTCTATACTACGGCAATGCACCTCAAATGATAACATTACCGTTTGGTTTCGGTATCAGAAGCTGTATCGGCAGAAGAATAGCTGAATTGGAGATTGAAATATTAATGAAGAGATTGTTCGACGAGTTCAAAATAACTTGGGAAGGACCTCCCATCAAAGTTGTCACTAAAGTTACAAACGCATTTGAAGCCCCTTTCAACTTCAGATTTGAAAATGCTAAATAGTCTACCTCAGGTGCTGTAGCCAAGTTGACAATATACAATCGATAACTCTAGTGGAAAACGAATCAATGTATGGGAATGACACATCTGAACGTTAAGTCACGTGGTCAGGGGGGTGACCACAAGCTCTTAGAGTAAGGTTATTTTGAGATCGAGTAAGGGACAGATGTATCTGACTTGTATACATCTGTCACTTACTCGATCTCAAAATAACCTTACTCTAAGAGCTTGTGGTTACCCCCCAGACCATACATATAGAGGGCGTTAACGATTGTAGAAAGAGATTCGATACGAAACGTTTTAACTTGGCTAGAGGGGCAGTTGAGAATATTATTTTTATTATTTACTTGTGTTATTACAAGTTTATATTTTTTATGGAGGATTTTTTAATTTGTTAAAATGTTCTATCAGTAAGTTTATAGATAAATACGTAAGTCATATTTAGGTATACTGTTTTATGAAACGCGATGTTATATTATAAGTATACAGAAAACTAATAATAAATATGATTACTGTTATAATGGTTTTCTATATTTCCCTTGAATCCAAACTCTGTACATTTTCAACATTTTTCCCCTATTCACTTGAAGTCTTCTGTCAATCAGATTCTGTTCTTCTGTAAACCCTGCTCCTTTGAACAAGTTAGTTATTTCTTCTTGTGTAAAGAAGTAGACCATAGTGTTGTCACCTCGTGCATAGAAGTTGTCAGATATACATCTTCCTTTCTTGAATCTTAGCTGTGCCAGATCATATCGGCCGTAGTCACGAAATACCACTAATCCTCCGGGCTTTAGATATTTGTGAATATTCTTGATTACAGTTGGCATTCTGGAAATAAATTGTTGATATCTCATAAAGAATGTAAGATAAATTGCACAAAATCATTGTTTAGTGCAGATATACCTTGAAAGGTATCTGTAGGACATTGTAGTCTACCGACTACAATGTCCTACAGATACCTTTAACTTTTATTTCAATGTTTTGATGAAAAAATAAATATTAATGCATATCTGAAGTGCACTGCATCATGATAATAAATATTCTGGCATTAGGAGTGTGTGCAGTACTCATAACCGGCGTGTGTGTATGACTGGATGTATGAATGTGAGGGAAGCAAAAGAAGTATGTAAGGATCGTAGCAGGTGGTTTTCTGTAGTTTCTACCTACCCCCATGGGAAAAGGCGTGAGTTTATGTATGTATGTATTGTGTTTAATTTCGTATTAATGACAAAAAATACACAAACATTCAGATCTTGCCCCTTAAGAAACTATTTCGTATTTTAAAACCAATTATATGTACAACTTTCTCTAAGGAAATATAGATAATTCTTCAAAAAAATTATTGTATCTTCCATACAAATTTTGACTTTCAGCTGACAACTTTTCTTTTATCGTTGATAGGCTTGTGCTTGACCACTATCTCACCTGATGGTAAGCGATGATTTGGTCGACGATGAAGCACGCTTGCATAGAAGCCAATTTGTATGGAAAAGCCATTTTTTTTTTATTGCAATAATTCATTTTATGAGAGTCTAAACAGCAGCCACCTGTACAGAAGTCATTGTGTCACTCTAATGATATAGTACTATAGGCTTTTCCCAACGCAGGGCAAAGGACTCCCTGCTCTCATTCTACTTCTGTCTTTTTAGGGCTAGTGCTTATCCATATGAATAATGATACTCACTTTGCAGGATCAATAGCAGACAAAACAAATATCAATACAATGATATCAATAGAGTTTTCTTCAAATGGTACATCCCATTTTTCAAGTGTGGCATCCAGTACAAACACATTGCACCTGCTAGTTTCATACAGCTCACTTTGTTGCATAATCTCTATTGCTTTTGATGAAAAGTCACAACCATAAATAAAGAGGTTTGGATCTCGACTATACTGCAGTATAGGGAATATGGTGTTGCCAACTCCGCAACCTATTTCAAATATGGATCGCTTAGTGTCACTGTTAGGTTGTACTGTAGTTTGTGTAGCATTATTTTCGCCTTCAGGATATACTCTCACTGGGGCTGATGTGTTGTCTGGAGCCAGTTCTGGGAACTCAGTGAAGAGCCAATGGCGGTCCTTGAAGAATCTGAAATTTTATAAGTATGTTCTTAGTTAAAATAAACTCCTACACTTGGAAACTTAATAGAAACCAATTAAGGAATTAGCATATTTGCCAACTACTGGACAAAAGTCTTGCTATTCTTGGCTAAACAACCTAAAATAAACTTAATCTGTACCTATTTTGATGTATATCATAAAAGGCATCCCAATGTTTGTCTGCATCATCTTCCAGTGACTTCAATCGATCCTCAGAAAATGTTACTTGGGAATTTAGTTCAACTTTTTCCTTTGCCACTGTTTCTTGTTCTTCATCCCAGTCAACATTGTCCCTGATACCAAGAAAGACTATTAAAAAAATACTGTTTACAAGGCTGAATGAAAGAATACTTGTGTTGGAAAGTACCAGGCATTAAAAAGGTAAACATGCTTCGTATCATTCAAGTGTCGACCACCACCAGCAGGCTTTTTCCTATGCCTAGTTTTCTCAAGTTCTAATAAGTTCTTATCACATCGAGAATTCTTACAAAACCTAACCAAAGTAGTAAATACGGTACCACGCGTTGTGTTTAAAAACTTCATCAGCATTTTCAAGATATCTGTTGCCGAATTGTGGTCTCTTGTCAATTGAAGAGTCTTCCATTTGTGGATTTTCTTCGGGTAAGTAAGTACTCTTATTTATTTTAGCAATTTTATTACAAATTTAGGTTTCTCAAAACACTTTTTATTTGATGATATCCACAGAGTACATTTTGTTATATGTAGTAGACTGATGATATCTCTCGAGTGACAGTTGGATGGACAATGACACTGACAGTGACATTAAATTTAAATGTTCCGTTATATCAGAATTTGTTGTACTTCGTTTTTATAAAATAATGTAATACATAATACATTATATTGTAGTCATTCATGAAAAGTTATGGAAGGGCATCATTAATGTTAATTAGAAAATTCTAGGTCAGCTACTCCACACGCCAAACTCTCGTAGGTCGCACTCAGTAGTACTGTGACAACCAACAGATGGCATTGGCAGGACCAACTCCTTACATTGGTCAAGTTCTGGTAAATATCACATTCTATTGACTTTTTTAGTTTTCTTCTATCCATACGGTGACATAGGGCGTTGTATAATACAATTATCGTCGCGTTCATTTATATGGCGAAATCGAAAAGCGCCCTCTGTCTGTTTGGCATAAAAATGAACGCGAGGATCGCCCGAACGTGCGAGGTTTGCGTTGTATTAGGACAGACAACACCGAGCTAGAAAAATAATTATCCACCTATTTAAGAGGTCACTAGTCAGGATTCCTAATAATCCACTAGCTAATACTAATAATAATATTTCTAATACTAGTTGCCACCCATGGGTCCGGATTGAAATTAGTAATAGTACCTTTACCTATAATATATCAAAGTTGCATTATTCTGGTGAATAAGCTACTTTACTGTAAAGTTTTATCAAAATCCGTTCAGTAGTTTTTGTATGAAATAAATGCATCCAAGCTCACAAACTATTGCGTTTGTAATACTCGTAGGTACAGACTCGATTAAAAAGAAACATCTATGTTTCCTTTTTCGTATAAAACTAAGCAAACGGGTGGACCATGGCATACGATACTTTTATCCCGGTAGATGAATATTAAAACACTTCAGGCAGGCTTTTAACATTTTATTATAAACATACTCATCCAAAATCCTGATTCCGGGCTGGCTATCGAAGCGAGAGCCACTAAAATGTGGTGCTACTGCTAGAACGATAGTGCATGCTAATGTATGTTCTTTTGTTAGTAAGTAGTTCTCTTATCTTTCCTTACGTACCTCCTTATGTATAATTCCTGAGCAGGCAATAAAAGGATGATGGTTGAAAAAATGGGGCGCATGAGATATGGCGTTCTCTAATTAACCCCATGTAGATTACGTCTCCCTAAGTAAAAGGGGATTACATCTCTAATGAAATTCTTTAAAGGAGCTTCATATAACTGGTCGGGAAATTTGAGTATAGCTATACGAGTATAAGGTGCTTAAATAAAACTGCTAAAAGAGGTGGATATCCAAGAATGTCATGAGACTCTTCTGCTGCAATATTTCGCATTTAGGTATAATCATTATTAATGTATTATCTAGATACCTATATCTAATGTTCCAAGAACTTCCAATTTTGTGTCGAATTCAAAGTTATTGCGTCATAAAAGACGTTCAGATGCTGTTCTCTGATCAAAGTAAACACCATAAAAACGATTCCACGGGTCATTAAAGACTTCCACAAACGAAATAGCCGCACGTTCAAAATTTATTCGTCGGTATAAAGAAACTTAGGGGACACATTTACTTAGTTAGGTTACCTACACCCCTTGTACCTACTAATCGAAATAGTACCTACGAATTACCAGTTACCTGTAACGTCACATCGTATATTCACATAAAACAATTTGCTACTACATTATAACAAACCGAAATATTAGATATTAATGCTTGTAATACCGGTATTGGCTCGTCAATACCAAGATTTAAAAACATCAATTCATCCGTGATCACGGTATTACGGGATCCCGAATACCGGTATTGAAAGACCTACCTGATACTGTATTAATAGGAATTACTAGTATTACAAATAGGCGCTTTAAGTTTTTATGTTCATTGTCTATTTATCTCATAATTACAAAGACCCATAATTATTGCATTTTTAGGGTTCAGAACCTCGAAAGGAAAAACGGAACCCATATAGGATCACTTTGTTGTCCGTCCGTCCGTCTGACTGTCAAGACCCTTTTTCTAAAGAACGCGTGGAGATATCAAGCTGCAAATTTGTATCAAATACTCAGGTCTACTGTCCCTTAAAGCCTTGAAAAAATCAGGTTTCTAAGCCAACGCAATCGAAATATACAACCGTTTATGCCGCAAATATGCGCAAATTTTCGACACTCGCAAGGGAATCAAAACCTACAGAGTACTTCCCGTGAACTCAGAATCTTGAAATTTGGCACGAAGCAGCGTCTTATAGCACAGATAAATGAATAATTGCGAAAACCGTAAGTTTTTAGTTACATCATATACTATAAATATTTTTAATAATTTTAATGTATTATCTAGATACCTATATCTAATGTTCCAAGAACTTCCAATTTTGTGTCGAATTCAAAGTTATTGCGTCATAAAAGACGTTCAGATGCTGTTCTCTGATCAAAGTAAACACCATAAAAACGATTCCACGGGTCATTAAAGACTTCCACAAACGAAATAGCCGCACGTTCAAAATTTATTCGTCGGTATAAAGAAACTTAGGGGACACATTTACTTAGTTAGGTTACCTACACCCCTTGTACCTACTAATCGAAATAGTACCTACGAATTACCAGTTACCTGTAACGTCACATCGTATATTCACATAAAACAATTTGCTACTACATTATAACAAACCGAAATATTAGATATTAATGCTTGTAATACCGGTATTGGCTCGTCAATACCAAGATTTAAAAACATCAATTCATCCGTGATCACGGTATTACGGGATCCCGAATACCGGTATTGAAAGACCTACCTGATACTGTATTAATAGGAATTACTAGTATTACAAATAGGCGCTTTAAGTTTTTATGTTCATTGTCTATTTATCTCATAATTACAAAGACCCATAATTATTGCATTTTTAGGGTTCAGAACCTCGAAAGGAAAAACGGAACCCATATAGGATCACTTTGTTGTCCGTCCGTCCGTCTGACTGTCAAGACCCTTTTTCTAAAGAACGCGTGGAGATATCAAGCTGCAAATTTGTATCAAATACTCAGGTCTACTGTCCCTTAAAGCCTTGAAAAAATCAGGTTTCTAAGCCAACGCAATCGAAATATACAACCGTTTATGCCGCAAATATGCGCAAATTTTCGACACTCGCAAGGGAATCAAAACCTACAGAGTACTTCCCGTGAACTCAGAATCTTGAAATTTGGCACGAAGCAGCGTCTTATAGCACAGATAAATGAATAATTGCGAAAACCGTAAGTTTTTAGTTACATCATATACTATAAATATTTTTAATAATTTTAAACTTACTACTACTAACTTAAGGGGGCCCCCCCTTTCCTCATGAACATGTAGAGGTATTAAATTGAAATTCATATCATATACTCAGGTCTATAATACCTTTTAGCAGAGGTTTTTACGGAACCCTCGGTGCGCGATTCCGACTCGCACTTGGCCGGTTTTATTTATTGTATCTGATTTATATTATACCTACTATCTACCCATATATGTACACAAATAGTCATTGTGTTCTATGAATATGAAATTGCAAGAATTAAAAGGCTTTACATTTTATTTTATCTGCGCCTTGAAGAAAGCTCGCTTTACCGAGCTTCCTACTTAGTACCTACCAGTACTTCCTACATAGTAAAATAATACTTATTAGACCTACCTACAGCGTCCCGGGCGGCGTCGGCGTTGACACTTGGCGCTGGACATTATCCGAAGCGAAATTTGAAGCTGATTCAGCGAATTGCTGAGATTGTAATCAGATAGAGGGCGTGCAGCATTTAGCTGATGGATGGTATCCGCAACAGGCGCGAGAGGGAGTCACTTTTGAGAAAATTAGACTTAAATAGGATTAACGTGGGATTTAATGCAATCAATTTTACCCCAACCAACTTTAGAAGGTGCCAAAAAGTTGTCATTTAAAACAGTCCTGCATCGGTGACTTCTATCTTTATCAAAAACTTTTTTCAAAAAAATACTACCGACTGCCAACTAAATACACTACAAAGTAAAATATAACTTTCTTTTTCGAAGTCGGTGTCTTTGGTAGGTACCATTTTTTTTCGTTATGGACACAGACTTCGAAAAATAAAGTAATTTTTCACTTTGTAGTTTTGTTATTTGGAAGTCGGTAGTATTTTGTGTAAAAAGTTCTTTTATTTTTAACCCCCGCCGGAAAAAGAAGGGGTGTTATAAGTTTCACGTGTGTTGCTGTGTATCTGTGTATCTGTGTATCTGTGTATCTGTGTGTCTGTCTGTGGCATCATAGCGCCTAAACGGATGAACCGATTTCGATTTAGTTTTTTTTGTTTGAAAGGTAATTTTGTCGAGAGTGTTCTTAGCTATGTTTGAATAAAATCGGTTCAGCCGTTCAAAAGTTATGGGCATTTTACTGTTTGAATCGGGGTGTTTTCGCAAGATAAATGCGTCGGGGGTTTTTAAATTGTGAAATTTTACTTGTTCACTTTTTAGTTGTACCTACCTAATAGGCAAGTATTTACGTAAGGTACCTATAATGCCAGAATAGATTACCCGAATATCATGAAAATGATGCAGGCGTTCCTCAGGGTGGCGTTCTTTCTCCTCTTCTTTTCTCGGTTTTTATAAATGCTATCACTAAGGTCTTATCTTCACACTATCATCTCTATGCAGACGACCTGCAGCTTTATCGCTACTTTAAACTTCAGGAGGCGACTGGAGCTATCGAAGCCATCAATAGTGATCTTGAAAATACCTGTCAATGGGCTAAAAGTTTTGAACTTTTGTTGAACCCAGCAAAATCACAAGCTCTCATTGTTGGTGGCAGATATTTCGTCAATTTGTTGAGTCACCAGTCTCTCCCACCTGTTTTGTATGATGCCGTTGCTATAACATAACCCAAAAATGTTAAAAACTTTGGGGTTTTCTTGGACAACAACCTATCTTGGAATATTCACATTGCAGAAGTAAGCAAGAGGGTGTTTTGCTCGTTTCGGTCCCTGAAACGTCTCCAGAAGTTCCTGCCTTTTCCAACCAAAGTTACTCTTGCTCAGTCTCTCCTTCTTCCTCTTCTTGACTATGTTGATGTCTGCTTTCTTGATGCGACTGAGGAACTCCTTGATAAGCTCGAACGTCTGCAGAATTGGTGCATCCGCTTCATTTTTGGCCTTCGAAAGTACGACCATGTGTCGGCATTTCGGAAGCGGTTGAAGTGGCTGCCTATTCGACAGCACCGAGATATCCACACTCTATCTTTACTCTTTTCTGTTCTTCACAATCCTAACTCTCCTTTGTATCTTCGAGAGCGCTTTGAGTATCTTGTTCCGAGAGGAAAACCTTGCCGTTCCTCATCATCTCTTCTCCTTCGTTTTCCTCCCCACTCCTCAAGTCGTTACGGTGGATCATTTACTGTTCGTGCTGTCCACCTCTGGAATACTCTTCCACACTCTATTCGGGATAGCGTATCTGTGGAGGTTTTCAAGAGAAGAATAAAGGAGCATTTCCTATCAACATGACGCAAAAGTATGTATTTATAAATGTAAGATTTTAGTTATGAATTATATTGTATTATAGTATGTATTATGTTAACACGTATGTATCTGTTTAGTTTATTTAGTTTGTAAGAATTTTAAATATTCAATGTTTTTAACTTGGAATTTTGTTGTGCACTTGAGATGCACTGTCCTCATACGCAAACTTCCTATAACAACTGAGGTTTGCTGTTAGAGAACCCAATTACGGGTTAAGCTCGCCTTTGTACATAAGCTGTCCATTGTATTTGTATTTTCATTTTATGTTTTGTGTGCTATAAAGAATAAGAAACTGAACATAACCGGTGAAATGAGAGTGTACCAAGGTGAACTGTACACATCTGCGTACCCCTTTAGAGCGTAATGGCGTGATGTTATGAAAAGGTATAAACAATAAACAGACATGCGAGTTCTGTTGTATATCGCCGAAGATCTTCACCAAATTAAAATGGGACCAATTTCGGAACAAACGCTTTCAATGAAAAAATAATTTTCAAAATCGGTCCACAATCGACGGCGATATCGGTGAACAAACCCAAAAAAAAACAAACATTATTGTCGAACATAGAACCTCCTCCTTTTTGGTAAGTCGGTTTATAATACGTATTAGACCTACAGAGGCCCCATAAAGTACCTTATTACTTATTAGGGTTCCGTAGCCAAATGGCAAAAAACGGAACCCTTATAGATTCGTCATGTCTGTCTGTCTGTCTGTCCGTCCGTATGTCCGTATCCACTTTTTTCCGAAACTATAAGAACTATGCTGTTGAAACGTGGTACGTAGATGTATTCTGTGAACCGCATTAAGATTTTCACACAAAAATAAAAATAAAACAATATATTTTGGGGGTTCCCATACTTGAAACTAAAACTAAAAATATTTTTTTTCATCAAACCCATACGTGTGGTGTGGTATCTATGGATAGGTCTTCAAAAATGATATTGAGGTTTCTAATATCATTTTTTTCTAAACTGAATAGTTTGCGCGAGAGACTCTTCCAAAGTGGTAAAATGTGTGTCCCCCCCCTGTAACTTCTAAAATAAGAGAATGATAAAACTGAAAAAAATATATGATATACATTACTATGTAAACTGCCAGCGAAAATTGGTTTGAACGAGATCTAGTCAGTAGTCGTAAAACGCAATTTACCAAGTACGGAACCCTTCGTGCGCGAGTCCGACTCGCACTTGGCCTTGGTTTTTTTTCTACAAAAATCGGAAACTTATTTAAAAGCAGTCCAACAGTAATTCTTAAAATTAATATTCGCTCAAGATCTAAAATATAATAAGAAGAACCAATTTTCGCATTTTTTTTATCTTGTAATTACTTGTTGATACTGTGGTAATTTCTTTATATGAATATGAAACTGCATGGAATAAAAGATTTGATGAAAGCTCGCTTTTCCGTGCGGAAGTATCTATCTACTTAGCATCGGCGTAGCGTGCCTTGGCGGGGCCCCGTATAAAATTTGTTTGTGGACCCTTATGAAGTGTAAAGATTTCTCACGAAATAAAAAAAATGTTTGCATAAAATTAAAAGAAATATTTATTCATCATAATAATTATCTGTCACTTTTTCCAAAATTTTTACTAACAAATCAAATTAAATATACACTCTCCTTGCCTTTTTTTCGACAAACTGATTTATTAAATCATTTATAGCTGATGCTGACTTTAGTTTTTCTAAAGTTTCTGCCTCTATGGATTTTTGCTTACGCACGTCGGGGGCCCCCGTGGCCCCGTATAATTGATGCGGCAGATACGGCGGTAGCTGCGCCCCTGCTACTTAGTAAAATAATATTAGACATACAGAGAAGTAATGTTATCTTTTAAGGAGGCATCATATAAAATCACCATCATATACACATCATCGCTTATAAACAGGTGAGATAGTGGTCAAGTGCGAGCCTATAAAAAAAACATTTTATTTCTTAACATTTCTGCATGCCTCTTTGCATCGTAAGATCATGGCAGAGGGACCTATTAAAAATCATTGAAACAGTATTTCATCAATATATTTGTTATAAAAGCATAAATAAAGCATTGACAATTATAAGAATTCGAGGACCGAGCGATGTTGTTCAGTTAAAACAATCTTTGAAAGCTGTTCGCGACGATACGTCACCTTTAGATAGGTTGTCATATGTAAAATATAAATAGTATTGACAGACACACGTCTGCTCACCCCAGAGCGCCATCGCATACTAAGCGATGTCGGTAGGTGAAAAAACCTTTTATAGTAAAGCTCGTAACTAATTTTTGCTCATGTTTTTGAGACACTAAAATTATATTTTATGTGTCTATCAGTAGGTAATAGAATTATATAGTCTAATAACAATAAATTAGAAGCTTTAATATGCATACTGATTGTGTTATTACGGAAAGAAACAAGTATTTAACTCCGTAAAAAACAACCGTCCTCAACGAGCGTTTAGTTCACAATGACCTGTAAGAGGGCGGCACCTTATATTTATACTAAAACCAGTTTTTGTAGAATTTTGATAACTTTAAACTCATGTTTTGGGGGCTTTTACATATTTTATAGTGTGAATATAGCGCTTATGTGTTAGAATTATACATAAGGTACCTTAGTTATATGATAAATGTATAGGTTTAAGGAAATAAAAATATTTTGTTTACTTATTTTAGACCCCCCGTTTTGAGCAGGGTATCAGGTGGTGCTATAGGTATTCTATTCACCAACCAATCAGATTGCTTCCTTACACATAATTGTTTTGTTAGGAAACACCACCTAGGTGTTCTAGATAGGATGGCTGGATACCATGACTGAGAAATTATACATAATAGCAGTACATGGCCAGTCATAGTGCATTTTCACTCTAAAAAGGGAAATATACATACATTTTACTCAAGTAAGTGTTTGGAAAATTCGATACAAGCCATTTAGCGCTTCTAGGTGACCTAGAATTTTGTCTAGGCCCTATAAATAGATAGCACCTGTGTAATTCTAGTACATAGACATCACTTGCTTGAAGTGATGTGTCTGTGTATGCCGGCATGGACGTTTCTATGCGTCTGCCGACGGGTCACTACGTCCAGGGACACTTGGTGCCTGGTCAGTTATAGATATGCTGTCTGAAGCATTACCTTCGTGGACCCACAGGCGGGCGTCTAGACTCAGTCATGACACAAAACTAGTATATAGGTGTATATAACGCACACAGACACATTAAAGCTGTGAGACGACGTAAAATTTAGTATTCGGCCGCTTCCCGGCACCTTAAGCTGCGGAAAGGCTGGTGGTACACCCATCAGGGTACCGCCGTCAGACAGCCTAGTTTTCCAGCTACCCAACCACACTTCCGGAAGGAGCTTAGCTCTGGTGGTTGAGGAGTTAAGCGACCTGATATGGTGCGAGGTTACATGGATTTGCTATGTAAACAAACTTGTAACAAACGATAACTCATCGGGGGTTGGACATGTAGCTACCGGACTTCTACCTTGGGATAGCCCATCACGAGGGCTACCCGGGTGTGAATGTAACTTGAAAATCCACCCAGCAGTCTGAGTAGGAATCGAGTTTATGTGCCAAGATCAGGGGCATAAGCTAACTTCTCGCACCATTTCGCGGCTGTACGCCTGAATGTTTTGAATATAACTGTAACACTTATGTGTGTCAACGGCCCAGTAGGAGGGCTCCAAGTCCCTCGCTGGTACCCTAGAGCTAACATGTCTAGTTTTAGGAGAAACTCGATTGTAAAGCTTCAAACTGGCGGGAATTCCCTTTCTTCGACATTCTCCTTACGAGAACTCCCTGATGGTAGGGGCTAGGGACCTGGATCAAAGACCGGAGGGAAGGTCTCCTCGAGACCTATCCAAAAGTACAAGTTTCACCAGAATCGGTCCAGTGGAAGGGTAGTTCCTGTCAGTTTCAAGCTACGAGTCTTAGCGTATATTTTTTGAAAAATAAAAGTTTTTGCGGTCGGAATGTTGTGGTCCTCGTCGCAGTCGAGTTCGCCTCTTTAATAGTGCGCAGGCGCGTGAACATTTCGTAGCCATTATTTCACTTAAAGTATTTCCACGCATCATTGCGCTTCGAGGACCATGAAGGAACATCGCTTCTGGCCATGAACAAATAGTTTTATTTAACCTGGACATCACGTTTTTCACCTCAACCTACTTGGCAGCCTTCAAGTGTCTCCAAGGTCCATAGTTACCAGATGACAACTGAACAATAGGTGCAAGGGGCGTCAACGCGTTCAAGCAGGAGCCTTACAACCTCCTGATTGCCTGTCGGTCTTGGACGATCACGTCCGTCCCGTACATTTGCTGGTCCTGTCGAGCCGTATATTGGTAACCTGCGGACCATTTGCTGGTCCTGTCGAGCCGTATATTGGTAACCTGCGGACCATTTGCTGGTCCTGTCGAGCCGAATTTTCTGGGAAACATACCAGACCTGCGGACGCTGTGAAGATATAGGCCAACGAAGAGCCTTGTTCCCGAGAACAAAGAAAACTGATGTCCCGGACGCTGTGAAAATATAGGCCAAGGAAGAGCCTTGTTCCCGAGAACAAAGAAAACTGATGTCCCATTCCTGTGAAAAAAGAAACCTGATGCCCTGGGGACACGAACGCTGCCTTGAGAACAAACAAGCCTGATGTAAAGTGACCTTATATATTGAGGTTACATTCCTGTTTCTTGGGTAATGTCAAAACGTATCGTTCCTGTGAAAACTAGTACCTGAGAACAAAGAAAACTGACGCTCACGCCTGTGAACATTCGTGAGAACAAAGAAAACTGATGCTCAAATATCTCAAGGTACCCTCAATATAAATCTGGTAAGATTACACACCACACAAATGTGCCAACTGGGGTACTAAGCGTTGCGTTCGTGAGAAAAGTTCCAGGGAAATAAGAATACTGACGTTCCATCTCGTAAACCTTACAAGTGCCAGGGTTAAGATCATGTTTCTTTAACAGTCAAAAACATAGCGTACACTCTGGGACGATAGAAACCCTTTCCTGGGTGAGATAACCCAGTTACTGGTCAGCAACCGTATTACTGGGTGATTAGCGTCGTCAAAAGGCGCAACGTACTATCGTCTCATAGTAGAAACTTCCAGAGCGACTACAGTCGTGAAGAGTGCACGAGTGGATTAGGCCCACGCGTGGACTACCTGGAAGACAACCATTTTGCTGGGACACAGCAGCCATTCCTGAGCTATTCCTGTGGTTCTACCGGCTTCCTGAGAAGCTAACCGTTCCCGTGTGATTACCGTCGCGAAAAGACGGTTTTTTGAGCTGTTTCTGTTGTGTAACCTGCTTACTGAGAATTCACAGTAATCGAAGATTACACAGAAACTGTATCCTGAAGGAATATAGCATAGCCTGAAGAGTTATCGCTAGGAAACTCATAATCGGAGTTTTCAAACAGCGTGTTGGGAGCTCGTTTAGGAGATAGAACGAACATACGACGTTCATAGAATTCCTGAAGGGTTACGGCTGAAGGATTATCGCTGAAGCGTTATCCAAGAAGAGGCTTACACACAGAAGCATATTGAATAGTCGTGTGGGCGACTTGTTCTATAAAATAGAACGAAAAAATAGTTGCTGAAATTTCCTGAAGCGTTATAGCTGAAGGCTTATTTTCGACTTAGAATTTGTTTAAAAACAAATAGTCGTTATCGAGATAGAAGCTCTCGATCGAAGTCTGGAGTTTCAAACCTGGATATCTGGAGTCTGAAGTGACTACTAACGTCAAGAGTTGGACCAACAGTTCAGTGATTGGTACCAGACCGGCTGCTCAACCTTGGAGGCTGCTGGACAAGTTGACACTTAGACAACAGTAAGTACAGTGAAAACATATGCTCATGTGCTTACCCATTTTGTGTTGAAAGTCTTATAGTGAACTTGTTTACGTATCAACATTGAAGTTTGAAGCTGATTTGGAACTTATAGTTTTGAAGACTGACTAGCGACTTATAGTTTGAAGAATAACCTGGAGTTAAGAGGGTCGGATATAACCCGGAGTTTAAACTAACCCGGAGTTTGGAGATACTTTTCGAAGTTTGAAAAAGGAAGCGAACCCTCTTCAAGCCGACGACTGAAATCGGACTTAACCCAGAGTTACCACTTAGCAGTTTTTAAGAAAAAATTAAGTTTGGACATAGCCGTTTTGAAGCTCGAAAATAGATGTCAACCAGTTCGTGTTGAAGTCTAGAGTTGGACTCAGCCGATTCAAACTGACATATTGAAGAAGTCTAGAATTGGACTCAGCCGTTTCGAGCCAACGTTTTGAAGACAAGTTGAAGATTGGACTTGTACTTGGCGTATTCAAACTGAAACTTTGAACCAATCAGGATGCCGACTACCAGATCCCAGGACAAGAGGCCTGAATCATGGACAGTCCCCATTGAGCGTCCAGGTGCGGGCGTACAACATCAGCTGCCCCCACGCTCACCGTCCACTACTGAAGGGACAGAAAAGTCCATACCAGTCAGAAGCCCACCAACGTCACAGATAGGTGACAACACGCCCACACATGAGGAGGAGGAACCACAGGAACCAAGCACACGCAGGAAGGCATCGAAATCAGAAGATTCTTCAGAAAAAACACTGAAGCCTTCTGGTAGAAAACAAAGGATCCGGGATAAGACCTTTGTTCAAGGAGAAGTAATGGCTACCCGGGGTGACGCCCGTATCGAACATACTGGACCGCCGTCAACTAGCAAGTCGACCCGGTCACGTAAGAAAATTTCAAGAGCTCGTGAAGACTTATTGAAAATAAAGTTGGAACTCGCTAAGTTAGCACTTCAAAAAGCAGAAGAAGAAGCTTCTGAGGATGAATATATGGATGACAGAAATTCTAATGAAGAGTATGTCCGTTCGTGGCTCGAAGAGGCGCCAGAGCCCACACCGTTGAGGGAGAATGACGTCGCCAAAGGGGACAATGACGATTGGACCCCGGCTGCGGCCGTCGACGCTATAGCGGACTCCCGGAAACATATCGACCATATAGAACATCCACAAGTGAAGTCTAACATCGAACCACCTAGGACAGAGCCGTCCAACGTGGAGCCGCCAAGGCAAATAGAAGCGAAAGAGTCACTCCGTCCTTTTCTAACGGAGCTGACATCCGCTATAGCGTCGCTAGCCGACAGAAAAATCGAACCATGGACGCCTAACCGATCGGCGTCGCAGGTTATCATGACTCTGCCGAATTTCGGTGGAGCTCATACAGAATGGCTATCTTTTCGAGCCATTTACGAGGCAACTCATGCCTACTTCAGCGACATAGAAAACACGGCAAGACTCAGAAGGAGCTTGCGTGGTCGCGCACTGGAGACAGTGAGCTCAGAGCTCATCGGGAACGCAAAGCCGGATGAGATCATGAGAGAATTGGAACTACAGTTTGGACGTCCTGACTCAATAGCTCAGGCCGAAACAGACCGACTTAGAGGGCTACCAAAATGCAGCGAGTCGCCCAAGGACATCTGCACCTTTGCAAGTCGAGTCAGAAGCGGAGTTGTCACTCTGCGAGCTCTCAAGAAGGGGCACTATCTGCTCAATGCCGAGCTGGTGCGCCAGCTAACTGAGAAGCTACCCAATTCTCTGCGTGTACAATGGTACAGAACGTACACGGAAAAGTACCAGTCGCTGCCGGATCTGTCACTCTTCAGCGACTTCATAACCGAGCAAGCTCACTTCTGCAGTGCATTCGCCCCGCCTGAGAACATCAAGGAAACGGATTCTCTAGCGGGAAAACGCGTCATACAACGGACGCATACAGCTACCGACAAGCCGGTAAACAAATGTCGAATTTGCGACAAAAGTGGTCACTACGCGTCTGACTGCCAAAGGTTCAGAGACGCAGCAAGTGACAAAAGATGGGAGCTAGCCAAGAATTACAACTTGTGCTATCGCTGCCTAAGACAACGTCGTGCTGGACACACTTGCAACAAGAAGCAGTGTGATCATAAGGGGTGTACAGCCACGCACCATCGACTTCTTCATAGGGGTAAGAAGCCTCAAACAGACGGGACAAGGAAGCCTGCTGTTCCAGAAGAGAAGAAGGAGTCTCAGGAGACGGTGGCCAGTTCGCGAACTGAATCGAGTCAAGCTTTCCTGAAGATGATACCGGTCCGGGTAATAGGACCGGCGGGAGAGGCAGACACATACGCACTCCTTGACGACGGATCCACCGTTTCGCTGATCGACGAAGCAATCGCTCAGCGAGTGGGAGCAGTGGGCCCAATCGACCCTCTGAAGATCGGTGCTATTGGAAACACCATGATCGACACTCCCTTATCGAGACGTATAACCGTCACTCTCACAAGTCGTATGAGAGATAGGGTGCCCTTCAAGGCGCGCACCATTTCGAAGCTCAACCTGTCACCACAGGCAGTCAGTCAAGAAGACGTGGCCCGCTGTAGGCACCTTCGAGACTTGACGTCGCAGCTTACGTATCCTGCTGGAGTGCCAAAGATACTCGTCGGCCAAGACAACTGGCATTTGTTGTTGGCCACTGAAGTCCGCAGAGGACCTAGAAGCCAACCCATCGCGTCGAAAACCATGATGGGCTGGACATTGCACGGCGCGCACACCAGAACACTGGGCCAGCAGGTGCACTATGTCAACGGGTGTCAGTCCGTTGACGCAAGGCAAGATGCGGAACTGAACGAGCAGCTCCGTGAATTCTTCGCTATCGAGTCGTTGGCTATCAATCCACGACAACCAGCTTCTGACCCCCAGAAGAGGGCAGAAGATATACTGAACCGTCACACAAGACAGTTAGGAAATGGGCACATAGAAACCGCTATGTTATGGCGGGACGAGAAAATAGAGATGCCCGATAGTTACGAGACAGCACTCAAAAGGCTAGTCTCCATAGAGAAGAAGCTGGATAAAAACCCCGCTCTTCGTGTGAAATACACACAACAGATGGACTCCCTGATGGAAAAGGGATATGCTGAGAAGGCTCCCAAGTCAAGCACGCCAGGAAAAACCTGGTACCTGCCTCATTTCGATGTCTTCAACCCCATGAAGCCAGAGAAAATTCGAATAGTACATGATGCCGCCGCAAAATCGAGAGGAAAGTCACTCAACGACTTCCTGCTAACTGGACCAGACTTGCTGCAGTCGCTGCCCGGCGTCATGATGAGATTTCGTAGACACTGCGTGGCCATCTCCGGAGACATAGCCGAGATGTTCATGCAAGTAAAAGTACGAAGTGAAGACCGAGACTCACTTCGCTACCTATGGAGAGGCAACAGAAGAGATGGAGCCCCAGAAGAATATCGTATGACGTCCATCATTTTCGGCGCGGCAAGCTCGCCGTGCACCGCTATCTTTGCGAAAAATTGGAACGCAAGAAAGCACATCGAACAGCATCCAGTAGCAGTGAAAGCTATAGTAGAGAGCCATTATATGGACGATTATCTGGACAGCTATAAAACAGTCGAAGAAGCGACAGAAGTCGCGACAATGGTGAAGAAAATACACCAACAGGCGAAGTTTGACCTAACAAAATGGGTATCAAACAGTAAGCGCCTGATAGAAAATATCGATCCGTCACAAACCTGCACTGAGGTTGTAAACATCGGAGATACAGTAGGCGCAGAGAAAATACTCGGCCTGATTTGGAGACCTAGTGAAGATACGCTAGGTTTCAACCTAACGCTTGCGAGACTGCCGCCAGGAATTTTAGAAAAGGAGGCCCCTACAAAAAGAGAGGCTCTCAAAATTGTTATGTCGTTATACGACCCCCTAGGACTAGCCTCGCCTGTTACGATTCGAGCTAAACAAATATTACAAGAAGCTTGGAGGCGAGGCGTCGATTGGGACCAGCTATTAGACGCTGACCTGGCATCTCAGTGGAGAAGTTGGATCGAAAACCTGCGGCAGCTCAAGGGCATCAGCATACCAAGATGTTATCCTGGTTATAGTGATGCCACAGAAATACAAATACATGTATTTACCGACGCAAGCGAGTTGGCATATGCAGCAGCTGTGTATTGGCGAGCCACCACAGCAGTAGGCACACAGAAGGTGAGCCTAGTCATGGCCAAGGCGAGAGTAGCTCCATTAAAGCTACAATCGATACCGCGCCTCGAGCTGCAGGCAGCGGTGATGGGAACCCGTCTGGCTGCAGCTGTGAAACGTGAACACGACAACAATCCATCGTCGGTCACGTATTGGACAGACAGCAAAACAGTCTTGTCGTGGATAAGAAAAGGAGCACGAACCTATAAAGCCTTCGTAGCTCATCGCATAGCTGCCATAGAAGAAGGTAGCAAAGTGGAGGATTGGCGATGGATATCCACGAAGTTGAACATCGCCGATATAGCGACTCGTGACGTGCCGCCGAGGTTTGACTCACAACACGAGTGGTTCTGTGGCCCAAGTTTTTTGTATGAAGACCCTTCTTCATGGCCATCAGAAAAACCTCCAATCACAGAAGAGACAGGAGAGGAAAGAACGCTCACTGTCACAGAAAAAGAAAAATCTGTTTTGGAGAAAATAACAGACAGACATACATACACTTCGAAGCTCATAGAAGCTATACCTAATCCCGTCAACTTTTCAAGATGGGAGCGGCTATTACGTGCGACTGCTACCGTCCTACGTTTTATACATCTCTGTAAACAAAGGACAGAGAAAACGTTCTACAAAAGAACCCGGAAAAACGCTGAGGAGGACACGGACTGGCGAAAGAAAAAGAAGACAGCGACTGCAGCAACCAAGCCGTCATACATAGCGCCAGAAGTCCGAAAGCAGTACATAGATGCGAGCTTTCTTCAAAAAGCCGAGAAAATACTCGTACAAGTTGCACAGCAGCAATCGTTCGCTCAAGAAATAGCTAGATTGCATGCACATGAAATAGTGGACAAAAATAGTCCGCTACACGCGCTGCAAATAGAAGTAGTAGATGGCCTACTACGTATTAGAAGCCGTATAGCCGCCACTGACGAGGTCACAGAAGATGTAAGGCGACCGCCAATATTACATGGCGACCATCATATAACCCAGCTCTATATAGACTGGACACACCGCAGCTTACTACATAGTGGGACTGAACTCACAATAAATGAGGTACGGCAGCATTATTGGGTCGTAAGGATGCGTCCCACCACCAAGAAAGTACTGGCACAATGTCTTCAGTGCCGTATTCGTAAGGCACAAGCACCTGTGCCAGCGACCGGCGACCACCCACGAACGCGCCTGGCTCATCACCAAAGGCCGTTCACGTACACCGGGCTAGACTACTTCGGCCCGCTATCTGTCACCGTGGGTCGCCAGCATCACAAGAGATATGTAGCACTGTTTACATGCCTCACCACAAGAGCTGTCCACCTCGAGATCGCCGCCAGCCTCAGCGCAGACAGCGCAATATTAGCGCTGCGCCGTTTCGCCGCCCGCAGAGGATGTCCAACTGAGATCCACTCAGACAACGGCACCAACATGCACGGTGCCGATCGAGAGCTACGAGAGGCCTTCCGAGAGGAGGCCAGTCGCCGAGGCATCACTTGGCGCTTCATCACCCCATCAGCGCCCTTTATGGGAGGTGCATGGGAGCGTCTAGTTCGCTGCGTAAAAAACGCATTGTATACCGTACTCACAGAGAAACACCCACACGAAGAGGTGTTGTCCACACTGATTTGTGAGGCAGAGTACACGGTAAATAGCCGCCCGCTGACACATGTATCAGTCGACGGCGATGACGACGAGTCTATCACGCCGAACCACTTCCTACTTGGTGGGTCGGCTAGACTCCCAAACCCCGGCGTGTTCACCGAGCAAGACATCGACCACAAAAAGATGTGGCGTCGGTCACAAATCCTGGCCGACATGTTCTGGCGCCGGTGGGTGCGAGAATACCTGCCGGAGCTCCAAAACCGGCGGGAGCCCCACAGCCGCGGGCCTGGCCTGCTGGTGGGCGACCCCGTCCTTATCGCGGACGGGCAGCTGCCTCGCAACACGTGGCCGCGAGGCCGCATCGAGGCCATATACCCTGGCCCTGATGGAGAAGTCCGGACCGCTGAGGTGCGCACCACTGGCGGCACTCTAAAGCGTCCGGTGAAGAAGCTCATTCCTTTGCCAAAATGAGTGCAGCAGAGTTCCAGCGGCGAGAGCTGAGCGACGTGTCGCAGAGCGTCGAGGTCACGAGCGCTGCCGACGTGCGCCGCTCACAATGCTGATGCAGCGCCGCGCCAACGTAGCATCGAGTCGACGCGACACTGCACGGCGGGAGAGATGTTCGCGACGATACGTCACCTTTAGATAGGTTGTCATATGTAAAATATAAATAGTATTGACAGACACACGTCTGCTCACCCCAGAGCGCCATCGCATACTAAGCGATGTCGGTAGGTGAAAAAACCTTTTATAGTAAAGCTCGTAACTAATTTTTGCTCATGTTTTTGAGACACTAAAATTATATTTTATGTGTCTATCAGTAGGTAATAGAATTATATAGTCTAATAACAATAAATTAGAAGCTTTAATATGCATACTGATTGTGTTATTACGGAAAGAAACAAGTATTTAACTCCGTAAAAAACAACCGTCCTCAACGAGCGTTTAGTTCACAATGACCTGTAAGAGGGCGGCACCTTATATTTATACTAAAACCAGTTTTTGTAGAATTTTGATAACTTTAAACTCATGTTTTGGGGGCTTTTACATATTTTATAGTGTGAATATAGCGCTTATGTGTTAGAATTATACATAAGGTACCTTAGTTATATGATAAATGTATAGGTTTAAGGAAATAAAAATATTTTGTTTACTTATTTTAGACCCCCCGTTTTGAGCAGGGTATCAGGTGGTGCTATAGGTATTTTATTCACCAACCAATCAGATTGCTTCCTTACACATAATTGTTTTGTTAGGAAACACCACCTAGGTGTTCTAGATAGGATGGCTGGATACCATGACTGAGAAATTATACATAATAGCAGTACATGGCCAGTCATAGTGCATTTTCACTCTAAAAAGGGAAATATACATACATTTTACTCAAGTAAGTGTTTGGAAAATTCGATACAAGCCATTTAGCGCTTCTAGGTGACCTAGAATTTTGTCTAGGCCCTATAAATAGATAGCACCTGTGTAATTCTAGTACATAGACATCACTTGCTTGAAGTGATGTGTCTGTGTATGCCGGCATGGACGTTTCTATGCGTCTGCCGACGGGTCACTACGTCCAGGGACACTTGGTGCCTGGTCAGTTATAGATATGCTGTCTGAAGCATTACCTTCGTGGACCCACAGGCGGGCGTCTAGACTCAGTCATGACACAAAACTAGTATATAGGTGTATATAACGCACACAGACACATTAAAGCTGTGAGACGACGTAAAATTTAGTATTCGGCCGCTTCCCGGCACCTTAAGCTGCGGAAAGGCTGGTGGTACACCCATCAGGGTACCGCCGTCAGACAGCCTAGTTTTCCAGCTACCCAACCACACTTCCGGAAGGAGCTTAGCTCTGGTGGTTGAGGAGTTAAGCGACCTGATATGGTGCGAGGTTACATGGATTTGCTATGTAAACAAACTTGTAACAAACGATAACTCATCGGGGGTTGGACATGTAGCTACCGGACTTCTACCTTGGGATAGCCCATCACGAGGGCTACCCGGGTGTGAATGTAACTTGAAAATCCACCCAGCAGTCTGAGTAGGAATCGAGTTTATGTGCCAAGATCAGGGGCATAAGCTAACTTCTCGCACCATTTCGCGGCTGTACGCCTGAATGTTTTGAATATAACTGTAACACTTATGTGTGTCAACGGCCCAGTAGGAGGGCTCCAAGTCCCTCGCTGGTACCCTAGAGCTAACATGTCTAGTTTTAGGAGAAACTCGATTGTAAAGCTTCAAACTGGCGGGAATTCCCTTTCTTCGACATTCTCCTTACGAGAACTCCCTGATGGTAGGGGCTAGGGACCTGGATCAAAGACCGGAGGGAAGGTCTCCTCGAGACCTATCCAAAAGTACAAGTTTCACCAGAATCGGTCCAGTGGAAGGGTAGTTCCTGTCAGTTTCAAGCTACGAGTCTTAGCGTATATTTTTTGAAAAATAAAAGTTTTTGCGGTCGGAATGTTGTGGTCCTCGTCGCAGTCGAGTTCGCCTCTTTAATAGTGCGCAGGCGCGTGAACATTTCGTAGCCATTATTTCACTTAAAGTATTTCCACGCATCATTGCGCTTCGAGGACCATGAAGGAACATCGCTTCTGGCCATGAACAAATAGTTTTATTTAACCTGGACATCACGTTTTTCACCTCAACCTACTTGGCAGCCTTCAAGTGTCTCCAAGGTCCATAGTTACCAGATGACAACTGAACAATAGGTGCAAGGGGCGTCAACGCGTTCAAGCAGGAGCCTTACAACCTCCTGATTGCCTGTCGGTCTTGGACGATCACGTCCGTCCCGTACAAAAGCTCATAAAGGAACACCTAAGTAGGTATGCATTTGATAGACAGTAAAGGATTAAATAAGAATTAAATACTAAGAAATCGAACCAGTGCCGCCTATCAAATCGTTGAAAGCCACGAAAATCAATATTGCGATGTGGTCGCTAAAACAGTTATGCGAGTGCAGTATGAAAAGAATGATGTGATAACGATAAACGATTCCATAAAGTCCTCAAAGGAGTAACCCTACTCCTTTGAGGTCTTTATGAAATCGTATCGTTTAGATGCGTTTGCCGACCAGTTGATGACAATTTCCCCCCCAACCCGTTTTCCCGAAACCAACATCCATCGCCATTTAGGAAAATCGGATAAAAACTCCTGTAGGTTACACGTTCAGGCTGAATAACTAATGTGTTATTACAATAACCCTTTCAGCTCCAGTTCCCTACTTTCAAAACAGAATTTAACCTTTCAGTGAACATCGAAAACGTTTCAGTATCAACCACTACGAACGAGAACCTTTGGTAATAATGTATGTAGGCGTAGGTCGACATAACTACCGTACTTAGAAAGTGTAGATATGTCGTATAATGTCGACGCAAGACAGTTTCCAAATCGACTGCATAACTTGCATGAACTTACCAGGCATTTGGAGACATGCGACATACGTAGATACAGTTCACAGACTTGCTGCTCGAATTTGTGTTACGACTTGGATACTTCATACATCCGAAGGTATACACGTATTATTTACCAAGAAACTAGTTATTTTCATAGTTTGGTGTAGACACACGCTCCGTTTATTGTAGCTGGCAGGTAAACTATAGGGTACATTAAGGATTATTAATTGTGGTGCCATTAGGTAACCTTTGATCATAGTTTCAAAAGCTTGGGGTTTAATACTGAGATGAAATATGTTTTAAGCTACGGAAATGTTAGGATGACGCTGGCATTTTCCGCTTTACTTACTTCTAATAGACAAGTTTATTGATTACCCGTTTAGTTTTCACGTAGACCTTCGCTCCTTTTAATTAGGTATTACAAAGAACTGTGAAGGTTTTTAAAAAGCTTTTCTAAAGGGGATGATGATAAAATTATGAGTGTAGGTTGATAAGGAAGCAAATAAAATGAGCATCCTTTTTTTACTTCTCATTACATACCTAACTACCTACACATAATATTTTTAAACATTGAAGTATTTATATAATTACACACACGCACGTACAATCTAGGTGCACATTATCTAGGTTCTTTCACTTCTATCTCTTTCTGCAAAGTCATGGTGAATTCCCATTTAACCCTTTCGGTCACCAAGGCTGTCCACACTTGACCTTATTGCACGTATAATAAGGCTTAAAACTTTTCCTCCACTATTTATGTTGCTTACTCAGACGTGGGTGGCATATTATTGCGAAGATTTATAAGCCTAGTGGAAGGCCCATCAAGTACTCTACTTTAATCCGGCTCGAAGGACCAAAATCCTGAATAGTTCCGAATTGTACAGATATTACAGTTCCAGGTTTTAGTGCATATTGTTTCATATTTTGCATGTATGGATTCGGTTTACACATATGGTCGTAATTAAGTTTGTGCGATCTGCGTCACAAGCTGAAAAACTAAATTTTATTAGCTTTTTTACAGTACCATCTTGATCTATGATGTTGTATTCACTTTTTTTATTGTATCCACTTTTTGTTTTGGTTTGTATTTGCATGATTTGCTATACCTATTGTAGTTACTCCTTTCAAAAGCATAACACATAAACATTAAAGAAAGACGCAAGACTTTTATATAAAGTAGCTAATAGGTCGTAAAAGTTGGAATCCATCATTTTTATGCCAAACGCAGCGTGAACTTCTGCCAAAAGAAAAATGTTGGTACTTAATTGCAACTCCACTTGACCTTTCAATGAATAAATTCTGTGGCAGAGGTTTTATATGTGGTTATTTTAGTGGTCTTATGGGTTTTTTATTGGATTTATGGGAATTTTAATCGAATTAAGAACTTGAAGCTGAGTAGGTAAAAGCCAAACTCTAGCCTGAAAACCCGACATCATAGTAGGGTTAGAACATGGGTAAGTCTCAAGTCAGAAACCGGCTAATAGTAATAGTAAATAAATATCGAAAATTAGCAAAATTTTAAATAAAAACATTTTTATGTAAAATTTGGCAAGACGAGGACCATTTTTTTTGTTTTTTTGTTTTATTATTATAGATAGGCTCGCGCTTGACATCTATCTCACCTGATGGTAAGCGATGACGTGGTCGACGGTGTAGCACGCTTGCTTAGAAGTAAAGTATTGCCTCTTGACTTAAAGATTCCGAGATTGTAGCTATCGGGCAACACAGAATCCGGCAGGGAATTCCACTCCTTAGCTGTACGCTTAATGAAAGTATTTAAAAAATGTTTAGTGCGTATGGGTGGGATTGCCACCATGTACCGATGGCGCATCACCGTACACATTGTAGTCCGATGATGAAACGGGCTAGTCGAAATTAGATCATGCACCTCCATTGTACACGCCCCGAAATACAGCCGATACAAAACCGACAAGTTGGCAACTCGGCGACGATGTTCAAGGCTCTGTAACTTTGACTCAACCAGTGCCTCATTGCCGATGATCCTCTTGGCCCGTTTCTCAATCGACTCTAGTGCATCAAGCTGAAATTTAGCAGATCCGTCCCAAAGATGAGAACAAAAACTTTTTTTCAAAAACTTTTTTTTTGTTCGAAAGAAGTTTATTCTGAAATGGTCCCATTTAAATTTGGTAAAGATCTGATGAAGAACTTCGGCGATATACAACAATCTCTCGGGATTGCTGCAATCGCATGGTTGTTTATTGTTTACACATTTCATAACATACCATCACGACAGTATATGCTCTAAACAAGTACGTGGATGTGTACAGTTCACCCCGGTAGACTCTTATTCCATCGGTTATGTTAAAGTTATTTGGTTAATCTATTCTGGCAGCACTGTGGGCATTACAGATATCTTACTATAGAACTTGTCCATTATATACCACAAAAAAGTGAAAAAAAAAAATTTTTTCAATACAATGGAACTTCAAAAAAAAACACGACAAAGCAAAAAAGTTATTTTCTTTAAGTCGGGGATGATTTGCTAAAAATCCTGAAATAAATGTTTTATTATTTATAACAAACTTATGTCCTTGCCCTTCGCTTGGCTCGGCGGATGCACTACCATGCCCCCAGATTTAAACCTCAAACTTAAAACTCTATCTACGGAATGTTTTTCATTAAAAACTCTTTTCTTTATGTATAATAAGTAGACCTTGCACATGTAATACGATTTGTAGTTGTCAGTTTAAAATGCAGTATAAGGGAAAACACGTGCTTTTTATTATGTAGAAGTTTAAGATCATTTAAACTCTTCTCAATATCATGTAAAGGGTTTTAAAGCTTAGCTTAGTGACTTTTGATTGGTGAAAAGTCAAAAAGTCAAAAGTCACTAATCAAGCGTTCATCATCATCAGCCTTTTCATGTTTCCACTGCTGGGACACAAGCCTCCTCTCTGTGAGAGAGGAAATAGGCCTTAACCCACAACGCGGGCCCAGTGCGGTTTGGTGGATGTCACATGTCTTCGAATTTTAGGTTCTTAGGACATGCCGGTTTCCTCGCAATATTTTCCTTCACCGTTTTTAGAGCAGAGGTGATGAAATAATTTACACAAAGTAACAGGCATGGTGCAGGGGTGTTTTGGTACTCTTCTTCAAAAAGGGCGACAATGCTCAACTGAAGAATTATAGGCCCATCTCACTTATCACTGTATAACCTGCCTCTCTGCTTAGCGTTTGTGGACTATGAGAAAGCTTTCGATTCGATCGAGACTTGACCTGTACAGAGTTTCTCCAACGGTGCCAAATCGACTACTGGGTAAACGAGGTGTTAAAGTATTTGTACAAAAACCTCACCACGTCACTCCGACTTCAGGATCAGAACTCGGAGCGTGCGCGCAACGGGGTGTAAGACAGGGAGACGTTATATCGCCGGAACTGTTCACCGCTGCACTGGAGGATATCTTCAAGGTTCTGGACTGGAGAGGGCTAGGCATCAACGTCAATGGCGAGTACATCCCTCATCTTCGATTTGCTGACGATATAGTGGTCATGGATGGCCTTGGAGGACAACGCTCGATGATCTCAGTAGAGCCACGGGGTCTCATTGCTAAGAACGAAAATTTGGTTCAAATAAATCTCACAAGATGTCGCGGCATGTACACACAATTCAATAAATTGTGTGTAAAATTAACATTTTCTGGAATTGAACATAAAAATTGTATGTTCTTGTTAAATCAACTCTCCTAAGTACAAAATTTTGGAAAAGTGGGCTCTTAATTCACATTCCAAAGATTATTTGAACGGATCATTTAAAATTGATGCCAATAGATGGCACATTTTTAAAATTCTGAGGCAATCCACACGATTGTTAAAATTTGCATTGTAGCACATTTTGGTGCAAAAAAACTGTAAAAACGTGGAAAAAGTACTATAAAACGAACCTTCACTGTATTTAAAGAAAAAAATACCTTTTACTTGCAAGTAGCTGCTAACACCATCTATTGCCGTGAAACGGGATCGAACGCGATTGATTTACTTACAAAAATAACAAGATTAATCAGATGAAAAACGCTAGTTACGCCGGCACGGTTTCTTTGTATGGGATGAGGCATCTGTATGCTAGTATATCTTATCTGTGGTAGAGCTTACGAAAGAGTGGATCTTAAAATGAACATGGACAAAACCAAGGTCATATTGAATGCCCATGTAACAGGGTGTAGAACTTTTTTTTTTTCTTTTGGTTGGTGAACTCCTATCAAGATCAGAGATTCTACACTCGAAGTTGTAGACGATTATGTCTACCTGAGACAAACGGTCCAGTTAAGTAGGTTTACCTTCGAGAAAAAGGACAACCGTCGAACCCGTCTCGGCTGGGCAGTGTTCAGAAAGTTGCACTGTATCTTCTCGTCCAACTTACCGCAGGGTATCAAGACAAAAGTCTATGACCAGTGTGTGTTGCCAGTGATTACCTACGGGACAGAGACGTGGTCGCTTACAATGGGCCCATAGAAGCCAAAACCAAAAAGTCACACAAAGGGCAATGGAGGGCTATGCTCGGAGTTTCCTTGCGTAACCGAATAAGAAATGAGGACATCCGCAAGAGAACGGATTACCGCCATAGTCCGAAGAATTGCCAAACTTATGTGGCAGTGGACAGGACACATTTTTCACAGAACGGATGGTCGATGAGGCCGAAAAGTATTGGAGTGGCGACCGCGTACCGGAAGACGTAACGTTGGAAGGCCTTCCTCTAGGTGGACCGATGACCTGGTCAAGACTGTGGTAATCCGGTGTATACGAAACGCACAGGACCGGTCAGTGTGGCGACGCTTGGGAGAGGCCTATATTGTGCTACTGTTTGTTTTTCCTTAAATAAA
Organism: Orthosia gothica; assembly: GCA_949775005.1. Classification (NCBI taxonomy): domain Eukaryota; kingdom Metazoa; phylum Arthropoda; class Insecta; order Lepidoptera; family Noctuidae; genus Orthosia; species Orthosia gothica. The sequence goes on along the minus strand of OX459034.1, from coordinate 27,008,048 downwards.
TAAAAATATGTTCAACAGTGGACGTCTTTCGGCTGAAATGATGATGACGATGATGACCTACATATATATAGTGTACTAGCTGACCCGGCAAACTTTGTTTTGCCATAAAAACACCAAACATTTATCTACCCTACCTACCCTACGTTACACTACCTACCCTACCCTACCTGACCCTACACTACCCTACCCTAACCTAATCTACCTTCCCTACCCTACGCTACACTACGCTACACTACGCTACACTACGCTACACTACGCTACACTACGCTACACTACGCTACACTACGCTACACTACGCTACACTACGCTACACTACGCTACACTACGCTACACTACGCTACACTACGCTACACTACGCTACACTACGCTACACTACGCTACACTACGCTACACTACGCTACACTACGCTACACTACGCTACACTACGCTACACTACGCTACACTACGCTACACTACGCTACACTACGCTACACTACGCTACACTACGCTACACTACGCTACACTACGCTACACTACGCTACACTACGCTACACTACGCTACACTACGCTACACTACGCTACACTACGCTACACTACGCTACACTACGCTACACTACGCTACACTACGCTACACTACGCTACACTACGCTACACTACGCTACACTACGCTACACTACGCTACACTACGCTACACTACGCTACACTACGCTACACTACGCTACACTACGCTACACTACGCTACACTACGCTACACTACGCTACACTACGCTACACTACGCTACACTACGCTACACTACGCTACACTACGCTACACTACGCTACACTACGCTACACTACGCTACGCTACCCTACCCTATCCTACACTACCCTACCCTACACTACCCTACACTACACTACCCTACACTACTCTACCCTACCCTACCCTACGCTACACTACTCTACCCTACCCAACCCTACACTACCCTACACTACTCTACCCTACCCTACCCAACCCTACACTACCCTACCCTACCCTACACAAAGCAAAAAAAAATAGCTTATACAATAGCAATAAAGCTCAAATTCACTCTAAGTTTTAGTTAGAAAACTTTTGTATGGCAAAAAGAAAAGAGCTGTTTTTATTTTTTTTCCGGCAATTATTAGAATTTTTCTCCCCGTAAAAACCATCTTTGAACTTCAACGAACATTTAAAAAATAGGAATTGTCCAAATTGGTCCAGGCGTTGTTGAGTTATGCGCTTACCAACACATTTTGCGATTTATTTTTATATTATAGAGGATAAATAATAATATAGATAGATAATAGTTCAAATATTAATGTTGTCTTTACAAATTAATAAATCATAATGTAGCCGAACTAGGCAAAACCTGTATCTCAGCCATCAGAGCCAAACCCTTCAAATAAAATGTTGGTGCAGTTAATAATAGTTGAACTTTCTATGCAGGTATTTCATTTTAACATCGTTGCAAATCGTATACAGATTAGCTTCTCAGAAATACGACATTTCAGTAGATAACCTACCTATCACAATTATAAGTTCTTTCTATAATCTCCATTTTCAATCGCGTCGGCCCTGGGGGCGCATTCGCGTGGCCTTCGGGGCTCTGCACAAGTATTTATTGCCGTACCCTTAGATATAGGGGGTCAACTGAAATACATTATACAGATGCCTGATTCCAAGTTATGTACGTCACATGCTTTAGATAGGTATTCCAACATTCATATATGTAGTGGAGGTTGTGGAGTTACATATTTGGTTTCGTGTACTCGTATTAATATAAAGGACCTACTAAACATTACAAAAAAAAACTTTAGTGTGAGAGAGGGTAGATTTAAAGCGATTACTCAAAAGTACCACACTCTCGTCAATGACAGTGACAGGCAACACATACAGCGCAATAATTTATCATATTAGTAAAAAAAATACTGCTTGTATCTAAGCGTGTTCCACTTTTCCTAGTTTAACAGGAATTCTGGCATCCATTTAAAAAAGTTTTTCTTTCAGGTTAGATTAGTTGCTACACCGCTATTGAAAATCAAAAATTCATAATTTGCCAGCTCATACAACACCTGAAAATTAACCTTTTCATGCGTGGTACAAAAATAAATACTGAGATCATGACACAAAAGCCTGTTTTGTGGTTTAATCGTGCAGGTTACACTACAGCTTAGTACTACCTACAGCGTGATTTTATGTAAGTAATAAAGTGGATGGCTCCGCTATACATTAACCTAGGTTTAACATACTTTGATTTCCATCGAGGGATCACTAATTACTTTGATGGACCTCTTGGATGAAGGGAGCAATGGACGTTGAAGTGTGTCCACCATGTTCCATTGTGTACGGGAATCATCAGGGCTGCTAGCACATCATTATCATCATCAGTAGATAGGTACTCTCATAAAAACTAGGCACCTACTCACCAAATGAAAAGCGAGAGGTAAAACGAAGCGAAAAGAAATAATGAAAGTTTGATTAATTAATTAATATCTTTTGAGTTTTTCCGAAGTCCTTGAGACGAAGGATCTTTTTTATCCCTCCATAAGTGTCTTGGGATGAGATTCAATCTAATAAGAAGTAGTGGCATTCCCACGTTTAAAAACAAGAAGATAACATATCTAGCAAAATTTAATAATAAATAACGCGAATCCAATAACTCACGCTCCAGCAGAATTTAATTTAAAACTAAATCTTAAGGAGGGATATCATTTTATCGTGAAGTCTATTTCTAAAACGAGACACCCTTGCAGGCTCCATTAGAGGCAGCGGTATCGGCGAGAGGCGCGGGGCGGGCGGGGGTGGTTCTACAAACAATCCTCGCGGATATTGAACGGCGATGCGTTCGGAAATGCAGCACCCGCCGGCTGCGTGCAACGGAACGCTCGCTCACGTCTCATCGCGAACCAACGTGTGAAGATATGAACGCCCTCATTTTCATCTCGTTTGTATTCATATTACATTCCAATTTTGAATAGACAATAGGAGATTTCGTTTTATAAACAGCCAGTTGTGTTTGAATTGGATTCGAACTTAAATGCAATCAATTTAATTTTGACGACAACAGCAAAATAAAAACCGGCCAAGTGCGAGTCGGACTCGCGCACGAAGGGTTCCGTATTTGGTAAATTGCGGTTTACGATTTATGACGTATTAAACAAAGACTATTTACTAGATATCATTCAATTTTGTGTCCAATTTTCAATGTCCAATTTTCGGTGGAAGTAAACTTCCACCGAAAATTGGTTTGAATGGTAATGCACATCATATATTTTTTTTAATTTTATCATACTCTTATTTTAGAAGTTACAGGGGGGACACACACATTTTACCAATTTGGAAGTGTCTCTCGCGCAAACTATTCAGTTTAGAAATAAATGATATTTGAAACCTCAATATCATTTTTGAAATCCTATCCACAGATACCCTACACGTATGGGTTTGATGAAAAAAATATATTTACAGTTTCAAGTATGGGAACCCCCAAATTTTATTGTTTTTTTTTCTATTTTTGCGTGAAAATCTTAAAGCGGTTCACAGAATACATCTACTTACCAAGTTTCAACAGCATAGTTCTAATAGATTTGGAAAAAAGTGGCTGTGACATACGGACGGACAGACAGATATGACGAATCTATAAGGGTTCCGTTTTTTTGCTATTTGGCTACGGAACCCTAAAAAGCAAGAAAAATAACTTTTAATAGATTTCGCTTTAGATGAAATTGTTTCGTTCAACATTATCCTAACAAATTTAAACTAAGAGCAACAAGACTACCCGCAAGGTACGATGATTTTATAATAAAAAGAAATTGCGTCGTAAACTCGCCGTTCATACAGGAATATCCTCTTTTTACTAAGTCCAACCAACCTTCCTGAAAACTTAAATTAAAGAGAGCTTTAGCAGGCCAGGAATATGCGGCAGATTAAAAAAGAAGTGATTGAAATGGACGGTTCCAGAGCATGTATATGTATAGCTAGTGAAGTATATGTAACGTGTATAGATAGGTGGTAAGCCCAGCCATCTGTTGCGGTCAAGTGTTCTCCTTCCGAAGTGGGATGAGCCTCCATCTTTCATGGACCAAATAAAACGATGCGCGGAGTATATATAGCTAATGTATTGTATTGTACGTACGTCATGTGGGTGGATCTTTACGTTCGTCTTTTTGTACGAGAGTAGAAGGCATTGTGTTTGTTTTTTTTTGCGTTGGATAATGGAAATAATAAATCTTAATTTTTGCTGAAATATGTTCTATTAATATGTTCTTCAGAACATCGTTACTTATTGTCAATACCGTTGAAAATTTAAGTAATACTTGCATATCTCTAAAACTCATAGATAATTTTATTATATTATCTAGCTTATGGAAAAACCCACTTAAGCCGTTCAGTTGTTAGAATTCGTTGTAGGTAGATGCGATAAGATCCCTAATGGTAAGCTTGATAAGATTTATTTTTTTGGCATTTCTTTTAATACAAATGGTGAGCTGATAGGTATATGATGCCCTATGGCATTAAGTCCAAGTTAAGTTTGTTATGAAAGGTGTGAAAAATCATTTCTTTAACTTCGTAATTCCAACCCCCGTTTGCATTGTAAAAAACTTCTACAATGAAAACAATAGCTTTCATAAGGGTTAACAAAAATCTGAAACAAAGTACAATACACAGACCCCCTTTCCTTAAAAAGACTTTACTGAAAAACAAGTTGTTTTATTAAAAAACAAAACATTTGTATTACAAAAGCCTTTGAACGTTATCGAGTCTGGCTCCTTAAGAAATGAAAACGATACGGTTGCCAGCAACACAGGTAGCCAATAGGGATTGTATGGACAAACACACAGAATAAGTTAGGAAAACACAGACGTTATATTTTCAATTCAATTATTTATAGCAAATGTTTACGTTTATTATTTGTTTTTAGAATTATCCGTTTCGTAAATTAAAACTTTGTACTCGTCGTGTTTATTTCTGACGTCTCCAAAGTCGAGTAAGGAATAAAGTTACGGGTTGTAATTATCATATTAAATTAACCGTCTTTAAGTCCTTCTACACACGGGCAAAGTATCTAATTACGTCCGTGTGAGGTACCCACGTTACCGACGCAGCAAATTCTCAAAGGGAGAGTTAAAACCTCTGGAGTAAAATGCCTGGACAAAGAGCCTGATTCCAAAGACGAGTGCATCCCTAGTGCAAATGTTACTGTGTGCAGACATTGTGTTCTGGCTTACTTCCAACATCACGACCCTTGGTTACAGCCATGTGCCATGTACTATGGTGTAATGGTAGATTGCTATGTAATCACATAAAAGGTCGACAGCAGAACACAGCAGTTTTGTACTACGGATAATATTTACCAAAAAAATCGAAAACATCCGTGCAAACGTTTTGATCAGGGAGAATTCGCGCGCCTATTCCGATTATTCGCTTTATTAAATTCTACTAACGTCATCAAAAATATTTTCGAACGTTTTGCATTTTTATGAGCTCTTTGCAAAAAAAGTGTTCGCGAACTATTAAAACTCTTGTATAACGAAACAAAGTTCGAAACAATCGTAATATTAATGGTCATTAATAAATTCAGTATAATTGAGATAATTTTGGAAGAGTTGGTAGCAATTAGCGTCAGTCGGAGGCGGCGGAGGGTGCTCCTCACAAGAGCCATCTGGCGGGCCTCCAATGTGGCTCTCCTTAACACGAGAAAATTCACTCGTTCACCGGCAAACTGTTTCACAATGACGATGCGAAGAGAAATAAAATTTGGAGATGTCACTGTTAACGACTGCTGCCTTTTACTGCAAAATACATTCACCTTTGGAATAAAATATGAACCCCCTTTTTGAGTTCGTAGCACTAAGCTTCACTTGAAGTAAAATGTGCCTCCATTTCTAATAATTTTGAATTCAAACATTCCGTTTAATATTTTATTGCGCCTTAATATACATAAGTACTTCTTTATAATGCAAAGGAATCCGGCAACTTCGACCCTTTCACGAGGATTCATCGAGTGAATGACGCCTTCACTGCTTCACTTCCGCCAGAATTTTCAAATAACGCATGCTTACATACACGAAAATATTTCTTACTATCATGTTATAATTAAAACATTTATATATATTTGCCTAATGTAATTATGACATATATTATATTAAATATATTTTACAATTTGGCGTAGCTCCAGCGTAGCGCGTCGTAGCAAGCTTGCCCCGCGCTTCAATTGTGCAGTTTCTGTTTAACTAGTCAAATGTATTGCGTTAAGTGGCTGGGAGTCTTGTAACTAACTAAATAACCGACTGTTTGTAACGTACTCCTTTGAAAAAGTACAGCTTTAATGACTACTGCATATTTTAAAAGTTTGATGTCTTAATTAAGGGCAATAAGTTTTATAATGTAGGTAAATGAGCATTGAAAGCGTTTAATTGTAATTTTAAACACTTGATATAGTGTAATTTGAATACATTACAAGTTGCATTTCATTAAGATGGCAATAAAGAGTAATGAAGACATGTGAGGTGTGGATAGCGCGTGGTACAGTCACGGTACAATACTCCGGTACAGTCGCGTCGATCACAAAGCTGCGTGGCGTCTTACATAGTGCCTCAGTGCTGAAGTGGGCAAGCAGTGTGCAGAGGTCGAGTGCCCCAGCCTGGCGTATTTCCAAACAATCCAGTCGCTGTATGTACGTATTTGTCGCTTTCTATCGATTTGACTCACTGAAACTGTAATTTCTGGTAACGACAAGGCTTAAAACGAACATTAAAACAGAAAAACGACCATAAAATACACAATACGCAGACACAGCTACATCATAAATATAGATGTTAAGTGTAGCCACCTTGAACCTTCTTGATTGTACCAACTTTAAATAACTTTTGAGTTTACAGTGTTTGTTGCGTGGGCCACGAACTTACGGCCAGGTGGGGGAAATTTATTCCATTTATTAATATGCAGGCTCAGACAGGTTTATAAATCCCTTACAAAGTACACATCGGGCGGCGGCGGCGCGCTTTCCTTGAGTTTGTTAAGTGCCTATTATGGCTATTGGTAAACAGTTTTCAGCAACCTCGTGCTTGTGTCATTGATTTGGTAATATTGGCTTATTTAGTATGGATTGTATGAGTTTGGGAAAAAATATAAAGACAAATCATTAGATAGAAAACCTATATCACTATCATAAATAAACTTATCCTGATATTTTCGTGATTCGACCGTATTACTCCGATACAAACAAGTATGTTCAAGAAAAATCAGTACCTAGTTTGGAAACTTTCAGCTTTCGATATACTTAGGAACTATAGATATGTAAGTACATACATACTTACCCTAATATGATCGTGACACGCTGAGTGCGATAGGTTTATGTGTGCAGTGTTATGTATAATGTAGCGAGAGAAGGACGGCTGTAGTCTGTACTCTGCACGCGCCGAGCTTCAAACTTGAGTGGGCAACTTTGTCCGCCACGCGGTGCAACTTCGTTTTTCATTTAATTTGCCCGAAACGAGTGCAGCTTACAATATTTTCAACGCTTGCAACTTTCGACTCGGTCCTTCGTTATAAATTTTATAGTTAGACCGGTGTTGTTACCCTTACCTTGGCCATCACTTATAAAACCACCCCAACTGTAATTAATTTAGTGCCTGAAATGTCAAGCAAGTTAGTGTACACGACAGTTTTGAACTAAGTTTTGTATGGCGGAAAGTTTTCCGTTTCTTTCGTTTTATGACTTGTGTTTAGCGTCCAGATTATAGTTTGGGCTATATATTTGTCTGCGTAGGAGTGATCACTCATAATCGCCAACGAACAAATTGTATAACCGTTCACTTATACTTGTCTGATGGTATCGTCAAACGTATAGCGGACGGTACATTATTTTTATGTGGCCATAAATCGAGCATGTGCTTTAGTAGGTAGAGGCTAAGACATAGCATCAGTGAACGGTTTTCAATAAACAAGCTTAGCTCGGTGGAGCGTGAGCGCTGAGCGCTGAGCGCTGAGCGCACGCCTCAATACTAGTGCCTGCAGTCGGCGTGCGTGCTGCTCCGTTTAGAATGTGTCGCAAAGCCTTTTTAGTGCGGCTGTAGCGGAGGCTCGTTCCGGCGGACGATAAGGACTGATCTGCGGAAGACAGCGGTGCAGCGTGCAGCAGACGCGATCGATACTGCAGCGGGGGCGCGCCTGCCACGTCCCCACCGCCCACCACCACCGCCCCCGCCCCTCTCGAGCCGCCGGCTGAAACTTTCGCGATAAGTACGGAACTAGCGCGTGGCGTACGCAATGCAATATTGTTAGCCGGTTACGAGTCTGAAACAGCGGATATTAAGGCTACAGAGACTGCCGTCTCGTTTTTACATTGTGCCTGAGTTTGAAATGCATACCGAGTTACGGCGCATTGTATTAATTTTTATTATCTGCTCGTAGGTACGTGTTTACTGCTAATGGTGTGTGGAAGCATAGGTACACTCTCTTTATGGCAGAGCTGAGATAGAATTACACGAGCATACGCCGTATACGTAAAATATGCTTAAAGTACCACCTTCAAGTTTAATGTTTCGAGCTGCGGTCATAGACAGTTTCAAAACTCGTGTTCATCTTGCTGCTACATGAAAATCACATCGAAAAACTTTGGCGTAGCTAGTGATACGAGCAGAGATCGAGCTTACTATAAGTAATTAATTGCAATAATTTATCTTTAAAAGTTTCCACAGAAGTATGCCTATTACGTGCCCAGACGTGCATATATTCGCCGTCGTAAAATATTGCACATTACATCAATAAAGCATTTTAATGACAAAGACGGTGGGCATTTCGGTGCGGTGCGGCGCGCGGCGGCGGCGGCGGTGGGCGCTACTAGTTGGACAAGAAAGTTGTCGCTGGTCGCGGACGACGAAGTTTTCCAGTTCCGACCACGCTTGCCACACACAGTTTGCAGCTCCCTCGCAGATGTGACACATATTTTTTGTATTTCTTACGAACATGTTCTGTAATATTCGCCGAGAGTTCCACCACACGCGTCCGCAAATATGATAGAGATGCGCTTATGAGAATTTAATTAGGTGCGGTCCGCAGCGAAATAATTAGGTTTGATATCGCATTTCCTTTCAAGAGAAATCTTGGTTCTAGGTTTTTTTTTACCAATTTTAACATATTAGCTTGTTTAGAATCGTTTTGCAAGACTTTTATTGGGCCTTTAAGATGTTTCTTCAGAGAAAATATTATATAATGTCTTTGTAGTACGTTGAACTACGTAAACGATATTTCTATTTATACCTAAACGAGTATTCCGCATTTCCGCTGAAACACACTGCAAAATATAAGTACGATTAATTAATTTCTCTTGTACTCATTAAAATGTCGCCAGTAGGAAGCAGTAGTACAATTTCGGAATTATTAGCCGGCACAATAATTAAAACTTTGGGAACTGTAGCAAACTATGAACGACGACCGTACCTCCAGGAGTGGGGGAGGAGCGGCGACTAAGATCGTGATTTCTTTGACGAGATGTTAATAAATGGGGCGCTTACACCTTATAATTGGGAAAAACTGTCGCGTCCTCCTCTCAGTTACAGATGGGAATAAATCTTTATGTAGACGGGGATCGCTGGGTTCCTTCAGCGCTGTCGGTAACTTATTCCGGGCACGCGCTCACTCTGTCCTCTGAATATAAGGAATATAAGGCGTTGCGGCCCATTTATTGCACGTCGACTGGTTCCGAGACGTTCGAGCCCCGCTAAAGACGTTCAAACTACGCTAAATAATTAATGACGAACGTCACCTAAGGCAAATTTTAATTATGTTCAGGCACGGAATGGCGGATAACTAAATGTTTTTGAATTGCAAATACGGTTATAATCTATGGTTGGGACAGCTATTTGCTTTCGTTATTATTTTCTTGATTATGTTTGAACAGCACGGTTGGTTTTATTGGTTCTTAGTTTTTGGTAGAGGACAAAATTCATGAATAAGTTTATAGCAAAAGATCATTATGCATTTCGATTCTATTTTTTTTGCCAGGGATATTTTGTCTGCTTCCAAACCTTTGTTGTTTTTAACCGACTTACCAACTAATTCGAAAAAAAACTAACTAAAAAGTTATAAATAAAAAAACTTAATTAAAAAAATCAAAAAACCCGACTGCTTCAAAAGCGAACTAAAAAGTTGTAAACAAGGAAAAAATCATGCTGTGCAGTCGGAGGATACATATTCGCCGGCTGGCTGACCAAAATCTGGTGTATCCTCCGCCTGCACAGCATGATTTTTACAACTTTTTAGTTCGCTTTTGAAGCAGTCGGGTTTTTTGATTTTTTTAATTAAGTTTTTTTATTTATAACTTTTTAGTTAGTTTTTTCGAATTAGATACATTTAAACATATAAGTGTTATATATTTTTTAAATCACCTCTTAAAACCCTTTATTTTGATACCCCACACGATGGGTTTGAAAGAAAAAAAAAATTTGGGCCCCCACAATATGGCACCCAAAATCCACCATTTTTCTATTATCCAATTTTAATGTAGCCTATGACACTCGCAGGGTTAAGACGCATCGATTGACGTACGAATCATCAAAATCGGCCAACGCGTTTGGTCTCTGGAACGCCACATAGGAACAAACATACATACATACAAACATAGACTGATAAACACATTACCCTCCTTCGGCAGTCGGGTAAAAAGGAGGAGGTTCTATGTTCGACTTAATGTTTGTTTTTATTTTTATTATTTGTGTATGTTCACCGATATATCCGTCAATTGTGGACCGATTAGAAAAATATATGCACGATTTGTTTGAAAGAGTATGTTTCGAAATTGGTCCCATTTTAATTTGGTGAAGGGCTGATGAAGAACTTCGGAGATATACAACAGAACTCTTCAATAAATAACGGCAAAACTCTCGGGATTCCTGCAATCGCATGTCTGTTTATTGTTTATACCATTTCATAACTTAACATCACGACAGTACGCTCTCAAGGGGTACACAGATCTCTCATTTCACCGGTTATGTTCAAGTTTCATGTTATTCGGGTAATCTATTCGGCGTTATAGGGACCTTACTAAACAACTTGCCTATTAGGTAGGTAAAACTAAAAAGGGAAAAATAAAAAACTTTTTTGGAAAAAAATTCTACCGACTTCCAAATGAAAAACTACAAAGTGAAAAATAACTTAATTTTTTAAGCCGCTGTCCATATCCCAAAAAAATGGTACCTACGAAAGACACCGACTTAAAAAATTTGTTTTTCACTTTGTAATTTTTCATTTGGAAGTCGGTAGTATTTTTTTGCAAAAAAGTTTTTTTTCTATGAAATAGACGGAGACATATTTTATCGATAATAGATTAGAAAGTGACACTTACTCGCCCGAATGAATAAGAACTCGATAAATAATAACTTTCATTTTCAATGCCCAACAAAACTTTGTTGACACCCCTAAAAAATTCATTCACCCCGGCAGAACAGGAAACGACCACGAAAGATACGAATTTACGCATTGATAAAACTCATGGTGTAGTGGGTTCAGCCCGACCATAACCATGGCTATGGATGTACTAAGGCGCCCCCTGAGCCATTTATTGCCCCAACTAGCTCCATCCACGAATGTTGCAATTATTCCTCGGAAACTTAAATATAAATCACTTTAAATACTGTGCATTTGGTGCATTGCGCTTTCAAATATTAAATTTGTAGATAGATACATAAATTTTGAGTTTTACAAGCTTCCTTGACTTTAATTCGAGTTCGAAAAAAAAATAGGCTTAGGCACGGGCCAGGGCAACATAATGAGGAGTGATATGAAAGAAAATAGAGTCAGTGATAACGTGAAGATTAAGACGACGACGCGCGGGTGTGAAACGTACACTCGTTTCTCACTCGCGCGACCCAAAATTCTGTAGTTGTTTGTACTTTCCTTATTATTCTATGACTTAAAAAAAAGCCTTAGATCAAAATGTAGATAATTAAATTGTCAATGAGATGGTGACAGTTTCATTCAAAAATTTACGGCGGTTTTATTACGTTTGTCGTTTTTTGTCCGTTTTAGACATAACTTTACAAATTAATAACACTATGTTATACGAATAAAACTCAAAATTTTCTTACATCAAATTATTAAGAAAATGGTCTAAAGCAACATACATTTTTTCCAAAAACCGGCTAAGTGCGAGTTTGACTCGCGCACGAAGGGTTCCGTACCATTATCGCAAAAAACGGCAAAAATAGCACGTTAATTGTATGGGAGCCCCCTTAAATATTTATTTTATTCCGTTTTTAGTATTTGTTGTTATAGCGGCAACAGAAATACATAATCTGTGAAAATTTCAACTGTCTAGCTATAACGGTTCATGAGATACAGCCTGGTGACAGACAGACAGACAGACAGACAGACAGACAGACAGACGGACCGCGGAGTCTTAGTAATAGGGTCCCGTTTTTACCCTTTGGGTACGGAACCCTAAAAAATACGTCTAGCAGTTTAGACATGATTCTCATTTTAAAATCAGCCACCGGTATGGAAGAAGAAAAGGTCTTGCGCCGATCCCAAGTGACATGGGACAAGGGCAGGAAGACGATAATAATACACGGCTACATGCAATGAACCAAAATTAGAAGTGTCTACAACCTAAGTACAGCATTTTGTGGTCGAAATAAAATCAGCGGCCGGCAACGTTGAACAATAGTCTGTTATTTTGGATTTAGTTTGGATGACAATGCATGGTCAGCTAAGTGACGGCATTCTATATCCAATATGGCAGACGGCCCAACATGGCGGACTAGTTATTTTTTGTGCACTACCATGATATGGGTATCAAATGAAAGGGTTTGCTGAGAAGAATACGAAAAAAGCTTGTTTTAATGTTTTTTTTTTTGCGTACCTATATATGTATATAGGTATCTACATACAACATTTTATTGTTATGGACAAACATATATGGACCATTCAGACGCGAATCTCTTTTGAATCTTATCTTCAATTATAGTTCAGTTTATCTTGATTGACCGCTAAGCTTCATAAATGCCATGGAATCCTCACTGAAAGGAAACGCATATAGTCAATGCCTGTACATTATTTTGCTAATAATTTGTCCGAAGAGTTTTCTGATACGATATCATCATATTAGATTTTTAAGAATCTTATCCAAAGGGCCCAAAATCTACGACAAGGGGTCCCAAAATAACGCATACTTGGTTCAACAGTAACAAAATATGTAGAAGCAGTCTGTTAGCAATGTCTTCGAGCCCCGTAATACTAGTCTCTCTCGACTCATACAAATTACTTGGATGATAGTAGTACCATTCCATGTTTGTTTTACTCTGCCATCAATAATATTAACATGTGGTTATTTCCACGAAGTTTTGATGAAACTAATGGAACGTAATAAATTGCGATGAGGTGGACGTCAGTTTTTACCCGATTACGGCGAAGCAAAAGGGAGGTTATGTTTTTTCCCCATGCTTGCATGGATGGAGACTCCTCTACTTTTTTATGGTTTTAAATCTTACTAATAAGTATTATAAAAGCGAAAGTTTGGATAGATGTATGTTTATTACTCAATCACGCAAGAACGGCTGAAAGGATCTGGATGAAATTTGGCACAGAGATAGATTATAGTCTGGAATAGCACATAGGCTATCACATGATAAAACACTTTTGATGCGGGCGAAGCCGCTGACAGAAGCTAGTTATACTATATATTGGGTAAAAGAAAAAAAATGAGGAGGCCTAAATTAAACAAAAAAAAAGAATATTACCTAAAATACTTTTTTTATTAAATGCTCTGCTTATTTCACCCTGCTATCAATAGATAATCTGATTAACATTGTGGTCATTTCCACGACATTTTGATGAAACTAATGGAACGTAATAAATTGAGATATCCTTAACGTTTCGTATAAATATTATAAGGAAGGGGACGGCTCATTGCGTATTCCATTCACATATAAGCACTTCGTGAAAATGTCACTGCTATGGGTACAAAGAAGCTGTGTTCTGTTTTAACTTATGAAGGATAGAACCATATTTCTTTATTCAACCTATTTTCATGTCCTAAAAGATAAATATTTTGTATAGAAAATTACATTAAGTATTACAATTTTTTGCTAAATTCTTTAACATATTTGCTGTACGAAATAGTATATTATGCAACTAGTGAATAAAAGACGGATTTAAAGCGAGGGCCATAGATGAATCACGAGCAAGTGAAGGATTCTAGCGACTGAATCACGACCGTAGGGAGTGTTAGAATCATGAGCGACGCGAGTGTTTCATGGCCCTCGATATAAATCCGTTTTATTCAAGAGTTGCATACTATATTTTATACCATGACATCGAGAAAAAGCAAGATCTAAGTGAGAAGCACAAGGAATATTACGAGTATAAATAAATGGTTTATTACCTTCAAAATTTACAAAAAATGTGAAAACCTGACCCCTGAGCTAGGTGCCTGTTGTTACCTGTGTTTCAGGGGCCAGTGACCACCTCCGTTACTTTAAATAATTATAGTTAATTAAACACCATTGCAATTAATACTAGAATTACAATCCAAATAAGTATTCAATAAATATCCTAGACTAAAATCAAAATCACTATTAAAATCCTAAATATAAAAAAAAACTCAAAATTAAAATCGAAGGAGTTTGAAATTCGAATATTCTCTGCACAAGAAGTTTGTAGCGAGTATTTTTTGCGCAAGGAGGTTACATAGCATTCAGATGGACGGCTAATACATTGGTGTGTTCCAAATTCAAACTCCAAAACAGTGATTAAAAGTGCTTTTTATTCACTGTTTTCAGTGAATAAAATAAGCTTTTTAGAGGGGGAATGGTATAAATGTATTTTATTTTGTTTAGTTAAGTTACTTTTTGCTCACATCAACGCCCGTGTACATAAAATACAAAGAGCTCTCTAAAATGTGATGCAGGAAACACAAGAACATGTACTAAGTTTTATTTTTATAGCAAAGAGGAAGCTTTCTTTTCGTTGCTGCTTACTTATGCATAGTTTCAGATAAGTTTGCATGAAAATGTTGTATATCCAGCGTATGTTCGTCTTCACCAGTTCCATATTTATGACACGCAAAATAAAATGTTGCTGCCTGTCGGCGATGCTTGATAAAAATGCAAACCGTAGCCGCGGGCTCCCGGCTCCGACGCCCACTGAATATGGCTATCATGAGGATGGAGACAAGATTACATTTTAAGAGTGTTTGCCAAAGAGACGGCAAACAATTTGCTTAACTTGTGCAAGAGCGTCCCTGAAAGGCTACACAGTTAAGTAGTAAAATTGGCCTTAAATGCTTATTTCGGGGAGTCGGTCGGCGTAGTACGTACAGCTACGCGAGTGTAGCTCGTAGCGCCTCGAGTCTCACCTGACCGCCAGCCGCCAGCAGGTAAACATTGTAACGTGAGCAGACCACGTGCGCACCACGTGACCTCCGCGCTCGCGCCGCCGACCACCGCGCTTTACAGATCACATCTACAAATCCGACGACATAGGATCTCTAACACCAACACACAAATTTAATGATTTTACGCAGTTTTATTTTATCGAATTTCCAGTGAGGAAGCGCAGTTACCGAGTTGAACCGGTGGGCGTGTTCCAGACAGTATTGATTTTGTTCTCTCTTTTCAGTCTCCGAGGCGACAGCTGCTTGGGTGTAAGCGAGAGAGCGCTACAGGCAGGAGGTCGGCGCCTAGTGTAGAGTTTCCGTGTAAAACCGGCGTCGGCTCCGAAAGGACTTAACTGCGGGATGAATGAAAGCGTGTTGCGATCCTGAAGCGACGGCCGCTGTCGACGCGTCCGCTTCCGGTAAATCCGCTCTACAACTTCGTGCACTTAGTTTTGTTTAAAAATTTTCCTATTGCTCTTTCAAAAACTAAACTTGATAAATATTATGCCTGGAAGCAATAAATATGGGAGAACTGCGATACTGATATGTAACATTATATCTTTGCATGTCAAAAGAATATCATAAATCATGTAATGTAGAGATAGCGTACGAATGAATGCTGACATATCATCAATTATTTATATTCAATGGATACTCCTTACATTTGACTTCAACGCCTAGCAGACTACATTTAATGTTCTGCCTGTGTTTAAATATTGAGCAAGTGCGTGCCGAACTCGCATTACGGCGGGTTTCCGTCACCGTTATAGAAACAGTATTTTTGTATATTTAAATAACGTGTCGTTGTAGGTTACTTGTAATAACTTTTACGCAAGTTTTTGTATACACTTTAGTTGACGTTTACAGAAGTTTAGTTAGTTAATCGACTTTCAAAGTAATAAATAACAAACAACAGCAGCTGAGCTCAAAACAATTGGCAAGTTAATGATATTTGTGTGGTCTTTGTCAAACACAAGCGTTGACCGTAGTTCGTGGCAACAGCTTCATAACTTCATTCAGTACATATTTGGACGCCTGTAAAGTTGTCCGAGATTTATTAATTTGTGCCGAATGAAAAGAGCATGGCTTGCAATTTCTTTTTTACTATTTATAGGCTTGCGCTTGACCACTATCTCACATGATGGTAAGCGATGATGTGGTTGACGATGAAGCACGCTTGCCTAGAAGAAACCTATTCACTCTTGACTTGAAGACTCCCAGGTTGTAGCTATCAGGAAATACAGACTCCGGCAGGGAATTCCACTCTTTTGCTGTACGCATAAAAGTATTCCCAAAAAGTTTGGTGCGTATGGGTGGGATGTACCGATGACGCATCGCCATACGTCTTGTATATATGAACATACTAGCTGCTCCCAGCGGCTTCGTCCGCGTGAAAGTCGGAAATTGTTTATTTTTTTCTGAATAAAAAGTATCCTTTGTGCTATTCCTGTCTATAATCTATCTCTGTGCCAAATTTCATCCATATCCGTTCAGCCGTTCTGGCGTGATTGAGTAACAAACATACACACATCCAAACTTTCACCTTTATATTATGAGTGTGAATATTCAAGCCATATTAGGATGCATGAAAAGTTTTCCGAGCTTTTCAATTTGTGGCGAATAAAAAGAGCATGGCCTGCAATATATGAACATACGATTGGTTGGACCGACGAGTGCAGTCGACCGAGACGTGTCCGTATTACGGACAGATATGCACTGGAAAAAAATATTATCATTAATTCATTACATCTACTTAGCATCTCTTACGCAGAGACAGAAGATCTCCTGGTTGCAACTAAATATTTATTTTCCCGTTTATTTAATTAAATTGAAGTTCTTCATATACAAGTTATACCTTATCTATTATTATAAGTGTTAAGCACTTTGTTGATTGAAGCACAAGCATCTGGTTCAGGCATATAAGAAACTGTGCTCTTTTATATTTTTATGATATTTTTAAATGTGCCTTATGTTATAAATAAACGATATATTAAAATATTATTATTAAAGCCATTCGTAATAATGATAGATATGTGAGTTTTTTGAAAGGCTGAATTGGGGGTGGTTACTGAGATGACGATTAATAGAAAATATGGAAGTAAAGACATGGTATGCCGACCCCAAATAAGCTGGGATAAGGACAAGCGAAGGATGGTGATGTATGCTTTTTCAACGAATATTTCAAGAGATTTTTATCTTATATATTCCCCATATTACACTATTATATATTTAGGATCATATATAGGTAAATGTCAAACATTTTTTTAGAGTTCTGTACCCAAAAGGTAAAACGGGACCCTATTACTTAGACTCCACTGTCCGTATACCGTCTGTCTGTCACCAGGCTGTATCAAATTATTCGTGAAAGCTAGACAGTTACATTTTTGCAGATGATGTATTTCTGAAGCCGCTATAATAACAAATACTAAAAACGGAATAAAATAAATATTTAATTGGGGCTCACATGCAAAAAGTGGACGGTACGGAACCATTCGTGCGTGAGTCTGACTCGCACTTGACCGGTTTTCATTTCAAAGACGATATGATTCATATGTCTTTAGTACATTATCATTTATATGACTCACAGATCTATGATCCGATATCTATGATAGTGTAATTTATTTATTTATTAAATAGAATTTATTAAATAAATAGTAATGAAAAGTTTTAACACGTGATTATTTGCAGTGTTTTGTCTTTAGGGATATAGGGGGGTCTCTAAAGACAAAACACTGCAAATGATTACGAGTTAAAACTTTTCAAGAGACTAATAAATAATGTAAAATTCCATGCAGTGTCTCGTTTAGCTGTTTAAATAGATTTACGAAAGGAATTCTTGGAAGACTTCGAAAAAGTTGGGGTGGTGTGAGTATTTTCACCAACAGTGTGAAGCGCGCCTTGCCTCGGGGAGGCCGGGACTTCGCATCCAATACTTGTGCTACCACCTCGTAAAAATATTCATTTTCTCGTTTTCCTTCTGCGTTAGTACCTAACAATTTTGAATAGAACGCCTTCGGTGGTCAGATTGGGTTTAAAAAATATGATTTCTTTGGCGCTTGTTCATTAAGTGCTCAATGCAATTGTTAGCCTATTACATTTTCAAATAAGTTGCAGAGTTCATTATTTGACCATTTGTTAAACTAAAAATTGATGAATATTTTATCATTGGTTGATTTAACTACGGATAAAAAAGCTAGGTCTAACTTAAGCCTACGCAGGTAGTTTAAAATTTGCTACGCAAAGTTTATTACCCTCTGCTGCCAATGTTTCAGGGATCCCTTTCAAAACGCTCGCCAGTGTAAAAGCTTTTAATTTGTAACTGAATTTGTGGGGACGCAACATGCAGTGTAATTAGAGGAGTAACGTAAATACAGTTTTGTAGTTCGGACTGTTTAGCAAGCGTGTAATAATAGTTTCGAATCCATTTTTGAAGTTTTCATTGTCGTTCAACTGTGTTCGTTAAACGTTGGTATGCAACCATGTTACTGTTGCAATTACATTGCATGTTACACAGTCATGAACTCTGTACCTAAAGTTGTCCAGTTTCGCTTATAATTCTATTTAAGGACAGGTTGTATTTTTGTCACCCTATAAGGAAAATGTTGAGCATTTTTCCTGTTTTGACTGGGGCTATTTTCATGTTTTCTTAAACAGCTGTGCACAGTGCAGCTGGAGTTTTCTATTTATACTCTCAATAAGTTTAAAGATAAGTATGTAAAAAAGCCGCTTAAGGAAATTTATGTTTGTATCAATTGATTCGTCTTGAGTCACTGGATGCCTGCGCTCTATTCTCAACTTTCTCTATCACCCTAGGGTTTGTTGTAAGAGAACTCAACATTAAGTTAAGCTCGCCTTTGTACGTATAGGTACTTTATTATCAAGTTGTATATACTTTTGTTTTTGGCGTACAATAAAGATTTCAGAATTGATACAGGCAATATTGAATTAAGGTTATTTTTTCTTAATTAGTTTGTGGCAAACCCGCAACAGACCACTTTAACTCCAGCCAGAATCATCAGTGGCGACCACTTCTTAATTAGTTTGCTGTAGTGAAAGTTATTTCAGATTACTTGCGATTTTGCAAAATCTTTAAGTGCTTTAACTGATGCCCAATAATAAATTTCGTCTCCTGCTAATATAAAGGTTAACAAAGGTATTTCATTAGGGAGAGCTAAAACCTGTAAGAATAGAATAATAATCGAATCGTCGGTAATAGCTCATTCCCTGATAACAAAGGGTTCGTTCATGTGAATTGAAATCGGTAAATTGCTCTTACCTACTTCCCGTTGAGAGGTAATTATTGATATAATTGATTGATTATGACAAAAATGTACCGCAGCACCGATAAATGGAACAGCCCATTCTAAAATGTATCTTAAAGCCAAAGTAGTCCATGGTGTACAGACGCATTAAAAGATTTAAGTAGCTTTGCTCCGTCTATTTACTTTAGAACTGTCTTTGTCTGTTTATTGACTCAGCTAAAACAGACATCACAATGCGAATTTTGACCTCAACGTTTCGAAAGGTTACGGACACACAAAATTAAATGTCTACGAAAACTAAACCGCCTACGATTAACGTTATTCTAAAAATAATCCTTCTTTTTCATCGCAAAACGTTATCGTTTTGTCAAATTGGCCAAAACGCCGGTGGGCATACACAAATACCTCGCTTAATTCGGAATCAGAAATAACAACGAGGAGACCGTGACCTTTTATATTTGGGATATTTTTTACGTTGTGGCTTTGCAGTGAATAATTCTTTGAAAGCTCATTTTGCAATAACTGCATAGTGAATAACAGATAAGTTCTAACAATCAAAGTCGTATAAAGCAGCGTTATTGGTAAAATTGAGCAGTGTAGGTACCAGATGTGATAGATTGCTTCCCCGACTCCTACGACCTCCACCGCTGCGGATTGAGGTCCCATAAAACATACACGGTAGTTCACGGTAAGTTAACAAGTTGAAACACTCTCATACCCAAATTATTAAATAAACGTTCTTCGAAGAACAAGTTTTCGAATAATGTAAGCCCTATCAAAGTCTGTTCAGTGGTTCTTGAGTTAAGCCAGACACAAGCGTGGAGCAAACTTGCCGGTACGTCGTGATTACTGTCTTGTCTGCGGGAGGCAAACCTCTCCAATATAGAACCATTCATTTGAAACAAAAAAACAATGCTCCGTGAAAATTTCCTCACACTTTTTCCTTCCATCGGAATGTAGTTTTATATGAAAACTTGCATTGGAATTATTTTAGCGCGGCGTTCGCTTGTATGGGCGAGGGGAGGCGATGTGTGGAGGACTTTGTAAACATTCGAGACGAGACCATTATATTATAGCTACGAATACATTCAAAGGTCGGAACCTTTTGTAGCTTTGCGCGATGACTGAGCACAATTTAAACTTTTATCGATTTCTGTTCCATTTCGATGGTTCGAAATACACACACGTAGTATGAATTCACACCATCTCTCTTTCCTTTACAGTTAAATACAAACAAGTTAAAATATATTCCAAATAACAAACATAAACTACTCGACGCCTACCACACAAGTTATGTTGAAAGATACTCTGAGTAAGGTAATAAATATTGTACGTCGAGAGGCGTTGAAAATTAAGTACTTAAAGTAATTTCACTCATACATTGAACAAAGCTTTTAGCACACATTACTACGAAGTTTGTGCCTGGCTCATACCATCATTACCTGAGTACTGTGACGCTCGTCTTAAAACTGTGTTTATTCAAAATTCTTGGAGATAACGAGATGAAGCGGAACATTTACGTCTAATTTATACGGAGACAATGGAGGTGGTCGCAATTAGTGAAATGGCCACTGAGAACAAACGCGTTTCCAACAAAAGAGTGGAGGCTTTGGCTCAGACAAGGGCCCTCTTTCATTTCTTCCAAATGAGCAAACTACAGCCGCTAGTACTCGTAGGGAAGATTTGTTGTTCAAGAATGAAGGGCCCACGAGTGAGCATTGTTCATGCCGCGGCCAGTTTGGTAAGCACTTGAGTTCCGTTGTTCTAATCAAGATTACGAGGGAGAATTATTTGGTTTTGCTTGTTATTTGTTTCAATACTAACTGATGTTATCGCAGAATGTATGCCGTAATTTGTTCTCCGCTTTTGACTTATTGTAGCAGTAATAACTCATTCGTGTGTACCTAATGTACAAATTAAGTTAACGACTTTTGGGTCCACTTAGGTAATAAAGTTATTATAACTTTACGCCTTCAGGGATCCTATAGGGAATCGTTGCTATATTAAACGCCTATCTAATTAATTTGATATTGCTTTCCCAAACCTAATTTTGCAGTGCTATAAAATAATGTTTAGGCACTATCTATAATAGTCAAGATTTATTACGTACAACAACAATACAATAATAGCTTTAGGTATTTTGAAAATTAAATCCGAGAAACAGACAAACTATAACTGTAATATTAAATCATTTAAAGCAAAAGCAATTGTAACGGTTATAAATCAGGTAAGTTGGACGTGCATACAATTTAACAAGTCTGTAAGTTAACAACACATTACTATTCCCCCCGGCTGGCAGCCGTTCGTAGTACGATCGCAGCTATAACTATTCGTAGTGGTTCCTAGGTACGGCTTGTATACTTGTATAGGTACATACACACGGTGTAGCCACCATGAAATTATATTAGGATTTGCACAGGTTAGCCGGCGTGTGTTCGTCCACAGGGTTTAATTGTTCTGTGTTCCTGTGAAGACTTAGACTTGATGCATAGCCTTTGAGCATGGTTTTGTATGTTCTCATTAAAATTGTTTTATTTCAGTCTAGACCTTTCGTAACGTGATGCTTTCACATATCAGTGTAGAAGTATGGGAATGGTATTTTCTATAAATAGTTTCTCACATTTAGCTTTATTACTTCGTACTGAATTCTTGATACGTCTTAAGACTTCTGTGTGGGCGTTTAGAACTAAGTTGAATCTTTACAACATATTGCAACTATCTTCTATAGTTAAGAGAACTATAAAGGTAGGTGAGAAACTTGTGACATTCTTCAGTGATCCTCTTTGCAGACGGATTTATGTAGGGATTACCTATAGGTAACTAGCTGCTTTCCTCGTCTGCGTCTGCATTCGACCCACGATAAACCTTGTGACGGAGTTTAAAATTCAATTTTCTGTAGGTAGCGCAGTTCTCTTCCCCCTTTCTACGGAACATACCTTCTGAATGAATGTAAACTGCGTTGTCTATCAGTCAGACGTTTATTGCATAAATTTGAATTGGAGACATTTGCGGCACTTATGATACACAAAACACATCTTATGTCCACCCCTTTGTGAAATTTCAGGCGTGATGTTACGGTAAGGTACATTACCAGATACATAACTAACAAAGTAGATACATACGTCATAGGGTAAATACGCCAAACGTCGGCCACCCCCCAATGTTCGGCCGTCTGCACATTTTCAGCTTGCATTCATTCAAAATGTAATTAAGTGGAAATTTTGCCACTCGAATTGCAACCTTAGTTCATTCTCTATCAGTACAAACCGTTTCTATTCGATTACGTCACTCACTCTTCTCACACTGAGCGTCAATAGCAATTGCGCCGTTGCAGCGTCAAATTAGCAGCTAAAGTAGCTTACTAGCTGTGAATACCCGCACTTCGGGGATTGATATTACAACGATAAGACCTTTATTTTTTTGGTTTTAAGCTTTGTTATCACTAAAAAGTTTGTTTTACTATATTTTGAGATAGTTTTCTCAACGTTTTGCGTATTGTTTTAAGGGAAAAATAGGGGGCCGCCATTAGAATACCTATTTCGACTTAAAACCGGATCCTCGGCCGTGGCCGACTTAAAGTAAATGCAGTCTGTTTTATAAATTCCGATTCTACCAATTCCATTGGCTTAATAAGAGAATTTGCAAAGTATATAGGCAAATAAATCTATTTTACGTTTAATCATCAAATTCCGGCCGGGGTGATATTAGTTGAATCTCGAGAAATAAGGTACACGAAATAGAGGCCGACATTAGAAATATTAAAGATCATAATGTCGGCCAGCCTCGAATTACAGCGTCACTATACAGGCTGGTTACATTTGTATTTTTTCATTGATTTTGTGGGTAGTCATTTAATTTATTTATCAAACTTATTTTCTCAAAATTGAATATGTGTTATTATAATTAATTAATATCATAAAGAAGATAAGTTTCTTATCACATACTTAGTTATTATTGTTTTTTTACTTTATTATAATTATAGTAACATTGTTTAAGTGCAAATCAAAAATTTTCTTTACTATCAAACAAATACAAATGTTTACTTAGGTGATATTAGACTGCTGCCAAAATAAATCATATTAATAATATTTTTCAGTCTTAATTTAAAACACCCTATACCTGGCCGACATTAGGGAAAAACGCGACCGACCATGGGCCGTGAACGACCGACTTTAGGGTTTTTTCGTTCTCGATGCATTTAAACCTTAATACATTTTTCTTTTAGTAGAAATGTCAATTTTATGCCTATAAAGATGAAATAGATTTACCAACCTGTTCTAAACCGCATCACAAGCTATCCTTTTGTTGCAAACTGATGGTGCCAGAGCGATCCCTAGTTAGAAAAGGCGTTAAGGGGCCGACATATAGCGTATTTACCCTACATGTTCAATAATTTCCGTGCGATATCTATTTAATTTATCAATGTGTGCCGTTAAACACACGGTGACACAGTTAGCTATGAAATTCAATTAGAAAATGTTATTGGAAGCTGATCTCATTTGGTGTTGCCAGCATGAAATGTGGCGGTGACACTACTCATGTTGGCTTGTGTTAGGGTTACTGCAATTTTAGCTACTAATTAGACAAGCGTATACCATGTAGGATTTAGGAAACCATCACAAAACTATCCAAAAGGAGGGATGTTGAAGTACGAGATGTCAAGTGGGTGGGGCACCTTTATTAATTTTCAAAAATCTACGTTTTCTTTATAGATACAAATACATTAAAAGTTTCGTAACTGGGTTAATTGGTGGTGGCATAGGTTGTTTTATAAATTAGTTTTAGTTTGAGCTTTTTTAGGGTTCCGTACCTAAAGTTTAAAAACGGGACCTAGGACCCTATTACTAAGCTTCACTGTCCGTCTGTCTGTCTGTTTGTCACCAGGCTGTATCTCATGAACTGTGATAGCTAGACAGTTAAAATTTTCACAGATGATGTATTTCTGTTGCCGCTATAACAACAAAAACTAAAAATAGAAAAAGTATAAGTATTTAAGTGGGGCTGCCATACAACAAACGTGATTTTTTTCCGTTTTTTTCGATAATGGTATGGAACCCTTCTTGCGCGAGTCTGACTCGCATTTGGCCGGTTTTAATAACGATGAGTAATCGTTTTAATGTCGATCTAGGTATAAATATGAAACTCGGAAAAACTACCATTTCGGGATAATCCGTATCAATCATCATCGTTTCCAGCGAGACGATAAAACTTTCACTGCTAATGTATGACGTCAGAAACACACTAGCATTATGTATAGTTTCCCCAATGACATTGGCAAACCCTTCACAAATATTGTAAAACGTGTTATTACTATTTGTTTATAATACATTGTTCATATAGATCTGTTCCTCAAGGCGCGGCGCACTGAAGCGCAGTGCCACCAAAGAGTTAAGTTTCCGTTTGCATTGACAGACATAGAGACATGCATACTAACGCACATGTATGTAGGCATAGAGTAAACTGTGTCGCCGCATTGAAAACTGCTCGGCGGAAAGAGGACTAGGTCGGTTTGATAGCGATGGATTAACGGGTAGTCTTTTGTTTTTAGGGGAGTTATGAAGTAACGTTCATATTTTCGCATTGATAAATATAATTCACCTCATAGGGCGGAGGACGTATCCTTTATTAATGATTTACGCAATACCGAAAACATTTAAAGGAAATGTGTCATACGCTTTCATGGAGTTGTTCCCTTTACCCTACCGAACTCACTTACTCAATGGGGGCTACCCCGTTTGAATTTGCCGCTAGGGGCGATGGTGTAGAGTGAGGTCTTCAAAATGTCAAATTTCATATTTTTTTGTTTTTTTATCTTTTAGCGCGTTTATTTTTATTTTTGCGATTATTTTCCAAATATGGCAGATTAAGATAGTTAAGCTTTTACCAAGTACTGCTTTAATAGACCTTAGGTTAGGTTAAAACGGGCTGGTTTCCGCAACTCCACGACCAAGCGCGTATTTTTTTTTTTAATAGACCTTTATCATAATTTAAAAAAAAATACGGTGCCGCACTAAACTAGCATACTCGATTTTATATTTAAACGCATTTCTACGGCATTAGAAATTATTTTAAATCAAACTTTCCTTCCGTGCGCGTTATAACAACGCTTAACAACTATATTTAAGGACCTTACTCGCCAGTGGCGCCAACCGGTGGCCACAAAAACAGAAGCCCGCATTAGGGTGCAGGTTCTACCCGTGATATCATCAACGGCATGTCGTCTGCCTATTGTGCTGCCGGAAGACCAACATTTCGTCTGCCAGTCCTTGATGCGTTCGAAACACTGCACACACTAACATATAAAAGATAAAAAATACCATTGTTCAGCGGTTTAAGGTTTACTTTCGGTTGGCACAGAAACTGGAGATGAAAGACGTGTGTTTACTTCAATGCTTTATTTTGTACTAATTATTCTAAAATGACATGCTGTTATTTAAACGGTAAACAATCCTTCCCAACAACCATCTTTAATTTTTAAAAAGCCAAAGTTATAATTATAACAACCCACAATATGACATGAAAAAATGTAGAGAATTTTATTACCACCTCTTACAACTTCACCTTCTATTTAAATCCTGAAAACATTATAAATATTCATCAGTCCTAAGAGCGTCGTACCTTTGACCGTTATGCCAGTCCTCCTACATGAAACAAGACAATGGCATGTACCACCTTCATCTACGTCAATATACGCAGTAACATAATATTAATTTTAGATCAGGGAAAATCAACGAAGCGTGTAATTTGACGTGATATTTAAGGAAAGGATAAGATCGCACGACCCTTAACCTTATTCTATAAACTACACCAGGGGTCACCAAATGTTGGACCGCCGACCTAGTTTGTGTGGATAAGTAAGTAAAAAGTACAATTGAGAATGTCGTCGAAACCTTATTCCCTTATAACCCCATAAAATAAATTTCGAAGTAGACTTACTGATGAACATCTACAAGATTTCATAGCCTGCACCTACTTTAGTCCAAACTTGGGACGGATAGTTTAAGGGCAAAAAATTACATTTATCACATTCAAATTGAAAAAAAATCTATTGGTACGGTACTTTTGTTGATTACATTTGTTTTTCAATTTTAACATACCCGTGACGATGTTAAGGCCGAGTAATTAGCTATAAACCTTACGGACCGCGACGGTTACATTATTTTTAAGAAATGGGTCTAAAGAAAATAATTGGTGACCCCTGATCTATACTATCGATGCTGCGTCACAAAAAATGAAGGATAAAAGGAAAGCAGTGAAAATAATTGAAGATTTTTATGTTCACTATTTACGAGGCCCTGAATCGGTAGTTAAATCTGACTGCCTATCAAGGCTGGACAAAGTAAGTTTCGTTTTTTCGACTTTGTATAAGAACAAGCTTATTCCCGCAGTCCGGTCTATCCCGAGTCCCGAGTCCGGACAAACCGTATTTTTTTCGGTATAGGATAGAATAGATGGACCCACTTATCCGCACTTCGACTCCCATTTGGTCCGTTGTGCGTGCAGGTCTCCTCTATGTGAGAGCTCATGGGCCGTATTCCACGCGGGCCCAGTGCGGATTGGTGGATGCCACATGTCTTCGAATTTTTGATTCTAAGACATTCCGGTTTCCTCACTCCTTCACCGTTTTGAGAACAGTGGTGATGAAATAGTTTACAAAAAGTAGAGCGCCTGCCTGTTTTCGAACCCACGACCTTCAACTTGTAAGTCACGGCCGTTACCACTGGACCAACACTGCTCTGTTTTTTTTGGAGTACAAGACATAGAAAGTTACACTATCGATAACTACTGACTTTCTGCGAGTAAATAAAATTTGCTACTAAATCAATACTTTCAGAGATTGATTGCCCTTTAGAAGCTTTTTTAGCTTATTAATGATTTTACTTCGTGGCTCTTTTTTTATTATTTCGTGGCTTTCTCCCACGTGCTACCCATTTGTGTGATCTTCATATTCCTCATCCTAGGTATATTGGTGAGTTTATCTTGTATGCTGCATAAATAAGTCGTCTCACATGTATTACGTGGGAGTCTTGAGATTGGAGCAAATAGCCGTAAGTCGGATTAAATAATTGGAAGCTGACTAGCTGAAATGTGGGTATACAAGTTGTAACTTAAAACAAGTGCGAGTCGGACTCGCGCACGAAGGGTTCCGTACTTGGTAAATTGCAGTTTACGATTTATGACGTATTAAAAAAAAACTACTTACTAGATCTCGTTCAAACCAATTTTCGCTGGTAGTTTACATGGTAATGTACATCATATATTTTTTTTAGTTTTATCATTCTCTTATTTTAGAAGTTAGAGGGGGGGGGGGACACACATTTTACCACTTTGGAAGTGTCTCTCGCGCAAACTAATCAGTTGAGAAAAAAAATATAATAGAAACCTCAATATAATTTTTGAAGACCTATCCATAGATAACCCACACTTATGGGTTTGATGAAAAAAAAAAATAGTTTCAGTTTCAAGTATGGGGACCACCAAAATTTATTGATTTTTTTCTATTTTTGAGTGAAAATCTTAATGCGGTTCACAGAATACATCTACTCACCAAGTTTCAACAGCATAGTTCTTATAGTTTCGGAAAAAAGTGGCTGTGACATACGGACGGACAGACAGACAGACAGACATGACGAATCTATAAGGGTTCCGTTTTTTGCCATTTGGCTACGGAACCCTAAAAAACCTGATTGGGAGTCATTGTACTCATCATAATGAATCATTTTTAACCCCCGCCGGAAAAAGAGGGGTGTTATAATAAGTTTCACGTGTGTTGCTGTGTATCTGTGTATCTGTGTGTCTGTCTGTGGCATCATAGCGACTAAACGGATGAACCGATTTTGATTTAGTTTTTTTTTGTTTGAAAGGTGATTTTGTCGAGAGTGTTCTTAACTATGTTTGTATAAAATCGGTTCAGCCGTTCAAAAGTTATGGGCGTTTTACTGTTTGAATCGGGGTGTTTTCGCAAGATAAATTGGTCGAGGGTTCTTAAAATTTTGAAATTTTACTTGTTAATGCTTGCGCATACGATCGCTTCTGAAGACAGCCGATAGCGTAGCGAGTTCGCTTCGGTCTATTACGACCTATGTATGACCAAATTGGGCGTCAGAAAAGCGCGCGGTCCACCCTTTCCTTACTACATGAACACATATCATCACCTGCTTTCCCTAAAGAGTTGAGCACAGATGCTTGTATACTTAGTACCTAAAGTCAATGACAAATCGCTACTTATCGCAGCTGGTACTCGCACCAGTAAATGACACACTCGATGTCCTGATTGAATTGTTTACCTACCCGATGTTGGTATTACTAACGTGATTCGCGTTCATTAATGTTGCACGATGGATTTAAAGTTCGCTGTATAGTTGATAACAGTTTATTCAGACGCGGCGCTAACTCTGCCGGAGTTTATTTCGTCGGGTGGTTGTGTGAAGCAGACTGTTGTAGACAGTTGTAGGTTTTAGAGTCAGGGTGTGGATCTGTGGGGTGTAATGTACATTGGTATCTTTTACTGTCGATTCAGCGTTGGATGTGTGAAGATAGCTCGTACGGTGGTGAAATGATAGGATAGGCGAAGTTGGTAATGTAGTTAACCGAAATGGAACTTTTAATTTAACTGATGATTAGTTTAATAAAAAAAAACATAGGAGACCTTCAAGGTGAGTCCATCTCTCCAAAAAGGAACATTATTTATCACTGTATAAAATCAAACCAGAAAAACAGAAACTATTTGCATTTACATAACCTTTAGCAAAAACCTTGTCGGAAAAATACCATGATGAAAATGTACCAGTAACATTCAGTGACAGTACGTCTGTTCACCTATTTACTAGAACAACAGTAACCCCTTTTCCTCAGCCGACTTTTACGAGCCATGCCGGTTGATAACCGGCAAACATCCCGTTTTCTTTTACTGCCAGATCAACGTGCAAATGTAGTCAAACAACTCCGGAATAAGTTGATTCACGCAGCTAGGAAATTCACTCCTCTAGGTGTCAGGAACACAGGATATAGAACGGCAGACAATCAGAAATCGAATGCCAATCACGATAAATAAAAACAGTTTCCCCTAAAGCCCTTTATCCCAAAAGTTACTCGAGTCGACACACGCGAGTAATGGCACAGTAATTCGTTTTTGATGTCTGTCGCGTAATATATGGCGTGCTAATCAAAATATATTGCCGACTCCTTTATATTGTGCCGTTGCATGCTCCCATTGTGATACTCGGCTATTGGCACTTGCCATTTGACGCATAGTGACACGTGGCGTGTCTCTGACGAGTTTTAATAGCTTGTTCGCAGCTTCTCATAAAAGTCTTTTCATTTAATTTAAACGGCGGATGAAGTAGCGCGCATATGACGCAAATGATCTTCGATAACTACCAAACTCATATTTTATTAAAAACAATGCATTTATTTTGTAAAGTATCATGTTGTATTAACACTAATAAAGTGTGTTAACGCTTTTAACTAAAGCAAATTTAAAGGGGGCGACCCCTTTCAGGAAGTGTCGCGCACCCCAATAATTTAATTGCGAGTTCATAAATGTTGAGTCAAGAAGTTTGATCGAAGTACGCAAAACATAAAGTTTACACGATACCAGATACGAATGATACAGTATTGCTCAAAAATTTATTTCATGGTGAATGTTAAAAAAGGAGTTTGAATACAGCATTTATGAACGTGTACGTATCGAAAGTGTAACTTTTAACTCAATTACAAGTTGTACTATAAATCAATCGGTGGTGGGAAATCTCGTAACCTGTGGCGGTGGGTGCGCGAGCCCTACGCTACGCGCCCTGCCTCCGCCGCGTCCGCCGCCGCCGCCGACACCGCTCGCCGCTCTCCGCCGCTCTCCGCTCGGCTATTTTTGCGCAGACGTAACGATTGGCGACGGTGGCGCCGTGCGGTGGAAATTCAAAACTTTTGACAGGCGGCTAAAATGGCCGCGTGAACACGCGATCTGCCACGCTGAAGTCGCTACGTACGTCACACGCGAAGTTTTTACTTAACGCCGGCTCAGTAAACTATGTTATAGTGCTTTTAATCGGTCTTTCTATTGCTAATCGTTCGTAAAAGCTATTAAAATGGCTCTCCATCTCGAGACCGCGTTGCAGCGCAAGTTAAACTTCAAGATGACCACGGTAAGTGCATGCCGCCCGCCGCGCCGCCTATCGATCGGAGCCCGCGTGGTCCGAACATATGGTGGCCGCTACGAGCTCGTAGCACGGTGTAGCCTACGACTACGTCACATGAAGCCTGCTAACTTATTCACGTGATTTTACGTACGAACGCTAATGTTATTATGACACAATCAGCTCCTTATTATTGTATTGTAAGAGATCGCGGTATGAGCGCGTAAATAGGTAAATAAACACTTGTAGACACGCGCTACGCCGATGTCGGAAGTCGGAATTTACGAGTTAGATATCGAAAAGTACGGTTTGTTTGCATTTTTTAAGAAGATTAGGAGTTAATATTTAGTAAACAGTAAACGTATACAATTTTTCAGATGAGGATTATCGTTAATGGCGTAAATTGCCGCCGCTAAAGTATTTATGCCGCCGGCCGGAACGGGTCTTTGAATAGTTTTTCCTATTTATAGAGATAAGTACAGTATTCAATAAGAAATTTTCATCCATTAATTGGATTTTATTACGTGGGCGTAGGTTCTATTCATTCGTTTTATATCTATCTAATGTTGTGTAGGCATTATGTGCAGGCTTTAGTGCAATTTGCAAATTACATCTCGGTTAACGCCTACGACCACTGAAAGGTCATGCTCTCGTGAAATTCATTGAAATATCACTGTAAAGGACACGGGTTCACTTGTAACTGACAGTTGAATATCATGCAGTTGCATGATATTCACTCAATTAATTTTAACGAACCAATCAATTAAATTCTTACATAAACATTGTTTCATAATCATTCTGTAGTAGCTTTTAAATTTCTTTCATTAAGATTCTTTAAAGTCCACTTAGATGAATGCTCGGGTACCGTTGATATGTTTTATTAGTATATTAGTTTATATTTAATTGAATTGAATAAAACCAACGGTCAAGTACGTGTTGGAATGAGAAAGAGCGACTTCTGAATCGAAAGTTGAATGTTAGAAGGAGATGAATGCAAGCGGGTTTGCAGGCATAAATGGGGATGCATTAAGGTTCTTATTTTGCCGTTTGGCTACGGAATCCTAAAAACATTTGAATGTCCTTTGATAATCATTGGTGTTTCTTTACTATCTGTGTGGGCAAAAAAGTGTGCAAGTAGCCTGCATGCCAATGTGCCATAATAACTTTTAATTGGTGAATGGTTTGCAAGCTACTTGCATGTAACTTGCATAACAGTGTGCAAGTAGCCTGCATGCCAATGTGCCATAATAACTTTTAATTGGTGAATGGTTTGAAAGCTACTTGCATGTAACTTGCATAACAGTGTGCAAGTAGCCTGCATGCCAATGTGCCATAATAACTTTTAATTGGTGAATGGTTTGCAAGCTACTTGCATGTAACTTGCATAACAGTGTGCAAGTAGCCTGCATGCCAATGTGCCATAATAACTTTTAATTGGTGAATGGTTTGCAAGCTACTTGCATGTAGCTTGCATAACAGTGTGCAAGTAGCCTGCATGCCAATGTGCCATAATAACTTTTAATTGGTGAATGGTTTGCAAGCTACTTGCATGTAACTTGCATAACAGTGTGCAAGTAGCCTGCATGCCAATGTAAAGCATACAAAAAGTTACACGCATGTGTATTTTCACCCCCTCTATTGATTGGTCATCCAATCCTCTAAATAAAATACCTATATTTGGCAATTGTTCTACTTTTGTGTAGCTACAATTAATTTGCATATCGCCCTTGTATCGAGATAAACCGGAACGAATTTATCACATGCTAGGGGCAGTTTCTACAATTACTTAACTTTTAAGTAATTGGGTAAGATAAAAAACTGTTACAAATAAATTCGGTCGACTTTTTTGATTCAAAATAGTAGATAAGCATTTTGTAATGGGCGCCTGGCGCTGTTTTTTCGAACCTTTACGGTTGCTTGTATTTCGTTTATATTTTACTGTGTTTATCGATCAAAGAATTAGAATATTTATTATGCGCTTGGACATGTGTTTAGATAAATATTGGCAACATCGTAACTTAACAAAGTAAAATTGACTTGACCCACCGAGGGTTCTGTTAATTTTTTTCATCAAAAAAATATAATTTTAAGCGACTACAAAACTTAGTTTGATTGTAAAAGTTTTGTTGCTGATTCCTAAACTGCTTTTCTAGTTAAAGATAACATTTCCTTAAGCTCACATCAACTAGATAAATTCAGATTTTTCCTTGGAAAGCTTCTAGACAAGGGCGGGCATTGCCAAGTTAAAAACTGTGCGGCTTCAATCTAAATGGAAATATGATTTGTTATGAGCGCTTGAAGCCCTTTCATATGATATCCCACTTGACCTAACTAGATCCGACATGGGGAGTAAAAATTTAAAGTAACCCTCCTGGGGTCACTTTAGACTTTTAACCCCCCAGGCAAGCTTGTCTTAACCGGGATTGATTTAATTGAACCAACTCAAATGCGAATAAGAACACCCTATATGATGAATGAACTAATGTCTGGTTTAAGACGCAGACTATGAATTGACATGCACGGAAAGAGTACCTACGTAATTTTGCAATATTTTTGAATGTTTCCATTAGTAAAAATAAAAAGAAATGGTTTTTATTTTAAAAAGGTCGTTGCTAAATAATAACAGTCGCACGGGTCAATCTTTAAGATTAAGCGACGCTTGCCGAGGTTGGTCCGGGAATGGGTGACCATCTTTACATAGCGAGATTCCTCCATGCTCAGAAAAATATGTCAGATGGTTGATCCCGGTTGTCAGTTCTAGATCTTTGATAGTCGTTACGGATAGTCAACGTCAGGATATCTGAAACCAGACTTGCAAAGGAGTATCGTGTTACCTAATTACCCGACTGCCGAAGGAGGGTAATATGTTTATCAGAGTATGTATGTATTTTTGTTCCTATGTGGCGTTCTAGAGACCAAACGCGTTGGCCGATTTTGATGATTCTCACGTAAATTTAAACGTCTTAACCTTGCGAGTGTCACGCTACATTAAAATTGAAAATAGAATGGTGGATTTTGGGTGCCATATTGTGAAGGCCCAATTAATATTTTTTTATTCCATACTCATCGTGTGGCGCATCAAAATAAAGGACTATAAAGAAAGAAAGAAAGAAAAATCGTTTATCGACTATAAGAGGTGATTTCAAAAATATGTAACACTTTTTTGTTTGAATGTACCTAATTCGAAAAAAAAAGGTTTACTAAAAAGTGATAAATAAAAAAGTTAATTAAAAAAATCAAAAAACTCAACTGCTTAAGAAGCGAACTAAAAAGACGTTAACATGAATAAAATCATGCTGTAAATAAAGTCGGAGGATACATCTGGTTTCGCGAATATGTATCCTCCGACTGCACAGCATGATTCAGCTGGATGCGATCAGCCTGGAAGCTGACCCCAATCATCATATCAGCCGAAAGACGTCCATTCAAGCTAGGCAAATTGATTTTATAAAGGAATTTAATTATAATCAGCAGCATCCTCATAGTAACATTTTGTGAATGTGAGGAATATTAGGTATGTAGGTCGTTATATTGAGGGTAGTTTTCATAATTGTCTGACAGATTGAAAATGTACTTAGTTTTGCATTGCTCGTCGGATCGTTAAACTCCTTAAAGTTTATTTATTTAATAATTAATGTAAAGTTAATAATCAATAATAATAATGGGCTCGATTCTTGGTCCTTTCTTGTTTCTTATTTATATTAATGATTTGCCTTACCTCATAAAGGATAACCATAATATAGTGTTGTTTGCGGATGATACTTCACTTTTGTTTGAACTTAAACGTCAGCAGCTGGTTACTGACGATGTAAATAGCGCGATCTCAAAAGTAGTTCACTGGTTCAATGTTAACAATTTACTTCTTAATGAAAAAAAAAACGAAATGCATTAAGTTTACCCTACCTCACGTTAGGCAGGTGAAAACTGATGTGCTGATAAAGGGCGAAGAATTGAATCCTGAAAATAGCACAGTATTCTTAGGTTTAACTTTGGATGCTAAGCTTCAGTGGGGCCCACATATAGATAAATTATCAAAGAAGCTAAGCTCCGCAGCATATGCTGTTAGAAAAATTCGTAATTTATTTATTTATTTCTGTTGTGGGGAAATGCCGCCGACATCCAGACTATCTTTGTTTTGCAGAAAAGAGCTGTTCGATCAATTTATAAATTAAGCCCGAGACAGTCTTTTAGAGAGAAACTTAAGGAGATTAATGTAATGACTGTCTGTGCCTTCTCAGTATATTTATAAAAATCTTTTATATGCCCATAAAAATATAAAATTGTTTAAAAAATACAGTGATATCCATAATATAAATACTAGGAACAAACACAAATTTGTAGTACCTACAACAAGGCTCAAGTAAATAGGTGGCTCGTTTAGATGTCAATGTGTACGCTTTTATAATATGCTTCCAAGCCACGTACAAAATCTAAGTCTTAATAAATTTAAATCATTCATTAAACGTAAGTTGTGCCAAAAAGCGTTTTATAGCATTAAAGATTACGTTGAGGATAAAACGGCTTGGGAGTGAGCTGCTCCAATTAATTTAGTTTTTTTGTTTAAATATTTTGCACCATGAATTTTGTTATTTTTAAATTTTTTTTTATTTGCTTTCTTGCAATGACAAGTATTTTACTTTTTAAAGTATTATATTATTTCATTTTAATTATTGTGAATGTGAAGACTATGTGGATCATTATTTTGTTTTTAATTTATCTTAGTTTTTAATCATGGTCTGGCAGTTTGAGTAGTTTATGCGGCCTACCCGAATGTCCTTTCTTTGGTATTGTTCGTCGAATCGTTGAGCTCCTTAAATTCTGAGTTGAGCTGCTCGGTTATTGACAAATGCGTGCACTGACTGGACAGGTCCACTCAATCTGGCTGGTTCTTTCCTCAAAAGACCATTTCAGACATCTGTCTACATGGTCTTCACATGATCGAACCAAGATTTTGTCATGACTTTAAAAGAGACTGTGACGTCTGAGTTTGTTTCGGCCTTTCTTCTCAGAGTAGTCAGATAGGAAACGCCGACCTCATCTAGTTTTTAAAAAAAATATGTTAGACATGTAAAAGCGTTTGTACAAACCAACTTACAGAAATCATCATCTGCCTAGCCTTTTCCCAACTATGTTGGGGTCGGCTTCCAGTCTAACCGGATTTAGCTGAGTACCAGTGTTTTACATGAAGCGACTGCCTATCTGACCTCCACAACCCAGTAACTGGGTAACACGGTACCCCTTGGCTAGACTGGTGTCAGAACTCAAGCGTCTGACTATTCGAAACGACTGTCAAAGATCTTCAAATGACAGCCGGGACCAACGGCTTAACGTGCTTACCAACTTACAGAAATAAATTTCAATAATCATTCATTAATTCATTCATCATTCAATGGAAAGTTCTGAATTGGACTAAACAATTTATTGTATGAACTTTAAAAGAGACTTTTTAATAATAAAATAAACTATAAAATAAAAGAGACTTTTTAATAATAAAACTTTGATCTCTGAGTTTGTTTTAGTGTAGTTTTAGCTAGAAAATATTGGCCTTTTCTAGTTTAAATTTACAAAAAAGATTAACGTGTAAAATATTTTTTACAAAATTCAATATTATAATAATTTTGCAAAAATATCTTTAGTAGTCAAGAGCATTTCATATTTGTCCCAAAATCTTTGAATTGAGTATGTCAGCGTTACCTATTTAAATTAATCTTCTGTAGCAGCTATAAAAATGTCGCCTAAATTGGCGCTTCATAGACGCTACAAATATAATACGTGTCAAGCGGCCTGCCCCGCATACGTCTCCTGCCAAACATTCATTACAATGATTGAAACACAAATAACTTCTCTGTTCACCACATAGGTGTGCGTAATTAAACTCACCTTTTACTGCAAAACCTTCTATCGGAGCTTTCATTACACGCGAAAACTCATCAAAATGTTTTCCCCTCTTTTTGTACTAATTTTCTTTATGTCTGTGAGTTTATTTTTTATTTGCAGAACCTGAGTAAAGTAAAACAGTTTTAAATTAAGCCACAGAAACGTTGGGCTTATCCGCTACAGCAGATTTATATGTACAGCATAATTAAAAACAGAAATACAGCTGTATTAAAAAAAAAAAGATTAATTTTGCATCCATTTTCTGTCTATTTATTCTCGTCTTCTTCGAAATATCAATTTGATTAATTATCTGAAACATGTTTTATTTTTTCCTACGTTTACTCTTTTTATACTTCGTGTACCTATCTAAGTAGGTAAAGGTACTTATTTTCAGCCATATTTATTCTAAGGCTTTTTATTATTTTCAGCATTTATGTGAAACGTTGTTTCTATTTTCATCGATAAAATAAGGGTGTCAGTTTTGTTGAGATACATGATCAAGCTGTTTCTGTTTAAATTTTTTGGATTTTCGCAAAATATATCTCGGTACTGCGATTGATATATTTTTTAGAATTTAAACGATGCTTACGCGCAATAATTTTCATTCTATGACTTAATAGATTATTTAGACTCTACTCCGTATTAGTAATTCTTAAATCCTGTTTTTTTTTAAATAAACGACCAGAGGATATTTTATGAAACAAACATAAGTAGGCCCATAGTCGGTTTATGATGTCCTTAACACAAATAAAAACTTAATTGAGAGCGATTTGCGGTAGGAACCGTCAGCACATCATTCTAAATTGTCATGAGAACTAGCGTCGCATTTCCTCGGGTCTGGCCTATTTCAAGCGATAACAACAATAACATGAAGCATTTAAATAATAAGCACTTATCAATGAACAACACGTGCGAAATCCTACGCACATTACACATTGTGGGGCCTGACAAAAGACGATCTATGTTTCTCATTTCAACTGTGCGTCGCACTCCTACATTCCGCATTTCTACATGTGCGTGTGTTAAATAAAACATTAATCTCTTCTAATAGGATGTTACCGTTGGAGGCTTTGCGTTCAGTTTAAACGCATTACGTTTTATTACTTATCTGTAAATCCTTGCGCAGCCCGGGCGCACACGTAAAAGTACCCAGTCATGTGGAACCGAACGGAAGGGTCGTACACTCCTTATACTAAATGACGCTTCCCTTACACTCTTTTGAGTGAGAAATACGTAACGTTATCAAAAGGTTAGTGAAATATTGGTGGCAAATACAAAAAAAAATGTGCCGTTCGACCCAATAAGTTGGGATTTGTTGAAATATTTCAGGTAGTAAACCAAAT
Source organism: Orthosia gothica (assembly GCA_949775005.1). Classification (NCBI taxonomy): domain Eukaryota; kingdom Metazoa; phylum Arthropoda; class Insecta; order Lepidoptera; family Noctuidae; genus Orthosia; species Orthosia gothica. The sequence continues at coordinate 26,970,084 of OX459034.1, read as the reverse complement.
ATATAAAGGTTTCTATCTAACTAACCAACGCGTAAATCAAGCGCTCTTTGAGGTCTATTAGTGTTGTCGTGACCAGAATTTGTTTTGATTAGATACTGCCTTCCCTTTCTGCCTTGTGTAGCCTATTAAGGCGTATATATTCCCCAATGTTAACGCAGTACTGACCGGGCGCCCGCTCGGAGCCAGAATATCAATATTGAACCTCCTTTTAGATATGTAATTTTTCTTTGATTACAGCTATTTCAGTTATGAAGAAAATCTAGCCATCAAAAATATCGTATTTTAATTATTTTTTAAAACGAAACTTTTAGTTACACGAAAAAACCATGCTTCGCAAATAATGTACATGAATCAATAATAAATGTATATTCTTTTCAAACGTTTTAACTTAGCTGTTACTAGGGAGGAGTATGCTTTATAAAGTAACCGTTTTACGGCGCTAAAGCGGTGGAAGGCCCTTAAGTATTGGTTACTTAATGGTAAACTTGTAGCCGGCAAAGATCCCGGTTTTCTTCCATCGTGTACCGGAATCGGTGTCTTCATTTTTTGGTTTCGATTTGACTAAAATCAAAGCCGTACATATCTGTTCTTCCATTGAATTATTTTAAATCATGGATGATGCAGGTGGTTGTGCATGCTAGATACAAATTGGAAACTTTTAACTAACTACATTAGATCTGCAAAGAGACCCAAAGCGAGACCTTAGATATCCTACAATAAAGGCGAAAGTTCGTGAGTGTGTGTGTTTGTATTTTTATTACTTTTTCACGCTTAAACGGCTGGACGGATATGGATGAAATTTGGCACAAATATAGATTAAAGTCAGGAATAGCACATTGGATACTTTTAATCCCGGGAATATGATGGTTAAATGGAGGAAATAGTGTATCGTTCAGAGCAGATGACAAGCGATTTTCCCAATGAAAAGGCGAGAATTTGACCGGACCTCAAAGGCGAAACCCGGTATATCTACATATGTACAGGCCTATTTATAAATAGTATCATCACAAAATCATATGTTAAAATATCTAATCTTAAATAAAAAAGACGACCTTAGACAGAACATTATGTAACTCAGATAAAAATAACATAAGCAGATAAAATTCACGAATCTATCAGCAATCGATCGTTATCAGTTATATGGTTTTTCTCATGTCAAGATAAAATACATACTGACATAGGAATAATATTTATTTTGTGAATCTTGAAGAAATTCCTGAGAAAAAATAAATATAACCCACCGGTAATCCGGTAAGGCTCTCAAATATTTCTGATACAGTAAATCTATAAATTGTAGAATATTTTTTCAATCGTATTGGCTCAACAAAGGAAAGCTTCGTACATAAATCACTCGTGCCTTTTCCTTAAGAACATTACTTCAGTTTGAAAAGATTTCCTTTCATAACTGTTGTTCGTTCACTCCACAGAGTGGTAAAGAAAGGAGATAGAAGGTGACTGATTCTTGGAGTGTGAAAAGGTCTGTGATCAAAATGGTATACGTCGAAACATCATACACAATATTGGAGAACTTTTCTGTGATACGTGGTTGATCGAATGATTTAAAATCATCACCAGTCTTTTAATGCTGGGACACAAACCTCCTCTCTGTGATAGAGGGGATAGGCCTTAGTCCACTACGCGGGCCCAGGGCGGTTTCGTGGATGTCACATGTCTTCGATTTTTTTGGTTCTAGGAAACTACTTTTCGTTCATATACATCGTTTACTAACGATGTTTTCCTTCACCGTTTTTAGAGCAGTGGTGATGAAATAATTTACACAAAGTAAAGCGCCTAATTGGGTTCGAACCCATGACCTACGACACGTAAGTCAGAAGTGTAAGTCAGAGACGTTACCACTGGGCCAAACTGCTGTGATTTCTATATACAATATACTATATCTGTACTAATATTATAAAGAGGAAAGATTAGGATTTTTATTTGTAACGAATATACTTAAAAACTACTGAATCAATTTAAAAAATTCTTTCACCGTCATCGGCATCCGCTAGTTGTAAATAAAATTACCAATTATACAAATAGGAGCGATGTGCTCGCGTTAGAGTCGGAAATTATCCCAAGGCACTTCAGTATAACTATATACCAAAATTCATCTAAACTAGTTTAGGTGTGAAAACGCAACAAACAAGCAAATCAAATCAAATTGTTTATTTGTGATACATAGGTAACATGCAGGTGTTCATTACATAATAACATACTAATAATGTTCATGCCATGATCAGCCACTTAGGCATACAAATTATTTAATAACATACATACAGACATAGACAGCAGACATACATAGTTGCTTTCGCATATTACTTAATAATGGAATAGATAGAGGGTTAATTATATATTTTTTGAGATTCTCACACAAGTTAAGCAACGTTTGAATACCATCAGCGGAACGGAAGGTATTTTTGTTTAACCGTCTAATGGTAGGAGCTATTTTTAATATCGTGCAGAATCCACTTTGTCACTTTTATTATAATATAAACCACAACAAGGCGTAAAGGCTTTACTTTGTGCCCACGTATTTTCATTTGGGCCTTCTAAAAGCTTGGCTGTATGAAATTAAAATAGATATAATTTTCTCTCTCGCCTTGTTAGTACAGTGGTCGCGCGGAGTTTAAAGTCGTAAGCTTCAATTACTCAGAAATACTCGTAAGTAGCTTAGAGTTTGAATTTATGTTCAATAAATTGCAATAGATTCACTTCTCATGAGAGGGGAAATTAAAAGTTCTCTTTGGAAAATTGTTGCTATACAGAGCGACTTTTCATTAATTGGATATCTTTCAGCTAGGGGCATGCCTTGAAGTTTTTCCAGGATTACCTATGTGATAGAACTCAATTTGTCAAAATTAATGATGTTATTAGTGACACCATTTCATTGAGTTTCGGCGTTCCTCAGGGCTCAATTCTGGGTCCTACCCTAATCCTTATCCATATTAACTTATGCAAAATGTCTCTAATGAATTGTTAAATTTTCACTTATGCATATGATACGGCTCTATTAATTCAAGGTAGTGACTGGCCCGAAACAGTAAAATACGTGGAACTTGCTCTAAACGTGTTTCTAAAAGTGATGAAATGGCTGTCAAATAATATCATAAACTTAAATTTAAATAAAACGGTGTAGTTACATTTTTCCTTACGATCCACCCCCCCTCACTGGATTTAATAGTGCTCAGAGCTCATGCCTGCTCACTTAGCCTATCTTCTTCACAATGTGGCTGTCCCCAGCTCAAAAGGTGAGAGTCTGCTGTAACTGAGACACTTCGCGGATCGCCTTACGATTAAAACTGTTTATTATGCGATGTGTCAAAGCATAATAAACTACTGCATCACAGTGTGGGGTGGGACTCCCAAGACAATCCTCCTGCCTTTGGAACGAGCACAGAGAGCTGTTCTTCCTCGAGGCCTTTTAGGTATCCCACCACGGCTCTTTACATCGAATGTCAGGTTCTCATTGTGAGACAGCTCTTTGTCCTTGGCACTATTCTGCGCAAACATCCCTTTGTAATATATGATTCGAACGCTACCAAAAAGCGTAGACACTTCGAAGTATGCTCAACACACAGATGTAGAACGGCCCTTGCTCAGCGTCATTTTGGTATACTGTTAAACCACTTATATAATAAAATCTGCTCCATTGCTCCTGAATGTCTAAACGGTTGCAAAACCAGGGTCATGAAGTGGCTCTTGACATTGAGTTACAGTGAGACTGAAAATTTACTACAGATGTTGATTGCTTGACTCTGGTTCTGACTGCACCGATTATCAGACACAATGGAAATTTTATTGTAATCTGCACACATGGTGTGCAATCGTCGTTTGACAGGTCACCCTAATGTAGTTAATAAAGTAATATGTTATAATGTATGTTTTATTGTCGGTCTCGTCACTTGTCATTATAATTTTACGAAGAGAACTTCAATCAAAGGTGGCATCGCATTAACGACAGCACTATGTGAAATTCAAAAAACCTCTTGAAGCATAAAAAAATCCGAACATTTATTTGTCATTAATTTCATGTTGCATTTTGGGTACCTATTATTTTCGAGTCATAAATTAAGCAGTCTTTAAAGTACAAAGTGAGAATATGATATCAAAAGGAAAATAAACATGATATTTAGCAGAGAATCGGTGTAGCGACATCACAGTTCGGCAGTCCTTGCTGGAAGCCGATTAGTTCGCGAGTGTCTCTTGGCTGCAGTACCTACTTAGCTACTTGTTAGTTGTTCTTAATGAGCACTGCCAGCCAAGTTTGGCTGTTTTCGCTTCAATTAAGACTAAAAACATGACCGAATGTCGTCGTTTGGTCGCTCTTGACGTTTGTCGGCGAGGCGCCTTGTTTCACAGTGCTTGAGTATTAAATTAAATAAGTATTGTGTTTCTTTATTTACTTGTTGGTTTGTATTGTGCTTGCCTTCGGCTGCTTTAATAGCAGCTTGTAAGTCTGGGGGATTTATATGTTTAAATGCTTTAGAAACCACTTATAACACGCACCACTGCTGTTGAGAGTGTTGTTGGGTTTATTCAACAGGATTTCTCAGAAGCAGCCCGGAAGACATGTGTTTGGTTGATGGCAATATGCTCTATGGCAATACAAATGTCGTACCTTCCTCTGCTTAATTTTTCGAGGATTTACAGGCGTGATTTCATGACGATGAAGATGAAAACATCACCTGACGGATGATAACCGCTTCCATTAGTGTAAACAATTGATAAAGCTACTGTTAACCTTTGGACTAAAGCGAGCCGATATCAAACCATTTCGTATCACCTACCTTAACTATTAAGGTACTTTTGAATTTTCAGCAAAAACTATCAAAAATTAAGCTTGTTGCACTTTCGCAAGCGTCAGAGGTCTCTATGGAGAAGAATGTGCAAGAAACTCCACGGACACTCTTTTACATCAATAAGTTTTCATTACAAGTATTTGGTACTATCATTCTTGTTGAAAAAATACATATATTTGGGAACGATTAAAAAGACGTGCACGTAAAAGCGTCTAGAGTAAAATAATCAACCTCAAAATACTTTAATTAATTGAAAACAGGCCGAGGCAACCAAGTTATGACCCATCCCAACTGATGGCACCCGTTCAAGAAGAAGACGCATAGATTGGCACTACTCAGCTCAACCATCATGAAGGGAACTGAATGATCCAACACATGTGCCACCATCCGAGAGACATTTGAGAGAGCATGACACACTCTTAACTGCCAGGGCACATTCAAGTCAACGAACGACCTAATAGGTTCAGTACATGGTAGATTTACATTTGGCATATAGTACTCACACATGTGCTGTGCAGTAATATAATACAAAATAAATTGAGTTTATACAATACAAATAGATATATTCATACAGTCTTCAGCAGGTCCAACAATAATGTTTTGCTTATCACTTGTTTTTGCGCCCTGGTGGTTGTGGAGCAGGACTAGCATTGAACCAAGCATTTTTGTCAGCGATATAATCCCCCAACTTATAATATGCCTACTTGCATAGTGTGCGTTTTATACAAGTTTTATATTTCGTCTTATTCAGTTCTAGAATGTGGGGAGGTATTTTATTTTAACATTTTATACAGTACCCCATAAAAGATGACGCTACTTTAGACAGCCTGAAACTTGGTTGAACTAATTGGTCCCTATTTCTAGTAACATAATTATGGCTGTTGCCGTTTCTACTAAAAGATGTAAATTATTTCTCACATACATGATGTTTTCATGAATATGTTGACAAGGTGCTTAAAGAGTCCCTTAGAGAATCTCGCCGGCGAAGATTTTATATCGCTCTGATGGCTCGTTTTTGCAGAATAAAAATTGACTCAATGTCTGTAGCCCTTCCCCATACTAAGATACCGTAAGACATTATACTATGAAACTAACTAAAATAGACGAGCCTCGCGGTATCTACATCAGTAAATTGACGAATTTATCTAACAGCATTAAGCTGCCAAACTTAGCCGCCCTGCAATAGATATTAAATGAGGACCCCATTGTAACATTGAGTCTAGCGTGATACCCAGGAAAACCGTTCTAACAACGAATTTTAGCTTCTCCTTGTTTAATATGATGTCACAATCAGTACTTTCGACATTCGGCAAGGTAAATTTTACCCACTTAGTTTTGTTGCCTTTTAAAACTAAATTATAAGCAGTGAACCAGTTTTTGACTTGCCGTAGGGCATTATTTACGTCTTCGAATTTACTCGTACTATTCTATTCATCTTAAAAATTAAGGAAGTGTCATCAGCAAATTACACAATGTTTAGTATGCTTTGCAATAAATGGGGTAAATCGTTAATGTACACAAAAAATAAGAAAGGACCTAAAATTGAGCCCTGCGGTACTCCCATTTTCACGTTTAACCCCGTCAAATTGACACCGTTGAACTAATTGCTATCACTCAAATAAGATTTTACTAAACTTAAAGCTGATTGGCCTAGCCCGTAATGCTTAAGTATCATGATAAACGCAATCAAACGCCTTCGACAGGACGCAGAAGATAACTATGGCATCTTGTGCCTCTTCCCACGTATCAAAGATGTGTTTTAATTAATAAGGTGACACCAGCGTCAGTTGTACAACGTTCCGTCCTTTTTGTACAAAAACTCTTCTTTAATTAAATTCACGTTTCGTCATCGCCAGGAACCTGATAAAAACTCTTTGTATTACGTGTACATGTCATTGACATCGATACGTTTCATGCGCAGTTATTAATATAAAAAGTCATCTTGTTGATCCACCGAACTGGTTATCGGAAAATATAGCGACAACAACAGATTAAAAATTCAAAAATCAGGCCTCGTATCTATCTACTTTTGATAGCAAGGGGCCTCTAAAAATATCTAGGTGCCCCTGTACTACCCTAACCTAAACAGTGGCTCTGTTTTGTTGATATTCAACTTACCCAAAATGCTAACATTAGGGCAACTCAACCTAAATGATTTTTATTTATAATAAACGATACAATTGTACGAGCGAGTACACTAAACAGTACAGTTCAGATCCATTCGAGAACTCATTCGTTAAGCCTGGAAGCCTTAAGCACCCCCTCTATTTGATTTCAAGTGCACACAATCAGAAGGTTGTTTAAAGATTTCCCTTGTTAGCTTTCTAGATCGCGTAGTGTGGTCCGATCTCGAGGTCTTTGCCCCTTCACACGTGCGAATAGCAGCCACACCCGTTAACGGTAGTTACCGCTCATAACTCCACATCTTTCGTTTGAATGTCCAGTTAAAGTAGAAATACCATGGATCAATCGAATACAGAACGTGAGCAAATAGAGACCGCCGCCAACCTAGACCAATTAGACAGATTGACGAGGGAGGGGGATGATAAATGAACGTGGGTTATATTTTAAAGGTCGCAAAACAGGCAGAGCTATTAAAACGAAAATATGATGCACTGAACCCGAGAGCAAGAACCTTATAAGTATGAAAGAGTAACGTCTAGCTTTTCACCGAAAGTCTAGCATCGATTTTACATACTATTTTAGTAACCTGGCCTCATGGCTTTTCCGTCTGACTCATATACGTATACATTACATACAACACAAACCACAGGAATTTCCCAGAGATATTCGATCATCTTGCTCGTAACCCTAAGACCCTCACATCGGTATGTGATGAGCTGATGACACTGATCACATAAATTATAATGAACCCTGTCAAGCAACGTCTACGCGAGTTTACGCATCTGACATATTGAAATGACTATATAATTGTAAAGCTAAAAAGCAAACATGATTTTCGTTTCCCATTTAAAGAGCAAACACTCTTGTTTGTCGATGAGCTCCCTCAATGATGTACACACACATAAAACGGGCTTAACTGTGGTAAAACGAGCCCGCCATCACTATACAGAATACGTATTTGTATATTTTTTTACTTGACCTAAATGGTAAATTAAAACTGCCTATCTTGGAAATAAATAAGAAAAATAATCCGTCTCAGACTGATTCACAGCGTGAAACTATCTGGGCTTATTTGAAGTTGTTGGCTGTGAAAATATTACTGAAGTCTAAGGCAGGAAAAAGAGAGCTTTTCGTTCTCCTTTTGTAGGAACAGATTAGCGCAATCATTTTAATTTGCGTAGAAAATACGTATTGGAGTAAGTACTATAAATTACGAGATAAAATTTCTAAATTGAGATTTTCATGAAAATTTTCACAAGACAAATAATCTCGCGACGAACGCAGTACTTACCTACCTATGTAATCGAATTTCTATATTAAAAAAAAACGCTTACAGGTTCTTAGTTAGCTATGCAGCGTAGCAATGCGTTTAAAGAGATTTATAGGCATATAAAACTGTGTAATATATTCTCAATAACGATGTTGTATGTTCACTATTGAGTGCGTCGCAGTCAGCCCTTTTGTGTCTCCATTTTGAATTCATAGTGAGGTCGTAAAAAATCTTGTTATAGTCAACTTATACAAGTTTATAAACGATTATATTTTAGTACCTTCACTGATTGATCGTGTGGGGTTTAGATAGAGAAATAGCAAGCGCCTACGAGTACTAAATGCATTGATGCGCGGGAGTGTTTTGATGGCGAAAATATGAAAGTAAGAAGTGGTAAAGCTGCATTAGTCCTCAGGTACAGGTTGACTACATATTAAGGTGTATTTTTTTAGAAGTGTAGCAGGAGATATTCCTTTCAACAATTATGAGTTGCAAACAATGAAGCTTGAAAATGAGGAGTTTGGCATTTTCTTAGTGCAAAATGGCGTTGCCATCAATTTTCTCAAGCTTTGAACACAATATGATACGTAGGCACAGCTGGGATGCGTGAAAAACAAATGTATTAAAATTCGCCTATAAATAGCGTTATTAAAATGCGATCGCGGCGGGGCTGTTGAACCGCGGGGCGCCGTAGGGGGGCGCCGTAGGGGGGCGCGGCCATGATAATTGACTATTATAATGTTGCCGACAGTCATAATCAGTGTTTTGCATAAAGGTCCAGTGCACATAGGAGCAAATGCCACTGTACTTGTACATACGTAGTTTATTAGAGACTAGCTTTTTCCTAGGTATAGGTATCAAAACCCAAAACAAGCCTTTTTTTTATTAAAAGAATCGGATCTATAATTCCAAAGATTACCCTTTACATACATAAATAAAAATACTATTTTATTTATTTATTCTCTTCTTATTCATTGTCTCCATTTCTGAAGGTCGTGCCCGTCTTGAACCCGCTTTGACTTTATTTTTATTGATAGTCTAGAGAGTAAACTTAACTTAGTCACTAACGAGCTGCTTCCATGCCACTCTGTCTTCTGCTCTTCTCAGGACAGTGGTCACCGTGATCCTATAATCGCTCTTATCTGGTCTGAACAGCGAGTAGGTGAACGTCCGCGCGGTCTTTCACCATGCACCTTTCCCACCACAACCAGTTTTTCGAGGTTGTCTGGCTGACTCCGAGCGATATGACCAAAGTAACTCAGGATTCTCTGGTAGCATATCGTGGAGAATCTGGATTTGATGTTCAGCCGGTCGAGAACGGATTTATTAATGCGCTTTGCTGTCCAGGGTATGCGTGATATTCTCCTCCAGCACCACATCTCAAAGTCCTCTTCATCCTTTTTCGATCCACATGGGTAATTGCCCAGGATTCGGAGCTGTATAGAAATATCGAGAATACGAAGTTCTCACAAGTCTCTTCTTTGTGCTGTTTGAGATCTTTTTTTCTTGCCATATTCTTGACATCTTGCATATGGCAGCTTTCGCCATCTGTGTAGGCCTCCGAATTTCCCTATCGCATCCTGCCTGCGGTCATGAAGCCAGGTACACAAACTTAGACACGTATTCCAGATCAGCAAGCTCATCCGTGCGTACGGTAACTCCAGCTCGGTATATGATCATACTTATTTATTTTGATTGTTAAAAGTACGTAAGATTAGGACCATTGACATGCAGTGCTAGTCGACCTCGCAGTTTGGCAAAGGAATATTTCGAATGGCCATTTGTCTGTTGGAGAAAAACAAGATAATAGATTACTTGAGACGTAATAAACAGAATAGCACAAAAATTGGCACGTGTTTTGTGAGTTAAAATGACTATACACACAAACTGATTATACCTTAACATTTTACATAATAAATTGTTATTTACACTGAATCAATACAGGAGAAAAACGTAATCATCTCGCGCTAGGCACAATATTCAAAAACGTGATGAACGCATGGAAAAGCATTGTGTTTGTGTGTCTGATCTTGTTGTGAACTTGTGAAGGGCGGGCGCAATTTTGAGGGCTTTCTTTTTTGTTTAGTACGTACAGAAATGATAATTGACTTTTGTTTATTTTGAATGAATAAATACTTTAGTTTTTACTAATTTGATTTGAACATTCACAGTTCATGTGTCATCGACCTCCACCGGTCTGTTTACGAGCTTGCTTTTGAGGTACTATGTTTTGTGTCTTATATTTTCTATACACTAGGACATAATGTACATTGTTCGTAATGTATTTGTCTAAAACTAGTCTGAGCTAATGACATGACTACTAGAACAAAAGTAGCCCTTTCCGGTTTCTTTTACTAGGATATGCCATTAGCTTTGAGCTAGTCACTCCAGACTCCGTGTCAAAACACCCTATTTGCAAAACGTCATAAGAGCGGAACTTCCTATTCTCATAATGACGTAGTAGAAAAATGTCCTATATACAAAAGGATGGGAATTATACAGTCATACCACACAAATATGTGATTATTAAAGAAATCATTTTATTCAACATTTACTTGAGACTGTTAACTTTAAAATAAAATAAAAACATTAAATTAATATTCAAGAATATTCAAATGATTATGACGTGTTTTTTGCGTTCAGTTCAAAAGTGATAATTTTCAGTTAAAGTTATAAATCGGTCCTAGTGTAGAAATTCTTGTGGATGTGCTCCGCCTTGCAGCGGACGGTAGGTCTATCAGACGCATACCTTCGACCTGGGCTTTGGAGATCTTGCGCAATTCATCACACTTCCCCGGCGAGGGATTGACCCGCATGACCTGATGCGGACCCCGTCACCCTCTGTGGCCGTAAACGGTCGAAGTTCCTCTCGGGAGGTAAGCGCCGAACACGGCGTGACCAGTTGTGGCGACAAACCTTGTGGCAGCTGGCTATCATGTCGCTAGTTTCGGTGCCCACGCGGCGCGTCTGCTACGGATAGGGAGGGAGATTGGCTCCTCTCGTACCCTTTCTGCCGCCTCCTTTACGACCGTCACTTTCAACCATGAACGGGACCACGACCGAAAACGAGTCGTTATTCTCAGCACCGAGTGCCGCGACGAGGTCACGGAGCTGCACAACTGAGGCTGGGCACTTCTCCATGCGGTGTTGACTTCACCCTCGAGTGTGAGCCCACATTACAGTTTTCTGATTCATTGAACTCGATCGGAAGATTTTTACCAGCATCAGATGGTTATATAATTTACCATAATACAATAAAGCTTTGATTCTTCTTTTGCTTCAATTTTACTTTTAAAATAAATTATATAATTAGCCATGACGAAAAATCGATAGTAAGTTTTCAGTATAAATAACTGTACTTTGACAGTAGCCCTTTTGCTAATAGGACGATTTGCTAAAAGATCATTTTGAGAATATGACGTTCTGCTCATAGGTCGTTTTTCGTATAGGACGTTTTGATACGGAGTCTAACTCCGTACCTAATAGGTTAAATTTAATCAACTTGGAACCTTGTTTGAATGTCAAAAACGAGGCACTACTGTTGACATTAACTTAACGGCTTTTTTGATAAAACTGTATTTTCATTACAGAAAATTAAAAAAAAAACGTGTCTTGTAAAATAGCAGTTGAAATTGAAAAATAACAGTTGGAATTGAAAAAGACAATAATTTATTGTTTAATTAAACAAATATTGTCAATTTTGCACCACTTTAAATTCCATATCTGGAAAAAGGGTTTTCCAACGAAAATACTCAAAAAGCCATATACAAGGTAACAACAATCGGGTTTGATTTTTCAGAAAAACGTTTGGAGGGAAAATGTTAACTCGCTGAGCCTAAAAGGGACAGGACAATAAGCGATTTAGCTCGCTCTCGGATTTGCGCCGATCCAAGGGAAGCCTAATAAAGAGTTGCTCACTTTACAAACACTTTACAAACGTTTCGAATAACAAAGCCCTTTTACAATTCACGGGAAAATAATACGTTATTTTCTGAAACTTCTAACCACTTTAATAAAATTTAAGCAATGTTGAAGTCTTTGTAAAGAACGGTAATCATTTGTACGTAGGTATGTAAGATGTGTTTATATTTCAATGGTCAATGAACAGCAGGCGATGATTGTGCATGTAAACACAACATTACTTACATAAATAAGCATCTATGTATAATAACCGCACGTGCAATTCACAGTCGCACGCACGTGTTTACTGCGTGGCTGTCTGTATTCCAATGTGTCATATATGTCCAACTATACAAATATAAGCAAGTTTTCGCATATACGCAAGCGATACGTCTATACTGGCACACGCCTGGCTCCAAGCATCTGTTTAATTCTCATACGTAGCTCCTGACGTAATATTAATTAAAAGTTAACGACATAATGACGGGCACGAATTTGATCAATCTTCGACAAGTGTGTTTGACAAGTAGATAAACATTCTACATTTTTTATCGAACAAAGACGGGGCGTTTGAAATTTCTGCGGTTTACTAGACTACCCGCTGCACTTAAGCTCCTGCTATCTCCATAAATAATAGAGCAAGGATCAGTTTCAAGCCCTGTCTGGTTTAAAAATCAATATTTGTGATACAGAGATTCGCACGGAACCTGGACACGGAAAGAATTTTCACTTATTCTGTTTGCTACGAGCATTCTTCGACGGGGGCATGAATGTCGAATTATTTTTCTTTATTCAGTTGCATTTCGCATAAAAGACTGCGCAAACTCGCCTAGGATGTACCTACATTGGCGTTTTGTCAAAACTATTTCTAGATCCAATTAGAAAACACTTTTCTGAATGCTCATTGTCTGTAGACGACTTGTCAGAACAACACTATCTGTGACGACAGTCGGAACCGCTCCAATTGTCTCAACAAACAGTATTAAATAATTGGCTTAAAACTTTGAGCTCTGATGATTGGAACAAATTACGTTAAAATGGTTAATAAACGCTTTAAAAAGTTTTGAATTAACCATTGTAGTAAGTTGGGCGAGATTACTTTGAAGTGTTAAGTCTTCCTGTTGGTTTGATCTTTGTCTGGGCTCCATTTTGAACGAGTGCGAATTGTTTACTCATTCGTTTCGTTCCTTCGTCTGTACGACGCACAGTGCACGGTGCCCGGTGTACACGTGCGACGCGCATTGCCTTTGTTTTCAATGACAATAAATGGGCGATGAATCAAGTATTGTTTGCGCTTCATATTAGTTCCGTAATGAAACGTAGTTTCCCGAGAGAATTAAATTGGAGTCGGTCTATATTATATTATTGTGAGTATTGCAATAAAATGATGCTAGATAAAAATGAATATCGTTCTGTGTTCATCAAAATAATGGACGCTTTGAAGCGTACTTTTCCGCCTTGTTGTTAAACATGTTTTCTTTATGCAAACAATATCCTACTTATTTATTGAGACATGGTTGCTCAAATAATGAGATTCATATAGCAGAACTAAGTTATTCTGATAAGTGAAGGTATTTTCTATGCCGTCAGTGGTTTTATTGAAAACAGATAATATTAAGAGTAGAGTTGAATGCAGCCGCATCCACAATAGTTTGCCCTTAACCTTTGCAATGCGTGGGAGGTGCTGGGACCCACTGTGGGAGGGGGGTGGCCCATGCCCACGGCACTGTTTAAACTAACGAGATCTCTTTTAATACTCCATCCATTGTTGAGCCCATAGCGCAGATTAGGTCTTCCGTCATAGTAAACATATCATATAATACATATATACCTATAATATACGTCGTTTTTAGGGTTCCGTACCCAAAGGGCAAAAAAACGGGACACTATTACTTAGACTCCGCGGTCCGTCTGTCTATCTGTCTGTCCGTCTGTCACCAGGCTGTATCTCATGAACCGTGATAGCTAGGCAGTTGATATGTTCACCGATGATGTATTTTTATTGCAGCTATCACAACAAATACTAAAAACAGAATAAAATACATATATGTATATCTAAGTGGGGCTCCTGACCAAACGTGCTTTTTTTTTGCCGTTTTTTGCGATAATGGTACGGAACCCTTCGTGCTCGATTTCAACTCGCACTTGACCGGTTTTTTAATACTTTCTTCATAAATTTATTTGAAAAATGGTTTTTTGTCTGCTTGTTGCCAACAGCATGTAACTGTTTGTCACGTATCTCTGTTTTTTCCTAGATCTCAGTAAAGCATTCGACACTGTGTGCATTTCAAAATTGATTGAGAAAATGAAAAATGTGGGTATACGTGGTCTAGCTCTTGACATCTTTAAAGACTATCTTTCAGAACGTAGACAATCTGTCAAGATAGACAATATAATTAGCACAGAGGAACAAATAACCTTCGGAGTTCCCCAGGGAAGTATTTTGGGTCCTACTCTCTTCCAAATTTATATCAACGACCTTTGTAATCTGCCTCTCGTCAACTGTGATATTTTCACTTACGCAGATGACACTGCACTAGTGGCATATGGTAAGTGTTGGGATGAAGCTAAATTGCATTCAGAAAAAGCATTACGGAGAGTAATGCATTGGTTAGCAAGTAATCTATTAACCTTAAATGTTAAAAATACCAAATTCTTACGCTTTATTCTACCACATACTTCAAAACCAGCTGAAGAAACCGGCAAACTAAAAGCCCATAACTGTTCGCAAAACACTGAAGCTTGTACTTGTCTGTCGTTGACAAGAGTAGAATCCATAAAATATCTCGGAGTATTTGTCGACGATAAACTAGACTGGACCACACAACTGGAGTCTTTAACTTCTCGCACCAGAAGACTAATATACATATTCAAAAATCTTAGGTTTTCAGCGGATAAAGACACTCTCCGAATGGTCTACCTGGCTCTGTGTCAGGCAGTCCTGACGTACTGTATCCCAGTGTGGGGGGGAACTCATAAAACTGAACTAATAAAGCTTGAAAGAGCTCAAAGGGCTGTGCTAAAAGTAATTCATTTTAAACCACGCGACTACTCCACATCAATGTTATATTCAGAATGCAATGTCCTAACTGTTAGGAAATTGTATATCTTAAGATCTATCCTCTACAAGCACTCTATGATTCCGTTCAATAAGCTGCTTGTCAGTCAGCGGCGTCGTGGCTTTCCTTTATGTCCGACTGTCTCATGTAGGACAGCATTCGCAAGTCGACAGTTTAATAGCCTAAGTGCTAGGCTCTATAATAAAGCCCACAAAAAATTTAATATCTACGCCTTAACTAAGCGTGAGGTAAAATACAAAATTAATTCCTGGCTACTGACATTGACATATGGTGATACCGAGGAGCTTCTAACCACTGTACATTAAAATGAGAAAGGTTTACACACACTTTAGACACACAAACAAACATAACACACACACAACACACACATAACACACTATAGGCTTCAAAACAAAAAAAACATAAAGACATACTCACTCTCTCACACACACATTCTATACACACGCATGCACCATCACACACTTACACAAATTTTTATTCTTTATTCCTATCCTTTGCTTATCCACTGCACGTACCAATATTTTCGCAACCGTAATAAGACTCATTATGTATGGATACTCTTTCCTAAGAAACAGACAGGTTTCCTGCCTAGTTTAGGAAAGGGTGTCCTAAGACCCATTTTATAAATATTTTGTTTTTTTTATTTTGTACTGATTTTTGTTTATAACATTTAAGTATGTAAGACCACTCTGTATGCCATGTACAAATTACTTGTTGTTGAATAAATTATTATAAAAAATTAGTTACTAAGTAGTATTACAACCAAGAATTTGAATAGGAATGTAGTACCTATTAATAGAGGATTAAAATCTAATTAGCGCGACCAATTAGTAGGAAATTATAATGACATTAATAGAGATAGGTACTTAATGACGTGTACCATCTTGTGTGTAGTTGAACAATAGTTTTCAGTTCATTTGCTTCTAAGGGATGGGAAAGGATTCTTAGTATGATCGATTATTTGTAATTGGGACGCTACTTTGACGAATATCGACTAACTATAATCGTGCCTTCTCTGCTTGTCTACCTACGTGATGTAATGATTTTTCAAAATAAGGAATGGATTTCCTCATGCAGTATACCAATTTACATATTTTCTTTTGCTTCTGCCAAATAAATTTATTAACAACATAGGTACCAGTTTGAATATAGGACTCTGCCAGGTCTCAAAGGTATGTGTCCTGTACAGTATTCGCTGTAAATGATATCGGTTCTTTGAGGCGAGCGTGTCATTTTCCAATCATCGGGCTTGATTACAAACACGGGAAATATTATTAATCAGAGAGCGTATCTTTTTTCAGAATAAAAATGTCTTCTGGCCTATTTCATGTTGGCTTTCTGTCAAAAGACTCGCCTGACCGTAGATTAGTTTACCTGAAAAACATCTAATAGCAAACATTCACAAATAGTTTGGTTCAGTTCATTTTAACTCTCGACGGAAAAAGTGTTATAAGTTTGACGTGTGTCAAACTTTATAACACTTTTTCAGGTATACCTGTGTGTTTGTGTATCTGTCGGTGGCATCATAGTTTCTAAACGGATGAATCGATTTTGATTTCGTTTTTTTTTGAATGGTGTCTTTATCGAGAGTGTTCTTAGCTATGTTTGATGAAAATCGGTTCAGCCGTTCAAAAGTTTTGGGTGTTTTACTGTTTCAATCGGGTTGTTTACGCAAGATATCGTGTCATACAATTATGTGTTATATTGTGTCTACTATTAGATAAATTATGTAGCTTGAAATAAAAATGTGTCTGGGGTTTTAATTTTTATTTAATTCTTCTTGTTCAGAATGAAAAAGTCTTCAAGCCTATTTCAGTTTCACTTTCTACCAAAAAACTCACCTGACCGTAGATTAGTTTACCTGAGAAAAACTTAGCAAACATTCACAAACAGTTTGGTTCAGTTCTTTTCGATCAAGATGTTGAGTATATAATTAAAAAAAAAAACTGAAAATATTAAATGTGACACAAAAATCTGAACTACTTTTATTTTACCTAAAAAATCGTAGCAAACCTATTGATATTACCTTGTGATATTTGAATTTAGTTTGATTCAATTCTGGCCCATAAGTAAGCAAAGTAATTAATAAATATTGCAAACAAAGCTCTATTTATCAAGCTCATGATTATTCCGTAAATAAATCGCGGAACAGATATGGCATGAACAGATACGTAACGCGGACATCTCGTAACCATGGCAACCGCAATTATTATTTCAGCAAACACACCATTTAATTCGCACGTTTAATCATTACAGTGTGAAGACTTAACTGGTTTAATGTTTGTTTTAAAAGGTTAAGCTGAACTACCTTTAATATCAAATTAATTAAATGATAAGTACCGAATCATTAACCCACGCTAGGATTATTTTCAGTTTCGTCGTGGGTGCGATTACAGATTTAAGTATCTGACTAGACTTAACTTGTAACATGATTGATATATTTAACGACAAATTAGCTTGAGATCAATCGAGCAAGCCGAGTTTTTGGGATTTCAGGGCCTAGACAAAGTGATATTTTTTGAGCGATAACGACTGACAACAAACTTTTCACAAAAAATAAACCAACTTCAAAAGCAAAAGACTAAAAAGTGCAAAATATATTTCGTTTTGGAAGTCGGTGTCTTTGGTACTTCTTGTTTTTAACATTTTGCGTATCTTGAAAACTGCTGAACCGATTTTGATGAAACTTGCACTATTCCCTAAGTTTAGAGATACTGAAAGATAAGGATAATAACAATCCAATAACGAGTTTCGGAGAAAGGCGTGGACAAACATACATACATACATACATACGCTTATGAAATTTGGCACACGTGTTTTTAGAAGCCCACAAAGAATAACATATGTAAATACAGTGTAAACTCTATATAACGACACTGAAGGGACTGTGCATTTTATGGCGTTATAGAGATTTGTCGTTAAATGGAGAGAAGAAAAATGACGACATGGAGGGAGCGACTGTCGCAACCCAGTGCTGGGCACGCCACAATTGCGGCGATAAGGCCTCTCTTTGAGGAGTGGCTTCAGAGACGCCACGGCGGTCTCACCTTCCACCTGACGCAGGTCCTCAACGGTCATGGCTGTTTCGGGAGGTTCCTGTTCCGGATAAGGCGGGAGGAAACGCCCGGGTGTCACCATTGTGTGGATCGCCCGGAGGACACGGTGGAGGTCTGCCCCGATTGGGCGGAGCACCACCGTGTCCTCGTGGAGGCGATCAGCGGTGGCGACCTCTCGCGTCCGGCCCTTGTTCTGGACATGGTACGAAGCAAGAGGACATGGGAAGCTGTCACCTCCTTCTGCGAAGCAGTAATGCTCGCGAAGGAGGAGGCGGAATGCGTGAGACGCAACGGAGACTCCCTTGCGGCCCTAGCTACCGCAGGAGACACCCTGGGCGTTGGGAGTCGCAAGTCGATTCCCGGCCACCGTAGGCGCGGGCTTGAGGACGGCAAGTAATGGGTAGCTCGCCGTCCGATAATGACCATGTCGAGGAACAGGCCCGAGTCGACGGCGCGTAGTGTTCCACGCGCGCCTCAAAGAGTTGTCAGCAAAAATTGACGGGCGAGCGACGGGGAATTGCCCTGGCACAAACAACTGACTGAAGGAACACGGGTGGGTTTTAGTCAGTAAAAGTCTGACACACCGAGCGGGAGGAGTCATTGGATAATTTCCAAAATCAAAAAAATAAAAAATAAATAGGTGTCCAAGTCTGAGGTCTGTTCACCAGTGGCGGCTTAATTAACTCTGACACCAGAGGCGGCCACATCCTCACACGAAAATATATTTTTTCTATCGCTACCGCCATGCTGTCGATGATAAAATCTCACTTGCCTACGGCCTCTGGCCTTTCTGAACAACACACCTAAATAACGAGTGCCAAATGTGAAAATGATTAATAATTAGGGTTTTAAGCGTAACATAGATTACAAAAATTCAACAATTTGACGGTGCCACTTTCCACCACGTCTTAACAAACTTGAAAGGGACTTGAACTTTTTTGGGTTGCCAGTGCTACCCATGTCAACCAACTTACGCGGCCCGCAAAAGGTTTCGGTAATTTTCTTACGGGAAAAACATTAATTGCAAAAGTTTGAATTTGTCCTTGTGTCTGGGATGGCGGTGTTTTGGTCAAAAACTTTTTAGACGCGGCTCGTATTATGGGGTTTTTATCACGGTCGTGTTAAAGGTCGATAAATAGGTCGAATAACTCTCAGTTTTGGTTTATGAGAGCAAGAAGTCTGGTCTGCTGGTAAATTAGGTTAACAGTTGCGATTCTTTGATAAAGTGAACACAAAAACCAACCGACTTCCAAAAAAAAGACTACAAAGTGAAAAATAACTTTCCCTTCCGAAGTCGGTGTCTTTGGTACCTATTTTTTTCAGTGTTTCGACATCGACTTCGGAAAAGAAAGTTATTTTTCACTTTGTAGTGTTTTTTTTTTTTGTTAAAAAGGTTTTTTATTTCTCTCTTTTTAGTTTTGTTAGGTACCTCCACTTGCCATAAAAATCATCATGACGATTCCAATAAGCCCAAACATGACTTGGATACATTGTTTTATTTCGGAATTCCAGTGCCCACCTGCCAGTTTCATCATCAGAACAGTTCGATAGTACGATTTTCATCAGCACTATTTATTTATAAGTATTTGTAATCATAGTCGTTTAACTATTCGAGATATCGTAGACCCGTGGCATACTTAGCATTAAGGAGTTCCATTGGCCATCTGTGGTCTTCTTCACCAGTTCATTTCACGGACACGCGTCAGCACTCACCGCGAACCAGCCGCGGCTGTTCGTCACTGGACCCTCCTCTGGGAAGTACCCCCCATCATCACCGGCACACCATTACATCCTGTGCGCCGTGACCACCTTGGGGCCACCTTGTTGGCTAGGAATTTTTTTCGGCTTTTAAGTCTCTGAGGCAGCTTTCAGCTTTCGACCTGTCTCTGTGCGGCTCGTCATAGTCCTGCGAATTTCTGGGGATGCCTATTAGTGGATACAGTATACTTACCGCCAGCCGGTGGAAATCCGTTTCATTAAGAGCTGTATCCACTAGATTGGAGTGGGTGGAGCGACTCCATACTGGACATGCATATTCACCAGCGGAGAAGCAAAGCGCCATTGCAGTTGTCCGCAGGAGTTGGGGAGACGCCCCACATACAGTGGATATATTTTCTTTAATTGATGATAGGCTTGCGCTTGACCACTATCTCACCTGTTGGTAAGCGATGATGTGGTCGACGATGAAGCACGCTTGCCTAGAAGAATATTCACTATTCCTATTATTCCTATTCACTCTTGACTTGAAGACTCCCAGGTTGTAGCTATCAGGAAATACAGAATCCGGCAGGCAATGCCACTCCTTTGCTGTACGCATAATAAAAGTATTCTTAAAACGTTTGGTGCGTATGGGTAGGATGTCCACCATGTACCGATAAAAACCGACGGGCTAACAACTCGGCACCGATTTTCGACGTTCTGGAGCCTATATTCGACCAGTACTTCATTGCCAATGAGCCTCTTGGCCCGTCTTTCGATCGACTCAAGTGCAGAGTAGATTGTTCCCAGTGTACACCTTCATTTTAATATTCTCGCAATACATCCTTATAGTTTAGGGACCTATGCAATGTAAAAACCAGATATTTTGGATGTGGGCTGTGGATGATTGGCACGTGATGTTGAGTGTTCGGTCCGCTTGTCTGTTTCGAAGGTGAAAGGTGCACGACTACGTTTTTGAAGGATTAGGTTTGAGAGCGTTCTCAGCATAATAACGTCTGCGATCGGAAAGGGCGGTGGAAAGCTTGACCTTAATCTCCTCAAAATCAGTGACTTAGCAGGTTAATGCCAGGTCGTCTGCATACAGGAAGCGGGCCGTGTATGGGTTCGCCGTTTGGTCATTGGTTTAATGTTGAACAGTAAATTAGCCAGTACACTACCTTGAGGCAGCCCATTCTTTTGAACCAGCCATCTACTCTTATCATAAGGCTAACTTGGAAGCGACGGTTACTGAGGAGTTCTCTGAGAGTTTGGAGCGACTACAAGTTAGCCGCCGTAACCGAACCTTCGGTCGGTCACTACTTTCAAACAAAAACCGATATCAAAATAGGTTAATTCGTTTAAGAGATATGATGCCACAGACGGACACACATATACACAGGTACACCAGTTAAACTTATAACACCCGTCTTCTTCCGTCAGGTGTTAAAAAATATATATTATATAATAATAATATTTATTTGATTGAAAGATTCTTCTCTATCATTCAGAGAATATTCACCCACAGACAGGCGTGACATAAAACTAAATCCAAACAGATTAAACCCCCGCCCCGATACGGATAACGGATGCGTTCTCTTCCGG
Organism: Orthosia gothica; assembly: GCA_949775005.1. NCBI lineage: Eukaryota > Metazoa > Arthropoda > Insecta > Lepidoptera > Noctuidae > Orthosia > Orthosia gothica. The sequence continues at coordinate 26,948,555 of OX459034.1, read as the reverse complement.
GAAGAAATAATCCAGAACCACTGATTATCGCAAAGGAGATTTCTCCCGCCTATACATTTCAAAACACGTTCTTATATGAGATTTATGTATTTCAACAAGTCATTCTATATTATTTTTTTGATCGAAATGGCAATCAACTTTATTTGAATTAAATGAGATGTATAGTTAATTGTAATCAACATAAATTGTGTTGCGGGTGACCTAGTTATAGTAAGTTGTGATTAAAAATAATCAGTGTGTCTGTTATTTGTTTATATTTTTAGTGTCAAATTATAACTTTTGCATGCCTCTTGGTAAAATATGGCCGAACCTACTTTTTATCTATTTATCACCATGTACTGTACCCATATTTGCAAAATAAAGAATTACTTACTTACTTACTTACTTTGTTTTTTTTTAAGATATATATATATAGATAAATTCAATGTGGTGCAGAATTTTTCATGGTTTATTAGTGGGTATTAACAATGCTTATTAAGCCGGATTAAAATTAGGAGGTGTCCGTTCGGTTCTAACAGCAGTGCGATGAACCATTTAAACAAATATTTATTATATTAAAGTGCTCCCTCACTTGGAGCATTCATTCATTTAATTCGCCTGTAATGAACGTTACAGAGTCGAGCAATTACATCAGTGAGGGAGTAGAACCGAGCATTACAGTACGCAACCTGTAATGTTATAGATTCGAGCCTTACATTGGTGAGGAAAGAAAACCGAGCATTACAAAATCAAAATAATTTCAAAATCGAATCTGAAATGTTACATTACAGGTGAACGCTTCATGTAACTGTGACTATATTTAGGTGGCAGCACCTAAATATAGTCACACGCCCAGATATGTGTGCAAAATTTTTAGCATTGTCCTATATCTAACCATTATTTTTATAATATCTAATTTAGTTAAATCTAGACATATATGGCTACGACGACCTTTAATATTCTTCTATGTATCCTTAGCCATTTATTTAAGTTCAATGGAAGCAGCAATAAAATGAATATCTTCGAAACATGAATGATTACGAGTGCAAGACTCGGGACATTTAACAAGACGTGGCGAATCTACCTTACAATGTATTTTAAAGATGAAGGTATAACTGTCAGGGGAAAATCTCGTTTTATGTCTCATACCTACCTACCTGGAAATACCTGGAATTTATTCGTTTAACCTATTTTCAGACTATAAATACCACGTATAATAAGTTCCTTCACCGTCATTCAAGTGCTTCTGCCAAACATAAAATAAAAATATAAACTTAACAAGACAAATAATTTAACGATGCTCGTATATGCGTTTATTTTATTAGTCCATGTTCGAAATTAGTGAAACTCTTGCTATAACATTTTATTTGCTCGTAATGTATCACATCTCCAGTATATACGACATATCTCTTTTGTTTGACACTGAGATTTGACAAGGTGTATATTTTGATAAATGTGTTTACCGAACCGAGCCGCTTTGTGGACTAGCCATCAAATACTCTCTACTTACGATATTCGCAAAGCATTTTGTTGAACAAACTTGATAAAAACTGTGGGTTAGCTTTGAGACGGAATAATAAAATAAGCTGAAGAGATTTATGCTTGCTTTATGATTTCAAAAAAATACGCCACCAAGGACCAGACGGAAATTGCAGAAAATATTAAACACAAAACGATAATGCTGTAAAGGAACTCATTCATCTAAATTGAACCACCGCTGTATAGTTAAATTAAAAATAAATTCTCAAAGAAATGCAACTTTTCATACTTCTCCTATAAAACATGGCTTTTAGTTACCTTTTTAGGGTTCCGTAGTCAACAAGGAACACTTCTAGTTTCACCATGTCCGTCTATCCGTCCACCCATCCGCAGCTTAGTTAAGAGACTCTTAGTGTAGAAAGCTATTATTTGGCATGGTTAATCAATATTAATCACGCCGACAAAGTGGTAAAATAAAACCATGAAAAAAAATGATTTGGGGTACCTCCTGTACACGTAAATTGGGGATGTATTTATTCTCGTCCTTTCAATGGTGTGGTGTATCGATGGATAGGCCAATCAAAAATATTACGGGTCTCTGAAAACCATTTTTGATTAAGGGATCCGTTTGAAAGCTTTATATTGCTAATTTTTATTAGAATCAAGTGTACCCCCCTGCCAGCTAAATGGTTGCTTTTGCAGTAGTATATATAACGAAATTAAAAGGAAAACTATCACAGCTAACTAGGCTTCACAAATTTACGAGTAATAGTCGACTAACTTATAAAATATACTTGGAAAAGTAAAAATTTTGTATATTGATGTATATTGGACAACAGTTTTTGAACGGCAAAGTTAATTTTGTCCCTTCGTTAGTAAAAGAACGTAATGTTACCTATTTATTTTTGTGAATGTAGCTGTTTTAACGGAACGCTCTGTGCACGACAGACTCGTACTTGGCCGGTTTTTCAATAGAATTTTAATATCTACGCAATTGAGATCTTCGTTTTAATAGTAAAGCAAAAATAAAAAGCGCTTAGGCTCCAATCTTCCTTCTGTGGAGCATTGATTGCACCCCCTACCACAGCTTTGTAGTTGAATAAAAAGTCGCTTGGTAAAATGCCAGCGCGATGAAAAGAATAGCTTCGCTATACTGAAATATTATGGGAGCTCTAGGGTCTGTGTACACTGCTTCCTGCGTTAATAAATTCTACGGCTTCCGACCGAGAGTAATTTTTCTAATGCGGGGGCAGCAGAAATGATCGAAGCGGTTTATGTGTTCGGCGCTGCGGCATAATGGGAACTACAAATTGGTAGGACAAAGGGTCGAAGGATGATTCATTACGATATTGCGCGTATGTATCGCCGGCATTTGTATTGGTATGTGGTTACTAGTTGTGTAGGATAGTAGTTCGTGGCGAGTGTGCGTACACTGATATTTATTTGTCGAGGAAAGGGCGCCGGTGGCGGCGGCGGCGGCGGCGGTGGCGACCGACAGCGAGCGTCTGGTCGCCTGCGACCCACTCCGGGGGTCAAGGATCCGCGCGCGACGCCCGCCGGCTCGTGTAAACGCCACTTACTCATTATAATCATCCTTTTGCAGCCGTTTTCATATGTCGAACATTGTAATCAACGTTTACCTTATAAATTATTTAAAGGTTAATTCGATCACCTAAATGGAAAACCGCGTCGTTCGTTTCACTTTTTTTATTGCATTTTATGAAGCTCAACATGGTACATTTTGTTTAACCACTGGATAATAATGAATGTGTTAATAAATTATTTATTGAAGATTATATCGCGTGACGTGAATTTACAGCTCTGCAATATCCTTCCTCTTTGATATCAGATGTAATATGAAATCATTGATTATTGCGTAGGTCTCACAGGGTAGTCGATCAGTTTTTTATAGCTTCTATCTACGTAGGTAGAGACTAATGAGTGTTTTATATAAATAACTAGCTGACCCGGCAAACTTTGTTTTGCCATAAAAAGACCAAACATTTATCTACCCTACCTACCCTACCCTACCCTACCCTACCCAACCCTACCCTACCCGACCCTACACTACCCTACCCTACCCTAACCTACCCTAACCTACCCTAACCTACCCGACCCTACCCGACCCTACACTACCCTACACTACTCTACCCTACCCTACCCTAACCTACCCTACCCTACCTATAAACCTCACGGAGCCCGAGACCTTTCCAACGAATGCAAAACCGTGGAAATCGGTTCGTGCGTTCTGGAGTTATATCGTCAGGGAGGAAAACCCGACTTATTTTTATATAGTAGATATGATGTTGCCGTGCGTCAGTGGGAGCTAGGGTTGTCAGTACACAGGAACATGCTCCAGGTTTGATAACGTCCCACGTATTGCCCACATCTCGGCATAACACCCGTTCCATTCTATCTCGATTATTGTTACGCGACACTCTTGAAAACAGAACAGATAAAATTGTTCAGCTATCGCTCGTCAATTAGATAAATAATGTTATGTCATTTTATGATATTCCCCATGTCATGGGTTTTTATGATTTTATTATTATTGAGCCCGTTATCTAACTTGGCAGGATTCCGGTCTCCTGATGACGCTATAGGACTGTCATTAGTGACACACACATTGTCACAGTGAGCATAAACATACTTAACAAAATGATAAGTAGTAGTACTGTAAGGGGGTAGACAGGGAGAGCTACAATTAAACGTAGGAATAACTTTATATTTTTATATATTTAGAAAGAAATTACAATACGCCTGCTTTTGGGCGGCTTCAATCCAATTCTATCACATTCAAACTTAACAAAAAACATCTACAGCTATTCTCTGTTCGAAATTCATACATCTTTCAAGTAATAAATATTGGCAGTGTTTTAATAGGCAAGTAGGTTGCCTTCTCAAGTGGTGAGTCCTCACAGTACCATGGTGTAACTGTACCATTCTCATTATTTAGTTTTAAGGGGTCATTACAAAATATATAACACTTATATATTTAAAATACTTCGAAAAAAATTATAACTGAAAAGTTATAAATAAATAAAGGTTAATTTAAGCAATCAAAAACCCGACTGCTTAAGAAGCGAACTGAAAAGACGTAAATAAGAAGAAAATCATGCTGTGCAGTCGGAGGATACATAATCGCGAGCTGACTGACCAAAACCATATGTATCCTCCGACTGCACAGCATGATTTTAAGATAAGTTTGAATATTGATTGATTGCGTTTATATACTGATTAGTGCATAAACTTTTCATAATTATGATTAAAAAGTTTTTATAAGGCCCAATATCGAAAGGATGAGCAGTAGTGTTTTATGTCTAGAAAACCCGATTTTAACACTAATTGTAGGATAATTGAGGAAAACCGAAATATTTATCAGGCTAGGATAATCTAGGATCAGGCGATGCCGTATCAAAACGTCCTATTGGCAAAACGACCTAAACTCTAAAACTCTTTATTTTGATACCTCATACAGGGCCTCTACATTATGGCGCCCAAAATCCTTGCAATTTTAATGTAACATACATTAAAATTGCAAGGATTTGAAATTGCATTAAATTTGCACTCTCGCAAGATTAAGACGAATCAATTGACGTAAGAACCATCAAAATCGGCCAACACATTTGGTCTCTAGAACGCTACATAAGAACAAACATATATATATATATATACATAGACTGATAAACACATTACCCTACTTTGCATCGCGCAGTCGGGTAAAAACAAATGGTATCGAGGAAATCTCCATACTGTAGTGAAATTCCGATCGAAATGTCTGTTAAGTTAAAAAGGGTTTGCTATTTTTATTGCTGGAGCAACGGTCACAAACAGTTGTAGATTTATTCTTCTGTCCTAAAATCTTCCTTTTTTCCAATCTTCGTAATGAGAAACTCTATATCTTAGGTTTACTTTGGTAATAAGTCTTAGTAAAGTCGATAACAGCGTGAACTAATGAGGCAGAAGAATCGAATGGAAACATTTGGGTATTTTGATGGACGTTCTACATTTAGGTAGATTTGTCTGGATCATTTGCGAAGTGCCACGTTGCCTCTTTGATTATAAAAAGTCGAATCGCTTTCTTGTCAAAGAGGCCGGGAATTACGAGTATCTAGGTCATTAGTGATTTGAAAAACATTACCGAAGTAGTAATAAAACTTAGCATTTTGTTAGCAGAAATGTAAAAATAATACTTACTTTTGATGTTCTTAACAATAAACCCCATGGTTCTTTTCTGCTGTCCTCTTTATTCACACAGTTCAGTTTTTGTTCTTTTAAATTTCTAAAGAGACTGCTGAAAGGATACCATTTTAGTCAATAATTCTAACTGCACCAACATTCTAAAAAAACGTATTAGTCTCGAATAGATTAAAGCGCACATAAGACGCACCGAAGATAGTTTAATTACAGGAGTTCAGCACTGTAACTAGAAGTCTAGAACTTGGAAGTTGGAGAGGCGACGTTTTGCGATACACGTACTACACGGAAACTTAGGTTTCATTAGATCCTAGTGTATGTATAAGCCCTTAGAGACTCGTGACTTTACAATTTTTAATTTGATACATTCGTCACTTCTTCTTTAAAGCCCGCATCGAATAGCCGCGCTGATCCATGACTAATAAGATTATTTTTTCCAACTTTCGGATATCATTCCCAAACACTGTTAAAAGGGGACCTTTCCGACTTTAATCGTATTATATCGCTGTTTGTTTTAAATAACTCAACATTTTCCTGTAAATTATTAACCGACGCCATAAACAAGTAATATTTTCTCTCATCTAATTTTCACAGCGTTATATAGCTTCAATCGTTACACTTCTCGATTTATGTTGAGCATAATTTGACCTTTCATGTTTTATTTATACAAGCCAGGAGAATATTGAAATATTGTTGGTATTAAATTTCTTTAAATACAGGCTCGGTGGTGGCGCGCCTTCCGCCCTCCCCCGGGCCCTGTCTCCCACGCAATCTATGGGCCACCTACGCCTTTTGCAATTTATTTATAGGTACATCTATAGGCACTAGTGCAATGTATAATCTAGAATTCCTAGCGAGAAACGATTGGTGCTTGCTGTGGTTGCTATGCGTGAGTAATGAACGCCGCCTGACTCAGCAGCAGGTGAAGTACAAAGAACTAACGAATTACTTACAAATTACAATCCCTCTTTGTGAACCATCACAATATTCTTCATTGCGGATCCTCTAGAGACACATTGTGAACAGCCGCGATATCTGAAAGGGAACCAAGCTTTTTGTTTTGCCACACAATAAATAATAATGTGCTTACATAATATATTTTTGTGATATAACTAGATACGTCATCAGTACAGTACAAGAAAGTGGACGTAAATCTTTTGGTCGAGGATGTGAGTTGGAGACGAAAAAGGCTTTGTCAAAAAGGATATTAATTAATTTGGAACATTTTGTATTGAAGACATGGGTTTTTTGCTCAGGCTTTTCTCAAGGACATGAGCATTTTTCATCCAGACATTCCTTGGCTATAAAAAATCCCATTCGTCATGGTAAAAATTATATGGTAGGTGCCAAAAAATGGAGCTAGCTCAACAAACACTAATTAACATAATCGTACATTATCAATTCAATAGCACTGTTTTTGTTGTAACATGATGACTTTTTATAATCTCAACCGATAATACCCAGTTCATGTGCGAGTTAAACTTGGCCCATTAATTTACTTTTGATCTAATTGCTCGAGTATTTTTAGCAGTTTATTTTTGGTCTCCACAGCTGCGGGTTCTTGACCCTATTATAATTGACATATATTGTGTACATGTTATTTTAAAAGAAGAATGATTCATTTATTCCCAGCGTTTATTGGACTTTGTAGTGCCATGCATGCACACCAGAGGTCGCTATCAAATTACGATTTATTATTCTACGCGGGGTGAGGGTCGCGCGGGGGACGGTTATCGTTCCAATCGAGACCGCTGATGGATTCCCACTGTCACCAGAGAGATACGACTATTTAATTCGAGTTTGCACACAGTTTTTGTGAGATTTTTCGCTCCCTACTTTACAGTTTGTGGGTCCGATGCCAGGGATTTTGAAATATCGGTCTGACAATTTGTGAAACTTTTCCTATAAAACAAACATACGAATTGCGAATGTTACGCGACTAAAGGGTATGTAGTTGATGCACGTAGTTTGTGTTTACTCGCTATTTATTAAATTGCCAGTTGAATTTCTGCTATGAACTAATGCCGTCACGATTACGACATTACAGACATTTTTACATTTCAGAAGTTCAAACTAGTTATAAAGCTTAGCTTTATTTCGCAAGTTATGACGGACGATATTCAAGTCTTCCAGTACATCACAAAAAAGGGTAGTATCGAACACAACATGTTATGTCGTTTTTGTAGTTTGTTTTCCCCTTGTCGATCGTAAGTAATTCCCTTATCCTCCAAGAAAAGTTACAGCAGAGGGATCCCTACTTTACACAGGCCTCTAGTTTTTTCTTTATTTTTGGGAACGTATAATTCTCACTTTACCAAACAGAAAACCCGCTTTTTTGTTCTCGGCCCTTTTATTGAATTCCGCACTTGGAAGCTGAAGGAAGTTTGTAGTGCCTACCCTAACAACATTCTACAAATTCCACGTTACCTAATGTGATTACAGAAATACGACTGTCACGTTCATTTTTGGGTTCCGTAAGTCCCATTGCTTTAATACATTTATTCGTACTACCGCGGAATGTTAGACCTTTATTTATGTGCCAAACTTATAAGTTTGGATCGAAAACACGCAAAAAATAGGATATCTGTCCAAGTTATAATGACTGTTGTGGACTGTAAAGGTTTTTGAATGGCGCTTGTTTTGTTAAATGACTATCACAATTCTCGGAAAAGCTATTTCAAGAAGAAAAATAGACTAGAATGGGATCCTTTAGCCAGTTGCAAATGACGTTTTCTTTGTGTTGTATCTGTGTCAAACGTTGGAAAGAAAGTCCTTGCGGGTGGCATTGCAACGTGGGTGCATTGTTCTCCCTACACGACTGACTTACCGACTGCACGTAGTCCGGCGCAAGCGGAAAGACTACAGCGGGACTAATTACAACCGTGGCTTTAATTCTCTATTCTTTTGAGCTAGTCTAAACTAGAAGTACAATGGAAGGTTATTGGCTTATATCCGTCACAACAATCTAGAGTCCGCTCACGATGACGTAGCGTGCTAAAAGCAAGCCCGGTACAAGCAAAAAACGTTCAAGTCCTTGAGAGGCAATGCCCTCTGCGTCCTACTAGGCACAGTAGACGTGTGAGTGTTTAACGAATGCTCGTAAATACATATTAACAAATTATAATTACATAGTTCGACACCTGTCTGATACAAAAATAGCTTACTCATCATGATAATATATGCAATCTTTAAACAGCCTTCACTATTTATATTGAAACCTGCTGAATTATTTTTGTCACAGTAATGATACAAATCAATATATTTGATAAAAGATATTCTTGGAGCAGAAAATATACAAATAAGTGTGCATGGTTACGCTTTCGCTTACCTCTTGCATTAGCTAGGTTTCTGATTATGACGTACACATAACATGTTCGTCCTTAAGCGCTCCGTTCGGAGAACCAACAAATACGCTATAAATTCTTAGGAAACTAGCTTCACAAGAGCCTTAACAATTTTAAATGAATTGCAATCCCATGACATCATTTTGAAATATTAAATTGCCTTTATAATTTAGTGGTCTTACTACCTGATCACAACAATTTTAATGACGGTTAGGTACTGATTGTTCTTCTTAGAAATAAAAAGTTGAGCTCACTTGATTCGATTTAAATTGAAGATAATATTATGGTCGGTAACGACAGCTGGCTGACCATAGCTAATATAAAAGCTACTTATACGTAAGTGCTTAGATGTTATCTACGAATGAAATGCAGATTTTTATGTTGATAAACTTGATCTGTGACCAGTAAATTTTCCTTTCTTGATATACAAATCTATAGGTACAGTGAGATAAGATCTTCTTTAATGTGTTCTAGCACGGGCATTAATAAAAAAGAAAATGGGATCCATTTCGCCGAGATCGGGTGGAGAGAGCATTTAAATCGTAAGTCATTCAGGAGGGCTAGCGTAAACATCGCGGCGTGGGATCTAAAAGCGATTTGTCATCCATCACGGGTGAAGCGGGGACGCCAAGTGCAGTCCCATGTCGACTGTGACTCATTAGACAATCGATCCTCGGCAAAAACTGGCAATGTTTCTATTTCTAACGGTTCCGCGGCTAATGCGCCTAAAATAGGAGCACTTTAGGCGCGAGCCGTGTTGGTGTTGCGTGGATTGAGACCACGGACCGGCCGCCGGCCATTATGTCGCGCGGTACAAAGGTGAACTGCTGTTTCGTACACTCAAATGAGTAGCACTGACCATGATTCATTAGTGTACTTTAAGTTTAGTGTACTTTATTCATTACTATAATATAACACCATTATACTCTAGACTTTGCTTTAGTAAATTTATCAACTAAATTAATTTCTTCTTTGCAAAAACTTACCATTTTTATTACAAATCTAAATAATTATTTGATTTTAACTATTCTTGGTGAATGAATCTACATCGATTAGTTATGGAGATTACTTTACTCGAAATTGAGAAAAGTTTAAGTTTTTACCTTTACCAATCCTGAAAGAACGTGAGAATTGAAAAAGTCAAAATCAACCTTAAACAAAACGTTCCAAATATCTTAATTCTACTGTTTATTGCTAAAATTGGTGTTAAAGTTGACTCATGAGAGCGAAAAAGTTTTTAGCACAATTGAATGGAATTGGTCGTCAGGTTGATTGACCTTGCGTGATGTATAGGTACGTATAGATACCTAGGTAGGTACCTCTTGATAAGAGAACAAGGGTCAGAGCTTCAGTTATCAATCGCTGGGCTTAAGTACCGTCTTGAGATCAGGCCCCCGCGTCTTATTCCCACATGTAAAATGATCTGGTATATCTGTGTTTGGGTCAGTGACCTGGCAGTGATACATTTTTTGTCATACTTTTTTATTATACGTAATGCTAGCATGAGCCTAGCCTTTTCTTAAATATGTTGAGGTTGTCTTTCGATGTAATTAGATGCGTCTGCATCACGGTGTATTTTATAAAGTGAAGTTAACATTAAAATCTTGGTACCCGACATTCATTGTACCTTTCTTTGATATATAAGCGCTGGTCTACTACGACTATTTCCTTCGCGAAATTTGTATCACAAATAAGTGTCTACGAAACTTTTACACGTTGTAATGGCGGCAAATACGCTTGTGATACGCGGCGCTGGCGCTACATTAACGCCTACATTTCTACTACGTGATATCTGCTACGCGGTGTCTATTACGCATTGCTACGCAGCCTCTTCGCGGCGTTTGCGCTACGTTAACGCCTACGAGTTTGCTACGCGGCATCTGCTACGAGTTTGCTACGCGTCATCCACTACGCGGTATCTGCTACGTGGCCTCTACGTAACGTTTGCGCTACGTTAATGGCTACGCTGAACAAACGCCGAGTGCTACAAGACTCTTAGATAACTCCAGTGTAAGACTTTACCCTCCTGACTCCGTCACTGACTATCATAAAATAATATAATACCTTCTGCACCATGGATAAATGTCGAATTCTTAATAAGCGGAGATCGTTTGCTCATTCAGTAGGTACTTCTTTGTGGCCTCCGTCCTTAAGAAATAATATTCAATGCTTCGGTATAATTACGTGTTTCCAACTTCCTACTGTATTTTTCATAATGCAATCAATTCAGGAAACTTCACTTTGTTCGAAACTTATAGTTAGCAGTTATTCACCTCAGAATTTCTTAGTAAAAAAGTTACATCATTTTGATTTTGAGGATTACTTGGTGATTTTAGTTAAGCTCCTCGTGTGGTGTGAAACCTGATAAATATGTATACCTACTCAAAGGTTTATAAACTAACATAAAAACAAATTAACTGTGAACAATTATGATAAAATTGATAAATTGCATTCAATTAAGATAACATTTTAGAATCGTTTCATTGCGTGATATCTTCTGTTAAAACCTGCTCACTTCTAAGTGTCTAGATAATTAATCAATCATCATCATTAGAACCAACAAAGTCGTAAAATAATGATGAAACATGGACAATACTTATCATTATTCTCTAGCTACAACTCCACTTCTATTACAAGGACAAACACTTCTTAAGCTAAGTGTGGAACCCGATAAGTGAGATACCACTTTAACTGAGCAAGTGAGCATGGGAGTAAATGTGCCGCCCTTTGAGGAGCCACTTACTGAACATACACACATACTAACCACACGTCTGCCAGGCCGTCCCCCATAGATCTCGACGAACGATCTTGGGGGGATAATGTCATAATCCTAGCTTGGCAGGCAGATTGGTGATCTCGGTATGATGTAGAGAGTAAGGATGGAACTGCACATCCATTTCGTATAATCCCTCAAGTCTACCTCTAATAAAAGGAGGGGATGGAGAAACGTTTAGAAGATGGCATGCGTTTGTGCGTACATGTCTGATGACGGCTTTACTTGGAGGTACTGTAAGAGATAGGAGCAAATAACAGGCTTATTACCGAAAGTAAAGGATTTATTCCTATAAGGGCTGATTTTTCAATGTTTCAAATGACTTTTATCATAAGATTAAAATATGGTGCTGACATAATATTTTCAATACAAAAGCTATCAACATTTGTTCCATTTTTAGTCCTCAGTTAAAAAAAATATTTGACTATTGAAAAATCGGGCTTGAATAACATTCATTTTACATTACCTATTTAATAACATGTTGATTGACCTAAGGACAAATACCAACCAGGCCATTATGTTTTACGTTTACTTTCTAAACTTCCAAACGTTTGACGGGTTCTACAGTACATACATTTTACCATGTTAGATAAGCTATTTCCATGCAGTGATGCACCACACAAATATTCATTCCACGACCACATCATTGCTTATCATTAGGTGAGATAGTGGTCAAACGCGAGCCTATCGTAAATGAAATAAATAATCACGATAATAACTCCATTTGTGGTTAGATTAAAAATAACGTTACTTCATTAAAAACTAATTAAATTAGTGGGCTGATATAGTCATGTTTGAATAGAAATAAAACACGGGAAAATTCCATGTTCAGCAAAAACATACGAATAAGAGAATTGGTAGCGTACAGAACAGAGCAAGCAATCGACTTGCAGATAATAAAAATACGGAGTGCATATGAAGCTCGCCAACCTGTACTTAGTCTTTTATTTACGAACAAAACGCGGACGAAATATTTCCATTCAAGATTTTTAAGTTCCTCCTCGAAGTTCTTGGTTCTCTTGGATCCTCCTCACAGTGTCATGCAGCTCATTGTTCGCGCACAATGGCTCCGTGGCTGCATGTGTAGAATTGCGCAGACCGGCCAACTCATCTCATTGCATCGAGGATATTTGTCATGAGAACGCCTAGTTGCGACCTCCCCCCGCACCCGCCGCGTCATACGCGGTGCGGGACCGCTATTCATTTTCTTACCTATTCATCTTGAAACTCATTTTGAACTTTTATTCTTGCACTCGTGGTTCTTATTGTGGGTTGCTACTGGAGTTGCAGGTTATTAACCATTTAAGCTTGATAAAGACATTGCCGAGTTCTAAAAATAAACTTTTGGTGGCAGGATAAGTCAGTTAAGTGGAATCGTTATCGTTACCTAGAATATGTCTTAATATGTGTTATGGACCAAGTGGGTAATACGGCATTATTCATAACGCCCGGGCAATTTGAAAAATGCCCATTTTGAGTAGGCGATATGATAAAAACTATTGAAATAATTAAATTGACCGGGCGTTCTGAATAATGCCCATCACTTAATGGCCCGGGTAATAAAATATGTGTTTTATTAAATTATTTTAATGTTGACATTGATATAAGCACGATTACTATTTAGGCAATATATTCGACGGAGCCCCGGGTCTCCTATTTCTGTCTGCAGGGTCTAAAGTAGGTTACTTTACATGAAGGAGATGACGGGAGCTAAGTTCGCTCGCTTTGCTCGCTCACTTCAATTCCCGTCATCTCCTTCGAACCTAACCTATACATGTCGGGGTGCCCTAAGCTCCCGAGCTTGCTTCGCTCGCTCTTGGACTAATTCATAGAAAATAATTATTAAATTGCCCAACCGTTACGAAGCAATATTCATAATGACCAGACAATGTGATAAATATAGAAGTTTAAATCAGTATTCATTACATTGCCAGAATTGACTTGACTAGATTCATAATGTCTGGACATTATACATAGTGCCCTGATTAATCACCTAGTCCATGACATATACAACCAAAACATCAATATCAAATTTTTTGCAAGAAGCAGTGAAAAAAAAAATCCGATCATAAAAGTCGCACTGTTGACAGACTTAGGTATACCATATAAGGTAAAATATAACGGAAAAAAGACTATTAAATGTTATCCGTAAATAGTAGGTTTGAAATATATTTAATTACAAATGATGACATAGTATGTACTTCGAACTAATTTATTCCTTATAGTTTACCTGAATTGACTCACTAACTATAGATATTCGTAGGTTAGGAACCTTTTTAGTACTCAAACTCATTATGCGCATACAGATGCATAGAACGACTAGTTAATTCAGTACATAGGAATTAATTGAAGCGGCGATGCAGATAATAGCTTCAATTAATAATATTGAAGCCTCGCAATATTATTGGACATTCTAAAGATGAGTATTTAGAACGGCGTCCTAACTATGTTTTCGCTCGGTAAAGGTATGTCTAGATAAATTTTCTAGATAAATGTTTGTTGCAGAGCCGACTAAGCTGTTTCAGATAAGCTGTTACAGGCATGCAACCTGCTAAATATGTGTGCGATAAATCAGTGAATAGAATACAAAGGACGGGTGTATCTACTAAATTATTGTCTAGTTTAACAAAACGACGTTGTTCTTAGTTAGTTGGATAGCTTTATGGCAACTTTTCAAAGGTATTACTTTTAATAAGATTGTTCGGGCTTTTCCTTTACGAGGAGAGCGGAACCTGTAAAGGTCGCACACCCGCACCTGTTGACTTAAGTGGACAGCATGGCGAGTAAAACCTACTTTGTGGCAGAAGTTATCCATTTTCTTTTATCGTTCTGTTCAAAGTCCCACTGAGCGCTGCGCTACAATTGGTTTTACCGCTTCTTAATTGATATTATCATGAAGACGACACGATATTCATATAACGTTGACATAATGTTAGATATTAGCTGATGTAGGGCGGCTGGGGAGTAGGTAAGTCCGTATTGAGGGCCCATCGAGTATTGGTCCTCGAGACGAGCGCTCTGCACCGGAGACTCTCCATGTTCCTACCTATCGACGCTTTGTAATCACCGTCCTCACTTCCCTCACCCACCGCCTTTGAATCAAGCCTATTGTTAACATTTATCTCATCTACAGTATAAAAAAAAACACTTTGGTATTGTAATATTACATCCACCGAAATTCAAATGATCGTACTTTTAAGATATTACGCTATTTCAATTGGCGATTACCGAAACACGAATGCATTGATTCAGAGCTCTGAATAAATGAATAACAACTTATTTGAAGATTATTATAATTTATACGGCGAATTTATTTCATTCATGATTTTATTAATATTTTCAATGAATGGTAGATCATGTTTTTGAAACACCGAGTCTATAAATTAATTTCAATAATAGTTTCTCTTGGAAACAGAGTGGACTTTACTGGATGCGTGTGAACCTAGGACAGGATGATTGGCTATGTAGTGCATGCCAGCGGACAGGACATGACGTCACACAACGTGCACAGACCTCCAGTATCTTGATGCAATCAATTATCCATTTATTGCAATACCTAGTCTATGCGTAGAGGGTCGTCGGCGAGACTCCATTGTCTTTGATTAGGCTTCCTGCCACTTTATTGGACTATCGCTGCGAGAGTAAATAATTGAATTGTATGTGTCATGTTGCGTCTACGAGAAATTGGTCGTAAATCATACATTTTGCGCAACTTGTTTCGACAAGATTGTTAGTGTAGGTTAATATAAAACAGTGTGCTTTATCTGCAGTCTGTTCGATCTTAATATAGAGCCAATTATCCAGCCGAGTTTTACGAATACTTAACAAAGAAGGAGCAACTTAGAATGGACCGACCACAAACTACATTGCGAGATTCAAACTTAACTTACCAAAGGGAATGTAAAGCAACTTGTTTGGACTTAAACTTTAAATTGCATTTTAAATTTTGCTCGTTAACATTACACTAACTCATTCAAACAAGCACTTAAATTATTCGCCGAGTTTTCTAAATCAAGGAATAATTAAGTCACAAGTTTAAAGTTAGGTACCAGTACCACATACATATCTCTCAAATTAAGCAAGTATTAAAATATAAAAAAAACATTCACGTACATGATTCAGAACACGTTCGTGCGTTTGATGATAAGCATCAAGAAGTGACTCCACTAAACAGACATTACGCAAGTGTTTACGACTAGTAACGCCTAAGAAAATCATAGGAATGCCGTAGCAGTTGATGCAAAAAGCCAGTTTTAACGGTACTAAAACATATCTATCGACGATTGGTGTCTGGTCTAGCCATTGCAAGTCTCGTATGTGATCTAATTGTGGCATGCGGCCGCTGACGTAACGGGCTTTAGAGCCGGTTGAGTGACCGCATCGCATGCTACCAAACGGCATCCCGAACGAACTAAATCGTCTCCATTTATAACTAGCCGCAGCCCGTCAAGGCAATCCTCTTAATTTTGCAACATAACACGGGATGGCTTGACCACTGCACACGCATAGAAATAGAATTACGAGATGCGGTTTACTAGCGATATTCAGCGATATAAAGCGACCTTGACGTACCTGTGTCTACGATTTTTTTGGGCGGTTGTATAGTCTACGTGTGTACAACACACACAACACTCTCCGTGCAGCAAACGTGTATCAAAAAATCGTGCGAAAGTGTTTAGTTTGGAGTTTCTTTTTTATTTCTTCTGATTTTCAATCATCTTTTCAATTCCGAATAAAATGTTTCGATAAGATTTATTATAGACTGGGAGTCGTCAGGGCTAAGGGTCGTTTCCTCGTCGTGGTATCATTTTCTCATTAACCATCTCCTCCATTCGGTCGGCGGGTAAACGAACTGCGCTGTGTCGGTGTGGGTGCGGATTTAGTGGGATCAACACCTTCGGCGTCCCTTATTTTCTGACTTTCTTCTTCACAATTCGCAGTTAGTCTGGCCAAGATTTACAGGATTTGGGAGGTTCTAGTAAGATTGTATGGAGATGATTTTTATCCGCAGTTATGGAATCGAGTAATGCGTTCAAGATCGAGGCTCAGCGCAGCTTCGTGGAATCGTGAGTGCATCTGCACATCATTTACAATGATAATGTTGCGTGCTTTTGCTTTGAAAATACATTAAGCAGCCAATATGGAGCTAGAGAAAATTATTTTATTAATGATCGGATTTTTTAAATGCATAATGTTACAAGTAAGGCGTGCAGCATTTTTGTTTCTGTCCTTATTAGCGTATAATGGTGATAAGTCAGAATGATTAATGTCTGCAGAATATTTACCTCGGTGGGTTTACAAATGACCTCCTTGAGTTGATAATAATTGCCAGCGATTCGTCTCGTCAGTTTTTGACTTTGCGAGTCGTAATACAATTTGGTTAGCATCTTTAGCCTCGAAGCTGGAGCGACCCAGAGTTAATCTTAACTAAGTTAGAAGTTGCAAGTGCACTGCGCTGATACGGACCTTTGATGTTATTGCACTTTGCTCTACTAACTGAAGCTCTGTCTGTAAAATATTCTAGTCGACGCAGAAACGTCAGTGCGACGCTAATTTTAACAAAAACGGTTACAGTGCAAAACGTGACGCGTTGGGTTATAAAATGCGACGGCCTCATATCAAAGCAAAAACTTTATGAAAGCAACTGACGTGCAGTGTGTTGTAACTAAAAAACTGTGGAAAACCGTGCACGTTCCTAGTTTTAGTTAAATAACGACTAACCAAGCTAATTAATTAAACTAGAAATTGAACGTTTTATAAAACATCGTTTACTAAAAGTAGATACTTGATACGTTTCTAGTAAGCTACTAGCCTTGTCCCGTCGGCACTTAAGTACGGAGATCCAAGTGTGTACACGATAATAAGATACATAAGATGCAAGTGGCCGCGCGTTCCATTTTAGCCGTGTACCGCTAGCAGTACTGCAGTAGTGGTGGTGGCTAGCGAGCGCGAGGGTTCCAAGAAAAACTGCAACTCGTTTACACTGCCTTCCGTTCCACCTTCTTAGATGAACTAAGGAATGCGAAGCGAAATTACTGTTGTTACTACGTTTTTTCTGGATCCTGAACCACTATACGCTTGTGCTGTTGTTTTTACCCCCGCTGGAAAAAGAGGGGTGTTATAAGTTTCAGAGTGTTCTTAGCTATGTTTGAATCAAATCGGCTCAGCCGTTCAAAAGTTATGGGCGTTTTACTGTTTGAATCGGGGTGATTTCACAAGATAAATGTGTCGGGGGTTTTTTAAATTTTGAAATTTTACTTGTTCTAAAACTGTAAGGACTTAACCGCAACATACAACAAGTAAAATTTAAAAAACCCCCGACATTTATCTTGGAAAACCCCGATTCAAACAGTAAAACGCCCATAACTTTTGAACGGCTGAGCCGATTTGATTCAAACATAGCTAAGAACACTCTCGACAAAATTACCTTTCAAACACAAAAACTAAATCAAAATCGGTTTATCCATTTAGGCGCTATAATGCCACAGACAGACACACAGATACACAACAACACACGTGAAACTTATAACACCCCTCTTTTTTCGGCAGGGGTTAAAAATAATCCCATTTAGTAAATCACTGTTTACACGACAGACTTTGTCAGTCTGAACTTTTTGTCACAAGCCTTTATCTAAATATTTAGTTTTACCTTCAAAAGTTCACAATCTCAAGTAAAGACACACGAGAGGTGAATTTAATCTCTTATCTCATTTCATCTACAAGTTGGCAACTTTGAAGTCTGCAAACTATTTCTCCAGGATGGAATGTTGTCATAGAGACGTTGTGGTGGCTAAAGTAAACACACGTCAACGTTTATGATTCTAAGAGGACTTACATAATGGAGTTTAAAATTAAATTGTATGAAGTTAGACTTCCTTGTTTATTTTATATCAATCTATGATTTGATGTTAGAGATAAAATATTCCACTTAACATTTAATTTGGAACAATAAACACAACAAGACAATTGCTTTTATCTGTTGACTAGCTGTTGCCCGCGACTTCGTCTGCGAAGCATTAGTAATTCGTATTGCTTATTTTTTATATCGCGGCTTAATATTGTAGGTTTTCCATACAAACTTCTACCCCTCTTTCCACTCCCTTAAGTATGATTTCCGTAAGTATGTTTGGATAAAAACTATCCTATGTCCTGCCCAGGGTCTCAAAATATCTCCAAACCAAATTACATTTAAATCGGTTCAGCGGTTTAAGCGTGAAAAGGTAGACAGAGAGTCAGACAGAGTTACTTTCACATTTATAATATTAACTCCGCCCGCGACTTCGTTCGTGTGATAGCAACCAAAAATAAGTTGTTATTAAACCAAATAAAAATGTAGTTTCGTAAAGTTCTACGGTTTATAGGTTTGGGACGATTCGTTATTTGACTTAAAGAATAATACATTTTAGGATACCGAAGTAAAATCCGCCCCTTAAAACTTAATATACCCTTTTTCTCTTTTGATTTTTTTGTTTATTTTAGTTAGATTGCTCAGTAAAATGTCTCAAAAAAAACTAAAATCACTTAACCCTATCAGGGGGGAGGTAGTTTTAAAAAACGTATTATATAAATTTTGATTATTTACTTTATCTCCACGGAATGAGATTGTTCAAACAAACCAATTGCCCCCTTTTCACCCCCTTAAAGGTTGACAGTTCAGTGGCGACTGCGAACCGGAAAACGCAAATTAGGAAGTCCGACCTGGTCAAGGCTGCGGGCCGGTGGATGCGAAACGCACAGGAACGATCAGTTTGGCGGCGCTTGGGGAAAGCCTATGTTTAGTAGTGGACGTTTTTTGGCTGAAATGATGATGATGGTTAAAAGTTGATTTTCCGCAAATTCCTTCATCGTGCTCCCCTAGATCCCTACATCAAAAACGAAACCTTGTCCAGTATGATTCATAACAAACTTTAACACCCACTAAATCCTATTTTGGGGGGTAGTTTCAAAAAAATATAATGACAACCTTCTATTGTTTACCTACTTAGGTTGGTATTTATGTCAACTATCAAGTTTATTAACCCAAGACATAAAATTCTTTAACAAAACTTTATCACCTGTTAAATCGTATTTTGGAGGCAGTTTCGAAAATCTAATAATATCAACGTTTATTGTTTGTTTAGGTTGGTATTTTTGTCAAGTATCAAGTTTATTAACCCAATAAATAAGATTGTCAAAAAACTTTAACTCCCCCTAAATCGACTTTTGAGTGTAGTTTCTAAAAACTTATAATGACAACCTTTATTGTTTACTTAAGTTGATAATTATGTCAAGTTTCTAATTTATTAACTCAAGAAATAAGATTCTTCAAAAAACCTTAAAACCCCTAAAAACCGTATTTTGGGGTTAGTTAAAAAAAAACTAAGAATTTCAACCTGTATTGTTTACTTAGGTTGGTATGTATGTCAAGTTTAAAGTTAAGTCAAGAAGTAAGATTCATCAAAAAAAAAACAAATCGTCTTTTGGGGGTAGTTTTGTGAACTAATAATAACAACTTTTATTGCTTAAGTTTCAAGTTTATTAACCCAAGTAATATGATTATTCAAAAAAACTTTAACACCCCCTTAATCAGTTTTTGGGGGTAGTTTCGAAAAACTAATAATAACAACCTTATAATTTATTTAAGTTAGTATTTGTGCAATGTTTCAAGTTAAGTAACCCATGAAATAAAATTCTTCGATACAAACTTCAATACCCCCTTAATCGACTTGTGAGGGTAGTTTCAAAAAACTAATAATGTCAACCTTTTATCATTTAATTAGATTACTATTTATGCCAAGTTTCAAGAATATTAGCTGAAGGAATTAGATTTTTCATACAAACTTTGTCCCCCTTTTTCTCCCGTTTAGGGGAAGAATTTAGGCAAACTCTTTCTTATCGGATGCCTACGACACACAAAAACATACTCTCCAAGTTCCAGGTCTCTACGATCAGCGGTTTAGGATGTGCGTTGATCCGTCATTCAGGACAAAGCATTTTATATGTATAGAAGAAGATATATGGAGCAGAAGACTGGTCGGGTTTTTTGAGACTCATAATTTCGGGTGGTCCAAATTACCACAAAAACCTAATACAGCGTAAATTACGCAACACTAAAACGTCTCTCACAACTATGTTTACCTGAGACAAACGGTCGAGTTCGGTAGTGTCCCGTATTAGTGCCATTTGATTCTTCAAAGAAAATGTAACACCCCTAAATCGTCTTCTGGGGATAATTCCGAAAAACTAATCGTGCCAACCTTTATTATTTTGCCAAAGGAATAAGATTTTTCATACAAATAAATGTCTCCCTTTTAACCCCTTCAAAAGTTGAATTTCCAAAAAACCCTCCTAAGTGATCCCCTACATCTTAAAAAGAAGCTATGTGCAGTAAAAGTAATCAAAAATCTTTACCACCCCGAAATCGTATTTTAAGGGTAGTTTCGAAAAACTAATAATGAAAACCTTTATTGTTTATTTAAGTTGGTATTTAAGAAGTTTCATATTTATTGACCTAAGAAATAAGGTTCTTCAAAAAAATTATCATCCCCTAAATCGTCTTTTGGGGGTAGTTTAAAAAAATAATAATAGCAACCTTTATTGTTCATTTAGGTTAGTATTTGTGGCAAGTTTCAAGTTTATTGACCCAAGAAATCAGATTTTTCAAAAACACTGTAATACCTCCTAAATCGTCTTTTGGGGGTAGTTGCAAAAAACTAATAATGACAACCTTTATTGTTTATTTAGGATGGTATTTATGTCAAGTTTCATGTTTATTCACCCAAGAAATCAGATTTAAAAAAAAAATGAACATCCCCTAAATCATCTTTTGGGGGTAGTTTCGAAAAACTAACAATGAAAGCCATTATTGTCTATTTAGATAATTAGATTCTTCAAAAAAAAAATTACATCCCTAAATCGTCTTTTGGGGGTAGTTTCAAAAACTAATAATGACAACCTTTATTGTTTATTTAGGATGGTATTAATGTCAAGTATCATGTTTATTCACCCAAGAAATCAGATTCTTCAAAAAAAAATTACATCCCCTAAATCATCTTTTGGGGGTAGTTTCGAAAAACCAACAATGAAAGTCTTTATTGTTTATGTAGATTGGTATTTATGTAAAGTTTCAAGTTTATTAACTGAAGTAATGAGATCCTTCAAAATAAATTAACACCCCTAAATCGTCTTTTGGGGGTAGTTTAAAAAAATAATAGTAGCAACCTTTATTATTCATTTAGATCAGTATTTTTTGCAAGTTTCAAGTTGATTGATCAAAGAAATCAGATTTTTACATACAAACTTCAACACCCCCTAAATCATCATTTGGGGGTACTTTCGAAAAACTAATAATGTCAATCTTTATCATTTACTTAGAACACTATTTGTGCTAAGTTTCAAGAATTTTGGTCGACGGAATTAGATTTTTCATACAAACTTTCAACCCCCTGTTTACCCCCTTAGGGGTAGAATTTCAAAAAATCCTTTCTTAGTGCACACTTACGTCACTTGAAGAACCTTTCTGCCAAATTTCATGCTTCTAGGCTTAGCAGTTTTGGCTGTGCGTTGATTGATCAGTCAGTCAGTCAGTCAGTCAGTCAGTCAGTCAGTCAGTCACCTTTCGCTTTTATAGATATAGATGTACCGATAACAGTGTTAGTTCTAGTTTGATAATCGGAAATCGATAAAATATAGATTCAACTCGCATTTGATATTTCGTCAACACTATCCTTTGTCGATGCAAACATCTCACAGAATAATTTGTATTTCTAATAATGTTTTCCTTATACGAGCTTAAGCATGTTCAAATATGCAAAAGATACAAAAGAGGCTTTTCTTGAAACCTTTTGGAAAGATTTGGGAATCTATTAGAACAACATAAAGAGTTGTATTAAACCTCTTAGGAAGTTCACCGGTTTGAGTTGTTTGTCATTGGAACAAAGTTCACAGGCCTAGAGGCTTATCGGTGACTTAAACTTGGGCAAATTTGGATAGTTTAAGAGTTACGGGTGAAAAGTTCATTAGAAGTTAACGCCTTCTACAAATATTAACTGCCTCCTTGATCTTTTAGGTTATCCTTGAATCGAATAAAGTTGAAGAGATTGTAAAACGTTTGGATAGGAATGTAGTCGCTTGTCAGAAGTTATTATTTTCTGTGCGCTATCTGAAGTTTAGTTCGATTTAGCTTAGAGTTGTTAAATAAAAGATGGCGGACATTCGCACTGGCAAGTTTTTCTGGATAAAACTGGGATGGCTTTGAATAAAATTAAGCATAGAAATTATGATTTTGTAAATTCCAAGAGCTATAAACACAGTAATCAGATTTAATGAGGCTTGTATATTGCACTACTATCGGATATTAACTCATCACCGTTTTATGACGTTATTATTATTTTTTTATTCATCGTGTAGGTACTTTAGATAAAAATAATGTATGCAAAATGTAATTAACTCCTATAATTAATGAAAATTAAAATTTCTAATAAGATAATGCTTATGGAGTTGAAAAATATGTTTAAGAGAAGCTTACTAAAATTATACCTGTGTAGTTTTAGTTGTAAAACCACCTACGGGCCAATTAACGTTCATTATGGCTAAAACAATAGGATGATTTCAAATTGTTGTTTGTTTCGCAGCAAGGGCCGGACTTCATTTCTGGACTTTGGCCACACAATTAAGCCAAACAATTAGTGCATTGTGTCCACTATCGACATAATCGATTCAACTGCAAATATTTACTGTCAAACCGTAGAGTCGTCGAACTTGACGATACTGATAAAGTAAAGTCATTACTCTTATCTTGAATTATCATCTTAATGACGAATGCCGCTGATATTTTCTGAGAAGTGCCGCTCCGTGTCTCCTGACGTCAGAGACATTTTCGATTAAAACTTTGTTATTTTGGTAAAATGTTCATATCAACGACACCTACGTGCGAAACTGATAAGGTTACAAGAATCATTGTATTGCTAAAGATAGAAAGAAATGCCTTTTCATGTCCGTAATACATTGTGGCTTCCGGGAAGTACCTACCTAAAATTTAAATTGTGCGTGTTTCGGAAACGGACACCGATGTGTTCAATTTTGCCAATATATCGCATGAAGCACTGTAACCACGTTACAAAGAAATGATCAGATTATTTTTCTCATACACACCGAGCAGAGGGAATAGTAGTTTTAGCTAGGTTGAAAGCGGAACAGCCGTTCATACTGTCAACAGTATCAACAGAAGACATGCATAATTTCCGGAATTTAGACGCTTTCATTATTGTATCTTTCAAAACATCACTATTTCAGTACGCTGTGGCTAGTGGAACATAGTCAGTATAATATGATAATTCTAGTAGGTACTGTGGTGACGTAGGTATACTACTAAATTCTTCTAGAAAACTCGTAGAATTATATTTGACACGAACGTTGCCTTAGAAGGCCATTAAAAGAATTTCGTCCTAAACAATATCAATAAATTACGAAACATTAGAAACCTATTCGAAATATGAGAAACCCTTTAAATACAAAAGCATTATATGCCAGTACAATCTTAAGGTTTGCATTGGACTCAGTGCAAACTCAATCGCAGCAGTACCAGCTCCATACATTTTAGCTGCACTCATAGGATTTATACCAACTTTAGTCGGTGTCAAACTTACTCATTGTTCACATAATAATATATTCCTATCAAAAACATAAAATGTAAAAAACACAAGTCTCGCGGCGCAGTTCTTCTACCGTAAAAAGTAGAGATCGAAATTCAAACCAAGTCGGATAATTTATTCAGTAGGTACCTTAATTAATTAGGTTACAAACAAACACATTATCCGACTTGGTTTCGGTTCTTCTTCTAATGTAAAACCAAGTCGGTTAATTTGTTACTTTTGCAGTTTGAAATCTAGGAAACAGCCAACCTGTTTCCTAGATTTCATATTGCGGAGTGTTTTAGTTTTTCCTTGCTTTATAGTCTAAATACTAATTGTGTTCAAAAATTGTAAGCTTGTGAGTCTAATAGAAGTACCTTAGAATTTTGATGATCGGTGAGTGAGTCATTAAGTCAGTGACGAAATTAATGGCAATAATTCCTAAACTACAAGTTCTAATTGAATCGGGATTTTGTCTAGTTATATTATGTTCTCTTAGTCACTGGAAATTCAGGCTACTAGCTTTATCCATAACGAAGTTACAGGGAGGTCGAAAATGTCTTGAATGACTCCGAGATAAGTATGGTACGGTTGTGCCTTTTCTTGTTCGACTTGTTGGGGGCACTGTCGTGCCCCTAGATATTGAGGGCGAAATACAGCTGTTTATAATATTTGTCCTAACTTACAGTTATTAGTTCTTCAACAGGTAAGACATAGAATCTACACATATATAATTATATTTAGGGGTATTAGAGCGGTAATAAATAGCTAAATAAATAGCAAGGTGTCAATAGAGACAATATACACAGTTATTGGACTATTAGAACAGATCAAATAAATGAGACTTCCATGTCTGAATGGACCATAACAATTGAGATAATCTAATCATTTACGTCATATTAGACCTTTATGTTATGTATTAGATAGATACCTATTCTCTTGATACATACCTTCGTAATACAAAAGTCGATACGGTTTTCCTCATTAGTTTAGCTTGCTAATGTCATCTGTCAACTGCCTAATGTCATATTACTCATATTGAACCTTGTGGTTTTCTCGGCAATCCCCAGCAGTTACCCAGGTCACCACTTTTGCATAATTGTTTGGGATTTTACATCCAAATAAATAGGTCTTTAATTATATATTTTGTCTGAAAACTCTTGTCACTCACACCACATCACACATCATCAGCCTATTAATGTTCCCACTGCTGGGACACAGGCCTCCTCTTTGTGAGAGGGAATGGGCCGTAATCCACCACGCGGGCCCAGTGCGGGTTGGTGGATGTCACATGTCTTCGTATTTTTGGTTCTAGGACATGCCGGTTTCCTCACGATGTTTTCCTTCACCGTTTTGAGAGCAGTGGTGAAGAAATAATTTACACAAAAGTAAAGAGACTGCCTGGGCTCGAACCCACGACCTACAACTTGTAAGTCGTGGCCGATACCACTGGGCCACCACTGCTCTCTTGTCACTCACACTCATGAAATTATACCAAAAATACCAAAACTATACCATTCTCTTTGGGTGAATTGTAAAGTCTATGTTCAATAGCTGAACAAGGATCCCTTAAAGCGTTACAATACACCATGTTAGAGAGTCTTGCCATACCTTATCACTTCGTTTTGGCACTCGACGTGGGCTCGTGATATAATCTAGCCGTCTCTCCCGACATTCTACGAGAGATACTTCGAAGTCTGGACCACATCTCATACACATGCCTATTGCATTTACAAAAAGACTATGTTACGCCACAAGTTTGAAAGTAGAGATAGAAAACACCAAACTCGTAGTTCAGAATATGCCTGTTTCTATTCCGTGCTTGTCAGTTTTAGATATGCAATCTATCTGACTCTTATGACATAAACGAAATTGAGAAACTGAAAAAGGTAAAAACAATTACTTTTTGTTCCGTAACCAACATGGAATTTTGGCACATGACGGACAAAACACGTCGGGAATTACCTATGAAGCATCTATGAACGTTTTTACGTTCATGTTTCAGAAGCGTGTGTTCGGAAATAAATAACTAATGATTTATTATGTAGCGATGCAATAAAGCGTTATTATCTGAGGCACAACAGAGGCATTTATAAAGTTATATAAATATCTCTTTTACAACTCAATAAAATACTTCTCACATGTGGGGTCATTCCACCATATTTTCTGCCATTCGACCTTTTAGCAAAGATATGTGTTTGTACCAATTCCCTTTTCCATAATGGTATAAAGATATCATCGTAATCATGTGAGCGAATGTGTATGATGCTGGGAAAATGGGTTTTAATAATCAACGTAGCCACGTATGTGAATTTAATACACATTGACAACAACATCTATATCACTTGATTTATTTTTTAAAAGGCATTTGCTATGTAAAGGTAAACCAATCAATATTTTTAAAATGTCGTCACAACCAAATAATAGGTTCGTTTAGCCAGACAATACATTTCAGAATTGTATAAAAACTGTCCACAAATATCGAATTTGCTGAAAGGAACAATGAAATCACGGTGATTCAGTTGCGGCCACCGATATCCGAACAAATCCGAGTCAAATGTACTGAAAAATAGCCGCGAGTATTTTTTGATGGCGGCTTTAAAGTCGCCTATATCAATGTAATGTTTATTCGGACACTATTCAATATAAAAACGTTCAATACAGCATGAAATTCTTCGCAATAAAAAGCCTTTTCAACACCACTTAAATAAAAACGGGAAGAATTGTGCCCGATTCATTCGAGAAACGGATATTTTTACAACTAATCGTAACGTTTACGCCTGAATGGACGTGAACAAATTACAAGCTTTTTCTGGAACAGAATCTTACAAATTTATTTCTTTCAGCCCTAAAACAGATGGGGCTTGTTTTGGGCCTCAAGCGGATGGTCTTGAGGAAAATATTGTCATAATCGTAAACACCGCGCTTGGCGAAAGTATTAGTGATCGCAATATGCTGATATTATCTTGAAAGCTCCACATCTTTTGTGTTCTACGTCATAGAATATAGAATTCCGTTCTACCCAAACAAAAGGTGTGATCCCGGTAACTAACTTATTATATTTATCCTGCTTTTGCTTTACATTAATCTCTGAATCAGGGCCTCCAAATCTGACCTTTGATAAGACATAATACCATTAGCAATCATCATTTCCGAGAGACGGGCTCATGATACTAATGAAATAGGGAGACCCAAAAATGAAATATTGTCCCGCGAATTTTCGACGAAAGCTCCTCTAATTCGGTACCAGGAAAAGAATTGTGTGAAATGTAGGTAAATATGTAAGAGTGGAATAGATGTATTACCGCGACAAAAAGCCGGGTCGCGTCCCGGCCGGCGGCGGCGGCGGCGCGCGGCCCGCTCGGCTTGCTGTCACTACCAGTTCTAGATTATATCGCAAAATCCAATTTCGTGGTTTTGTTATCGCCCTCACAGGAAATTCACTAGATTATTTTCTTCTAATGAAATTTAAGTTTTCTTTTAATGTGTTTAAACTTTACTTTGATGCCTTATATTCCGTTGCATGCTCTGCTTTTAGTTATATAGGTAACTCTCCAATTTGTTTGGGCCCAATTTTACGGACGTAAAATTAGGAATTTTATTTACCTAACAAAATGCCTCCTCAGGGTGACTTTATACCTGCTACAACAAATTAGTCATGCAAGCTTACCTTGGCATGAAATAAAAATAGAATGTTCAAGACTTCAGGTTTCACTAAGTAGATTTATTATTGGATAAAGTTGTACGAGTTAGTAATAATATTTGAGAAATGAACGTAATGTCAACGGCGGCATGCGACCCGGGCTTTGGGGCAAGATAAATGAGCAAACACAATGCAACCGACCATAAACTTTTAATAGAAATAACAAAGAATATTAAAAAGAAAACCAGAAAGATTTGTTTTTGATTCCATTCCTAAAATAAAATTGGCCTGTCGCTAAGATAAGAACATTTTCTAGATATTATTTCAGGTCTTCCAGCTCGGAGGACTAACCTTTTTCAAAGAATAGGCTTACGTACGAGTATGATGAAACCAGTGAAATTTAGTTCGGAGGATTTCAGGATTAACTCGCACGGTCAGACAGAACGCGAGCAGCAAAGTAATACTGAACATTGTGTTCTAGTAATTACGAATTCGTTTATAAATGAGAATTTAGCTTGAAGAGTATATTATTTTAGATTTATGAATTTTTACGGACGCTACAATAACAACATTTTTATTATATTTCTTAACAAATATTCGAAAGCCGATGGCAGAACCAATGCCCTAAACCTATTTCAGAAACCTTTCGATAATAACGAAGAATTCAATGACAGCAACGATATAAAACCGACGCGAACACAAAACGTGGATAAAATCTCATATTGGACATTAAACTTGTATATGATCGAATTATTTAACCCTGCATTCGTTCTAGGGTTACAAAGCAAAGCAACCGTCTTTCTTCTACGGATTAAAATGAGTTACTTTGTTGCTGTACCTGCGTACTGTCGCAGGCGGCGTCCTTACAACTACAACAACACGGTCTGTGGACTAAGAGCGTTTGCTCCGCCGCCGCCCATCGGGGATTTGCTCCGGTATTGTGCCTGCAAAAAATAAATTGCCCCAATACAGCTCGGCTTAACAACTTAATTTAATTAACAATCATCTTAATGAAGCATAAATTGCCCGGTCATGGCTGAGCCGTACGCGTGCATATTTTGTTGTTTGTTTTAGTATTTAATTTGTCTGATACGCAGCTTACATTTGCATATCTCAATTTGTAGAGTTTATTTGAGTCGTGTGCTCTTACTTTGTATGACGTCGTTAATTTTAGTGCGATTTATAAATTGATGACTGCGTACGGATCTCAGTTTATGGAGGCTTTAACATTTTTTAATCCATCAAGCAAATTCAGATGGGACACTCGAAGTAAAAAAATATGATTTGTTTCAACGAAAGGCAGAAACAAATTATGCAGAACAAATTCAGTCCCCTCCTCGACCTCGTAAATTCAAATTTACAAGAATAGCAAGAATTTGTTGGCGCAAGTGTCTCTAACGAAATTTATTCTGAAGGATCAGTTTGGGACATCCCTAGTCTATATGCCATATGGCTCGGGAGCCTCAAGTGTCGTCCCTCCCAGTAGTTAATGCTTAGTACAGACCTTCAATTCATATGAGTCTGGAATACTAGACTTGTAAATGCGGCCGTGTGATTTTATGAAGGCTAGAAGGACAATTGCATTAGTGATATCAGTTTCAAACCCTCATTGTCAACTGCCATAACTTTATAAGATATGTATATCATTTTTAGTATCACTTTATTTCTTAAGACAACCGACCCCTTTGAATTCTGAATAAGGATTCGGAATTCAATGGTTTTATCGGCAATTTCATTATCATTTACAACTGTTATTGTGACTTTAGTTCTTTCAATTCATCAAATAACGGCAAATTTGGATCGTTCTCGTCAAATATAAATTATTAAAAAAGTTGTTCACTGGATCACGAATTTTATGAACATCAATCTCGCGTGCGGTGATGATGTTACAGCCGTTATAAAATCATAAGCATACTTACCTTACACATGTGACCTTTAGTCAGGCTAGCTAGGTACAAACCTATACATTAGCATACTGTGACCATAACCATTCGAGGCTCGTACTCAGTTACAAACTTTTGGAAATCATGCCTTTATTATGATAACATCGCCACAGAGGAAACGGCGATGGTCCGTAATGATGTCATTTTGTTACTGATAATGATATAACTAGACAGTAAATAACTGCAACGTTCTATCCTTGTAATAAATATACATTTTTAGGAAATATTGTATCAATATTATTTCTGCGATAACATGCAGTACATAAACGAGCATACTATCTACTCGATACAGTTTAAAGTTCAGTTTAAAAGTACAACCCAGTTGACAACAGTTTTGAATTTCTTACTTGGAATATTTTTAAACTGCGATATAGATCGAGGGTTAAAATAAACTGCGAGTCTAGCGCAGATCACGAGCACGAGGCATAAAAGTTGGTTTTATACTTTCATGCGATGAATCGCTTCACTATTAACGCGATGGAGAGGCAATATCTCGGTGTATTGCAAAAGAATAAAAAGGGAAATAAAGTAACTTGTGTGGCGGGTGAGCGGCTGAGCGGCTGAGCGGGTGTGCGGGTCGGCTGCAAGATGCAGAAATCTGTGCGGTGTGGGCGTGGGTGAACCGGTCTAGACGAGATGAACTTTAAGGATCAGACAAAACAAAAATAAAAGTTCGCTATATCGCGACACCGAGCCGGGGACGCTGGCCTTAATGTCTGATTTTAGTCGCCACTTGATTTAGTAGGATTAACTAAACGTTAAGAATTCATGGAGTACCCCAGGGTATCAAACGCAGTCCTTGAATTCGAAAGCAAACGTTTACAAATACAACCTCGTTCTTTAAATGAAATAGAAAACATAATTAAGACACCTCATCTGTTGCATGTCTCTCTTTGCAAGTTTTGAGAACTGCCTCAAGAAAACTGGTTATTATGATACTCTTAGGCTCGGCTTGCCACTTATTCGCTTTTGCTATCATTAAACCAACATGATTGCTATACATGATTTCCAACATGCTTCGTGTAAGTATCGGCTCGGGCTCGATTTATTCCAAAAAGGAAAACCGCATAAACAAAACATAGATGGGATTTGATGGAAATAATCTTATTTGCTCACTACTATTATCCCCCTATATTCTGTTTTCCTCGATGATGTTCGAGACAAAATTGCGTATGATATCAATAATTAGTTTTTGTGTGCCATTTCAGGAGAAGGTATATTTTTGTTGGTCGTAAACAGGTATATCTACTTCAACCTAATCTATGGCAGGGTTACAGTCTAATAGACCTTGTTTATTGGTTAAGTCGTTACTTTGAATCAGACAGTAACTACGGACTACGATTGTTTTATGCAACCGAGTTTAATCGCTTGTGCAAATGCAATTCAATTTAATGAGATTTTTCTAAAGCACAATGAACTTTGTCGGAGTTTATTGTGAACTCCCGGGAGAAAATCTCTAATTTACCTCGAGTGGACACAATTGGAAGAAAACACAAGAGAGGGCGTCGCGCCGGATTAGATTAGCCCTGATAAGATTAGTGGCGTCGCGAGCGAGCGATGCACCGCCACCGCCGCTCGGGCTGCCATGAGAACCTGCTAATTGCAGACTCCTCCCATTGTGCCCAACGCACTGCCGGCTAATTACTGCACGACGATTCCACGTGATCACATGGACGCCTGTTGGTGGTTCTTTCAGGAATCTCGGACGTGAGAGATGCGATGAGCGGTCAACCGCTAAGGCAATTTGGACATATTGCAGATTGGTAGCCCTCCGAGAATATGGATGGTGCGAGGCGCGGACCGGAGTTTCGCGGGCTGGACTCGGGCGGGGCTGCACCCTAATGCAATGATTCATATTATTCGGTTTGCGGGCGAGTTGAACGTCTTCCATTATTGTCATTCATCGGAGGAAGTGGGCGGTGCGGGGCGGCGCGGGTGCCAGCGGTTCCCCCCGCTCGGCTCTCAGTCGCTCGCCGACACTCTCGCCGCCAGCACGCGAGAACGCGATGCACGTTGCCTTCGCTTGACGCATTCAGTCGGTCCGCGTGTGTGTGCCACTGTGCCCTCTCCGTGATCCGAGATCGAAGCCGAGTTTGAACGCGTGCAGTGTAGCAGCAGCCAGTGCGCTTCTTCGGATCTATCGGTCCGAGTGCAGCAGCAGTGACAGGAGCTAGCAGCGCCGAGCACCAGCAGTGACAGCGCCGGCCGACGGCTCAGCTGACCGACACGCCTGCTGCGAGCGCACGGTGAGTGCGGTCGATGAGTGCATGCACGCGCGACACATCACTTTGTGTCTATTTCGAGTCGCTCGCGAAACAGCTCCCGATACATCGCAAGTACGCATGTCGGACTGTCGGACATCACCACCGAGGCCGACAGTTGCCAAACGTCGATGATTTCGCGGAGGAATAACGAGTCATGTCAAGTGTCGTCGCCGGTGCAGCGCCGAGCGCGCGTGTTGATAAACAGTGTCGGTTTACTGCGAACATGGGAACGAGTGGAGGTGCTTCATTCGTCCGTGGAAAATCGTTTTATGTTTCAAGTTGACACGTCAGACGCTATGTCTTCTGTAATGAGGTGAAATCGGTTTTGCATTGGCAACTTCTTCTTAATTTTAAAGGAGTGTAATGTAGTGAGAGGTGTAATAGTGTTACGGCGGTGAGTGTGGGTAGCATGAGGTCCGTCGGCGGCCAGCTGACTTCCCGTCGCGGCACTCTTGCGCTAAGCGCACGTCTAGCGCAGCGCACGGCGCCGAGCTCGCCGCCTCCGTCTGCCATTTTGGCCCTCACCACCTCTGCACACCGCAACATGTCACCGAATACCAATATTTTGCTAATGGAAATACTTATTGATCACAGACTTATCTACGTTATATGTCGAGAGTTCGAGACTTAACTAACTAATTAGATTTGCGGGCTGCCTCCGCTCGTATGATTACGTATTACAAAAACTTTCGTTCACCGAAGTATCATAAAAATCTTTATAACAATGAGGCCATAATCGATTGTATAATACAACTAAACAATGAAAACTAAACAAGAATATTAAAAGTATGTAGGTAGGTACAGGTAGCTCACACGTACAGCAACAAAGCTTGTTATCTCTTATCAATCTGCTCTTGCGAAGGTCGTGCTGATACGCGGATTCCGGTAGTCAGCACTCACTGTGTGGCTACATGAAGAAAGTCTGAATAACATTATAATATACCTGTAAAGGGGGAAAAAAATACAAACCTACCTCCAATTTTCCAATATATATTTTAATAAACAACCAAAAGTATATCTTGTCTAATCTTTTTACTGTTAATATAATAATGTTACCTACAATACATTTTGCAGTCAAATAGCCAATTCACATTCAATTTTGATACTTATCACAAATTCCATGAGATTATGCCATTTAGATTAAAAACTATTTTGTATATTTCTAACAACAAACTAACTGTCTTTCGCATACAAAAAAATTATTAAGAATGTTTAGACAGAGAAGGTTTTTAATTTTAATCGCATGTTAAAATAACGAGTTGTTTTAGTAACAATGTTTGTAAGTCTGTAAATATACGTAACGATCTACTTACACTATTAATTTTACTAGAAAACTCGATGTCGATTACGAATAGTTAGGTAACAACGTTAACTGCATCATACTAGTAAATTAACGCGTTCATAACAACTTGTGTAGAATGCATTTACTCATTTTTATCAGCAGTGGGCATCAAAATGTTTCCAATAAAACCGAATGTTGAACACCCTTGAAATTTTCCATGACATTAAGGATGCCAATCCTGATTTTGCAAACATAACATGATAAAAAAAACATGTTGTAGGCTTGCAGATAAACTCTGATATTAATTTTATAATGACATTGACATTTGACTGCTTATCTCCCCTACTAAGTTTATTTTTAAGCTCCATTAAACAAAATAAATCTATAAAATCTGCAAATTCATTGTCCATGACCTATGGTCTTATATAATTAGCTGTTACATAATGGCCGCCCAAAAGAATTTGATGGAATTCCATCAGGTCAAATGTGTGAGGTCAATGTTAATTTTACTAAACATTCTCACTTGTTACCGTAATGATACATAACACTGTTGAGGCACGCCGAAACAGTCACATTTACCAAACTAAAAGCACCCCTAATGTTATTTATAGTTGTCGATAACTCACTTTGAACCCTTACTTTCGTTTCCGAACTTACATACAGAAACTTATTTGAATAGGGTAAATGCCTATTTAAGTATTCGGAAGACGCTACAACATTCCTGTAGCAAAATACCAAATATTTGGTGACAATTAGGCCGCTTAATTTATGTAAGAAGCACCGATAACATACCAAACACGTCTGAGCACAGATAATATAAGGCACTCGTGAACATTCTCATTTATTTTCAACTGATAACAGTTTGACCAAATCGCCGACTAATGGGTCAGTCCATTGTCAGCAGGTTATTCAACATCGAAGAATGCTGAGCGCATTAAGGGCAAATAGACTCCCGTATCACAGTACAAAAGAGTATTGACACAGGGAGATAAGCATATCTGAGTGTACACTAATGTAGGTATCTGCGGCTGGTTTACACTCATTGTTCCGTTATCATGTACGGTTAGCGCATTATGTGGCCGATAAGCAAATAAATGGCCGTTCTTTACTGTCTGCAGACACGTCGCCGGACATTTTTGCTCGTCTGGCCTCGTCTTGTGCACACATTTGTTTTTTTCTTTAAAAGACATGCAAGCCGCATTGCGACAGTGTTTTGCACTCAGTCTTATGATCAATTTTGCAAACGGCTACGAACGAAATTATCTCGACAATTTACTTGTGGAAATTCGAGAAACCAATTTACATTTAAATTATTATTCGTCAAACAATCATTTAGGTGCAAACTAAAACTCGTTATTTGTTGATATAATTGAGGACTTATTGACAAAAAGTGACGGTATTGTTACAATACCCACAAAAAAATGTGCTACGCACATGCTACGCAAGTGCTACGCAGGCGTAGCACTTACATATTATGTAGAATTGTAGATATTGTTCTTAAATTTGAAATTAAGAAGAAGATATTATATTAATTTACTATTCTTAAATATAAATAGCGATTTCTCAAGACAATAAGTACAACAAAAACTTAGAAGTACGACTGTATGACGGGCATGAGAAAATTCTTCTGCCTATGACATTGCTACGGCTCGAAGTTGACGTAGCATCTACAATTTGTCGTAAAAAGTGTTCGATTAACGTTTTTCTCGGAGACTTGATGTGAGTGGTGAACTGGTGATCGCATCAAGCGTAGTTCACAGCAATTTTCATAGTTTAGTAATTTCATTGGCAGCGTCTAAGCGGCGTGTCGGCGACGTTGCGTCGCGTCGGTTCGTTCACTTCGCACAGGCAGCAGGCTATATTTAGTGGGAGCGGCTCGGCGCTGCGCTGCGGGCACGCCGGTCGCCGGTACCGGCTGCCGGTCGCTGCACGGAATGCAGTCCGGCGAGCGCCTGACCTACCACAACACCGCGGTACTGTCACAGTTTCGGCGCACGCACAGCCTCTCTCCGCGCGCACATCAGGATGCACCGTGACACACGTCACACACGTCCGCCACGTCTCGCGGACGTACCGTTCGACGGGCCTCGTGCGCTCTGCCACATTTACGAGCACACTCGTAAAAGTACGATACGTACTTGACACCAATTACATCTTGTGGAAATGGGTAGGTGCTAGGTGCAGCCTGCAGCAGCCTGCAGTGTCTGTAACTCTAAACGTTACTGATATTTATGTTCGAGTTTCTTTGTTCTCTGAATCGTAAAATTTCTGGTTTTTATAGCTGATATGTATTCGAACACTGTAAATTGGGCTATGACGGGCCACGAGCCACGATGTGGAAACAATGTTTGATTTAGTGATCAACTATAATTCAGTGCAATTATTGAAATTAATTATGTTTTAACAATGTTTTTGTCGATGATTAAGTACATCGTGCTGGAGCAAACTCTTTAAGTGCTTACGCTTACGTCATGAAAGAACATTTCTGTTCTTTTTATAGTCTTGCGTAGCTCGGACATGCATCATTTACTTAGAACAATCCTCTAACACACGAGCAAAAGATATTAACAAAATAAGCTTAGAAAGATT
Organism: Orthosia gothica; assembly: GCA_949775005.1. Lineage (NCBI taxonomy): Eukaryota > Metazoa > Arthropoda > Insecta > Lepidoptera > Noctuidae > Orthosia > Orthosia gothica. The sequence continues at coordinate 26,912,451 of OX459034.1, read as the reverse complement.
TCGTTCTAAATATTGTATGTGCTCAATCGTCGGCCCCATACTTGCTGTATAACCTAATATTTATTCTGAACTTGGGAGATGATTACCATAATAATTTGTGTCATGTCATGTCGTGGGGTACAATATAGGCGATGGGTGAACAAGACACAGCCCTGAATAAGCGCTGAGTCGCTCCACGGCTCCACCTACGTCGTCTGAGCGTAGGGGTGCGTCGGCCGGGCGGCGCCGTGCCGCCGGCTAGGTCAGACGCCGCTATTAGATCCTCAGATTGATCGCAGCTCCATCGCGTTTCTTGTATAGACGTCTTATGTTATTCGCCAACAGCCCGCGTGACGCAATATCGCAACCATCATGTTTTTTGTTCGGCTAGGGTTTATATAAGGCTTCCTGTCGTCGGCAATTAGTGTCTGTACTCCTCTGTTGAAACAACGAGGCCACATCTCAACCCTGGCCCGCATCACGTGTAGAGCAAGGTTATTTAGCGATAAAGGATTCTACATACTTGTGCCGATAATCATGCTATTATTAAGCCAAATCGCGATATCACAGATTTTGCATGTTTTATTTTGTTTATGATTTACATTGTTTCTTTGCCCAGTACCTACGATATTTCAATTAATATTATAGGTAAAATGTTCCATTGTGGAGAGACGTGAGATGAATAAAGATATTTTATTTGATTCCCCAGAGCCCACCTTGTTGGATGTTCTTGAAAGCAATTTAGTCTCGATTGTTCTAATTAGATAAATTAAATTTCTAATATAATAATGCATTGAACACTCGAAAGCAGCAGAATCGAACAATGTGTGACGTCATAAATAGAACACACAACTTTTATTACTCCTTATCGCAAATATTTGTTGCAATTCACGATAAAATAAGAAGTGCTTTGCGAGGCGCGTAGATAACCGCTTTTATATTGGTTGCTAAGTCGCCTTGTTTCATAGTTTATATCTATGACGCAAATAGCCAATATAAAAACATTTCAACTGAACCTTTGATCAAAACTTGTTGTATACCTTAACTCATTCAAGTTTAATATTCTGGCTTGCCGAATAAAATACAAACTTTTTTAATTCTTGGAGAAATCTCGTCGCAGATATTATGCATGCAGTATGCAGGCGACCGTAAAATATGTAGCCGACCATTTTTGGCATCCCCCAGGATGGTAACTTGTCGAAATACCTGTTCTGATTTGAGATAAATTATACTGCATCAACATTATAAATGTTTAAAGGGACTGTTTAAACCATTTTCTTGGTAGACTGTTACAATAAAGTCCACATATTCTATAGTGAACTCTGGTATAAGTTACGCGCATTGCCAGGATTTACGGCCACTAAAGTGTAGCTAGAGTGTACACACCGCACCTACTCTAATGTTGGAATATAATCCTGCGTTACTTACTATAACATTCAGATTTGGAGCAACTTAATACAAACTAAGTGTGGGACACTAAATCCGTGTACATTACACCAAATTGCACGTAATTCTGAGACGAGCCATTTCGTTTGAGGAGGGGACTGCTCCTCAAGTTGTACTAATACGTAATGAGAGAAGGGTTGTTTAATTGTTTATTTTGTAAGTTTATTATTCCGACGTTGTACGTGTAAAAATAATTACAGCGGGTTGTAAAGTTTACAATAAATTATAAACGTTTAAGAAAGCACTCGCAGCTCATAGCAATCAATTAACTCGTAGCATATATAAAACAACAATAAAAAAAAACTTAATTAAAAAAATCAAAAAACCCGACTGCTTCAAAAGCGAACTAAAAAGTCGTAAACAAGGAAAAAATCATGCTGTGCAGTCGGAGGATACATATTCGCCGGCTGGCTGACCAAAATCTGGTGTATCCTCCGCCTGCACAGCATGATTTTTTCCTTGTTTACGACTTTTTAGTTCGCTTTTGAAGCAGTCGGGTTTTTTGATTTTTTTAATTAAGTTTTTTTATTTATAACTTTTTTTTATTATTTAGTTTTTCCGAATTAGATACATTTAAACATATAAGTGTTATATATTTTTGAAATCACCTCTTAAAACCCTTTATTTTGATACCCCACACGATGGGTTTGGAAGAAGAAAAAAATTTGGGCCCCCACAATATGGCACCCAAAATCCGCCATTTTTCTATTATCCAATTTTAATGTAGCCTATGACACTCGTAGGGTTAAGATGCATCGATTGACGTACGAATCATCAAAATCGGCCAACGCGTTTGGTCTCTGGAACGCCACATAGGAACAAACATACATACATACATACATACATACATACATACATACTTACATACATACATACATAGACTGATAAACACATTACCCTCCTTCGGCAGTCGGGTAAAAAGAGCTAGCTCGGACTAGTTGGTTTTCACAACAGAGATAAATCTTATAATAGCCGTATTATTATAGAAACGGAACGGAGGGCTTACAACAAAAATGATTTATGTCTCTCGACATCGAATTGTAAATTGTATCTAGTTTTCTGCAAAGCATTCTGTAGTTTCACAAGGAATTACGATGAAAAAATAAATGTGAAGCTATAAAAAGGAAACTTTAGAAGAAATAAGGTTTATTCCCTTCCTTTTGGCTCCGCTTAGTCGGATAATAAATCATTCCGGTGAAGTAAATCGTGTTTTAAAATTTCGCGATAATTATACGGAGCGCAAAAGTTGAACGTTTGGATCAACGCGTTACTCGCGAACATGATACTCGTACATTTGACGTGTTTTGTATTTCTTTTCGTTTCTTTCAGCAACACATGACGAACAGTTGTATGAAATCGTGCCATATGCGCTGCAATTATCGATTCGCCAGAGTACGTGTGGGATGCGTCTGATTATTATTCGAGCATCAACTTTCATTTTTCATACTACCAACTGTATGAAGCCGAGACTTCTAAGTTGTAACAATGGAACGATCTTGTAGACTCGAGTGCAAAACCTTGCACAGGGCCCCACAGAACAAAACGTCGGGAATTGTATTCGAATTCGCTGTAAACCGGTAATGTTTAACGCTATAACAATGAGAAACAAAAAGTTTTAAAGTCATAGTTCAAAGAGTCGGTACTTTCTGAAAGATTACAATGTCAAGTGACCCGAATGTTATTCATAATTACCAATTTATATTCTAATTGAACAAGACCTTCGACCGACGATGTAAAAGTAATCTTATAAATAATAGAAATGCTGTTATCTGTTTGAGCCCTCGTCACTCGCGCTGATAACGGTACAGCCTGTCATGTGCGACAATGCGCGCGTTACCTAACTCAACTACAATGATAAGGCAGCAAACATTCGCGCCGTGAACGTTCTACGATTGATGTTAGATCACATCTCGAACGCTATTCCTGTACACGTATCGACTGGCCATACACTCAAACATTCTACAATTGACGCAAGTGACTCTGGCTTTTTTTTTCGAGTATATCCGGTATGCATATTGCTGTAGATCCTATAAGCCAGGATGTATTAATATAGTCACCACTGAAAACAGAAATGACACTGGGTTTGTGCAAGGGGGACTGACTCTCTTTTCCGCTAGGGGCGCTGGTGTAGAGTGAGGTATTCAAAATGTCAAATTACATAGTTTTTTGACTTTTACCGCTTTATTTAATTGTTGTGAATATTGTCCTATTATGGCAGATAGGTAAGGGATTTAACAACCACTGCTTTAATAGAGTTTCATGTTTCGGAAAATGTTATACACCTTTTTTTCGAAAAACTGCGGCATACTCGATGTTATACTTAATCGCACTTCTACGGCCGTGCGCGTTATAACAACGTTAAACAGCTATATTTATGGACCTTAGTCAACAGTGGCGCCAACTGGTGAACAATAAAACGTTATCCCCACTGTCAGACCTTGTAACAGTGATTTAGGCTTAAAGATATGCATGGTATACCATGCATATCTTTCAAAAACTTGTAAACTATTTCATTAAACGGATTCCACTAAACGCAGTACATGATATACCGCTTCCGCGTACCTTCGACGACTTTATTACAAATGGGCCCCATGCCCATGCATTCCGAGTGAGCCACATACATCAAATAACAGTGCCGTTTTATTGCACATCGTAAATCAATTCAATAGGTGTTGCCCCAAGTGATTTTAAAAGTTCGCTTGAAAATTTTTCGCTGTAAACTTTCGCGATTTGTCTGGAAAGATTTTAAGTTACAGTTTTATTGGACCACGCACGTAGGGATTTAAAGAAATATTTACAACTATTTACGAAGTTGCCCTGGTTCTTCTATGATTAATTTTTTTACTTGACGCGTACTTTTTTCTTGACGCCTTAATGATTTTGCAGCGACTGTGCCCTAAGACTGTTGGAATCTTTTCAGTAAGAAGCGAGGGGGCTTCGCCCTGGGAGGGGTAATAGCCCTCTCGTCGTGCGGCGAAGACGTCGATAATTGGGGCCATTAGGCGTCGCCTGCAGGTGCCTCGAGGCCGGCGACAAGTTATTTAGAAGCTCTTACACTAACGTGGACCCACCATAACTTTCTTTTCCATTAGTTCTCGCTGTGAGCTTATGGGAAATGCCGGAAACAAAAAAAAAATGCAAACATCCTTTGCAGGAATCCTTATATTATTTGTACATAAATGTTAATAAGTAAAAAAATATTAAAACAGGTTAGATAGTTACATAAGTCAGTATCGGCCGCTATATTTTACATTTAGTCTTCTGAAAATGAAAACTAACAGAATGATGTCAAGTAAAACTATGTATAGGTAATAGATTAATTTACCGATACCTAGTCACCGACAGGTGCACTAGTACTGTAAATAATGATGACCCAATCAAAAACTTAATCATAGGTACGAGATAAGAATACTTATGATTCATTAATCGCCTACGTATGTAAGATAAGAAACTATTCAGAGGAATGCAACGGTTTCCTCCATTTTTACTGAAAGAATTTTAAGGAAAATATTATTTCATTGCCGGAAATACTAAGCCATTTTCTTCATGTCGCAAAATATAAGTGCCAAAAATGTTACTTTAAAATTTTCTCCGAGAGAAATATTTCGTCTTCCGACCGAGTGTTTTAAGTTTTAAGCAACCATCGAACTTCTACAAAGTTTCCGTCCCATCGGCCTCAATCCTCGCTCGGAGCATTCCCAAAGTATTTAACGTTTTCTCTCGGCGACAGACTTTTAGTCTGTCAAAATTTTATGTTCTCCTTACTGCACCCAATATTTTAATTTTGCAAACTTTATAACATATTTTTTTCTTTTTCAGGTAAGTACAGTTTTTCTTCTCATTCGTAAGATGACAGGACAGTACAGTAAGTAATACAAGCGATAAATAAAAGCAAACAAATTGATTGAAGTACAATTGAGATCTAAATGATTGAACATCGTTGAGAAGGAAATACCAGTTCACAAGTGATTATTATTATATTCACATTGTCAGTGAAATGGGGACAATACAGTGGTCTGAGGATGTCAGAACCGAACGGGGGCTGAACGTTGGAACTTCAATTAAATCAGAGGGTTCATAACCTCTATCGGGAGCCGCCCGCATTATCCTGACAAGACAGCCAATCACGATCGGGCTTAGCGGTCGTGTACGACATGAACGATTTGAACGAATTTAGTCATTCACACGTTCTGCCCACTGACGTCACATGCGCGGCACCCGGCCACCCTTTGTTACCATCTATTGAAATTAATTGTTCTAACAATGATTTGTTGACTTTCAAATCACTTACGTAGAATGCCATCTACGTGGAATCGTTCAGTACAAAGTACTAACTAGTAGTCATAAACGGGAAGCAATTCGATGAATCACGCTTGTTTTTATGTAAATATAGGCACTTTATTATATGGAATACAGAAGTATGTGGTAGATAATAGTTGCACATTTGTTTGTATGTGTGTCTGTGTCCGAGTAGGCGAAGAGTCGACGACGCTGCGGCGGATATCGTATTTGTGCTGACCACAACATGCTCTCCACTCGATCTTATGGCGCAAATATTTGTTGAGAAAACGATCACCGACCTTATTGACTGCTATGTGATAGCCTTTGCAAAACACTGCATGCAATACTTTCATATAGGACTGAAGTGTAGCACACAACACTTACTTAAAGGCATCTATTGAGAATAGAGAAATCTTAGGGTAAACTTGTAACAGTTTTCTATAAGCCTGTGTGAAAACAATCCATTAATATCAGGGCTACGGATCAAGATTATACGCAGTATGATCGATGATATACAATCGTAAACGCATCGGTGACTATTTAGGGCTGACATCTAGCAATCAATACGATATGTAAGCTTGCTTTTGTGTTTGATATAGTCTTGTGTTGTGTGTGATGTCTAGTAAATGTTGCTAGTATTGTGATGTCATATCGGTGTTGTAGGTTCTTTCTTTCAGTAGTTTTGGGTCAAAATAATGAGTTATTTTATTCGTGGTTTAAACGTAATTAAGTCTTATAATTCTAACAGCCTTTTTAAACTTACGATCATTAAACACTGATTAGTAGAGAAGTTGTAATAAGAACAAATAACGATAGGCAATTTACGAGAAATAATCATAAAACATATTACCAACACGATAACTTTGATACGTTATCCGTATTTCCGGGAAAGGGTTGGGGAAAATTCGCGAAAATATGTCGCCGTAATCGCAAATCTCCACCTGGATAACAGATAGGGAATCGGAAAAATTACAAAAAGGCGTCGCGTGCGGCTTTACACCCACTTGCACCCTCGCGTACACCCCCCACCCACCACTAATTAAAAACTTCGCCATCTGATGTAAATTAAAATGTCAGTAGATAAATTTTTATTCTCACCTAAATTGCAAATCTCATTTGTAATGATAATGCAATCAAAAACAGCGTTATTAGCACTGTTTAATGATTTAACATCTGTGACTTGCAGCGAGGCTTTTGCGTATTGTTATCAAATAAGATTGTTTAATTAAACGGCCTTAGAGCCTCTAATTGCTTCTAATTGTTCCTTGAGTAAATATTCTAAACGAATTTTACAGAATGATGTACATAACTCATCACAAAGCCAAAAATAGTTGTGACATTGTCGGTTTTCAGAATTTAAGGCAAGTTTTTAATCAAGCTGTAAAAAATAGAATATAATATTCACAGTCGAAGAGGCTATATTATAGTCCTTTGCATTATCCTCTGAGATTGACGTCACTCTAATGCATGCAGTATGATGCATCCCCACATTTATGACATCATAAAGCAACTCATTACGTGACTCCAAGCTCCAGTTTCTGCTCCAAACTTTTAATGTGCTTTCTATTTTTAATCGCTTCACAAAATTCATTGTTTCTATGCTTATTATCCAGTGAAAGTGGGTCACTCGGTGCTCAGTAACGATGCACTGCTACCACTAATATTTACCCTGCTTACCTATTATTGTTTGCTCTGTGGTGTGTACCAATTTCATTTCAAATGTAATGCTTGTCTGGAAAAATACACAGACTGTACAAATATTTATAGTGTAGAACGAGTACAACAATCAAAGTAATCAATTTGTTAAATAACAGACCGTCATGTTTCGCAGCATATGGTCGATGTCGATGGTGACTGCTCTGCAGTCCGCATCGTCACGCTGACCGCATCCACGTCATTGATTACAGAAATATCGTTTTACCACAATGATGAATAATCGTACACTTTAATAACGGCGAATTAATCATCACAAGTACATAGATTTTAATTACCCATTCTGTAATACATCATCTTTAGCGAATGTTTATTTATGGTTCGGTATGAATCAGCACGAGAAACGTTTTAAACGCGAAACGGTACGTGATCGACTTCATTCCAGTTGCATCGAGCGTCCGCGAAAGCTACGCGATGCCGGCTGCCGGCGCGGGCGCATGCTGATTTAAAACAACGGAATGTCTGAATTGAAACTGTGTAAGCAACCGCCATTCCGTACATATCTCTATCGTCTAGAAACTTTATTAATCAATCGCACAATAAATACCTTAGATTCAATTAATATTTATTAGTTGCTGTACCAGTTAACTCGCTGTACAAGTTATTAGCGAGCAGACTGGCATGATAACGTGATTACGTGCAATAGAAGATTAAGGTATGAGGTGAAAACGGCTGAAGGAGGTGCGTTAGAGTGTTAGCATAGTGTTTGTGAATTTATTGCGATATGGCATTTCCCATTACCTATGCGGCCGAGGCTGGAATGTGAGGCGTTCGGCTGCGGCTCGGAGCTCGTCGGTGAATCATAGCGACACGTCGTCGTCAGCCCGGCCTGAGATCACGTGGCCCTACGATGCCGTCATTGTTGCATTACGTCGCTTTACGGCCGTCAAACTACTGTTCAGATAAAGAAGAACATCTAAATGTGTAATGTACCATAAAAGCCATTTTAAAAACGCATATTAAAGCAACAGTCGCCGCGCAACAAGGCCGCGGATAAACTGCTGAAATTGTTCAAATCCACTTTAAGCCCGACTAACAGGATTTGTTGTATCCTCGCAAAAAGAACGCTATTCTGGGAAGTTTACGTTATTATTGTCTGGATCTTTATACTGGTAGAGAAACAAAGAATAATTTAACTTACCAATAGCTTAAATCATAAAATCAATACGTGCTAATGGAAGCATTAAAGCTCCTGAAATCGTGTAAGAATTCGTTTAGAAGTCATCATCTCAATTTAAATGGGTACATCCATATTAATGGTTCCGGCATCAGTCAATCGACTCTGTGTAAGCGCGTGGAATGTCTGGTATGTGCCGCCGCACAGAACACGCTGGTCAATTCAAAAGCTATCTATCATGAAATGCGATAAGCGTCGAATATAATAACCGATTTTCCTCTTTACGGCGTGGTGTATAGAGGTGGCGATTGCATGACTAACGGCCCTACGTGAGGTCGATATATCTCGGGGGGGGTTTATTGGCGAGAATTGGGCGCATCCCGGTTGTTCGACGAAATCGCTATCCTTCCTACGCGCTATTATCTGATGGGACTTGGTTTGGACAAACCAGGTTTGATGCCACGTTAATGTAATAAAACTTCCACCCCCTTTCTAACTTTGAATCCGCTTTGGTTCCCTTTAAATTTGTTCGTTTTGATTCGTTACATCAATACTTTGGGACTTTGAGCATTACGATTGAAACTTTGTATTCGTTGCAGATTTTTCAAGCGAGTTTGAGAATGTTTTAGTAACTTTGTTGTTTTAAGAATTAGGGGGATGTACAGAGCGATTCTGTTAAAAATACTTTAGTTTAACGTAGTACGAGTAACATTTTATATCTGAAACATGAATTACTGAAAAACTAGTTACTTCCCATTTATGAATAACTAAAATAAATTAAACCTACTCCAATCGTCTGCCTACAGCCCTCTTTCTATTCCTGTAAATCTCATAATGGGTGAACAACCAAATACGCTCACAATTGTGGCGTGAATTTTGCATCATCCTTCCAAAACAGACACTAGAATTAGAGCTACCGGCCTCGTATATTTGAAATAGTTTTCCTGCTTCTATTTTAAATTTCCTCTTACCACGAAACGTTCTCCATATAGAGGTGCACTCACTTTGGTTAAAGGATAGTAGCATTAGTTCAGAGTCAATGCGGGGCACCTCTACGACTCTACGCCTGGTGGGCTCGTTAACAACTCATTCATTGGTGGCCATCTGGTCATGTGAACTGACGCCCTTTTTATCTCATGCCCTATTTTACAAGTCCGATTCTATAATTAATTTTCGATGGCTTATATTCACACAATTGTACCCTTGAATTTAGCTGTCATTGTTCGTGGAAATGTTGGCGCAGTTTTGGCTGCAACTGTTAGACAAATGAAATGATTTTTGATTTTATATAAAGCCGAAGTAATAATTCATATAAATTCGTTAGTACATTTCACGATTGACACGTATCTGAAACTGAAATTTGATCGATATTTATTTATTTATTTATTAAAACTTTATGCACAAGTACAAAGGCGGACTTAATGCCTTAGGCATTTTCTACCAGTCGACCTTAGGGTGGTGCAGAGATAAAAAATAAGGCAGGTGCAACTAACTAAACGGAAAAATTGAGAAAACATATATAAAAAGAATATATACAAATATATACTTATATACATACATACATAAACAATGTAATAGAGAAACCGAAACCAACAAATCAATTCAGTGATGATTCTGCAAACTTCTTCCGAATGTGCTCACGTGCCTTAAATTTGAAAGAGAACCGACTGTTTGCCATCCTGATATTCTGAGGGAGCGCATTCCAAAGAGAGATAGCCTGGACAAAGAAGGACGAGTGAATAAACCCAGAGCGGTGCGAGGGACATTGTAGAAGACGATTATTGGTGGAGCGTAGATTTTTACTGTGAGCAGAGCAAAGGAATTGAATATGAGAAGTCAGATAAGAAGGAGAAGTGGGTTTATCTATAAAAGAAAACAGGGTAGTCAAGGCCCTCAGCGCTCTACGCTGACGAATGGGTAACCATTTTAAAAGTGATCGATGAGTGGATACATGATCATACTTACGGAGGTTGAAGACAAATCGAATGCAGTTATTTAGAAGGCGGTCAAGTTTATTGAGTAGATCTGCATTCAGGTCATAGTAGCACACATCACCATAGTCAATTATGGGCATACAATATATTCCAACTAGGCACAATTGACTATAGCAACATTTAAGAGGAAGACATGTCTAATACTTCTCTGCCTCTTAGTTTTGCCCATTGTGTGTAAATGAATGCAAGGAAAATTCAATCATACCTAAGTTCTTGTATCCTCAATGATTTTGAATTTGGAATATTTCGTCGGTAGACTAGGGCTCGACGCCGACGCACCGCCGCGCCTCGCCAGCAGCGCCTGCGATTGGACGAGCACGCTCAATTGGTTCTTTGTGCGCTCGCCGGCAGCCCGTGTCGGCTCATCACTTCCCTACAGTCATTGACGGCCCTATAAATAGCACTCATTGCGACACCAAATTGATCGATTCATACTAAATTGGATATTAATTTAAACGAACAATATTCTCACACAATTTAAATAAGGCATTGTGTTCAAAGGAAATAAGAATTAATATTGTCTTCCCATTGTGCTGGTTTACAGCGTCTGTCTGTACCTACTCTGCTTATAATAAACTTTTATTATAAACTGCTTTTGTATACTTTACCCGCAGCGTCGTTCAAGTGGCGTTTGGCTTTGGACCTTTAAGTTCACTGTTCAATTATCCTCACCTAATAATATGTCAAGAAAGCTATAACTTTCAACAGGCTTACATCGCTGTTAGCAAGCATGTTTCAGCGCAGTCGTTCTCAATGTAGCGCGTAAAAGTAGGGAAAACAGAGTTCTGACATTTATGGTTAAAGCGAAACAAATAATAACATAAAGTTGACATTTATTGCGTTTTTGCTGTTTTGTTTCTGCTAGTAACAATAAACATTCACCATGTGCCCGTATCGTCTACGTTTTACTTTTATCGTAAAAAGTTGAAGAGTCAATACAATATTTGTTATAAAAGTACATCAAATGTAGGTACAAGGCAATCCTTCCGTGCACTATGGAATGGATAACAGTTTGAATCTGAAATTCACAAGGCCGTGCACACATGTAGGCAGCAATATATTTATCAGTTGCACAGAGCGACGTTTTCCGTGATTAATTCAATCGGATGCGTCCGATCCCGATATGTCGACCCCAAGCCAGCCCTTTTGGGAAACAGTCGCTTTGATTCGACCAACAGGAAAAACTAGATAAATATTCCCATCTGCTGTATCTACTTATTTACATCGTAGCTATATTTTGCTTTGATGCAAGGCCTTTGACGATAGTAAATACAGGAATAACATTGCTTTTATTTCCAATGCCGCCGCACAAAGGAACCAGTGAATTACAAAACGTAAAGCCGGCACAAAAGCCTACGTTTACGTTGCCTGTAATACACTGAAAGACAAATCTGTTCCATTATTTTTAAAGTCTTTGAGAGCAGGGAGATTCTACTGAGCGTTATGATTGGGAGGAACAATTTCCCGGCGGGACAGAGAGCCTCATTTCCTGCCAGTGCGAGCTGGGGCGATGCGACTCTCCAAAATATTATTTTAAGCTTCCGCGAACATCTTTCAACGCACGACAAGCTTTATCTCCATTCAAATTCTCGTTTCTAAATAGCGCAGTGAAACGGGTTAAACATTGTATTACGCTTTTAAAAGCAGTAAAAATATTTACTGTTTGGAAACGAGGAACATTGAAGGATTTTGCTCATTATGAATTGAAACGAAAATGCTGAGTTATTTTCTAAAATTAAAGCGCAATATGTGCCTTTGTTTTTGCATATCCGCAGACGCATTAAGAGACGCCAAGGATAAGAGAACTTTACTTACATGCATTCTTTTATGACAATACAAATACGTAGTATACGTTCCTACTGAAGTAGTTCTGAAAAATCACTGCATTGTCTCTAGTTCCGCGTGCGTCGTGCGTGGCTCGAAGTCGGATCGAGCCAAAAACACGAAAGAACGATTTAGTCGGTACACCTTTTATTCTTTTATGTATTGTATCTGCTACTTTAAAATGCAAGTCTCGTTTAAAATACGATATGCACTCCAGACAGTGTTGTTATCAAAGATACATTTGAGATGCAAAATGAAAATTCTTCACAAATCTTGTGAATTCAGTGAGCGCGGCTGAAATTATTTATGTGAAAAGATCGCTCGTTGAATTTAGGTGTTTAGTGTAAAAGGAATACCTTTGTGGCGAATACTTCCGTGCAGTATATTTATGTACGTAACCCGGAAGCTGTTCAATTAAGTCTGGTATTTAAGGTTGCCATCCACCGGCGAGCTCTGATTGCGCCTCACCTCCCCCACTCGAGGGAATTCCTATCTTCCTTTTAATTTTCGAATACAATAAATACTCTCTCACCAAAATGTCTTCGCCAACAAAGAGTTTTTTTCACTTATAGATCTCGGTATATAGTAAAATTATACGGTTCGGGATGAAGTATAATGAACTTTTAAGCTGAAAGCTTCGCACCACTGAAATATTTTAACCTTTAACCCCCGCCCGAATAAGAGGGGTGTTATAAGTTTCACGTGTGTTGCTGTGTATCTGTGTATCGGTGTATCTGTGTATCTATGTGTCTGTCTGTGGCATTATAGCGTCCAAACGGGTGAACCGATTTTGATTTAGTTTTTTTTTTTTAAATGTTACTTAATCGAGAGTGTTCTTAGCTATGTTTTAATAAAATCGGCTCAGCCGTTCAAAAGTTTGTTTTCGCAAGATATCGTGTCATAATTACGTTCTAAATAGATTGCCGATCGAAGCGTATCTACTATGTAGATAAATTATGTAGCATGAAATAAAAATGTGTCGGGGGTTTTTTCAATTTTGAAATTTGACTTGTATATAATAAATCATACAAAAGGCCTTAACGATTAAGTACTTAAGATAGAGCTCACAAGAGGTTTATAGACATTTATTTAGTAACAATAGTCAGGTAATCCTTCCTGGAACAACATCAAAGTGTAGATAAGCACATTACACAAACTCCCGAGATGAAGGTTTGAGGGTCCGGCGACCGACGGCGACGGTCACTACGCTTCATTAAATTTACTCTCGATTCTGTCCGGTTGTACAGATTTGGAGATTGTGTTCAGTGATCATTTCCGTGTCAACATTTGTTGTTCTCTCGTCGTGTTAATTTTTAACGTTACCTCCGGATTACGCGCGTTATTTACAAAAGGCTGACCGTAGCACTTCGTAGCACGTTTAGCGGTTTTTCGTAGCAACTCTATTCGGGACTTTTTTAAAGCAGTGACTTTAATTCAGTCCTTATTTTGATTTTTAACCCCCGCCGGAAAAACAGGGGTGTTATAAGTTTCACGTGTGTTGCTGTGTATCTGTGTGTCTGTGTATATGTGTGTCTGTCTGTGGCATCATAGCGCCTAAACGGATGAAACGATTTTTATTTAGTTTTTTTTTGTTTGAAAGGTGATTTTGTCGGTGTAACTGTATATCGGTGTATCAGTGTATCTATGTATCTGTCTGTGGCATTATAGCGTCCAAACTAGTGAACCGATTTTGATTTAGTTTTATTTTTTTCAAAGGTGACTTAATCGAGAGTGTTCTTAGCTATGTTTGAATAAAATCGGTTAAGCCGTTCAAAAGTTATGGGCGTTTTACTGTTTCAATCGGGTTGTTTTCGCAAGTTAAACATGTCGAGGGTTTTTTAAATTTTGAAATATTACTTGTTATTTGCAATAATGTATCCGTATTTAAAATAAAATTATTCATTAAATACCTTTTTAAAAAAAAGCTTTTTTCGTATTCTTCTCAACATACCCTTCCATTTGATACCCATATCATGGCAGTGAACAAAAAATAACTAGTCCACCATCTTGGGCCATCCGCCATATTGGATTTAGAATGACGTCACTAAGCTTGCCATGCATTGTCATCTAAACAAAACAAAATTTCATCTGAATTGGTGGAGAATAACTGCTTTTAAATTAAATTGCAAGATTTGACCCGACCACACTTACTTACATACATAGCAAGTTAAAAATAAAAGCTTGTAAAATAGGGTTTACTTGTCGAACAGATGGTGGATGGCTCCCAAAGTATGAAATGTGATCGCAATAAGCTCACCGTGTCTCATCTCCGGTATCGCTTCACTTAGCGCACCCATTCCCGAGCGGACACAGCCGAGCGGCGCGGGCGAGGCCGGCGCGGAAACGTTACCAGTACGACTGGATGTACTTACTAGAGCCGTCATAAACGGCAACACCATTTACATAATTATTAAATAGGCAATCGTTTCCCAAGCTGACTGCAAATTGCTTACATTACCTTTTGTAGAGCTTTACACATTGTTTTACTGTTTTGTGTTTTCTCTCGTCGTTAATTTTCCTTCCTTGATTTACTTCCTTGACCACTATCTCTCCTGATGGTAAGCGATGATATGGTCGACAGTGAATCACGCTTGTTTAGAAAAATCTATTCACTCTTGACTAAATCAATCTATCTATCGTATCTATCTAATTACCTTTAAACGAGCAATTCTTGTAAATAAGTATATTTAATCTGAATCTCGGAAACGGCTCCAACCATTTTCATGAAATTTAGTATGCTGAGTGTTTCGGGGGCGATAAATCGATCTAGCTAGGTTTCATTTTTAGAAAACGTCGTTTTCTCTATTTTCACCTGAGCAGATCTCTGTCGCCCAGGTACTAATATTAAACAAGTCAATATTGTAGCCGTAGAACGTAAATTTTGAAAATAAATGACTTTGCCACTCAAGGCATGTCATGTCGAAATGTTATTAAAGGCATGAACGATATTAAAGCGCAGCGCCAGGTGTAAGTGTGTTAAACAATAAATTTATGAAGCATGCAGTTCCGGCACTCGCCCACTAACTAATTTTCTTTATACCTGTTTACTTAACATGAGTTAACAACCTGTTAAAAGTAAGTAAAAGAAGTATTTCTGTCGGCTCTTCCAGTTCCCACTTTGTCCAATGACACCACTCAGATTTATAACTCAGTAAATCCGAACTACACATTCGCTGTGGTTAGTTTTACGCTCGCACTAAATCTCGTGCGATGAACTGCCCTTTGTTTCGTTGGGTAGAAAGAAAGCGGTGGAGTACTCAGTAAGTCAGTACAGTACCGCCTTCGCTAAATACTTAGTTGTGTTGGCGATAGTGATTTCTACGTTTAACGATTCAGTGCTTGTTTCTTGGTCGTCGACGAGGCAGCTCATTTGAGATGTTAGCAGATAACGCTCCTCTGTTTCTGTGTTCAAATTTATTGCGCTGTAAATCCAGCGCCGCGCCGCCCGGCGCCCGGCGCGACGGTGACTTGCACTTCGCACTGCTCCCTCCAAGGATCAGGCGCTTTTAAAACATTTCAGTGCGCACCACGAAAGGGGACATTAATTAATTTCGCCGCATTACTGCGTGCGTTCAATTTGAGTGTGACTGCGTGTTTATTCCTTTTTGTAGCTCTCCACTAACACTACACGTCCTTCGTTCACGTTGAGTGAAAGGGTTTTTGCTCCCCAACTTTTGAAAGGAATTGCAAAGTTATTCCGGCGCGCCGCTCTTCCACTAGATAGATTTTGATCAATTTAATGGATGAACGGTACGTCTGACTGAATAACAAAAGATTGTGGCGTAGGAGTCCTCTACGAGAACGGAGATAATTTAGTACCTAAGCTGTAGGTGCATCCTGTTTACTCTCCCATTCTAAAATCATGCTATACGTAGGTATAGGTACTAAATAACCGCAGATTACTCATTTAAGCATTGCACACTGCGTGTCTATACATGTTTATGTATTTATTGAAGCTATAAATAAAGCTGCCCACATGAAGCTAATGAACTGTCTGTACACTGTTCTTCAACTAAAGCCCCCACTATTGTTATTCGCATTAGTGGTTGCTACGCTTAGTCCCTAAATTCACAAGCCGCCCCGTCGCCGACGCCCTACGCTTTTGTGCTGAAATCCGAGCGGTCTCCGATTGTCAGTGACTTGCACTTTACTGTACCCAGTTAATTGTGTCCGCTACCGCTATACATATAGGCACATATATTATGTACATACGTAGAGCCATGCGCCTACATTTGCCTACGTGGTTACACATGTCGTCCTCGTAGCATCGCTCGCTGCTACGAAAAAACGCTACATTTTGTGTTCGCTACTCACCGACGCGATACGGTCGTGCAACGCATTTAGACATACCACCAATTAAACTTTATTTGGTTTTTAAATACCGTTACGAATTAACCATGAACTCCTACCGAGCAAATAAGTAGGTAGCAGAAAATTTTAAAAGCGTATGTGTGTAAAATATTATGATTTTTTTTTTCTTACAAATATGGGATGCAAGTATCGAACAGACACAACATAACAGCAAACTGCAACCGCACTGTTACCAAGTTGTTAACGATACTCGGAAAAAACGATAAGAAAAAGTGGGAGGCATGTTTTATTAATTCTCCGTACACACGGCGCGGCCGCGGAATGGAGTCGACCGCCATTTTTCTGCGGACGAGATTTAAATATGGAATTCCGGTGTGCGAGCGGGAGAGGCGCGTGCCATTGACCTTGCGAACGCCAGGGCCGCGCACGCGCCGCCGCCCCGCGCTGCGCCCGCGACGCCCCATACACAACATTGCACTTTTACGTTTACATCTTATTGCATTGTTGCATTCATACGTAGACGCTGCATTATCTCCCGTCAGTAATCTTAATACGTGACCAATATCACAGTTAACCAATATATAGCCTATTGTGCTTGTGCTAAAACTTTGGTTAAATATTTTTACTTTATCAACGTTAAAAATATATTTTGAATATTCATAAATGCATCCCTTTCATTTTTGATATCGCTCGCTAATTTAAATACGAGAAATCAAGATCGTATAATGCACAACTGCATTTTTCAAAGGTCATCAGGTTTCCGTCTCAATGGCAACAGCCATGTGTTATTGTTTTTTATGCCCATATGTAAAACGTGTAAATAGTAGAGACGAGGCTAATGTTAAAGTATACAATCACCACTAGTATTGCAGACTCTGAAAGTCCATTAAAAAGTGTAAATAAGTAATTACAAAAGCAAAAGGTGCACTTGAAGTTAGGAACTGAAGTCTCGTTGATAGAATCGCGTCGCATCCCGAACAGCAGCTGCCGTGGCAATCACAACACACGCCGAGCACTTAATTAGCGAAATTGCTCTTTGTTTACATACCCGTGTTGGAAACTTGCCTAAATCACCGGCCGGCAATCAACGCTATGACAGAATCAAGCGCGAAATGAAAATACACGAAGGAGGCGTGGACTGAACATTTGAAACAACTGTTCCGCGTACATTATCTCTCTTTACATCCGCTTTCAATCTCGCCAGATGCGAATATCAGAATAATTTATCATACATAGACTGCGACGTGGTATGAGTGTCTGATGCTTATCTAAATGATATTTCAGATGCTTAGCTTAGACCGCAGTCAGACTTTGGAGCTTCCGCTTGCTCGTGCAGACTGTAATAAATTATTAAAGTGCTCTCAGAGGACCTGACTAGACTAGTCTTATTCTACAAATGTATAGTTAGAGTCTAAAAGCTGCATGGGGCACTAGGGATGTTCGTTAAATGAAGACTGAAGCCATCCTTTCAATTATTTAGAACGATGATCAAATGCAAATCAAAGGAAAATAAAATTACATGGAGGAGGCATGAATGGACAATACATTGAAGTCATGTTGAGCGTATATCTGACAACTAATTTATTCAATCGATACACACTGAGATCCAATCGGAATGTAAATCGATCCAATCGATTCTCAAGGACCATCTTGCAGTCTAATGTCCATATGAATGCGCTCTTAAAATAGGGCATGATTCGCTTCTGACTTGCCACGGTTATCTGTTCGGCGTGTATATGTAAAACATTGAGATGAATTATGCAGTTTTTACACACACACACATATATTTTTGGATTCAATAAGGCGTTACATGCACATATTTTAATTAGCATTTAAATTGAATTGTTTCTCGTGCAACGTTGTACTAATCGTGATCACAATTTTATTCCGTTTGCGAAGTGTGCTCATTAGGACGATATTGTGTCGTTCGTTACCATTTACCACGAACCTTCATGAATAAAAAAAAGAGTTTTTTTTATATAAAAATATAGGCTCGCGCTTGACCACTATCTCACCTGCTGGTAAGCGATGATGTGGTCGACGGTGAAGCACGCTTGCCTAGAAGTAACCTATTCACTCTTGACTTAAAGACCCCTAGATTGTAGCTATCGGGAAACACAGACTCCGGCAGGGAATTCCACTCCTTAGCTGTACGCATAATGGAAGTCCCAAGCATAGTTAAACGAAGTCCCTTAAAATAGTAGTACGACAGATCGATCTGAATAACATTATCCTATATGCAAACAGTTCCAATTCAAAGCAAACTGTTCAATCGGCAACAATTTGTCCTAACACGATTCGGTTTCAGTAACTGCGGATTAAAGTGGAATTCTAGGAAGATCTAAGACCACCTCAGCAGCATGCCTATTACGGCGCGCATTGTGTTATGTGAGATGGTGTCGCTTTCGTGTCTCGTTGCACCCGACGACACCGAAATAAGCTCACTTTACTCACTTTGTAACCGCTCTTGGAATGCTGAAATTCCAAAAATGTGCTTACTTGAGTCTTGAGAATCTTATTTAGTGTGAAGCTCGCGTGTACACAATAGAATCTCAGGTTAAATCATTTAAATTGTGGGCTTTCACCGTTTCATTATTTAGAGAGTTTGCGCTTCAGAAAGGACCAACAAGCTCTCTGAATTAAATGTTGTGTGTACAAAAGTTTTCTCTGTTTACAGGTAGGATCCTTCTGTATGTAGGAAAGTTTTAAAAACGCATTTTGTCGGTAACAGTGCGGATAAAGTTTCAAACGGATCGGGGAAAGCGTGGTAGGCACTAAGTGGTTGATATGTTGACCGCCGTCCGTGGCAACTTTGTGTATGTAATGCTACCGACAACTGCAGTAACTACTGCCTAGAGTACGGTTTCACAGTAATTTCCCTGTCCGCAAGCAACGGACTTTTTTGTGGACCAAGCCCGTAATGCACCCGTCTAAACGGACGCTGTCCCGTAATGTTACGGATTAACTAAACCAGGTTGTTTTGTGTTTCACAATATAATGTTATCATGTACTTGTGCTATAACAAATGAGTTATATACCTAAACAAATTCATATTAGATAGTTAGGTACCTAACTTCTTGTTTGGAATATACAATTTCAATGTAAATTCATTATCCTTATAATTTATATTACTCAGACAAACCGCTTATTAATTATTCGTTTCATTTAGTAGAATATAACACAAAATTATTTTCTTCTTGCTATTAACAAGCTCAAAGCACGAGGCAGTGATAGCAAAAAATACAGATAAAATTAATGAAATCAATTCAATTTAGGGCGCGACCATCATTACTTTGAGCGGAATAAAAGGGGAAGAAACTTTGTGAAAGCAAAAAATTAAATGAAAGCGATTCACGGTGAGACTGCAACTGTTTTTCAAGTTCCATTGAAAAAATATTCTGCGGGTTGAAACAATAATCTGGCGACTCATCAAATTCTCACTTTGAAAACAATCTTTTAACAAAAGTTTTCAATATCGGAGCAGAATATGTTCACAATCTGTTATCAACTTGGCTCGGTTACGTTCGGTGTTAACCACAGATTTGTTCACCAAACTTTACTGTTAGACCACTTTAATTTATTTGGGTTAACCTTTGTTAATGTTATACTTCTAATCAATTTTATTTTGGTCAGTAAAATAAGTTACTGTTTAACTTTTGATCCGTAGTATTTCTCCGCTCCGCTCCTTAAAGCTTATTTGCTTCTGCCTTTATTGTTTACTATTTTGGGAAGTTAGATCTTACGAAGGTGCTTAATAAAAATCTTTAATTTAAACATAATTAAACTTTAATAATCTTGATTATTATACTTTAACATTGTTAATTCTTTCAACTTGACTCACCGCAGCATAAGTGCAATTAAATATTCCCTTAGCATATAATCATCAGCTATGGTTATTTCTTTACTTAGCTAAACCATTTCCATTATTAGACAATATATCACTACCGAGTACAATTACGATCAGTTATTGCTTGTAAAAACTTCTTGGGTGTGAGAAAAAGTCTCATTGACTGTTAATTTATTTCTTGCATTTATTGATCTTTCATCATTCACTGCAATTAGGCGCTTGCAGTGCACGTATTGCCCAGGCGCACGCGGCACAGTTATCTTTCGCATAAATTATTTATAACTTCACAGCACCCTCCCCTCCCGACCCTGCGTGTCCCACTCCCCTCTCTAACCCGCAGCATGGGCACGCGCATACGGGTACTATGAAGTAGGAAACTCACAATTAATTACACTGATTGAATTGTCTCTCTACGCCATTGTTGTCATATCTTTCTTCCATTAAGTTTTTATGGTTTGATTATTACTGTTTATTACCGTCATTGTGTTTTTGAATGTATGATAATGATTAGTGAGATAACTTGAACTTCGGGGAACTGACGATCCCCTTGCTTTTGTTAGGTCGCTTTATTGAAGTGATCAGTCAGGCAAAAATTTTCTTTCTTTTTTCGTTTTGTGATCAATTGATCATGCATTGAGTTAAAGAATTGTCAAATTAACTTATTTTGGACTTTCATCCTTACTGTCCATTCTGTTTTCCTCAACCGTTTGGTTACTCATCATAGTAAAGTCATTATTAATATTTTTTTGTGCAACATTTATTTGGCAGCAGCTTTGTGATCACAGCCACATGTTTCTGCACCGTCATGCCAAGTTACGACTTACGCCTTACGAACGTCTACGAAAGCTCAGCTGAATTTACAGACTAATTTCCTGAATCCATTTGTTTGGTGAGCAGACAAGATAGCTATGCTTGTGTTACCTGTACGTTTTCTTTAGGGACCTTTCGTCAATAAATGCGATAATTATCCGTCGAATTGTGTCGCATTGCGTCCATCGAAATGTACCTACTTGCAATTTCTCTTAGTAAAAATCGCTTATAACGGCATCAGGCAGGTCGCTTAGACTGATGGTCACATTAAGTACTAAAATAAACTTTGGAGCAGGATAGTCGCGAAACACGCCGTTTGTGTGTGGTGTGGTGTTCTGTGATGCACGTCAGGTGTGTGACGCGACACGTCACACGAGTCCGGCGACACGCGGACGTGCCGGGCGCGTGCGCCGTATACAGCACGACAGTTCCGGTGTATCGCCTCCGGGGCCCGCAACCCGTTCCGAGAGACTGATGACCGCAAGATAACGGAACGCAATACCACTAGAGAGGCCCGGCCAGCCATGCACCCGCCGCGCCGCGCCGCCACCGCACCGCCGCCGCGCCGCCGCGCCGCCTTGGGAACCACGCCATTCATTTTAGCAATCTCGCAGCACGTTACGTAAACGAAGGGCCGTTAAGTAAATGCCGTGTTGCTGAACCAACCTGTTTCCTACAAAATACTGGCACGCATTCGTGTCATGGGAACGACAGACAAGTATTATAAAACCCATCCCAATCACAAACGGTTTACAAATCTCGTGTAGGTACTTACTCGTAAGCATTTGTAGTAACTAACTAAAGTGTTCGTTAAAAGCTCTCGGTGTACTTTTAAAGCGTTTTATTTTATCTGCCCATAAATTAGGATCCGACGGTAAAGTCTTAGCAGGTACGCCAGATTCTCAAGACTACGGACGATGAAAAAAACGATCAAAACAAACAATGGCAGCGAGGCGGGTCGAAGGCTATTCAGAAAAAAAAATAAGCATCGAGTCTCAACTCTGTGCCTACGACAAGACACCTGCGCGCCAGACGAACAAAAAATTCGCGCAAAGCAATCACACGACGAACAACGTTCAGCGTAGCTCGTGTGCCGCCGTCCGACTTCGAATCGAACAGGAAAAGAATTGCACACTTTCGTTGCAGTTATAATGTTCGTTCGCAGATATTTTACCTGCAAAGCGGCCATATTTCTCATTCATACTTTTAGAAACGTATTTGAATGTGCTATTTTTCCTTTATAACATTTTATGGCAAGGAAAAGAGCTTTACCTACTTCGGAAATCGTTTTTAATCCTTGTAACTTTTAATACAGGTTCTTTTTGTTAAATCATTAATTCACCCGGGGTAAACACAATATGTACTTACGTAAAAGTTCACAATGTACAAGTAGGGTTCTATATTGTGCGCTTTTTGTTGCACGACAGACCGCTCGATACAGCCTGCATATCAAAAGTAAATTATAATCATTCGTTGTGTAAACACAATCTTAAAGAGCGAGAGGTTGTCGAACTCGATGATAAATACAACGTTCGGCGGTCATTTATATTACATTGACACTTATCTAAATCATCTTGATAGGACAATACCTGCAGAGCCGGGCGTGCTGAGTGCTGCGAGCTAGTGCTGTGTCGCAATTCCGTATTTAATAACGTCTACTTTAAATCGATACACAGGTAGGAATGGATCGTAATGTGGTAATGTATAAGAAGCAGAATCCCCCGGCCGTTGGTCGAGCGAGACGGTAATTTTTCGCAGCCGGATACCGTGTTACTTTCAACTATAAGGAATGCGGCCATTGGCCAGCTTCTCATGCGGCCGGCGCGGGCGCACCCGTCTGCTCAGTCGCAGCACTATGCTGTGTCCACCTCTTCTGTACTTTGGCCACCACGGCAAAAATACTATTTTATTATTCAAATAATGTATTCGTTTGTCGAAAATATGGTAGCGAATTAAACATATTTCGACACTACAATTCCATAAAGTAATTTGTAGGAGAAAGGGTTTGGTGTAGGTATATGTTATAATTAACGGTTAGCATTTGAGTTACCAACCCAAATTATGGAATGTTAACCGTATCTTGAATATTTTAATACAAAATAATTATACGAGAAAACCATTTCATAAAATCTTAACTAAAATGTCGTCGATGTCAATGTAAAGAAATAGCGTTACATAGATACAGCACTTTTAAATTACATAAAATGTACAACAGCGCTTTTTAAATTACATTTATCATTAATTTCCGCGAGGCAGTCCACCATCTTTAATCTTATCTCACTAACAACGGGCAGGCTGTGCTGTGTGGACAACAGACGCTCGATATCCTACGTGTAAACAGTTATCTCTCGCCGATAAATCATGTCATTGTTTTGTGAAAGACATCTGACAGACAAGTATTTATTTCCTTTTCAAACTAAATTGCTGTAAATCAATGTTAGCTACACGGCTTTGTGCGGGTCCATTACGTAAAATGCTGTACTTCTACTTGTAGGTACACTTTCTTCCTTGTAGTATATTACAATGAAGTGCTTATGTGAACGAATGTGGAATTTAATCATTTATCTGCTTGTTCCATAATGGTGGCAATCGAAGCTACATGTTCTGTTGAACATCACGGTCCGCAGCTGTAGTCTAACTTAACTACCACAATTGACTCGTACAACTCGCGTAGGACGACAAACAGCTGACTCTGTGTATTTTCTCTCATCCGTCGATCAACAAGAGAAACTAACAAAATAAATTAAACACGGCTGCGTACAGTTTCTAAATGCCAAGTATTTATGAATCATATACATAGGTACGTGTGTGCTGTGTGTACAATAAGTTTACACGCGTGCCGCCGTCTGGCCTCGGGCAGCACGGCTCGCTGCAGGCTGCTGCGTGACGTCACGTGATAGATTAGGTCAACAATCAACATTACCATCTCCCGCGATGATAGGACACATCAGAGATTACTCTCCGCGTTATTTAGGTCGTCCTCTCTGAGTTTTTACGTCCATCATGGCGGACAAGGACGCGCGCTTATCTCGACGTCCGCCAGCCGTGCACATAATAATGATGCTGGCACAGTAAACATAATAACATGGCAAGCTGATAATATACCTAAGTCTTTACGCAAACCGAGATGTACCGCATATGAGAAACGGCAAACAGCTGGTGATACATCACAGACGGTAACGAAAGAGTAACAAATTGTGTATTACAGTGGCGATAGAAGCGAAATATGATTAAATACATTATGGACATGTTGTCTGTTGGAGCCCACGCCTAGCAAACCATGTAAATGTCGCCCTACAGACAAGAGAGATTTGCATACCAACCGTTTGTATTTGCGAATGGCGTCTAGCACCGAGAGCTTGTCGAAATTCGCAATGCTAATAATACAATGGCCAGACGCACCTCGTGTAGCAGCGCATCTGTCGAATTCAATCGAACACATCAAATAAGCAACCTTATACACTCGTGACAAGTCACTGTTTACCTTGGATACTAGTGTTCAATAACGAAACGAAGAACTAGACACGTAATTTAGTGTTCTCCTTTGGCTGAGTGAGCGATGGCAAGGTAAATTCGCTTTATTTATGAATGATTTTAAACGCTACAATCGCCTGACGATTACGGTGCAGGAGCTCTTTCTAGGCTACGCCGCCGTCGTATTCACGGATAACTTTCGACAGTCATTGAATGGAGGGTTCGATGACCCGACACCGAAGCGTTGTTCGAATTTGCATGTGTCAATGACACGATCTGCAGCGGCGGCGGCGGCGGCGGCCTATACTTTTACTTTCAGTGGTCGTGCGCCGAGAAACACTTTTCGGAATGACCTCGTGACACAGCTGCATCATCGGACACGCTCTGTTTTTTTATTTATAACGATTCAAGTGTATGCGATTTTGATAACGACTGATGCAAGTGTTACGATACTTACTAATATTATAAATGTGAAAGTTTTTATAAATGTGTGTGTGGATGTATGTTTGTTACTCAATCACGCTAAAATGGAAGAACAGTATGAAATTTGGCACAGACATAGATTGTAGTCTGGAATAGCAAAGCTAAGCTACTTTTCATCCCGGTATAAAGCTCCCTTGGGATAAAAAAAAACTCTTTAGACGCGGACGAAGCCGCTGACTGAAGCTAATTTATTATAATATTCACATTTAAACCATTTCGTTTATGTAATCGGAAATTGGTCCTCATTTCTGCGTAAACAATAGGCACAGGTGTTTCCATTGACGTGTAAGTAAAACTTAAAATTTAGTTATGTCGGTGCCGAGGGACTGCTCAACAGGTGAGCACTATAAACGTAACCCACTTTCCTACAGCTGAAATACACTCGCATTCGTACAGTTAAGTTTCCGACTCCGACAGGTCCAAAGGTAAATTTGGAGGAAAATTAATATCTAGCAAAGAGTTTAGCAAGAATCTTCCGGCTATCAAACACGTCGAGTCGGAACGTGCGAAATCCAATAAAGAACTTGCGGCACCTGTACCTTATTACATTCTTTCGGTGATGCTCACCGCCTCACCACCTCACCGCCTCACTGCCTCACCGGTCGGCTCTCCACTGAAATTCGCCCAACTTTCCATGCCAGGAGATTGCTTGTTGTACAACTTTTACTTTGAAAATTCGTTCCATTAGTATCAGCGGCGGAACGAAAGTTTTATCAACGAAATGTTTTCATAATTCCGTATTAAATTCCTCTCCGTTCCGTATTCGGATGTCGCGATCCCAGTCCGTAAAAATCTTTCGCTGATCTTACATTTAATTCAATTGCAAAACTATTAACATTGAGCAAGATTAAATTGCATTTATTGTTATAAATATTTTATCGTTATATAAATAATAAGTAGACACATTTCACATGTATGAAACAATGGCGTTCCCTTGTGGGCGTCGCGATCTTAATTGCAAATGTGTTATTAGCATATGCGCTTTGTGAGTTCTTGAATGGTGCGCGCCCAAGGCAATGTGTGATGTCCTTACGAGCGATAGATGAATGTCACCACGACCACAACCTGGATACTAAATTAACTGTCATACATGCATGCATCTTATTCCAACACGAGGATTTGCATGGTTTTTATTACAGCGTGCATACCACCTACTCTGTTGGGTATTACAAGTTATTAGACGAGCGCGACGTGCTGTGTATTCTGAATACGTAGGTGCATATTGTTCTCGCAACTCGAACAGTTACCTAGTAAAATAAAGCCAGTTTAAAATTTTATAAAGTCCAAAACGTTGTTCGTATTAATTGAAGTGGTACATAACATAACTGTGCTCACTGCAGCGTATTTAGCCACTAATTAATAAATAGAACACTCTAAACATAGTTTTCCGAATGGCAGCGCCGAGGAAATTATAATTAGTAACTGTGTGTGAAACATAATTGGTTTGCACCCATTACATAGTGGCTATATGTACAACATCGCATGTATACAGGCGGCTCAAGTATACCAGTGAGCTAGTGACTCACGAAAATGATATAGAAATACAGGTCGATAGCGAAGATGATGAAATAATTACTTATTGAAAATGATGTAAGTATAGGTATATAATGCGGCAGTGATTTAAAACACTGTGATCAAGGCAACGTTAGCTTTATTAAGAAACCTATGTTTATATGCAAAGCAGGGATACTCTTTCGTTTAGCCGTGTAAACTTGTTCTCGCTAGGGTTCTTGCCAAGGTTGAACGACTTGTCGTATATGAACTTGTTACACCTTAAACCAATGAGTTATTGTATCCCGTTGATTGGGAAACCCTTACCCAACCAACGGGTTGGTAAATCCCTATAAAATCCGATCAAATGCCCTTATACCATGAAGTGGTTAGAAAAACATTTGCCTTTGATTATAATGGGTTGGCGGTTCAATAAGTTAAATAAAAACACATAAAGCATTCAAATTATTATCGTTTATTCATTGCCGCTTCATGGGGTTTGCCAATATAACACGCTCTATAATAATAATATAATAATAATATAGCCCTTTATTTCCTTAACAAATATTTACATACATTTCATAATTATTGATTTGAATTGAATTTAAATATTTTCATTTTCATTAAACATTTTGGATTAATAAAACAACTTTTGACACAATTCACCATCATTAACGAAATTATAAAATTAGCATTAATTGATTAAATATCATAAAATAAAATAAAAAATGACATCGTGTTCAAATAATTATAATCCTAGTCAAATTATCGTTAAAAAAAAAAAAATCATTTGAATAAAAAATAAATAATACAATCATAGTCAAAAGTTCAATTAAATCAAATGTATATGTCAAATAACACGCTCTATAAGGATAACTAAATCAAAGGGCTTGGTAACTCTTCAACGGGTTGTACAGTCCATATTGCAAAGTTAAAATAATCTTAGAATAGACAGCTTAAAATTATTAGCCAATAAAATCAAAATATTCAAACGATAGAACCATTTAACAGCAGTACTAACCGTTTTAATTACTTAACTAATTCAACATTTTATAGCCTAACGGGTTAATTATTAGCCGATCCGGAATTATTTGTGTAATTTACCGTCAAGATTAGCTTGTACAGTTTCTTATCGATTTCAAGTTTCATTCGTAAATCAAATTTTATTATATTACGTATTTAGTTGTGAATAGAATATAATCGTAATAAGTACATCAAAAAGGTTACATAACAATTATACAAAAAAAAAAACTAACGAACTTGTGTTCTAAATTATCATAGACACGATTGGTAGGTACTGCTAAGGGTCAAGGGTCAACTAAATAATGAGTATTTAATTTGTTATAAGATAATAAGAATTTACTTATCAAACAATAAATAGTTACATAACCATTAGAAATAAAATAAAGGCAAAGTTCAGTTATTATCAGTTACAAGGAGGCAGAAGCAGAATACATTACGACTTCTGCCTCCGAGACTAAAAATTCTTTGGCGTTCCATTCGAACGTTTGCACCGAGGATTACTTATCGTTCAAGTTTAATTAAGACTAGTAATGACAACAATTTTATAGATAATATAGAGGAAAGTGTTCCAGAAGCTATTAAAATGAAGTTATCACTCGCGTCGTTTAACATTATCGCTATATATTTCACTTTGTAATTAGACGGATGACTTTCTCTATTTATTACATTGAATTAGTGTCGAGTTGCTATGCCTTGTTATTTATAACTTGCCACCATATTCGCCTAATTACGACTGTTAATTGTTACGTGTTGACAAATTACTCTGTTTTATGAAACTTGATACTTTTTATGGGGTATCCGTAGCCCTTAACAAGCGTGCAGTTGAGACATTGTCGTAAATATGTCAAATAGACGGTTCTCACTAGTAATATCATGTAAAGAGCACATGTGATCAGTTTGTATGTAAAGCTGCCTTCTGTAAAGGCTTCATAGGTATTCATTACGTGAAATATCTACGGACACAGACACATAAATAATTCAATTATTAGTACTTTACTGGGCAGGTATACGACGAGAATTTTAATTCCACTTCCTTCTTCCGCTAGTTCATAGACCTCTATCACAATTTCAAAATTCTATGCTAATAGGATGTTAAAAATATCATAAACTTCTAACTAACTTTACGGTTACTCAAACGGTAAACGTACCTAACGCATTTTTACAAATAAATAAGAACAAAGTTCAAAGTACTTACAAAAAACCCATCTTGAAAAACTTCAGATGGATTACCTACGGGTAAATTAAATTAGGGAATTAAGAGCCTCTAAAATATACACGAACGGCTCAAGGTGTTTTGTAATAAAACCTAGCGTAATCTACACATTTTTTTATTCCTTAAATATCAAAGTATTTAACTAAATATAAACCAACTATGTGACCGACAACTGGTATTCGCCTTCAGTGCGTTTGAGCACACCTAAAAAAGTTCCTAAATAATCATAGTCCAGTCGGTTTGCAATTAGTTAAGTACTAAATGTATACTAACACTAGACCTTTTTTTTTTTTTTTGGGTGGGAAATCATCCAATGACTTCTCCCGCTCTGGGTGAGGCGGGAGGGCGTGTCAGACTTTTACTGACTAAAACCCACCCGTGTTCCTTCAGTTGCTTGCGCCAGGGCCGCGGTAACTTTTTTTCAAATTTATCCGCGACCCAGACAGGCATCGGTCCTATCAGGGCCCCGTCACTTTTGCTGACATCTCTATGAGGCGCGCGTGGAACACTCCGCGCCGTAAACTCGGGCCCATAACATGCCGTCCGCAAGCCCGTGCCTACGGTGGCCGGGAATCGGCTTGCGACTCCCGACGCCTGGGGTGTCTCCTGCGGTGGCTAGGGGCGTGCGGGCGTCTCCTTTGCGTCTCCCTCACGCGTTCCACCTCCTCCTTTGCGAGCATTACTGCTTCGCAGAAGGAGGAGACAGCTTCCCATGCCCTTTCGCTAGGCCTGGACCAGGGCCGGACGCGAGAGGTCGCCAACGCCAATCGCCTCCACGAGGACACGGCGGTGCTCCGCCCAAGCGGGGCAGATCTCCACCGTGTCCTCTGGGCGGTCCACACAATGGTGACACCCGGGCGTTTCCTCCCGCCTAATCCTGAACAGGAACCTCCCAAAACAGCCGTGTCCGGTGAAGACCTGCGTCAGGCGGAAGGTGAGGACGCCGTGACGCCTCTCTAGCCACTCCTCAAAGAGGGGCCTTACCGCCGCAATTGTGGCGTGCCCAACTAACACTAGACCTAAGTTCATAACCAATCAAAGCTTTTACTAATCTGCAAATTTATGTTTATTTATTTCTTGCAGGTACGTAACAATTCGCTATGCCAGACGCAAAGGAGTTACGTATACAGTAACAGCTACGTTTACCGGGTAACTATCAACATTATTATATTATGACGTGACGCAAATACTCGTATTGACGTTGATACGATGATAAACGACACGTCACTACGTGCTATGACGTCACGTCTCGATGTTGTGACTAGTTTTAATACTGAATCCAATATTCTTGGGTACAAAAGTATCTTGAGATTTTTAATAGGTTATGTCGCAAATTAACTTATTATTTACAGAAGCCTTGAAAGTCCAGGACTGTCCGATATTTCAATTCAATGGTTGCCTCATTGATCTAGTGGTAACTAAAAGAGTTTCGCAAAAAACTATTATACTATAGGTGTACCAGAATCTCATGGCATTTTTTATTTTTTTTAAATTGTGATTTTCATATGGCAATGTCAATTGTCACCTGTCGAATCAAAGTACTTGATGTGTCAACCGCTGCTGAAATTTTTTGATATTATCTGGAAAGTTTGTTATTTTTGTGAAAATGTCGAAAAACCCACTTCGATCTCATGCGAGACATATTGTTTTCAATGTGTATCATAAAATAAGGCAAGAAGAAGGCGTAAATCAATCTCAATCTTTGATTTTAAAGTGCGTCGTAGAGTGGACCGGTAAGTTGGACTGACTTGTTTTGATACTTTTAGTTTAATTTATATTTTTCTTACTTAATTTTAATTTCTTTCCATTACTATTATATGGTAAATCGTAGGTTAGGGCACATCGAATGATGGCCGGAAGGAAATGGCAACAGTAATGTAACTGTAACTAATTCTTCGACAAGATATTGATTTTAACGGAGATTGAGAATCTTTAACGTAAGAAAAATATTAACTAATAATCTGCGCCCTGCAGTGGGACGTGTATATAGACGAGAGTTTTTGGCGGGATTTTGTCGAGTGAAGTTCAGTGGCTGTTAATATTATTTGCAAATTGATTCCTAGTGGATATTGTGATATATTATTGGTGTTGTTTTGTGTCTCAACTGTCTCCGCAACTGGACAATTTGTAAAATCATTGACAAAAGCGGTCTCGGGATAGTGGAGCGGTGTATTTTATTGTAGTATTGACTGCCTCTGCAAAGCTTACTGGGAAGACTGACTCGATACAATTTACTGCCAAATACTCCAAAAAACATTAGAATCTGTTACATCCGCATTCTAATGCATACTAAAGAATAAATATAAGATCCAAAACTCTTTCCAAAGACGTGGCTAAAAGGTCCTAGCAACCAGGCCATAAAACTTACGTAAAAAAAATATATTAATATATATAGACTGATGATGATGAATGACTTTAAGTAACATGATACATTTTATTATTTTTTACAGACTTTATACATAAAGAGATTGGTTTTGAATATGTTAAATGCCAATGAAAAAGAACCATTTTGATGGAGAGAGATGACATAAAACTACAAAGATACAAGTTTTTGAAATGCCAGTGGAGTTCATGGAATCGTATTCTAGTTCTGAATGAGGTTTTAAGTTATTAGTATGATTTAAATGCTAAATAATAAATTATATCATAAATTAATATTCAATTGATTTATTTTTTCTATGTTAAGAACACGATGTATAACAACATTATTCATACACATACCTATAATACTCACAGTGGATCTTTGTGTCTCTGAATTGGTTGCAAGACCCCGCGCAGTAGCTATTTTTGTGTCAATGTTAAAGGTGAAGATAGCATTGTATAACTGTCTCTTTCACTCGCTTATGTATGTCACATAAGCTTACGGAGTTTCTTGTGCATTCTTCTCCATAACAAGCTACTTTCCGAATGCACGGTAGAATCAACTTTTATTCCATGTAAATTTTAATTGTGACATTCAAAAGTGCCGCTTGGTGGCCCAGTTGAAATAAATATCTTTTGTCTTTTTTGTCATCTTCCTATCTCGCTTACTCTATGCAGTATACTCGATGACAAACTGTTTCTTACGCAATGGTTGGCAGGACCAAGTTCAAAGACACAAAGATCCGTTGTGACTACTATAATATAGGTACCTCATGTTCATTAATACTAAAGACATAAATAAAAATTAAACAGTATCAAGATCGTTTGATCCAATTTCCCCAGTATTGCATACAACAAATTTTTATTTTCCTTTTTGCCATGAGATTCTGGTAGACCTATAACTAGATTTTCAATAAATACAACGTTCAGCTTAATCATGTGGGTACTGTTCGGTTCCTCACCTACTTAGAGGCAACCTCCTTGCCTATTATAAAACTGGAAACAGATAACTATTTAGTTTTGACAGATGTTTGAAATTAGAACGCTAAAAAAATATTTGAATATATTTTTGTTTGGTTTTGCTTGTCAGTTAAGTAAAGGCATAGCAGAAAGACTATGATAAAATATAACGTATCAAAGTAATGCAATGTTTAATTTAAACGGTCGGTATAGTAAGCCTTAGTAAAACTCTTTAGATTATTTCATCCATAAGACAGTCAAAAACCTCTCCGCCGTAAATCGCAAGGAGTATTTTATAGCGTGCGAATTGAAACGTGTCGGGCCCGAAATGGGTTGATAGTGCGGACCTCAGGTAATTCTCCGGTGTAACAAACGGTCCCGAATGTGTGTAGCGATTTGTCAAGCGGTCGGTATCGGGAGCGAGTGGCTGCGACAACTGTCCCTCGAAACCTTCGCGATGTCTTTACGACGCCGTATATCGTACGCCGTAATTGAAGGCAACAGTGCGTGTCTTGTTTGTTTCTTCTGACCAGACCGCTCGTTACAATCCAACTGTAAACTTCAACGAATGACGTGCTAATGTAATTTTATATTGACTCGATACGGAACTGTAAACTTGATCATTTTAGAGACGTTCGATCGTTATCTGAGCCTCAGCCATCACGAAAACGTTCATTATTTGTATTTGAAATTCATCTACAGATTACGTTTGTAGATAAATCGTTTCGGACTGGAAAATCACCTTTTTTGGCGTCGACTAAAAACAGATTACAGTTAAAGTAATTAGTTTCGTTTACTTTAATGGGAGGGAAACAATGCTTGATCGTAGCATTTAGGATATCCTGAAAATAAATCCACGGATTTAATTTTACTTTTAAAAACGAACAAAATTAATGCTTTAGTGAACGTTACACGTCGTAAGTCTGATTTTATCTCGAACATGCATAAGGAAAATGATTAATTATCTTGATGTTTTTACTAAGTCCTCTAATTTGCTAGTCACGCAATATCAAGAATATTGTGATTTCGAGATTTACTTACATACATTTTTTTTCTTTTTAGTGCGTTGCTTATGCGATGCAATTTTATTTAAAAATATGTTGTAAATAACATATTTAACATTCCGGCCATAACTCCTGTAACCTTAATTTTTTGGTGAAACTATAGCAATTCTAGCAAAATCTACGGGATATAGCAATATTGCAACATTTTACGGCGGCATTGCGAGCACACATAAAATTTATAGGCGTTAACATCTCTAGGCTGGCAATAAACAGTTAGTCCGCTGAGTAAGCCTCCGCCGGCCGCGGAGCGCCACGGGACCTTTTAATATTTTCTTGTGCCGGGCCGAGCACGGCAGCGGCGCGGACGCATCACTCCGCAATTAAGGGCCACACAAAACGTCGTCGACGGGGAGCCCGCGCTTCATCAAATATTAAACCCGGCCGGTGCTCGTGCGCGAACAAATCCTACAGCGCATTTAATATTTTACTTAAAACGGTCTGCGGTTTCCGCTAGCGGAATTTTCTTGCGGCTTTGCACGGCGATTTAAGTTTTGTTTTAGAAGCCGCGGGGGTAGGCGCCGCGTTGCTCTTAAATACTTGATACGATGCTTTTATTAGTTCCTCCTTAAAAGTTCCGCGGACCCGTCAAACACCACTAAACATAGTGGACTGACGTAGGTTCCGGCACAATTACCGGGGTCATCAATCCTTTAATGGAATATGTTGCCTAACATTTACCTCGTTTAACTTAAATTAATTTTAGCCGGCTCACGAAAAAGCCATTCTAAACACTA
The DNA here is from genome assembly GCA_949775005.1 of Orthosia gothica. NCBI lineage: Eukaryota > Metazoa > Arthropoda > Insecta > Lepidoptera > Noctuidae > Orthosia > Orthosia gothica. The sequence continues at coordinate 26,878,326 of OX459034.1, read as the reverse complement.
AGCCATACACAAAGCGAAGTGAAACAGTCGCTAATGTGTCCACCGATAACAAATCGTTGAATCGTGCTCGGAGCTCCCTCGCCTGAATAACGAAAGCTAAATGCGGGAAAATATCAACATTAATCGGATGCGGTATTAACTCCCCAACTCGGTAGCTAATGAATATTCAGACAAACTGACACCGCTTGTCTTGAATTTGCAAGAAATAATCCCGGCGTCCGACAGCTATAAATCTTTCAGTATCCATCGAATGTTAGACATTCATAAAAAGCGCGGCTCGACTCGAGTATTGTTTACGGTTTGGCTGAAGTCCATTATAAACGAACGTAAAACGTTAAAGTGATATAAATCTATATGAATAAAGAAATTTATCGAGTTCGAGTCTTAAAGAGTCCAAATGCGACCTAAGAAAAAAGAAAATTACTTTCATTAGGCGTTCTATTGCACGGAAGACAAACGTTTTCAGATGTGCTTGGATATTTTTTTTTATATTTTTGCACAGTTGAGTATGTAACGTTTTATATTGATGATGTAGGAAAGTCGTTGCTTAGAATAAAATCTTTTAAGTCGCCGTTGCGAAAACGATTAGGTAAAGTAATAAATCGGATGAGCTTAACTTGTCATCCACGTGTTGTGCTGTCTGAACACTTCCTCAAGAATCATTTAATGATATTAAGTTACAATTTTGCATCACTGTATCCTGTATTGAAAAGAATGTGGGTGTCTTAAAAGGCCCAGAAATTCTTTCCGTAAGCAGATTTGGTCGGCAAATTTAACAATTCTCCGAAAACCCATTGTTGGGAAACCAAGTCCCGTAAATATTATATTTTTGTAACGTAATACTTCGTCGCAGCGCACGCAATTAAGCAAACAAGGAGATTTCATTAAAAATAAAAGAAGCCCACGTCCCCCGGTGAACAAGGTACATTGTATTATTTAGTACAGAGATTATTCTTCTCTGTGAATAATGCATGCTGTACGCTCCACCGACATAAAGCGCTTTATAAACTCGGATGTAATACACCTTGTTTTATTTATACTTTCGTAATTCGCTGAAAATCATTGTGTCGTAAGTATCACTGCCAAGCTTGTGATCTTACATTCTAAGGAAAGAACAAAGTATTATTCCCCTTTCATTTTTTTAGACTCATGTTTCTTCTAAGTTAAGTATTTTCGTTAAGAATGTTTCGCTCGCAAAATACAGCCGGTCGTAACCGACAGTAGCGACGAGAGAGATGCTTGTTTTCCTTTAACACCGGCGATGTTTGGAATTCCTGCGTCAATTAAATGCTTGTTTGTAAACACGACAGACACCGAGAACGTGAACGCGATCATTTTCACGGAACGCGCCTTTCCTCGACCCCTGCGCCGGTGTGCGCCGGCCTAACTGTGCCTTCTGTGAAACCACTCCTTTTAGCACCCACGTCTATAATAAATACAACCCTCGCAGGTCAATTGAGCGCTTTACAAAGACGCGCAGGAAGGCTAATTAGTTGCACATTTTGTAGGTCTTTTAACATCAACCTAGCCAAGGGTTACACGTGTAGCAAATAAAGAACATAACCTAGTGAAATAAACGACAAGACGCGCGACATAACGCGCTACATTGTCAAAGCAATTGTCAACACGAGACAGGCGCAAACTTAAACATGGCCAATGAAAATATCATAGCTACCGACGACACGTAACAGTCGATAAAAGATGGCGTGTTTGTCGTTTTGTTTCGATTCGATTCACCGAAAAATGTATTGTTGCGGTGGACAAAGGGCGGCGGAAGTGAGCGGAGCTATCGGTGCGAGCCGAGCGAGCGAGCGGGGAAGGAAAGCTGTCTTCCGCCATCTCCCGCCACCCGGTGCTGATTACCCAGAGATGCTTAAGTAATTTCGTGTCCGTCCCTCGTTAATTGCGGGAAATGAGTTAATTAATTGTTTTCCTTTTCTCTCTCAGATTTGTGCCATTTAGAAGCGGCGTTTATTCAATTGATTGAGCCGATTTAAAAGGTGCTGTCTTGAATCTTCTTCCTTATTGGGTGAGATTGTACTGGATAAGGCTCTTAGACTGTTAAATGGACAGAATATGGAAGTAATGGTACTTAATCTGTTCTTATGATGATTTAAGGCAATTAATTAACTAGGTGCTCTCAAAGTTGTTCGAGAATACGTTTACCTCGGGCAAACTCTGCAGTTTGGTAAGAACAACTTTGAGAAGGAGGCTAGCAGAAGAATACAGCTGGGCTGAGCGGCGTTTGGAAAACTTCGTCGAGTCTTCTCGTCGCGTATCCCACAAAGCCCGAAGACCAAAGTCTTCAACCATTGCGTCCTACCTGTTTTGACCTACGGTGCCGAGAAGTGGACACTCACAATACGGCTGGTTCATCAGGGCAAAGTTGCTCAGCGAGCTATTATCGAATACGATACGAGATGATCCAGCAGAGAACCAAAGTTGTCGACATAGCTCACAGAATAAGCAAGCAGAAGTGGCAATGGACCGCGCGGTCATATAAGTCGTAGAACCAATGACTATTGGGGTAAACGTGTTCTTGAGTGGAGACCACGAACTGGTAAACGTAAGGTAGGACGCCATCAGGCTAGGTGGAGCGACGACCTTCGCTGGGTGGTTGGTAGCAACTGGATGACAGTTTCCGAAAATCGAACAAAATGTCGTGCAATTGGAGAGGCCTATGTCCAGCAGTGGACTGGTTTAGGCTGATGATGATAATGAACTAACTAGGACATAAAAATGCAAAGTTGGTACTCTTATAGGAATGAAATTGTAGTTAAGTACCATATTTGCACGGCAGATGTCAAACATCTATACAAGGAGAGGTTAATGAGATGCGCCCCTACAAAATGCGTAGGTATAAAATTTTGGAATTAACTTATTCATTCGAATAAATTACTCTATTTGATCTTAGTAAAATATTTGTACAGTAACTAAGGATATTGAATCGAAAAATCTATTTTTATCTGTATATTTTCATATGATAGCAAGAATGCTTGTAAAAGCAGCAAAGTTCCTCAGCGATACAGTAAAACTATTCTGTTCAACGTCTGTCCACAAACAACGCGAGCATTATTAGGAGAGCAGACAGTACAAGTAGTACAACCAAAATAAACATCCTACATTTTAGTGATTCGTTGGAAACTGATGCTGCGAAAGTCGCATCATTAAAATTAAAAATGTTTGGCGGAGTGCATCTGCTTTTGTGTTCTGTCGATGTATTTATAGGGGAGGACGGTGGCCGGGCGGGGGCCGACGACCGCCCGCCCAAACGCCGCCCAAACTCAGCCGAACGACGCTCCAACAATTTGTTATTTACGTGTTGTGCACCTTCAGACAAAACACAATTGAGACCATTCGGATAGAAAATATAATAATATTTTAACGCTGAATTACTCCTCTTAATATACCGGTGATTACGTAATGTCCGCCTATCTTATCTGACAGTGGAACGGACCCGACTCGCGGTACAGGGGTCAGATTATCACCGACACAAAAAAGGATCATAACCTCTTTTTGTACTCGCGTGCTTTTTACTTAATTAACAGAATATACCAATTTATTTTGTCGGTTTGTTACCTTCAAAAGGTGCCTGGACTTTTGGGGGAAAAGACCCAAAGCGAGTGTGGGCTTTTTAGCTCACTAAAACCACACCGGTGATCACCATCAGCACATGGAAGGCGCCTCGTTACCTCTTAAAAGACCATCCCGCAACCTCCTCTGTGCAACGCCTGTTAGCGCACATCCCTGGGGAGGCTACGTCTCCCCTGCTGTGCACGGTAGCACGTGGCCACTGTGCCACCGTCTTACCTGGAGTCACATGGCGGACAGAGGCGTCGAGGTGGTTACCTCCACGACGCCCTTTCTTCCGATAACAGAATATACCTACTTACTTACCTACCGCAATACCTAAATATCAGTAAATCTTACCGGATTATTCGTTCCGTTATCGAGGCAGCCGTTTTAACTTTCAAGTTTAATTAACCTAAATATTAATATTCGTAATCGCATGCCGCAAATCGCCCAACTGAATATCTATGGTAATGGCATCTATAATAATTCGCTGCCAACACAGTGTTCGTTTCACGATGAGGTTCCCACAAACCGAGGAATTTGGAAAATTAGCAGCGTAGGTAGGTAACTAATAACATAATGTTCGTACGTGTGCACAGATTAGGAGTATTACTGTGTACTGTATCATATTCCGTGGGCGGATCTAGATTACTACAATCGCTCTAGGCATATGACTGTTCCACAAAACCTAATATTTATTTAACGACACAGATATCAAGCTTGCTAATGACCTCCGATAAGCCTGCGCAAACGATCATTATCGGAACGTAGTTGTCAACAAGTACATCACTTCTTGTCTCCTGCCAGCTTACTATATTCCAGGCTGAAATGGACGACATTATTCGCCGGACTCTCGTCATTAGTCACCGTCCGCCTCGCATAAGAACCAAATGAATCGATACGTGACGACAGAAGAGCCCGGAATATAAATATCCTGGGAAGGGTTTAGGGGAGCAATGTGCAACACATTTATCATACCTTCGGTGAACGCCAGGAGGAAACTAAAGTGATAATGCGGGGGCGTACACGTGCGCTCTAGAACATAACTACAGTCTACAGAAACAATCAATCACAATTACTCTGTAAGTATGACGTCTGAAGCGGCACTGGCGATCGCCCAATCACGGTTATTTTTCTATTTAGTCGAGTTGATTGTGGTACGAAAAGGACGCACTCCATTAATTCACTACTCTGTGGCCGAATTTCGCACAAACGGGCGGATAAATTGATTGTAGCAATAGACTGTCAAATAGTGCAAATATGGTGACAGGTTATGACGTCAGAGAGGAGTGCATCGTCGGCGAGAGCTCTCGACGGGACCGGCGGCGACCGCCCTGACCTCCACATTCGCAAACAATCGGCTCCGCCATTCAATACCGATAGTGACAGCCTTCTGAACGTGACACATTGTCTCTCTTATGTTTTTATTACTCTGTGCAAGTTTGCTCCTTTTTTATTTGACAATAACCGATAGCCTATTCACGGTCTGTGAAGTTCGTTTTTTTAACTTGGGGAGATTAAAAAGGATAAGTAAAAAAATGATAGAGTTAACAATAAAATAAGTTTGTTATAATATACACATAGCTAATTATTGGAAGTAATGTTAGATATAATTTATAAATAAGACTCAAAGTATAACATAAATTCAGAGACTACAGCGCACTACATAAAAATGTCTAGATTCATAGTATATAATTCCTCAGTAAACTTTCGTGAAGTATAAATCTAAGGATGTTACGCTAAATAAATTAGCAAGCCCCATCCCCCAGAGGTCAGATACCATCTGTTAGATTTATACGAACGATACAAGCATGCCGCACTAAATAATATTATAACGATTTATGACACGCTATGTTAAACTTAAGCGTTTTGTTTTTCATCGTGTTAAAAGGAATTTAGAAAGAGAAAATGCACGCAATCTTACCGAAATCTAATAAAAATAGCTTTTATTTTCACAAAATTTAATTTTACTTACAATTTTCTTATTACATCTTGAACAACATATTTCACGAGAAAGTTGCGGTTTATTATAACAAAATATAACTTATTTCAAACTTTAAGTATGATTTAAGCAATTATATTTCTGTGTGTATTTCAATATCGGTTAGGTTACGGAATGTAACATTCAATATTGGGGTTTAATTTGGGCAATGTCAACGTCTCGGCAAGGAATAGCGGTAGCATATTGCGATCTAAACACCCGTGTGATTGGAACCGCTTTCCATATTGGATAATCGTCATTTGCAATTCAGACTAAAACATACATATCCAAGTTATCATAACAGCACAAACTACTCGACTTGTAAAGTTGTAAAAGCTTATAAAATCACTCCACTTCGCTTAAACTAGTAGATTACGTCGAAGTGCACTTTTCGTCACGCTAAAGCTCTCGTTTCGGACGAAGACAGTTTTCGCGTTTTCCTGAAGACTATAAATACAGCGATACGTAGCTACAGTTCTAAGATACGAAGTGAAAAGCTCTTTGCTCTAATAGCATTACGACTCTGTTGCCTTTTAAGTGAAGATATAACGGAGAATTTGACAGGTCCCTCTGAATCTAGCCCTCTCGTACAATGTAGTGCTAAATGAATTAAAAGCGGAAATAAAACGGAAGTGCGGAGCGTGCGAGCGTCTGTTTACGATGTTGTAAGCCAGCGGTATTATCTGCTACTTCCCTGGATTTTGGTAATTGGCTGTACGACGTAAAACGATTACCTAAATGCGAAATCCTTTTCTCTCTCAATCCCTAGGCTATGTTGGTTGCGTTTTCTCAATTTACTCGCCAGTTCGGTAAACGAACTCCAAAATTGTGAATCAGACTTGATTGAATCGCAGTCGTGCCCGCGGGAATGGAGTTATTTTCCAAGCTATTTCATGGTACGTCGTAGGACGCGACGCCGACGTACGATCGACAAGTCTCGCAGCCGTGCACTCGCTCGCGTTTCATGTTTGTCCCTCTCGAGAAATTTCTTTCAGTTCATTTATTTGTTTGCAAACTGTCGTGCCTCTCACAACACCCATATTTGATATTGCTACATTTTTTATGATTTGTGAAACAATTGCCTTTGGGAAACTTCCTCTTCTTTCAATAAGTTTATCCTTATGTGCGTGACGAACGAGACGTAATGATTTGCGGAAAATATTAGGGCGCGACGAGGAGTGCTCGTAGGTGGCAAATGAAATAAATAAACTAGCATTTGTTGTAATCTTGAAAATGTGAGCAAACTCGAGTCGTATGAGGGATAATCGTCAGCAATAAAAGAGCTCATTTGTGTTACTGGTCCAGTTGTTTCGATTCACGTTGCTTGGACAATGGGCAAACGTACGCACAATGTGCCCCATCGTCATCAATCAAAGTCCCCACCCGGCCACGCACCCACGCACCCACGCACCCACACACCCCACACACCGGCCAGACTGATTTACCCCTTACATTACAAGCAAATGCACGTCTACGCTAATACCAGCCGACTGCGGCAAATTGAAACTAAAATAGCAGCTGTAAAACGGCTAAACGTAAGCTAAACAAGAACGCATTACAATGACATGCGATTTAAATTGTTAATTTTGATGTTAACATTTCGTTAACGTGTTAAGTTACAATTCATATCATGTTTTAATTAAACATTTAGATAACAGAATCTGACTGATCTTATCGGGCAGATTTTATCCAAAGAACATGAGAATTACATAACATAAAATAACACTTCAAACTGATTTGGTCATTCTCTTCCTATTTGTATTTTCCGATTTCGTGTGTATAAAGGTAAAATTATTCCCCTCGTGTGATACTGTGCATGCCAAAGACAACACAATGTCAAAAGGAGACAATCAGCAATCATTCGTCATCCCCGTGAGATTACTCGAAGCTTCCATCTGCGTAGTGTACACACAATACCGAGTTTACAGCCTCGATTACATCTGCATTGGATTTTCAACAACACACTTCTGCAAATATATAAATAAACAGTTATAAAACTTCAGTTTTACGTCCGCAATAAATTGGAAAATCACGATAAAAAGAACAAAGAAAAATAAAGTACGTCATCAAAATTCATGTTTTGTACAAATTAATTCACAGGTAAATTAATATTGTTAAATAAAATAAATTGTTGAGGCAATTTAGGTGGAAGGCTCATTTCCATGTTGCTGTACGTCCAAACAGGCCTGAGGCCGGTCCGGAGTCCGGACGTCGCGTGACCGACCGGGACATTCCCCACCCTCATTACCACTTTAAATAACACTATTCAGACCAAACTATTGTATTTAGTAAGAAGTGTAAGAGAAAATTACATTTCTAAGAACTTTGAAATCGGTAAGTAGGACTTTTTATTTTCGTTGCGTTGAAAACGTAACAGCGACCAGAACATAATGACGCATTAGAACAAACTGTACTGTTATGTACGAGTATATTGTTTTATAACGATAACAGTAAACAAAAACATATACCGTGAAAGTTACAATCAATAACAGTCTGTAATTACATAGCTCTAACACTTGATTACTTATATATTTTTGGTAACATGAAAAACCGGGTATTAGGTTCCCGGGATTCAATTACTGGCCAGATAATAACAGTGTTGATTCTATCAACTCCTAATTATAATAAGTAATTACGTTGTATTGATAACGTAATAACTGTTGTTGTTTTATCAGTGGTATGCTCGAAATTATCCATTTCCTTCAACACTTAGGTAGGTACCTATTTAGAATTTATCCGTTATATTTCGCCATAATACATATCTATGACACGTTTCTGACCGACCAAAATTTATATTCAGTTGTTGAAAAATAAATCCTAAAACCTGCTCTAGGTAAGTTATTTTTAAGGCAAATTCCTCACATACATTTTATTTTAAAACAATAAAATATTGTAAACATGACAATATACGTAGGTACCTATTTGATACGAATAGTAGGTGTTAAGACAACACTTAACCAACTAACTGCAGACTGGAATAATCTGCTAAATTGCACAAACGATGGGGTACTTGCAACCCTTCATGATCACTCCGTGGTGGCTAGCTTTAAATACAAAGCATACTGTATATATATGTCTGGTTATAGAGCCAGCCCAGCGGGCACTATTGATAACAGACGGGGCTCCACTACGCATTGTCAGGGAAAAACACAATGAAAACTACATAGACATAGATAGTGGAAAGAAATTATATTTTTCCTGAGTTTGTTATAAATATACAGGACAATAGAACTGTTGGTATTTTAGTATTTTATGTTGTATGGCACACAGCCATCGTCGCATTAAGGATTGTAAAAAAGTTATAAATCTGGAGTATTATATTATCTGTGAATCTGGTTTTGGTCAGCCAGCTCGCAAATATGTATCCCTGACTGCACGGCATGATTTTCTTCTTCTTTACGTCTTTTTAGTTCGCTTCTAAAGCAGTTGGTTTTTTGATTTATTAAATAACTTTTTTTATTTATAACTTTTTAGTTATTCTTTTATATTAGTTTTTTTTTTCGAATAACATTTCAACATATGTTATATATTTTTGAAATCACCTCTTATAACCCTTTATTTTTATTACCCCACACGATGGGACGGGGAAAAAAAAATTTGGCCCCCACAATATGGCACCCGAAATCCGCCATTTTTCTATTTTCCAATTTTAATGCAGCCAGTAACACAAACAAGGTTAAGACGAATAGATTGACGTTAAGAGTCATCAAAATCGGCCAATGCGTTTGGTCTCTAGAACGCCATATAGAAACAAACATACATACATACATAGACCTATAAACAAATTACCCTCCTTTGACATTCGGGTAAAAACTAAGTACGTCAGCGATTTATCTAACACGTTCTTATCAAAAACACTTCGTCACGTCACGATCACGTTAACATATTTCCATTTGTATAGCAAAGCATAACAAAAAGATCCTAATCGTATATCTGCGTTTACCAACGGCTATGGCACATTCAATATGGGCGCATTAGATGCGACACCATCCACAAACGCTGTTGCCGTCCGGCGCGGGCGCGGGCGCGGGGGCGTATGATTATAAATCGATAACTATGCGTCACATTTCGGCTTACACTTATGTATTGTTGATCCTCCATTGTGATCTGACCCAACGTTATCTGTTACAACATTTACAACGCTTTTAGTACGTCGGTAATCCCAATCAGTGAGGATTTCGTCATTTCCTTTTGTCGAACCCTTATCTCGACGAAATTTTTTGTTCCATTCTAGGGTACGGACAGTTTTAATAAATAAACATCTGTCGGAAAGAGAATTGTTGACTGAAATAGAACTGACGCAAGCTGCAATATACATTTAAACAGTTGGGATCTAATACAGACAAATAGTTAGTAAAGTATCTAATCTAGAAGTTGATACTCAAACAGGATATTTTGATATTAGAAACTTGTTGGCTGAAGTAGTTGAATAGGAAGTTAATAGTTGCCATTCAAAGTGTCAGTTTACACGATTAATGAAGCTACTGATGATTAACCCATTCTGTGCTTATGAAATAGTAAACAAACCTGTCTAATGGCTAATACTAACGGTCTATGACTCATGTTGGATGCAGATGCGGAACACAACCGATGTTTTTTACTCGACTACAGCGAAGCAATGTATGTATGTATATATGTATGTTCATCTGTTCCCTCATAACTTCTAAACTGCTTATCATAATTTGACAATTGAGTTGTCGTTGTAAGCGTCTTGTTTGTCCGCTAGTTATAGGTGACGTCACATAAAATTGAATATGGCGCCTCTAGGAGGCCCGAAGTCAAGAACAACTTTTTTTTTTTAGTTTTTGTATCATATTTTTGTCAAGTGTATTGTTTGCGAGGTATATCCCGTCAAAGTCATGAAAACTATTTCTTACGCTACTACAGCGCGCGGCGTTGCTGTGTTTGTTGATCGGTATGTATGTAAGTATGTATGCAATTATGTTCATTTGTTCCCTCATTACTGAGTGTCTCAAATTTCAAATCATAAACCTATGTGTATGTTTCGTTAGCTAATATAACTATACACACATAGCATATACCTATACCTGTACTTTAATGAATTGTACATTTTCTAAATCAACTACGTTACTGTTTTACGTTATTTAGAGTCCACTCTTGTAATTTATGCATTATCTTGATACATATATAACAACAAACCCTAAACAGAAAAAAAATGTTATGTGGCTGTGCAAAAACACCTAAATACTTTAAATAAAAAATAAGTTCAAAAACTAAAACTGAACTACTGAAAAATCACACTCTAAAAAGTATGAAACAAGAAAATACTCTTATCTGAAATTGTTTTAGATTTTGAACTTATTTTTTGTAACAATGCACAATATAGCAACATTAGAAATCTCCACGACAACACTAAAAACGCGATATTTTAACACAGCTCTCTTATTATATCGTTTTCAAATAAAAAGAATCTGAAATAATATACTTGTCACGTTTTATTTGACTGCGGACAATACTTTATAGTTACGCTCATCGATGGCAATCGTAATTCGCAATTATTGAAACGTAATTGTAAGTGAAGCTCTATAAAAAATCCACTCAATCATGAGCACACAAGTACGCACGTTTCACCAATTTATATCTGTTGGCATGTCAATGAAAGTAACGTTAATGAGTAATTGAGTGTAATTAAGAGTAACACGCCACCGGCCGCGCCGCACCGCGAGTACATTCTCGAAACTATTGTTGTAAACATTAACTGCATCATTATAAAGACTGCCCAGTTCCATTCCATCCGCATCGATACCAATTTCCTATTTCGTGCCCATATTGGTTTCTTTTGTTTTAGAACTCATAACACGTTATTCCTTTTCAGAGATTATCTTATTTCTACTTCGTGACGGCTTCTTATATTTTTTTAGGATTTCGTCTGAGCCTGAACCCCTATAATGGCATATTCGTCCCTTCATATGTCACTAATGTCACATACTCGTAGTTCTTCCAATATTACGGGTTTGATGGAAATTCACAAGGAAATGCTTTCATAATATCCATTTGGATGGAAAATTGAAAAATGATTCTGAAATTGTACTCTTTAATCATTGTTGGTGGAGCAGCGTTGTAAAGATCTTTTAAAATGAAACAAATTCGCCTGAGATCATTTTTTATTTTGACGTTTTGATTACAATTTATGAGCCTCCAAGTCGTTTGTCCTACCCTTGTTCTCTATTAAAGCATTCCGTGTTATAAAAATGGCACGGTATTAAGTGAGCAAGTATTCGGCGGCCTCTTGGCTATTCGTCTTTTCTTATATTTCATCCTCAACTAGTCTTGATAGTTTCTGTCTACTTACTTTTTTGGCTACGTACCATAATTATCGTTATTTATACATGCTATACATATTGTTGGAATCCAGACAAAGATTTTTATGACGCCAAGTAAAAGCGTAACACTCATATTTGGGCGCTGCTCGCAGGCTTCTTCTCATAGTTTGGCGACACCATTACGGCATTCTGAGCGCGAGTGAACAATAAATCTCCCTGGAGCTCCGCAATGTATTCTGCATGCAGGCTACTGCGCTCCGTAGCCTGGCAATTATTACTCTCTGTACGAGATTGCTAAGTTACCAAGCCACTGTAAGTACCCACGCTAGATTTTTAAACAGCCTTAAAAATGGAAGCTCTTTTTTCATGCATGCCAGTAATATTTTACTTTTTACAGGGTGGTCTTTTGTGTCATTCTACGCCATTGCACCTAATATCGGTTGCGTACTTATGTATTTACAAGTATCCTTTGTCCGGAGATTTCCGAGAAACCACTGAAACGACTTCAATGGAAACTGTTTTTGTCTTATTGCACATGGTTCAACTTAGGTCATCTAAAAACATTCTCGGCGCAAGAGTATCGCGCGGTTGATGCATTTAAATTATATCTGACTTTACTATATTATTAAAATAATTGTTTGAGATACTAGATTATCTCTTGATATTGAATGCACATTTATTGTAAAGTGAAATAAAAAAAGGAGGAATAAAAAAATCTGGGAATCCATCTACTGCCAAATATCACAATCTTTTGTGCCGTATTTAATACAAATAAATGGCTTTTACTTTGAATAAATATGTATTAACAATAAAGCCTGTAATATTAATGATGTAACGTTTCTAGTAAACTGGCCCTTTTAGGCAAAAAACCCTTTATTTAGGGTAACACAAAAAATTTGCAGCCTCCAACCAACTAAGTGTATAGAGAATCGTTTTTGCACGACCCTTTACATAGCACACCGTTCAAACCTACTGCGCATTTAACAATCAAAGCTTTCAAACCTGTTTAAATATTTTCAAGTATGTGCAAGCGCTCTGTTCAAGTAAACTGTGAAGTGAGCGAGTATTAAACACTTCACTAAACTTATCAGAAATTTACTAGTGTATAGATGATGGTTGGGCAGCAATAAAATGTCTGGCTGGATTGGATAGGAACTGGCGCGCCTGTGTGCAAATGATCCGGCGCGCCGTGCGGCACAGCGGCGTACGCCGAAGGACGCGGCCGCATTCCGCACGCACCACTACAGCGAGATGACACACATACCGACACGTACCGCTGTGTGTGTGCAACTACACATTAATGCCAAAGTACATAAGGCACTTTTGCAGTACGCCGGAGTTGGCGTCAGTGTACCGCTAGCGGTGTGGAATTCCTTATTACGATGCAACACGTTGCATTCACAAAATTGTTTAGAACTGTTATGTTAGTCGCACGCTGCCGCCACCGCCGCCGCCGTCTACGCACCGCACCGTTATCGCTCCACATGCGATATTAAACCTTAAATTATTCGTGGTGTAGAACAGCCTGGAGCAGATGAATATTTAACTGCAGCAGCTTGGTTGTTCACATCGACGTGAGAGATAGAGACAAATCGGAATATCAGCAAAGCGGAAACAGTTTAATCACGCAGCGAGTATGGTGGCAGGCGCTAATCTCGCGTCGCGGGCAGCCGCCGCCGCCGCCGCCGCCGCCGAGGCGAATCGCATACAAATGTGCCGCCAGTTAGAGCAAAAACTGCTGAATAATGTCCCCTCACAGTTGTACCACTCGTACGAGCTTTATAGCACACATAATGATGCAGTCACGGCACGCTCTATGCATTTTACAAACGTATTACTTTCGGAGAGCTTTATAATATTGTGGCTTTTTAATATAAAGAGTATTGTCGCTGGTCGGTGTGTTCATGTGTCATCCATATTGGACACAAACAGCGATCGGATCAGCGCAGGGGTCAGGTTGCTGGCATGTGCCAAGTGCGTCACCGCCGCGGCTCGGGTGACTACTTGCAATGCCCAGCGAGAAATGTGTTCACTGTGTTACTCACCTTTTTTGATCTTACTTTGAAGATTGGTTTAAGCTACACTGCTGCAGGAGATGACTAATTTTGCGACAGAATTCTTGAGACAAAAGTAAAATATGTTTCCACTGCGTTTACTCTCATTGAGAATTCCGTAGTAAGTAGGTCCAATGAAATGCTCAATTGTTTCGAACTGGTGACAATTATAATGTACTTACCCAAGTGTTACCGCTGATGAGAACTGTAATATTAAACTCGCAAACGTAACGGAACTGACCTACGCAAGGTAAACATTTTTCAGTGAACGGAGTGACTGGTGACGTTTTTTTGTTATTCATTATTTACTGTTCGGGGAAATTGCTGAGATTAGCGTCATTCGATGACTCACTGACGGCTATGTCTGCATAGGCAACGAACTTTTTATTATGTCTGGTTAAAGATAAACTTGCTCCGCACACCCAAACTTTTTGTAGGCTGAGAATAAACAAAAAATCTAATTGTGTTGTAAAGGTGGTCAGGCTTGTCACGTCCGTGAATAATCTATTCCACAGGTATATACAAAAACCGAGTCGGTTTTCAATAAAACGCATTATTCAAAAGTGACGCTCTATCGGATACCCATTGATATAGTCGAAACAGCAGCGACATAGTACACATTATTTACATTGCCGCCGGTCTAACAATTTGGGAGCGGTATCCGGAATTCATGGAAGACAACTGCGCTCGTCATCGCGGCTTTGTCTGCGGGCGCCTGAGAGCTGCCGGTAATCAGACGAGCCGGGACGGATTAGATGCGGTCGGTCGGGGGAGGCCAAAGATGTGACTGCGACTAGTTGGAGCGTCTGGCGGCTCGTAATTTGCGGAGCCGTCGCCGTCGCAAGGGTTGACCTCGTCTGGTGATCGCCCACTCAATTAGAATTTCATTTCACCAGACAACCGTCTTAATTGTAATTACAGTCTTATTTCAAATTAATACTGCATTAACTCGTTGTACATCGATTCCCATAACGACAGTCATTCAAAACCCTTCATATTCAACAAGGAGATTGATGTCACAAAAATGTTATTCGTTCAATAAAGTCTGGAGAGCGTAAAACCGGTGGTCGTTCAATGCTTTTAGTGAAACCCCACTTTAGTTGATCCTGGCAGCTCTTACTAAAGTCGAGGAGTAGCTACAGGGAGCAATTTTATTGCCTCTTATTGGCTAACGTTCAAAGTGACAACTTTAAACACTGAACGAACGTATTGGACTGGCGGCCGAGGCTGACTTTAACTGGCTGACGCGCTCTCGTGTGTAATTCCACTAAACGAAACGAAACGAAAAATGAAATCTCAATAGATCCACTTTCGCTCAAAATAAAGACGAAACACAATAAAGTCATGAAATGTAATAAGACACTATCCCGCACCGAATCGGATTTGATTTTGATTCCTGGTCGTATCGAATTTATGTCCATCGAAGTTTGAATGGACAATAACTTTGTTAGTTCGTAGCGAACGATCTTTGCTGAGAATTATGGCAGTGTCCCGAGTCGCTCATGTTCGCTATCTATTCACAAGCAAGTTATATAATTTCCTGAATCGTACCAGTCTTGCTTGTACTACTCGAATGAATAATTAACTTAGCCGTTTGTTTAACTAATCAATAACATGTATTATTGTTTCTTGAATAGTTTTCTATGGTGACAGTTGCGTGTTATTTTAAAATATAAAATTAACAATAATTGCCACGGAAAAAGAACCATGTATTGTTAAGAAGAATCAGATACATTTGGCAGAAAAATATACAAAACAGTTATCAGAAATAGAAAAATATAGAATAGAACAGAAAACAACAATCGCCCTAATGAGTTGAGACTTCCTAGATCCAATCACAATGGTAACCTTGATATAGATGCTGTATAAATACTAAGCAGCATAGTGATATCACAAAGCAATTCCAGTGTCCTCGAGGCTATAGTTACAGACGTGTCCATTCCAGATTAAAAGCGGATCCTTAGTGGGTAGGGGGTGGTGGTGATGGTGGTGCTAGTGGCGTACAGGGGAGGGGAGGTAGGGGGGCTCGCGGCACGGGGCAGCAACAAGCTGGCGGCGAGACGGAGCCGGCGCGACCCGCCGACGCCAACAGTCCCACTCTACATAAAACTAAATCTCCACAGACAACAAGAAAACGCAATAGCTCTCCACAAAAGACGTGAACACTGGCTCGAGTATCAATTCTCTGCTATTCGACTCGACGACTTTGTGTTTTCCTCAGCGAGTGGCGACATAGTAAGCAAAAGATTTCATACTTCACTTTTCTACAGACAAGCAGAAATAAAACCGTGCAGCTTTATACGTAAGCAAATCCAACTTAACTTAACTCCTTACTTTTGTTAAAAGTTTTCTATTTCATTTTTGTTTGTTTAACAAACAATTCTCAGCAAAGTGTTTAAACTTCGGGCGATTCTGAATAAGAGCAAGAAAAACCTAGACGTTTCATATGATAAATCACTAAGGAAATACCTAGCATAGTTAGACGAAGTTAAATTACGGCTCACTTCACGAGTTCCGCAAAATGGAATGAAACTTCATTTACGTGGAGTCACGGGAAAATTGACAATGAACCTTAAAATTCATGTTGCCGTTTTAGTGAACATAGCCTTAACGACATAGTAACTCACTTTAATGTAAGAGACCACAATTTAGTGCCAGTCTTTACATAACGTCTCGGAAATGTTCCAATATTTTCAATACACAAGTTACGTAGGTAAGCTAGGCACTTTGTCGATAACCTTTAGACAGAATATACCCAATAAAAATATGAACTAATCTGCTACCGCCATACTTACAGTGGACATATTAAGGTATCTGTTTACTGTAACAAAAATATATATTTTACGCTAATTCCTTGTCGGTGGCCCCACACACACGCACACTAAGCGGATTGCCAGCTTATCGCCTTACAGACATACTCACCTATTTTTTCAATAGCAAAAAATAGTTTTGAAACTATAAGAATGCTATTATCGAGAGAGAGAAAAAAACTACACAAAGCCCTGATCCTTGAGGCTTTCCTCGTGGGTTTTTCGAATTCCGTGACTCAAATAATTAAGTCCCCAAGATGGGGGTCGCTGGGTGAAATTATACATTGTTATTGCCACCATAAATCTCATTTTGGGCGAACGCACTCGCTCAGAATAACAAATAAAGACAACAAAAATTTCATATCACATCATTCAGCCCTAAGGCGCAAATGTTTTAACTAAATCACTATTTAATCCTTCCTGTGTTCATACGTTGTACTCGTAACGAAAACAGTATTTTGTGTGTATTCACCCGTGCTTCGTGTAGGCGTTCTGATAGACAAATTACTGGAATCGCAATAAATAACGTTCGTCTATTATACAGCTACATGATGATGTTGTAATAGCAGTTACTTCGGGTTTTAATGCTCCAAGTTTTCTTTGACTATTAGCGTTTCCTAACCTCAGTACGAATGGATATCTCTTTTCCTTTCTTCGTATTTTTCCTTTGAACTTAATTCTCGCCCACAGGGAATTGTGAAACGCTGAACTGTCTTGAAACTCCTTGTGAATTTAATTCTCATTCGCGTCAAATTGTTGGTGGCAATTGTCGTAGATTCTGGTTATGTTCTCGCAGTAGATCTAGTGCAGAACTGCGGTTGACAGAGCTATCTTTGTACGTGATTACATGTTTATTCAAGGAGTATATATGATGATGAGCCTTCGTAGGTACTAAGTGTTCTTGTAAGTATGCCTACAGAAGTAGTTGAGCTGAATTACCGGATACATTTGAATACTTTTAAAGTGGTCGTGACACAATGCAAAACCATCACTAACTATTGAGTTTACAATTCCGTTCCGTGAAAAATAGAAACTACCTAGCGAGATAAGATATGTATATACAAGTGCAACTACACATAGATCTGTGTAGTACATTATGTGCATGTATAAGGTATTCTAGACGTTTGCGAAAGTCTGCAGACACGCTTCGTCACGGCTCTCGGCACACAGATGCCAATCTGTTATAGTCATATGTCTACGTCAGGCCGTGATGCAACATACAGATCCCCAAGATATATACGCCTATCAGATATGCTCCTGGATTTAGAACTAGTCATTAAATATTACCTTAATCGAAGTAACATCGCCGATCTAGATCTTCGTGACGTTATCCTACTTTCTCGTATCAAAATCGTATCGACGTTATTTTTTCTTGGTTTATTCGAGTCGATTTAAGGACTAAACAAAAATAACTGCTCGAAATGCAGTTTATACAAACCAGTTACCATCTGGCATCTGTTTTTGTTAGAGACTTTTCGCTACGCTACGCCACGGTCCATGGACAAACTTGTTAACTCTAGACTAATGAGGCAATTATTTCACTTTAAAAGAAATTAATAAATTATTTTAATATAATTTTAACTGTGCTACTAAAGTGTCTTTTAACTTAACTGTATTAGGCGTCCAAGAGACACGAACGGAAGACTAATTTTGGACGACAAACTAAAATACTAGCGAAAGAGGACGAAGCATCGAACATTGTAGGTAAACTAATTAGGTACTAAAATGGTTTTAAAATTAAATTATGCCTGGCTTTGCCTCCTCCATTACCGTACAGGAATATGTTTGTGCGCCGTGTATTATCGAAACAAACGGCCGCTTTGCAGTGAAAGTTGTATCTACCGACTACATCACGATAGATTTATTTATTAAATGTAAATTTTCTTATGGCTTTATCCTGTTGCAAATAGTACAGTTTGTACTATAGCAGAGTATTGTATTGTACCTAGCTTATCAAATACCACGGCATTAATTTGATACGGTTGAATTGAGCTGCATAACTGCATATTATTATTGTGCACTAATCACTACTAAATAATCCACCTAGTCACATTCCTTTGCTATGCACGAGCTTCTAAAGAAAATATTATTCATAGAGTTTGTAGGTACCATAGAATTCGTTATAGAAATACCAAGAGGCTTAGAAGTTGACATCCCCACAGGTGACGCTCCTTTTAAACAGGGTTACTTGCGACCTTTAAGTTTTTTAAACTCGCAAATTATTTACAGATAAACAATTTGCGAGGTTAGAGTAAAGCACAAAGTTCACTAGGCTCACGAAGATAGGCGTGACGCGTTAATGCATATAAATTTTTCTTCAAGTTATATACTCTTAGAACAATTGCTGAAACAAAAAGGGGATTGTCGTGTCGTATTATCTCGTCACATCTATCTGCATAGGCCTATATTGTAGTTAAATAAATTATTCATTAAAAAAACTTTTTTTTTAACAAGCCTTTTTTATTCTTCTCAGCAAACCCTTTCAATTGATACCCATGTCATGGCAGCGCACAAAAAATAACTAGTAAGCCATCTTGAGCCATCCGCCATATTGGATTTAGAATGACGTCACTTAGCTGACCATGCATTGTCATACAAACTAAACGTGTATGCAAAATTTCATCTTAAACGGTGATGGATAACTGCTTTAAAATTCAGAATTAGTCCGGGCGCTTCTTCACCGCTCTGCAGCAGCCAGCGGTCTACTCTTTAAACATGTCACCGTCAAAACTTAGGTAGAGTGAGCTTGAAGTTAACTATCATTTACTTTGATTGGTTGGATATTAATGCGATCGAGGATGAGTAAAAACTCGGCATAAGCCCACAGGGTTATATTTAGCGTCACTAACAGTTAGTCTGTATTGTCCGCAGAGCACCGGCGGCGGTTGTCGCTCAGCAAGCAACGCGGGCGCGAGCGCCGTGACGGTCGCGAGCGGCGGCGCGGGCGCAGGCGCGGGCGCGTGCGCGGCGCGCATGGCGAGCGCGGGGGCGCAGTACCGCGGCGGAGCGCAGCAGTGGGCGGCGGCCTATGCGCCTCAGCCCTGCCGCTACCCGCCGCCGCAGCCGCAGCAGTACGCGGCTGCTCCAAGCCCTTACACTCAGCATCAGGTCAGTCATTTACATCATCATAGGTACATTAATCTAGTGGATTGCGACCAGCGCTAATGTTGAGAACAAGGTCCTGGTTTTTATTATTTTCGTGTCGGCAAACTGTTATTGGGTTTTTCCAACTGGAAATTCTCAGTAGCAGACTGGAGTTGGAGCCTGCTTGATCGCAATACGCTAGCACCCTATTACATCATCATCTTCCTGCCCTTGTCCCATGTTACTTGGGGTCGGCGCAACGAGTTTTCTTCTTCCATACCGTGCGTCCTGTCCCCCGCCACGCTATCACTGAAGCCCTTTTGTTTCATATCTCTCCTCACACAGTTCATCCATCTTTTCTTTGGCCGTCCCCTCCCTCTCCATCTATAAAAATTTATATTCACACCACTTTTAGTAACATGCGTTTCATCCCTTCTCATCACATGACGTAACCAGGACAAACGGTTTTCTTTCAAACTTTCTGTCACTGGCGCCACTTTCAAACTTCCTCTACCACTTCACACGGGACTTAAAAACATAATTGGCGAAATATTCGCGGCCTAACCCTTCGGTGAATACCTCCAGGCGTGATGTCATGGATGTTGTCACGTATGTATGTTACCACCCACACCACATTTTGCCCCACCGTCTGCCCATTGTGGCCTAAAACCTGCAGACAAAGCGACCTAGGCACTGCCACAGACGATGCCGTGGAAGATGGCAAAGTATAGGGGCATTATTTGTGTAATTTTGATGTGCCATCGACACGAAGAAGCAGGCAGCCAATCCACTGCTGAGTATACCAACATCTCTTTCTTCAGTCTTACTGCCCGGTTCCGTGTGTCCTTCATCATGTTCTGCGAAGCTGTATCTGATCTCCCAGACTGATCAACAAGCAATTCATGTGATCAGTGGTAGTAGCAGTGGTGTCCAAAAAAAATGATAACACTTGTTGAAAAATTGGATAGCAACAAAAGAAGTAATAGCTTTAGAAAATAACCTACACAAACTTAGATTTGCTCTTCCATCTAACCATTTACTGCGTGTCTTCTTAGAAACGCATATCGACCACAACTCCCATTTAGTGCGATATTAATAATACGTTTCATAATAATAGGTCTTGTAATAATAACTTCCGCGGTACATTATGATAATCCTCCTTCCGGCATACTTTCAGCGAGTAGATATGAATCATAGCGCACTTACTATTTTTATACCGGCACACGTTTTGAAGCACTCACGTGGTCTCGTATTATTGGGCGTAGTCGTTGCGTATACGCTTATGTTGTTTAAAACATAGCAAAATCATGATTTTCCCTTATATATCGTAGTTCTGATGTTGTCTTCACGCAGTTACGTAATTTTGTCACCGGTACGCACAACCGGGGATCACTTGTATTACGAAAGTCGTCCTTATTGCTAGGTCAAAGGAACTGTAAATCTCAATTTGTTACTATTGTGTTCCTGTTGATTGTTCAAACACACTAGTATCTGAAAAATACTGTAAAAAAATTCTTCTATGTTTTGAGCTTGCGATGAGCTAATAACCCTCTACGAAATTGCTACGAATGCTACGGTTTTCGTAGAGGCACTCTCGTAGCATTTTAATGACAACTTTTGGGGTTCTTCTCTGAAATACCGCAAGCAAATACTCCGAGTTAAGTAAACCGATAAAATTGTTGCGTCTCAGCTATGAGATCGATAAAGTATTCGCATCAGAAACTCCGCCACGAATGACGTAGCGCAGTCAATTACGCTGGCACCAAATACGTCTATCAATATCGCACCCCCATTCCGTCGCCTTGTACTGAGCGCAAGCATCCCATAAATAAAATAGAATCTTTAGCCGGCGCCATCTTCTGCATGTTCTAATGAGGTGTGTTTAAGTTTACGATCGGGTTTACGAGCGCCGGCGGAGGTTCCGCTGTCTGCCGGACCGCGAACGCTTCCTTAATGTTGTGAAACGTTTTCCTTTCATTCAACTAATAAGTGACTATTAACTTAACTTTCTTTAACGTAAACAACGTCTCTAATAAACCTGAGATACTGTTTAAATCAATAAGCGTGGCACCTAGTTAGCTGGTGGCTTCGCCCTGGCACCGTGGCAACATTGCTTACGGCTCTGGACTGGATAATTAACCGCGAAGTCGGCTCGTTGACATCGCGCCATCAATTTCTACGCCCGCCACGGCTGTAGCTCGTTATGCATTACACACAAACAATATTATGTGATTAATGTCTTCTCGGAGCACTTAAAACAACACAACTAGATCGTGATTTGCATAAAACTAAGTTAATTTAGAAGTTTACTCTGTTTATCGTTGGGTATGAACTTGTGCATTGTTGCCGCGTGCTACTATAACCAGGAGATTGATAAATTCTTGCGATGATAAAGATGATGAAACGGGCTGGTGTCCGCAACTCCACGTCTAAGCATCTATATTGCGTACGGGCCATCGCCACAAATACAACACAGATATCTTTAATAAATAGATAAGTTTATTTTCCCAACCGGCTTTTGAAGCCCTATAAAATCCTTGTCGTGTTAAATTCCTAGAGCATTTCAACAAAGACCGATTGTGTATAAATATGTTCCAACAAGCAGTTGCTAGATTCTACGTGTACAATCACAGTTTTGTGAGAAGTGTCATCGAACAGAGAACTTACTGGGCTGTTTACGAGGCGACACAAACCAGATGTTGCACAAAGAGCGGCTGCACCTCGCCACACCACACCACCCTCCTCCACAAGAATCTCGTAAAAGGAATTTCTCGCGCCCTTATCGCTTTTCGAAATAAAATGTAGCTCCCCGAGCCGTACGTGTTTTATTACAACGCGTCTCCTTCAGGATTTATCTCATGGTCGCCGCGCCGAGACTGAACTCGTTTTTTTACATCGAGAAACGTTTGAAAAAGAACTTCGCTTATGCGATTTGCTTCGATCGAGTTTTCCTTTAACTTGTGCAATTTTATATCGTGGTTAAAGATCCTTGTGACGCAGCCTTTAGGGGTTACCGACAAATATTCTACATTTTTCTATTGTCCTTCCTAATACACATGTCACGTTTCATGTTTGATAAGATCAACACTTTAATGTGTATGTACTAATAAAAGAACATTAAAAAACGTTTTGTTGCACGATAAAGTAATCGTAGTCGTAAAATAGTCAACTTATCAGTTCCGACGATTCTTAACTGTCGCGGTAACGTTACCTATGTTGAAGCGATCAATTACAGGTTTGTTTTAACTTTTATGTCGGCATCGTGTCTTCTTTTATAAAAGTTATACCCTGGTTTAAACTGCAAGGCATAGAATTTAAGAAACTTTGTGAAGAGAAAATAAACGTTTTATATTATTATTATTATTATTATTTTATAGTAACAAACGCTGCGTTGAATAATGTAGAAAATAACACTTTACAATGCATGTCCTCGAAAAGAGCGGTTTTCCAAGCAGCCAAACTGTGCGGAAAGTGTCACTTTTTTTCACTAGTGCTTTTTACTTTCCTGTACTTTTTTAAATTTTTAACTCCAACGTCAGCCCGACGCATAGAGTTTTTATTATTTGAGAAAAGTTTTAAAAATTTGTTATGTACAGATTATCATTCAATAAAAGGTAAAATAAAACTAATACTTCATTTTAGGCGTTTTTAATTACTCTAGATTTAGATTTTGATCAATTAATTAATTTTAAATATTTATTAAATATGTTTGGCAGAACGTATATTTTGCTCGTGCCATAATGCGTTACGATGTGACAGCTATTTGCACATGCGCAGTAGATATGCCCGAGGAACTATTAGTTAATCTGTGGATATGCTGAACGCGCTTGAATAAGCCCGCCATTTTATTAATTTCATTTTATTAATTTATTTATTTCCTCGCACAATGCATAGTAAAATGTTGTATGATACACGTACGTAAGTTGATTTCCGACTCGTGCCGATTTATCCACTCACTCACTTCGCTCGCTCGTGAATAAAATGCCACTCATCGGAAATCACCTACCTTCCGCACTTGTAGCATAAATAACTATTATATCCATATTACAGTGCATTTTATTATAAAATGAACAAAAAAGCCGTTGCCGCTGTGAAAATATTAAGTGGATACTTTTAAATACACATTTTATTTTCAGAACTGCCCTGTTTCACTAAAACCCCGTGACAATAGCAATCAGTATATTGTCCCAGTTTTTATTGAACTCGACTTTGATCGGACTTCTCTGTCCCCAGCTTGTAGTCGTAACATATATCTATGACCGCTTGATTAATGAGCGGAATATGTCAGCTGTCGGGGCTGTCACAACTCCGGAGCTTGTTAGATCCATCGCGCCCCTTCCCAAATATGGCAGCCCTAAATAGAGGTTACGTTTTTTAGTAAAGGACCCAACGTTTTTATCGTAACGAATGACAGAAGTGTCTGACTGTAATACTCTAATGCGTTTTACGTCCGAGCCCGCCCTCATCCGACCGTAGCTCTCTCTGCGGTGATACCCGACGAGGATGCTTTCATATTTCTGTTTTATTTATAAGGAGATGTTAATATCTAAGGTTCAAGGGGTAGGCTGTGGCCGAGATTAAAGTAGTAATTCCTTTCCACGTTTCACTTACTCTCGTCTAGGCCGAAGCTACTCGACTTCCTGGCGCTTCATTTTCACACGCACGCACTCAAAGATTATGCTGATGTATTTAAATGTATTCGCTGCGGAGAATTTTTTTCTTGTAAATGAAATTGCCACATTTATTTTGGAAGGTTTCGCTGCCATATAATTTATATTTAGAAGATCCTTTTTCAATGTCGAACACGGTAATACGTATAACTGTATATATATTATAAATGAGGCAGGGTCATCAATTACATCCCATTCCGAGGCAACGATTGATGAATACCGGTGTGAAAGGTTCTCGGAATATTCCTAAATAATACAGTTTGGCTATTATCTAATCACGTGATGTGCATGTGTTCATTTTGTGAGTATAATAGTTTATTTCGGTACAATAGGGCAGAGCACGTCCCACGTGTGCCACCCTCCCATAAGTCGGGGTAAAAGTATAAATAAACAAGGCTTGCTGATATCTGTCATCCGAGGAATTAGATTTATTTCGGCTCTAGCGGAAGGTGAAGGACCCTAGCCCTCGTGAACAGCCGCGGCAACATATTATCATCACTCTCCGCTGACGGATATTTATCCGAATGCGAAAATTGATTTAAACATGACGCGCTTGCGACAACTTGTCCTCTCATTAGACGCAAATACGTAGACCCCTGAACACCTTCACTGTACAAGCAATATGCTGTGTATTTAAATAATTGAAACGGTCTACGCTTTCCCTTATCTCTTCCTCGTGCAAATGTTTAACATAATGTAAGTTACATCAAATTGTTTTTATAGGGTAGGGTACAGCGTCGGCGGTGAAACTTGTCCAATATTGTGAACTATAGGCCGGGTCAAAAGGCGCAGAAAAAGAATATTTTTTCCTCTGGTGAGGGTGGGTGGTGTTTTTTTGTTGAATTATGTTAATGTTGGTGTGACAGAGGGTAGGGCCGCGACCGCTACCGATATTTAAATTCGTCCATACCAGTGTTCTGAATCATTTGCCCCTGCCAATGGTTTTTTGTTCTAGCTCTCCATCATAACTTTTTTTACTGATTTAAACACCGGATAATCAATGAGCCATAAAGCTAATATTTGTATGTAAAGCAGTAGATATTTCTTCAGTTAAATTGCAAGCACAAATTAGTATTTACTTATCAGAGGTAGGGCCTGAATTCTATAGGTAATTAATTTCACCTGTCCATCACGGCGCGCGGCGGACGGCGCCTATGTACTCGCGTATTCTCGGTTCAATTATCTCGTAGCAACCCTATTTATTGCTGCTTTTGTTAGTTAGTTAAGACTACTCCTTCTCAGATGTGAATAATGTAGTGTCTTAATTGCACTAGCAGTTTAGCCTAATTAGTAATAAATTAATTAGGTAGTTAGGTAATTTTGATTTCCAACATTAAATAAAGTTAATGACCATTCCATAGACACAAAAGGCAATTTTGCCACACAACTGAATAAATGTAGGCACTCATCAAGTGGACTGTCTCGCCGTAGTAAATGGCGAACGAATTGATCGATTTCCTGATTGAATCGACGATAAAACAAATGGAGTGCTCAATTTAAATAGATTGAATGGGATTTATGTTTCATTTCGTGAGCTTCGGCGTGAATCAGTTGTATCCCGCGCTGTGAATTCGCCGGCCACCGCATCTGCGGCCGCGCGGCTGCTTTAAAATTGAAACAGGAATTTCGTTGTTTATAAAACTCATTATAAAATTCAAACGGATGGGTTCACACCAATTTCATGTTCCTAATTAACGTTGTGCGATACGTGAGCGGGTAATTCGAATGCAGTTACAATAGTTTGTGTAAAGTTTGCGTGTTTGCCGGCCATGTGGCGAGGAGCGCGGCACGCACGCGCTGCGCTATCGAGCCGAGACCAACTGTTGAGTGTCTCCTGTCACCCGCGCGCCCGCCGCCGCCACCCCATCCATGCCTTTGAGATCCAGCTTTCGCCCCTCGCGGCCCTCCTACGCGCGTGACGTCATCACCCACAGTCATATGCTCCCGATGTCCCGATGGGCGACAGTGACAGCGACGTGTGCGTTCACGTTTCATCATTAAATTTTACTGTGGACAAAATTAAAATCGCGTGTTTTATTGCCATGTTGATTGCCGGCGGCGCGGGGCGGAGCGGCGGCGCGGAGCTCGGAACAGCTGATGTTGCTGTTACATTGCAGTGACTTTTGTTTTTAACTGACTTGTTATGTGTAGGTGTTATTAGTTATTACATTTTACTTAGGGTTCATTTTTAAATAGCTTTACCGAGAGCGAACAGAAAAACAATAAGCAGAAAATAACTTAAATTTTCTGAAGTTGTTTAAGTTTCAGACCTTTCCACTTGAATTTTAAGAACCTAGTACTTCAGAATCGTCATTGAAAACGTTTATATCTTGAAGCGGAAAGAAAAACTAGACTATTTTCTTGTTTTCCACATTCTACTTCAGTTTATCTAAGTTGGAAACTATTAAACAGAGAATTCGTTGAGGAAAAACATTTAATGATATTATGGGGAACTTGTTTGTAACCTAGTTAGCAGTTCTTAGTAGAGAACTACGGTCTACGGGGCATGACAACATTACAAAAAATACCCATCTAAAGTTTCGAGATATACTTACAGAATAATTTCTTTGATAGGATTTCATTATTTCATATTGTTTTCAAAAGCTTGAAAATTGAAAATGCTGTTTGCAAGATTTTAGGTAGTACAATCTAGTATACGATAGGTACTAAGGATGATTTATACTAGACCGTAGCGGGCGCGAGTCGAGCCCCGTGCGAGGCACGGACGACGCACAGAATTCCAAACTTCACGAACATTTTTTATGATGTGGTCCATGCTACACCGCGTCACTATTTTAATATAAAAAAAAAAAACTATTTTCCACTTATAGGTAATAAGAAAACTTATCAAATATACAAAAAAAAACACAAAATAAACCAACCAAACACACAAGGTAAAAATTTACAAATTTATAACAAAAATCATTTATTCACAAAACACGCCGAAGTTTCCACAAAGCAAGCACTTACGTCAAAGTTCGCGCAAGTTCGACGCGTGATGATTACTTGTCATCTTGTCATAAACTGTCACCCCCCACCATTCCGTCACTTACGTACCGGCACATTTGACACCTGTCGTACTAAGCCAGACTGATTGGAACTTACTTGCGGCAGGATTTCGCGGTTCTCAGAAGCTTACAGCACTGTTATTTATGTTTGTAAAATTCGCGTGTTAAGTATTGATGTAAGCCGTGATTTATGTTGGGATATAAAAAGAGGATTTTCTGAGCTGTTGGTGTTTGAAACTTGACGAATAACTAATGGAGGGATCGACAGGAAATGACTTGCGGTTTACGATAGGTACTACTTTTCTGTAATATCAACGCATGCATTAAATTTATCTATAAACCATTGAGAGCAGTGGTGGGCCCAGTGGTAACGGACCCGACTTACGTGTCGTAGGTCATGACTTCGAACCCATGCAGGCTATGCAGGTACTTTGTGTAAATTATTGCATCACCACTGCGGGGGCAGAGAGCGCTGACTGCATGAATTTCCTTAGTAAAAAGTCATAATTCGAGGTTTGGCTCTCGTCTACTTCTTCCTTCAATATTGGACCAATTTTAAAGATATTCCATATACTGAAAATGAAAAATATATACTATGCCCTATGTTTTCCCTTTTGATGATACATTATCTTTAGAAGCACTAGAACTCTTAAAAGTTCTCAAAATTGCGCTGTCAACAGAGGCTTAGCGTACAAATTTGACAAGTATAAATGAAAAAAATAAAACATAGGGGCATAGTATATATATCTTACTTTACCAGTTTATGGAATATCTTTTAAATTGGTCCAATATTGGAGGAGGAAATAGACGAGAGCCAAACCTCGAATTATGACTTTTTAGTAAGGAAATCCAGCCGGCGGTCTCTGCCCATATTTCCTCTTAAAACGGTGAAGGAAAACATCGTGAGGCAACCGGCATGTCCTAGTACCAAAAATTCGAAGACATGTGATATTCACCAATCCGCACTGGGCCCGCGTGGTGGATCAAGGCCTCTCTCACAGACCTCTCTCACAGAGAGGATGCCTGTGTCCCAGCTGTGGGAACATTATAAGGCTGATGATGATAAACCATTATTTAGAGGACATTGGTGTGGCTTACCTAGTCTTTAATTTTATTTTGTCACACATAAATTGTAATGTGTAACTGTTTTATGTCCCAAGGAAAAGTTATTGTCGAATTGGTAGAGCATTTAATGTTGAAACTAAAGTAGATGCTAAGAACAGCCGCTAGCTACTTCCAAGACCTAGTTCTGTTGCAATTTATTTTAAGGCACAAGGCATCGTAAAACCCTGTTAAATCTCGGTCACAGTTACAGTGGCTGGTATTTCCGTCAACAAACTCCAAACACGAGCCGAAGTGTAACCAAAGTTCGGTTGTTCCGTCCCGCGAGTACACTGGCGGACGAGCGGAGCGGCCTGACTCACTTAATTACCCATCCAAATTTCCGAGCAGATAATAAAGTTAAATTGAGTAAATTGCACAGGTGGCCGACATAATGTGAACTCGCTGTGGACTACACAGTTTAAATAGCTCTAATCGGACATTTTACCTTTTAACTGCCACTTAAAAGTCGTCTTGTTAACGATTGGTAGGTTGTAAAGTGTTTCAATTACATTAATCATTACCATTTCTTAATTGAACATGCACTTCAGCATTATCTGGAGGAGAACTCAAGACAGGATGGAACACAAGGAGACGTTACCTATAAATTAATCTTCAATGAGGCATTAAATTCTAAGAACCTCGGGCCTTTCAGCCTTTCTGAAAAAATTAATTAAGGTAGAGATTATTATAGGATGGTAGTCGCCTTGGTAACCAAATTAACTATTCTGCCAACTGTCAAAGTTCTGACCAAGTTAATAGAAACTAAATAGTTTATTAACTTCCTTGAAGTTTCAATGCGAAAATATAATTAAAGAACTGTAGTTTCCATGAAAAACGCAACCAATTTTGTTTTCACTTTATATCGTTTGTTCTTTATCGAAATCGTGGCGGTCGCGGTATAAAGGTAGGTATAAACCACGTATTTTGCTAATTTGTTTTTATGTTGGCGTATGTATCGCCGCGGTGCGGTGGTCGTTCCGGCAGTTAACACAAATTGGTCCAATTACCGTCGTCTACTACCAAGATACCAATTGGATTACGAATCTAAATTCCTCCGGTAACCCCGGGCAAAGTCCTCCTGAAAGGTTTTAAAGGTAAAATAATTTGTGTGCGCTGCACCTAATTACACAAATGGCAACTTTACAGCACATATGTAACTCCACTTGATGAGTTGTTACGTCAACGGCACGAACAGTTTATGGGATTAATATGTTAACTAAATGCAAATAGCAGAACATCGTAGAGTACATAGAGAGTACATACCCAGTGCTAACTTAAGTGAAGACAAATAATTGCCTACTGCTTTTCATTAACTAAAGTAAATGACTTTTCTGTCGTCTGTTATAAAAAGAAAATTCGCGCATGCGTTAAGGAATGCTCTCCTTTCTGATCCGGATGAATTTTTATACCATAATAAAACCCTGGGTTATGGTGCCTCGTTCATAGCGATCATACCGTCAGATTACACGATATCCTTGTAATCAATTTCATGTTTGCGTTATCAAAGCGTCGTTTCACGCTTCGAGTATCTAATGTAAAATATATCCATTAACGATACTTGTTTATCGAACCAAATTGCTATTTCCAGTCGCGCGAGTCCCGAGCCTCCTCGTTAATCCAAACTAACTGTTCATCCATTAACAAATTGTAGCGTTGGTTGCCGGAACGAGCACGGAGCGGAGCACGTGCAATCCGTACCGTTGGCTTTTCTTAACTCGGCGGGTATCGAGCATGCGAGTCGATTAAGGGTGCGTGCTCGGCATCGGCATGCGCTCATTACTCCTCCCTATTCATTACTCGTCGGCTAGATAACTAATAGTCGACGTCTTAACGCGTTTCCCTGAGAACAGTTATTTCAATGAAGTCGCCTCGGTGTAGCTCCGCGTGCCGACTTATTCCAGCCGTTTCGCTAAGTTGCTACGAGCGGAGCGCGCATATTAAGGTTGAACTAGTCGACCGCACGAACTAATTTGTGCGCGGGGTTAAAATGCATGCTATCTTATCAGACAACTCGTGCGAAAGAAATAGATGCTGTGATGAGCAGTAATAAGCTAGTTCGCGTACGAATTAGCACTTTTGCAAATTTGTATCGAAATGTATGATGATTTAGGACGAAAACGAGCACGCGAAATTTTATAATCAGACCTTTGGGAGTCTAGATATCATGAAAAAATAACTACATTTATATTTATTAAATAACATTATTTGCATTGTTGAATTACTAATATATCCCTGTATGGAGGCCGTTTTGCAAATTTCCTTCTTCTTATGGTATTTATTGCCGCCTAAAGATGCGTTAAAATTAGTGTTGAAATATGGAACTTTCGACGCTCATAACTTTCAAATATATTATTTTTTTACATTTTTGTTTCCATACAGGACTAGATAATGATGAAACAAATTGATATCATTTTTTATTTTGAACATACAACGTCAAACAGTGGAGTAATCTCTAGACTACGTTTGTATGAAAGAATTTTCGACTAGTGTATCCTTAACACTTTGATCCAGTGAATATAACGTAATTGCTCCGACACCGACAGTCGACGCCGAGCTACACCTACAGCGTGTTCACGAAGATTACAGCCATCGACATCATGTCGCTATTATACACGCAGAATTACATTTAATTAAACGGTTATGTAATATGCTCAAGTTGTTCAACATCATCATAAATCAAGATGTTGGATTTGGTTTATGTAATAGGAAACAAACTGAACAATCGATGGGAGATAAGAAACTCTGCTCAGTATCAGTAGCTACTTTGCACGAAGCGAACTTTATGTTTCGCACTATAGCATGGTGTGGTTCATTCTAGAAGATTTTAGTTGTGTTTCGCATTGGACGAAGACTGAATCGCCCAAAACTCGTAGAACTCCTTTTCCAGCATAGTGACGCCGATCGTAATTCGTGTGTATTGTTTCAGTACTCGGGAACGGGCATGGGCGGATGCGGCGGAGCAGGCCGCGTGCCGACGGCGGCGTCACCCGCCAACACGGCGTCATCCTCGTCGTCCAACACGGGCTCCGCCGGCGGCACGCGCTCCACGTCACTGAGCACGGCGCCGCCGCCCCCGGCCTCGTCCGCCTCTACCACGGGCGCCGCCGGAGAGCAGCTCAGCCGCACCAACCTCTACATCAGAGGCCTCAGCCAGAACACCACCGATAAGGACCTCGTGCAAATGTGCCAGATGTAAGCCTTATCACCCACAACATACCATCTGTCCCTGATCACATTACAAATTTTAAATCACTTTTTTTATTTCAGGTATGGCAACATTATTTCAACAAAAGCAATATTGGACAAAAATACTAATAAATGTAAAGGTAAACAACATTCATACCGTACGTCCCCCTTTTATATCTATAATATACTGTCATAGCGAGTTATCTACATGTAAAGTACTAGTTATAAATCTGTGCATAGTATCTCACGTATGTATTTAAATATTGTTTTACAGTTTATTACTTGAATAGAGTTGCATTGTTACGATTACTCGTAATTGAATTATTTAAAACAATATATTAATATTTTCTAGAATACCATATACCTACCTTCATTAAACTAACCCATCTATGGTGAGACTTTTTTCCAATATATGCACGAACACTAGATACATTCAATTTGATTCATATTTTATGACATTATCATATTTAAAACAGTTTATTTTATATATTTTTATAGTAGATATATTATCATGTTCACTATATTTGCACCCAAGCACAGATGATACTAAATTATTAACTCGATAAGAAGTTTGCACAGTAATGTTAATGTTCATCACGATGTTACCCTATTTCGACGTCACACTTCATCACGCTACTGTCGAGTAGGCAATACTCGCGCTCATTAGTTACATGTCAGATGTATGTACCATAGCTGTTCTTTATTTGGAATCTTAGATATATGTTTCAACATACATACATACGACCAAGCATGTGTCATCGAAATTATTAAAATAAACTTCTTTTTAAGCGGTCCCCACCGGCTAAGGTAAACTCCGTACTATAAAATAATTCAACTTTTTTTCTCAGGTTACGGTTTTGTAGATTTCGAAACAATCGCGTCGGCTGAAGCAGCAGTTAAAGGATTACAAGCCAAAGGTGTTCAGGCCCAGATGGCTAAAGTGGGTATCTGGTTCCTGCGTAGACTGAACCGTGTACGTTGTGCATGCAAGTAATACTATTATGACTAACCGCCTGCTCCTTGTCCGCTCTCTCATCCCATCGTCTTCTACTTCTGCTCCTTCGCCTTACTCGAACACCTACGAATACTAACTCTTAACTCCCTGTTCCGACTAAAATCCTTAAATATGTAATGAATGTCCAAAAGCCATTAAACACAAAAGGAATGGCAACTGTGACATTAAGCGCAGTGCGATTGTTTCTTGTCGGGAGTTGGAATCGTATAATGCTCTTGAGCCTTTCATAATTTAATTAATATTGGTCGTTACTAGGCAGACGGCAGACTTTTCGCCATTTAGACAGTTGCCTTCCCCATTGATCCAACCCTTAATTCCGTCTTCCCTTACTTATAGCTTTAGTACTTATACCCCCTTATCTATATAAGAAGTGCTGTTAACTTACATAACTGAAAGTAAAGAGTGTTCCTTAACTTGTAAACTTTGCTAGATTTGACATTTATGCATAATGTAGCAGAAGCATCCCGATCCATCTAATTTGAGGTGAAATCTTCGACGTGCTCCTGTTTTCCAGCTATTATATATAATGCCTAAATTTGTTTGATTCAATAGATTGACTGTTTAGAAGTAGGTCCTGTGTTTAGATCTTCGACAATATGGGCGAAAAATACTTTGAAATGTCCCGGTTTTAACACAGCTACCAAAGAACACGATCATTCATTTGTGTAGTCCATTTGGGAAACAACACCAGTGGTAATGTCGTGTCAGCGTACTCACGAACCATGTAACACTAATGTGTTGTAAGTATGTATCCCTTCAATGGTACGCAAATCGACGCAAATATAACGCTTATTTAATTCTATTCTTCAGACATTGTTTCATCCTATTAATTCTATACTATTGTCGTATGCTTCAGCGTTATAACAATGTATTATCGCTACTGGGCTCGGGTATTTCTATGCTTTCGATATTAAATTAGTGTGTATGCGAATTTTAACTAGCTTCGTAATCTCTATGCTAATGTATATGCCCATGTCGTTGATAACACCTACGTAATATTAGTACATTAGATCAATCTGCTGATTAACGTCAGAGCTGGCTTCAGTGTCTAGATATTCTATGCGGGCTTCAAGCTAATTTTAACATTCTAAGAACAATTTCACAGACACGTTAAATTAACGCTTAGAGACATTTAAATTAATATTTATCATAATAAACAAGACATATGTCATGCAGCCGATGATATCGTGTGACGTCACAGTCTGCTCCCTCTCACACACGTACACATTGGAACATGTAAATAAAGCAGTTTGTATTATCTCCCCGAATGATAATGCTTTCTTAATGGTGGGTGGCAAAAGCAACCATGCAATAGACATTTTTGTGTCATAAGCGCACATATCAAAGCATTTACAGTGGTTCCGGGGCTTGTCACATGCTATATGAATCTCAAATCCCCACAATAGCTGAATGTGCGCAGCACTTTCAAAGTATTTCAGTCTCAGCACTTGTTTTTTGCTATTAATCACCTATTGAGGTGCTCAAAATTTTCTGACAATGTCACTGAAACTTCCAATTTGAATTTTTAAACATTGAAGATTTGGAGAGCAAGTTCTTCACCTATTACTCCGGGGCATTTACAGCAACAAGAACAGGATCCTACCAACCTGTACATGGCGAACCTGCCGCCGCACTTCAAGGAGAACGATGTGGACCAACTGCTGGCCAAGTTTGGCCAAGTGGTCTCCACACGAATCTTGCGTGACACCCACGGCCAAAGCAAAGGTGTGGGCTTTGCTAGGATGGAATCCAGGGAGAAGTGCGAGCAGATAATCCAAGTGAGTGACACAAATATAATATACAAGGTATTTTTTTTATTATTCATAGGCTTGACCACTATCTCACATGATGATGGTAAGCGATGATGTGGTTGACGGTGAAGCACGCTTGCCTAGAAGAAACCTTTTCACTCTTGACTTAAAGACTCCCAGGTTGTAGCTATCAGGAAATACAGACTCCGGCAGGGAAATCCACTCCTTTGCTGTACGCATAATAAACGTATTTCCAAAACTGTTGGTGCGTAAGGGAAGAATGTCTACCACGTACCGATGACGCATCGCCGTACCTACGTCTTGTAGTCCGATGATGGAACGGGCTAGGAGGAATTAGTTCATGCAATTTCGACGCACACTCCCCGAAATGTATGTGTTACTATGTTGTATTTAAATACCAACTAAGGAGTCGTTGTTTCGATATTTCTTTCAAACATGAAACACGCTTATCGTACCTCTGACATTGATCAATATGTCAACGCCTCATTTAAAGCATATTTTCCAAACGATCCAAACGTAAGTCAAGACAAAAACTGAAACCATTTATATTTGTTTCAGATGTTCAATGGCAACCCGATCCCGGGTGCTAAGGAGCCTCTGCTAGTTAAATTCGCCGATGGCGGTAACAAGAAAAAGGCGCTGTACAACAAACAGAACGATAACAACGGACGAGCCTGGAGGGACAACAACGACCTTACCCAGGTAGCCAGTATACAGCTATCTGTACAATAGCTAGCATACATTTTCGTCATCATCCGTCTAGACTTGCCTTAATTCAGATGATACCGGCAAAGCAATCTTCATCAATACTTCTCCATTTTCCGTCATCACAGCAGTCAATCTCTATTTAGCCATATTATCTCACAAATCCTCAATTCTTTCTTTGGTTTTGCCCTACTCATGTAGGTATCTATCATCATTCGCACCCAAAACCACAGACCTAAATCTAACTAGATAACGCAAGTCCCTCCATATTATGAAAACCAAGCGTGCCACTTTTTACCCGACTGCCGAAGGAGGGTAATGTGTTTATCAGTCTGCAGTAGTCGGAGGATACATCTGGTTTTGGTCAGCCAGCTCGCGAATATGTATCCTCAGACTGCACAGCATGATTTTCTTCTTGTTTACGTCTTTTTAACCGACTTCCCAAAAAGGAGGATGTTTCTCAATTCGACAGTATATATATATTTTAGTTCGCTTCTCAAGCAGTCAGGTTTTATAATAATAATAGGATAATGCTAAATGAAACAGCTCAAAATACGAGCTCCCTTTTTTGACACGCGAAGTGTTCTCGACAAACTTTTTGGCCGCCCGATGCGCAAGGCAAGGATCAGGGGGGTAACCACAAGCTCTTAGAGTAAGGTTATTTTGAGATTGATTAAGGGACAGATGTATCTGACTTGTATACATCTGTCACTTACTCGATCTCAAAATAACCTTACTCTAAGAGCTTGTGGTTACCCCCCAGTGCTGTTTTTGTATGAGATTTATTACTACGCAACCATTGTAGCCATATTCAGGGCGGCCAAGAAGTTTGGCGAGAAGAATACATAAAATCGCGACATCTAGTTAGATTTATAATTGTGGCCAAAACTCAATAGCTATCATACGAATCTAACGTATAAGCATTGTCCTACATATTCTAATTTAACAATATTCATCATCACAAACTATATTCGGGCAGCGTGAAATAGGCAGCTCCCATAATAGGATGGACAATAAGTAAGTCAAGACTCGGTCATAGCAACAACCTACCAGGATGACAAGTCAACAACAATCTAATATAAAAATGGGTTGTGGCTCAGACAGAAGTCCTTTTGAGTTTACAATATGTGAAACTTCTAAAACTGGTAAAGTCCCGTGATGTAACAAGAGAATTGGCTAGGTAGGTTAATCTTGCAGACTGATTGATAAGCATTGCAAAGAATGAGACTCTCCTGTAGTTTTAATTCCGTTAAACAAATAACGTGGGGTTCAGAACCGGTACTTTACGTAACTCAAAGTCTTCATTAGCGATAAAATTAGCATAAGTCGCCTTACGGCAGCGATAGTTGTGCAAGTTTTATCAGGACGGAGTCGCCGAGTAACAAGTGCAAGGAACTGTCGGATTATATAAATATATAATTCGTTATCTGAACGGTTGTAACTTCTTCAATGAACCAAAGAAACGTCGCATAATAAGATTATTTTGATTTTCTTATTCTGGCCTAGCTAAGTAAATTGGGCAATAACCAATCTTACTAGAGATTCAAACGAAAGTATATGAACCCAACCCAAGACAACTGAGAAGATCAATTGGTAAGTGTGGTCAGTATAGGTTCCGATTCATGTTTTGTCATCCTGCGCACAGAAAAAAACTTTGGGTTCTTCAGCACTTAGTTATTGACACGAGACTTGTCCCATGTTGCTCAGGGTGGCTGCGACACAATTTTTCCTTCTATTATCCACTGAATTGAGACTCATTGTATTTTTGTGCAATTCCAGGCCATGGCTGTTAGCGGCGTGTACGGCGCCGGAGTGGGCGGCGCGGGCGGCGGCGGCGAGTGCGCCGGCATGTACCGCGGCGGCGGCGGCGTGTACGGCGTGGCGGCCTTCCACCACCACCCGCAGCTGCACCACCACCACGCGCACGCGGCGCACCCGGCCGCCTGGCTGGCGCCCTACGCCGCGCTCATCCCGCCCGCGCACCCCGCCCACCATGCTACGCACCCCGCGCACCCACATATACCCATCGACGCTGTGCCTAGCCAATACGTAAGTGTCCCGTATACATTTCACAACTAAGCAACTGGCCCACTTCTCTCTAATAGGCCCACCAATGTCCTGTCTTACTGTACAATGCCGCAAGTACTCGACTGCGGTCCTTTCCTCGGGCCAGTTGTCTCCCAAGCCGGGTCACGAGGAGTGCGGTGGTAGCAACCTACACGAAAGAGACGAGGGCCTATAAACTACGCAACTACCGAGTCAGAGGTTTACGAGAATATTCAGTCAAACATTACAAGACTGATAGTAATTCTCTGTTTTCCAGGTAAACTGGGACAGCTTAAGACCGGAAAATGAGTTATACGTGAGTGCACAGTAAACTTGTAATCGAACGCTCTAACCTTCCGTGTCCCATTGCTTACGATCCACCGCTCACTTAGCGCTCCTCTCGCTTTCTCTGCCACACGTTATGCTGCCACTCTGCTATACGACACTAAGTGCCTGGTGTTACCTCGTGTTTGCTAAAACTGGGAAATTAATAATACACACAAAGATGGATGATGTTTAACCGTTCAATGGAAAAAAAGAAATGAGAATTAACACACCTGGGGCAATGAATATATCGATAGAGCGCTGAGACGGCACGATGTTGTGTTGCAGTATTTCACGTCGCACCCGTATCAGTACTTCGCGGGCCCCACCCCGCCGATCATCCAGATGCCGATGGAGAGCGAGCACGCGTCCACGGCGGCGTCGCCCGACGAGGCCTACCAGCCGTACCCGCCTCCCAAGTAGACCGTAAGCCACGCTACAACACCTAGTGCTGTACACGAGCCAAAAATTCAAAGCAACTGTGACTTTTTACGATGTTAATTTGTTTTAGTTTTAATTTGCGGCCGTTATAGACTTCATCGAAAGCTCCGCGGCGGAGCCCTCGCCCGCCGGCGCCTCTCTAGTTGTTAAGCCTATTACTTGATCGCCTCGACTATTTATTTTCTCGACGGGCTTCGTATTTGGCTGGTCCTCTTGGCTTTATGCTGGACGTTCGATTTGCTGTGATGTTTTGATGAGGTCTTTTGACGGTTCGAGGAGAGGATTTGATGTATAGATATAGTTGCAATTTTAAAAGTGTTTTGCATTATAATTTTATTATTGTTTTATGAAAATTCATTAAGATTTTAGGAGCAGATTTCGTACATGTTGACAGAATTATTTAAGATAGTTAGGTATTTATTTTAGCATAGAGTGTTTTCATGCATGAAGCGACAAATTAAACTTGTCCTCAATGCAGAATAAAACGGTAAATCGTATCATATTATTTGATTGTTGTGTCATACTCAAAACTGTAACTATTTATGTTACCGTTTGTTTTTGACAACACTTGAACAATGAACATCAGTAAAATCAAACAAATGGTGCAATCAAATTATACAAAAGTATATATTGAACATTTTAAATTACCTAATTATTTGTGTCATTTTATTTATATTATTTTCTGTTACATCGGAGAGTATGAGGAGAGCAATATCTGAGAGTCGGATAGAAAGATAGGTGGTAAAGGTCATATCATGGAATCAAAAATATTAACAAAAATTGTAAAGAATAATGAAATGATTATGTGTGTAAGGGTTAGTAATGGTGGGTACACCGATTAGATCAAGTACGAAAAAAAAGCCGGAGATTTAG
Organism: Orthosia gothica; assembly: GCA_949775005.1. Taxonomy (NCBI): domain Eukaryota; kingdom Metazoa; phylum Arthropoda; class Insecta; order Lepidoptera; family Noctuidae; genus Orthosia; species Orthosia gothica. The sequence continues at coordinate 26,839,396 of OX459034.1, read as the reverse complement.
AATCTTCCGATGAGTTTAGGTATTTTTAAAATACAGTCGTTACGTCATTGTATAGTCGGAAACATAAATTCAGGCAGCTCTACGTAGTAAAAGCAAAAATAAGTTTCGCTACAGGAGTATGGAGCAAGATGCTACTGCCTCCAGCAGAAACCACCCTGAGTGCGATTTGTGTAGACTTATATACGTTAGCATGGTGCTCTAACTCATTATGTTCCCAGATTATGTATGAATATGTATGAAAAACAGTATTATATATCAGAAACAATGTTCATACTGGCGCAGTCTTCCAAAGATCGCGATTCATTTAAACATGGCTTACTGACCCGACGAGCGCCACGTGTACGGGCTGTCAGCCAACTTAGAATTGTCTTTCAACAAATAAACATAAACAACCTCCCTGAACAAATCTATTACTTGTAAGAGGTACCTACGTAAAATTATATTCTTTCTTATAGTCATTATTTCTCATCACAAATAGGATTACGGTATTTCTATTCATTTTCTGCGTGTATCTAGATGCGATTTTGAAACTAACTTCAATAACAATAACGTCGTTGCCAAACCCGAACACAGACTGAATTTATGTATACCTACTTTTAACTTCCAAATATTTCCGCGTTTTGGTTCATAACATAGGAACTGCAAGGTGTAGACTGTAGACGCACGAGCCGCTCTGCGAGCTCTGACAACTGTGTAGGACTACTGCCTGGGTACTGCGCCCAGTCGCCCACGCGTGGGCACGAGTGCACGACTCCAGCGAGACTGCGCTTGTAGGTTCTGCAGTGCTGATGATACGGCAACATTTAGCAATAAGCAGTTGTATGTAAAGTCTATTTATACATTTTACGAGTCTATACAAATTTTTGTACGTTGAAAACACATGTTTGAACACGTGAATAATGAAATGATCCTTTTTTGAGAATCATGTACTGAATCAACTGTAGTTGTTATTTTGTAGGCGGTCGGCACATTCCACTAGAAGAAAACTCAAACAAAAATTCCACGATTGATTTCCACATTATAAAATGTAAATGGATTTGAAATCCAAAGTGTAAACACCGTTTTGGTGTAATTGAGCACTTTTTGTACCATCACGTAGGTTTTGGGTACACTTTATGACTTTATATGAAATTTGATATTTTTATATTGAATATATATAAATTATACATGGATATGTATACATGTATATACATTGTTGATGGGTACGAGTAAAAGCCTACTATATCGCAACTGTTTAATTCTATTTTGGCACGTCAAGAGTTTCATCAGAACCAAAGTATACAAATCATTAAAGTCGAGTAAGAAGTAGGAAAATATTTATACAACTCAGGGACTGAAGACTAGTTAAATGTTTGATATATTAACTGTATTTTAACTGACAATTAAGCGGTAACCTCTTTGTTCAAAACCTGTGAACCGACTTAAAAGAAACAATACAGGAACTGAAACTAGCTGACGGCAGGTTTTGAATGAATAACGTAGATTTTGAACGAATAAGTAGATCTGTACTTGATTTGTAAACAATCATTTTTATTTATTCAGTTAAAGGCTGAACTGTACTGTTGTTCCGTATTGAATTACTTTCTGAAATGTACATACATTAGCTCAAAAGATTGTTCACTAGTAACTTACTGCTAAACATCTTCCACGTAGAGGCACAAGGTGGCTGTCGACTCGAGTGTGAACAGACAAAACGCAAACACGTAGGTAGCCCCAGATAGTAGTTGTTTTAGCTGACTGCCTCATGAGTCCATGAGCTACCGTACCGCAATGAGCTGACACAGCCGGTTCGACGCATTGTACGCGCCTCACGGCAACTCTACCGACAACATTGTCTTAGTGTAACGTTCGAGTGAGACGCACCGAACCACAATACTCCGACGATCAGGCTCGTACTCGTGCGACGTCTGATCAAGCCAAATTTTATTGTACTGATTAAGAACCGCCTTTTCTTGTGAAATGTAATAAACCACAAAGTGCAATGTAGTACCTACCGAGCGTCGCGTGGTACTTAGTTAAGTGATCGTTTAGTGTTCCACGTACACTGTGGCTTCCTGTAATTGCAGTCTTCCGATAGATATTTCCCCTAAACTTTGCATTTAAAATTGATGTCAATGTATTAAATTAATTAATTTCACGTTATGAGATCACCGAGCCCTGGTTAGACGTACCGTTTATAAGTGTATCATTATGATTTCCTTGCTCTAATGTTTTAGTTTCATTCCAATAAGCAAATCGTTGTTTCCGTAAATCGTCGTTGTATAAAGCAAATATGTATTTTAGTATAGACACAGATATTATAATACTAGCATATAGATGTCTCATCCCATACAAAGAAACCGTGCCGACGTACTGTACTGATTATTTTTTGTACATCAATCGCGTTCGGTTCCGTTCCACGGATATAGATGGTGATCTATCTATCGCCGTGGAACAGAACCGAACGCGATCGATTTAAAAACGCTAGTTACGTCGGAACGGTTTCTTTGTATGGGATGAGACTTCTGTATGCTAGTATTACATTATCTGTGGTATAGACATGTACCAAAACGTTCGCGATACCGCGGTACCGCGCGTGAAGTATTCATGTAAGACTAGTAGTGATAGCGTGGCAGTGGCACGGTCCTGTGTAGTAGAACACCGTCGAAAGCAAAGTATTTTTAGCACGAAATTATTTTTCTAATGCTTCCCTTCCATTTAAGCAATAATAAGTTGATTTGATGGTAGTGCCTTCAGCTTCCTCTAAAGTAATGCTCAGATATGAATACATATAGCAGTTGCATGTGCTTTACACAATATTTTTACAGGTAATAGAGAACTTACCGTAATACATAAACGTAGTCATAATGTAAAAACTATGTTTAAATATTTTGTATGAACAACTAAAAGAGAATAATGTGGCTGTCAAATCGTTGCATTTTTCACACATGATGTAGACTTCATAGAACTCGACAGATACGTAGGTGTTCCTAGTTAAACTCACTTGTACATTCTAGACATGTGTGATAACTGATAACAATACTTTGAGATTACGGACGATGATTTGTATAACTTACATTTGTATATGTAGTGAGAACTCAATAAGATGAGCACAAAGATGCGATTGGGGAACCAAGTCTTGAAAACCAAAACTATGTTTCAACAGAAAATCATGTCGAAGAATAGAAATGTTAAGTAGATGTTTTTAAAAATAAGTCATTTAGTTGTAAGAGAACGCATGGAAACGTCGATATCGATACAGAGAATTGAAGCTAAGGCGCGATACGAATGACGGCTAGGATTAGTTCTTAGGCTTAATTATAGATAGGATAGATTAGAAAACAATGTTTCGACGCTAAGATAGATAGCATAGAGCCTTCGATTTAATATATTTGTCGGGTTGCGGCGCGTGCGCACCTGGCGGCTCTAGGGTAGTTTCCTTTGTTAGTTTATTAAATAATTTAATTTGAATGGACTGAAGCCGCCACGCCGCGCGCGCGCCGCCGCCTCTAGCTAATAAGACGTCTAAGAGAATAGTGAACACATTCTTGATAAGTTTCAGTTCGACAAGTTTGCTTTCACCTCTTTTCGTTATGTAGTTGAATAAGTGTAAAGAAGAAAATTACATGAAAAAACCCGTTGTGTCGATACGAATGTTTTTGTCCAATGTGTACTAATATAGTGTGGTGTTCTACCCAGCAGACTAGTCTAGACAGTAGAATAGTTTAGGTAAATATTTAGTTAGGTAGTATTATAGAATTATGAATGCAAAAATAAAAACTTCATAAAATGTAAAAAAAAGAAATGAAATTGTTGGTAAGAAAGATTATTTTTAAGGGACATGTTGCTTCGTTGTGTTATGGTGTGAGGTTTGGCATAACTATGATAATATTGTAAAAGCATTTCTCGCAGAGAAAAGACAGGGGAAAGTTATGTCTATTTTGTTACAAAGTGTTTGCAAGTTTGTATATTGTGCTATGAGCATTTTATGTGACCCGCATTATTTATAGTTATGCTGAATGGAATCTAAAATATAATATAAATAAATCAAAATGGTACTAAGAAGCATGTTTTATTGTGACGAGTCATGTTCCTTTGCATTGAACATATTTTGTAAGAGCAAAATGATTGAATAAAACAAGCGAAACCAAATCTAGTTCATTATTTTCTTTCCATTTCCCTTATTTTTAAGAAAACTTTTTAGTGAAATTCATGAAGGTTATTGGCCTAACGCCGGTTAATGACCAAGAGCTAAGCTAAGTTAGATTAGCTTGCATAGCTGAGCTATGTTTACGTACCTACTTCTTACATAATCTGCAATCTGTACACCAGTATCAAAAGCTATGCAAGCTAACCCATAACTAACTGTGGTTGAGCGATCGCCTGCTGCGCTGCTTGTCGAGGGTTCGATTCCCACACATAACAAATAATTGTATGGCCTACAGATGCCTTAGTGCGAGTTTTAACTCACACTCAATCGCGTTAACGTAAACGTCAATTCGTATTGAAACTGGATAAGCACCGTCTGGGGACGGTAAGAAGAAACCTCTTTTTAGGGTTCCGTAGCCAAATGGCAAAAAACGGAACCCTTATAGATTCGTCATGTCTGTCTGTCCGTCCGTATGTCACAGCCACTTTTTCGCGAAACTATAAGAACTATGCTGTTGAAACTTGGTAAGTAGATGTATTCTGTGAACCGCATTAAGATTTTCACTCAAAAATAGAAAAAAAAACAATAAATGTTGGGGGTCCCCATACTTATAACTGAAACTATTATTTTTTTCCATTAAACCCGTACGTGTGGGGTATCTATGGATAGGTCTTCAAAAATGATATTGAGGTTTCTAATATAATTTTTTCTTAACTGAATAGTTTGCGCGAGAGACACTTCCAAAGTGGGAAAATGTGTCTTTCCCCCCCCCCCTGTAACTTCTAAAATAAGAGAATGATAAAACTAAAAAAAAAATATGATGTACATTACCATGTAAACTACCACCGAAAATTGGTTTGAACGAGATCTAGTAAGTAGTTTTTTTTTAATACGTCATAAATCGTTTTTAGCAATTTACCAAGTACGGAACCCTTCGTGCGCGAGTCCGACTCGCACTTGGCTGGTTTTTTTGTATACATTTTGACATAAGAGATTATTTACGTTATCACGAGTGAGTACGTTAAGCAACTCGGTATAGGCACACTGACTGATAGTTGTTCCGGATCTGGGTGTCTTGTGTGTAATATTCACAGCAGATCTTTGTGCCTCTGAAGTTGACTCTTTCAACCATTGCGCAAGAAACAGTTTGTCATCGAATATACTGCATAGAGTAAGCGAGATAGGATGATGCGACAAACGTAGGCGATCGAAAGAGACAGTTATTCAATGCTATCTTCACTTTCAATATTGACACAAAAATAGCTACTGTGCAGGGTCTTACAGCCAATTCAGAGACACAAAGATCCGTTGTGAATATTATATGTGAGATTAAATGTTTGTAAACTCACCGGTACAGGAAGAAATTCCTAGTGCGCAGAAAAGATTAACAAAAAAAAAACAGAACATAGCTTAGTTCTTGGTTAGATAAGCATCAACTGTCCGGATGGGCAAGATGCATTGAGCATGGAGACGTGAAAGTGACGAGTCCATCTTGTTATTATAATCTAGGCACTTCTCATAGATAACTAGTATGGCCTAAGCAGCTTTCGTAATGTTCTCGATCGATCAACCCTTGACCGAACGTTAATTGCTGCTCAAATGGTCTATGGCGACATAGAAGTCTCTGATTCGAACTTCGAACGAACTCAATGAGGATTTTCGTGAAAATTTACGCCACCAGTTAGGTAATTTCCTTTAAAAAAGCAAATTATGTCGTCAACATGACGTTGACGCAGTGCACAACCCTTCAGAAAGCCCTCATTCAAAGTTGAGCGATGTAATTTTGGCGTTGGAGTAGGTATGAGTCTCTTAGAACGACAGACATAACCAACCAAATCCTAAACCACGGAGTCAAACAACATAACTGTTGATTACAACCAAAAAACCGACCAAGTGCGAGTAGGACTCGCGCACGAAGGGTTCCGTACTTGGTAAATTGCGGTTTACGATTTATGCCGTATTAAAAAAAAAGCACTTACTAGATCTCGTTCAAACCAATTTTCGGTGGAAGTTTACATGGTAATGTACATAATATATGTATTTCTTAGAAGTTACAGGAGGGGGGACACACATTTTACCACTTTGGAAGTGTCACTCGCGCAAACTATTCAGTTTAGAAAAAAAATATATTAGAAACCTCAATGTAATTTTTGAAGAGGACCTATTCATAGATACGTATGGGTTTGATGAAAAAATTTTTTGTTTCAAGTATGGGAACCCCCAGTTTTTTTTGTTTTTTTTTTCTATTTTTGTGTGAAATCTTTTTGCGGTTCACAGAATACATCTACTCACCAAATTTTGAACAGCATAGTTCTTATAGTTTCGGAAAAAAGCGGCTGTGACATACGGCCGGACAGACAGACATGACGAATCTATAAGGGTTCCGTATTTTGCCATATGGCTACGGAACCCTAAAAAGCGAACAAATAACAACACTATACGACTTAAAATAAAGTCGAAACTACATTAACAAGCATCAAATCGGAGAAGTATAAGGTCAGCTTTCGACTTTATATCATGGAAGTTAAGTTTCATGTTTGTGAGACAGTATAATCACAGATTACTAAATAGTTACTTAGTAAGTAAAATAAGCATTTAAGCCCAAGATTAACCTTCTAAATACATAGAAACATGCTCATTAACAGTCGGTACTGGGCAGGAACAGGACATAGTATTAGGATTTGGCCTTGGTTATTGGTTGCCGTGAGAGTAACCTCAAAATAAGAGACAGATAAAAAATCAACTTATTTATTATTCATCTTATCCACTAATAGAATTATTATTCTAAACAACATGACGTATACCTAAGACGGACGCTTCATTCGCGAATAAAACCCGAAATATTTTATAAAAAAATAAAAACGTCAAAATGTATTTCGAACACTAGAAGGTATTGGTCAGTCAGTGAATGGAAATTAAACCTCACGCGCTTCCGTAGTGTTTCGCTTTGAATATTCTGAGGGTGTTGTCACTTGAGCCGCTGACCAGCAGTGTAGGGTTGGACCAATCACAGCACAGGACTTTGTCTTCGTGTCCGCTTAGGTCGTACAGTGGTGTACGGGGACTGAAAAAGTGAATAAACGATATAAAAATACAGTTGACGAAAACATGCGTCATCGTTTTATTATGGACCTTATGTACGTAAAGATAAGGGTTACTGATGAATGATTTCTTTAAATTGATACACGCTGGGAGAGGCATAGGCCTAGGTAACTAGGGGTACCAACGACATTTTCTATGACTGGCGTCATAGATAATGTTTGAGGATAAACAGTAACTGGCCATATGACATACCTCCTAGTTTCCCACAGTTTGACTTGACCATCGTAGCCGCCAGATAGGAACAAAGTGTCTTTTGTTTTAGACCAGCGGACGGACTGCACCCACCCAGTGTGGGAAGTGAATGTTGTCTTCACAATACTCTCTGGAACATAAGTAAATCTTGTAAGTATGTTAGTACAGTATAGAGCGGCAAGTTGTTGGTTTTAAATGAACCTGGCTAACGCCAAAACGATCTATCTTTTTTTTATCAAATTACTTTTATACATATATACCTACTTTTGTAATCACCTCTTAAACCCTTCATTTTGATACCTCACACTATGGTTATGGTTTTTAAGAGGGTTTATAATAATAATAATAATAATAAAATTTATTGAAAAAGGCATTACATCCCAATTTTTAAAATTAAAAAAGTTACAAATCACATCTTTTAGAAATCATTAAAATAACACTATACATTGTAATAAATTAATTATTAAATTCCATTCAAAATATAAAAATCTCATTAAGGGTTATTTATGAAGGGTTTACCAATTTTGTTTGTTTCTTCCAAACCCATAGGTTCGGAAGAAACAAAAATTGGTAGCTCCACAATATGGCGCCCAAAAGAGAGATTACGATGTTATGATGACGAGTATAAAATGAAAAAGAAACAATTATAGGAAGGAAAAATATCAGTACCTGTAGATCTAGGATCGTATAGACGAACATGTCTGTCTGCTGACGCTGTCACAATACTGTTGTTCAGTGGAGACCAGTCCACGTCGAAGAATGCTTTGTTGCCTGAAAACATGACAATTTGAGTAAGTATGAAAAGCATGTATAGGAACTCAAGCAGCCATATTCTTATAGTTGACATGGCTAACTATTTTGGTGTACATTAAAGTAAAATTATTCTATTACTGACTCTTGTGATACAGGATTGCCGAGTATAAGATCCAGGGATGCACTGATATATCTGTGACCTAAGCATTTGTTATAATAAATAAATACAATTTCTATTCTATTTTATGACCCTACATATTTCTTCTGACATTATATATATATATATTATCTGACACTATCTCAATCATAGAGAACAAACCGATGAACAACGCAACAAAAAAATGGCCCCTAGTGCCCTGCAGCCCGCCTACCCTCGACTACGGTAGCGGTCGAGGTTACGGCGTGGCAAGGGGTGCGAAGAATCCCCGGACGGGAAACTGCTACTAGAATAAAAACCGACGACTGGAGCTGGCAACATTTAACACGCGTACACTCCGGCGAGAAGATCATCGAACTCAACGAAGAATTGAGCGGGTTACGAAGGATTCATAGGAGTTATCTGAAGTCCGAAGAGAGGATGAGGATTCGATAATCCTTAAATCCGGTAACCTGCTCTACTTCCGCGAGGGTAACCGGCAGTCCCAGTGTGGTGTTGAGTTTATCGTCCGCAAGTCCCTTGTGCCCAATGTAGTGAAGGTCGAGTGTGTCGTCAACGTAGTGTAGTCTACGCTCCGTCCATTATGGTGTTCGAGCTGAAAGCTTTCGGGGTTTTGGATCTGGATCTGTGTTGGACGGAGCGTAGACTACACTCTACGCTCTGTCCAACACAGATCCAGATCCAAAACCCCGAAAGCTTTCAGCTCCAACACAATAATCGTTTAGAGTGCCTAGGGAGCTCCGTGGACGATTACAACGATGGGTTCGTGGAAACTTTCCATACAGTCGGGCCTAAGATTTTCAAGACCCGTCGTACAAATAGGAACAAGAAACTATCCGATCTTACTCTCAAGCTCATGAAGGAGAGGCCTGAAATAATCCTGCAGTCTTCAGACAATGCGTGGAATTACTGGCAGCTCAATAGACGGATCTCTAAGGACCGATTTCACCAATGAAACTAATCGCGATTAGTTCAACTAAACTCAGTTTATGCAAATACAGCGATCTGATTGGTAGTTTCTCAGCGGTCTCAACGCTGTAATTGCTTAAATTGAGTTTAGTTGAACTAATCGCGATTAATTTCATTGGAGAAATCGGCCCTAAGTCCGTGAAAAGCGACCACCGCCGCTTTAATACCGAGCGAATTAGGTGTTTGCAAGAGATGTGGCTATTGGGAAGGCCCAGCTCACAAAGCTGAAGACCGACGATGGCAGGATCGTATCCGCCAAACCGTAGCTTCTGAGGGAGATCGAGAGATTCGAGAGGATAGTTGTCCATGACAATCTATAAACCCGTTGCGAATCTAGCAAACGACCCAAGAGCTAGATTGATCCGACCATATATCGAATAAATTTAGGACGTCAGCTTCTACGAGATTAGGATGGGTCTGAAACAAATTAAGAAGAAAAAGGCGCCAGGTGATGACGGAATTACGGCCACGATGCCCATGTTGCACCCAATCCTATCAAGTACGGAGACTCTACACTCGAAGTTGTGGACGATAATGTCTACCTGGGAAACGCACAGGACCGATTAGTGTGATGTGGCGACGCTTGGGGGAGACCTATGTCCAGCAGTGGACATCTTTCGGCTGACACGTTCTCGTTCTGAAACGAAAAGAGGCTCCACAATTCACAAATGACGTCAATAAGTGCACCCTGATATGTCAGCGGACTATCAACATTACTGCTGACTGTCTATTATTCCTACCACAACATAGATTGTGTCAGCACAATAGAAGAAGTCAACATAATTATAAACTAAGATAAGATAAAATTATTTACCAGCAACCTCCTGCTTGATACCGCCAAGTTCGCAATCCCATAGTTTCAACAAATGGTCCCATCCACTGGACAGCACTGTGTTGAAATCCATCCATTGTACACCCGAAACTGCCTCTCTGTGGCCTTTTAAAGTTGACAAAGGTTCCTAGTGAAAAATTAATTTGATTTATTAACTCAGAAGCATTGAGCAAAGCACTTTTGGGAGAAATAATAGGATAACTCTTGATGCCACATGATAATCGAATGGAGATTTTGTTGGCTTTGAATTAAGACATGTATTTCCACAACACAATTGATAAGTCTTGAGACGAACAGGTACTTGTCAGAAAATCATCATCATATCAGTCTAAAGACACCCACTGCTGGACATATACCTCAGGCCTTTTTTCAGGTGTAGCTGACTGTAATCAAAGCAAGATTCTCCACTGTCAGAAAAATTTAAAGGCAAAGATTCCAGTTTGCTACTAATTTTTTTTATCATTAACAGTCAATAAGGGCCAATTAAATACAGTGTACTGATTGGTTGAAACCGCTGCAAAACTACTAATCAGAATGATGTATTTGCATAAACTGAGTTTAGTTGAACTAATTGAAATTGATTAGTTTTATTTGTGAAATCGGCCCTAATTAAGTTCTTTTCTAATACTAAATTGTTTGTTAATTGCATCACACCTGCTGTGAGTAAAACCTTAAAAAGTCATTTTTATAAGTGAGATTAAGAATACACTGACCCTAGTATTTCCTTGTTCCGGTTTACTTCTTTTCTTTGCTGGAACATTATCCTCATCTGATAAACCTAGAAAGCAATACATTTTACAATAAAATAATAAACATACATTCATCTTACAACATTGCATAATATTTTAAAAGGTAAGATCAAAATAGGTAATCAGAAAACATGGTGTTTTCTCAAAATGAATCAGGACTTATAAGCACCCTTATTTAAATAAAAACATAAATGAAACATTAACATAGAACTTACTGGTACTCCACAAGCAGACATTGTTGTCCCAACTGCCCGTAGCAAAGCGGTTAGCATCAGCTGATACCGCAAGGCATTCTACACCTTTGTCATGACCGCGGCATGTAACTACACACTCCACTGAGTTGTTAGGGACATTCCAAACCCACAGCATAGCAGACTGGTCATGCGAACCACTGAAATAACAAGATTTTTGAAAATGGAACAGTTATAAGGACATTCAGTACTGATTAAACAGCGCAGGTAAGATTATTATTTTGTAACATTAGCTTCTTCTACTTCTTCATGTCGCAGACACAATAGTCATTTAAATTTGATTGGTCCAAAACTTTTGTCCACGGCAACGTCGGTGGCATCACATGGATTACTTTGACTGCATGTTTTGGGCACAGAGAAGCCAGGAAAGGAGGACCTTGCCTTTTTCAATTTGAGTGAAGTTTTGTCTTACCTTGCAAATACTGCCTGGTCACCACTGAAAGAGACCCAAGATACTGCTTTAACTGGAGATGTGTGACCAGGGATGGCAAGTTTGTGTTGACCCTTGGTACTCCAAATGTGAATGCTGTTGTCATAGCAACCAGATAATATCCTGCAAAAAAATAATATTTTAAATACAAATGCAATTATTGCAACAGTTCAAGGATGATTGCAAAACCAGAAGTATTATAAAGTAAGGTGGTTTAGAAACTTGTAACCACTTACCAGTTCGAGTGTGCATGGACTGTTGATACCCAGTCATCATGCATCAAGCAATCCTGTGGTGCGGGTGCTGGAAATCTTTCCAGATATTCTATTTCTAAAGTGTCTTCTGTTGATGCTCCTTTCTCTTGTAAATGCTCTGCGAGCGACGTACACAACAACTCCCCACATACTAAGAAATCAAACTCGACTGCCTTCTCTAGGGATGGGTTGGTCTCTTTCAGCAAAGCATTTATCAACGTGTTCAGCTCTGTCGACTGGTTGTTACTCTGAATTGCATAAGGACTGTCTGGTACCGCATATCTATAACAAAGCACAATATTTAGTATGTATATCCGCTTACCATGCTTCGCCACGCCGGAATCACATCACACTGTTACTCACTGTTCTTGTTTGGTTATAAACCGAACTTGTAGTTGTGCCTCTGCTATTTCGGCAGACATTGTAGTGCTTTAGTAAATGCGGACGATAAATTATGATAGATATACACATGCAATATTTAATTTAAACAGAATAACGCCAATCTAAAACTCCGTGTCCGTGCTTTCACTCCGAATCCGAATTGACAAACATTGACACATGGTATTTTGGTTAGTTGTCAAATTTGACATCGATCGAAACGTTTTGAAACTAGTGTCATGCAGCAAAAGGAATAAAGTAAAGATCGTAGCATCTGCAGTTTCTCACAAGGAGTGATGGTGGGAATCATTCGTTTGGAAAAAAAAATGCAAGAAATTTTTGTGTAAATGATTTGCAATGATTCAAGCAGTTGGGTAGGGCCTAGCAGGAGCCATGGTAAGGCCCAGTCATGACAGGTAGATTATGGCAGTGATTACCCAGGTTACAGGTACAATAAAGTAATCTTTGGCAGTGCCAATGATCAAGTGGCAAGGTTGGCAACCAAGGAAGACGACATGACATGATGAAGGTTGCATTTCACTTTCTTGACACATTGCATTTCAGAACGAAAAATAACAGCATTCCAAATCCCAACGTACAACGTACACAAAGTTTAGGGTATATATTTAAGCATAGTCTCATTTAAGTGTTCTCTTTCTTTCATTGACAAAAGTGGTTCTCTAACTCTTTCTTACTACACTACTTATGCTAGAGATTCAGAAATAGTTTAGCTTGGAAGGAAGATTGAGGTTATGTCGTAAGTTTGAGTGCGATGTTCGTGAATCGTGTGTTTATTTCAAAGCGTAAAGAATAACGCTCTAAATACAGCCTTTTAAATGTTCAAAATGGGTGTTGTGATGAATGGTGATAGTGGAAAGACTGTTAACTTTAATTTTCATAGAAAAGCAGGCAAGAGTATCATAGAACATCGTCCAGTTTTTTCACCGGATGGAGAGTATGTATAATTTCTAAATTATGTTCTTTATTAAGTTGTTTTATGGTCAGTTACTTATTTAGTTTATGTTCATTACAGATCAGTTGCAATTATCGTCGAAAACATAGTTAGAGTGTACAATATTCAAACAGGAGACTGTGTCCGTACACTTGAAACAGAGGCCCCGGTAAATGAGCTGATTTCTTTACATTTTCCTGTGAATGAAGACTACAATTTATACGGATTTTCCGACACAGGCCATGTCACAACATGGACCTGGGAGAATGGAGTTGTTCTCAGAGAAATTGTAAGTATTTTGAAAACAATACATTAACTTAACCTCTACTCTAGTGCCCGACTATGGCGATGCCAAAAGGAGAATTTTGATTGTCTTAAATATTATAGTTACTAAATGTTTACTTATTCATTACAGAAACTGAGACTACCAAAAAATGTAAAAATTCACACATGTGACTTGGTTGACAGCAATGAATGCTGCATTACCAGCTCCTCCACACAAAAACAACTTATTCTTAGCACGTATTCCATAAAGACTGGAGAGTTATTATATGAATTCACAGATACTCAACTAACATATGATGATATGGTCTGTGTATCGTTGGGATGGTGTAATGGAGAAAGATTTGCAGCAGTTACTAATGGTACAAAGTGCTTATACATCCAAAATTTACAGCAACCACATATTAAAACTCGGTAAGCTATTTTTAACTTCATTGTTATTACTTCTTTTGGAAATTTTCTCTTAAAACCTCTTTTTGCAAAAAAATAGGCTATTAATCTTATACTACGATCTGCCCGTGATTTGGTTCATGTAAGAGTCAGAAATTATATGAATAGCCCGGTCAAGTTAGCCCAAAAACTAGGGGTAAGGTAACATAAATTCACATACAGTATAAAATTGGTAAAAATGTTCAGAACATCATTATAAATGATTTTTTGCAAAAAAAAATTTCAAGTTCGAAGCTTGCAAATATGGTTTTCTACTGCGTTTTTCTGCCAAACATTAAGTTTTATCATTAAAATATCAGACAGACAAAAATTGTAGATCATGCAATTATATATATAAAAAATGTCTTCACAATTTTTCTCCTAAGAGTCACACCATTTCTGAGATTGATAATGATTTGAATGATTAAGAATTCAAAAAAAAGTAGATAAAGTTGTGTTCTTCATAATATAATACACAAGTATGGATGGCAAAATCCGAAACTATGACGAATAGTGAAAAGCACTCAGAGTCAAGAGGCCGATTTTAATGAAAACTGAAACAGCGTCATTTGATTTTTGAAAAATCAATATTCCTAGCTAGGAATCGAATCTGCTGATTTTGGAAAATAATCGCATGCTGCAGAACAGCTGCTCAACTTGTATCAAGCGCTAGTTCGATCATGCATGGAGTACTGTTCTCATCTCTGGGATGGATCTGCCAAATACCAGCTTGATGCACTAGAGTCGATCGAAAAGCAATGAGGCACTGGTTAAGACAAAGCTCCAGAGCCTTGAAAATCGTCATTCACACACTATTTATTTCCCTCCCAGAATAATAAACCACAACGGCTACCGCATAATGACAGTGACAGCCAATCAGAAAGCAAACTCCGTAGCTATCACAGATGCGTTGGGCAGGGTCACGGTCATCAGGGGAAACTTGTTTGACTACAAACAAATTGCAAGAGAAGTGCTACATTGGCATTTCTTGCCCCCACTTGCTTCATGTTTCTCCTTACAAGGTAAATTTAACTATGATTTAATTTTGATTGACAAAATAAAGATTTATCTCTAATGTGTTCTGTAGTTGTTCCCATACAGAGATGGCCATGCCTTTTTCTTGCTGGTATTCCAGAATTAAACTGGCTTAGACTTGCACACAAACGGTTTAAAATCTATATATTGATTGAACTATAAAAATTATTATGGTCTATATGATTTGGCTATTTATTGTATTGATCTAGAATTTAGGTATTCTCAATTGGTATCTTATTTTATTTTTTTTATATTTCAGGCAATTATCTGTACACTGGTGGAATGGAGAAAGTACTAGTCAAATGGACAATTGGTAATTTGGCCTACAGAGCCAATGAAAAGGCTTTTATACCTCGACTGCCTGGAGTGATCAGGTTTATCACTACAAACAATAGCCATGTGGCCTTGACATTATCCAATAATTGTAAGTCTAATTGAAATTAAATAAATCTTGACGTTTTGGAGGCATGCAGAACGTCAACATGTAAAGTCACACAAACCTCCATAGAAAAGGGAGGATTAGTAGGACGTGTGTGTGGACCATACTTTTATTGTGCGACTGGATTTATATTATCTGTGGTACAGCTAATGAGGGGCATTCTCTACCGGAGTCTGTATTTCCTGATAGCTACAACCTAGGGATTGGGGGTCTTCAAGTCAAGAGTAAATAGGTTACTTCTAGGCAAGCGTGCCTCATTGTCGACCACATCATCGCTTACCATCAGGAGCGATAGTAGTCAAACGCGAACCTATCATCAACAAAAAAAAAAACCAAAATAAACATTACAACCGAAAAAAAAAACATCAATCAAGTCATCTTCTTTTCTATTTACCTATTGTTAGTTAAAGTATAAGATCTATATTCCCCATATTATAAAGTTGTATAACAATTCCAGCGGTAGTAATAGCCAACGCACAGCTGCGCGCGGTATGCACGCTGCTGGAGTGCGGCGGCGTGTCGCCGGCGGCGCGCGCGGTGGGCACAGCGCTTGTGTTCCACGCGCCCACTGCGGCGCTGCTCACTGCGGGCCGCACGGGACATCTGCAGATGTTCTCCACCAGCACGGACAAAGTACTGTATAATGTGAGTAGAAAATCTGTTGATCAATGAAACCTAGTAATCACCGAAAGAGGGTTTCGTAACATCGGATCAGAAACAATCATCGTTGAGGCGTAGAGCAACGCAGTTGTCACGGTCAAATAAACATCAACCTTATCGTCACATGTGTTACCATGCGATGTTTTTTTTAATGTCTACACTCAGCTAATTGTTCACTGGACTACTGCCCTCTATTATGATCTCTAATCACTCTTGCCTTGGTTTCTGAAGAAAACGCCACTTGGAGTTAAGCTCGCCTTTATAAGTCATACTCAAAAATATTTATTTCAACTAGGCCATTAAGCGGCACTTTTGAACGTCAACAATTAAAATTTTCAAGTAATAATAATTGATTCTACCGTCCATTCGGAATAGTAGCTTGTTATGGAGAAGAACAGACAAGAAACTCCAAACTTCATCTTTAAAAAAATAAGTGGTTTACAATATTTATATAAGTACATACATTAATACTATACTACATATAAGTATAAAGTATTAAAAGCATTAACGGGTAAATTCATTAATTTGATAAATAGGAACATGGTTCTCACATACTTACAAATATTGCAAACATAGGTAAAATACTTAATTCAACAACAACGGAACAGTGTGTGACTCGATTTCTTAACACTTTGGCTGCCACGAGGGTCACCGGTGACCCCCAAACAATACATTTTCTATTGTGTTTATTTCGTGGCAGTCAACCTGTTAAACAAAAAAAAAAAAAATACATTAACTATGAATAGGTAAATAAATTAACAAATTTGATTTTGTCTACACTAAAGATTGCCCTATGGAGCAGGACCAGCATGTTTCCAAGCATTCTTATCTTGAATATAATCATCTAATTTGTAAAATGCTTGTTTACAAAGCGTGCTTTTAACTAAAGTTTTAAATTTGCTTTCATTTAGTTTTAATATATCACAAGGTATTTTGTTATAAAATTTAACACAGTACCCCATGAAAGATGAGTTTAGTTTACCTAATCTATAAGAAGGTTGATCTAACTAATGAATGAATTCTGTATTCACTTTGTGTAAATGTAGTTGTTTGTTTTGCTGTACAATAAAGAATTAAGCGAGTTTGTGACTCGACTGAACAAACTATTCTATGTCTGTTCCTACTTTTTATTTAAGCACATAAACACAATTATCTCTTTCTCATTACAGCTTGACATAACAGAAATGAACAATTTACCATCAGAGAGATGGAATCTTTTGCCATTAGAAACAGAAGTGACATGCGCTGCGGTCAGCGGTAATGGCGACTGGCTGGTGACGTCAGAGTACAGAAACGACGGCATCATATACCCAGAGGAGAAACTCAAGTTCTGGTCAGCACAACCCAAAAACGCTACACCCTTCCAACTCAACACTTGCGTAAATTTATCCCACGGAGGCTGCAATGTAGTCTCTCTAGCTCTCAACTATAGAGGCGACTTTTGCGTATCGGCCGGCACAGATCAAAAGTTCAGAATATGGAGAAAAGAAAACACTTCGCAGACACATCGCAAGAAAATCGCATGGAACTGTTTAACTGCTTGCTATTACTCATCTGGGATTGGTCAGTTCATTTCGAATAGTGTCCTCAACGGTTTCAAAGATGGTGTCCAACATAAGCCTGGTAGGGATGAGGATTTGCCGTACTTGAGAGAGGTTGAGAAAGAAAATGATGTTATTAAGAAGTTGTTTAATGTTCATAAGGAGCATTCTTTAGTTGAGGATGGATCAATCAAAGTGCCTACGAGAAGGGAGAGTGAGTACGATATGGGGGGTGTAGCGATATCACAAGACGGTTCCCTCATCGCCGCGTGGTTTGGCTGTAAGCTGACTTTGTGGGACACGCATCTATGTAACCTTAGTACTACATTGTCTCATCCTGCGTTACGGCCTAAGGGGATACACGTTCAGTTCGGCAACAGGGACGCTGCACATTACGTAAGTATCATATAAAAGTTGCGATTCGTAATTTTCACTCAAACTTGGTCTGACCTAAATAAAAATTGTTTGTTGGATTTTCAACGCTCCTATTGGCGCCTAAAGATTGAAAATTCAACTAAACGTTCGTTTAAGTGTCAACCACAATTTAACTTTACTTAAGCTCAGCTTTAATGAATTTGAAATTTGACAGAATACAAATAAGATCCATATTCTTATGAAGTACACTTTAAAGGTGTCAACCTTAGTAAACTTTTAAGTAAATACGATGTATAAAACCTTCTATATTTCCAGTTGGTATGCACAACAGAAACTTGCGTGGCGGTGTGGAGTTTATTATCATTGACAGTGAAATGGCTCGTACAAATCAACCCAACGTGCTTAGCAGCGCATAGGTTCTCCAATAAAATGGCTGTAGCTACTAAAAATAATGATGGTATGTATTCTGTATGAAGTTGTTTTTAAAGTACTGTCTGTTTCTTAACTTCATTGGAACATCAACACGAGGAGGCTATTTGTATTAAGCGACATCCAATATTGAGTTATATCTGTCATGGACCAAGTGATTAATCGGGGCACTATGTATAATGTCCGGGCAATATGAATCTAGTCAAGTCAAATCAGGCAATGTAATGAATACTGATTTAAAATTCTATACCATTATCACATTGTCAGGTCATTATGAATAATGCTACGTAACGGTTAGGCCATTCGATAGTTATGCGCAATTAATTAGTCTAAGAGCAAGCAAAGCGAGCTCGGGAGCTTAGGGCACACCAACACGGGTAGGTTAGGTTTGAAGGAGATTGAGTTCGCTCACTTTGCTCGCTCATTTCAGGTCCCGTCATATATTAGGTTACTTTAGACCCTGCAGACAGAAATAGGAGCCACGCGCGGCGGGACTCCGTCTACTTTGTTGCTTAAATAGTAATCGTACTTACTTATTCTATATTAAAATCAATGTCAACATTAAAATAATTAATAAAACACATATTTTTATTACCCGGCCCAATAAGAGATGGGCATTATTCAGGAAGCCCGGTCAATTTAATTATTTCAATAGTTTTTATCATATCGCCTACTGATTCGGCATCGCCAGATTGTTTTGCGTCGTTTGAATTTGGTTTCATGACGATTTGAGCTCATTTTGTTGCTTGAAACATCAGTTTAGGTCTAGTTTGAATCTGATTTGATTGATGCCACATAAATTTTATACAATTTTACAAAAGATGGACTTCATACAGACAAAATATTTTGTGATTTTGACTTAAGCTGTTTGTCCTGACATATATTTCGTAACATAGGTGTTTGAATCGTTTTGCCTGTCTCTAAATAAAAGTGATTTGAGGTAAACATTGAAATGCTCTCCTGTAAAGTTCCAAAAATGTCGCTTAATACAAATAGCCCATGAACCCTCGAACAGTTATTTTTGGCGATTTCAGGTTTAGTCTTTTCATTTCACCACTTGAAGGATTGTCACCTAGTACCACAAGTACCTATTTGGATACTTGTGGTTGGTCTTCTCACCCGTTTTCCTATTCATTTTTATCGTTCTCTTTTGTAAGTTAATATTGATATCCAAAAAATTACTAATATCATGTTTTAATTTCAGTTTTCGTATTTACACCACACAACTCAAAACCAATACTAACAAAGAAGCGACTATTGGAGCCATCTACAGGCGTGTTCAAACAATGTACCTTTGGCGCCTGCTACGATGATGATATTAGACTGTACCTTATGAGAAACAATTCTGTAAGTATACACAATGATATCGGTCAAGCCTTGACTATACCGACACAGTTTAATGTTGCGCGACCCCCCGGGGGCCTATGCGCATCAAAACGTGCAATGGTTCGACACTATTATAGAATGCAAACGGGATGGTTTGTAACCATAATATGTATAATAGCACAAACACAGTATTAATATTAGCTTCTTACAAATGAAACAGGCGTTTTTTGAAACTGAATTGTGATATAAGTATGGCGATATTACAGAAAAAAGTAACATCATGCATTTAATATAAATTTTATTTGAATATATAATTCCAAGTGAAACCATAGTTATCGAAATTGCTAATGGCGCTAAATCACCCAAGGATGACTACATAACAATCTGTGTGGCTTGGGTTGTAAATCTATATAAACAAAACAAAGACTGGTTTGTTACAACACTTATAACTCGAGATCTGCTGGACTAATTTTAATGGTTTTTGATTCGTTGGATTTTTCTCCGCCCCGAATAGCAGAATACATCTTAAAAACGTAGGGTAGGTAGGCTAGGGTAGTTATGGTAGGTAGGTAGAAAATAATATAAAACAACGTTTAAAATACAGTCCTAAAAGAATATTAGACTAATTCAATACATGAACTCTTTCAGGAGATCTACTGCATAGAATCGGAACAGGTTGAAGAGAGTTTCGAAGTGATAATGCACCGCAGGATGCACCGCTCTAAGTTCAGTGCGCTGCTAGCTGAGCAGCAGCTGTCCGCAGTGCAGCCTGCCGCTGGGCCGGGCCACACCGGCATTGATGTCAACAACCTGGCCAGCTCTACTATAGCACAGGTAAGTCACCTTAACCGTGCCTGTAAGGGCAGACACACAAAGAAAGAAAACTTATTTGCGTCGAGCATGACGCATACACACATAGGTTAAAACAAAAATAGAACAAACATGCGTTACATTCGCGCAAAACAAGCATTGATCAGTATAGTGTGCGAGACTCGGCCACAGCGCTGGTTTTCATTGGCTGAATGACGTCAATCAGAACAGCATGTAAAAAAGTCACACACACATAACATATACCATCGTGATCAACATCACAGATAATATAATACTAGCATACATATGCCTCATCCCATACAAACAAACCGTGCCGACGTAACTAGCATTTTCCACCGAACTAAACCGATTTATTTGAACGCGGTCGGTTCTCTGCCAAGCGATAGATGATGTTAACAGTGAATTGCAAATAAAAGGGTTAACTCGGTTCGTGTTTTTTTTTTAAATACTTTGACGATATGTTTTATAGTATTTTTTGCACGTTTTTACAATTTCATTGTGCCAAAATGTGACACAGTACAAGTTAAAAAATTCGAGTGTAATGCCTCAGATATTTAAAACCGCGCCATCTATTGGAATTCATTTGAAATGATCCGTTTAAATAATCTTTGAAATGTGATTAAGAGCTCAATATTCCATAATAAACAAGAAAATACAATCAATTATGATCATTTCTAGAAAATGTTAATTTTACACAAAATTCAATAACAAATCGATGCATATCGCGCCATCCAGTGAAATTTATTTGAACTAAATTTTCTTTTTCGACTCGGGTCCCCATCAAACAACAACATCCAACTTTTGACATTTTATTTAGATTTTTTTAGCCTTATTAGGCTCGAATTCTGATATCACGCGCCATGGGAACCGGTCTGGCATCAAGACTGCAATAAAAAAAGACTGTCTAAAAGATTTGTGTTACGAAACAACATTATTGCTATATTTCCTTTATGTCTATAAATACGCATTTTATTCCAATACCCTGGTTGACTGATAGCACATTGACATTTTTATTGTTGCGTTTGTATCCTTGCAATAAGACGTAGTGGCTGCGGGCTGCCTTTATCAACTTGTCCTTGAAGAGTTGTGCAACTGTGTACTGTGTCTCAAGAATATTGCTTGACTGAATGAAATATTAGCCCAAAATATTGGCTGCCTGAGTCCACGAAATTACTTTATAACGCCTTATAGTCCGATCAAGTAAGCTCAAAATAATAGGGGTTAGGGGCAAAGGGGGGGGTATGTCTATTTCGACCGGCATATTATACTTATGTTGCTTTTTATTACCTACTAATTTTATATAGCCAATGCACTGCTATAGAAAACTTTCGTCTTAGTGAAGATTATTACATAAAACTCTTATTATCATCATATTTATACCTTCTTTCTTAATTTGATTAAACCTGGAGCATTTTTCTTGTGTAACAATGTCTTGTACGTATGAATATTTACTTTAAGATAACTTCCTAGTAGGTACAGATGCAAAATAAATATCAACTGTAAAGATTTGTTTTGTTCTTTTTCTGTAAACGGACTAATTTAATCATAAATGTAACCGATTACACGGTGTCATTGATTTTTTTGCTTTTTTCAGTTCTCGTTAGCGTCACCGCATATGGTCCCTCCCGTGAGCCTCCTCTGCACGACATTCCTTCAACGCCTCTCCGGTATGGAACAACATGAAGTAATCTATGACAGTGATGATGAATATTTTGGGGCGTCGGAAGAGGACGAAAATTCCAGTGATGACGAAGACGAAGACGGAGACACCTCTAAGCTTAATGGGCCTTACGCCCCAAAAGTGACGGAACTGTGGACACCGAATTACGAAGCCGTTAAAGAGAAGAAATTGAACAAAATAATGAATGAACCCTTCCTAGACTTACATGCTACCAGTTCAATGTTTGGCGTGTAGTATTTGGTGTTATAATAATAATATATTTTATAATAATATGCGTTTCGGGTTTATTTTTATCACAACAAGGAGTCTACTCCCTATCTCCGTCAACAAAGTTACGGGCCCCGACCGAAAGTATTCCGAAACTTCAGAGTGAAAAAAACAAGTGTTAAGTTAAATTTTTCGGACGGGTAAAAACACATCGGGAGTAGGTACAACTGTCAAAATATGTTGTCATTCATTCTTAGCAAGTATTCCTCCGTAGGCGATTCGGAGTAGGAAACGCCCATAACGAAAGTTGAAACTACGGACTTCGTGCGTGTCCGACCTATTCAGTTTTTTTTGATCATCTTGCATTATCCAGCCAATTTGATACTATTGATATTTTATTTGGTTTCTCTACAGTAATTTGTTTATGCGTTACCAGGCCCCTCAGAAAGTATTGCGAAAAAAAGTTTTTATATATGGGAGACTGGCCAGTTATAATGTTTTTCGAAAATATGATTATTTATAAGTAAAAATAAGTAAGTTCCAATTTCAAAATTTCCCTCCACATTTTTTGCGAGTTAATTCAAAGTATTGTGTCTCACTGAAATATGGATCTGCGCCGGGAACATTTTAGAGCTATGATTTTATACGATTTCAAGTGTCGCCTGAAACCGGATGAATCGTACGATAGACTTCAAATGGCATTCATGGATGAAGGCCCTTCCAAGGCAACCGTGTATCGTTGGTATAACGAATTCAAGCGCGGTCGACCAACTTTGGGGGATGACGAAAGAAGCGGTCGCCCTTTGACGGCTGTTACCGAAGAAAACGTGCTAGCAGTGAAAAATTTAATCCAAGACAATAGGCGAATTACATATCAGGAGATTCAACACATATTGAAGATTGGATCGGGAAGCGTTCACGAGATTCTACACAGCCATCTTCGCGTGAGGAGGATAGTATCACGCTGGGTGCCGCACAACCTCACCGATGCTCAGAAGCAGGCCCGGGTGGAATGGTGCCGTGATATGCTTAACAAATTTGAAGCAGGCTCGTCTCGGCGTGTTTACGACATCGTTACAGGTGATGAGTCCTGGATTTATCAATACGACCCAGAAACCAAGCGCCAGTCGACTGTTTGGGTGTTTCAAAATGAGCCAACGCCTACCAAAGTGAAGCGATCTAGAAGCGGGGGTAAGATTTTGATCGCTAGCTTTTTTAATTTGACTGGCCACTTGGTATCAATTCCCTTACGGGATCAAAGAAGCATTAATGCCGAATGGTATACTACCAAATGTTTGCCAGAAGTTTTCTCTGTTATAAGCAACAAGCGACCAAACACAGGGCTCCGCGGGCTACTGCTCCACCACGACAATGCACCTGCGCACACCGCACTCAAAACGAGGGACTTCCTGGACAGCACGCCAGTCAAACTCCTGGGTCACCCTCCTTACAGCCCTGATCTAGCACCGTGTGACTTCTTTTTATTCCCAAAAATAAAAAATCAGCTCAAAGGGATACAATTTTCGTCGCCGGAAGATGCGCTGGCTGCGTTCGAGCAGGCTGTAAACGAGGTGTCTGCGGCGGACTGGAAAAAGTGTTTTGAAAACTGGTTTAGGCGCATGAATCTTTGTATAGAGGCTGGTGGAAAGTACTTTGAAAAGATTTAATAAAAATATATGTACGTATAGAACAATTTTTTTTAGTTTCGCAAAACTTTCTGAGTGTCCCACGTATCTGTCACATTATAATATTATCTGCAATATCTACACTACCCTATAAAACACAGCAATTATTATATATATTATATTAAGCAATTATTATATTTGTACTAACGCAAGCTGCCATAATAACACCTATAGTAGCTATGAGTAAGGAGAAACGAGAGGAGATATTTTGTGATCTCGAAGTAGCAGAACGAGCAAACGTAGTGAGTCGTAGTCAAGAGTTATATATAGTTTATAGCTATATATAGACATCTCTAAAGAAGATGAGAAATACCGAATAAGAGTAACGGAATTATTTGACGAAATTGTAGAGAGATTTGTGTTTCCTAATAATGTTGCTTAAAAAGAGCAAACAGTGCCATCTCTAGTTGTAATATATAAGTAAATATTGTACATACAAAACTGATATCTTATGTTATATTAACATAAAGAAAGTACAACAAATCATATCTTGATTAGGTTTGACTTGTGTAGGTAACAAGCTACTCAATAAACTGATATATTATATTTGTCTATTGCATGTTTAACTTAGATAACATCATCAAAGGAGAAGATAAGTTGATATATTTCTTGGGTGCGTCTCACATCATATAAAGTTATTTGGTATATTTTCATTTCAATAACGTTCAGAAGATATAATAAACGTGAGTTATACCAACTGTTGATATAATTTCTTTAAATATAACATTTATATGCTCTAAAACTTATTTAGTATAACGTTATTGGATATAACGTTTATTTAATCGAAAATCATTAGGCCTATCGTTTAAAATGTATAATATTGATACCATCTTTATAGTTAACACCCCGATTCAAAGCAATCCGACTCGGATGGGTTATGTAGAGTGCCAGGGCCTGCAGTCTCGACATAGCTAACGATCGTTACGTTAAGTAACATTCGTTAACTCTTACCACAAAATAGTAAGTATACAGAAGGGCCACTCCCGCCGTTTGGAAAATTGACAGCTAAACTTGACAGATTCACTAGGGTTGTAGTGTTCGTGATATTAAATGGATATTTGATGCCCTGTCTACCCTCTAAGGCATGTAAGCATGATATGATGTATGTTTAGACGAATCTATGTATTTATGTTTGTAACTTGGGCAACCTACCCTTTTTTTTTTAATTCGGAATCAATATAGTAGCAACCCTATAGTGAATCTGTCAAGTTTAGCTGTCAATTTTCCAAACGGCGGGAGTGGCCCTTCTGTATACTTACTATTTTGTGGTAAGAGTTAACGAATGTTAGTTAACGTAACGATCGTTAGCTATGTCGAGACTGCAGGCCCTGGTCACCTCTATATCGGTGAATCATTTGTTGGTTAGAACAGTGACCATTAACGCGCGAAGGCGAACAAATGAAGCGAGCGTGCTGCGGGAGTGTCGTGACAGAAACGAATCGCTGCAAAACCGACTCCACGTAGTCTTGTCTGCCCTACCCAGTACCCTAGAGTGTTATTTAAAATCGCGTAGGCGCGGAGGGGTGAGGCGGCCCGCTAGCTGAGGAGCAGGTGGTTTTCAGACTCGCCGCCACGGCTGAGGCTGGAGCAAGCCGAAGCCGCGGTGGTGAGCGTGAAACACATCTGCGACGATAAGCTCGCTTGGGACCGCCGGAGCCCCGCAGCGCCGGGGCCGTGACAGAAACCATGCCTGCTGCATGTTGCGTGCTTGATGCATACTTGCATGCTGCATGTATGGTATATGCTTGTTTGCATGCCTGCTGCATGCATGGTGTATGCTTGTTTGTATGTATGGTGTATGCTTGTTTGCATGTTTTTACAGGGAAATAGCGTTTTATCATATTAGACTAAATAGGTTTTATGTCTTTTGAGTGGTATATCAAACGATTTTATATCCAATGTATGTTATGCTTATAAAAAACAGTTACTTTAAAATTATATCAATCGTTTATTATATTAACTGATCAATATAACAATTTTACCCAGCTCCAACTTTCCGAGATGCGACCGTGCCAATAAATGACCATCTTGAGCTTCTTGGCGTTACGTTGACATCTACTCTCAATTTTGGCCCTTACATTGAGGCAAAGGCTCAGCTGGCTGCCAAAAAGCTGGGGATCCTTGCAAAGGTGAGAAGGTACTTCACGCCGGAACAGCTCCTCAATTTGTATCAAGCGCAAGTTCGATCATGCATGGAGTACTGTTCTCATCTCTGGGACGGATCAGCCAAATACCAGCTTGACGCACTAGAGTCGATCGAAAAAGGGGCCAAGAGGCTCATCGGCGATGAGGCGCTGGTCAAGTCAAAGCTCCAGAGTCTTGAACATCGTCGCCGAGTTGCCAACCTGTAGGTTTTTTATCGGTTACATTTCGGGGAGTGTGCGATGGAATTGCACGATATAATTCCACCTAGCCCGTTTCATCATCGGACTACCAGACGTATGGCGATGCGCCATCGATACATGGTAGACATCCCACCCATACGCACAAAACGTTTTGGGAACACTTTTATTATGCGTACAGCTAAGGAGTGGAATTCCCTGCCGGAGTCTGTGTTGCCCGATAGCTACAATCTAGGGGTCTTTAATTCAAGTGAATAGGTTATTTCTAGGCAAGCGTGTTTCACCGTCGACCACATCATCGCTTACCATCAGGTGAGATTGTGGTCAAGCGCGAGCCTATAGGTTATAAAAAAAAATTAGTATGTTGGGGTCGGTTGTAGAACTTAATTATTCATATATTAACCAATTTAGATTATGCGAACATTTAGTTTAGCTTCTAAATTTTATTTATCTTCTATTAACTCATTGGGTTATTGTAGTTATTTGTAGGTTGTACTTTTAGAGTTGTCTAAGGAACATTCTCATTTTATAACGCAGTAGGTTGCTATTAATCTTTGATCCGTCTAATTTCCAATAGATATTATAATAAACTGCGTATGTATCTACGCTTCCATAACAGTTTTTTTGCCCATATCTTACTTATCTGACGGCTATTATTGAATTGTAATAATAGCAGAATGGTCAAAGGTTATCGCTTAACGACTATTTAATAGTCTGTATTTTTTCATTTGTTTTTCTAGCTCCATAGGATTTGTGCCCGATGCAGGCAGTGGATTTCCCATCGGAAAAAATGCAAACGTCCATACAAACTTTTATCCCATAGTCAAGCCTTTTTAGGGGTCCTCCTACTTTAGTACCTATACTTACTCACCCTTATTACAAAGCTAACTCTTTAAGAAAATGTCAAGCCTTTAGATCTTTCCTTTTTGTTAGCGTATTATACGGAAATGCTCATGCATACTGCGCTACCACAGTTATGTGGGACGCCCAACCCACTAAAACTCCACAGTGTCGTCCTGTGCCGCTTATGGCGGGAACACGGGCACGCGTTAGCACTCACCGCGAACCCGTCACCGGACCTTCCTCTGGGGAGTAACCCCATCACCCGCGCACTAGAACACACTGTGCGCCGTGACCACCCCAGGGACCAAACCAGCACATGAGTGCCAGTGGTGAGGAACAAGGGTGCCATAAAAGACCCCGTGCACCCTTGGTCCCCTTGTGACGGGTCAAGGCCAATGGTCCCGCCACCTGCAATTTTTCGGCCGCGGGGAATAGGGACAGCGGCCAACGCTATACCGACACTCCTCTGCCCCTGCGGCCCCACCGCGTCCGCCATCAGACAGTGGCAACCCCGTCCAGGCTGCGGAAGGTAGGAAGGGGCGGCGCACCGCAATACCGGCACCCCTCTCCCGCCACGACCTTCAACCCTCAGCCGCGATATCGTATGGGTATGAGAGGACCCATACGACATCGCGGCCCGCCTCAGTTGAGATGTCGCCCAGGCAGCACCGCAACCTACATGTTGGCCGCTATGTCGTCGGCTTATCGGCAAAAGCCCTGACGAGCGGCCCTCCTCGGGTTCCTCTTCGCTTCACTATGGGTGACCCCAAGCCTCAGTTACTGAGCCCCGCCGCCTCGACAATGTGGGAACCCACAGAGAGGGATAGCCTTTAGACCTAGATAGTAGATTAGGCTGTGCAGACTGTTTGTAAATGAAGAATTTAAGATTTTTGTTAAGTAGATGTGATGATGTTATCTTGATATGTTTACCTACGTAATTTTATCTTTTATACAAAAATAATATCGATACATAACAAACATCCTCCAATTGTGTTTACTGTTTAATTAAAGAAAATAAACAATAAGTTTGTTTTTATTATTATTAAAGATAGAGATTTATTTATTTCTGAGTATATGGTACATTAAGATCTTAATATTAAACAGTTTTACATAGAAATATTAATATTAACCTACAAAATCAAGTATCCAAGTTCTAGACCGCAACAATATAATTGTATTAAGTAGTTTGTCATCAAAACGCTAAGAAGATATATTCCCCCATGACGCGTCAATAAGCAGACAGAATAGAAACAACAATAGCTTACGCATACATGGTGTGCGCGCGACGTTTGAGGTGTACAATCACAGAACAGAAAAAACGCCTTGTACAATATTATAAATATGAAAATAGTTTTTTTTTTCTTATTTTTATTATTATTATTATTCGCAGCAATTACAACAATGGAGCACAAGTTTATAATGAACTAACTATAAGTCCCAGGTTTCCTCACGATTTATTCCTTAAGGTTACACTAGTCGGAAATTCTTCCATACAAACGTAGTCTAGAGATTACTCCGCTGTTTGACGATGTACGTTCAAAATAAAAAATGATATCAATTTGTCTCATCATTATCTAGTCCTATGGAAACAAAAATGTAAAAAATAATACATTTGAAAGTTATGAGCGTCGAAAGTTCCATATTTCAACACTAATTTTAACGCATCTTTGGGCGGAAATAAATACCATAAGAAGAAGGCAAATTGCAAAACGGCCTCCATACAGGGATAGATTAGTAATTCAACAATGCAAATAATTTTATTTTAAAAATATACATTTAGTAGTTTTTGCATGATATCTAGACACCCAAAGGTCTGTTTATAAAAAAATCGCGCGCTCGTTTTCGTCCTAAATCATCATCCATTTCGCTACAAACATGCAAAAGTGCTAATTCGTACACGAACTAGCTTCTCTCATCACAGTATCTATTTCTTTCGCAGGTGTTCTCGGATAAGATGGCATGCATTTTAACCCCGCGCACAAAATAGTTCGTGCCGTCGACTAGTTCAACCTTAAACAATGATACACTTGGAAAGTAGGTAGGTAAATATGAATCGAAAAGTTCCCGGATTTGAACACACGACTTCAATCAGGAGAGGCGAAGTCTTACCCACTGGGACAACAAGACCCTGTTTAATCATCATTTGCCTAGCCTTTTTCCCAATTATTCCAAGACCCTGTTTAATAAATTTAGAAATAAAAGATGTATTTGTTTCGATAAGTACGTACTATTTTGCACGCATACAGTATCTGTCTGCGATTTCTTCAAAGATTTTCATGACTTTTTCTTTGTAATCAGAATAATTTTCCATCATTTTCTTTATAATTGTCCTTTATTTTTTGAGAGTATTTGGTCAAACTGCGCATTATCACAGAAAATCTTGGTCGTTAGATCATCGTCTAACCAGAACTGTGGAATAAGACAAGCACAAACAACGAGCCCCCAAAGTCTCTGTTCTTCAGCAGAAGACATAAATTCTTCCTTTGTCAATATTGCATCGATTTCGAAATTATAGTCTTTTACAATTTGCCTAAATTCTTCGTAGTAAAAATTCAAAAATATCTCGATATTTTGCTCTCTGAATGTTGGATCTAAATTACAACAGAGTAGCAACATGACATCTCCAGCTGGTGGTTGATATCTTACCGCTTGAAAATCAACCAACACGCAATCATCTGGCTCCAAGCTACCATCTTCGACCTTACTGTAGTGGAACATAAGGTTGTTATTCCAAAGGTCACGGTGACAGATTACATTCTTTTGTTGAGGAGAGAAATCACTTAACCTCAAAGCAGTAGCCCACACGTCTCGCCAACGACTGTCTATCAAATTCATTTCTGTATTGTCATACTTTGAAAATGACTTCATAGCTTCTAATGCCCCTGTCATACACTGACACAACCAATCTGATGATAGATGGTATCCACCTTTGTCCAGGGATTCTTCGTACTCATAATTGATTCCCTTGTATTCTCCTTTAGTTTCTTTTCTTTTCTTTTCTTCATAAACAATGGAAGATGCGTGAAGTCTGGCTAACGTTTTCAATGCTTGCAGAGTGTGAGCCATGTCGAACCTTTGAAATTTATTTAGCAATTTATATTGTTTGGCATTCAAGTCTTCAAAAACCAATGCATCATTCAGAAAAATTATTAATCTCGCAGCCCAGGGTTTGAGACCTAAAATTTAAATAAAAATATTATCTATTTAATCACGTCAATCGTCACCTAGGTGGTGGAAACCCTTCACCAGAAACGAAATGTCCGGGTACTCACCTGGTATTTCAATGTTCTCCTTGATCACTGAATAGAAAAACGCTTCTTTATCAAAAAGCCTCATTTCCTTCACCATGTTTGCTTTTGCTGCATTCGATCTGGAGATGGCTTTGATGAAGAAGTAAAGAACTTTTCTATTCGACAAATGCACTTTCAGCTTCCAATATTCTCCTAGAAAGCCCAACATTTTGTCACTGGCGGTGTGAACAGAATAACTTTCTACTATTTCTTCATTATCACGGTTGTAGCTAGCCAAAATTTGTTTTATATTTTCTTCTGTTATGTTGTTGACTTCGTCGTTTTGTTCAATAGCGGCAGTCGCCATTTTTTTAGTAAAATTCTATCAGGCTGTTGGTTAGGGAAAGTTACTGAGGCAATAACATAAAGCATGCGTATTATATTAGAATACCTATCTCCGTATATTATTAGAATTGCATCTGTGGAATTGCTAAGTAAATATTGATAACGTGAGTGTAAATTAGTTAAATATAAGATAGAGAATACCAACATAGATAGTAGTAGGAGCGGTGACCGCTAGATCCGCTACGTCATGTGATACTAAGATCAGCCCAATGGCACATGTTCATAAAAGTGATGCTAGATTTCGAAAATTAGTGTCAAAAATTAGAATTGGCCGGAAGTTAAAAAATGTACCACTTCTGGTGAAAAATTAATGACACGTCATTTGATACCGAGCGGATACTTGTGGCATCAAATAGCACTATACAGGTACCTACTTTCAGAAAAATCTTGTTTGTCAGTTCTTGCATGGTCGAAAGTGCTCCGCAGACTATTTAATGGTTTTATTCGAACCCCCAATCTACGTCATTTGATACAAATTTGAACTTAGTTGCAAATGTTAGGTATCTTTAATGAATTATTAAATAGGCTGCCGATGATATTCTGGTCGAAATCCCTTCCTCCGTACTTAAATAAAATAGGTACAATTTTGAGAAAATCTGATTTATTCATTGATTTATTACGCACTAGAGAAGTCGCCACACGTCACTACTGTGTTCCGTTCATGTGCGGTCTCAGCCGCACTTCACTCAGTTGCTTGCTAGATCTTGAGCGCCTATGGCAGTATTTGTTTTTAAACGAAAAAACGTTCAAACGCATTAAATATGCCGTCGTATGTTTTATGATATTGCACTAATAATTCAACTAATATGGCGAAATGCAAAGGAATAACTTTTCATCGATGAGTAACTAGATAATCATTTTAAAAATGAATTCGACCAAAATATTTGGTGGATGCCATGTTGCCTCATTAGAGCTAGATTGACCCGTCACTATACCGAAGACATACCGGACGTCAGCCTGTACGAGATTAGGATGGCTCTTAAACAGCTTAAGAACAACAAGGCACCCGGTGATGACGGCATTACGGCCGAACTCCTGAAGGCGGGTGGTAAACCAATACTTAAGGCCCTTCAGAAGCTGTTTGGTGCCGTCATACTCGAGGGGAAAACGCCACAGGCATGGTGCAGGGGTGTGGTGGTACTCTTTTTCAAGAAGGGTGACAATGCCCTGTTGAAGAACTATAGGCCCATCTCACTTCTTAGCCATGTCTACAAGCTGTTTTCAAGAGTCATCACGAATCGTCTCGCGCGCAGGTTTGACGATTTCCAGCCTCCCGAACAAGCCGGATTCCGAAAAGGCTTTAGCACCGTAGACCACATACATACGCTGCGGCAGGTTATACAGAAGACCGAAGAGTATAACCTGCCTCTCTGTTTAGCGTTTGTGGACTACGAGAAAGCCTTCGATTCAATCGAGACTTGGGCTGTACTGCAGTCTCTCCAACGGTGCCAAATCGACTACCGGTACATCGAGGTGTTGAAGTGTTTGTACAAAAACGCCACCATGTCAGTCCGACTTCAGGATCAGGCCTCGGAACCTATCTTTCTGCAGCGAGGTGTGAGACAGGGAGACGTCATATCTCCGAAACTGTTCACCGCTGCACTGGAGGATGTCTTCAAGGTTCTGGACTGGAGAGGGCTAGGCATCAACGTCAATGGCGAGTACATCACTCACCTTCGGTTTGCCGACGATATAGTGGTCATGGCTGAGACCATGGAGGACCTCAGTATAATGCTCGATGACCTCAGTAGAGCTTCCAAAAGAGTGGGTCTTAAAATGAACATGGACAAAACCAAGGTTATGTTGAATGCCCATGTAACACCCACTCCTATCAAGGTTGGAGACTCTACACTCGAAGTTGTGGAAGATTATGTCTACCTGGGACAAACGATCCAGTTGGGTAGGTCCAACTTCGAGAAAGAGGTCAACCGTCGAATCCGACTCGGCTGGGCAGCGTTCGGGAAATTGCGCGGTGTCTTCTCGTCCAACTTACCACAGTGTCTCAAGACGAAGGTCTATGACCAGTGTGTGTTGCCAGTGATGACCTATGGCTCTGAGACGTGGTCGCTCACAATGGGCCTCGTCAGAAAGCTTACAGTCACGCAAAGGGCAATGGAGAGGGCTATGCTCGGAGTATCCTTGCGTGATCGAATCAGAAATGTAGAGATCCGCAAGAGAACCAGGGTTACCGACATAGCCCGAAGAATTGCCAAACTTAAGTGGCAGTGAGCAGGGCACATTGCTCGCAGAATGGATGGCCGATGGGGCAGAAAAGTTTGTAGTAAATTTTTTAACAATCGGCCAATTCTAATATTTACCACCGATTTTTCGAAACTTAGCATCACTTTTATGAACATGTGCCATTGGGCTGATCTTAGTATCACATGACGTAGCGGATCTAGCGGTCACCGCTCCTACTACTATCTATGTTGGTATTCTCTATCTTATATTTAACTAATTTACACTCACGTTATCAATATTCACTTAGCAATTCCACAGATGCAATTCTAATAATATACGGAGATAGGTATTCTAATATAATACGCATGCTTTATGTTATTACCTCAGTAACTTTCCCTAACCAACAGCCTGATAGAATTTTACAAAAAAAATGGCGACTGCCGCTATTGAACAAAACGACGAAGTCAACAACATAACAGAAGAAAATATAAAACAAATTTTGGCTAGCTACAACCGTGATAATGAAGAAATAGTAGAAAGTTATTCTGTTCACACCGCCAGTGACAAAATGTTGGGCTTTCTAGGAGAATATTGGAAGCTGAAAGTGCATTTGTCGAATAGAAAAGTTCTTTACTTCTTCATCAAAGCCATCTCCAGATCGAATGCAGCAAAAGCAAACATGGTGAAGGAAATGAGGCTTTTTGATAAAGAAGCGTTTTTCTATTCAGTGATCAAGGAGAACATTGAAATACCTGGTGAGTACCCGGACATTTCGTTTCTGGTGAAGGGTTTCCACCACCTGGGTGACGATTGACGTGATTAATAGATAAAAATATATTAAAATTTTAGGTCTTAAACCCTGGGCTGCGAGATTAATATTTTTTCTGAAAACCAATGCATCATTGGTTTTTGAAGACTTGAATGCCAAATAATATAAATTGCGAAATAAATTCCAAAGGTTCGACATAGCTCACACTCTGCAAGCATTGAAGACGTTAGCCAGACTTCACGCATCTTCCATTATTTATGAAGAAAAGAAAAGAAACTAAAGGAGAATACAAGGAAATCAATTATGAGTACGAAAAAGCCCTGGACAAAGGTGGATACCATATATCATCAGATTGGTTGTGTCAGTGTATGACAGGGGCATTAGAAGCTATGAAGTCATTTTCAAAGTATGACAATACAGAAATGAATTTGATAGAGAGTCGTTGGCGAGACGTGTGGGCTACTGCTTTGAGGTTAAGTGATTTCTCACCTCAACAGAAGAATATAATCTGTCACCGTGACCTCCCTCTACCTTCCCATGGCCCGACCAACTTATGTTATATGGGCCGAATCGTGGGGCGGCTGCGGACATAGCACCCTTGGAAATCTTATTTTTATGGTCCGCAGGCGCTTCTTGATCCCTTACAAATTAGCCACGTGTGTCCCTTCAACCTTCTCCCAAAATTGGGCTGGTGAACGTTCACACTACAAGTGTTGAAACTTCGTTGTCGTCTTCGTCGTCGTATCCTTCGTGCGTCCCTAAATTTTGTTGCTTATGCTTGTGTTTGCTCCTCTTGACGCTCCAATACGCTCCGGGCGGTATGCCACTTATGCGCGAACTCCCGCAGCTTCGCAAAGTTCGCCGGTGAGCTAACGAGATCTTGGTAGAAAACCACACCGACCTCCATGCAGCTGATCCCGTCCATCATCTCGCACCTTGCTTCTTCATACAGGGGGCAGACCCACAGCGTATGGCGCAGGTCTTCCTCTTCCATACCGCAGTAGCACATACTATCCTCACATAATTTCATATCATTCAGCCTTTTCCTAAAATACCCAAAAATATGGCCTGCACGTACTTGCCCGAGCCCTCCCGCACGGCGCGCATGATGTCGTTGAGCGCCGTGACGTTTGACTTGCCCGGAGAAAATCCGTGCTGGGCGGCAGAGATCCTGGTTGCCGATCGTCGGAGCGCACTTAAGAATTACGCGCTCCAAAATTTTCCCAAGCACAGGTATAAGTGTTATAGGCCTATAGGCCTTGGGGTCCGTTAGTGGCTTGCCATTACCCTTTGGCAAGACAAGAAGCCGACCCGCCTTCCACACATCCGGAAACACCCCTTCAGATTGTTACGTGTTCATCATGCATGAATAAAACTAGGCAATTTGATCAACCTTAACATATATCATATATTTATATCCTTACAAGAACTAAATTAAGGGGTACCCAACCTTACAATCTAACTAGACTTAACCTAAACCTTATCTAATTTGGACGCCAGGAGAGTTATGATTTCTGGTGAACTCTGCCAACACCTTTGCCTGCTAGCTGCTACTCAGGGTCTTTGTTCTTACAATATCCAACTTAAAGGGCGTTGCGTGAGGCTACGATAATACCCACATGACAATAATATAATATTTTCGAAATCGAGAAAACACAAAAAGGACTTGCGCGGCCCAGAATCGAACTTGAGACTCCTCGGTGGATACAACGGTGCTTACCATTCTGCTACGGAGCTTATTGAAGGAACCGACGAAAATAAAGACCAAGTGATTCACGCAAGCCTGCCAATTACCAAACTTGAATCAAATGAACATGACATATACATCCACAATAAACAAAAAAAAATATTTATTTTTTAATTTTGGTTTAAATCTTTAATATGCCACATTCCAATTAGTTTACCAAAAACTGATAGCTTTGCAGTCACTATAGCCTTTTAAAATTTTGGTGCCAGCTTGGCCATAAATTTATTTTTAGCTTTCGAAAGGTACCTACTTGGTTCTTTTCCAGATAACATCGCCCACTTGAAAGGATCCAGCATTGCGATTGTTGTTATATTTGCTACTCTTCATGTGAGATCTTTTCATATTATCACTCACTATCCTAAGCACATTATTTCTTACAATTTGTCTTTCGATGAAAGGTTTTGTATTAACTAGCAAATTGTCTGAGCATTATCGGAGCTGGAAGTAGAAGTTTCTCTCCCTAGAAATAAGTATACCGGCAGGGTTATTACGTATCTTTTGCAAGAGCAAAACGATAGCGATCAAACGCTTTATGTCATAAAAGTCGGAATTACCGGCAGTGTAGGTATGGTAGGTCCTACACAATCGTTTGCTAATCGCTAGCTGTTTGTCAAATGCACTTATTTAAAAAAAAACCGCCATAAACTCTAAAACTTCTGTATGGAAGATCAATTATTGCGCAAAAATTGCTATCGTTTTGCTCTTGCAAAAGATACCTACGTAATAAGCCTGCCGGTAGTTTCGTGTACTGCAGTTCTGATGGCGTGCGCAATTCCTTTAAGGTTGACGTCCCACTCATTATGCTTCTTTGACTTAACGTACGATGATATCATAGTACCTATAACCCTATTAACCCGTCCTATAGGGTTACTTTGTGGATGATAATTTGGCGTAAACCAATTTTATAATTATATTTTAGCGCTAGATCTTGAAATATGTTTGAGACAAACTGCTTGCCATTGTCGCGTATAATAGCTTTTGGGGCTCCAAAAAGCAAAAACGGATTTTCCAATATTTCACATATTTTCTCTGTTTTGCCCGTTCTAAGAGGAAATATTAGAGTAAATTTGCTGAACCAACAGGTAATGACCAAAAGCATAGTATGACAGAGTTTGCTTTTCGGAAAAGGACCCATCAAGTCCAGCGATACAACCTGCCAAGGTCCTGTAACCTCCCAATGTTGGCCCATGTGGCCTAAGGGTAACTGTTGCGAGACTTTAAATTTTGCACATGTCTCACAAGACTTTATGTACTGCTTGATATCGCGAATGATATGAGGCCAGTAATAGAATTGTTTTACTCTGAAAAGCGTTTTTCAAAATTTAAAAATTTCATTTCTAAAGATCATTTTTTTTACAACATCTATAAAAATTTCAACTGTCTAGCTATCACGGTTCATGAGATACAGCCTGGTGACAGACAGACAGACGGACTGCGGAGTCTTAGTAATAGGATCCCGTTTTTACCCTTTGGGTACGGAACCCTAAAAAAGTAAAGACAATTTTGATACCCGCCATCTAGTAGCTCTCCAGAACACTACACCGAAACGAAAACGTTGATTCGATGTATAGAGTTGACACCCCCTGCCTACCCTAATTGACTTGCTACTTATCTTCTAGTTTTTACCCGACTGCCGAAGGAGGGTAATGTGTTTATCAGTCTATGTATGTATGTATGTAAGTATGTATGTAAGTATGTATGTATGTAAGTATGTATGTATGTAAGTATGTATGTATGTGTGTTTGTTCCTATATGGCGTTCCAGAGACCAACGGCCAACGCGTTTGCGTTGGCCGATTTTGATGATTCATACGTCAATCTATGCGTCTTAACCCTGCGAGTGTCATAGGCTGCATTAAAATTGGATAATAGAAAAATGGCGGATTTTGGGTGCCATATTGTGGGGGCCCAATTTTTTTTTTCTTCCTAACCAATCGTGTGGGGTATCAAAATAAAGGGTTTTAAGAGGTGATTTCAAACATATATAACACTTATATGTTTAAATGTATCTAATTCAAAAAAAAAAACTAACTAAAAGGTTATAAATAAAAAAACTTAATTCAAAAAATCAAAAAACCTGACTGCTTCAAAAGCGAACTAAAAAGTCGTAAACAAGGAAAAAAACATGCTGTGCAGGCGGAGGATACACCAGATTTTGGTCAGCCAGCCCGCGAATATGTAGGTATCTTCCGACTGCACAGCATGATTTTTTCCTTGTTTACGACTTTTTAGTTCGCTTTTGAAGCAGTCGGGTTTTTTTCAAGTGTCATTCTGCCGCGGAGAACATTATCTCCGCCATTCGGAAAAAGATGTCAAATGCACAACGCCATCTATCGAATACGGAGTTCAACTGTCCGAGTACAGCCCGACCAAGTTATCTGTGAAACGGATGTTTTTGGAACTTACATTTTGAATGGGACATACGATCGGTTTTTCTTTATTTTTTGGTGAAATTGTGACGAACAGCGAACACTCATAATTCACAGTTAAGTTGGTCGGGCTGTATCTGAATTGCGTGTGTCATAGTTCCAAGACATGGCGGGTGTTGTGATATTTTACTTCTTGGACACTTTAAATTCATCTAACTTTTGATAGAGTGAACCGATTGCGATGAAACAAAAACTAAGTAATACGTCAAGTTACGCATAATGTTCATGTATAAAAGTTATCTACATTAGCTTCGTACATTTTACGTGATGCGTGCACAAATAAACAGACAAACAGACAAAAATTTCAAAAATTCTGGAAATAGTTTCTGTAGGTTATCCTTTAGCTATTTTTTATTTTAATATTGTACAAAACCGACCTTTCTACAGATTTGTTATATGTATTGACGATGATTGATGATAGTGACCATTTTATATAATGCACA
Source organism: Orthosia gothica (assembly GCA_949775005.1). Classification (NCBI taxonomy): domain Eukaryota; kingdom Metazoa; phylum Arthropoda; class Insecta; order Lepidoptera; family Noctuidae; genus Orthosia; species Orthosia gothica. The sequence continues at coordinate 26,800,940 of OX459034.1, read as the reverse complement.
TTTGAAATAATATTCATTTAAAATATTCAGTTACTATATTATTAAAAACGTCTACTTTGTCTATATCTATATTATCTATACTAATATTATAAAGAGGAAATATTTGTATTTGTGTATGTAACGAATAAACTTAAAAACTACTGGACAGATTTCAAAAATTCTTTCACGGTTGGGCAGCTACACTATCCCCGGGTGACATAGGCTTTTTATCCCTGTATGCCCACGGGAACGGGCTCTAGGCGGGTGAAACCGCGAGGCGTCCGCTAGTTTTGTATATTTTTACAAAAACTTATTAGATTTTAAACGCCCGCCATTTTCGTGCTAGCAGAAACAAGCACCACATAAATATTGCTTGTTATTATTTTGCTTTTATGCGGGTGGACGGATATTTTTTTTATTCTCTCATACAGCTAAAATATTTATAGTACATCTTGACTATTGCGATCATAGACTAATATATAATAGATTGAGAATTGCGATCTCGATATTTTAAAATGACTACTATAAATTGCAGTTCATTCAAAAGTGACAAAAACTTTGTGTAAATGGATATTAGTCTAATAGGTCGAATATGTTCCAAAACCGAATCGGTGTACCCCACTTCACGTAGTCTTTTATCTGCTACCCCTAGAGTGTATTTAAAACCGGAGGCGGGAAGGGAGCGCAATCCCCGCCTGCTGTAGCATGCCGAAGCTGTGTAGGTGAGCATGGGTGCCTATCCTTTGTTACGCAAGGTCGAAGGGGTTGCACTGCCCGCAGCGCCGGAAACTATGCAGAAGAAACGAGTGTTTTGAGGTTAGGTTACAATTATTTGCTTTTCTCAAGAACGGTGCGTTACCTTAGAAAATTTGTTAATTTGAACATAAGTTCGTACAATGTGCCTCTTACCATGCGGTGATCGCTCCCGGTTTTCACCGAATTTATCACAGAGACATCATTGAACATTTGCTTCTTGGTTGACATGATTAAGTCGATCTCGTTTTTAGCTGCACCATCAGGGCTCTGCCAGGTCTACTTCCTGTGCTCACGCTTTCTGAAGAAGGAGTTCATCATATAGAGGCCCTCTTTCTCCATAAAACTGGCCAGTAGGTGACGCCGGTGGTTCCGACGGCCAACTCCAAATTGCCCCACTTGCAGCTTATCCTCGTCTCGTTTGCCAAGTTTCGCGTTGAAGTCCGCCATGACATCGGTGAAGTAAGTTTTGAAACCATGCATGGCTCTAGAGATATCCTCATCCATAGTCTCTACCTCATCGTCGGTGTGTGCCGAGGTCGGGGCGTAGACCTTTATGACCTTCGGCGAATATCTTGAGGATATTCTTAGTATAAGGTACGCCACCCTGTTCGACACACTATCGATCTTCAATACACTAGCTGTTCACAAGAGACTTGTAGACGATAAACCCGACATCTCCCTGGGACTGCCGGTCAACTTCTCGGAAATAGAGCAGGTTACCGGATTTGAGGATTATCGAGTCCTCCCTTCTCTTCGGACTTCAGATAACCCTATAATACTCCATCGTAACCTGCTCAATTCTTTCTCGAGTTCGGCTATCTTCTCGTCGGTCCGGAGTGTTCGTGTGATGTATGTTGCCAGGTACACCGTATGTATCTATTAAATTCTGACTGGTGTTAATAATAATTGTATTGTTTGTAATTGGGTATTAAATTCAAATGTAATATTTTGCGTGCCGTAAGGCAAAATGTATTGGGACAATTTATTAATATTCCAACTTATATGTATACATACATTATCAGCAAATAAATGATTTCTTTCTTTCTTTACAGTCGTCGGTTTTTATTGGGGTAGCCGGGTCCACTCCGGAGATTCTTCGCACATCTTGTCGCGCCATCGCCTCGACCGCTACCGTAGTCGAGGGTAGGCGAGCTGTCACACAGATAATAAGACACACAGATACACAGCAACTAAGAACTAACTAACTACTAACTTATAATAAGAGAGACTCAATGATCTCACAGTTAAACTGCGTAAGCAGTTTTGTGGGGCAATGTATTAGTTTTAAGGAATTTTAATTTTTAATAAATAAATAAATAAATAATAATAATAATAATAACACACTTGAAACTTATAACACCCCTCTTTTTCCGGCGGGGGTTGAAAACCAATACTAACAAAGAAGCGACTATTGGAGCCATCTACAGGCGTGTTCAAACAATGTACCTTTGGCGCCTGCTACGATGATGATATTAGACTGTACCTTATGAGAAACAATTCTGTAAGTATACACAATGATATCGGTCAAGTCTAGACTATACCGACACAGTTTAATGAAGCGCGACCCCCGGGGGGCCTATGCGCATCATAACGTACGATGGTTCGACACTGTTATAGAATGCAAACGGGATGGTTTGTAACCATAATATGTATAAGAGCACAAACACAGTATTAAGAACATACATAAGAAACGGGTGTTTTTTGAAACTGGTCTTTTTGAACTGTGATATAAGTATCGCGATATTACAGAAAAATATAACTCTAAGAAACAAATTAATAAAAAAGGAATAATATGCCTTTAATATAAAGTTTATTTGAACTTATAATTCCAAGTGAAACCATAGTTATCAAATACTTAAAAGAAATTGCCAATGGCGGGGCCAAATCACCCAAGGACATAAAAAGCTGTGTTGCTTGGGTTGTAAATAACATAATATACAAGTAAAATTTCAAAATTTAAAAATCCCTGACACATTTATCTTGCGAAAACACCCCGATTCTAACAGTAAAACTCCCATAACTTTTGAACGGCTGAACCGATTTTATTCAAACATAGCTAAGAACACTCTCGACAAAATCACCTTTTAATAAAAAAAAACTAAATCAAAATCGGTTCATCCGTTTAGGCGCTATGATGCCACAGACAGACACACAGATACACAGATACACCGATACACAGATACACAGACACACAGATACACAGCAACACACGTGAAACTTTTAACACCCCTCTTTTTCCGGCAGGGGTTAAAAACTCTTTTTATCATCATGTTTATACCTTCTTTCTTCACATCATCACATCATCAGCCTATTAATGTTCCCACTGCTGGGACACAGGCCTCCTCTCTGTGAGAGGGAAACCTTCTTTCTTAATTTGATTAAACCTGGAGCATTTTTCTTGTGTAACAATGTCTTGTACGTATGAATATTTACTTTAAGATAACTTCCTAGTCAGTAGGTACAGATGCAAAATAAATATCAAATGTAAAGATCTGTTTTGTTTTTTATCTGTAAACGGACTGTTTTAATCATAAATGTAACCGATTATGCACGGTGTCATTGAATTTTTTGTTTTCTTTTTTCAGTTCTCGTTAGCGTCACCGCATATGGTCCCTCCTTGTGAGCCTTCTCTGCACGACATTTCTTCAACGCCTCTCCGGTATGGAACAACATGAAGTAATCGATGACGATGATGATGAAGATTTTTGATGATACTATTGATATTTTATTTGCTATCACTACAGCAATTTGTTTAGGCGTTATCTGTCACATTATAAATTATCTGCAATATCTACACTACCCTATAAAGCACAGCAATTGTTTGTTTAGATACTAAAATACTAATGATACAAGTAACACGTACAAAATGGAATTACTGAGTCAAGATGAAATTAATTTTATCGCAAAACAATGTGGGGGTACAAAAGTGTTATATTGGAAGATGGAAGACTTCGCAGACAAAATTATTGGATATCTCGGTGATCACATGAAATTGATAATGGAAGTAGAGACAAATGGGATCAGTTCTACGCTTAATCTGTTTGTGAAGTGTATGCCGAGGTTCGATAAATGGAAGGCGGAATATCTCAAGGAGCTCGGCTTTTTCTACAAGGAGTACGTAATGCTCAGCACTCTTTTTACTGAATTTGAAAATGGCATAGGTTAGATATAAAATAACTTTTTTAATAGGCTTAGTTTAATATGGCTTAGTTGCGTCTCACCTAAGATACGGTATCATATTTTGGGAAAACTCTACAGACGTTAACACGGAATTTAAGGCCAAAAGAGATGCATTAGATCTATGTTTGGGCTTAATACTGTCGATACATGTAAACCATATTTTAAAAGGTACAAGATATTAACTCTTCCTTGTCTATATATCCTCGAAACCGCAATGTTTGTTAAAACAAACCCCAATCTGTTTCCACGTCTACTGGACGTTGTACCGCGTAACAGACGGGATATGACAGTTCTGCAAGGCTATTCAGCAAAAACTGCACTCACGCGCAGAAATATCGTATGCATGGCGCCTACTATATTTAACATATTGCGTAAACGTTGGAAGGAGCTGAATGGTAATGATGGCATTCAAGCGTCAATTAAAAATTTTTCTTTCTAAAAAAGCTTATTATTTGTGTCTCCGAATTTTTTGCTGAAAAAGTTTTTATTGATTGAATAGTTTTTCTTTTCTGTGACAATAAAATTATTTTTTTATAAATTTTGACATTATTGCATAATAATAATTTAAATGACATTCTGGAATGATAATATTGACATTTGTAATTTTTTAAATTATTGATTTACATGACTTTTTGGAATTATGATTTTGATTTGAGTTTTATTGTTTTGTTTTGGATTTTATTATTTTGATTTGAATTGTATTATTCTGTTAATAATATTTGCATGCCATTATAAACTAAAGCAAACATGACGCTCTGTATTTTACTTTTTTAACATCTCTTGCATATTGACAATTTGTTGTGTGTACTGTACTCATGTTTGAGCAAATAAAGAATGATTTGATTTGAATAGCATCTTATTCCTAACTAAGCTAGTCACAGTCACATTGTTCGAAACTTCAGTTCAGACTTTAAAATCAGGACAAAGTCTAGAACCTTACAATGATAAAATATTTAACTGGGAACTAATTGCTCTTACAACATTTTACAGGGTCACGAAAATGGCGTCCTAAATTACTGTTCATCAAAGAAGACATTTTTGTATTTGAAAATGTCTCTCTGCTTGGATACGCAATGCCACATCATCAGGAGACCATGACTTTTGAAGAATTGAAAGCTTCTGTCGAAACCTTGGCAAGATTTCACGCTCAATCCTACATTTATGAAGAGAGGAAAAGTAATCAGCTTGGTAGACCTTACAGAATATGGGAAAATTTTAGTGATTACCTTCAAGAACCCAACAGAGGTCTCGACTGGCGGGACACAGGAAGAAACGCAGTGATTGATTATCTCAAAGTATTTTCCAAGTACAAATCTAAACCAAACTTTAATCGATATGTGGAATCGATTCTACCTACATTATTCGAAAATGCTATGAACCTTATGAAGCCTAGTTCGGAATTTCGGAACGCAGTAGTGCATCGCGATCTTTGGACCAATAACATTTTCCTCAAAAAGGTTCAAAATACAACATGTCACTGTTTGTTCGTTGATTTTCAGACTGTTATTTATACTTCGCCGATGCTTGATCTATCTTCTCTGATATATATCAATACCAAAAGGAATGATAGAGATGAATGGACCGACGAATTTATTGAAATTTACTATGCAATGCTATCTGAGGAACTACAAGCTGATGGAGTAGATATCGTGAACATTTTTGATAAATATACTCTTACAGAAGCATACAAGAAAAGTATTGTATTTGGACTAACGCAGGCTGCCATAATAACACCTATTGTAGCTATGAGTAAGGAGAAACGAGAAGAGATATTTTGTGATCCCGAAGTAGCAGAACGAGCAAACGTAGTGAGTCGTAGTCAAGAGTTTATAGACATCGCCAAAGAAGATGAGAAATACCGAATAAGAGTAACGGAATTATTTGACGAAATTGTAGAGAGATTTGTGTTTCCTAAAAATGTTGCTTAAAAAGCGCTTGCACATATAAAAGTGATATCTTATGTTGTATTAACTTAAATAAGAAAACGAAATAAATTATGTCTTGATTAGGTTTGACGTGTGTAGGTAACAAGCTCCTCAATAAACTGATATATTCTATTTATCTATTGCTGTGTTTAACTTAGATAACATCATCAAATAAAAATAAAAGTTGATATAGTTCTTACTAGCTGTGCCCACGGCTTCGCCCCCGTAAACGCCCTACCGTACCCTATCTTACCCTACCTTCCCTTCCCTTAACTACCTAAAAAAAAAAAGGGTGGTACTTTTTGTATATTTTTTTCTCAATTTTTCTTTCCGTAAGAACCTTCTACAAAGAATGAGAAAACTTTAAAAGAAAAGATGAATGAAATCGGTGAAGCCGTTATCAAGCTCCAAGGGAAATAGGGATGCATTTTTATATAATACTAGCTTCTGCTAGCGGCTTCGCCCGCGTTCAAAGTTAAAAAGAAGGTTCCGATTAACAACAAACTTTACAGGATTACCCGCTGAGTTAATCTAAAGATTGTCTGAAAATTATATCTTCGGTGTTAGCTTTGCGACCTTCTAGCGTTATGTCGCTTACTTCAGCTGCAAGTTTTCTTATATTTTGCCTCTGCAAAGGTCAACTCTTAGAATTAGAATTTATTTATTTGTAAGAATGTAGTTTTACCTACATAATATGGTGTTAATATTTTTGTTAGTTCTATACATTCTACCACATATGGTACCATATGGTGTACAAATATTTAATTGTCGTTCTTAACTAAGTACTTAATTAATTTTAAGATTTGCGATTTGCAGTAAGTCTCATATGAATTAGTATTATTAAAATTAGGTAATTGTCTGTTATGGATTCGTTTGACTGCAATTCTAGGTTAAGATGACCTTTTTTATTTTTGGGTGGGAAATCATCCAATGACTTCTCCCGCTCTGGGTGAAGCGGGAGGGCGTGTCAGACTTTTACTGACTAAAACCCACCCGTGTTCCTACAGTTGCTTGCGCCAGGGCCGCGGTAACTGTTTTTCATATTTATCTGGGGCTTGGTCCTTATCGGACGGTAAGCTACCCATAACTTGCCGTCCGCAAGCCCGTGCCTACGGTGGCCGGGAATCGGCTTGCGACTCCCGACGCCCGACGCGTCTCCTGCGGTGGCTAGGGGCGTGAGGGCGTCTCCTTTGCGTCTCCCTCACGCGTTCCGCCTCCTCCTTTGCGAGCATTACTGCTTCGCAGAAGGAGGAGACAGCTTCCCATGCCCTATCGCTCCGTACCATGGCCTGGACCAGGGCCGGACGCGAGAGGTCGCCACCGCCAATCGCCTCCACGAGGACACGGCGGTGCTCCGCCCAAGCGGGGCAGATCTCCACCGTATGCTCCACCGTGTCCTCTGGAGGTTAAGATGTCCTAGGGTTTTGGTCTGTGAAAACATCTGTATTAAAAATGTTTTAAATCTGTCCATAAAGAAAATTGTTTGGAATGGACGTCGGAAGATACAGGCCCTGTGATTTTGTTTTACGCGAATGTAATTAAAATAGATCGTTGTGACATGGACGGAATTTGGAACGCGGAATCACACGAATGAATGAATCGGTATACTTGAACAGGCTGTGTTGTGTCAAAATCTGGAATGAGTTTTACCCTCAGTTTCCCAGCTTAAAATTATCGGAGAATTAATGTGACTAATTGTCAAACACGCGTTATCTGCTGTGATTGGTTGAATGACTTTTCAACAGCCAATCACAGCAGGTAACGCGTGCTTGACAATTTGTCACATTAATTCTCAGATAATTTTGAGCTGGGAAACTGAGGGTTAGCAAGGTACCTAGATCGATTTCGGATCCAGCTCTTACAGCTGCTTTGGACTCTGAATTAGGCATGACAATGATACATTAGTTTTTAGAAATTTATAAATTAGTTTTATGAAATAGAAATATGGGATTGAGACGATTTTGTCTGTAGGAGTGAGGCGATATAGTAAGGAAATGGAAAATAGAGCGTATCAGTTTGAGGCAATTACCACAGTAACAATATTAAAATGCAGAGAGCCATCAGGTTCGGCAGGGATTCTTCGAAACCCTTCGGGTACCACAGCTGCTATCTTCACACGACCTAACAGGTACGTTATCCCTGTCTGACTGCCCTGAGCAAATCCTACCGACTGCACCAAATTTGTTACGCTGTACGTGATTTTACAATGATTAGGTTTGACACGTAGGAATTCGGAAATAGTAAAGATAAAGATATATAAATGTCAACAATAACCCAAAACTGCATAAAAATGACAAAACTATTAAAATGAATTCAAACGCAATAAAATCAAAATGTCAAAATTAATAATAATAAAATATCAAACAAATGTCATATAATTAAATTTAATTCTAATACATGATTGCAGTTAATAAAATATATAGTCAAAAAATATAATCAATCTCAAAATCAATAAAACTCAAACAATTTAAATTATCTACATTCAAAATATGTCATTCAAAAACTCTGTAACATTATAGTATCCCTTACTAATCAGCAATTTTTTTAGTTCTGTCTTGAATTAATTAATATTCATTATCTTAAGGGAATTTGGAATTGTATTGTATATTAATGGGGCCATGCATATTACACTTTTTGATAGAAATGCTGTTTTAGCGGAGTGTGATTGCACCCAAAGTCTACTTCTCACGTCTATTTCTACCTGTATTATTAATCAAAAGTAATGTGTAGAATGTGCTATGAGCTATGCTTAAATACTAAACGGACATGGTATAAATACACATCGTTAGAATAATGAGGAAAACTAATTAGTTAATAGCTAGTGGCAAAAGTTAACAAAAACTTAATGAAAAAGGATAATGGATGATACTTAATTAATGATAAATAAATAACCTAATGATATGGACTATGAACGTATGAACCTACAACCTATTTGTAAGTGAGACAGCATGATTAGCCCCGCCATTATCAATTCGGTACTTAAATAGAGCGTAAATATATATCAGAGGCATCTTTTTTCCGCTTGCTATAATTGCCACAGAAACTCGCCTCATCCAACAAGCTGACACTTATCTACTTGAATAATGTCGACTACCGCTATTCAAAGTAATAACCCAGTGAACCATATAACAGAAGAAGATGTCAATTTTATTTTGGCCAGCTACAACCGTGCTAAAGAAGAAATAATTTTACAAAGCTATTCTGTTCACACCGCCAGTGATAAAATGTTAGGATTTCTCGCAGAATATTGGAAGGTGAAAGTACATTTGTCAAACAGAAAAGTTCTTTACTTCTTTATCAAAGCCATCTTCAGATCGAATGCGACAAAAGCAAACATGGTGAAGGAATTGGGACTTTTTGACAGGGAAGCCTATTTCTATTCAGTGATCAAGGAGAACATCGAAGTACCGGGTGAGTAGACATTTCTTTCTGGTGTAAAGTATTCCGTGTGGTGTATATTGCCTCCTATCGAGATTTTGCTGCCGGGATTATCGTTGGTTATGCCGACGGTGACCAATAAAAACCGGCCAAGTGCGTATCAGGGCACGCGAAGTAATAGGGTTCCGTAGTTGCACGATAATGCGGACTAAGAATATAGCTATTTGATGTTACATGAACATTGAAACGGTTTCAGCGGCTCACGTCTAAAAACGGGCCAACATAGGACGACGCTAACTGAAGAAGGAGTTGTAAAATCCAAATTCCAAGTGAAGTTGAAAAAATATTATCTAAGTGTTTGATTACCACCGCGTGTAGGCAAGCGTTTGTAATAAAGATTGAAAACCAGCGTCACGTAATAATTTGAGTGCTGCAGTATTGCCGTTACGGAGATTTCGTTAAAATGGTATGAAAACACTGCTCGATCTACACGAGATAAGGCATTTAAAAGATCATGAATCAATCATGATGCAGAGTCGAAGCGTTAAAAATCAAATCTCGATAGGACAAAGGACCCAACATTTTTCTAGAAACTCGTGGATATTTCGGCTCAGTGAGATGACGAGATCAATGTTTAATACATTTTTGTTTAAATTTTAGGTATCAAACCGTGGGCTGCACGGTTAGTAACAACTCTGAACGGTTCATTGGTTTTTGAAGATTTAAATGCCAAAAATTACAAATTACGAAATAAATTTGTTATGTTCGACATGGCTCACACTCTACAAGCAATGAAGACGTTAGCCAGATTTCACGCATCTTCCATTATTTATGAAGAAAAGAAGAGCAAAGATATTCTAGAAAAATACAGGGGTATTCATAATGAGTTTGAAACCCTGGACAAAGGTGGATATCATCTTGCCTCAGATTTCTTCTTTCAGTGTATGAAAGGCTCTTTAGAAGCTATGAAGTCATTTTCAAAGTATAGCGATACCGAAATTAACTTGATCGAGGGTCGTTGGCGGGACGTGTGGTCCACTGCTCTGAGTTTAGGCGCTTTCTCACCTCAACAGAAGAACGTAATCTGCCACCGTGACCTGTGGAATAACAACCTAATGTTCCACTACAGTAAGAACGATGAAAACTGTTGGGAGCCAGACGACTGCGTGTTGGTTGATTTTCAAGGGGTGAGCTACTCGCCACCCGCTGCAGATGTTATGTTATTACTCTGTTTTAATTTAAATCCAGCACATAGAGAAAAAAACCTCGAGATGTATTTGAATTTTTACTACGAAGAACTTGGGAAAATACTTAACAACTTTAACATCCAAATTAATGAAATATTTACAAAAGAAGAATTTATGTCTTCCGCTGAAGAACAAAGACTGTGGGGTCTCACCATTTGTGCTTGTATTTTGCCACACTTTTGGTTAGATGATGATCTTATTGCAGACATTTTCAGTGATAATGCCCAGTATGATGAAATATTCTTCAAAAATAGAGGTCAATTTATAAAGAAAATGATGGAAAGCAATACTGATTACAAACAAAAAGTCATGGGAATCTTTGAAGAAATCGCAGATAGATACTGTGTAACTGTGAATAAAAATTAAGCTTCAAATGTGGTGGTGGTTAATAATTAATATTTCTTATGTGTGAAAGTTCCTTTAATAGTAGATTGTTGCATCGAGCGCAAAGTGAGTTATTGATGCCAGTGGCGGCGTAAGGCGTGGGCGACGTGGGCAACCGCCTACGGCCTCGCGGTACAAGGGGCCTCGCGCCTCAAAATTTTTTATGCATTGGTTCAAAGCGAGAATAAAAAAAAATATATATAAATTAATTTTGTTGTGAAATATGTTTTATTAGTCTGGCAACATTTGCTTACGTTGCGTAACTATTATATCGCGAGTAATCCTTGCCGCCGCCGACCAGTGCGGGGAATCCCTTGTTTTATTTGTTTACGTTCTTTATTAGGAAGCCAACCAATCAAATCAAAGTAGGTACCACACGCACGCAACGCAGTCAGAAACTGTCAATATTTTAAAATATGTTAACATGATATTTTACCGATGCATAGATCATTGAACCCTATGGTGGTACCTTATACAGCATGAAGAAAATATTTAAAATGTTAAATTATGTCCTGACTGCTGTCCTGATTGCATAAATATCACTGGTAGAATCATCGTCTTCGTCAAATGGAATTAATTTGATTGTTTTTTGGACTGGAAGCATCCGTTGAAAGCCGATATTTAATATATTGGTATTGTCATCTCCACCTATATAATGGATTTGTAATTTTTCATTAATATTAATCTAATTTGTATTTTTATGAATAAAAACTTGGCAAAGTAATTGTTTTGTTTTTTTTATTATTTTATAAAATCCGTCTTCAGGTCGCCACAGAACAGGGCCGCGCGAAATCTGTCTTGCCCACATCAAATTTTGGTCTTGCTCCGCCACTGATTGATGCATGAGTGTTATGTTGGTGCCCGAGCGCATGTGAGGGCACTAAATTAACACGAGTGCATTAATTACTTACTTTGGCGAGGTGCGTAATCTACTTTTCTTTCAACTACCAATCTACCTCTCATCTATTTCCATTTTTTATACTTTTCTTGCTAAATATGAAGTACCTACCTATCAAAGTTTTACAATGGTACAAAATGCGGAGCTTTTTTTTTTCACCTCGTTGGTTTTATACAGCCGATTTTTATTTTCAGCCAGTATCTATTTGATCTACTGCATACATTTTATATAAAACTTAATGGGAGACATTAAACCTCTATGGTAAATTTATATCTAAACTAGCTGAACCCCGCGGCTTCGCTCCCGTCATCTGGCTACCTATCTACCTACCATTACCTACCTGTGCTACTTACCCTGCCTACCCTGCATACCTTGCCTACCCTGCCTACCCTGCCTTCCCTGTCTACCCTGCCTAGCCTATCCTGCCTAACTTACCTAGCCTACCCTGCCTACTCTGCCTAACCTATCCTGCCTACCCTGCCTAGCCTACCCTGCCTACCCTGCCTAGCCTACCCTGCCTAATCTGCCTACCTTGCCTAACCTGCCTAGCCGATCCTGCCTACCCTGCTTACCCTGCCTATCCTGCCTTCTCTGCCTAGCCTACCCTGCCTACTCTACCTACCTTGCCTAACCTGCCTAGCCTATCCTGCCTAAACTGCCTAACCTAACCTGCTTACCCTGCCTACTCTGCCAGTGCATTAATGTAAAACAGTGCAACAATGAGATTTCATATAACATTTCTGCACTGTTTTGGTTCTAAGCAAAAAATACGTCCTTTGTGATCAGTTTTGTAGTGAGTAATGATAACATTACAACGTAGTTGGAAGAAAAGTAAAAAATTACTTTCTTTTTGGAAGTCTCCAGAAAGAAAGACGAAGAGACTTCCAAAAAGAAAGTAATTTTTACTTTTAGCCATTAGACCAATTATTAATTATTAGTCGAATGGCCGCACAGGTTCGTCTTAATTTTAATTTTGGCTGATGCTAAGGTCCCAGAGAAGATATCAAAATGCTGTCTCACACCATTGCAGCTGGAAAACATTCTATAAAAAGGAGCATGTTGTTTTATATTTGTTCTGCAATGAGGCATCACAAAAGTAAGCCTATTGCATAAACGACTGCTCTGGCGTGGAACAGCAAGTTGAATTCTCTCCAGTAAACCCTCACAATCTACGTGGGCATTGATCAGCTTGAACAAGTAAACAATATCCCCAGCTTTTCTTCTATTGCATAAAGTAGTCATGCCGAAATATTCCAACCTAGATCCATAGGATTTCAGGTTTCTACATTGGTTATTAACATAAAGCAGCGAACGATGCAATTAAAAACTGGTATTGTGACTTTTGGATCCCGAAATTCCTTAAGTTGTCGCGTTACAAAACCCGAAAGACGCGAGGCTTTCTGAGTTATATTATCTATATGGTGTCCAAACTTAAGTTGGCAATCCATAATTACACCCAAGTCGCGAATCCACGATACCTCTTCCAGTGGTACACTATTAATTGTGTAAATTGCGATAGTGGGTTGTCTTTTCCTTGTAAATTTAATATGCTTACATTTATTAACATTTAAAATCATGCGATTTTCGATACACCATCTAGAAATTTTATCGATATCAGCTTGCAATTTTACTGTGTCTTCAGCACAGTTTACTGTTTGGTACAATTTTAGATCATCTGCATATATATTAAACTTACATTCTATTTTATTTGCCAAATCATTTATAAAACTAAGAACAACAAAGGCCCCATGTGCGAGCCCTGTGGCACACCTGATGGTATAACGTTAGTCTGGGATTTAAAACCTTGAACAACTACCATTTGTGTCCGATTTTTCAAATAGGACTCACACCATCGCTGCAATAACCCGTGAATACCCATATTTGCTATCTTATTTAAGAGAATATTGTGATCAATGAGATCAAAGGATTTACTGAAATCCGTGTATACAGCGTGTACCTCCTTCCCCTCGTCAAGTTGATCTGCTATGTCACTAGCAAAACACAAAAGATTTGATGTAGTGGCTCTCTTCGGAAGGAAACCGTGCTGTGAAGGATGCAGCTGCTGCTTTACATGCCAGTATTTTTTTTTCACAACGAGCGATTCAAAACACTTTACCTAAGGATGAAAGAATGGAGATGGGTCGATAATTTGTCACGTCAGAGACATCGCCATTTTTGAAGACCGGGGTGATACGAGCCGTCTTCCATTTACTTGGGGAAAAACCTAGACCCAGGGAACAATTGTAAATCTTAGATAGCGGGTATAGCAAAGATCCGGCACATTTTTTTATAAAGATAGGTGGTATTCCGTCCTGTCCGGCGCCCTTATTGACGTCTAAATCAGTGAGTGCTTTGAGAATTTCTGAGTCAGATAAAACAATATTACAGAGAGAAGGAGTATTACATGCATGATCCGTATTAACATTACTAGATTTGGGAGCTGCTCCTAACTTACCATATACCGAGTTAAAATGTTGTGCGAACAGTTCACATATCTCTTGACCACTAATTGCATGTTTGTTATCTAATGTCATACGGTTGGGTAGTGAATTGCTATTAGACTTCAAACCATTAACATATGACCAGAAATGCTTAGGCCTATTACGTAAGGTAACAGCTGCATTCCCTTTGAAATTCCGGAGACACTCTTTGATCATAAACTCACATCTATCTCTAAGCAACTCATAAGTGAATTTATCCAACAAATTCCTATATTTTTTGAAACGATTATGATATTTAGCTTTTTCTTTCAAACATTTAATCAACGGACTGCTATACCATATGGGATATCGATGGTTACGTACGCGCGAAAGGGGTGTAAATTCAGTAATTATTTCTTGAATAGTTTTATAGAAGATTTCTAATTTACTGTCAACATCCGTGTCAATAGTGTGTCGCCACACCTCGTCCTAAGCAATAGCAACCAGTTTTTCATTGACGGCATCGAAATCACATCTGTTAAAATGTAACGAAGGAGTACGGTCCGACCGGAGACATTTACTGTTACAAGAGAGTTTTACTTTTATTATGACTGGCGGATGGTGTGCATCCAGCTTCGACAAAGGTTTAGCAACTTCAGACACTTTAATGCGCTCAGGGATATTAGAGAATATTAAATCCAATATACGTTTGTTTTCGTTATAAATGCGATTACTCTGATTGCATTCCACAGAACATCATTTCCTCCAGAAACCTCCCCTCAACATAATCTCCGTCCAACAACGGCGAACATATTCCTAATGAACCGTCCCATTGCCATGAGACACGTGGTAAATTGAAGTCTCCTATTAGTAATGTGTTCGATTTTCTTGCAACTTTATTATGATAGACATCACTGAAGTTACTAAGAAACGCCTCGATATACTCGCCATTGACAGGCGGTGCCATATAAACGGAACAAATATTTAATATATACGCATTTTTATTTTGTCCTATTTTCAGTGAGATCCACAACTCCTCAGACTCGGACTCCCAAGACTTCATACGCAAAACATTAAAGGCTTTTCGAACTGCTACCAAAACACCACCACCCTCCTTCTTACAAGAATGTCTAGTAGAGCCACGATCCCGCCGAAATACGTCATATCTGTCATCCAATAACTCGTGATCAAACACAGTATTATTGAGCCATGACTCAGTTATAACAATTACATCGAACTACTAACTTCATTCAAAACTTTTGTATAAAAATCTACAGTTTTGGTCCTGAGACCGCGTACATTTTGGTAATATATAGTAAGATTGAATTTGAAAAACAATATAGAGGTATCTTAACAATGCTGTGTAGTATAAACTAATATAAATCTACAAAGACTTCAAAATGTCGTCACTTACAACAATAGGTCTAGAGTTAATGTCCTTACGCACCAAAACATTCTCCCGACCTCCACGAACCCACACGGAATTGAATTTAAGGTCAGAGTGGTCCTTGTTATAGTTTCTGACAGAGGCTAGAATATTATCTCGAACTCTAGGACTGATGAATTTTACTACAATGGAGCGAGGACGTTTAGATTCCTGATTCTGTTTTGAGACGCTGTGATAGTTAACAATATCCGACTCTTTCAAATCATATGATACCACTTTTGCCAGTTGAGTCACAATGGTACCTAAGATCTCGTTTTTATGCTCCGGTACACACTGAATTTTAACATTGCTGCTACGAACTTGCTGATCCATCTGATCAAGCCTTGAATTTATAACAGCAATCTCTGAGCGTAACTGTTCATTTTCGCTTTTAAGGGCAACAATAACATTCTTCTTTTCTTCTGTTACTTTGAGAAGATCATCATACTGAGCAGATATGAATTGTATGGTTTCCTTCATTTCTTCTAAGGCACTACTTAAACTTTCAGTTTCTTGATTCATGCTTGATTTTAGGTCTGTGAGAATTTTCGTTGTTGCCTCGTTGATTTTTAGGTTTATATGCTCTTTCAGATCATCGAAAACGGCGCTACCCGAATATGATGGTGCAGTAGGGGATCCAATCAAATCTTGGCATTTGGCAGGAGCCACCGAAACATCTCCTCGCTTATTTGCGGTCTTGCAATCCATGCATTTCCATACACACTTGACCTGCTTGGACTCCTTTCCGAAATTCTCGCTCGCTATCCCGAGACATTGGTAGTGATAGCTGTCAGAGCACTGACACTTCAACTCATTGCTTTTAACAGTTTTATCGCACTTCTTGCACCTCATGATTTCAATATGCACCTTTCCACCAAGTAATAGCAATAAGTTACAACACGTTGAGAATATCACTTGCAAAAAAATTATAGCAATGTATTAACTCGTTGAGGAGAGCGATCCACCTCAAACCTTTCCAAGAAGTTATAGCAATAAGCCGCAACTTGAATGTTATCTTATAGCGCCTGACAGATTTCAAAACAAGTACAAGCTGCTACAACTTGCCCACACAACTCTTGCAGTGTTCATGTAATTGTTCGATTTAATGAGGGTAATCGTAAGAATATAAATGTATTCTGTTCACGAAATGAATTGCTTTTACGTATTATCCTACGAATCGAAGCACAGACGTTGCAATCAATATTGCTACAGTTCACTAAACACTCAAACTGTCCAGACACACACAGTGTTCGCACTTCTAGCCAGATTTTCACCAAAAAGTTATTATTTACTGGGAGCACTTTTAACTTGACTTAACTCACACGACGCGGTTTTGCACAGTGTGAGAATGATCCCTAATATAAAACGTATCGGAATAAAGTTAAATAAATTATTAAATAAAAGTTTAAATTCTTTGCCGGAACTTCTGAAAAAAGATGTCGGAATATTTTACGAGGACGATGAAAATAGCAGACTCTGCTCTGAAAAAAAGGAATTTATAGCAAGAAACAATCTGCATAAAAAGTTTCTAAAAAACTCAAATTATACAATAAGCTATTCAGCATTCTGCAAGTTAAGACCTTTTTGGGTGCTTCTACCTGGTTTTAAATCATGAGACACTGGTTTGTGAAAATTGCACACTAACATGGATTTAATCGTCCAGGGATTGTACCAGAGGAAGATAATACCAACCAAGATCTCCCAAGATCTTCTCTCTTTGCTATGTTGTGACGTATATGATGTGGATTGCTTACATCGAACCTGTTCAGCGTGCAAGAATAAGGTAGCCTCTTATCAAGAATTTGATAATTCTGTCGATACGAACGACGTCGAACGTACTGGCAGTGGGAGACTAAACAAAACATCATTCAAGGTACGACAAGAAAAGTAAGAACTACTGAAAAAATTAAAAAGAGAGAAGAACCAAAGAGATGTATTGAAAAACTTTAATCTACACTGAATGAGTATTTCATGCATTGTGGTAATATTGTTGCCCAACAAAAGGCTTTTAAACATTTAAAAGATCATCTTCAAGAGGGTGAATGTATTGTGCACGTTGATTTTAGTGAAAATTATGTAGTCAAGTGTAATGAGGAAATACAGTCTTGTCATTTTGGTGGTAGTCGTAAACAATTAACCTTACACACTTCGGTATTATATTTTCTAGACGATGAGAAGACAGAACATGTACAATCTTTTTGTACGGTAAGTGAATGTCTTCGTCATGACATTTCAGCTGTATGGGCTCTTATTGTACCAATCCTAGAATATCTATACATTTTATTTCTGGTTCTCCATCTAGTCAGTATAGGAATAAAAAAATATTTCATCTAATTCCTTCTTTACACATATACCTGAGCTCCATCAAAACCATAACGTGGAACTACAGCGAATCTGGTCATGGGAAGGGCACCCCTGATAGGGTGGGTGCTGTCATGAAGAGAACTGCGGATCGTGTTGTTTCCCAAGGACAAGATATAAAGGATCTAGATGATTTTTTTAAATGTAATGTAGCAAAATTTAAAAAAAGTTAAATTGAAAATTGTTTCAGAATACAATGTTAGTGAAAAGGACTTTCTTTTCCCCCAAAACGTTAAAAGTTTTCAAAGTTCAATGAAAATGCACCAGTTATTATGGAACTTCGGTTCCACTACTTTAGCCGTTCGCAAACTGAGCTGTACAGATAATGTTTGTCTGTATCAAGCTGTCATTTGCGACCATGGCATGAAATATCTTGGTTTTTATGACTTGGAAGACGTAGGAAAGCAAAACTTATCGGTCAAACCGCTTGCTAATTCAAAAAGAAATGTAGAGAAATCGGTAAATCTTTCTGGACAACACATAAAGAACAAAGCAACATCTCTTCAAAGAAAAACAAAAACACACTAAAGAGTAATAAAAAAGATTACACGAATCAAGAAATGGTAAATGAACACGCAATTCATTAGGCATAAGCAATAGTATAGATAAAGAAGTTGTTACAACTAAAGAAAAAGGCGTAAGGAAGGAAAGTGCAGAAGTAGGCGTGCCATTAATCGAAGATGCTGAATTCGATAATAAATCAGATATAACATTTTCAAGAGATGGTAATAGTAAATTTAGAATCGATTTAGAAAATGTTAATCCATACTTGTTAGACTCTAGTGGTGAAGAGAACCTCGATATTTTTTAATGTAATAATAGTAAGAGATATATTTAGTTATCGTCATACATTTATTTTCTACGATCTCATGATTATGGTTGTTCCGTTAACGTGTCCCAAAATTGCAATTAAAAAAATACGTAAAATATAAAATATTGAGGGCTACATTAATGGATCCCCTTAAAGTTCCTATTGCTAATAATTTAATTTAAAAATCTGAATTTGATGCTCATAGAAATTACGTTTGATTTTATTTTTATTAATAGTTTGTAAGCGTTTTGCTTAAAACAAAGATTTTTATCGTTTTCTGTTTCTGTTTTTATTAAGAGTTTGTAATGTGCTTCGCACACTGGTGGATGGCATGGCAGAGAATTTTAAATTCCAAATTAATTTTAAATTGAATTTAATACTTATGCAATCGAAATAAGGTATTTTTCAATGCTCGGTGTTCCAGAGGCAACTGCGCTGCGATTCTCTGAGGTCGATCATTGACATATATATCTTATTTCGATTGAAAAAGTATTAAATAAAGATTAATTGTCTATGAGAAGTCACCTAGTACCACAAGTACTTATTTGGATACTTGTGGTTGGTCCTCTCACCCGTTTATATATTCATTCTTATCCGTCCCGTTTATCGTTCTCTTTTGTAAGTTAATATAGACAACCATATTGAGCAGGATGATAAGAACCAATTTAAAAGGTAAAAGGTAAAAAAAACTTCTGGTACCGCGAAGCAGATTAAAGTTATGTGACAGAAACTGCTACACCATGGCGGTAAAAAAAATATAATACACTACCGCAAAAAATAAGAAAACATAATAACTTAGAATTTAATAGAACTTCAAACAATTGGCTCTGAGACAGACGATTTATTCAATAGATGATTATTTAAATTTTAAGCACACATGATTTAGGTATAATCTAACAAACACTTTAGATTATAATTATTGGCATTATTTATAAATCTTATTAATAAATGATTGAACTGTTTTAACTGTGACATACAATCTAATAACTTAATTTAATATAGTTTAATATATAATGTGTCTAATTAAAGACTTTCATTAGTCATACACATCGTAATGTGTATGACTAATGATCAATGACATTGACATGATCAAATACACACGCCGGCAAAATTTGCGGAACAAAATTAAAATGAAGATTTTTTTTAAATCACGGTTTTATTTTAAAAACTTGTATTTAGAAACTCTTCCTTACTTAAAAATATAACTTTTAAAATAAATAAGAGATCGCATTTAGTAATTTTTTTTGAGTAATATGATTTTATGGCAAAACTGCACATTGTTTTTTTTGAAGGTTATCAAGGAAAGTTAAAAAACTGGCCAAGTGCGAGTCGGACTCGCGCACGAAGGGTTCCGTACCATTATCGAAAAAAACGGCAAAAAAATAACGTTTGTTGTACGGGAGCCCCATTTAAAAATGTATTTTATTCTGTTTTTAGTATTTGTTGTTATAGCGGCAACAGAAATACATCTTCTGTGAAAATTTCAACTCTCTAGTTGTCATGGTTCATGAGATACAGCCTGGTGACAGACAGACAGACAGACAGACGGACCGCGGAGTCTCAGTAATAGGGTCCCGTTTTTACCCTTTGGGTACGGACCCTAAAAAAATATGAAAATACCAATTTTACAATAAAAATAATATTGTACAAGATTGAGTGTTTCCTCTACTCTCTCTCTCTCTCTTCCTCTGCTCTTATTAAAGTTTTCATCCGCCTTGACATGTTGAGAATAATTTATGTTTCCTGTGGCAGTCTCTACCATTTCTATACAATTACGTTTCGCAGTTCACCCACATTGACAGGTGTAGGGATTATGAATTTTTATCTTTGTTTTAGCAGGCCATTTGACATTATTAAAAGGGGCTCTCTTAATAATGTCAACATCGCAGTTTTTGAATAGTCAGCGAGGTCACCAGATATGCATCCGATAGAACTCGTCTAGGGCATGCTACAACAAAGATAAAAATTCATAATCCCTACACCTGTCAATGTGGGTGACCAGCGGTGTTAAAAAATAGTTACCCAGTTGAGTACTCAAGAGTTTATAGACATCGCTAAAGAAGATGAGAAATACCGAATAAGAGTAACGGAATTATTTGACGAAATCGTAAAGAGATTTGTGTTTCCTAAAAATGTTGCATAAATAAAGTTAATTTTAAAATCAAAAACCAAGGAAACCGCGAACTGGCTGACCACCTGATCCTCCGACTGCACAGCATGTTTTTTTTCTTGTTTACAGCTTTTTAGTTCGCTTCTTAATCAGTCGGGTTTTTGATTAATCAGTTAATTTTATTAAAATTAACTTTTTTTATTTACAACTTTTTAGTTATATTTGTTTTGTTTCGAATTACTTTTAAACATATAAATGGTATATATTTTTGTAATCACGTCTTAAAACCCTTCATTTTGATACCCCACTCGATGGGTTTGGAAGATAAAAAAATTAGGACCCGCACAATATGACACCCAAAAGCCGCCATGTTTGTTTTTTTAGAACTTCACCTATCTAAGAACCACTTGGGCGGTCAATACTTATCTATCGATGTCTAAATTATATAAATCGTTTAAGCGGTTTAAAATATATGAGGTAATAAAGAGTATCATATTACATACATACAAACATACATACAAGATACGCGCGAAACACATAACCCAGTCAAATCAAAAATCAAAATCAAATCATATTTATTTGTTCATATTTATTTGTTTTTTTTTGTTTGTTAACATCTCTAGTTGTTTGTAATATATAAGTAAATATTATATACAATTTTATATTTTTATTCTTGTTACTAATAACAAAACAAACTTACATACAAAGGAGAGATGGAAAAGGGCTTAGTAAATATTGTATCTACAAAAGTGATATCTTATGTTATCTATATATGATTTTTTTGTTTGTTTGTACCGAATAGGCTCCGAAACTACTGAACCGATTTTAAAAATTATTTCACCTATGGAAAGCTACATTATTCCCGAGTAACATAGGCTATAATTTTGACGGAAACGAAGCCGCGGGGTCAGCTCGTATTAACATATAGAAGGTACTTATTAAACTTAATAAATCATGTCTTGATTAGGTTTGACTTGTGTAGGTAACACGCTAGGTACTTAGTAAACTGATATATTCCATTTCTCTATTGCAGTGTTTTACTTAGATAACATCATCAAAGGAGAAGATCAGATGATATATTTCTTACTAGCTGGGCCCACGGCTTCGCTTCCGTCAACTGCCTACACTACCCTACCATACGGGGTAGGTATCGTACCTACATCTTTTTTCTTTTTTTTTTTCTTAATTTTTATTCCGTCAGAACCGTCTGCAAAGAATTAGAAAACTTTAAAAGAAAATATAAATAAAATCGATAAGCCGTACTCAAGTTATGGCGTGCCCAAGGGAAATAGAGATTCATTTTTATTTAAATAGATTGTCAACTTTGCCGCAAATAATAGTAGTTTATACATCGGTCATATAATAGGGGTTATAAAACAATAGGGGGTTTATATTATTATATTAATACCTAATAATATTATGCCGTTGCATACACTATTTTATCTTCACTCATACAGTTGAAATAAAACCAAAGTGGAAACGGAAATAATATGTGGTATGGCGGGAAATTTTGATTCCTTTGCGCATGACTGCGCAGCGCGCGTCTACATTAATTAAGTCAATGAGCCCATACGCACCAATAAATTAAAGAGTAAAAGTGTGCTAAAAAAGGAAAATGTTGCACTTTAATGGTTTCTTTTTAATTTTTCCTAACCACGAAAAAATAAAAAGTGTTTGTATTATACAATTATTTTTTTAATTCATATTTGGAACATTAGCTTGTTGAGTGTAGAGAACATTATTTTCATTTCTCATACTCGGAAATTAGTGTTTATTTGATCCGAGTAGCGGGTAGAAGATGCTACTTCCCACCGTTGGGCAGGAAAGACTCTTCTCCCTCCCTAGGGTGGCAATAAACTTTAAAAATTTAACTAAATTTGGTTAGGCAGTCGGCTGTAAAAAATCTAACATAATTAAGACAGAAACAGATTACGGAGAAGATTAACAGAATTAATTAACATTATTAAGATGAGTTCAAGTAATTCTAAAATGTTGACCCCAGATCCTGTTAAAGACGAGGCAAATACAGTTATCGAAGCTTTTGCCAGAAATTTCTAAGGAAAGATACTTGAATACATACAATGACTTGACGTCAGACGGACATAGACGTCCCTCAAATATCACCACACTTTAGGGAACCCCTCTGCCAGCGTCCTTTATACAAGTGAATACTATGATTATCCTGATAGGCGTGGAAAAGCACCTTCACCAGAAAATAAATAATCTTCGGTTGGTGCCTCATTTCATTAAAAGTGTCTATCGGTCCTCTGCGAGTTGGCTTCGGCCCCTCTTACGCCTTTCAAAGGCCCAAGAACTCAGGGTCCCGAGAAAGGTGTAAGACTGCTTTTATATTATACATGTTGAGTTTTTCAAATAATACAGCACGTGTTATTTTTTTTCCAAATCTGGTGGCTAGGAATATGGATTTTTCTAAAATCCAATGATAAAGTTTTAGTTTTCAACAAAATCGGCCTCGTGACTCCTATGAGTGCTTTTTGCAATTCCTCATAGGTCATAGTTTCATATTTCGCCATCCACGCCCGCTTGAAAACTCACTCTTTATATGCTAACCCAATTTCCTGTATCTTATCTATGTACGAGCGTTACCCGGATTCGTTCTCTATCTTATATTTAACTAATTTATACTCACGATATTAATATTTACTTAGCGATTCTAATAATATTGTAATATACGGTTATATGGAGATAGGAATTCGAATATCAAGCACATGCTTTATGTTATTGCCTCAGTAGCTCTACTTAGCCAAAAGCCTGATAGAGATTTACTGGAAAAATGGCAACTGCCGCTATTGAACAAAACGACGAAGTCAACCACATAACAGAAGAAAATATAAAACAAATTTTGGCTAGCTACAACCGTGATAATGAAGAAATAGATATACAAAGTTATTTTGTTCACACCGCCAGTGACAAAATGTTGGGCTTTCTAGGAGAATATTGGAAGCTGAAAGTGCATTTGTCGAATAGAAAAGTTCTTTACTTCTTCATCAAAGCCATCTCCAGATCGAATGCAGCAAAAGCAAACATGGTGAAGGAAATGAGGCTTTTTGATAAAGAAGCGTTTTTCTATTCAGTGATCAAGGAGAACATTGAAATACCTGGTGAGTACCCGGACATTTCGTTTCTGGTGAAGGGTTTCCACCACCTGGGTGACGATTGACGTGATTAGTAGATAATATTTTATTTAAATTTTAGGTCTCAAACCCTGGGCCGCGAGATTAATAACTTTTCTGAATGATGCATTGGTTTTTGAAGACTTGAATGCCAAACAATATAAATTGCGAAATAAATTTCAAAGGTTCGACATGGCTCACACTCTTCAAGCATTGAAGACGTTAGCCAGACTTCACGCATCTTCCATTATTTACGAAAAAAATAAAAGTAAAGAAACTAAAGGAGAATACAAGGGAATCAATTATGAGTACGAAAAATCCCTGGACAAAGGTGGATACCATCTATCATCAGATTGGTTATGTCAGTGTATGACAGGGGCATTAGAAGCTATGAAGTCATTTTCAAAGTATGACAATACAGAAATGAATTTGATAGAGAGTCGTTGGCGAGACGTGTGGGCTACTGCTTTGAGGTTAAGTGATTTCTCTCCTCAACAAAAGAATGTAATCTGTCACCGTGACCTTTGGAATAACAACCTTATGTTCCACTACAGTAAGGTCGAAGATGGTAGCTTGGAGCCAGATGATTGCGTGTTGGTTGATTTTCAGGCGATAAGATATCAACCACTAACTGGAGATGTCATGTTGCTACTCTGTTGTAATTTAGATCCCACATTCAGGGAAGAAAATATCGAAATATTTTTGAATTTTTACTATGAAGGACTTGGAAAAATTGTAAAAGACTATAATGTCAATATCGATGAAATATTGACAAAGGAAGAATTTATGTCTTCTGCTGAAGAACAGAGACTTTGGGGGCTCGTTGTTTGTGCTTGTCTTATACCACAGTTCTGGTTAGACGATGATCTAACGACCAAGATTTTCTGTGATAATGCCCAGTTTGAAAAAATACTCTCAAAAAGTAAAGGACAATTTATACAGAAAATGATGGAAAATGATTCTGATTACAAAGAAAAAGTCATGGAAATCTTTGAAGAAATCGCAGACAGATACTGTATGCGTGCAAAATAGTACGTACTTAACAAAACAAATATAATCTTTTATTTCTTATTTTATTTAACAGGTTCGTGGTGGCTCAGTGGCTAAGACCTCGCCTCTCGTGCTTTACTTCGTGCGTGTCTTGGATTCAAATCCGGGGCAGTACCAATGTGGCATTTTCGATTCATATATTATTACGTACTTTCTAAGTTTATCTTACTTTAAGGAAAAAATCGTGAAGAAACCTGTGACTTATAGCGAGTTTATTATAAACTTGTGCTCCATTGTTGTAATTGCTGCGAGGAGTCCCAGTGCGAGGATAAACGAATAATAAAAAAAATAAAAGAAAACTTCTTGTTTATTTTATTTAATTAAACAGTAAACACACTTGCACGATGGTTGTTATGTACCGTCATTATTTGCATGTATAAGATAAAATTACGTAGGTAAATATTTCAAGATAACATCATCAACATAAATCTACTTAATAAAAATTTTAAATTTTTCATATATCGTTCGCACAGTCTAAATAACTACCTAGGTCTAGGTAATAAGGGTGAGTAAGTAGGTAGTAAAGAAGGAGGACCCCAAAAAATGATGATGGGATGATGGGAAATTCCCTGCCTGCATCGAAACATGTGGAGCTAGAAAAACATAATTATGAAAAACTACAGGCTATTAAACAGTCGTTAAGCGATAACCTTTGACCATTCTCATGTCAATATTAGCTATATCAGATTAGTAAGATATGGGAGAAAACTGTTAAGGAAGTTATTAGAATATCCACTGGAAATAGGAAGGATCAAAGATTAAGAGCAACGCGGTAGCGTTATAAAATGAGAATTTGCCGTTGACAACTCTATCAATACATAATAGAAGATGAATAAAATTTAGAAGCTAAACTAAATATTCGCTTACTCAAAATTGGTTAATATAGGAATAATTAAGTTCTACAGCCGACCCCAACATAGGTTCTTGGGAATACGCTAGGCAGATTGATTCTTATACACCTAAGTATCGACTCTGTAAATCATGGCCAAACATACATAAACAGGTATCGAAACAACGCCGAAACTGTTGGCTACCAATGGAACCTTACATTATACATTTATAATTATTTTGGTACCAAAAAATAGTAGTTTATGAAACTGTTGCATAATAAGGGGCGACCTAGCCGTAGGCGAGGTTTTTAATGGTATTCACACGAATCTTTTAATAACTAGTAATGTGCAGTCTCATACACTACTTTATCTACACTCATACATTGGGATTGTTTTTTTAAAATTATTATTGATAGGCTCGCGCTTGACCACCATCTCACCTGATCGTAAGCGATTATGTGATCGACGATGTAGCACACTTACCTAGAAGAAACCTATTCACTCTTGACTTAAAGACTCCCAGGTTGTAGCTATCAGGAAATACAGACTGGCAGGGAATTCCACTCCTTAGCTGTACGCATAATAAAAGTATTCCCAAAACGTTTGGTGCGTATGTGTGGGATGACCACCATGTACCGGTGACGCATCGCCGTACGTCTTGTAGTCCGATGATGGAACGGGCTAGGAGGAATTAGTTAATACAATTCCATCGCACACTCCCCGAAATGTAACCGATAAAAAACCGACAGACTGGCAACTTGGCGCCGATGTTCTAGGCTCTGGAGCTTAGAATCGATCAGTATCTCATTGCCGATAAGCCTCTTGGCCCGCTTTTCGATCGTCTCTAGTGCATCCAGCTGTTACTTGGCAGATCCGTCCTAGAGGTGAGAGCAGTACTCTATGCATGACCGAACTTGCGCTTGATACAAGTTGAGCAACTGTTCTGACGTGAAGTACCGTGTCACCTTTGCAAGGATCCCCAACTTTTTGGCAGCCAGTTGAGCTTTTGCCTCAATGAATGGACTAAAATTGAGGGTCGATGTCAATGTTACGCCACGAAGCTCAAGATGGTCCGTTATCGCCACGGTCACACCACGGAAAGAAGGAGCCAGGTGGAATGTGCTCCTTTTAGCGGAAAAAAAAACACGCCTGGGTCTCAGCAGCATTGAATCTGACCTGATTGGCATCGCCCCACTCGGAGACTGCCTTCAAGGATAGATTCAAGCGCCCAACCCTTGGCCTCCCGTAGAGACCGGATCTGAAGCCCAGTAGTGCGCGCGTCGGATACGTATCTCTTAGCAACAGTGCTATCGTCTGCATACATCTATCACGATTCAAAGCTTTTATTTAACACACACGTGGAACATATAGTAGCTAAAGCCTCGAAGTCGCTCGGCTTTGTTATGAGACTTGCAGGATGCTTTAAGAAAGCTAAAACCCTAAAGATTTTGTATTGCTCATTTGTGCGGAGTCATCTCGAATATGCGTCTCAAATTTGGAACCCTTGTTACAATAAATACATAGACCGTATTGAAAGTATCCAAAAAAGATTCCTTCGTTTTATGTGTTTTCGCCTCCGTGTTCAATATCGTTCTGAAAATTACTTAGACCTTTGCAAGAAATTCCATCTGCAACCACTTAGGAATCGTCGCAGGATGGCGGATTGCACATATCTTTTAAAAATATTGTCAAATGAAATCGACTGTCCTGATCTCCTCAATAAACTGTATTTCAATGTTCCACAAAGATCAGTAAGATTTAATCCACCTATCTCTATTCGCTCCTCTTCATCTAACTACAGGCGTAATTCATACTTAATGCGAGCGAGTAAGGATCTTAACTTATTCTGTAAGGATTTTTCGTTTGATGTGTTTACCACTAAAAGCTTGTCAGTGCGTAAGCAGCTTAACCTTGACTTTTTCAAATGCATAGTGTGCAATATTGCCCTTTAGCGTTAGTGATTTATTTTTTCTGATTGTTGTGCCTGCTGCTAGTGATCCCTAAGATCTCTTTAAAATTATTATATCTCTAGCCGTGAGAACCTGTAATTGGCTTAATGTAACATACTCAACTTGTGTATTCATTTTATGTATAGCTGTTGGTTTTCCATCTAATAAACAAATAAATACCCAAAGGTTGCAGCAGGTCATTTATGTGCAACAAGAACAATGTTGCCGAGAGTAACGACCCTTGAGGAACCCCGGCCTTGATATCCCGTTGGTCAGACGAGCGGCCATCAATAACCACCAGTCCCTCAGGAAGTTTGCGACCCAATCGCACAGACCACTAGGCAGACCGAATGAAGGAAGCTTACCAATCAGGCTCTCGTGCGAGACCCTATCAAAAGCCTTCGAGATGTCGAGGGAGACGGCAAGCGCTACCCCTTGCCTCTCGATGGCCTCACTCCAGATGTATAGGCATACGCTATAAGATCCCCATAAGCCATATTGGCGGTCACTGAGGATAACGTTAGCTTCTAGGTATGCCAGGAGCTTGGAGTTGAGCACCCGCTCCATACTCTTGCATATGATGGACGTAACTGAGATGGGTCTATAGTTGGCCGGGTCAGCCCGACTGCCCTTCTTGGGCACAGGCTGAACGTTATCTTGCTTCCAAGCATTCGGTACTTTTCCAGTCTCATATGAAAGGCGAAACAGGCGTGTCAGGATCGGAGACAGTTTAGGCGCACAAGTTCTCAGAACAATTGCCGGTATATCGTCGGGGCCACTAGCTTTGTTCACGTCAAGGTTGCGCAGCACCCTACGGACGTCCTTTAGATGGATGCATATTTCCGACGTACTCGTCTCGCAACCATCAGGAGAAGGAGAAGGCTGCGCGTCACCAGAATCCAGGCGTGAGGATTCCGTAAAAAGAGAGGCAAACAAGTTTGCTTTCTCCTCAGCGGACTGGGCAAGCGTTCCGTCGGGTTTCAGCAATGGTGGTAGTGAGGGCCCACAGAAGCTGGGGCCGCTTTACTTTCAGCTGGGTAGGAAGCAAGTTTCGTCCCAATACGGCTTATTTCGTCAAACCGAGCCCTACGCAATACCCTCTTGCAGGACTTGGCAGCCCTATTGAAGGCTCTCTGCCACTGGCTCACATCGTTAGCTTTGCGCGTCCGAGCGTCGACCCAAGCCAGGTTCGCCTCATGTTTAAGCGTATTGGCGCGATTGCACTCGGCGCCAAACCATGGCCGGTCAACGCAACACATCAAGTGGGCCGCCAAGGATAAGATGCGAAGAAAGAACGCATCCCATCCCAATCTGCTGACCTGTACCGCCAAACCCGCCGAGTAGCTCTTGGGCTGGGATCGGGCGTGGAGTAGACGGATACAGACTTCACCAGACAATGGTCGGAGCTACCCAAAGGTGAAGATACCGACACAGATTAGCGGTCTGAATCTATTGTCAGCGGAAGGTCCAAGCAATTGGCAGTGTACGAATCAACATCCGGCACCCTCGTTGCTCCCTGGACCAGCTAGGCGAGATTTAACGCAAGCGCAAGCTTTCGCGTCTCTCGCCCAGCATGATCAGTGCACTGGTATGCGAAGAGCCACTCCTGCTGGTGGGCTTTAAAATTCCCCAGTATCACTAATTGGGCAGAAGGGTACCGCTGCTGTGCCGTATCCGGAGACGCCGATAACAGATGTCGTCTCGGGCGTACATGCATACACCCGCGCGTGGTTTAAAATTGTGCTCCAGGGTAAACCCTGGGTATGATAAGTACGACACGTCTGACAGACATCCGATCTGCGTCTCCGAAAGGAAAATAAGAGTTTGTATATCAGTCTCCAGGTGGTGATGGACTGCTTCGAGATTAGAGTGCACTTCAGCAACATAAGAATGCTGCTGAAGTGCACTTTGAGTGACAGGGAGTGCTGACTCTGTACAGCTTTTCTTATAAGTTGCCTTGGCATTTCCGGCGGGATTTCTGCCGACCCATTTTTCATACGGCGTACTTCCATTTAATGCTTTCGCTGGACTCCGGTTTATTAAATAACTAGTTGTTGCCCGCGACTTCGTCTGCGAAGCATTAGTAATTCGAATAGCTTATGTTTTATATTGTGGGTTTTCCATAAAAACTTCTACCTCTCTTTCCACCCCCTTAAGTAAGATTTCCGGGATAAAACTATGCTATGTCCTGCCCAGCGTTTCAAAATATCTCCGAACCAAATTGCATCTAAATCGGTTCAACGGTTTAAGCGTGAAAAGGTGTCAGAGAGACAGACAGAGTCACTTTCACATTTATAATATTAACTCCGCCCGCGACTTCGTTCGTGTGATGACAACCAAAAATAAGCTGCTATTAAACCTGAGACAAACGGTCCAGTTCGGTAGTTCCAAATCGATGTAGAAGTCCCCATTCTAGTGCCATTTGATTCTTCAAAGAAACTTTGACACCCCTAAATCGTCTTCTGGAGGTAAATCCGAAAAACTAATGATGCCATCCTTTATTATTTTGCCAAAGGAATAAGATTTTTATACAAATAAATGTCTCCCTAAGTGCTCCCCAACGTCATAAAAAGAAGCTATGTGCAGTAAAAGTAATCAAAAATCTTTACCACCCCGAAGTCGTATTTTAAGGATAGTATCGAAAAACTAATTATTGAAAACCTTTATTGTTTATTTAGGTTGGTATTTATGTCAAGTTTCATGGTTATTGACCCAATAAATCAGATTCTTCAAAAAAAATAACATCCCCTAAATCGTCTTTTGGGGGTAGTTTCAAAAAATAATAAAAGCAACCTTTATTATTCATTTAGGATGGTATTTATGTCAAATTTATTGTTTATTCACCCAAGAAATCAGATTCATCAAAAAAAATTACATCCCCTAAGTCGTCTTTTGGGGGTAGTTTCAAAAAATAATAAGAGCTACCTTTATTATTCATATAGGTTAGTATATTAGTGGCAAGTTTATTGACCCAAGAAAAAAAAAAAAAACACTGTAGTACCTCTTAAATCGTCTTTTGGGAGTAGTTCCAAAAAACTAATGATCACAAACTTTATTGTTTATTTAGGATGGTATTTATGTCAACTTTCATGTTTATTCACCCAAGAAATCAGATTCTTCAAAAAAAATAACATCCCCTAAATCATCTTTTGGGGGTAGTTTCGAAAAACTAACAATGAAAGTCTTTATTGTTTATTTAGATCAGTATTTGTGTCAAGTTTCAAGTTTATTAACTGAAGTAATAAGATTCTTCAAAAAAACTTTAACACCCCTAAATCGTGTTTGGGGGTAGTTCCAAAAAACTAATGATTACAAACTTTATTGTTTATTTAGTATGGTATTTATGTTAAGTTTCATGTTTATTCACCCAAGAAATCAGATTCTTCAAAAAAAATAACATCCCCTAAATCATCTTTTGGGGGTAGTTTCGAAAAACTAACAATGAAAGTCTTTATTGTTTATTTAGATTAGTATTTGTGTCAAGTTTCAAGTTTATTAACTGAAGTTATAAGATTCTTCAAAAACACTGTAATACCTCCTGAATCTTCTTTTGGGGGTAGTTGCAAAAAACTAATAATCACAAACTTTATTGTTTATTTAGGATGGTATTTATGTCAAGTTTCATGTTTATTCACCGAAGAAATCAGATCCTTCAAAAAAATTAACATCCCCTAAGTCGTCTTTTGGGGGTAGTTTCAAAAAATAATAAGAGCAACCTTTATTATTCATTTAGGTTAGTATATTAGTGGCAAGTTTATTGACCCAAGAAATCAGATTTTCAAAAACACTGTAATAACTCCTAAATCGTCTTATGGGGGTAGTTGCAAAAAACTAATGATAACAAACTTTATTGTTTATTTAGGATAGTATTTATGTCAAGTCTCACGTTTATTCACACAAGAAATCACATTCTTCAAAAAAAATAACATCCCCTAAATCGTCTTTTGGGGGTAGTTGCAAAAAACTAATAATGACAACCTTTATTGTTTATTTAGGATGGTATTTATGCCAAGTTTCAAGTTTATTCACCCAAGAAATCAGATTCTTCAAAAAAACTAACATCCCCTAAATCTTCTTTTGAGGGTAGTTTCAAAAACTAATAATAGCGACCTTTATTATTCATTTAGGTTAGTATTTGTGGCAAGTTTCAAGAAATCAGATTTTTCTAAAACACTGTAATACCTCCTAAATCGTCTTTTGGGGGTAGTTGCAAAAAACTAATAATCACAAACTTTATTGTTTATTTAAGATGGTATTTATGTCAAGTTTCATGTTTATTCACCCAAGAAATCAGATTCTTCAAAAAAAAATAACATCCCCTAAATCATCATTTGGGGGTAGTTTCGAAAAACTAACAATGAAAGTCTTTATTGTTTATTTAGATTAGTATTTATGTCAAGTTTCAAGTTTATTAACTGAAGTAATAAGATTCTTCAAAAAAACTTTAACACCCCTAAATCGTCTTTTGGGGGTAGTTTAAAATAATAATAATAGCAACCTTTATTATTCATTTAGGTTAGTATTTGTGGCAAGTTTCAAGTTTATTGACCCAAGAAATCAGATTTTCCATACAAATTTCAACAACCCCTAAATCATTATATGGGGGTAGTATCGAAAAACTAATAGTGTCAATCTTTATCATTTACTTAGAGTACTATTTGCGCTAAGTTTCATGAATTTTGGTCGAAGGAATTAGATTTTTCATACAAACTTTCAACCCCCTTGTTACCCCCTTAGGGGTGAAATTTCCAAAAATCCTTTCTTAGTGCACACTTACGTTATTTGAGGGACCTTTCTGCCAAATTTCATGCTTCTAGGCTTAGCAGTTTTGGCTGTGCGTTGATTGATCAGTCAGTCAGTCAGCCAGTCAGTCAGTCAGCCAGTCACCTTTCGCTTTTATAGATATAGATAGATAGATTGGCAGTGTTTATTGCTTCCGCCCATAAGTATGAAGGTGCGTTCGATTCCATCATTAGACATCTAGCCTTATCAAGTAAGGATCGATTTTTTGCCTTGCCTAGAAATAACCAATTCACTCTTGACTAAAAGACTCCTAGATTGAAGCTGTAATATATTTTTGTTTAAATTTTAGGTGTCAAGCCGTGGGCTGCGCGGTTAATTACAGCTCTGAACGGTGCAATGGTTTTTGAAGATTTAAATGCCAAAAGTTACAAATTACGAAATAAATATGTTATGTTCGACATGGCTCACACTTTACAAGCAATGAAGACGTTAGCCAGATTTCACGCATCTTCCATTATTTATGAAGAAAAGAAGAGCAAAGAAACTCTAGGAAAATACAGGGGTATTCATAATGAGTATGAAATCCTGGACAAAGGTGGATATCATCTTGCCTCAGATTTCTTCTTTCAGTGTATGAAAGGCTCTTTAGAAGCTATGAAGTCATTTTCAAAGTATAGCGATACCGAAATTAACTTGATCGAGGGTCGTTGGCGGGACGTGTGGTCCACTGCTCTGAGTTTAGGCGCTTGCTCACGTCAACAGAAGAACGTAATCTGCCACCGTGACCTGTGGAATAACAACCTAATGTTCCACTACAGTAAGAACGATGAAAATCGCTGGGAACCAGACGACTGCGTGTTGGTTGATTTTCAAGACGTGAGCTACTCGCCACCCGCTGCAGATGTTATGTTATTACTCTGTTTCAATTTAAATCCAGCACATAGAGAAAAAAACATCGAGATGTATTTGAAGTTTTACTACGAAGAACTTGGGAAAATACTTAACAACTTTAACATCAAAATTAATGAAATATTGACAAAAGAAGAATTTATGTCTTCCGCTGAAGAACAAAGACTGTGGGGGCTCACCATTTGTGCTTGTATTTTGCCACACTTTTGGTTAGATGATGATCTTACTGCAGACATTTTCAGTAATAATGCCCAGTATGATGAAATATTCTTCAAAAATAGAGGTCAATTTATAAAGAAAATGATGGAAAGTAATTCTGATTACAAACAAAAAGTCATGGGAATCTTTGAAGAAATCGCAGATAGATACTGTGTAACTGTGAAATTAAGTGATTAAAAACGAATCTTCAAATGGTAAGGTGGTTAATAATTAATATTTCTTATGTATGAAAGTTCCTCCTCCTCTTCAACATCTTACACAACCCGTATGTAATACGGTTTACATTTTCACTGTCACTGCTCAACTTTTCTCTCAAATCTGCTATTTATAAGCATATGTATAAATAGTTAGTATCCATATATTTTAGAGTTATGTATTTATTTAAGTATATATCTCTTACACTATATGTGTATGTTTTTATATCTTAGGTTAGTCGTTCACTTTTCTTCTCTTCCTGTTCTCACATACTATTTGTCTACATTTGTTCTTCATTTCTCATTTTCGCGGGTCTGCTGGTAGAAATTTCATAAGAATTAAGCAGTTTCTTTGTACTCCTTTATCATGATGTGTTTTCTGTATATACATTAATAATAAAATAAATGTATTTTTAAATTAATAATTCTTTCACGAGCTTCCCACATGAACCTCGTGAAAGCCGAGAAAGATAAGCAAATCAAGTATCTTGACTTGGCTCGCGAGGTTGTCGACATTTGGGATGTGGACACAGCGATCATTGTACCGATAGTCGTGGCAGCCAATAGCTTAATAGCCTCGAGCCTCGACCAACACCTTAGGAGGCTCTCGTTAGGCGACTGGGTCAAAAGGGCCTGATCCAGAAAGCAGTACTGCTGGACACGGCTCGTATTGTTAGGAGCCCTGACCGCCGGTAGCTTGGACCCTGTTCCCGATAATGGGGGGCTCTATTTTTTATGTTTTTAAATGTTTTTCCTTCTTTGTATGTGTTTTGTAAACATATTTAATAATATAACCAATAAGAAAAAAGTTAAATAAAGGAGAAAATAAATAAATAAAAGTTCCTTTAATATAAATATAATATATATATATTGAGGTTAAACCGAAACCGAAATAAAACCGACAGAACTACATAGGCATATATTACAAACCAATTTATTTTACTTTATTTGCGAAATAAACATGAATAACAAACAAAGTTTACAATATACATTTAGCTACAACAGAATCCAAGTACTGATTCCCAGATTACTATCTACATAATTATATTTAGGTACCTACTTAGTCAAAATGAAAAATACCTCACTTGCAATATTTCGCTAAAACGTGCTGCATCTAGAAAATATCTATAAACCAATTAACTTTTCTGCATATAATATATTAACCCCTTCGGCATTCAAGACACAAGGAAAAAGCCATTGTGTCTCGCGTCGATCTGCTTTCAATACAAGAGGTTAATGCACTTCATAAAATACACGTGTCAAAGATAACAATGAACCTATAAAAACAAAAGAGCAACATTTAAATATTTATAAAATAGCTCTTATCATATTGTTACCTACTTGCTTAACAAGTAGGTATTCAACGAAAATACGAAATAGCCTTATTTCATAGGCATTGGACGTTCTTCAATCTTAGGTTTATCCTTATCTCCAGCCTTTCCATTGTATGTCCATCCCCAGTTCGGAATAAACGTATTATCTTGCAGGCGTCGCAAACCAAATCTCCTGTGCCATGGGTCATCGTCTCGCTGGCTGTATATATCGCAGAATGGACGTATAAGCAGAATGTAAAACAGCTCTACAAAGCTGAGGATACTGGCGCCTAGGAACAACCCGCCAGTTCCACCGGTGGATACTGTAAAGTAAATGGAAAATAATAAGGCCTTCCTATTTTTTTAAGTAGACTGCCACTTTCTAAGTAGCCCAAATTACATTGAGAAGAAACAGAGTATGTTACAGTCATAGGACCTTATAGACGTCGCAGTATTGAAGTTTAGAAAGTCTTGGACCGCTTTTCCAACTGCAAGCAACGTTCGAGTGATCGATCACAATATATCCCGCAGTCTTATTACGTATCTTGCAAGAACAAAACGGTAGCGATTTTTGCGCAATAATTGATCTTCAATCAAAATAATTGAATTTGAATTTTGAATACGGAAGTTTTAGAGTTTGTGGCGGTTTTGGCCGACTGCCCAAAAAGGAGGAGGTTATCAATTCGACCGTATTTTTTTTATGTGTGTTACTTCTGAACGTTTTACTAGGTGAACCGATTTTGATGATTCTTTTTTATTTGAAAGCTGGTGCTTGTCATGTGTCCCATTTAAATTCAAGATCTGATAAAGAACTTCAGAGGTATACATCAGAACTCTTCAATAAATGAAGGCAAATTACTCGGATTAGCTGCAAACGCATGTATGTTTATTGTTTACACCTTTTCATAACATAACATCACACTGGTACGCTCTAAAGGGGTACGCAGGTGTGAACAGTTCACCCTGGTATACTCTCATTCCACCGGTTTTGTATAAGTTTCATGTTATTGGGTTAATCTATTCTGGCATCTCTTTGGACATTATAGGTGGGTGTGGGTTGGGTATCCTAAAGAACTAGTCCACAACAAAAAAGTGAAATATAAATATATGTTCCTGTTTTCGTTGTTTTCGTTTTTTGACACTGACTTCCGGAATTGAAGTTACTTTGTAGTGTTTTTATTTGGAAGTCGGTTGTATTTCTTTTTTTGTAAAAAAAGTTTTTTATTTAGACATAAGAGCATTTGACAAACAGCAAGCGATTAGCTAACGATTGTGTAGGTTCTACCATACCTACACTGCAGCCAATTCCGACTTTTATGACATAAAAATTTATCATAAAAGTGATCGCGCGATGATTGCTGGTTTCTGTTTCTTACGTAATAAGCCTGCCGGTAGCCCGCAATGTAATGCAACTGGCATGCAATCTGATTGCTGGTGGAAGCGTGGCTTCATCCATATACATCTATGAAGTTTTCTCCTACAAAGCGAACATGATACCACCATTAAATAGTTTAATTTTCTTAATCACTCACCAACTAAGTCCAGTACACCTCGCACCACATTCCTTCTGTACCGTTCACTGGGCAGCACCGCCAGCTCTATCTGAACACTGGCGTAGCTGTCAGTCGTCACGAACTTGAAGTCCTTCGTGATTGTGATCTCTGCCTCCGTACACGATGGCAGGCAGTTGCAAGATAGGCCAGCACGGGACGACCAGCTGGCTTTGAGGACCTACATGCAAGATAGATTTTTGTTAAAATTCGTAGTTGTTGCAACTGTAATATTAAAATGTTCGTTACTCAAAATATGCATGGAGTTCGAATCATATATAAACAACCAATCAATAGAAGTCCCTGTGCTACTTTTTCCCAATTAATTGATCAAAAATTGGTATTTAATGGTGTCGGTATAATTGCGGGGAATCTTGTTACGCTAACATCATCGTTTATGCTATGACCTTGCCGAGTGATAGGTCAGTTATAATATAAATCGCCAACATAGTTATTTTCATGTCATCGAGTATACTTACCGAAAGTTCATGGACATGGCTGTTCAAGCAGATAATGCCGCTGACATTACATCGGAGATGTTCGGGAACATTCGGCATGAAGTAATTAGTGCAGTTACAGAGCTGCAACTGTGCGTCCTTTCTACATTGCACAGTGCACGCTGTGTACGAATAATGGTGATACACTTGCAAGAAGTTCTCATCAGTGTAGCGACATTTTCTTTTCTCCGGCGATATCAAGCGAGCGCCAGCGTCATTCTCAATATTGCGTATGGTTATATAACGCCTACAAATCATGGAAAGGATTACTAAAATTAACTTTATTACAGCACTGTACGTGAAATTCCTTGGACTCAATTTGTTAAGTGTCCCCTAATTTGATGAACTCGTTAGATAGCCTTTGTTTTACGAGAGCCATGCATGCGATGCAACACAAAATGGGACAACGGGACGTGATTATTTGATTAAGGTTATTTTTACTGATGGGCAAATTCACACTGTATTATCACGAAATGGTCCATTTGATTTTGACCCTTCAAGCCGATGAAAATGTGGCCTAAAGAAACGATTTACTTGTGAAATATTTCTTGTCCCACTGTTAAAACATCCGAGCCTATAGTAGTGAGTGTCGGCACTTCTTCCTCGTTCAAAATGTAAATGTTTGCAGTCACCATGACATCGAATTTGATCGCTCCAGGTCCTGTCGTGCGATTACTCGTCATATCTAATCTCGGGGCATTTCTTTCTCTAAAAAAATTGTCATCAAAATAATAAGTATTTAGTATTGTAACATCCACTCGAGTATGTCAGGTATATAATGCTTAGAGTTATCTTGTAGCTGTGCCGAACCACCTTGAGGTCCTTAGGCCATAATCATTAACCTTCTTCTGGGGCAGTCGGATAAAAGTCAATGTTTAAATACATCATATTTTATTCGTGATTAACCCCCGAGCCCGACGCAAAAACGACGGGGTATTATAAGTTTGACGTATCTGTGTGTGTGTGTGTGTCTGTGGCATCGTAGCTCCCGAACGGATGAACCGATTTTGATTTTGTTTTGTTGTTTTTTTGTTTGAAAGGTGAATTTGTCGTGAGTGTTTTTAGCTATGATTGATTAAAATCGGTGGACCCGTTCAAAACTTATCCGCATTTTACTCTTCGAATCTGTGTTTTTTCGCAAAATATCATGTCATAAAATACGTGTTTCGATAGATTGTTGATTGAAGCGTGTCTACTACCAGATATATTATATATATGCAGTTTAAAAAACAAGAAATATAAATTACAATTTTTTATTATGCTGGCTCTATACCTAGTTTTTATACCATTAGGAGCTAAAGATCTTTAGCTCCTAATGAGTACTTACAACTTTATTTCACCCGGAAAAACCACCCAGATAATTATGTGCCTAGTGAAACCTTCCACATACTCTACGTCTACGAGTATTGATCGACACTTTCCCTTACCTTCCTTGCAAAGTATTAATAGCATAACATGTTCCGAGCTCAGTGTCCATGGGTCTGAAGTACTTGCAACATTCGAACGGAATCCCATTCCATGAGCAGTTTGCTAATGTTTCTTCGCAGGTGCTCCTGACCTAAAATATTATTTATATATTTCACCTTAACATAACACGGCCAAAGGCAAATTACATTTGTTAAAGACATGTGTAAAGAAAAAGCCATTAAAATAATAAAAAATTAAATATATATGTTACTTTAAAAGCCCGAACTACGGTAAAACCTAGGATTTACCGGTAAAACTCCGAAACGATCTATGATAATATCGAATTTCGGACTTTCAGCAACGATCACACGGTAAATCCTAAGATTATTATGACAATGCAATTTTGCAACATTTAGGTACATAATAGGTAGGTACCTATTATGTACCTAAATGTTGCAAAATTGTATTGTCTACATACAAGTAATAATGAGAAACACCAAAGAAGGTATTGTGTTTCTGAGAGGATTATTTTTCCAGTTTTGACAGCAATGGCTAGACGTTAGGAAAAAGATAATAGGTATTTTTTTATCGTATAGAAAATGTGAACCACTTTCGTGAAGCTACTCAATCTGTTCTTAATTATTCTCATAATTTTGTCTGTCATATAGACATTACAAGATTTACCGAGTTCTGGTAGTAGCGCGAAATTGGTTCAGCCTGTATGTGTTTTCATGTTTTGCAATAAATTGTAAGTCTAAAACCGCAGAAATTTGGATTAATCTATTTATTCACATTTAATAGGCTTATTTACTTACTAGATTAGCATAATACGTCAGGTTCGTTTGCATACAGTCAGGCAGCGGGTCCACCAAGTTACAAAATTCTGACGTATAATAAGTAATTCCTTTGAAAAATGCTAGCTCTTTTAACACTTCTTCCATATTGAAATCGTGGTCTTGTCCCCATAATCTAAAAATAATTATTTAAGGACCAATCAGATCGCGAAGAGCATACCTACCTAGGCATAAATACACAATTTCCTGAGCAATAAAATCTAGTAACTAAAAAGCATTTCTGGAATCAAAAGAAATACAAAGCGACAAAAGAGCAAAAATTTTGAATGGCAATGTAGTACCCATTTACTCGTTGTACAGCAGCCTAAATGTGTAAGTTAATTCGACAATGCAAAGGGTTTGACCGCCATCAGTTGACCAATCACATGCGAGATGAAAGACGCGATGTGGATTTCCGTCTATGTGATTCGTCGGTTGATACTCGTAGCAGTCAAACCCTTGGCCTTGCTGAATTCACTTAAGCAATTACGCTGCTAGTACCTATAACAAGTGGTCCAAATATACCTATTTGACCAACAAGGACCAAGTTAAAACAATACGAACATTTTAGATCAGTTCACTTAACCAAATCATAGCCAAACAAACTCCAATAGACAACCAAAAGTTTCAGTTACACCTGTGTTAGAACTTTTCCGACATCTGAAAGTATGCAAATCAAGATTTACTTATCCGATATCGCTTCAACGCGGTTCGAATTGTCATTTTCGCAAACAACAACAGCTGGGAACTCTGTGTTCCAGTCCTTGTAGGTAGTCTCCACGACGAACGAGATGGGATTGTTCTGGAAGGCATCGTACTGGGCGGCGATCAACAGGGACGAGCCGTACCAGGATAGAGCTACGACTATCAGCCAGAATATCCTGAAATATACGTAAAAAGTAGATTTTCGCAATTTTCTAGAATTAGTGTAAATATAGGCCTCTCGTCCCCCGAGTCCGCGCCGCGCGACCGATGCTTAAGTAAATGATGTACTTAGAGTCTAGATTTATAAAACTATTATTGTTTTTTTCTCTACACGGATTAAACAGTGCAATTAAATAGCCGCCTGTGTATGTACCTTCGTGCATGAAGCATAAATAAATAAAGAAACTGTAACTGAATCTGTCGATAAACTGTACTGCAGTTTGGCATTTGTTTATTACCTAAAAATTTTGGTAATAATTATTTAAACCTTCAACTGTCCATTTCCAGACACAATAGAAATTACCATTGTTCTAATCCGATTCGGTCTGATGGACAGATGACCGATATTACTTTTCAATAAACGATTAAAAAAAATGTGTCATATTGCAATTACCTCTCCACCCAGTGTCTTTGATTATCAGCAATGAATCTAAAACCATGTATAGACGTCGTCTGCGGCAAACTCTTGATCCCATTCCACCATATCTCCAAATACCTTTTCCAGCATTCCTTTGACGGCATATCACTATGTATACCTTAAAAAGTACCTGCTGTGTGAACAAATATTACTTACTAACTGTGGAACCAAAATGACTGAACCATTTTCATTTAGTTTTTTTATTTTTATACAACAGCTTACGTGCGTAACAATAACGTACACGATTCAGAACAAATACATTAATAATGGAGATGTTAAATTAAGGCAGGTACCTAAAGTCTAATATAGATTTTAATCAGAATGAGAACAGCACAGGTGTTCAAATGGTACGCCCATTATACTGATAACAGTTTGTGTAGTTTAATATCTAATGCTGTGTACTATACAAAGCTCTATACTACCCACATAACCCAACAATTAGTGCCTCTACAAAAAGTTTGAATACGCCACTAATTGTTTGACTGAGACCATTGAGACTGCGCCTTGTAACTTTTTCAATACCACTGCACTTAAAAGGTTTTTCACATAATTTTATGTTCGCACAGTCTATCCTCACATAATAACTAAGTGGACTGCTGTCCCAGTCTAGTGCTGCCCGTAATTTCGTTCCAGTATATCGGATGGTATCTTCTGATGGGCTCGAAGTGCGCCGGCCGCTGAGGAGGCTCTATAGTCACTTTAGTACTCCTCTTGCCACGTTGCCGCCGCGAACGAAATTCTCGTATCAACTTCACGGTGAAGAAGTAAATGAACTCTAACACCGAAACGAAGCTGAAGCCGGTGATGAAGCCACAGGTGGAACCGATGTTACCTGATGAAAGTAAAATATATAATGTTAATATTTTTTGTCACACTATTTTATTTATCGTCTGTGTGCTGTGTTAAAACAAAACGAATATTTTTTATACAATTTAGACGTGGAAATTCAAAAGTATTCATGATTATTATGAATGAGCACGAGTGCACACTGCAAGACATACGTTCTCTCATATATCAATCCGGAAAACTGGATAGTGTTAATGGAGCTATTGAAACGGAGTTTCAAAACTAACACAGCTCTTATTAAACAATGTAGATACTCACTAATCAAATCGAACCACTTCATAATAACATTCTGCCCGTAGCAGTCGGCTACATCCCGGGCGTACTTTACGTGAACTTGCGACGTTCCGGTGAAATTCACGCCACGCCTGCAACAAACGCCATTGTTCTTGTTCAGAACAAATGTATTCAATGTATATGTCATGGACCAAATGATTAATCGGGGCACTAAGTATAATGCCCAGGCAATATGAATCTAGTCAAGTCAAATCGGGTAATTTAAGATCTATATTTATCACATTGTCTGGTCATTATGAATATTGCTACGTAACGGATGGGCAATTGGATAATTATGGTCAATGAATTAGTCCAAGAGCGAGCGAAGCGAGCTTGGAAGGTTAGGGCACCCCGACACGGATAGGTTAGGTTCGAAGGAGATGACGGGAGCAGAAGTAAGTGAGCGAACTCAACTCCCGTCATCTCCTTCATGGTAAGTTACTTTAGACCCTGCAGAAGAGCATATAGAAAAAAAAGGGCTCCGCTTCGTCGACTTTGTTACTTAAATAGTATTCGTACTTACCTATTCTATATTAAAACCAATGTTAACATTAAAATATATATTTTTTGAAAACGCATATTTTATTGCTCAGACCAATAAGTAATGGGCATTATTCAAAAATGCCGGTCAATTTAATTATTTCAATAGGTTTTATCATATTGCCTACTCATATTGGGGCACTTTTCAGATTATTCCGGCATTATGAATAATGCCGGAATAATCAGTTGGTCCGTAACACATCCAACGCGCTTCGCATAACAAAGTACTGCCTATTCCTTCCTTGTTCTCTGGAGTTGTTTCATTTACAGATGGTTTCAGTAAAATATAGGTTCTACCCACGTTAGATACTTTCAATTCTCTTTGTTCACATTTAGGTATAGGTACCTACTTACTTTTACTGTAACTAAAATTATTATGAATTTGGCAGATCATAACAGTGAATCTTTCAATGTGGTCTATTTATTTAGCCTATTTGAAAGTTCCTTGACAACCTTCGCAGTAAACTGGCAGTAACGACGCCCATATCTTTCGTTTCCCGAACGACGATATAAACAAACAACTTACTGTCAAAATGTGAAGTTAACGACTCGCCGCATTCTTCAAGTATTTCGAGAAATTTTGTGATTTTTAATAACATTCGTGTAAAATCATACCAGTAGATAGGTATGGCAGACACAAATAATATAACTGTTGACTTTGAAGTTTTCGGCAAAGTGCAAGGTGTTTTCTTCAGGAAACACACCCATAAGAGGGCCAGTGATCTAGGACTCAAAGGATGGGTGATGAATACTGCTCAAGGTACTGTGATAGGACAGCTACAAGGGCCTACGATGGCTGTCAGGAAAATGAAGGACTGGCTACAAAAGGAAGGAAGCCCCAAATCACGGATTGAAAAGGCTTCTTTCCGAAACGAGACTCCAATAACTAACTGCGCTTTTAAAACTTTTGAAATACGTAAATAAAACAACTTAAATGTGATTTTGCTTGATGGTACTGTGCCCACATTTTTGTACCGTGTATGTATACGACACATTCTAGGTTTTTTTTATAACTAAAATTCAAATAAATTATCTTTTTAAAATGATTAAGTATATCTTTTATTTCTGGTCGTGATCTCAAATAACCATGTCTGTACCTACTATTTTAAAGTGTGTTTTATATATATTCAATCAGTGTGAAATGTATCCAACAACACATGGGTAATACTATTCATGTTGCTGCAACTTAGTCACACCAGTATCGTTAACGACAGTTTAAATAACTTACAGCCAAACATCTCGCTCGCTGTCGGGCACGCTGTTGAGATACTCCGGGTACAGGAGCACGTTGTTGAAGTCATAGCTGTAAGCTGTCTTGGAGCAGGTCGGGTCGCACATTGGGCAGTCAATCCCTCCGTTAACCGCATCCAGCTCTAACTCGTCTGGAACGTGATCTTCGTTTGGACGCACTGATATGGATTGTGCTGAAATAGCATGTACAATTTTAGTACTAATAATGATGTAACCTTCACCGGTTTCAGTTTTTAACCGACTTACCAAAAAGAAGGAGGTTCTATGTTCGACATTATGTTTGTTTTTTTTTATTATTTGGGTTTGTTCATTGATATCTCCGTCAATTGTGGACCGATTTTGAAAATTCTTTTATTTGTTTGATAGAGTATGTTTCGGAATTGGTCCCATTTGATTTGGTGAATATCTGATGAATAACTTCGAAAATATACAACAGAACTCTTCAATAAATAACGTCAAATCTCTCGGAATTGCTGCAATCGCATGTCTGTTTATTGTTTATACCATTTCATAACATAA
This sequence comes from Orthosia gothica, assembly GCA_949775005.1. NCBI lineage: Eukaryota > Metazoa > Arthropoda > Insecta > Lepidoptera > Noctuidae > Orthosia > Orthosia gothica. Next base: position 26,756,666 of record OX459034.1, on the reverse strand, counting down.
CATCACACCAGTACGCTCTTAAGGGGTACGCAGATCTCTCATTTCACCGGTTATGTTCAAGTTTGATGATATTAGGGTAATCTATTCTGGCGTTAAGGTAACTTACTAAACAACTTGCCTATTAAGTACTACTACTACCAACTTCCAAATAAGAAAACTACAAAGTGTTAAATTATTTTGTTTTTGGAAGTCGTTGTCCATAATGCAAAAAAATCGTACCTGCGAAGGACACCGACATCCAAAAATAAAATAATTTTTCACTTTGTAGGTTTCTTATTTGGAAGTCGGTAGTATTTTTTTGCAAAAAAGTTATTTATTATGTATACGCATAATTTGTTCTGCTGAGTTTTATTTTTAAGCGACACATAAAGAGGTTACATTTCGATTCAGATATTACTTGAATTTACATGTTTGTAGGTAATTGTTGTTGGACTACATTTAAAAAAATTGTCCCACCCAAACAACTAAGTATATGCTGTAATTTTATTCGGTGTGACTTTTAGTAACGTAATTCTAACCATGAGAAAACGTGTAGGTATAACTCCTGCGAACCACCTCGCCTCGTCCTTTCTCGCATATAGTTCTCGTCAAACTTCTTGGCCGCCCTGAAGTTGGCTACAATGGCTGCGCAGTAGTAAATCTCATACAAAAACCGCACCGTTTCGTGCCTTGCGCACCGGAAAGCCAACTTCAGGGCGCCCCAGAAGTTTGGCGAGCACTATACCTGACGAGTGCCTAGCCAGTATGAATTGGTACTTTTAGTACGTGTATTTTTCTATTTGAAATTTAAGTCATATTTATTAACCAACCTTATTATATTTTCCCTAATTTACTCTACTTTTTGTTTTATTTTATTTAACACCATCTAACTGTTTGTACCTATGTATAAGCAAATAAATGAGAAAATAAACTATTTAACAAAAAAAATAAACCGACTTCTGTCTTTGGTAGGTTCCTATTTTTTTTCGTTTTTGACACCGAATTTGGAAGTCGGTTTAGTTTTTTTGTTAAAATGTTTTTAGTTTTGGTACCTATAAATTACCATGAAAATCAAAGTATAGCCAGAGGGCTTCTCATAACAATTCCAACAAGCCTAAACACGACTGGGATTGGTACATTATTTTATTACGGAAATATACCAAAATCACTATATTATGTAAGCCTATAAAATCTGAGGTGTTCTCTCGATTTCCATGGGATCCCCTCATCAGATCCTGACTTGGTGACAGTGGGAACACCTCGAGAGTATACCCTATAAAACAAAAACAAAACAAAAGCAAACATATAGTCGAACATAGAACCTCCTCGTTTTTGGGAAGTCGGTTAAACATACCCTACTAGATTTCAGTATACAATATTTTTTTTTAATATGTTTATAGAAGTTGAAAGAAGCCGAAACAAAGACCACAATGCCCATTCGGTGAAGTTCGGTTTCGGCTGAGAAACCTGTTTCGGTCGGACACATAATTATTACAAAGCTGAAGTTGATTGATAGTTGAATGATCGAAACTCCGAAACTTAATTTCTCTGATAGTAATCTACCCTATCGTTTACGAGCCATAGGCTACCTTTTTATTTCAAAGAAGTAGACTATGGTTTCTGCAACATAGGCCACAATAATGTCGCGGGCAAAAGTGACTTACTGAAAAAAATAAATTAGTAGGTAAAAAGTGTGATGAACACGGTAGAATACATTTTTATTACTTGTAAATTTTCTATTTTTATTGTTTGAAGTTCAAAAGTGCCGCTTATTGGCCTTGTTGAAATAAACATATTTGACTTCTGACTTTGACTTTTGATGGTTGTGTTCGGCAGGCGGCACCGCATACCGCAGCGTTGTGCTTTGTTGACCCAGAGACCAGAAAAATGTTGACGTACATATGATAGGTATTTGCCGCATTCATGGCTCATACATCCATAAACGAGGAATACTTACAATAATAGATCCTAAGACAAGGCACATCTTTCATGTTACACGTTCTAGCCGTGCTTATCTTCGGCATATTGAAAGGCGTGCAGTTACAATTGTCCAACAGAAAATGCATTCTACATTTCAGCATGCAGTCGCTGTGAGTGTAAAACGGGAGATACGTCGACTCGTCATAGAATCGACATTTCCTCAATTTTATCGGCACGTGCTGGATGTCTCGGGACGCTTCTGTGAAACTCGCTGTTACCATCACCGTCATCTATAACGTTAAACTTCCAAATGAATGAGTTTTAAAGAATACACCTTAAAGCGTTTGCTCACTCTTGCGAATAGCTCCATCGTACTGGAAACTCATTTTTACAATTCATTGAGCTGACGATGCGTGCTTAGGTTATAAAATATTTATAATGTTTGTGTTTACCTCTACTTTGGGACTAATGATTTGCATAGCGAAGCTTCCACTTGGCGAATCAGGAAAGTCATACGCATCTGAGAACTGAAGCTGTAAAATGTTAGTTACATTTATTAATCTACATTCATCTGCGCCTAAATATGTATATTTCTAAAGACCAATCCAAGCCAATACCTGAGCCCCTTGTAACGGTATGTTGTAGAAAAAATCGTCACTTTCATTGAGTCGTAATAAAACTTTGAGTCCCTGATCGAAGTCAAAGGATGATTTGTTGCCGTACCTGTACATATCAATGGTTCTTGAGGTGCTGGTAATGCTGCAACATGCAAATATATCAACAATAGTCAATAAATAGAGACTATTGAAAAAGCCATTAAAGTGTTTACCTTTGGAACAAAGTATCGTAGATGCGCAAATAGTTAAAGGTGCAGCAGTATCCATTCATAGTCAGACGGAAGTCAAACAAATCGAGGCAATTCTTCGCCTCTGTGTTCCAAATGCAGCGAACTAAAAGATCTTCACACCGAGGTGTTAACTGCAGTCAAAGCGTGGGTAATGTTAGTGTACAAGCAAACAGATTTACTTTGTATGGCGGTTCATCAAAATTTATTTGGACTGTTTAGCTTGGTTAGAGCTTTAATTTAGTTTGTTTAATGTTGTAGTAAAAAGAGTTTCATTGGCTCTCTTGTGACCTAGGTTTGGAACTAAAGAGCCATTTCAATGGGTACTTGCAAATGTAGTCGTGAAAGATTGAAGGATGGAGTGGGACATGGAATGATGAGCTTAGAAGCCAAGCTGTTGCTTTTCATCACTCTCCGGTCTTTGCGTAGACTTACATTCCGCATTAGCTCATGAACATCATATTCGCCGAGAGCTTCGTGCAGTTTGATGGGCGACACATTGTTGTAGTTGACGGCTCCTAACCCATACAACTGACCAAGCCCGAAGAGAAGGGACATCATATCCTTCTCAGTGTAGTTGTGGTTGCGCTCTGCTTTGAGTCTGCAACGTGACGAAAAAGTACATAGTAAAGCTTACACACGGAACCAATTACATAGGGCACTGGTTAGAAAGAACTAACACCAATCACTTCCATGTTTCAAGTTCCCTAAAACTAGGGAACTTGAAAATTGGAAGTGGTTGGTTTTGGTTTCGTCTTGGTGTACAATATTTATACACCAAGACGACGACATCAGGCCGACTAAAGGTGGTTTTACACCTGCGAGACGAGGCGTGGATGGGATGGGCGAGAATTAAAATCACGCTTACCCTTTTACACTGAAATACGTCCATCACTATTCCGCGCCGTCTCGCGATGGCAAGCGCTGCCTCGCGCCGCCAGCTCGTGATTTCACCTTTCTCGTCTCGCACATCTAGACCTTTTACACCAAAGATGGGCAGGACTTAGGTAGAAATTTTGCCATACAAATTTCAATTCTCTACCATCCTTCGGTTCGTGTATACAGTGCTTTTCTGCAATTTTTTTTTTTCGTATTTAACATGCGTTTGTTATCATACTCCGATGTCACTTCGTGGACAATATTACGGGTCTTACGTTTATTCGACTGTAATATAACTACTTTTTGTATAAGCTGTACTGTACAACTGTTTTTTGTCTGTTCCCAAATAAATAAAATAAAATCCCATCCACGCCACGCCTCGCCGGTGTAAATCGGTGCATAAATATGGAAAAATCCACTGCTGCGGCGCCGCAGCAGTACCGCACCAAACGTCTAAATTGTAAGAGCCCAAATGCTAGGAACAAAGGGCAACATCCCGCTGTTGATACTTTAAAAACCTGTGATCCAGCCTAATACTGTAAAAAAACGTGTGAAACAATGTCGTGTTAACCAAGCCTTACAATTTCTTGGCAAGTTCCGCTGCAGCTCGTTTGCTGATTCTGTTGTTAGTGCAGATGCCCACGGCGGGGAATATGATCTTGTTGACCGAGACACCCTCAGGCAACTGTGTTGTCACCAGAGGTGCACTGTAGTACTTGTCGAAAGTCAGCCACACCAAGGATATGGAGCAGATCAGTCCAACAATTAACGTTATGATCCAAATGATTCTGTAAACGTATGTATCACAGTTAACGTCATTATTTCAAACATGAATAGAGACAATTTAATAAAGAGTTTGAAAATGAACGGAAATTAGTGAAATGAATAACAATAGAAAAATCATGTTTAGATAATCCGACCGATTCTGACAATACAATTAGGTTTGGCAAAGAGAAAGAGGCAATAAGACGAAGAACAGATAAAGCCATTTATTGCCGCTACGCTACGCTTATACTACGACTTACGCTACTGATTTTTCTTGCAAATCTATCGTGTGGGATAAAATAAGGTTTTGAGGTGATTTTAAAAATATATAACATATATGTAAATAAGTTTAAATGTACCTAATTCGAAAAAAAATTGTTAACTAATAAGTTATAAACAAAACAAGTTAATTCAAAAAGTCTAAAAACCAGACTGCTTAAGGCGGTACCCCGAGCAAAACGCCGCGCAAGCCGTTTTTTCGTGCTGTTTTTAGGAGCTATCTACTCGTTATTTAAAAAGAAATATTAATTAATAAAAATACATTAAATTTCTACATAATATTGATTCTAAAATGGTAGATTTCGTTTTTTTTAATGTTGTATATATTTCACTAATCTCCTTCCAAAAAAAACATAAAAATGAGAAATAATTATTGATAGCTTGCATCTCCTCGTAAAGTGTTTATTAATTATTTTTTGTACTAACACTAATGGATAGACAATTTAATAACGAATATTTTTGTAGTATAATTTTTTCAAAAGACCAAACTTCGATTTTATAAAGATTTTATTCTATAATCTGGGCGTATTCACTACTGTAATTCATGCGCCACCAGTGCCGCTAGACCAATAGGAATGCTCATATCTCATGCCGATTTTTTGGTCAGGGTACCGTCTTAAGAAGCGTAAACAAGAAGAAGCTCGCAAATATGCTTCTTAAGCAGTCGGGTTATTTTTTATTTTATTTTCTTTTACTCTATTAGTTGCACCTAATCGCCTTAGTGTAGATGTACCATAAGTGATCACAAGTGATGTAATATACAAGCCTATCCACTTCAAGATAGCGTAGTAGGCAATTGCGGCAAACACACCTTACCAGCTGAGCAAGTTCATGACAAGTTTATCTGCAACTCAATAACGAGCAATAATCAAGTACCTACATAAATGTTAAGCCACCTATTTACCACTCTTACATAATAAGACCACATACCTCTCAATAAACGGAGTATTTTCGTCAACAAGGTGCTTCAGCCCGCAGATGGAGGACTCCTCGCAGTATTCCTTGCTGACTGTCTTCATACTCGCCTTCAGTATATCAAGTCGTGTAGGTTCCGGAGCTCTCCTAGACCTGCGCAAACGACGACGATATGCAAATTCAAGAGAACTTTGTGAATTTGTGTCCATCACGCAGTTTGTAAGTCCGACAATATCAACGAGAACTAGTCGAACCAAGCAATTTGTCTGATTTGTTTTTAAAGTTCTGTAGGGGAAAGTAAATAGCAGTTGTTAAATATTCTATTTGAAGATAACATCGGGTTTGATGTGAGGTTAATTGCTGTGATTTATCGATTCTTCTCGTGTATGACTAGTGTCTATTGATTTGAAAACGATAAAATATGATTTATAGCTGTAGCTTAATGTCGGTGGAAGACAACAACACGAAATAAAAAAACGATTAAATTTAAAAAAAATACCGACTTCCAAAACAAAACAATATAAAGAGAATAAAAAACTCTTTAACAAAAAAAAATAACCGACTTCCAAAATGAAACACTACAAAGCGAAAAAAAACTTTCTTTTTAGTATAAGATCCCGTTATAAAACGACCTTCACCGAGATGCTTATTTAATGAATTGTAATTTATATTTAATTTAATATGTCAATAAATATAATCCATATGGGTTGCCTAGCAAATTTCAGTCCAGAGTATGTTTAATTAATAATTAAAAGAATTTTTTTTTTTTACATTTCACCGGTATGATTATTAGATAAATTCTATACCAATCGAAAGTATGAAGCCCATAGAATATGCAAACGTTAGGTTGCCTATTCTTTTCCGGTCACAACTATCGGGTTGCCAGGTATAAACAGGTAAATCTGTACTAGCATTTTGCAACGGTCTGTTTATTGAATGAAATTTAAATGAAATTAAAGATTATTTTATTCTGAACACGGTGGTATAGGGTTGCCTGCGAAAAATCAGTCCAGAATTGCGGTTGTCGAATTTAAAAAAGTAAAATATTGCTCCGAGTGAATGTGTGCGACTGAGAGGTCCCAACCGACCATCCCATGCGATAGAAGAGGACACAGCATAGCAGCTGTTTAAAGTCCACCCATTTAAAGAAAGAGAGTGCGCATGCTATTTGGGCTTGGAAAAGAAAAGGATAGCGATAGACTCGTATATACTATGCATCATTTTGGAGTAGAGTATCGCTATAAATACAATTGAAAAAACGTGCTACTATTTATTGTTGGAAAAAATGGCAAAAGAGTGTTTTTTGTGTGGATCGGATGATGAAATAATTGATTTTAATGATGAAACTTTTAAAAACTGTGTATTAAAGTAAGCTTTTCGTAAAAAAAAAACACTTTAAATACAATTTTGTTGAGCTACCCAGTGCGTCTCTTCAATTTGTAGGTATCATACCACGTGCTACAAAAAAGTGACCGTTTTGAATAAAAATATAACGAAGAATTTTTAATTTTAGTGCTGAATTTACAGTAAGTACATAATAATTGAATCTTTAAAATTATCTTAGCTAATACATCTTCTATATTTTTTTCATGTTTAAATAATTGTTAGTAAAATTCACCTATGGTTTTGTTAATTTTCGACACACATATTTTTTTTGTAATTTACTTAAAAACGGTAATTTTTTGTAACATTTAATGAGCATGTTTTCAATCAACTATTCTTATCAAGAGGCTTCGACTCCAACTCCATACCACCATGCTGGATATCATTAGTACTCAGAAAATTTTACGAACTATTTTCGTAAATTCCATGTGGCTTAATGCAACGGATCCAATATGCGTGAAACTTGAGCCTGAGAACTGCGGATGGTTCTTAGATGAATATTTAAAACCAGTAGGATTCATTGGGGATCATACACCTTTAAAGATAGAAGACATGATGACATGATAGATGAAAAAAGTGAAACAGAGAGTGATGACGAAGAAGATTCAGAAGTTGAAGATCGTAGTTTTATGTCCGATGACTCGGATTCTGAATATTTTTTTTTTTTTGTATTTCTAATTTTTTACAATAAATAGAAGTAATTTTTTAATTGTTGTTTTTTTTTATTTTGTCTTCTTACAATAAAAATAAAATTTGCAAGACTACCCTGATTAAAAAAATTCATTTTTATGGGTTTTGATATTTTTCCAATAGTTTCAATTGATTTCAATTTCTCTGTTTACATTTATAGATTTATATTTATTTATTTTTATAAAAAAAAAAACTATTTCTCTATTTAAATAATAAACTACTCCAAAATGATGCATAGTATATACGAGTCTATCGCTATCCTTTTCTTTTCCAAGCCCAAAAAGCATGCGCACTCTCTTTCTTTAAGTGGGCGGACTTTAAACAGCTGCTATTCTGTGTCCTCTTCGTCGTCGTAGTCGCACACATTCACTCGGAGCAATATTTTACTTTTTTAAATTCGACAACCGCAATTCTGGACTGATTTTTCGCAGGCAACCCTATACCACCGTGTTCAGAATAAAATAATCTTTAATTTCATTTAAATTTCATTCAATAAACAGACCGTTGTAAAATGCTAGTACAGATTTACCTGTGTATACCTGGCAACCCGATAGTTGTGACCGGAAAAGAATAGGCAACCTAACGTTTGCATATTCTATGGGCTTCATACTTTCGATTGGTATAGAATTTATCTAATAATCATACCGGTGAAATGTTTAAAAAAAAATATTTTTTAATTATTAATTAAACATACTCTGGACTGAAATTTGCTAGGCAACCATATGGGTTGCCTAGCAAATTTCAGTCCAGAGTATGTTTAATTATATTTATTGACATATTAAATTAAATATAAAATACGTTTAATTAAATAAGCATCTCGGTGAAGGTCGTTTTATAACGGGATCTTAGACTATTTCGGACGGCGGTGTCTTTGGAACAATTTTTATTCGTTATTGACACCGACTTCTGAAAAGAAAGTTATTTTTCGCTTTGTAGTGTTTTATTTTGGAAGTCGGTTTAATTTTTTTGTTAAAAAGTTTATATTTTCACTTTTTAGTTTTGGTGCCTTACCATGAAAATAATTTATAGCCAGAGGGCTTCTCATAACAATTCCAACAAGCCTAAACACGACTGGGATACATAGTTCCGGCTTCATTATCAGATCAGTTCGATGTACCATTTTCACAAAAAACAATTTATTTTAATTTCCTTCATCACTGTCACACAATTCGAAATATCTTGTACCCAAAAGCATACTTATCATTGAGAAGTTCTCACTTCACCAAATGATACTTTCTGAATGCAAATGCTAGCCATTTTGATGAAAACAGTAAAATCGCTATATTTATTCAAAATTTGAAGAGTTCCCTCGATTTCCAAGGGATCCCCTCGTCAGATCCTGACTTGGTGACAATGGGACCACCTCGAGAATATACATTTTGAAACAAAAAAAGAAAAATCGAACATAGAACCTACTCCTTTTAGGAAAGTCGGTTAAAAAGAGTTATAGGAATCTCGATTCAAGGTCGGTCTGTGACTAATTCTGATTCTAGACATAATTATAATTATTGCAAGAATGGCCGTCCTAGAAATATAATGGTTTATATTAAACTGGAAAATAGCATTGACGAAACCTAGTCACATGACTAGACTGAGCTGAGCGCCGTGCAGCCGTGCTCTCCTAGGAGTAGGCATTCTGATCGGCCGCAACTAGTTGCAAAACCTATTGCAAAACAATTTGACCATCTCCGATTCCGCCCACACTCATTTATATTGCGTGGAATTTTACTTTTTGATATTGCAATGATTACCTATTTCATGTTTGTCGATCAAAACAAGATGATTAAAATTGCTCTGTAACAATCATTTATTAATATGCACCAATAGTACTGGACACTTTTCCTATTGAATTTTTTTCATTTCCGGGTTCAAACAAGAGTCAATTTCAGCAAATTCTACCATCCAGGATTTTACCTAACTAGGACATCGAAACATAGATCAAAGTTTACGTATAGTACTTTGAACTCGTGCAATAATTTGTGAGCTAAGTCTACAATTACGTCAAAATAATTGTAACATTACCAACACATGTTATTACATCCACAGAGTCTGGTCAGGTGGTCAGCCGTCTTATTGACGTCCTTTCCCCATCGCGTCAGAGAGACGCGGGCAGGCCGTGCGCGCGTCTGCGCCCGCGCAGGCTCCGCTGGTCACGCGCTTTTGCGCAAACTAATCTGCATGAGACAATGAAACAGTTATATGCGTAACATTCCTATTCAGATTATGAGATTACACATGTTATATTCATATTTTTTAAAGTAAATATAGATTTTGACACGGTTAATTTTACGCATCAAGAGGTACCTTTCGTATGGAGTGGGGGCTACAATTGTATTTGCTACATCCTTAAATGTAACTCAGTAGAGTGTCGTCGTTGAACTTTTAGAAATCATGACGTTGATGTAACATATCACAGAAGGCAAAACATTAAAATATAGAAATATCTATCTGAATTATCTGGTCTGGGCTGCGTATCTAAATTCTAAATCAACGAATTTTTATCAGTGGCATTTAAAATTCGCGAAGCTTTCGTCAGACCCTGCAAGGGTTACTGGCGTAATTAGAATTTATAAATCTTTCCAAAGCCACTTACTTCAACAAGCAAGTTACATTTCATCAGTCGAAAATTACACAGATGTGTAACTTAACTTCAAGAGATATAAAATTGTTTTGAAATACTTACTCTTAATTGCGATTTCATTGCTTACCTTTGATTTCAAATCTCGCAACAGAGTAACATGAAATTTCATATTAGTAAATACGAATGACATTAAAAGCACCACTTTAGCGTTTATAAACATTAGATTTACAGTAATAAAACCTGTCATGCTGGGTATAAACTAACCGACTACTTACGTAGAAACCGGAAAGCTCTGTTGATATATAAATTATGTACAATTAGCTTAATACTTCTAATAATAATGTTTGCTTGCATGCTACATGCTAGTCTGTATCTGACGTACAACATACAGGGTTACCATTTCGAAAACTGAACCTGAACTGAACTCAACTGACCGGACTTTTGTCATGTGTTGTTTGAAACGCATTTTTTCTATTAAAATAGAAATAGCAAAAAATCCAGACAAATTAGAAGGCCGGCAAAGTCCGGACAGAATGACAAATGTCCGGATTAAATCGGACGGACCGTAACGGTAACCCTAACCACATATAATTGGTAAAAAACTACAATGCACCCTACACACGATATTTTCACGTAAGTTATCAACTCGACTGCAGAACAAAGCGTAATAACGAGTCGTTATCATAGAGTGTAATGTCGTCATTAAATAATTTATGAGCTTATGAGCTTTATTAAAGTGCTTTTTAAGCGATCAGCTAAGCTATTGGGTTGCAATCCAGAAGAATTCTCTCCCATTATGGTCTTATTTTATGTATACAAATTTCGACTCTATTTAGTAACTTATTAGCAAATGCAAAAATCTCTATAAAGTTGTATGTGCTTAGTAACCGCTGAACAATATCGAGATTTTTATAAATAAGGGCGTTAATGCTTGTCATAAAGAATAATCGAATACACGGTACATAAAAGGTAAAGAAATATGGAATAAAAATCTTTTCAATTTGAAGCTCTTTTATCAGGCTAGACCTATCTAATGTTAAGCCTTTGATTTAAAGATAATCAAAGTTATTTTACGAGTTATTAGAGCGCAAACAATATCCTTGAGACACGATATTAAGTAACGGCAATGAATTAAATTATTTATTTAAAAGGACCATCGGTTTGTTAGGATTGCGCTATTTATTTCGATGAGTCATCGTTCTAATTTATTACTGTTGTAAAAGCACGCAAGGTTCAATAGTTAGGTATAGACCGTAAGTACCTATTGATTTATTCACTATCATTATCAGCGACTTCGCCTGCGTGAAAATCGTATTATTTTCTAATGAAATTGTAGATTATTAACCAAGGGGATAAAGCAGTGTCTTCTATCGCGGGTGACGATTTAAATCGCGAGCGTAACGAAGGACTCGAGGTTTACTCCCGAGCGTAGCGAGGGTGTTAAAAACTTAAATCACGAGCGAAGCGAGGGATTTAAGACGAGTCCTGAGTGTAGTGAGGGATTTAAGTTCACCCAAGACTAAGACAGCTTTATCACCGAGGAAAATACTCTACTTTTCGTACTATTTGCGAAAAAATTAACACAATAATATATGAGATAAGAATTTATTAAAAATAATGACAATTAAAAGAAAAATAAACTTAACATTTATGTATTTAAAGAAAACAAAAACGCGACAAATTCCTAGACTAATATTTTTTTGTCGGAAAAGCAAAGGCATCAAGCTCATACGGCCTCGTCGGTTTTCGTAATTTTATTTAATAATCATAACTGCATAATAAATGCGTATTCCTTTTTCAAAAAGATGTATAATGCTTTATATACAAACTCAATGGTGTAAACACAGATGTAGTTCAGTATAAATTTCGGTAAGTATTCCAAATTTAAATCACATTCTCCCCCTAGAGGATGAATGAAATTCAGTACAATTTTCTTTCCCTGTTTTTAACAGATTAAAAATGACTATTGTTATGTTCGCTTTTTGTGGCATAGAATGTCACTTTTTTGAGCAAGTGGTACGAAAACGTATATTATAATATTAGGAAGATTGGATGATCCTACTTATGTTACTAATGAACAGCTACCTGCTCATTAGTATGTATTACCTACGTATTTAATTAATCAACATTTAATTATAAAAATAAATAGTTATATAACGTTGCGTAATTTAAAGTTTCCTTTTATCTGACTTATATTAGTTGAACCGTATTCCTGGTTTTTCGTAGATGATCCGATGAATAAAAGCTAGACTAGAATTATTTTTGTACCAAATGCGTATAATCATAAGTAACGTTTTGGCACACTGTTGTCATAATATTATGATAAGCAAAGTTTGGCGCAACACACGCAGTGGAGGTGGTTCGGAGGCGCCGGCGCCGGTGACCACTCTCTTGGCGGTTCCTCACTGCAAATGTTGGTCTGGCTCACTTGAAGACATCAGCTTCGATAGATACGTACTTAAAGTATTTATAATCCAAAGTTTTTGTGCTCCGTCCATAGTGTAGTGTTAATTGGTATTTGTGACAAATTTTTGCAAAACTGTTTTTGGCCAATTGTGTTTTTTTTTTTAACTAAAAGGACTCTCACATTTTTCAGGTAAGCTGAAGTTATAAATGAAAATAGTTTTTTTCATAATGTTACATTATTTTAGTAAAATTACTTACGACTCTATCAAGAAAACTAGTCGTGATAAAAATTGATTATTTATTGAGCGTTGATGTCTTTAGTTAGAAAAATTTAAATGCAATCAATAATTTCTCAGGATTCCTTCTTATGTTTGATTGTTGTACTTAAAATCACAAGGATTTCGGGGTTCAAGCTTATTTGGTAAGCTCCACGTTTAAAATACACAGTTCAAAGTGCAAGCATTTGTAAAGTTTCTGCAAGTTCTCCTTTAACTATCTGTTGTTGACCTATGTGGCAAGTGTGGCAACCTCCTGAATGTAATGAAATGTGCATTCCCTGCAGATTATATACATTCAACATTTATCTAGTCAAGTTTAGCAATATAATGACTTTAGTTAAAAAAAAACAAAACAACATTACATTGCTTAACATTCTCGTTGCCGTAATGTTTGTTCTGTAGCAATTTAGTAACGACAGCAAATACGCTAAAATGCCACTGTCTAACAATGGTCCTATTTTAGTTTTTTGATGACATCTTAATCAAATCGGTTTGCTAGTAGTGCTGGTACCAAATGGTACCGGAGCTGAGAGGTTAATTATTTAACGATTTTTGTTTCTAACTCAAAATATGATTTTGTCAGATAATAATAATAAAATAATAATAATAATCTTTATTCAGATAATAAAATGGTAAAAACACTGTATGAATCTTAGATAACTAATGTAGGTATGTAGGCATCTTCAATTATTGATACAGGATTCTGTATCACAGGCAGAAAGGAGCTCTATAAATATGCTTATGTTAGAACAACAGAATTTAAACATTATTTAACCCAAGAAATTCTTAAAATAGTAGCAATAGTGGTATTATAGCTTGAGGACGGTAGAATTATGATCGTCCATCCATTCTATTTCACGCGGATTGTGTTGTTATAGTCTCGTAAAGGTAAAAGGTATGTTCACGAACATTGACCAACGTCTGCGATTGGATTGTCCGTTGAATCCGACAGTTTGAAAGTATGTTATGTTTTGATTCGCCGACCTTGAGGCATTGTCGGAAAGCACGTGTGTGTGCCTAACCGTCAGCTGTCGATTGCTCTTACGATTACTTGTAGTAACAGTTGTTTATTAGTGTCAAGTGCAATAGTTGCATGTGTTTGGGCAATTACTGTACTTGTAAATTTGTAGATACTTGTACCAACTCGTCAAAAAAGAATCGATGAGTACCGACACATAAAGTTCAAGAAGAGAGTGTTCATTGTTTATGTATGTAGGTATTTAGGTATATATAATTTCTTTATTCTACTTGTTATTTCATTAAGTTGAACTTGCCAAGTTTTATCTCTGTACCACCCTAAAATCGACTGGTAGAAAATGCCTAAGGCATTAAGTCCGCCTTTGTACTTGTGCATAAAGTTTTAATAAATAAATCCCTTGTGTTGCATCTTGCTTATCCAATATATATCTACTGTAGCCAGCTTTATACGTACATACGTACATAAATACACAACTTTTTTCCATGGGCATCCATCATGGCTAGCTTTATGTGCGTTTCCGAGCTGATATCTTTGCGACGACCATCCCCTCGTTTACCAAATGTGTGAAATAGGAAAAAGTCAAACGTAATTCGATGGTTTAATGACTTGTAAAGGTTCTTAACATATTTTAATGAATGAAACATGCACGCAACTCTAGTTATGGAACCTTTTGAGTCCAAACAGGTAATTGTCCCTCAATTGGGTAGACATGTCACCGTAAATAATTACTATGATTCATGGCAAAAGCACTTGACGTCGCCATGACAAAGTAATGCATCGTCTCCTGTTTATACAAAAGAACGCATTGTTCTATTTATGAACAAGTAAAGATTACGTAATTATAGATTCTCGTAATATTAAGTAGACAATTTAATTATCTAGGATCTTTCATTTGTCACATTAACCGGTTACGGGTCACCTGTTTTGTTTCGCAACTTTTTTTTGCGTAAGACTGAGTCGAAGGCAATTTTGCTGATGCATAGGCAGAAAAACAAGCACATGTTTCTAAATTCATACTGTATTTATTTATATAAAACGCTGCCCCACACTATATGTATCGTATCGTATCGTCTTGTATCATAGATGCGTTTTACAACTGTCACTTAGACACAGTCATACCCGGAACATAGGCCATACAAATATTTGTTCCGTGCGGGAATCGAACCCGCGAAACGCAGTGCAGCAGCCGATCTGCTGCGATCGACTGCGCCAAACGAGATGTCAAACCGTCATCATTTCAGCGGTGGACTAAACATAGGCCTCCCGCAAGCGTCGCCACATTGCCGTCAAATATCTTACTTCTTACTATATAATCATACTTATCTATAATATAAAAATGAATCGCAAAATGTGTTGGTAAGCGCATAACTCAACAACGCCTGGACCAATTTGGCCAATTCTTTTTTTTAAATGTTCGTTGAAGTTCAAAGATGGTTTTAACGGGGAGAAAAATTCTAATAATTGTGTGTAGGGTAGTGTAGGGTAGTGTAGGGTAGTGTAGGGTAGTGTAGGGTAGTGTAGGGTAGTATAGGGTAGTGTAGGGTAGTGTAGTGTAGGGTAGTGTAGGGTAGTGTAGGGTAGTGTAGGCTAGTGTAGGGTAGTGTAGGGTAGTGTAGGGTAGTGTAGGGTAGTGTAGGGTAGTGTAGGGTAGTGTAGGGTAGTGTAGGGTAGTGTAGGGTAGCGTAGGGTAGTGTAGGGTAGTGTAGGGTAGTGTAGGGTATTGTAGGGTAGTGTAGGGTAGTGTAGGGTAGTGTAGGGTAGTGTAGGGTAGTGTAGGGTAGTGTAGGGTAGTGTAGGGTAGTGTAGGGTAGTGTAGGGTAGTGTAGGGTAGTGTAGGGTAGTGTAGGGTAGTGTAGGGTAGTGTAGGGTAGTGTAGGGTAGTGTAGGGTAGTGTAGGGTAGTGTAGGGTAGTGTAGGGTAGTGTAGGGTAGTGTAGGGTAGTGTAGGGTAGTGTAGGGTAGTGTAGGGTAGTGTAGGGTAGTGTAGGGTAGTGTAGGGTAGTGTAGGTAGTGTAGGGTAGTGTGGGGTAGTGTAGGGTAGTGTAGGGTCGGGTAGGGTAGTGTAGGGTAGGTAGTGTAAGGTAGGGTAGGTAGGGTAGGTAGGGTAGATAAATGTTTGGTGTTTTTATGGTAAAACAAAGTTTGCCGGGTCAGCTAGTAATGTTATAAATGTGAATGCAAGTTTGTTTGTTACCCTTTCACGCGAAAACTACCTAACCGATCATCATGAAACTTTGTACACATATTTTTGGAGGTATTAGAAGTAACATAGGATACCTATTATTGATAAAAAAAAATATTGATTGAAAAATTATTGCCACGATAACCGACATTCAAGCGGAAGAAGTCGCGGGCAAAAGCTAGTAATATTATAAATGCGAAAGTTTGGATAGGTGCATGCATTGTTACTCAATCACTCCAGAACGGCTGAATGGATATGGATGAAATTTGCCACAGAGATAGTTTATAGTCTGGAATAGCACATAGGCTACGTTTTATCCCGGTATAATGTTATCTTGGGATACGAAAAGACTTTTACGCGGGCGAAGCCGCTGGCAGAAGCTAGTATAAAAATAATACTTTCCGTAACATTTCCAGTTATTAACAATGAAGACACTGGTGTTCCTGCTAACGACATGCACGTGCCTAGTAAAGTGCCTGCCGCCTCCCCACCCCGATGTGCTGGCGGTGAGGCAGGAAGAAGAACGCCTGCATCCCTTACAGCGGAGTCCAGCGTTGCGGAACCCTCACCTGCTGCAAGTGCTGCCTCTGACTAGCCTGCTACATAAAGGGGAGAATCTGGTAAGAACTCTTTATTAAACGAATTCAAAAACAAGACAAATTAAAAATATATAAAACACCGACACAAATATAGAGGTATACGAGGTATTCATAAGAATAAGAGGTATACATAAAGCAAATTGGCAAATTGAATTTTTAAGAATATTCATTTCATTTTGAATTTTATTTTTCGAATGGAGAACCTCCATCTCGACTCGAATATATAATATCCTCATATTTTTAACCCCCGACGGAAAAATAGGGATGTTATAAGTTTGATATGTGTACCTCTGTGTTAGGGTATTTGTGTCTATGTGTATCTGTCTGTGCCATCATAGCTCCTAAACGGATGAACCAATTTTGATTTCGTTTTTTTTTTTTGAAAGGTGTCTTTATCAAAAGTGTTCTAGTTAGCTGTATTTGATGAAAATCAGTGCAGCAGTTCTAAAGTCTTGTTCTAAATTCTACTATTTGAATTGGGGTTTTTCCACAGGATATCGTGTTATAATTACGTGTTCAATAGATTGTCGATTGATGCGTGTCTACTACTAGATAAATTATGTAGCATAAAATAAAATGAGCCAGTAGTGTATAAAATTTAAAATTTGACTTGTTTAATGTTTGTTATCTCAGAATTTCGTCCGTCTCTTTCTCAAATATTTAACCAGTAAAACTGCATGCTCTAAGGTTCACCTAATATTTAGTTGAGTTTGTTTTGCGTTATCTTAAACTAAAGAACTTTTATTTAAAAATTTGCAAAATAACTTTGATTTTCGATCACAAATAAATCTGCGTAGCTCTCGTTTTTTCTCCAAATTCCTGCATAATTTTGCCAAATATTTCATAATTGGCAAACAACCGGTTTGGCAACATCACATTTACTGTTTACATTTTATTTTCAAGGTCTACGCACGGGATGCTCATGATGTTTCGCGCAAAGAAATATACAATATCCTGACCCACGCTGGCCTGATTCCAAGAAAAAGGTTCCCACCATCGGAACTGAGCCATCAAAACAACCACATCCCTTTAACTTGGCCTGAAGAGTGGAGTGATCAACAGTTTTATCGTTCTTACCTCCCCAACCAAGATCTCTTACAGTACTTGTAGTTATACACGTTCTAGGCTCCTACCGTCTAACAAATAAACGCGGAATAAAGTTATACCAGGTATAACTAAGGTATACCCATACATTTTCATAGGTTTATACCTGGTATAACTTTATTCTGCGTTTATTTGTAAGAGGGCTAGAGTTTAATTGTTTAAAGAAGATATTCGGGGGTTTCCAAAAAATCTAGTGTAGGTTGTGCGACGACTTTTAATAGTCTTATATTATGTGAAAGATTAGGTGATTAAACATAAGCTTTATTAAAGGAATTCAAACTGACCCCTCAAATTAATGGTCAGTTTTGATTAAGAATTAGGTAATAAAGGAGAACGATGACCTCTCTCAAATGTTATTGGGTCCAAATATTGTATCCTATCTAAAATAATTGCTAAGCCTAAGATAGATTTAATTGTGCAAATAATTATACTTAAACATCGTTAGTGTAAATGCCACTTGTGATTGTATCGAGTACAATTTGTTTGAAAACCATTATTCTGTGTGCTTGTTGATTTTCTAGTGTGAACCACCATTGTTGAAAATAAACAAAACAATTACATACACAAGGCTGTTTTATTTGAAATGGACGAAATGACCTTGGACGCTAGGCATTAGTTGTTGCGCTGTGGTGTATAATCATGACATTTCATAATAATCTACATAATTCATTATTAATAATTCACAGCATTTGCACAACATGAACCAATGCTGGTGTTACTTTCAATGACTATATAGCATTCATCAGCCATCCAGCCATGTCGGTAGCGGTACAATTAAAGGAGCTGTGCAAACAAAGATAGTTTTCACTATGACTAAAACAAAAACTACAATATGTAAGGAGTTAATTAAAGACTATTGTGCTAACTGCACGTTTGCTGGCATACATTATATAGCTGATGATAACTTACATGTGACTGAAAGGTAAGAAGTAGGTCAATCGATTTAACCTCTTTACTGTACATTAACCTCTCTGCAAATGAAACACCTGTCGATGTGGCCACTCTTGGGGGAAGTCATATTTCTTGCAGTAGATATCTTTCTGCTGGAATGATAGAAAGAAAGAAGAAAAGAAAGAAATAGTGTTTATTCGCCACAAAAACGGCATACAATATTTATGATTTGTTTTTTTTTTACGATGTATTGATGAGATGGTCATAATTTAAAAACTGGTTCTGCCCATATAAAAGAACAATTATCTCCAAGTAAGTCATAGGATAATCCCAAAAAAATGATTTTCCATACAAAATTGTCGTCAGCTGACAATATTTTTTTGAGAATTTTCTATTACTTCCATGGAGAAAATTGTTCTAAGGAAATGGGTAGAAGCAGTTTTTAAATGTCACACCTGATCGTTACACCCTGTAGGTATACTAAAGATGTACCCTCAGCTACATAATAATCTTTCTGCAGAATATTATGGCTGGGGCTAGTTATTATCTCATGGTACGGGTCTGCTCTCCTCATCATCTCGGCATGGGAAGCCTTCATCCTCAGCCCCATCAGCTTTGGCCTGGAGACCACCTACACTGACTGGGAGACGAAGATGCCAACTGTGGCTATTTGTGAAATCGCTAATAACCCGAAAATCTTCAATGTGTCTGATACGTAAGTAAAAATTAACTCGGTTTCTTCTGCATACGTGGGACACTCAGAAAGTTTTGCGAAACTAAAAAAAATTGTTCTATACGTACATATATTTTTATTAAATCTTTTCAAAGTACTTTCCACCAGCCTCTATACAAAGATTCATGCGCCTAAACCAGTTTTCAAAACACTTTTTCCAGTCCGCCGCAGACACCTCGTTTACAGCCTGCTCGAACGCAGCCAGCGCATCTTCCGGCGACGAAAATTGTATCCCTTTGAGCTGATTTTTTATTTTTGGGAATAAAAAGAAGTCACACGGTGCTAGATCAGGGCTGTAAGGAGGGTGACCCAGGAGTTTGACTGGCGTGCTGTCCAGGAAGTCCCTCGTTTTGAGTGCGGTGTGCGCAGGTGCATTGTCGTGGTGGAGCAGTAGCCCGCGGAGCCCTGTGTTTGGTCGCTTGTTGCTTATAACAGAGAAAACTTCTGGCAAACATTTGGTAGTATACCATTCGGCATTAATGCTTCTTTGATCCCGTAAGGGAATTGATACCAAGTGGCCAGTCAAATTAAAAAAGCTAGCGATCAAAATCTTACCCCCGCTTCTAGATCGCTTCACTTTGGTAGGCGTTGGCTCATTTTGAAACACCCAAACAGTCGACTGGCGCTTGGTTTCTGGGTCGTATTGATAAATCCAGGACTCATCACCTGTAACGATGTCGTAAACACGCCGAGACGAGCCTGCTTCAAATTTGTTAAGCATATCACGGCACCATTCCACCCGGGCCTGCTTCTGAGCATCGGTGAGGTTGTGCGGCACCCAGCGTGATACTATCCTCCTCACGCGAAGATGGCTGTGTAGAATCTCGTGAACGCTTCCCGATCCAATCTTCAATATGTGTTGAATCTCCTGATATGTAATTCGCCTATTGTCTTGGATTAAATTTTTCACTGCTAGCACGTTTTCTTCGGTAACAGCCGTCAAAGGGCGACCGCTTCTTTCGTCATCCCCCAAAGTTGGTCGACCGCGCTTGAATTCGTTATACCAACGATACACGGTTGCCTTGGAAGGGCCTTCATCCATGAATGCCATTTGAAGTCTATCGTACGATTCATCCGGTTTCAGGCGACACTTGAAATCGTATAAAATCATAGCTCTAAAATGTTCCCGGCGCAGATCCATATTTCAGTGAGACACAATACTTTGAATTAACTCGCAAAAAATGTGGAGGGAAATTTTGAAATTGGAACTTACTTATTTTTACTTATAAATAATCATATTTTCGAAAAACATTATAACTGGCCAGTCTCCCATATATAAAAACTTTTTTTCGCAATACTTTCTGAGGGGCCTGGTATTCACACCCTTTCTTTTAGTTAAGTATGTTAAGTTATAGAGGGTGATCTGTATCAATAAAATAAGCCATGAAAAGGGCACATACCCTTTATAGGACGGCTCATTCAAGTGGCCAGTGAAGTGGACAATTACTTCAAGGTCGGTATCTCATATATTTTTATTCGTATTTTAGAACCCGTATGAACATTTACGACCCGCGTTAGAGCACACTGGCCCGCCAACTGGCCAGCTTTCAATTTCGTCGCGCGATATAACGAATTCGCGCCTTCACGTTTACGGGCCAACTTTGCCTGACCCGAGAATCATACCCAGAGTCCCCCTTCAGTCTTTAACCCTTCGGGAAAAAAAGGCTTTTTGTTATTTTATTTGTTTCCACATGAAATATTCCTGGTGTCAGAAGGTAGCTGAAGGACCTTGTTGTTTTCCTCTGTCCACAGAATTTGGCCACCCGGACATCTGTTAGACCTAGAGGATGCACTAAAGGAGATAGCTTTCTTTCGTGGCGTGTCCTACGTCTTAGTTGGCACATGCCACACGAACCCTGATCCGGATCCCCTGTGTCCTAAGTCCAACTACAGTTACTACGCAGGTCTTGTGCGAAGCGACTGCTCCAAGATTTTGAAGAACTGCACTTACAATGATGAAGAATTTCCTTGCTGTGAATACTTTCAACCCATAGAAACTGACATAGGACCGTGCTTCATACTGAATTCCATACAAACAAAGTAAGGTATCTGGTTTTATTTATTGGAATCTTTGAACATAGGACAATGCTTCCGCTAATATAATTTTGTTTCAGAAAACCTCATCCATATCCAATGGTTAACAATTTGCAAAATCTGCGTGGAGTTATTCAATTCGATGCTTTTTTGTCAACAATGGTACGTACGCTTTTGTTACGGAATCGTTCCCAAAATCTAATAAAACTCTTTTTTACAAAAAATTACAACTGATTTCCAAATAAAAACACAATAAAGTGAGAAATAACTTCTTTTTCGGAAGTCGGTGTCCCTGTTTTATTTTTTTCGTTTTTTGATTCCGACTGCCGAAAAAGAAATAAGTTTTCACTTCGTAGTGTTTTTATTTGGAAGTCGGTTGTATTTTTGGTTGTGGTAAAGCAAGTTCTATAGTACCTATAATGCCAGAATAGATTCCCCGAATATCATGAAACTTGAACATAACCGGTGAAATGAGAGTGTACCCATCTGCGTACCCATTTAGAACGTACTGGCGTGATGTTATGTTATGAAATGGTATAAACAATAAACAGACATGCGATTGCAGCAATCCCGAGAGATGCCGTCATTTATTAAAGAGTTCTAGTGTTGTATATCTCCGAATCTTTTCGTCAGATCTTCACGAAATTTTAATGGGACCAATTTGAGACCATACATAGAGAATGGTTTCAAACTGGTCCCAATTAAATTAATCCCACAAACAAAAAAATATTTTCAAAATCGGTCCACAATTGACGGGGACTTATTTTTTTTTCACCGATTTGTTGAAAAATAAAAGTCGAACAGAGCAAGTCGGTTAAAAATACAAACATGTGAATTTGATGCAAACTTTTGATATCTAGATGTACACTCTGGGAGAGGATGAGGTACCAACTGTGACTACACTGCATTCTTCTACTCTAAAGATACAGCCTGGTTATATTTATCGGTAAGTTAAGGCTCTTCTTCTCAACAATCCAGTTTAAAAAATTAACTCTAATATTAAACTCTTCTTACAGCCGTATCCTTTCAGTGCGCAACATAGAGAACGACCCCCTGATCACGGAGACGACGCCGGCGCAGCGAGCCTGCCGGTTCCACCATGAGAACGAGGGAGGGCTGTACCCTCACTACTCGTACAGCGCCTGCACGGTGCTGTGCCGCAAGCAAGCACAGCTTGACTCGTGTCAATGCAACGACCACTTCATACTCGGCACCAGTGAGCCTTCTTTCATTTACTTCTATACTCATCATTATTGCTAATAGAACAAAGACAAATAAAAAAAAATAGACAATCGCTCCAACTCACCGTACGCTTCGCTACCTGGCTTCGCACGTGGTAGGCCACAGATCTATCCTAACCTATCTCATTTGTTCGGGACGGGATGTCCTATCTTTGTTACTACGACTAATTTTCAAAAAAACCCAGAACATTCGTTTACCTATTTAGAACGAGGCTTTATATTGAAAGAAGCGATCATCACTAAACAGGTCAATCAAAAGTTTTTAGAAGATCAACAAGAGTAGCTCACAACTAGAAGATCAATGAAACTGTTACTACCAAAGCGAGTGCTACATTACGTACATTACCAAAGGCAATCTAATTATTACGGTTATAATATCAGTAAACTGGTTTAGTAATGTAAGTAGCGCACAAGATTTGACCTTAAATCGACTGTTAAGATCGTAACCGTTGTTTTGATCTCAGTAGCTATGACTAAACTCAGTTTTCGCAAGTATACAGGCCTACCTTAATAGAAACTTGTATGTACCAAGAAGAATAATTATTTCAGCTGAAGAAACGCGATGCAATTTATCAGGAATGGCCTGTCTCAACAAATTGTCAAGTCACTTGACTACATTGAAGCCACCGTGGGCAAATCGCCCCGGACTTTCCTGCAACTGTCTGCCTTCTTGTGACGAAACGGAGATCACCATCATCAAGGATGTCACAACGCCGTAAGATCTTTTTAGAATGCATGAGTTTTTGCCTTCTTTATATGTCCTCACATCACAATAACTAAGCACCGATTTTTATATCTACTAAATAAATCTATTTTTTTCCATTGAGGTAATAATGTACTACGCACTAGAGAAGTCACCACCCATCACTACTGTGTTCTGTTCAATTGCGGTCTTCTAGCCGCAATTCACTTATTTGCTTGCTAGATCTTGGGCGCTTAACTCATTTTATGTTTTTAAACGAAAAAACGTTCAAACGCATTCAATATGCCGGTCGTGTGTTTTAAGATTTTGCACTAATAATTCAACCAATACGGCGAAGAGCAAAGGAATAACTTTTCATAGGTGGCTAACTAGATAATAATTTTAAAATTTAATTTTAACAAAATATTTGCTGGACTCCATGTTGTACGTAGTACATATTATCTCAATGTTTTTTTCGGCTATTTTGTAAAAGCTTGTCATTTCCAACAATACCTTTTATTTATCAGCTTGTTTAAAGAACGTCCTTTACTCCTTTGTTTTATTTCTTATCGGCCATTACTGTTTCAGGGTGAAAGGCAAAGTTCACAAAAAGAAGGCGCGCGTTGAAATTATTCTGGCGTATTTACCTACTGAGAGATTCAAGAGAAATGTCGTTAGAAGTCGGCTCGATTTAGTTGGTATATATTTTTCACTTTTATCCTACTAATATTTAATACATTTTATAAATTTAAAAGTCTGGATGTTTGTGAATCAATCACGCCTTAACGGCTGAACGCTTTTGAATGAAACTCGTATCTCAGGTGGTCCATAATATTCTGGGTGGCCGCTGGCAAAGGCTAGTTCTAAATAATTCCCTATAGCCTTCACTGCGATCATAAATTCATAACTTTTTGAAAACTGTTTTAGTGTCGGTTGGGGGCACAACGGGCCTATTCGTAGGAGCTAGTTTGCTCAGCTTCGTCGAGTTATTCTTCTTCTTCACCGTTCGCTTCATCAGCAACATCTTGATGGAAAGAAAGAAGAGAGAGGAGAATGTTGTGGTCGTCGAACCAAGAGGCACACGTGCCTTGCAAGAAGAGTCGGAACTTGAAGAAATCTTGCCTCACAACAATGCAACTGAAGAAGCATATGTTTCGAGTGGAGTACGAGGCCCTACATTTAATAATACTGTACTCAAAACTTAATCATTTTAAATATTCACTGTTTGACTTTTCATCAAAGTTTCCTTTTAAGAATTAACTAAATGCAGCCACATGAAAAATATGAAAAAGTAAAGCGCCTTTGGTTATGTTGTTTGCTAAGCAGCTTTGCATTCACAAAATAAGCAGATTCAAAGCTCACGTGTGCTTGTTATTGCGCTGGTTATATTACGTTGAATTGATGTTTTCTGAATAAATATTGCGTAATCGTAATGCAATTATTGTTTTAACTTTAACAATTTAAAGTTTTTTTTTTTTATAAAACTTTGCCCCACACTAGGAATTTCTTCCTGTATCGTGGGTGCGTTTACAAACATATAAACTCACATACACAACACCCAGAGCCGGAACAACTATCTGTAGGTCATACAAATATTTGTTCCGTGCGGGAATCGAACCCGCGACACGCAGCGCAGCAGTCAATCGCTCAACCACTGCGCCAACCGTGCGCTCAAGTTTGCAGATAACAGTTAAAGAAACAAATTAATAAATGCATTTCCTTGTTGCGTCAGTTTACAGATATATCAGATTTCTGAGTACTTACTCTCTGCCTCGTTACTTCCCAAATGTTACAGCATTACATCGTAACATGATTCACAGGTACTTCATTACGAAATGGTCCAGTCACCGACTGAATAGAAGTGTGTGCACTTTCTGGGAGTGGCCCAGTTACCAGTCGGTACAGGAAGAGATCGGTTAGACTTGATGTAAGAGCCCATTGCTCTCTATAGTCAGTCCATCTCGGCTCAATTATGTTTGACAGATACGTCTTATAAGGGCGTGTGTTGAGTAACTTTTAAGGCGCAGATACCCCTGAGTAGCTAATATTAAAGTGAGAATCACGTCTAAACGGCTACTTGTACTTTTTTGGATAAAATATATGTTACATTAGACCATTTTATTAATAATTTGATCTAAGAAAACTTTGCGTTTTATTCGTATAACATAGTGTAATTAATTTATAAAGTTATGTCTAACACGGACAAAAAAACTACAATCGCACCAAAACTGCCGGGCGTATTTTAATGAAATTGACACCATCTTAAAGACAATTTAACTATCTACATTTTGATCTAAGGTTTTTTTTATATAATATTTTATATATAATAATAAGGTAAGTACAAAACACTACTGAATTTTGGGTCGCACGGGTGTGAAACGAGTTCTCGTTTTGTTACCTCAAGGTCGTTGGCGACTGTCGTTGTCTTAAGGGCCAGTTGTTAACCGACTTCTATTTTAGGATTTGGATCAATCAAAGATTAGAAGAAAGAAGAAAGACAAGACACATATTCAGAGCAACGGCTTTATTTTTAATAACAACAGAATCAGTACCTACTCTACTATAACTACATACTTACTACAATAATTATTCAACTCTGCTAACACAATTTATTGTTTAGTAGACAATCATAAAAATAGATAATACTGATAAGTTATATTATAAGTACTTAATCGAGTTAGGTTGGGATCACACTGGTTAGGCCGAGATGACGCGGTTGTGCAAGCACGTCATTGTTCATCGGAGAACAGACTTTGATCTCTGGCATAACGACCATATTACGCCAGAGATAGTTCTAAGCTATGTTAGGTTAACATTGGCTCAGCTGTACTAAAATCTCCAGTTTAAAAGAAACACAAAGGTCTCTTTATACTTGAACCACGCGGCGATTAGCCCTTTCGCTGTAAGGCACAGCGTGACCTCAACCTTTATTTTTGTTTTAACGAGCAGATAGATTAGAACAATTTGTTTTCTTGTTAAGTTGTATTTATTTAGGCCTAACAAATATATTTTGGAACATTAAAAACCAATGGCAAATTTCGTTTTGCTAATAAAAGACACAATTTGTTTTAAAAGAGAATGTGCATTGTTCTAATCTATCTCTAACTTATTACATAAGTTATTTACTATCTACAAGAACATAATATTTTTATTATTTGGTATTTCTTCTACTTTCAGTGAAGCTACAGTAAGATGAAAAAGATTACAAAACCAGACGAAATAGTAGTACACAATTTACGATAAAACTTCATTTAACTACTTTAACTTTGTAAAACATTTTATCAGCATAAATTCGACGTTTAGGTACATATTTTTTTATTTATCAACTAAAGTTACTCTCTACATTCTTCAAAACCTAATATTAAACCAAACTTTGCTAAAATTATGCCAAATCAATCCATTCACATTATAAAAGACGTTTATAAAATGCTGCTCAAAGTCTTCATAGTTGATGAAACACTTAAACAAATGCAGTACAAATATCTTTAATAAATGTCATGTTTACTACATCGATGAAATAGTACATAGTACGATACATTAAGAAATAATGAAAGGTCCCTAGATTCAGTCAACAATTTCAAAAGACTAAAAGTGCATAAGATGTGCAACTTTTATGAAAAGTGTCTCAACAAGCATCATAATGGTAGGTAACTGACAGAAGTTGCGACACTATAATAGTGATATAGATATTTTAGTTCGCTGAGATAGCCGAGGACTCTCAGTTAGATTGCGTCCACAGCTGACGTCTTCATCAGTTACTGACGCACAAAATTATTTCGTAACAATTACATTTTTTTGTAACATTACGGTAAGGTGGTACAACTTCTTAAATAAACTTCTCAGGCGACGCCTAGGGTTGTTTTCAAGACCTCCAACGCCTGGACGAAGTCCCTTTGTATCAGGTTCGCCGCGTCATCATCCAGCGACTGCAGTGGCCGTGTAGCTGGAACTTTCTGTACCTCATGCAGTGCCACTGGGGTATCTGTTGCATGCGGCGAATTGCTTCCAGCTGGAATATATTAATATTGTTAAGAAAAAGAAAAGAACAAAGATTTTTACTCGACTCTGGCGAAGCCAAAAAGAAAGGGTAACGCTGTTTTGTATGCGATTGTAACAAAGGCTTTAATTAAATAAAAACAAGAAACAAAATAAGAATAACACTCGCGCTGAATCTAAACTTCAAACAGATAAATCGCCATAAGTTTTCCGAGACCATAACTAGGTATTTTCTTAAAACTTCGGGTATGTTCACTTCTATATTGAAAAGTAAAGTTATTCGACAAACAAATGTACATAAAAATTAAAACAAAATACCAAAATATCCAAACAACGCGTACAATGTAATTTTTCGTAACCACTGCTACGTTTGCTACGAATTTTGAAAGACCTTTTTTATTTCGTAGCAGTGCTACGAGATTTCGTAGACTTCGAATTACAATTAATTAATAGGTCAGTCATTACTCAATAAATATACAGAATATTTTACCTACTTATTTTATAGTTAAGGAACAGAGTTGGCCTATGGCTATCCAACAAGTTGATAACACTAATATGCTTTAGTGGTATTATGCCATTAAAACATGACATATGTATGTGTTGTTGTATTTAATGTGATATTTTCTAACATCCGTTCCAGGTATGTCCCGAACGAGGACCTACGATCGTAAAAGTCACTTATCGAAGGTAGTACATATTACAACGATAAGTAATCGAATGTAAGAGGGAACTAAATTAAATGCTCTCACAGGTCTGTAATGTTTGTCGCTGTCCGTACTGCCGTCCAGCTAGTGTGTATTATATTCACGATAAACAAACTTATCGCGAATAATAAAAACACTGGCCAAGTGCGAGTCAGACTCGCGCACGAAGGGTTCCGTACCATTATCGCAAAAAACGTCAAAAAAACACGTTAGTTGCATCAGAGCCCCACTTAAATAATTATTTTACTCCGTTTTTAGCGGCAACATAAATACATCATCTGTGAAAATTTCAACGGTCTACCTATCACGGTTCATGAGATACAGCCTGGTGACAGACAGACAAACAGACAGACGGACCGCGGAGTCTTAGTGATAGGGTCCCGTTTTTACCCTTTGGGTACGGAACCCTAAAAGTGGATGCTGTTTATCAACTATAAATCATATACAAGAGTTTCCGGTGGTGTGATGTAACTGCGCACTTTTGAATTGAACAAAACAAGAATTGGTTTGTAAACATAGCAATTTAAGGCGTTTTTAGTTTTCTATCCAGAATCTATTACAAGTAGGAAAATACTGCTTAAACAAAACGATACAGAATTTGTTATTTTTTATTTGTTATAAAAATCAAAATCGGGCAAATGTCATATAGGCACTCTAGACTGAGTAGAAAGGGACGTATTTGTAGGTTTACGTGTTTCAGTGAATTACATTTTGTTTTGTTTTCCTGAATCTTCATCAACTATAGCTATAGAGGAGTGCGAAACCTGGTGTAAGGTCGCGCAACCTCCATTGAAAAGGACACTAACGAACTAAAATAAACGTATGCTCTTTCAAACTACACACTGAAAACTTTTAAAACTTTCGCTAAGCTTCAATATAAAATAAACTATATACATATAAGTATAGGTATTTTTATTATTCGCTTTGTTAGGTTTAAAAATTTGTAATCACTAGGAAGTCTTTCGTAGGTACCAATTTTTTGCGTTACAGACACCGATTTCGTAAAATAAAGTAGTTGTAGATTTTATTTGGAAGTCGGTAGTATCTTTTTGTAAAAAAGTTAATTATTTTTCACTTTTTAGTTGTACCTACCTATTAAGCAAGTTGTTTAGTAAGGCACCTATAACGCCAGATTAAATAACCCGAATATCATGAAACTTGAACATAACCGGTGAAATGAGAGATCTGCGTACCCCTTAAGAGCGGCGATTTACTGGCGTGATGTTATATTATGAAATGGTGTAAACAATAAACAGACATGCGATTGCAGCAATCCCGAGAGATTTGCCGTAATTTATTGAAGAGTTATGTTGTATATCTTCGAATTTCTTCATCAGATCTTCACCAAATTAAAATGGGACCAATTACAAAACTTACTTTTAAAAAATTTCAAAATCGGCCCAAAATTGACGGAGATATGCGTGAAAATACACAAAAAAAAAAAAAAATGTCGAACATAGAAACACCTCTTTTTTGGTAAGTCGGTTAAAAATTAATGTGAACCTGAGTATCTAATATCCAATAAACAATAAGCATCTAATATATAAACGCGCTCTATGTTTCAAAACGATTTATGACTAGCATTTAAAAAAATACATGCAATGCGCTTTTCACACGAAACGACTTACCACGATTACCCATGAATTATAAAAACCTAATCCTCTTATCTTATTTTTTTGTAATTATTCAAAGTACTCACATAATCAATATTTCTTTCCCTAAACGGGAACGCCTCGCACATTGCAATCGAGCACAAAATTATTCCAAAAATTAAACACACGTACTGTAACTTCATATTCACAAACAATGATAAACTTTTCAAAATCGCGAAAATACTAGAAGTGACGCGTAAATTGTTCCCGGTTAACGTCCAGTGGGCGCTCAGTAGTTGTGAGGAATGTCTGGATGGCTGCGTTTCCAGCATTTATAAAGTACACTACGCCTACTCGCTTTCTTCCCGACGCGTCCAGACGAGAGGTATGACAGAAATGTCTGCTTGTCTCGTTGGAACGAACACTCGGCGTAATTAACTCGCCAATTAATGTATCTCGGGAGATTCTTTTGGATCCAGTTGAAACTCTAACAAGGAAAATCTTTAAATTAAAAATGTTCTGGTACAAATTCTTTTATAATTGATAGGTAGTTTAAATTGAATAGTTTTAAAGAGAGTCAGTGATAGCGTGACCGGGTGGTATGGAAGAAGAAAACGTGTTGGGCCTTTCACAAGTAACATGGGATAAGGGCTGAAAGATGATGAGTTGAAATAAGTCACCATATTTTCTAACAACTGAAAAAGTTCGACCTACCCCTAAATTAAACATAAAGATTGCTTTAAAAATATACTTATGGGTAGTTATTTTCTTCTTCTAATCTTCTTCTTTTCGTGTGAGGTGTGGTCACCTCTGGAGTCAGAGTTAATTAAGCCGCCACTGGGAACCCCACAGGCCTCTGACTTGGGTATTTCAGACTTACATTAACTATATAAGTCCAGGTTGCCTCACGATGTTTTCCTTCATCGTTGTCTGAGATGTCCAAGATAAACTTAGAAAGTACATATGAATTTGAAAAAGTCACATTGGTACTTGCCCGGATTTGAACCCACGACCTCAAGCACGACAGGCGATTTCGTAGCCACTAGGCCACCACGACAGACAAATTCTCTTCTTATTCTAATGAAAACATGGAACCCCATGAATTAAGCTACGAGTATAATGTATTCAAATATGTAGAAAAACACATTGCTATTCGACAGCCATGATACAAGAAAAATTACCAAAACAGAATACATGAATCTTAATCAGTTTACGAAGTTAATATGGTTTTAATTAAAAATATGTAGGCATCTAATAGTCTGTGGTTCTTTGTTTAACATGGCTGTGGGAAACCAATGCTCTATTCTTGCCGAGATAAGATGTGCGGCTCTTTTGTTGTACGCGCCGCGCCGCGCCGTACCATCATCTGATGAAATTATTTTCTATTTGCATACGCTTCTACTGCTGTCACTATGCTGTCTACATTTTATATGCTCATCATACACACAGTTAATAAAAAATAAAAACAATTTTATTTATGCTTACTCTTGCTAATAAGTTGATTTCTAACCAACGAATTTATGGTCAGAAAAAAGTCGCACTCTCTATGTAACTGGTAATTTTTTTGTGAAAGTAATTTGTTATTGTTTACTCTTATTGATCTTTTAAGTCGATGCTAAGCTGAAATTGTCAAGTCACACCAAACAAAAGGTACATACTTTCTTTTAACTGTACAATAGCAGATCATGATATTATATTGTGAAAGACTGTAGCGAGGTGTTTGAAGCTGCGCTGATGTTAGCGGATACCGACCGGCAGCGATGCTGTCGGCGTTTACTAAGGTATTTGAATCGGTATTACACAACTGTGTTTAAGGTCTAGTAGTAGTATCTCGTCTGTCCGATTTTCATCACGGTCTCCGAGCTGGTCGAAGTACGGGGAGTAACTTGTGATCATTTATGACGTACCTGGCGCACATTTTGACGCTGGGGGTCAAGTGTCCAATTGCCACCTGCGTACTTCGATTTCCGGAAGGCGCTCGACACTGAACTGGTGCTCGACTACGAAGTGGTGTTGGC
Source organism: Orthosia gothica (assembly GCA_949775005.1). Taxonomy (NCBI): domain Eukaryota; kingdom Metazoa; phylum Arthropoda; class Insecta; order Lepidoptera; family Noctuidae; genus Orthosia; species Orthosia gothica. Next base: position 26,724,993 of record OX459034.1, on the reverse strand, counting down.
TAATTTTGCAGCATTTGACCGAATTACCTTAGCGATCGCCGGCAATATGTTGAATTTGGTGGATACGTTTCCAAACTTTATTCACATTTCCGGGGGTGAGTCTGAGTAGTAATATCGCTCCACTAGGATTCATTCTGATGGTCAATGAACTCCTTCAAGTCATAAAGGCAGCAGGGTTTCGTAGACACATCGTAGTCATATGCGGCAGATCCTTTCGAAATGTTTTATCCTAATCAGATCAGATCAGGTTTGGTCAGCATTTTTGTTTACGAAGAATCGTCTGCGTCAATATATACTTTGCTATGGAATGGTCAATTAATTATCGTACCTACTACTTAAACCACATTATATTGATGCTATTTAATTAAGATCGCTTTTAATTAGCATATATGCAACTTTTCACTTAACCAAATGGAACACTTAGTTGCCTCTAGTTCATCTAGATTCTAGATCATCCTACAGGATAAGGCATTCAAAAACAACATGTTTAAACAAGACCTATCAACTCGTACCAGCTCATTTGTTAATTAAGACGGTACCCTGACCAAAAAATCGACATGCGATATAAGCATTCCTATTGGTCTAGCGGCACTGGTGGCGCATGAATAACAGTAGTGAATACGCCCAGATTTTAGAATAAAATCTTTATTAAATCGAATTTTGGTCTATTGAAAAAATAAATTCTACAAAAATGTTCGTTATTAAATTGTCTATCCATTAGTGGTAGTACAAAAAATAATTAATGAACACTTTACGAGGAGATGCATTATATCAATAATTATTTTTCATTTTTATGTTTTTTTGGAAGGAGGTTAGTGAAATATATACAACATTTAAAAAAAAAGTAAATCTACCATTTTAGAATCAATATTATGTAGAAATTTAATGTATTTTTATTAATCGATATTTCTTTTGAAATAACGATTAGATAGCTCCTAAAAACAGCACAAAAAACGGCTTGCGCGGCGTTTTGCTCGGGGTACCGCCTTAACTCCTGGAACTTTCGAACAACAACAAAAAACCCTAATTACGTATTGTGATGTCTGTTAACAAGCTTCAATTAAAATGTTTGTCTGAAACTCGATCATGACTTCATGTGCCGCGAGAAAATTCTTCCGTGAACTGCAATGACGATTGAGTCAGATGGTATAATTGGATTAACCTTTTACGCTTGCAAATTCCTATATTACGTGGCGAGTGAGATTTTTCGAGACCTCGGCTAGTTTCTCGAACAACAAAATTTAATTAAACCCTTCCTGGCCTCGTCACCGGTCTCAGTACTGACTTCATTATAAATAATTATATGCATCATGCATGGGGAAACCAGGATCACCGCTTTGAATAATCAAATGTTGTTCAACGAATATAGCGAAACAGCAGCCTTATTGCGTAACGAATTCGGCAAGGCAAAGGGCATAGAGTATGAACAATCGACCAATCACATGCGAGACGAAAGACGCGATGTGAATTGCCGTGTACAGATCGCTATATTCTATGCTATTTCTTTTGTTTTACTATACTTAGCCTGAAGCCTGAAAATCGCTTATAAACATGTAAATTTGTCTACTCAGCATTAGTAGGCAGTACTTTTCAGACAAGGTTTACACGTCAAGTAGACCGTTTAGAGAGAAGCCTTAGGAAATTAGAGGCGTTAGACAAGCATAGAGTGGCCATAAAATGTGGAAACTGTTAGATATGATATCAAAACGATAATTCAATCAAACATACAATAGGTAGGTAGGAGTCGGTTTTTAGGGTTCCGTGGCCAAATGGCAAAAAACGGAACCCTTATAGATTCGTCATGTCTGTCTGTCTGTCTGTCCGTCCGTATGTCACAGCCACTTTTTTTCGAAACTATAAGAACTACACTGTTGAAACTTGGTAAGTAGATGTATTCTGTGAACCGCATAAAGATTTTCACTCTAAAATAGAAAAAAAACAATAAATTTTGGGGGTCCCCATACTTGAAACTGAAACTAAGTTTTTTTTTCCATCAAACCCATACGTGTGGGGTATCTATGGATAGGTCTTCAAAAATGATATTGAGGTTACGAATATATTTTTTTTCTAAACTGAATAGTTTGCGCGAGAGACACTTCCAAAGTGGTAAAATGTGTGTGTGTCCCCCCGTAACTTCTAAAATAAGAGAATGATAAAACTAAAAAAATATATGATGTACATTACCATGTAAACTACCACCGAAAATTGGTTTGAACGAGATCTAGTAAGTAGTTTTTTTTTTTAATACGTCATAAATCGTAAACCGCAATTTACCAAGTACGGGACCCTTCGTGCGCGAGTCCGACTCGCACTTGGCCGGTTTTTTATTTATTTTTTGTTATAGGTAATTCTGGTAAATCAAAGCAACAGACCAGATGAAGTAGACGATGTATTTAAATTCATCATCTAAAGAATGCTTCTAAAACAAGCAAGTATTGCCACAAAATAATCTGAAAGTTTGAAAATTTTCAGGGAGGCAATTAAAAATGAGCACCTACCTATGACAACAAGACTCCCCCTGTGTCCAACTATAATGTTTACGCTAAAAGCACACTTAAAAAAGCTACGCTTGAAACCTTTTTCCATGAGAATGGTCACCCCAGCCGATCGCGATACCCGGTATCGATCGCGAGTGAGACAACGAGAATCCAGCTATAGCTCTACCCTGCTCGTTTGTCGCATAAACATGAAAACACGACCTTATTTACCGGCTCACTCTGCTAGAATACTCGAGAAAATACTAAATTCTATCCTGGAAGAGGAAAAACTTACATAATTTGTCCGTGAACAGTGTGTTTTTAAGACAATCTATCGAAAATGTAGTGTGTGTAGAATCGGATTTGTTATTAAAAGAGCGGTTAATTCGTTACTACGCTGCGCTGCGACAATGGTAAGTTATCTAATTTATTATTTTATTCAAGTAGAGTAATACTGGTAAATAGTAATAACGGTACTCAAATTTTCTAAAGAAAAGCATAATGAAGAAATTCGCCAGTAATTTTCCTAGATTCATAAATTCTTAAAATGTTTTATATGATTCGACTATTTATTTAGGTTGATTATATTGAAAACCAATGTTGTTTAAAAATTCAATCATCACACAAGTGCTAGGCAAATCTTTATGTAGATAATATGAAAATGGGAATCCAAGTATATCATTTTCCGACATTACTGTTGATAAGATTACTGTTATTTGCTCTCTGAAATGACAACCGTATAATATAAACGCATTATCTAATAAGTGGGGTGTTATTGAGCCGGAATGCTGCTGAAAATATGGACAGCAGCAAAAGACTTACCTAGGTTTATTGTTATTCCTATATTTTCGATTTTTGTCAACCGTACTAGGTCCCAATTACGCATCAAATTCGAATTTCTGCTGTGGTAAAAATAGCAGAGGTTCGAATTTCGAGCAACAAGTCATTACTTAACACCTGCACCTGTGATTTGTTTACAGAAACACGAAGATGTCTGAGCGCAGCGAGGAGATCAAGATGAGCAGGGTGAGCAAAGTGCTGGGCGCGCTGCGATTCGGTGGAGAGGCCTGTGGATCGCGATGGACCCTCGGAGCGCTGCTCCTGGTACCACTGGCCGCAGCCAACTCCAGCTACTGCGCGGTGCCCGCTATCATGCTACTGGCCATCTTCATCACGATAGCTAGTAAGTTCTTAAAATACTGTAAGATGCTAGATTTATTCTTGTTGACTTTTGCGCTCCAGATTCTTCGGCTAGTCCAGTAATGGAAACAGAATCATGCATAAATAAGCAACATAAATTTTGTTACAGCCTTCACATGTAGAGATCTGAAAAAGCTGGCTGAAATACTACCACCGCCAAAAACATCGAGAGGCCGACGGGAGCGAAACCTGCGTTCCTTCGCCGACTTTATGGTTATGTGGATGACTTTCCTGTCGCACCTGGTAGCTGTTGCGATCTGTGCTCGTATTCTGAGTGCTACAGCTGACCATGTGACTGGTGGGCGAACAAGGAGATGGCTCTTTGGCTACGAGACCAGAGCCCTTGGGGAACCCTGGCCTGACGTGCTCGGGGTTACAGTTGTGATGGTCGTCTGCGCGATGTTCATGTGCGGATTAGAGGTAAATACTTAATACCATCAACCATTTATGAAACACAATAGTTTAAGAGGTAGTTCGATCTTGTTGTGCAACTTTCTGTGAGATCATTCTTTGGCTTCTTTTGCTTTATAATTGCAATAGTTTCGCAACTTAAACATTTCGATACCAGTTTAAGTTTTACCGATTGTTATAATCGATAAGCTTGATAAGTGGTTCGGTGATAGAGAAAGAGCCGGGCGCTTTACGATGTTTTCTACGCCGTTGATTGAGTTATATACGTTCTTGAAATGCCAATTTACGAATAATGCGCAATATATGCTTTGGAAATCAGAAAATTAGGCATAAAAACTTATACACAAAAAGTGAAAAAAAACTTTAAACTTTCGTTTCTGAAGGCGACGTCTTCTTAAGTGTATGTGAATATTGTGCAAATCCAACAATATTACAAAAGTACGTACCGAGTTTTTGAAGATGGTTAAAAAAATGCGTTTAACATTGTCATTATTTGTTTCAGGAAAGCATGATGTTTACCTTTATGCTGTTAATTCTGCTGTACATTTTTAGTCAGTTCTTCGCTATATTCGGCCTAATTAACTTCGATATTGCTAATATCAATATGCCAATCCCAATTACGGTGTATGAGGTAAGCAGCACTAACCACCATACCACCATTGGTCTACATGTTTAAAGAATTATACAACATTTATTTTAATTTTCCAGCTGTTTGCTGCAGGTGCACCAATATCTTACGCATTCAATGTGGTTATCCCTAAAGACACTGGAACTCTGAAGAAGAATCTCTTTCTTACGATCGGACTACCCACAATAGTATTTTCAAGTTTAGGATTCGTTTACACTAATTTGCTAAAAGGGTAAGCAGATACCTATTTAGTACTTAAAAATTAACAACTTGGTAAATGGATTGTCATCAACCTTTAAGTAGGTCATTCTACCCACTAGTAGCACGTGGTATCTAGCATTTCATCTTGTTACTATTCATGGGCGTGATAATGGATAATCGTACGTATCTGATTACACCCTCATTAATTCATCTGTTTACAGGAATAGCATTGATGTAGCTCTGCCGGTCACCACTCTGCTAGAGGCAAGAGGTGACGGCTGGGTCTGTCCAGTATTAGCAGCTGAGACGGTAGCAGGGATCTGTCTTACCTTAACAGAACTGTGCCCCTTGCTCTTCACTGTCCTAGTGGCACTCGCCTCACCAGAATGGAAGGTGCTGACTAGGTCAATGACCTACGAGAGTACAACCACTGGCAGTCCAGTTCTCGCCGTATTTACTGCCGGTTCGTATCAACATGTTAATTGCACCTGCAAATTAGGAGGTTTTACGCAATAGTAGCAACTATGCCAGGCGTCGACGTCCTGCCAATTGGTAATAACGAGCGAATAAATCAGGGATGATGTCATTTAGCAAGCCAACCGCGATACTCTGCGGGATAACTGGTTATCGCTTAATCACGTAACTACTAACTAGAATTATAAAATTACAGTCCTGATTCACATTTGTGTGGGTGAGGCCTTAATTGATGTATTATTTACAGGAAGTTTGGCGGCGATACTTGCGTTTGCGTGTCCCCTTTCACACATGATCACGCTGATGAACGCGAGCCACTTGCTCGGGATATGGATACAGGCGTTGCATTTTACTATCATGCGATGTGTGCCTACAGCTGAACAGAAGGAGGCTGGGGGTGAGAAAGCTCTAGTTAATCTTTCCACAATTTGCATGCTTTTCTTTTCATCCTTCAGTATCATCTCCATAGTCTTCATTAGCGTCATCAGTACTTTTATTTCAACTTATGCATCGGCATGTTGCAGATATTGAATACAAGCGCTTAGGCAGGGAAGCCGCGCGAGGATCTAAAGCATCCGCAAGTAAGACCAAGCGCTCTGGACTCTGGTTCATTCCATCCGCTATTCGTCACACAAAGACTCTGGAAAGCATCAAGTCTAAAGTGGTAAAAGGTAGGAACACTTAAGATTTTTATCTTCGTCCGTTCATATTTCAGGATCCGATTTCTGATCAAGTCTTTTCTACTTTGATCTAGAATTGTACCTGTTCCGTTGTTATACTGTTTGCTGTAAGGGCACACATACGAGGAGGGATCAAAAAGTAGCGAGAATGAGATAGAATATAATAACTGTTGATAACTTAATAATTTATTTTTCTACATAGTGCCCGAGTCTCTCTACACACCGAGTCCAGCGCTTTTCCAAGGCTTCAATCCCTTTCCCAAAAAAAGTTTTGTTTTGGTCCTGCAAAAAGCTCTCCACGGCATCCATCACCTCGTTATCGTCTTCGTACCTGTTTCCCCTTAAGTATTTTTCAATTTGGGGAACAGATAAAAATCGCTACCTACCAGATCTGGTGAATAAGGAGGATGGTTAACCAATTCGAAGCCAGCTTGCTGAATGGCAGCAATTGCAACTGCAAACAGCACGCCCCTTCGAAGTTTCCCTCTCCTTTTCTCTTTGATGGCATTCCTCAACTTGTGAATTAAAGCTGCATAATATTGGCCTGTAATAGTGGTTCCACGCTCCAATCAACAATATCCCTTCTGAGTCCCAAAATATTGAGGCCATAACCTTGCCAGCCGATGCCACGACACGAAACTTCTTCGGGGTCGGTGATAATGGCCGTTTCCAATGCGAAGATTGCTGTTTTGTCTCGGGATCAAAATGATGGACCCATGTTTCGTCCATTGTTACGAAACGAGACAAAAAGTTTTGAGAATCTTCTTGGAACTTGTCCAACAATATCTTCGAAGTATCAAGTCGATTTTGTTTCTGACTGTTGGTAAACATTCTCGGCACCCATCTTGAGGAGACTTTTCTCATATTCAAAGATTGTTTCAATATGGATTGAATACTTCCATATGAAATGCCCGTTTCTTGAATTAAGGATGGTAACTCTTTCATCGCTCAATACAATTTTCACGACTTTCGCAACATTTTCTTGGGTGACTGACGTCGATGGACGGCCGCAACGATGTTCGTCATCCGTGCTCGTTCTCCCTACTCGAAGTTGAGAAACCCACCTTGCGACAGTGGAATACGGCGGAGCAGACTCTCCTAATGTTGCCTCCAAATCGCAATAAATCTCTTGCGTCGTTAACTTTTTTAAACAGAGGTATTTAATAACGGCTCGTGCCTCGTTTTTCTCCATTTTTAACCCCCGCCGGAAAAAAGGGGTGTTATAAGTTTTATGTGTGTTGCTGGTATATGTGTGTCTGTCTGTGGCATCATAGCGCCTAAACGGATGAACCGATTTTGATTTCGTTTTTTTTTTCGTTTGAAAGGTGATTTTGTCGAGAGTGTTCTTAGCTATGTTTGAATAAAATCGGTTCAGCCGTTCAAACGTTATGGGCGTTTTACTGTTTAAATCGTGGTGTTTTCGCGAGATAAATGTGTCGGGGGTTTTTTAAATTTTGTTTTTTTTTTTAAATTAATATTACAAATATGTATCTGAGCCTGCCAGTATTTTTTTTCTTACCAAGTAGTATGTCGTTCTCACTACTGTTTGATCCCTCCTAATAAACACGATGCGACCACCCATGCAAGCTACAATTAGAAAATCCCTTCGTATCCATAACTTTGTCTAGCTTTAGAAATGTTTTGAACTTCATTCAAATCAAAGTCTTTAATAAAAAATCATCTAATTTTCAGCGAGTTCCTTTCTTTAATTTTCTGTTCAGAAACTGAAGAACGTGAGTGCCTTCTCCTCGATGAGTACGCAGGCTGTCAAACTGAAGAGAACGAGCCAAGCAGCAGCAGCGGGGTGCCGATGGCCACGGCCGAAGTGGACGTGATATCTGATGCGGAAGCCAGCGAGCCAGAGATGTCTTCGGGAGATGACTCCACTGATATTGATGCTGTTGTCAAGGAATATAGGGACAGAATTCAGGTGAGACATTATAAGGAAAGGGAATACCTTCCATTATAATTAAATCGCTTTATATTTCTGCCGGTCTACGTTTATACGAACCTACTCGCATAAAACGTTCGAAAATCTTATCCATGTCTGTGGTAGCAGGTACATCTTTGATCTATGTCTATCTACCTTCGCCATTCATACCTTCTTCATTTATCACTGTTTCTCCTTATACCACGATCAAGAATAAAGCGATTCACACACTACGCAGATACGGTAAGGTATCTGTATCTGAGCGTATTTCTTTCAATAATAAAATAAAAATAAAAAAGCTATTTATTCTACTACATTACAATATTCATGCATTACATTTTTTTAAATGAAATTTATATTGTAAAAAAAATATAATTAAAATACAATAAAACAATTAAATGTAAAACAATTCATTTCAATTACAATAAACTACAAATCAATAACAATTCAACTCCAGTACAGATCCAACTCAATTCATTTACAGTTTCAATTCAACTGAATTATTCAATATAATATATTTTTGTAATTACATATGTATATAATAACTATTTACAATTTTTTATATAAAAAAAAATATAAAACAGTCCCAGTTCAGTAAATTACAAACCAATAATAATTTAATTTCATTAAAATTCCAATTTAATTTAATTTCAGCTGCATTCTCAATCTCAACTATCTATCATAAATTCAATACAATTACAATTCCCTTAAATTATTTTCAAAAGTACTTACGTACTTTTAAAATTACAACATGCATTGTAACTATTTATTATTAACTGTTTGACACAATTGAAAAAGAAAAATACAGGAGCTGTGGTAGGTACAAAAATTGTTTATGCTAGTGCAATAATTAATTGTATAAAAATGTTAAAATAGTATAAAAAAATTAAAATTGTCTATATAATAAAAATGTTAAAATTGTTTAAAAAATAATGCAAATGTCAAAATTGTATTAAAAATGTTAAAATTGTATAAATTGTATAAAATAATAAAAATGTTAAAACTGTATAAAAAACAACTAAAATAAAGTAAATTATTATAAGGATTATGTAGTAGTCGCCTCTATGTAGTAGTCGCCTCAATATGGCTCTCTAAATAATTAATTGAACACAGCGAAGATCATTTATATTTTATCGTAAATTATCTGTGGGCACCGACATATATCGAAAGTGTGCTTATACAAATATATCTGTAGATAACATCTGCCGATACAAATAAGACTTAATAGTTTAAATGCAAGTAAATACAGGGAGTTGCGCATTCGCGCATTTTTGTATTTTTTTAAATATGTTCTTTAATCAAATCATGAATAGCCATAAATGTTGCCCTTGGGTTTCGGAAATGTATTGTAAATTTGTTAACTGACAGATCCTGGCACATGTAAATTCACCTCGGTCCCATTTAAGCTTTATATAATGTTCTATCCAACTTCTTCGCCTTTTAAACCAACTTACCAAAAAGGAGGAGGTTCTATGTTCGACTACATGTATGTTTTTTTTTATTTGTGTTCACCGATATCTCCGTCAATTGTGGACCGATTTTGAAAAGTTTTTTTTTGTTTGAAAGAGTATGTTTCGAAATTGGTTCTATTTTAATTTGGTGAAGATCTGATGAAGAACTTTGGAGATATACAACAGAACTCTTCAATAAATAACGGCAAATCATTCGGGATTGCTGCAATCGCATGTCTGTTTATTGTTTATACCATTTCATAACATAACATCACGCCAGTACGCTCTAAAGGGGTACGCAGATCTCTCATTTCACCGGTTATGTTCAAGTTTCATGTTATTCGGGAAATCTATTCTGGCTTTATAGGTACCTTACTAAACACCTTGCCTATTTTAGGTAGGTACAACTAAAAAGGAAAAAATTAAAACTTTTTTGCAGAAAAATATTACCAACTTCCAAATAAAAACTACAAAGTGAAAAGCTACTTTATTTTTGGAAGTCGGTGTCTTTCTTTGTTCCCATTTTTTTGCGATATGGACGATATTTAGTCCATTCTAACGCAACACGTGCATCAAAATCAGAATCCTCTTCTGACGAGCTGTCTAGTGTCACGAGTGTCTAATAAATCCAGAAGCAATATGCAAACTCATTGTAGCACTCTGTATAAACATTCTGCTCCAAAAAACAAGTCTACTCAGATTTAAGGATTTCGCGTGAATGTAGTGTACTTTCAAATCATTTTTTTTTCTGCAGATAAAATATTATCGTATAAGCGTAGTGTGTGAATCGCTTAAGACGGTACCCTGACCAAAAAATCGGCATGAGATATGAGCATTCCTATTGGTCTAGCGGCACTGGCGGCGCATGAATTACAGTAGTGAATACGCCCAGATTTTATAATAAAATCTTTATAAAATCGAATTCTGGTCTTTTGAAAAAAATAAACTACAAAAATGTTCGTTATTAAATTGTCTATCCATTAGTGTTAGTACAAAAAATTATTAATGAATACTTTACGAGGAGATGCATAATATCGATAATTGTTTCTCATATTTATGTTTTTTTGGAAGGAGATTAGTTTAATATATACAACATTTAAAAAAAACTAAATCTACCATTTTAGAATCAATATTATGTAGAAATTTAATGTATTTTTATTAATTGACATTTCTTTTTAAATAACGAGTAGATAGCTCCTTAAAACAGCACAAAAAACGGCTTGCGTGGCGTTTTGCTCGGGGTACCGCCGTAAGGCGGTAACGAAACGTCCTAGCCGACTTGTACAACACCGCTCCCACCCGGCAAAATAATGATCATTGAAATGTGAGCTTCAGGGTGTCCTCTGTAGACATACTTTACATTGACAACACAAATTAGCAGACAGCCAGCAATAAGCGAGCTTACCGCCATCGTACCAATCGACAGCTGACGTCTCGCTTACCGCGCGCTTCAAGCGGGCAGCCCGCGCACTGTAGGTACGCACGCTGACTGTGAGCTTGAAGCACGTTGCTTTGCTAGCTAGTCGAAAAAGGTAAGGCGAAAGCGGTCGGTGCTGGGTCAGCTAGTTGTAATCGCTTGGACAGCTGGTTGCCAGCTAGCTTTCGGTGTGTTGACAGCGAGCAGTCAACTCCGTTTAAGACGACGACTAACGCCAACGACCTTGAGGGAACAAAACGCGCCCTCGTTTCTCACCCGCGCGACCCGAAATTTAGTAGTTTTTTGTACTTTTCTTATTATTCTATGACTTTAAAAAAAAAAGCTTCAGATCAAATTGTAGATAATTAAATTGTCTTTGATATGGTGTCGATTTCATTAAAATACGCCCAGCGGTTTTGTTGTGATTGTCGTGTTTTTGTCCGTTTTAGACATAACTTTACAAATTAATTACACTATGTTATACGAATAAAACTCAAAATTTGCTCAGATGAAATTATTAAGAAAATGGCCTAATATAACATATATTTTTTCCAATAAATTACGACTAGCCGTTTAGACGTGATTCTAGTTACGTATAGCGTAATAATAGACAAGCGGTGGTTTGCTAACTGCTTTATTAGAGACATGACGGTATGCACAACAAAACATTTTCTTACAAATACCCAACACCTCCTTACTTAAATATCTGAAGAGCCAGGATGGCTTGGCGGCCCTTCACCTGAACTCATCTTCTTCTAATTATGTGGGTAGGTAGGCGTGGAACAAGGAGTAAATGGCTTCAGATCACAATTGACGTATTTTAATCAGCATTAACAGGAATTACAATGTTATTAGGTAATTAGCGATTACTGCTACACGAAATCAACTTAATTAAATATTTAAATAGCGTGATGGCGAAGATTCTGAGCGATTCGTCACAAGCGTGGTGCGCGGGCGCCGTTCCGTTCAAAAAGTGCCTTTTAAGATGGCCGCCCGCACTACCATCGACAATGACGCTTCGCTAGGTTGACATCGACAGTCCTGTCAACCTGACGTTTGACATAAACGCCGTCACGGCCGGACTGACTTGCGACCGTCCTCGGGCGATTTATCTGAAACAAATTAAGATAACTGCATAGTCCGTTCGCTCATCCTGACCTAATCATTTTCATCAGCACACAAACTCTAAAATCATTTAATGACTTGGACTAACCAGGCAAGTGTATCGCTTAGCCAACCGTAAGGTGTGACTCGGACTACACTTCAGTAAGACCAGTTGATTTAATGACTTGGACTAACCAGGCAAGCGTATCACTTAGCCAACCGTAAGGTGTGACTCGGACTACACTTCAGTAAGACCAGTTGATTTAATGACTTGGACTAACCAGGCAAGCGTATCACTTAGCCAACCGTAAGGTGTGACTCGGACTACACTTCAGTAAGACCAGTTGATTTAATGACTTGGACTAACCAGGCAAGCGTATCACTTAGCCAACCGTAAGGTGTGACTCGGACTACACTTCAGTAAGACCAGTTGATTTAATGACTTGGACTAACCAGGCAAGCGTATCACTTAGCCAACCGTAAGGTGTGACTCGGACTAAACTTCAGTTAGACCAGTCGACAACGCATTAGATACCAATTCGAGCTATAATTGAGCCAAGACATTTACGTCCTTGTAAACATCAAACACAAGCGATCATCCAGGACAAGTCAGCACCTGACTCGGACGACAAATTTCGTCAGATGACGCTAAATAAACCACTGTGACAAGTCAACACCTGACTCGGACGACAAATTTCGTCTATCTTCTGTGACGAGTGAAGTGTGCCCTCTAACTACTCATCCTAGAATAGTAAGGACAACACTTCTTCGCCCAGGATCAACCATTTGTACAATTTATCATAATTATAGGAATGTTATAGTATAGTAACGATAGTTTGTACTATACCTGCCTATGATAGTGAATTGTCATGTTCTGTGTGCACTTCAACTTCATGAAGGACCTCCCATGTTTCAGGGTCTGAGTGTACGCTCAGGGTACCTGAGCTTGCAGTGACAGTGTGTGAGTCAGCCGTAGCAGTGTCCGAGCTTACGGTCAAGGTGTCAATACGGTCTAATGACTCGTTATCATTATTTGGGCACCAAGTATTTTCTACATCATCAGACGCCGTCTCGGCCTCCACTTCATTTAAAAGACTAGACGCGATTTCAAGTAATCCATCATGTCCCCGGGGTACTGCACGCAAATTCTCGTGGGAATATTTAAGAGTTCGATTGGAAGCATCCACTATGCTTTTAAGTTCATAGCGATCATTATTTAGAACTTCTGTTATCACGAATGGACCTCTAAATTTCCTATCCAATTTTGTTTGATTACGTTCACAGTTTTTGATGAACACGTAATCACCTTTAGAAAATGGTTTAATTTTTGCGCGTCCACGATTGAATCTAACAGTTTCGGATTCAGCAGCTTTCTGGATGTTTGCTGATGCATCCTGCCTAACCGAATCAATATCCAAGCGAACCTCGTTGTCTTTATCAGTGCAGTTTATTTTGGACATACCCAGAGAATCGGAACGAATCCCGAACATAAGCTCTGATGGGGAATATTTGGTTACGGTAGATTTTGTACTATTTAGGGCAAGCTGAATATTTCCTAATTCATCGCGCCACGTCTTATTAGGATCGTTTTCGACGATAGTTAAAAGGCTCTTTAAAGTACGCATCACTCGTTCAACCTGGCCATTGGCTCTACTTGCACCCGTCGCAATAAAGTGAAGTTTTATTTTATGCTCGCCACAAAAACTTTTAAAATCAGAACTGATGTAGCAACGACCTTGATCTGCAATTATTCTTTTAGGCGCTCCAAAAAGGTAAACTGCTTTTTGCAGTGCATGTATTGCACTCTTTGCATCAACAGACGTGGTATGTTCGAGTAAAACGTACTTCGTAAAACCGTCAATGATTACTGAGCAATACTCCTTCCGGTCGCTCTTGCCGCTAAGCTTTCCCGAAAAGTCAATATGAACTGTGTGCCAAGGCACAGACACTTTAGGAATCGAGTGAAGCTGAACGGGCTGAGCTCCCGACGGGCCCTTAGAAGCCTTACAAACTATGCACGAATCTATGAATTTCCGAACACATTTAGACATATCTGGAAACCAATACTTCTCATAGAGCTTATCTAACGTTTTATCCCTACCTAAATGTTGCAATTCATTGTGAACATGATAAATGAGTGTCCAGATAAGAGATCGCGGAACTACTGGCAGCCAGGAGATCACTTTATTACGTACAATTTTCCTATAAAGGATGCCTTCTCTGACATCATATGTATCGGCTACTGTTTCAGGAAAACTGTTATTATGGTATTTTGTGACGAGGTCTTGGATTTCAGCATCCCTTTTTTGTTCTACTGATAACCAACCTTGGTGGAGCTCAACAAATTGAACAGATTTTGTTTGCACATTTTCAGATTCTAAGGGAGTAACCTTATCAGATTTTGGAATAGGATTTCGAGACAGAAAGTCAGCGTGTTCCATTCTGCTGCCTTCGCGATAAACGATATCAAAGTCGTAAGCCTGCAAATATGCCCACCAACGATATACACGGGGAGTTAAATCCTTCTTAGACTTTGACGCTTTTAATGAATTGCAGTCCGTAACAACTACAAAACTCCTACCATAAAGATAGTGTCTGAAATGTTCTACCGCTCTAATGACTGCTAACGTCTCTAGCTCATAAGAGTGGTAGCGAGATTCCGCATCTGACGTTCGACGGCTGAAGTATTCGACAACGTGGGGAAGGTTGTCTGTCTTTTGTAAAAGTATTGCTCCGTAACCGTCCGAGCTAGCGTCTGTATGTAATTCTACAGATAGTTCCGGGTCAAATATGGTAAGTACGGGTTCAGATGTAAGAATGTCTATTAGCCTTTTGCGTATTCTCTCATGTTCAGTAGTCCAAGTAATTCGCCCTTTTAATTTTGTAAGAGGATATAAGGGACCCACAACCCGGGTGAAATCGGGGATGAATTTCCGGAAATAAGACGCTAATCCCAGGAATTGTCGGACATTCGTAGCTGACTTTGGTTCAGGGGCATCTACCAATGCTTGGATTTTCCGTGAATTGGGTCTGATCACACCAGATTGCACAGAATATCCTAAATAATCGATCTTTTGCTTCATGAATTTACATTTTTTAAGGTTTAATGAAAAGCCAGCTTCCGACAATGCGGCCAATACATCGTCAAGACGCTGCAGACCCTCAGAGATGTCCACAGAGTGGCACAATACATCATCCATGTAGATTAATGGTTTATCTTTTAAATGACTAATGGCTCCCGTCATACATCTCTGAAAGACTGCAGGCGCATTTCGCAAGCCAAAGGGCATAGCAAGATATTCATATTGGCCCTCATTGGTGACAAAAGCTGTTTTCTGCACTGAATCGGGATGAACAGGAATCTGGTGGAACCCAGCTGCCATATCTAACGAGGAGAAGAAATTAGCCCCAACAAGCTGATCAATTTGCTCCTCTATACGAGGCAAAGGGTAACGTTCGGGCACGGTATTAAAATTTAGCTCCCTGTAATCGACACATAATCTATCTGTATTGTCCTTCTTTTTAACAAGGACAATGGGGCTTGCAAAGGGGGAAGAACTCTCCTGAATCACTCCTGCATCTAATAATTTTTGGACCTGTTCCCTGATTATTTGTTTTTCTATGGGAGCGCGCTTAGTGGGACACCTATATACGACCTTTTGCGGATCCACTAATTTAAGTTCACATACCCCTGTCTTAACCCGTTTGGTAGGTATACCTTCTATAAAATGATTTGCATACTTTCTTAAAATTGAAATTAACATTTTTTTTCGTGCCCCTGCAGATCTGTGTCAATGTGATTTAAATCTGATGTATCTAAAATCTTATTACAAAAATGGGATTGCTCCTTGGTGTATATTACTAGGTTATCATTATCAATCTTCACGCATAGTCCTAAACCAAAAATATCCCTACCAATTATTATAGGATCTGATATATTACAATCGGGGACCACATGGAACAGCAAGCTTATTAAACGTTCATCGATTTTAACTTCGCTCTGAATTTGTGTAGTGCATTGAATGTCATTACCTCCAATACCATTAAGATAAACGATATCTTTACGCACAGTACCCAAGAGATTATCGCAAAAACTTTCCTTTAAAAGTGAACAAGACGATCCACTATCGAATAAAAAAGGGACAAGCTCACCGGATGATGTTTCCAAAGTACCCCTAGAAGGGCGGTGCTCGCAATGATGAACCTCCTTGATCGCAGCCTTGCTTCCGTTCTTCTTGTCGGGGCAGTGAGTTGTCACATGCCCCTTTTGTCCACACGTGTAGCAGGTCACAGAAGTAATGTTCTCCGAAGCACGTGATGAGCTCGGTGTGTCTTGAGATATAGCTCCGGAATGATCACGACGTTTTCTACATTCTGCGAAGCGGTGACCCATTATTCCACAGAAGCTACATCTGCCTGGGAACTTTTCGGTGGGACGATAGCGCTTGATCTCAGGTTCGTTGATTTCTCCACCATCCAACCGACGCTTGAGAGGTACACCGCCCAGTATTCGGAATAATTGAGTGCGAGTGGTGATATTGTGAGTGTTTAACTCGCGACGTATCAGGCTGTCCTTTTGACAAAGTACTGAAATCACAAATCCAGTCACCACTTCTTCGGGCATCACGGTCTTTGGAATTCGTTCTATCAAGTTCCACAGCCGAAGTGCAGATTCTGAAGCTGTTTCTTTGGCTCCGATTTGGAATCGTAGAATGTCGTCGAAGTAGTCCTGAATATATTTAGGTTTAGAAAACTTCGCTATAAGAGACTGCTTGACTACGCTCCAGGTCATATCTTGTAGGTTCAATTTGGTAATACAAGATGCAGCTCGTCCTTTCAAAGCACTCGTAAGAGCCATGAGTAAGTCTATTCCATCCAGACCCCTCTTCTTAACGATGGCTTCTGTTATATTGCACCAACCATCAATGTCGGCATCAGGGTCGTCTGGATTGAAGGGAAGCAGTTGCGTAGGATGATTAGTGTTCAAAGTTGGTACTTGCTGAACCGCGAGAACTCGAGATAAAAGCGTCTCCATGCTGTTGAGTAATTTTTCGGCATCCGTTTGGATCTTCTGGCCCTCAACATGGGCCCCGTCGCGTCCCACTTCCGATGAAGAGCCAGGATGGCTTGGCGGCCCTTCACCTGAACTCATCTTCTTCTAATTATGTGGGTAGGTAGGCGTGGAACAAGGAGTAAATGGCTTCAGATCACAATTGACGTATTTTAATCAGCATTAACAGGAATTACAATGTTATTAGGTAATTAGCGATTACTGCTACACGAAATCAACTTAATTAAATATTTAAATAGCGTGATGGCGAAGATTCTGAGCGATTCGTCACAAGCGTGGTGCGCGGGCGCCGTTCCGTTCAAAAAGTGCCTTTTAAGATGGCCGCCCGCACTACCATCGACAATGACGCTTCGCTAGGTTGACATCGACAGTCCTGTCAACCTGACGTTTGACATAAACGCCGTCATATCTTAATAATAAAGGACACAATAATAAACTTGTCTTACATGATCAGAACATGAACAGTTTAACCTTTATAACTTTACGTAATAACAGCATAACTTATTGCTAACATAATCAGCTGAATGATTAAATCAGATTTTAATAATGGGCCCTGGTACGACGGGGTCGCAGGGTTTTAGGAGGAGCAACATTGGGTTCTGACACTGAAGGTGGATTGTCAGATAAAGCCACAATGTCGCTTGGTGAACTAACAACATCAGCCACAACTGTATTCGCTGGCAGATCGGAGCCCTGAGCACCAGTCGTAACGGGGGTCGATACAATGTCATTTGTAACAGAATCCTCTGTATTCATTTGTTCATTACCATCTGAGGTGCAAGATAGTGAAAACCGATTGCTACTACTTTTTGGAATTATTATTTGATCGATATGCCTTCTCACCATATTACTTTTAGTGCTGACTGTATAAGATGACGGCCCCACCTGCCCTTTGACTTGTCCTTCGACCCACTTATCTCTATTTTTGGTGTAATCTCTGACGTAGACATTATCGCCTATTTCAACAGGACGAAGTTTACCACCTGATCGAGTGACTTGTTCTAATTGCTTCGCTCGAACGCGTTCCTCTGTATTTGGTCGCAAAGCATCTAATCGACCACGGACCTTTCGGCCTAACATAGCAACTGACGGAGCCACACCTGTTGTCGCATGCTCACAATTCCTATCTTACTAGCTAGACTAGCTGCGGTTTGTGGAATACCTATCTTATCGCCAAATATATACGACAACGGTTTATGGTCCGTACGGATAATAAATCGCCTACCAAATAAATACTGGTGATTTTTAATAACCCCAAAAAATATCGCTAACGCTTCTTTGTCCAATTGACTATATGACCTCTCTGCATTGTTAAGTGTGCGCGATGTACAACAAATCGGTCTCTCAGAACCATCACTATATCTGTGCGCTAACACAGCACCTATACCATAAGCACTACTGTCCACACTGAGGACCACAGGCAAAGATGGATCATAATGAGCCAAAAACTGATCGCCACTTAATACACATTTTATTTTATTGAAAGACCGTTCACAATCATTGCTCCAAACCCATGAGACTTTATGTTTCAACAGTTGATACAATGGGTGTAAAACTGAACTTAAATCCCGTATAAATTTTCCATAATAGTTAACTAGCCCTAAAAAAGCCTTTAATTGGTGTACATCCTTGGGACGTGGAGCGTCTGATATGGCTTTAACCTTTTTTGTGTCTGGGTGCAATCCACTTTTGTCTATAACGTGCCCTAAGTAACAAACTTCCGATTTAAAAAAATCACATTTTTCTAATTTAATCCGAAGACCTACAGCCTTTAGCCGTCGTAAAACTTCTCTTAAATTATGAATATTATTTTCTTTTGAAAATCCTCCTACGCAAATATCATCGAAATATACTGCCGTCATGGGCACCCCCCGGAGAAGCTCTTCCATTGTTTTTTGGAATTTTTCCGGTATACAACTTAACCCGTAAGGAGTCCGTATGTATTGAAATGTACCGATGTGTGTACTAATTGTAGTACAAGAGCGAGAATCTGGTGTCAAAATAAATTGTTCATAAGCATGAGCTAAATCTATTTTTGAAAATATCTGGGCCCCCGTTAACGCACAATACAATTCTTCGATACGGGGTAAAGGGTATGGCTCACGTATCAACTTAGGATTTACAGTAATTTTATAATCACCACAGATCCTAATGCCCCCACACTTTTTAACTATGGGTACAATAGGCGTACCGTACTCAGAATTATTAACTTTAACGATAGTACCTTCTCTAACCAAACGTTCTAGTTCTTTTTCCACTGGACCTCGCAACGCAAATGGTAATGTACGGGCTTTATAAAATATTGGTTCTTTATCTTTGAGTTTCAAAGAAAATTGACGAACACAAGTTCCTAACCCACTAGCAAAAACATCAGAGAACTCTTTCTTTAAACTGGCAATTATACGATCGGTTTCATTACCTGAGTTATAACTATGAAGATGATTCATGTTAATAATTATGTTTTTAAGTTGTAAACAACGTAACCACGCGCGCCCGATAAGCGGAGGGCCGCCGTCAGATCGAATAACATACAGACGTAGACCGTGCGCCTCCCGCGTCTCACCCGACCCCGCCGCGTCACCGTTATTAAAACTATCATAACGCGCAGATACCGTAATAAAACCTATCGGTACAATTCGCGCGCCAGTATATGTTTTTAGCTTTAAGTCACATTCCATTACCTTATAAGAATTAAAGTATTTATTGAAATCGCTCTCACTAATGACAGATATTTTGCTACCTGTATCCACTTCAAAAACAATAGGAATTTCGTCAATAATGAGCTTCAGAACGTATGGTTTATCGTCCTTACCGTTCACGTAAATGTTGTAAAAATCACTGTCCTCAGTTTCAGAGTTAGCATCAATATAAAACTGATTCTTTTTTACCGTAGTCACCGAACGACTACCTGCTCCGCGAGCACTTCTACACATTACCTTGAGGTGACCCCTCGCACCACACTCATCACAATTAAAACGCCTAAAGCGACACTTATCGGGTGAATGTTGCCGACCACATCTCCAACACGATTGAGAAGTCCTAGCTGAGGTGGGAGCCGTTGCGCCCATCCGATGCACGGCGGATAGCGCGCTGGTCGTGGCTGCGCCCGAAGTGGCGCCTGCGCCCGCG
Source organism: Orthosia gothica (assembly GCA_949775005.1). Lineage (NCBI taxonomy): Eukaryota > Metazoa > Arthropoda > Insecta > Lepidoptera > Noctuidae > Orthosia > Orthosia gothica. The sequence goes on along the minus strand of OX459034.1, from coordinate 26,704,820 downwards.
CCCGCCGCGCCCGCGCCCGTACTGCTGGTCACCGCATGGCGCTCCGCCGCCTCCAGGGCCAGCGCTAAGTCCACCGCTCGTCCGTACTCCAAATCTTTCTCCGCGAACAGACGACTCCGCATGTCGTCACTTGTAAGACCCGACACAAACTGATCCCGAAGGTTCTCTTCCAGTTTCTCCCCGAAATTACAAGTGCTAGCAAGATGCTTCAAGCTTTGTAAATAAATGCTTAATTCTTCGCCCGGTTTTTGACGTCGCAGGCGAAAAATATGCCTCTCGGCAATGTCGGATCGCCTGGGTTCTAAATGCTGCTGCACGATGTCGACGAGCTCCGTGAAGGTTTTGTTTTCCGGACTTATCGGTGCACACAGGTCACTCATTAAATCGTAAGTCTCTCCGCCGACAACCGTTATCAAGGTGGCCACGTGCAACGATTCTTTGATTTCGTTTAAAGCAATATATTGTTTAGCGGTGTTGGAGCGGGCGGTGTAGGTGAGGCACGATATTTATTATGAATAGGTACCGTAAAGCCAAGTCAGGCGTATGTTATCTGAACGTACGTAAAGCCCAGGGCCAGAAACACTGGATTGGATGGAAAATAAATAGGAGAAAGTAGCTTCGTACATATTACAAACATATTAAAACTGAATATTTTACTTACATTCTTTAAAGGTGGTGACTTCAGTCCCCGAATCAAGCGCGCCTTCTCCGCCGTGCGTGCGTGGCTCACGCTGGTCGGCAGCGGGTGCTGGGATACAACTGGTGGCCGATGCGCTGATCGCAGCCGCCTTCTGCAATGAGGCCATCAGGGTGCCCATGTTCGCTACTGGGATACCGAGTAAGAACATTATAATAATTCAACTGAAAACCTATGAGATGATAGCAGATTAACTCCAAAGACTTAGATGCAGGTCCAGTTGGGCGCACGGTTGGCGCAGTGGTTGAGCGATTGACTGCTGCGCTGCGTATCGCGGGTTCGATTCCCGCACGGAACAAATATTTGTATGACCTACAGATAGTTTTTCTGGCTCTGGGTGTTGTGTATGTGAGTTTATATGTTTGTAAACGCACCCACGATACAGGAAGTAATTCTACTAGTGTGAACCAACGTTTAAAAAAAAAAAATATGGATATGTGCTATGAAACTCGAGCAACTACGATATATACCTGATGGAAAACTCAAAAACGGTTTGCCATACAGAATCAACAGTGCATCATTAAGGGCCTAAACACATAACGTTATGTGTTTAGGCCCTATTAAATTACCATCGACAACGTGCAAATCTATGGCTTATATTTATAATTGAATTTTTGTATTGCAGTGTGGCTTTCGGGCACCTTATTATGCGTGTGGCAGCCGGCTCATAACTTGGGTATGAGGAAGGCGCAAAGCATCCAAGGTCCCATAACTATGCTGGCTGCTCTTCTGTTCCTGACTCCGTTACTACTTGATTCCTGGCCAGCCATCATACTCTTCGCGGGCGCTGGTAATTATTATCACAGTAAAATAAAAAGCCCTACTTATCGGTTTGTCCATGTTGACGACACTTTGGGAGGTCTATGTACAGCAGTGGACTTCTATCGGCTTCAATGATGATAGTAAATAAATTGTCCATAAATATTCTATTTAAATAAAAAAATTATTGCCCATTAGTTAATCTAAACATAGCTCAGCTGTGTCTTAACGACAGTTTTTACCCAGTGTTTATCAGTCTATGTATGTATGTTTGTTCCTATGTGGCGTTCTAGAGACCAAACGCGTTGTCCGATTTTGATGATTTTTCTGTCTAACCCATCTTGTAGGGTATCAAAATAAAGGATTTTAAGAAGTGATTTCATAAATATATAACACTTCCATGTTCAAAAACAAATGTTAACTTAAAAGTTATAAATAAAACCCTACTGCATAAGAAATGAACTAAAAACACATAAACAAGAAGAAAATAATGCTGTGCAGTCGGAGGATACATATTCGCGAGCTGGCTGACTAAAACCAGATCCAGTAAGATCAGATGCATGCAAGTACGGTAGTTTTGTGAGAGAGACTGCTAACTGATGGCAAATATAAATATGTATAATTGTACATATTTCAGGTGTAGTGATCTACGCTCGGTGTGAACGTTGGTGCGGCGACCTAGCAGTGCAGCAAGCGCGCAGTGCTCTGGAAAGACGCAAGCTGAGGCCCATGTCGGCGACTGTGCCTCTCAGCGGTGCCCGTCTGACTCACATAGACACCGTGTATATAACCAGGTACCTACATGTTCGGCATAAGAACTAGCCTAATGCTACTCAGTGATAGTGTAATAGGCTATGAGCAATGCCGGATGAATGGGCAGGGCAGAAGCTATCGGTGTGTGCCTCTGCAAACATACCTGCGGCGCTTCAGTATCGGAGCAGCCCCATCATCGCCCTAAACGCATTATTTTACTGCATGTGGATGGCATTAATGCTTCTTTTGGTGTAGTAAGCACACATACTGCAAGAGTATAGCTACGTACAGTATTAAGCTATAAATAGCGTAGGTAATATATATATAATTCATCTGAGCATCGCGTGAATCTACGGGCAACCATAATATTATTCGCTCACACGGCTAACGCCCGCCGCTCCTGTTCGTCTGCATGATCTTTTAGCTCGCCAGTCAAAACATTCTCTAAACATTTAAATTGCAGAAACTTTTTCTTACGCCTATGTTTATGGGATAAACAATTTACACGATCAAGCTATTTGCCTGCCGGTTGATGGCAGTGCGTCTAGGTAATAAACTAAATGTTTACCTCAAAAACCTCTTCCTGCATTTAAATTCCTCGTTGCTCTTTTCCAGATGACAAGACGATGACTCGGATACGAGTCTGGATAATCTATTAGACGCGGAGGAAGACGATCCTGATGGAGAATGACAACAAGCTGATGCTATTATCATCATCGCCCCCTAAGCACCTCATAACGACTTCATGGATTTTATTGCACGATGGCTTATTGAGTATGCAGGTTGGACGATTGGGTATGCAGGTTGGACGATTGGATATACTGGTTGGACGATTGGCTAATAAACCTGGATAATCATGTCGATTGATCGGAATCAAAACAATCCGTAATCTGCGTAGGTTTTACCATGAGATAGAGAGATTGTTTGATGATGATAAAGCGTTCTTGTGCTAAAAAAAGTAGATGGTAGAAAATCATCATCATCATCTACTAGTTAGATGGTAGAACTAACTACCTATTACAATGTTCGTAGGTTGACCTATCAAATTGAAGTTGAACGGTTTATTATTGTTATAATCTGTAGAATTAAAAATATGGTACCTACAATCGCTGAGTCCCCGGTAACCTGACACGCCTTTAGGGCTAGAAACTAAAGTAACTCTCAGGACGTTAAAACTAACATTGAGCTAGTAATCAAATAATTCTCATAACGGGAAAATTACTCTGTAAGTAAAATTGTATTCTAGTGCCTAGATACTTTATGAGTATTCATGTTAGCTGTTAGTGTATTTTGTTGAATAAGTATCTAATTAGGAACTTTTTGATCTCATTTGTATGTGTAATATTGTTGTACACTAAACTTAGTTTCTGGGACGATAGTTATCGACTAATTAATTAATTGTCAATCGCGCGTAACCTTCAGTCATTGGTTAAATAATTGTCAACAGCCAATCTTATTCGTATCGCGAGTTGCTTTTAATTTATTACGCGTCGTTAATTCCGTTCCAGAAACAGGACGTCAAATACAACTAATAATATTCCTAGGTGATTTTTACCAATTATACGCTAGCTTGGTGCGATTCTAGATTTTCAAAATTGAATCATGATAATGTGGCTGTAAATAAGCTATAAATTATATTTTGTTAAAAATTCATCCGTCCATTCCGCCATCGCCATGTTGGGAAAGCTTTGCCTGATGCACTAATCACGTGTAAGTAATTATAAGGAAAAAAAAACCTTGTATTTTTTCACTACTACTCCATGTTAGTCGTAAGTAAAATTGTAAATAAATTGAACAGATTTATAAAAAAATCTTAATGTTGCATAGAAGCATTTTAAATTAATAGACATGATAATATAGCCTTTCAATTGAGAGATGTTTGAATTTTAAACCTAAGACGGTAATACAATTTGCAGATAGAAAACCTAAGCATTGCTTCTGTAAGTAAATCGGCCTACATGATGTTATAGAAATAGATATGATCGTGGTTCATTTGCCAATAAAAATGCTGATTGGCATCACAGTTGTTTTATTTCATAGCAATTATTAACAGTTGGTATTATTCAAAGTTTATTTTTCTAATAAGTACATTCTATATACATCTTCATGTTCTGTATTTTCAAAACTCGGAGTGAAATCAACAGGAATAACTTCTTTGAAACCCTCACTAGCTGATGGTTCAACATACTTTTTACTGAAACAAAGAAATTTTTATTGATTATGTAATCTACCTACTACTAATTTCTATCTTTTGGCAAGTAATTTCCGATTTTAAACAATCTTTCCGACTGCAATAATAAAATCACAGGCAATTCGAAGGATTATTTAGATTTATTACAATTCATCCAAAGAAATCGCGGTCACACATTTTTTAAAGTACGACACGGTTGGCGCAGTGGTTGAGTGACCGGCTGCTACACCACGTGTCGCGGCTTCGATTCCCGCAATGAACAAATATTTGTATGGCCTACAGATAGTTTTGCCGGCTCTGGATGCTTGTGCATGTGAGTTTAAATGATTGTAAACGCACTTACGATACAGGAGAAAAACTATAATTTTCATTGCACTTACTTGTAAGAATGAAAAACAATGTCACTGACTGGAATGTGCTTGATCTTCATGAGTTCTCGGAACTTGTTGTTGTGTCTAGCATGGGCCATGCTGGCTGTCAAGTAGGCGCATCGGCAGTCCACGTTCATTTCCTTAGCGAGTGACAGCCAGCGACCGCGGGACTCTTTGTCGGGGTTTGTGCTGTCCACTACTACACTTTTGCCTCGCTGGAAAGACAACAATGGATAACTTGAATAGCAAATTAGTCACCGTGTATTAATTGCTTAACTGGTGCTCGTTTGGACAGAAATCGGAATCTCATTAGCCTTGTTTAAATTTTAATGAAGTGATTAAAATTACCCTTTTTTCCACTCCTACATCCATTCTGAGAGGCAGACATTATTTACCTTCAATGTGTTTATCAATTTTTGCTCTCAGGATGGATGTAAGAAATGTATAAATCATCGATAAGCATTATTATTATTATTTTATTTACATATTTTTACATTTTTTAATATTATTCTATAAAAAATAAAATTAAAAAACATTTAAAAATACAAAAATAGTAGTCCACCGGTATCGGGAACAGGGTCCAAGCTGGTGGTCTGGGCTCCTGGGAGAGGAACTTATTTTATTTATTACTAGCTGTCCCACGCAGCTTCGCTCCTGTCATCTGGCTACTTACCTACCCATCTACCCTACCTACATGATTGTTGAGTTCTTCAACGGTTTACGCAGCACACGCAACGGAAATTCACAAAAAGGAATATTTTTGGCCGTATTTGCAACATTTTTCGTTTATACTCCGCTCCCATTGGTCGTAGCGTGATGTTATATAGCTTATAACCTTCCTCGATAAATGGAATATCCAACACAAAATTTTTCAATTCTAACCAGTAGTTCCTGAGATTAGCGCGTTTAAACAAACAAACAAACTTTTTTTTGTTTCTTTGTACGGAATAAGCTTCGAAACTACTGGACCGATTTTAACGCGACGTTCCCTACTCTATAGTGATAGGAGCATAGCGGTTACAATGAGAAAATAAAAAAATATTGCGTTTACTAATGTAATATTAAGAATTTTGATATTACTCATCCTTGTTCTATAGGTAATATGTACATCTTTTTGTTTTTAAGAAATATTAAATTTAGCCTAATGCACTAAATAATTACATAAGTTTCGTTCCTTTATTTTCGTAAACATAGGACGGCCCTGCTGGCGATAGCTTTGCTTAAGTGACCTCCACTCCTTCATCTATGGAGCTATACTACATATACAAATCCAAGTAGTTCGGGTTCACTAAATGAGCACTAAATAATTAGGTGGTGTGCAAAGCCGTCGGTCCCGCTCTGCGAACATACATACATCAACGGCGGCTCGCCGCAAACTAAACCGCCCATAAACCACCAGTGCGTATAAGATAGCGGCTAGCCGCGAAACGGTCCGTGGTCAACCGCCGCGGTCGGCAGTTAAGTGCGTACGATAACAAGCGGTTGCATATTAAAATGGAAAAGAGACTAGCCCCCGCGGTTAACCGCTAGTGCGGAAAGAGGCTTATAGTAAAGTAGGTAGGTACCTTCACATTAGGTATTTAAACTTACTCGCAGAGCCTTGGTTGCTTCAGCTGCACATTTTTGCCAAGAACCAAGGACATCCCTACACACGGTGACGTACTTGCAATCAGATTTCTTTTCGATTTGTTTTGCCAAAAATGACTTTCCACTGCCAGGAAATCCAACCAAAACCAGGATCTAGGCAAAAAATAATTAAAAGTTTAAAAAAACAGTGAAACAGGTTGGTCAATCAATATGATGCAATTGCAGTGCAAAGTTTCTTTTTCATGTAAAATTATTTACAACAAAGTTGTGATATAATTTACAAAAAATGAAACTCAATTGCTTATAGTGCATGTCCATTATTATAACTTATTTTTAAGAAGTTATGTAGATATCAAGCAATCCTTTTAATAATAATAGATGCATACAATAGTGTACTTTTTCTCTTTATTAAACTAAATATGTACATAAAAAAATGGAAATAGATCATTTTCTAAGATTATGCCTTGACGTCTGTCTAGTATGACATATTTGTCACTTCCCTAATGTTTATTTATAAGCAGATTTTACTGTACATATTTTAAATTAATTTTAATACTTTCATAAATCTACACTTACTTCACTTTCTTTTCCAATTAAATCATTATTAAATGTGCCAGACCCAAGCTCTTTAGGATTAAAATCTGGTTTATTCTGGGGGATTTTAGCTCTTGGTTGTTGCAAGAAAAATTCTTCAGGAGTATAAAATTCAAGACCTAGATTTTCAGCCATTAGTTTGTCAGCCATAGAATGATCTTTCTTTTTACCAGGACCCCAATTGGCAGGCCTGCCTGCAGCATCACCACAGTAAAAGCTATCCACCATATTAACTTCTAAGCCATCATTTTTCTAGAACAAAAAAGACAATGAGATTTCAGCATCAAAAGAATAACAACAAATTAGTTATACAAACTGTTCCTTACCTGTTCTGACAAAACTTTCCACATTCCAGTGGTTGGTTTTCTGTAAAACCCTTTACCAGTAGCTAAGTATACTTGAAAAGGGACATTCAACTTCTTCACAATATTTTCAATTTTTATCTTAAAGTCTTCTATCTTAACGCGGCCATTGCCTATTGGTGCTTGATTACTTAATATCACAAGTCTGTAACCTTGTTCTAATAGCTCTTTTAACTTCTCTTGAGCATTGTTGAAAGCTATTTGCCAGTCATTAGTGTCAACAGGGTACACTTTACCAGACTTTGTCTTTATCAAAGTCCCATCCATATCAAATGCTGCTATTTTGTGGCTAGCTTTGACACCTTTTGAAGTAAAAACATAGAGTCCACCTTTGTCAATGTCTTCCCACAGATTTTCCATAGCTTCTTTTATTTTAGGGGTATCTATTTTTAAGCTTTTTCTTTTCCTAGGACTCTCTCCTTCGTCTAGTTTTCTTTTGTTACCTATTTTTAGTTTGTCACAGTTATCTTCTGGTGGTGGGTCAAATTCTATGATATGAATATAGTTGTTTAACAATATTTCAATTCTAGAGCCATGTTCCACTTTATATTCTAGGTTCCTCTTTAGAGCAAAACCATCTAGACCTGAGGGATTGATTCCCAGCTGTTTGACTTCAACCACACATTCTTCGCAGTTTGCTATAAGTGTAACTGGAAAGAGAAAATTACGACGTAAGTTTATAGTTGGCAGTATCTTTTTAAACCCCGCCGGAAAAAGAGGGGTGTTATAAGTTTCATGTGTGTTGCTGTGTATCTGTGTGTCTGTCTGTGGCATCATAGCGCCTAAACGGATGAACCGATTTTGATTTAGTTTTTTTTGTTTGAAAGGTGATTTTGTCGAGAGTGTTCTTAGCTATGTTTGAATAAAATCGGTTCAGCCGTTCAAAAGTTATGGGCGTTTAACTGTTTGAATCGGGGTGTTTTCGCAAGATAAATGTGTCGGGGGTTTTTTAAATTTTGAAATTTTACTTGATATATTTAGATTTTTTTATTTTAGATGTAGGTATGGAAGAAGACATACACAAGCGGGCTGCCTCACTGGATGGTGATGTATATTATAATATTACCTATTACTGAGCAATGTCATCTTCTTAGGGATTTACCAAATACAATTTAACTTACGTTGCTGTCGAGAACAAGCCGGATCTTTAATTCTTGTTAATTTGCTGCGACCTACTGTTGTTTCGACATTGTGAATTAATTTTATAGGTGCATGGGAATCCAGCATGCATTTTAAGAAACACGACCGAGCAACTGAACCCATTAAAAGAAGTTATAAGATTACAGTATTGTGAATTAAATTCATAAAAATACACGTTTTCACGTACTATCTTGCTTGCATTTTGGACGTATTTTGATTTTTTGACAATGTCATAAAGATCAAGTGTCAAAAATATCAATGATGCCAAATGTCAAAAAAACCGTAGTCAATCAGCAACAAAGCAGCAGCACTACAGCAGTCATATATAGCAGTGTGGTCAAAACTCTCGCATTCACAGATTATTTTCACATTTTTATCTCAATTCCTTTAAATAAATAAACTGAAGCTACACTCACAGAAATTATTCCCACCACCTTGCGTTACTGGATCGTGGGGCGCATCAAACAACGACTATGGATATTCGCCCAGTAGTCAAAGGTCATGCACTAAAAATTTGAATAGCTTTTTGCTTTCAGTACTATTACCATAAGAGCACTAGTACTGATTCAATATTCAAGTGAATACGCAGTTTCAATGACTTATCCTTGAGAATTTGACCTTTGACCTATAACCTGACATCATGCCTGCTGCGTGCTCACGTGCTTAGCTGACGCTGCTAGGGTAGGGCCTGGCTTTGGTTGGCTTGCCAATCTTGCCATAGGCACCGTGGACACAGTACGGCAACTGGCCAATCCCTCAGGGCCAAACTAAGCCAATCAGAACGCTCCGTTCATATACAAGCTCGAGTATCCGTAATCCAAATAACCACGTTATTGTTATTATCGGAGTAATAACAGCGGGCAACCCTATTGACAACAGACGTCATGAACTCATGACGAATTGACAAGTTTGCCAACTGACATGAGTGCGAAGTGTCAATGCCAAGTTGACATTTCCTCATTCGCGTTTGTGACGTTAGAAAACGTACGTGTTTGCGCTTCTAAAAATTGTTTTTTCTTAGTGTAAATGAAATGTTTTAGGAATATATGAATGGTCAGTCATACTTTTCATATTTCACATTAAAGCACGACTATTAATTTTTATATAAATTGATTCATTGCGGGCAAAATTAAGGTTTGTAGTCAGCTCTAATAGAATCCAATTCAATGACGTGTATTTGTTACATTGGCGGTGTCATGTGGATTTGTATTATTTTCCAATTAATTTTCAGGCTATACTTGGCTCCGTCATGCCTATAACAAAGCGCAAGAATGCACCTGAGAAGGAGGAGTTACTTGAAAATGGTGAAAATCCAGTCGAGGGGGGGCGTAGTAATATCAAAGGGGATGAATTTAATATTGGTGTTTTGCTATTTCTTTATACCCTTCAGGGTATACCATTAGGACTGGCTGGAGCTGTGCCCATGCTTCTTCAAAATCGTGGTATAACTTACACCCAACAGGTAAAGTTCTTCAATAATCATGTTATTCAATATTTCTGTTGCTTATCAATTCTGCTTGGGTTTCATTTATTAAATCACCTTTTATGAGAACTATTAAATGCACAGGGTCGTGATTGAAAACTGTAATGAGTTTTTTTATTGGTGCTTTTTGTTGGCTTTAGCTAGTCTTTGTAGTTAATTTTAATGTATCTTGTATGCTTCTTTCTTAACACTTAATACAAAGCAACTAGGTTTCGCACGCACTCCTCCGCCTATGTGTGTTGCTCACTAATATCTTTATAAATTAAAGCCTATATGTTATACTGATTTATTAGCTATATTGCTGTAAAGTTTCATCAAAATCCATTCAGTACTTCTTGCATAAAATAGTAACAAACATCCATACTCACATACTTTCACACTTATAATTTTTTTTGTAGGATTAGATTAATAGGAAATGTCAATATTTCTTCAGGTCTAAAAGACAAGGTTTATAAAATGAAAATAGCAATTTTAAAAATGTTAAATTTGATTATTAGTCTCTAGTCAAATTAAACCTATTGATTTGTAGTGTAAATTAAAATATCCACTGGCCACATAAGAGCCTTCTCCATCTTTCACTAAAGTCACATTAAATAGTTTGGCTCTTAATTTCTTAAAAATCATTCTTTTCCATATTTAAATTTTATTGCAAAACAGGCTCTGACAGATAAGAACGTAAAACAACTTGTTTAATTTCTAGATAATGTATTAACAATTTAATTTTCAGGCCGAGTTCAGCTTCGTCAATTGGCCATTTAGCGTGAAATTATTATGGGCTCCGATAGTGGATGCTCTGTTCTGGCCAAACTTTGGTCGAAGAAAAACCTGGCTGGTACCAGTCCAATACTTGATTGGAATAGTGATGATCATCATGTCATACGGTGTTACTGATTGGTTGGGATCTGACGAGAAAAGTCCCTCAATGATTGTGCTTACCATCTCATTTCTTTTCTTAAACTTCTTGGCTGCTACGCAAGATATAGCCGTTGATGGATGGGCTCTCACCATGCTTAAAAGGTAAATAAACAAAAACATAATCCTTACACACTGATATAATAATTCTCTGTGGGAGTGCCATTTACTTCCATACAGAGACACAATAATCAACAGACTCATTGTGACTAATCCATTTGTTACCTTGAATTATTTGTAATTGACTTTTCAAATATCACTGGGTGTCCCCCGTGGCTTGGCGCCCGTCAACTGCCTATCTACATACCAAAGTAGGTAGGTAACCATTTGACGTGTATAGATAGTTCAACTCATCTTTGCTCGCGGCATTGTGTGAGGGTAAGCATGTATGGGTGGATGTTTGCTCGGAAGACGACTGCCGCGTCACTGCCACACAAATGCTTAATGTGAAACAAGCGCACACACACATGGCGCCGCACGCACACTGATCGCACAGTTAAGTTGAACTATCTATACCAATTAGTATATTTTTTTTGTTTTAAAACCATCTTCGCATTATTGCCTTTCTAATGAAACCGGTTGGATGGCTTCAAAGTCTATAACGGACATAGGTAGAAACATCTCTGCTAAGAATCTCCGGACGATATCCGGCTACCCCAACAAACACGTCGACTGGACCTGGCAACACACTCCGAACCAACGAGGAATTGAGCAGGTTACGAAAGAGTATAGGGTTATCTAAAGTCTGAAGAGAAGAGGGACTCGATTTCCGAGAGAGTGACCGGCAGTCCCAGGGTGGTGTCGAGTTTATCGTTCACAAGTCCCTTAAATAACGTGGTGAAGATCGTGAGTAAGTCGACCAGGGTGGTATACCTTGTACTCAGAATATCCTCAAGATATTTGTTGAAGGTCATACAGGTCTGAGCCCCGACCTCGGCACACCCCGACGATGAGGTAGAGACCAGCAGCCTAATTGTGTAAATGAATTCGGCAAAGGCAACAATCTGTTTCTTTCCCAAAAACGACTTTTCGTATTGCAAGAAGTCGTTTTTGGGAAAGAAACAGATGGTTTCCTTTGCCGAATTTACTTACACAATTAGGCTGCGGGTATGAGAATATCTTTAGAGGCATGCATGGTTACACAACTCACTTCACCTTTGTCATGGGACTCTGATTTCCTGAAGGCGGGTGGGAAACAGAGCAACGTAGGCCGGTACACATAAATACGGTGCGGCAGGTTATACAGAAGACAGAAGAGTATAACCTGCCTCTCTGCTTAGCGTTTGTGTACTACGACAACCTTCGATTCGATCGAAACTTGGACTGTACTTCAGTCTCTCCAACGGTGCCAGATAGACTACCGGTACATCGAGGTGTTGAAGTGTTTGTACGAACGCGCCTGAAGACTGACTTACATGGTTGTTAGTCTGTCTTCAGGATCGGACCTCGAACCTATCCTTCTCCAGTGCGGTTTGAGACAGGGAGACGTCATATCTCAGAAACTGTTCACTGCTGCGCTGGTGGATGTCTTCAAGGTTCTGGACTAGAGAGGGTTAGGCATCAACGTTAATGTTGAGTACATCACTCACCTTCGGTTTGCCGACGACATCGTGGTCATGGCTGAGACCGTAGAGGATCTCAGCAGTACAATGCTACAGTGGGTCTTAAAATGAACATGGACAAAACCAAGGCCATGGTGAATTCCAATGTAACACCCACTCCTATCAAGATCGGAGACTACACTCGAAGTTAGGGATTATTTCTACCTGGGACAAACGGACCAGTTCGGTATAGGTATAACCAGTATAACTTCGAGAAAGAGGTCAACCATCGAATCCGGCTCGGCGGGGGCGACGTTCGGGCAGTTGCGCGATATCCAATTTACCGCAGTGTCTCAAGACAAAAGTCTATGACCAGTGTGTGTTGCCAGTTGTTACCTACGGGACTGATACGTGGTCGCTCACAATGGGCCTCATCAGAATGTTTAAAGTCACACAAAGAGCAATGGAGAGGGCTATGCTCGAAGTTTCCTTGCGTGATCGCATCAAAAATGAGTATATCCGGAGAAGAACTAAAGTTACTGAGATATCCCGAAGAATTGTGAAAGTTAAGTGGCAGTGGGCAGGGCACAATGCTTGCAGAACGGATGACCGATGGGGCCGAAAAGTTCTGGAATGGCGACCGCGTACCGGAAGACGATACGTTGGAAGGCCTCCCACTATGTGGACCGATGACCTGGTTAAGGTTGCGGGGATCCGCTGGATGCGCAACGCACGGGATCCGTCAATATGGTGACTTCTGGGAGAGGCCTATGTCCAGCAGTGGACGTATTTTGGCTGAAATGATGATGATGATGATGACTTACGTATAATTAGCCACTAGTGCCACTACCCTGGCTCACGCGGATAAAGCAGTTTGATGGCGCTTTTTCTACCGACTTACTTTACAAATGTCAATATTTAAGGCTAACGAAGAGCTTTCTTATGAACGTGGCTAAAGTATATAAAATATTTTTTCAAATTCGACCGGCAGTTCCAAAGAATAGCGCATTAAAAAAAACTATTAATCAAACTCTTCCGCTTTTTTACATTAGTAGATATACTTGCTGTCTCCCGCGACCCATTTACCCTACCCTTACCTACCTATCAATCTTCCTACCCTACCTACCAACCCACCTACCCTGCCTACAACCTTCCTACCCTACCTACCTTTTTTTTGTTTCGGCGTGGTAAATACTCGTTGAATGTCAACCGCCTTGTTGACCGGTTGGATGGGTCTGTCAGACTCGTACTGACTAAAAACCACCCCGGTGTTCTATCTCACACCTACGCTTGCGACCATGCCACGTCACCACCTGCGTCACCCGAAACGACAGGGAGCCGTGCCTCCCTCGAGCCAGCGCTCGAGCACTCGCCAGACCGCCTCGACGGTGACGAGGCCGGCGGTACCCCAACCCAAAAAAGCTAACCAACTCAAAAATAATATTTTCAAATCCATCAGGTAGTTCTAGAGATTAGCGCGTTCAAACAAACAATCAATCAATATCTTCAGCTTTATTATTAGAACTAGCTGTTCCCGCGGTTTCGCTCCCGTCAACTGCCTACCCTACTTACCTACCTACCTACGCCTTACCTACCCTACCTTCCCAACCTAAGCCTTACCTACCATACCTACCTACCCTATTTACCTAACCTACGTCTTACCTACCTATCCTACTTACCAAACCTACGACTTACCTACTCTACTTACCCAACCTATGCCTTACCTACCCTACCTACGCCTTACCTACCTTACTACCCAACTTACCTACCTGCACAAAATATTATTAAATCTAGAGAGAAGAATATCGTCTTCATAAAAAAACTGGCTAAGTGCGAGTCGGACTCGCGCACTAAGGGTTCCGTACCATTATCGCAAAAACGGCAAAAAAATGACGTTTGTTGTATGGGAGCCCCACTTATATATTTATTTTATTCTGTTTTTAGTATTTGTTGATATAGCGCAGCAAAAATACAACATCAGTAAAAAATTCAACTGTCTAGCTATCAGGGTTCATGAGATAAAGCCTGGTGACACACAGACAGACAGACGGACCGCGGAGTCTTAGTAATAGGATCCTGTTTTTACCCTTTGGGTACGGAAACCTAAAAAAGTAAAGACAGTTTTGCTTCGTGCCATCTAGTAGCACTCCAGAACACTACACCGAAACGAAAACATAAAAAAATACCTATCCATAGCTGGGATTCGAACCCAGAACTTTGGGCGGCAGAATTACGAACCACATTGTACACACGTATTTTTTTTGTCTCGTGCATTAGGTCCCCGAATTATTATTTTTACTCTAGCCACACCTAAAATAGCCCTTGAAAGTAAGTCGTTGATTCAAAGTATAGAGTTGACACCCCCTGCCTATCTGTCTACCCTAATTGATTTGCTACCACCAACCCTTCCTTCCTACCAATTTTTTTCAAGTGTCATTCTGCAGCGGAGTACATTATCACCGCCATTCAGAAAATGACATCAAATGAACAACGCCATCTATCGAATACGGAGTTCAACTGTCCTAGTATCTGTATTGCGTGTGTCAGAGTTCAGAAACATGGCGTATGTTGTGATATTTTACTTCTTGAACACTTTAAATTCATCTAACTTTTGATAGAGTTAACCGATTGCGATGAAACAAAAACTAAGTTACACTTCAAGTTACGCATAATTTTTATGTGTTAAAGTTATCTACTTTGGTTTCGTACATTTTACGTGATGCGTGCACAAATAAACAGACAAACAGACAAAAATTTCAATAATGCTGGAAATGAGTTCTGTAGGTTATCCTTTAACACTCTGGCTATTTTTTTTTAATTTTCGGTGTACAAAAACGACTTTTCTACAGATTTATTATATGTATTGATAAAGATAGATTTATGTCTGATAGTTACACTAAAATATCTGATAATAATATTTGTTTATTCAAGATAGTTGAAATAGACTTTTCGTGTAAACCTCAGTTAAATATCAGTACCAATTGAAAATTAAAATAATTTTTCTTATTTATCAGTACTTATTTGATAATTGATTAGATAATGATAACACTACTTACACTAATTATGTAATAATTATGTTCTATAATTTTCCAGGTGTAATGTGGGGCATGCTTCCACATGTAACACCGTTGGTCAGACTGCAGGATTCTTCCTTGGATACGTAATGTTCCTGGCACTGGAATCTCCTTACTTCTGCAACAAATACCTGCGCTCTGAACCAGAAGAGCATGGTCTTGTAACCCTAGCTAGCTTCCTTCTCTTCTGGGGATGGGTGTTCATTGTCACCACCACACTTATAGCAGTGCTCAAGCATGAAGACAATGATTCTGCTAACACCAAAGAAAATAATGTGAAAGGCTTCAGTGATGTTGTGACCGCTTATAAGCAGCTTTACACCATTATTAAGTTGCCAGCGGTACGCACTTTAGCTTTGGTCCTGTTTACTGCTAAGGTAAATATCTAACTTATTAATACTGGTAAAAACCGGCACTAGAGTTGTCCCACTATAGGAACTAACCTGGAACTTATTATTTTACAGCTCGGGTTCTGTGCAGCTGATGCGGTCTCAGGACTGAAACTCGTAGAGGCTGGAGTACCGAGGGAAGACCTGGCCTTGCTTGCAATTCCGCTAGTCCCAGTGCAAATTATAATGCCAGTGGTTAGTATTAGTATTAAAACGTCCATATTTCTAGCGCGCATTTTAAAAGCCTTCATGAAGAAAATCCTCTCGATCTTCCCAAAGTCCTCGAGAATGGACAAAAAGCCTAATATTTAAACTTTACACTCTACATAACACAGGAAAAAAAAGTATTTTTTTATTCTATTTAAATTTCAGCTATTAGCGAAACACACGACAGGTCCAGCGCCGCTGTCCCTGTGGCTGCGCGCCTTCCCGCTGCGCCTGCTGGTGGGGCCGCTGGCCGCCGGCCTGGTGGCCCTCACCCCCGGCCTGCTGGGCGACGCCGGCCCCTCCTACTCGTACCTGTTAGTGTTGATGATGCTTTACATCTTTCATCAGGTATGTAAATACACCTTATTGTTTACTTTCTCCGTTGGTTTCACAGATGGCAGGATTCTAAAGATAGCACATAAAGTTAAAGCCAACGACAGAGTTCATCGCACTGTGAACACCAGACGATAAGCGATAACCTTTCACGTAGCTGAGATATCCGCAAGTTTATTCGCTTATGTGCTTTCACATAGCCACTTATAATACCAAATATATACCCGATAAAACGGTAGGCAGTTTGAGATGACAAACGATTGACCGCACCAAAAAAATAAAATAAAAAAAAAAAACTTCAAAATTCTTCATGATTGTTTCAGACGTGCCTATACTGCATGTTCGTGGCTGTGATGGCTTTCTTCGCCAAAGTGTCGGACCCGGCCGTGGGAGGCACTTATATGACCTTCCTGAACACAATGTCCAACCTTGGCACTAATTGGCCCAACACTCTCGCTCTTTGGGCCATTGACCATCTTACCTACAAGGCTTGTTCAACATCTGTAGACGGTGATAACTTGTGTGCCACGCCAGAGGAGAAATTGGTGAGTTGTAATAGCAATTTACCAATATTTAAGTAATTTAACATTTATAATTAACCTCGCAAGCACGAACATATTGTAAATATGTAATGATCAAATATATTTTTAGAAAAACAGCTTGTGTAAAACCCGATGCTATATTCAACTTGTATCATTCCTAGTGCAACTGAGGCTTTTATATCACAGTTGATTTTCTGAATTAATCATATTGGCCAGTTTCTCTAACTTTAGTACATGAAGAATAAATATTTAATAAAAAATCTCCCGTTTCGCTCTAAACTGCACCAATAAGTGAGATTGTGTGTCAGTAATGATATAATCTCAGAGTAGCTACTCGCAAATACAGATTACTAGCTTCTGCCAGCGGCTCCGCCCGGGTTAATGTCGAAAATTATCCCAAGAGAACATTTCCCGAGATAAAAAGTATCATATGTGCTATTCCCGGCTATAATCTATATCGGTGCCTTTCATCTCGATCTGTCCAGTCGTTTAAGCGTGAAGAAGTTACAAACACACACACATACAAACTTATAGTTTACATGAAAATCCCAGCAACTACACAATAAGTCAATATCGACCTTAATGCCTATTTATTTGAATAATGCATTTCCCTGTCCCCAGCTATGTAAAGCAGACGGCGGCACATGCAACGTGCGAATGGACGGGTTCTACATAGAAACTGCGTTATGCTTAGTGGTCGGCTTCCTGTGGCTGCAGTGGGGCAGGCCCACCATCACCAGGCTGCAGCGGCTGCCCTCCTCCGCCTGGCAGATCAACCGATACAACAGATAAGACTGAATCTCCTTATTCCGCTGTAATATGTATATAATGTAAAGGTTTTCAGGGAAATACGTCTTCTGATCTTACTCATACAATAGGACTGTTCCTCAGAAAAAAATAATATTGTACTCATTACTTACAGGAAGTTCATAATGTTCGTGTATTTCGTTTAGTAGACACACGGTTCATGATGGTTGGGTTTTTAGTAAAATTTATTTAGTTTATATTTTAGCAAAGCTGTAGTTTACCAAATGAACCAATAATTTGTGACCGTGTTGCCAAGTATTAGTAATTAAATGTAAACTAACACAAATGCAAGTAGCACAATTCCAGCGAGTGAGATAGATGCAATATTATTATTTGTATACGCAGTTCTCTATACAGCAGGGTGCATATCATTCGCCTGTGGAGGCTGCGATTAGATATAAATACTTTCTTATGAATTATCCAAATAGTTTTTTAAATATAATCCCCGGCACGTAAGTTGCCAAGAGTCGTTAGATGCGCACAATTTTAGGACTCACTGGTAGTGAAGCGGGGCGCGGGGCACGTTTAGCAGCGTTCCGAGCGTGCGATTGGTTGCTCAGTTGACACAAGGATCGACTGACCTATCGCGTCACATCCACGTTCGGTTCGCTCTATATGGTGGTTGGTCAGTTCGCGAAATATGCGCGAACCTACCCCCACTACGCCAAAATCTTGCCAAGTTACATGCCGGCGACAATATATATTTATGTATACTATACCTACTCTTTATCATATATACATATATCTAGTATTTGGTACTCTGTTCTTATGAGCGGACCGTATAATATTCTTAACCGTAATGAATGTATCCTCAAATCCTAACTGTACAAAGCGGCCTACTGACTCGGCAATCGCCAGATATGTCCCTGTTTCTCAGTATTTTTGGTCAAGTATACCTCAATCCTACATTTATAATATAACCACAAAACAAGACTTTACTTTTTTAAATTTCGTAATTTAATTGCCCCACTATGTATTTGTATAATATGTATAACTATATTTTAGTATCATGTATTTGCATTGACTACATCTTTTTACAAACGATGTAGTACTTATACTATTATTCCAATATAATGACAGTTTATATAATTTTTATATAGTCGTCAGTCGACGTATTTAGGTAGCAAATAAGCTAGTTTAAATAAGAATTTTAGTTAATATTACTTAAGGATGTGTGATTATTATTTAATTGAAAGTGATTCCTTTAAAATTGTTGTCTATTATAAATTGTTTACGTCCATTTCTTATTGTTAAGTATTACTGTATAGCGTACAACGTCTATTAGTAACGGATATCTTTTATATTTTATCGAAAGTACAAATTTTATCGTTTTCTCAATTTTCTGTATGTATTTATTATTTATGAACTTTTTATGTGAGTAAATTACAGGGAATTATAGAAAACTCAGGATTGAATGTATTATTATAATTTCTTTATGTACACATCAACACTTAAAATATACAATCTGTATAACAACAATGCTATAGTTCATTTATGTAATTTGCGCCACAAATACACAATAAATCCATACATGTGAAGACATTTACGTAATGTTAAGAGTACACTTTGTGCTAAGTAATAACTTCAACTGTCACAAATTCTAACAAGTATATTTCTAAAATAAATTATATAAAACATAACAAAGCATTTCTGGAAGAAATATTTCTACATAGAGTTTATGTGAAAGGACTGATTTGATATCAGTAACATTTTGTGCATTCATACAATAAATCATTTTCTTAAACCATTCTAAATTATCTGGATTAACAATCAAATATATTTTAATATTACTAATAAAATCATTTTCATCATTCATTAGTTAATTTTTTGACACTGTTTGTAATATTAGTTCAATTACAATCTTTCTCAAACAAGCAAAAAGGTTAACCCCGAGTTTCTCAGCTCGAAATTATCGCAGAATGAATGTGACAAATTGTCAAGCACGCGTTATCTGCTGTGATTGGCTGTTGAAAATTCAATCAACCAATCACAGCAGATAACGCGTGTTTGACAATTAGTTACATTTATTCTGCGATCATTTTGAGCTAAGAAACTCTGGGTTAGGTTTGTTATTTTCGACAAACTTGATTGAGCTGTCGCAGTGTCGCAGCACTTTGTTTTTATACATTAATTGACCCTGTTCAACTTGACACCAAAATGGCACTGTAAAATGAATTTTGTTTGACAATAAAAACCATTAAATTATTTGTTTTTATTATTTTAAAATATAGTTCCGAACAACTCCAATGCAGTTAAAGCAGGGCATTCTTTTCTGGCACACGTACAAAGCAATACTTACAATTTAATAGTTCTACATACTTAATAGCCAATAATTTAAAGCAAGTAGGGTACGCCAAATTAATCAATTATGTTGATTCCAGTTTACACCTGAAACCCAAGAATTGTGTATTTGTATAATTTCATGAAAGCGCGTCTATCAGTGTAATTTAAACCTTATGTCGATGAACTAAAGACACATAATTAAGCGCGCTCGTGATTTGCAACTTACATTACCTAAATTCATTATAATGTTTTATTATCATACTTAACATAATCTATTAATCATTCTTTGGTATTTATTTGTCTTTTTCAATGCATAGTTGCCAGATATTTGAAAATTGAGATTCTATTGGTTCTATTTTATAATTGTATATCTGTACACTAATGATTATAACTTTATAATACCATCACACTATAAAATACTACCAATGTAAGTATTTAATTCGATTTCTCATTTACTGGACTACAGTTTATAACATAATACTTCAAATATGGTATAAGTTTTTAAGCTGACATGGTCGCAATCATTAGAATTAATATTTGTTTCGCGATATTTACCGTGTTTTTTTTTTTCATGGCGTTTGTAACGGTGCCGAAATATCGAGCTCTTAACCAAAATCAAAATATACATGGTAAATATCCCGAAACAAATATTAATTCAAATATGGTATCATAAATAATCAAAAAAGTAAGCACCCAAATTGCCGTGCGTCTAATCCTGATGCGATGTCATAATTTTCGTTTCTTAGTTTAGCAAAATCGATTCAATACAATATTACTTAACTAAATACAACTTACATAAATGCCCGCTACTGCGGTTTAAGCCCTAACGAATAAAACACTCAATACTCGACTCTATTTAAAGCACAATAAGATATGGTGATGCGCTTTAAACTATGCCCAGCTGTTCATACTCCTGCCAAATTGTGATCACAGTGATTAGGTATAACGGCCACGCTTGTGGCAATACTTTAGCAAGAATCAGTTCTAAAAAGCAGGCAAGACATGACTAAGGAAAATGTTAACACAGTACTTATTTTATTTAAAATAAATAAAGATATATGTACCTACATACAGGAATTTAGAATCAAGGTTCGCGCCTGGATAGGTCATCGTCGCTGATGATAGGCTTGCGGTCGTCGCTCTTACTACCGCGCGCGAAACGTCCCACGCGCCGCGCGATGGCGCTGGTCTTGTCGACCGCGCCCCAGCCGCCGCTGTGTCCGCCGCCGCTAGCTGACCGGGACAGCAGACCGGTGACACCCTCACCCAGTTTGCTATGATGGATGCCGTACAGGAAGTATAGGAGAAGGCCTGGAAAATACCGCGTTTAGCGTCAATTGGGTTGATGAACAAATTTTTTTTTGTAATATATGGAAAGATCATAATTATATAGGTTTTATTACAATAGTTATTTATGCTACAAGTGCGGCAGGTAAGTGATTTCCGATGAGTGGCATTTTTATTCACGAGCGAGCGAAGCGAGTGAGTGGATAAATCGACACTAGTCGGAAATCATCTTACGTACGTGTATATTACAACATTTTACTATGCATTGTGCGAGGAAATAAATAAATTAATAAAATGGCGGGCTTATTCAAGCGCGTTTAGCATATCCACAGATTAACTAATAGTTCCTCGGGCATACCTACTGCGCATGTGCGAATAGCTGTCACATCGTAACGCAATAAGGCACGAGCAAAATATACGTTCTGCCAAACATATTTAATGAATATTTAAAATTAATTTATTGATCAAAATCTAAATCTAGGGTAATTAAAAACGCCTAAAATAAAGTATTAGTTTTATTTTACCTTTTATATGAATGATAATCTGTACATAACTATTTTTTAAAACTTTTCTCAAATAATAAAAACTCTATGCGTCGGGCTGACGTTGGAGTTAAAAATTAAAAAAATACAGGAAAGTAAAAACCACTAGTGAAAGAAAGTGACACTTTCCGCACAGTTTGGATGCTTGGAAAACCGCTCTTTTCGAGGACATGCATTGTAAAATTATTTTTAGTATTTTTCCGCTATAAATACAAAGTAATATCAAATTGAAAATATTTTTACAATGCATGTCCTCGAAAAGAGCGTTTTCCAAGCAGCTAAACTGTGCGGAAAGTGTCACTTTTTTGCACTAGTGCTTTTTACTTCCCTGAATTTTTTAAATTTTTACTTCCAACGTCAGTCCGACGCATAGAGTTTTTATTATTTGAGAAAAGTTTTACAAATTAGTTATGTACAGATTATCATTCATATAAAAGGTAAAATAAAACTAATACTTCATTTTAGGCGTTTTTAATTACTCTAGATTTAGATTTTGATCAATAAATTAATTTTAAATTTTCATTAAATATGTTTGGCAGAACGTATATTTTGCTCGTGCCTTATTGCGTTACGATGTGACAGCTATTTGCACATGCGCAGTAGATATGCCCGAGGAACTATTAGATGATTGAGATAGATGATGATTTCCGACTCGTGTCGATTCATCCACTCACTCGCTTCGCTCGCTCGGGAATAAAAATGCCACTCATCGGAAATCACCTACCTTCCGCACTTGTAGCATAAATAAGTATTTGAATTCAGTACCCATAGTACGCCGACAGTTACTAAAAAAAACCGAGCCTGTTTGACGTCACGATGTTCAATGATTTCTACTCATTGTAGCACACAGCTGATACAGTGTTTTAACTTTTAACCGATTCAATCTTGATGATTATCGTCAGTATATTGATGAATATATCAAAAAAATTCCAACCTTAAAAGTTATCGTGCTTGCTTCGTACCATTATGTACAAATACTACATAAAGAACTGTCCAATAAATGTGATACACGCAATAGCCAAATACCTAGCAGTCTTTACCAAATTTTTTGAGAAACGTTCTGTCTAACTAGATTCCAGTTAGAATGTGTTAATTATGTTGTTCATCATATCTTGGGGGAGGCCTATGTCCAGCAGACGCCCACTGCTGGACATTGGCCTCCCCCAAATGTCAACATTGACCGGTCCCGTGCGTCTCGCATCCTGCGGATCCCCGCAATTTTCACCAGGTCACAGGATAATTACGAGGTCATCGGTCCACCTAGTGGGAGGCCTTCCAGCGCAACATCTTCCGGTTCGCGGTTGCCACTCCAAACTTTTCTGCTCCATCGGCCGTCCGTTCTGCGAGCTTTGTATCCTGCCCACTGCCACTGTCATAGCCCGAAGAATTCTTTGAGCTATGTCGGTAACCCTGGTCTCTTGCGGATCTCTACATTTATGATTCGATCAAACAAGGAAAATCCGACCATAGCTCTCTCCATTGCCCTTTGGGTGACTGTAAGCTTTCTGATGAGGCCCATTGTGAGCGAACACGTCTCCGAGCCATAGGTCATCACTGGCAACACACACTGGGTCATAGTCTTTCGTCTTGAGACACTGTGGTAAGATGGACGAGAAGATACCACGCCACTGCCCTAACGCTGTCCAACCGACTTGGATTCGACGGTTGACCTCTTTCTCGAACGTGTACCTACGTTTTTTTTTTGTTTTGTTCCGGGGTGGAAAATCCTCATTGGATGTCCTCCGTCCTGGGGGGAACGGAGGGGTATGTCAGATTCTTACTGACTAATAACCACCCGGTGTTCCGTCTCACACCTAAGCCGGGGATCGCGGGAAGAACGATACTTCCGCAACCCCCGGCGAGTGCGGGCCACGACCTTGGGTTGGGGGGGGAGTGAGGTGTTGGACTCAACATCACCTGAGGGCATTCAACATTACCTTGGTTTTGTCAATGTTTATTTTTAGACGCACTGTTTCGGAAGCTCTACTGAGGTCATTGAGCATTGTACTGCGGTCCTCCATGGTCTTAGCCATGACCACTATATCGTTGGCAAATCGAAGATGTACTCGCCATTGATGTTGATGCCTAGCCCTCTCCAGTCCAGGACCTTGAAGACATCCTCCAGTGCAGCGGTTAAGTTTCGGAGATATGACGTCTCCTTGTCTCACACCTGCACCTGCAGAAGGATATGCGCCCAGGTCTTGATCCTGCAGTCGAACTGACATGATTGAGCTTTTGTACAAACACTTCGATGTACCCGATTGGAGATCGATTTGGCTCCGTTGGAGAGACTGCAGTACAGCCCAAGTCTCGATCGATTCGAAGGCTTTCTTGTAATAAATCACAAACGCTAAGCAGAGAGACAGGTTGTACCTACTCTTCGGTCTTCTGTATAACCTGCCGCAGCTTATGTTTGCGGTCCACGGTGCTGAAGTCTAAGGAATCCGCCTTGTTTGGGAGGCTGGAAATCGTCAAACCTGCGTGCGAGACGATTCGTGATGACTCTTGAAAACAGCTTGTAGACATGGCTAAGAAGTGAGATGGGCCTATAGTTCTTCAGCAGGGCATTTTCACCCATCTTGAAGAAGAATACCACCACACCCCTGAACCATGCCTGTGCCGTTTTTCCCCTCAAGTATGACTGAATAAAACAGCTTCTGAAGGCCCTTAAGTACTGGTTTTCCACCAGCCTGCAGAAGTTCGGCCGTAATTCCGTCATCACCCGGTGCCTTGTTGTTCTTAAGCTGTCTAAAAGCCATCATAATCTCGCACAGGGTGACGTCTGGAATGTCTTCGGTATAGTGTCGGATCAGGGTGGTTTGCTAGATTCGCGACGGGTTTACTGGTCGACCACCCGCCTTCAGGAATTCGGCCGTAATTCCGTCATCACCTTGTGCCTTGTTGTTCTTAAGTTGTTTCAGGGCCATCCTAATCTCGTAGAGGCTGACATCCGGGATGTCTTCGGTGTAGTGTCGGGCCAATCTAGCTCTTGGGTCGTTTGCTAGATTCACAACGGGTTTGCAGATTGATGTGTACAACTGCCCATAGAATCTCTCGATCTCGGAAGCCGGAGCTGCCGAGATCGAGAGATTTGATTTGAGTTTGGAAAGATCGATTTTGGTGGATACAATCCTGCTCTCATCGGTGTCCAGTTTCGTGAGCTAGCTCTGCCCAATAGTCAGATCTCTTGCAAATCCCTTGGAGCCCTTATTCCGCTCAATCGCGACTTTAATACTTTCGGTTTTAAAACGGCTGGAGTCGCTTTTCAATGACTTTGAGATCCGTCTGCAGGTATTTCAACGCAACGTCTGATGACTGCAGATCATCTCAAGCCTCTCCTTAATGAGCTTGAGAGTAGGATCAGAGAGCTTTATTTCTTTCAGTACGGCGGGTCTTGAAAAACTTAGACCCGACCGTATGGACAGCTTCCACGAACCCATCGCTGTATTCGTCCACAGAGTTTCCTAGGCACTGGAAACGATTCTGGAGTTCGAGCTGAAGTTAATTTGTACGGGGAAAGAATTGTCGAGCAAACTTGACTGATATGATATGACAAATGACATTTTTGCTCCCGTATTATTATTTAACTCTTTGCATTGTTGTCTAATTACGTAACTTAAAAACATGTTTTTTTTATTATGCAGATATTTTAATTATTTTATAGGCGTAAAACTAATATTTCTGTTTGAATAATTTAAGAGATATTTACCGAAGAATTAGTGTAAGGAAAATGTACCGAGTTAATATTTTAATCGTGGCGCGTTCGTAGTCACGTGGTTCTTTTTAAAATTTTATCAAATTTCAATTGCATATAATTAATCGAAAAAAAATATTTAAGAGTTTTTCGCAACAACTAAGCAACAACACAATTTAAGATAGTTAAAGGGGATTGCCCATACACAGGCATCGTGTCTGCGATTTCAATATTATCCGAAAATAGGATTTATATTTTGTGTTTTTTTCCATCCGTGTCCTTTACTTTATATGTACAGACAACAACATATAAGGTTCCTTCACTTGGACATTTGTATGCACCTTATTGCATTGTCATAAGGGTTCATTTCAAGAACAGAAACATCGTTATATCTCGTGATCCCCACAAAATAAATGAAAAATGTTTTCTAATTATGAATATAACGTGTTTTTTCTACAATATACAACCAAATTCTTCAAGATACAACCGTTTTTTCAAAGGGGCCCAAGTTCTCTTACAAAATGAGCATTCTCCTTTGTAAAGTTTAAAAATACATAAAAAGTTTTTTTTATTTATTTCAATTCATGGTTACATAATTACATACAAGATTGTACTTAGATATTGGTTATCGAAAAAAAAATTATGGTGATTATTATATTTCGAACTCAAATGACTAGCAACGTATAATCATTCAATTCTATTGACATATTTGAATAATTTTGATAGGGGATATTTAATAGCACATTGTGTTTAAGTAGTAAATTTATTACTGCCCATGTTTTCATTATCTATAATGGTTTAGTAACCTTTTACGGCGGTAACGTACACGAACCAACAAGAACTCATAAATATACAGTAGGTACCTTCATAACTACGTATAACAATTATTATACCTACTTATCACAACTATTGTAGTTGGTAATGTGACTACTTGTAATGATTGACAACTACATAATTAGTTTAGGCGGAAAATGCCAATATTTTTGGCACGTAAATTACTATGACGCGACAGAAAAAAATAAAAAATACCGGGCATGTGCGTGTCGGACTTCGTACATTTATCATCATTGCTTACCATCAGGTGAGATAATGGTCAAGCGCAAGTCTATTATTAATAAAAAAAAATGTAAAAAATTGGGTGCCGTACCAAAACGCAAAATCAAGTTGGTTGTAATAGGAAAAATAAAGGAATTTCAAAGAAACAATCTGTACTATCAATATATGGGTATTTGTTAGTAAATATATATATTATCACCAAATTTGAAGTTCATAGGTCAATGAGAAGTTCAAAAAATAT
This sequence comes from Orthosia gothica, assembly GCA_949775005.1. Lineage (NCBI taxonomy): Eukaryota > Metazoa > Arthropoda > Insecta > Lepidoptera > Noctuidae > Orthosia > Orthosia gothica. Next base: position 26,677,975 of record OX459034.1, on the reverse strand, counting down.
TCGGAACAAAATTTTGAAACAAATGCTGACTGGTGGTTTCTCATTCCTTTGTTTTCCAATATTTTAGAAAACAAAAAAATACAATATTGATATTTTATTTTTCTGTATTGGTATTTGGTATACTTACTACCTAACGAGCTCTAAACAACGAGACTCCACTCGATGGGGTAAGTCCATTATTATTTTTTGCACCCTTCCTTTGCTAAATGTTTTTAAGGGGAGCTCCTTAAAAACATTTAAAAATATTTTTTGCCAATATGAAGACTGGGCTTTGGGTCAACAAGATGCATAGACTGTGAAAATTTGAAGACTGTTGTTAAAACCTGTGTGACAGACGACGGACAGACAGACACGTGAGTGACAGCAATAAGGCTCCGTTTGGCGTTCCGTACCCTTCAAGTACGGAACCCTAATTTTTAAAAAATGAAAGATGTAAAGAACTGACCGAAAGTCATCCAAATAGCGAATCGGGCCCAGGTGAGTGCGTTGAGGTTGATCATCAGCTCAACGTTGAGTAAGACGCTGAGGGCTGGAAGCAGCGGCACCCAGGGCACACGGAATGGCAGCCGCGTTGGACTTTGTTGATGCGCCCATATAATCACCAAACCTGAAAAATATTTTACAGAACATTAACTATCTGAATACAAAATGTCAGGTAGTGACATAAAAGGGCCTCCGGCAGGAACGAAGACACTTACAAGCAACGATAATGAAGCTTAGGACGAAATCCGGAAGTAACGCCCACAGTCCAGCTGGTTCAGCCAAGAAGTGGTTGTGGGCACAAAGAGCAGCTGCGGCCGCCGTGAACAAATACACGCAGCTAGTGACCGCAGCCCCGGGAGCCCTGCCACCTGCCAGCGGCTCCAACCAAGAGTACTGAGCCCGGAGACGACCCACTGTTAGAGCTTCAAACATCTGGAATGGGAATAAGACAGATTATTAGGAGTTCAAGAAAATAAATAAAATGATACGAGTTACAAAAGACTTTATCTACCTCGGAAGAAGAAGAACCGCCATCAGTACCCGGTGTGCCAGTAGCTGAGCTATCTTCGCGATCGCCAGGAGATTCCAGTTGTGGAACTCCGAAACTCTTGTCTTCTATCGCAGCAACGGGCCGGTAACGCAGAATGATTACTGCAGCACTAACAATAGTGTACGCCAACAGCGTTCCTATCGACATAAACTCCACAAGCTTTTCCAGGTCGAACAAAAGAGCTATCAAAGCAGATGACAGTCCCGAGATAATCAGATTAACAATAGGGATCTGTGACTTGTTGCTAATGTCACTGAAGAACCCGAAGAGGAGCCCATCGGCGGACATCGCATATAAACAACGTGGCAGAGAAAATAAGGAGCCCAACAGGGTCGTGGTCATACCGCATACCGCGCCAACGGCAACTGCATATTTAGCCCAGTCGGCGTGCACTGCACCGAGAGCTGCCGGCAACGCAGCGTCGGGATTGATAGTCTGATACGGAACCATTAAAGTCAAAGCTAAAGCTACCAGAATGTAGCCGAAAGCAACAAGTGCCATTGACAGTATGGTGGCGATGGGGATCGACCGTGACGGGTCTTTGGCTTCCTCGCTCGAAGCTGATATACTGTCAAAGCCTACGAATGCATAGAAACAAGTAGCAGCTCCGGCTAATACTCCACTCACGCCGTATGGCATGAAGCCACCATTCTTTTCGGACCAGTTATCAAGATCGGCGTAATAGAAACCAAGGAATATGACGAGAGATATAACCAAGAGGTTTAGAATAGTAAGACCGTTGTTAATATAGGCAGATGTCTTAACACCAACTGCTAAAATTAAGGATGCCACGATACATATTAAAAATGCTAGAACGTCTGGATATCTACTCAAAAGAGTTTCATGCATCTCTCCTGTAATGGAAATAGTAGCGTTGCTTATTGCACCGTCTAACATTGCGTCTAGATATCCGGACCAGGCTCTAGCCACGGATGCGGCTCCTGAAATGAAAAGCAAAGTTTTAGCTCGGTGTGGTGCTCAAGGCGCATAAAAAGTACTGAGATAATCGTTAGGTACTTTATATACCTATGACATAAAGTTTCAGAGTCTCACCTATCATATATTCTAATACGATGTTCCATCCTATGATGAAAGCCCAAAATTCTCCGATACTGACATACGTATATGCATAAGCACTGCCAGCTCTCGGGATTCTTGTCCCAAATTCAGCATAACACAGAGCAGCTAGGGTAGATGTTATTCCAGCCAGCAGAAAACTTAGGGCTGTTGCTGGCCCAGCCATGTGCCGCGCAACAGTTCCTGTCAGGACGTAAATACCAGCTCCGACCATGTGCCCCACACCTGAAAACAATTTGAGGTTTTAAAGCACTCGTATTCGAGGAACTAGTGACGCCCACTAATGGTCGTCGTCTACCACTAAGACCTCACATTTTGTGGGGATTCGCCACCGGGCACTACGATCGCTGCGGGCTCCCCCTACAAAATATACACAAGTATGTAACTTCCGTTAGCCAGAATTAATGCCTAATCCTGATCTAAAGCAAATAAAGCTTGTTATTAATAAATAAAGCGTCATGATTGTTTGTGGAACCCGCAACGGTATCAATCCTATGGGCAAATAACTAGAGTGCAAAAGAATTTTTCTTGGAACCTTTTTGACTGTTCCAATTACTTCAACTGGATTGAAAGCACTTAATATTATTAAATAAGTAATAGGTACTCACCCAGCAAAGTGATGTCCAAGGTAGTGAGACATCGATTCAGCGGGGTATCCATGGAGTCCCCGTATATAGGTTTACGGCGATTCATTTTGTGGCAAAAGCCAGATAGTACATGCCCGAGAATCTTATGCCTGGCTCCCGGCATGATGACTTGTGAAAAAAAAAACAAGTTATTAAAAACACAAATGCACGTTATGGAGATAATTGAAGTAACACTGCACTACACGACTTATTCCAGTTATTTATGGACATAGGATTGTCACTATGATGATATAGCTATATTAGGAACCGTGCTCAGATTCCACTACACTTCAAGGTTTTACTGTTATTGAGTGGGTTAAGTTTTATAGGTATTTCTTGGACACATTTTATAAATGTTTGTTTTTAATTCATCTGCTTGGAAATGTAGTAAGACTTGAACAGTACCTGGTGTTAAAAAGCCAGCTGACGATATTTGCGTGAACTTGTTCAACTGTTACACGAAGATAAGTCTGCGCGCGCAACTAATCGATTTCTTGATAGGCAACTACGTATAGTCATGTTTACGCGATGTTATGTGGGTATGCTTAGGCACTTATCCCACCGCCGACGAGTAAGGGATTAGCTATCGACTATTTTGTCGATGAAGAAACATACAAAAGATATAAGATCCCGTGTCAATAAAAGAGAGACATTTAGTAACAGTTGATCGCTGGCTGTTCACACTGCCAGCGAGCACTCTCTCACCACAAGTTTGTCGCAGCGATAAGAGCTATCTAAGTTATACTCGCTTAGCGATGCTCGCTTGGCGGTCAGAACTCACGCCGAGAGACCAACCAGCGATTATTTCTACCTACGTGCGACCACCCCGAGCGAGTGGTGCGAGTAATCGCCCGTCGCACAAGACCTCCACAGAGATACTTATCATATACTTATAATTTATTGAAAACACGACTAATGCTATCTCAATTTGAATAAAAAAATATATAAAATATGGGTGAGGTCAAATACGATGTTAAACTTCTTCGTTCCTGTAAAAACAATAGAAGGAAAAAACACAGCACATGGAATGGTCGTACGCACCGCGCTGGCAGTGTCTCGAAATGACAGAACTAATAAAATTCTCTGTATCCTTTTGTTTCAACCGTTGTTTCAACAGAGAAACTTATTGGTTGTTTCTTTCTAACATACGGCACCTTGAACCTTTTTATTTTTCTTTTTGATAGGCTTGCGCTTGACCACTACCTCACTGAACTGACCAAAATGTGTCACATTCGTGATAAATAGACTATCATCATCTTTTTAACCAAAAGTTGTCCACATGTGGATATAAAGCTCACCAAGAATCACCACATCGATTGGTCTTGTATTTCTTGCAATTAACATGCCGATCACCCTGAAGAGTACCTAAACCAAACCTAAACTCATCGATATGTATATTCTGCTCATCCGGACCTACGGTTCTCAGACATGTTCACTCAAAAAATTGCACTTGGGGATTACCCGAGAGTTACGCAGCGTTCTAGATGAAACAGAACAGATCGAATACGGAATACCGCTGTGTTCCAAAACGGGCATAATAGACGTGGTTAAAAGGCTGCTTGGCTCAAATGGGCCATTGCGGAAATTAACGTGTTAATTGCAAGCCTCCACAATGGTTCCTGAAGATGGAACGCGCCGTTGAGGCCGGCCCAGAAATAGGGGGCGAAATGATTTGGACCCGTACCATGAGGGATGTTTCGAGACAGTGCGGGAAAAGAATGTCCGGCAGGACTTTGGTGTGGTCTTTGCCCGGCAGTCCCACTGTTCCAGCAATAACTACATTATGATGAATAATGTAGGTATTTTTTTATTATCGTAAAACCAATCAACAAACTTGGCAGCCCTGTTGAAGGCTCTCTTCTTCTGACTCACGTCATTTACCTTGTACACTTGAGCGTCGACCCATGCCAGGAACGCCTTGTGTTTAACCGCGTAAAAATAAATATAATAAAAATAATGACGTGGGAATTTTGTACAAATCATGCGTCTGCAATCTGTCTTACCTACGTAATTGTAATACGTCTTGTCAATGGTCCATGCTTAGAAGACGGTCAATGTGGTCAATATTTTTCTTGGTTTGACGCTTCGATTCGCTTCGAATTTGAACCTGAAAGCGGTAGGTAGATAGATATACCTACCTACCTCCCGTTTTTCGTCATACTGCTTCTCAGTATCCCGTGCCACGCTTCGAGTAGGTAGTGTACAGTTAGCAAAACAAATAATACACGAAGTGAAAAAAAAACTCCAGATATGTGTGGTGATAGTGACTATGTATAGTTTTATTTCATCACGGTCCTTAAAACAAGGACTTTTTTTCGGCTTTTCCATCATCTCTTACAATGCTCGATTCTATGAACTTTAATAATCCCCTTTTTTAACAATCACTGTATTAACGTCCAGTATGAGACCACATATCGACATCCAATATGAATAACATTGTAACTTTAGTTACACATTGGTTTAACTTTATGTAATCTGTTATCACTGGGCCATCACTGCTCTATGTTCTACGAACGGGAATGGAACGAAACCAGCTAGGCGGAATGAGATCATGTAATTTCATTGCACACTCCCCGAAATGCAGCTGATAAAAAACCGATAAGCTGGCAATGATGTTCAAGGCTGTAGAGCTTTGACTCTACCAGTGCCTCATCGCTGATGAGCTTCTTGGCCGGTTTTTTTATCAACTTAAGTGCATCAAGCTGGTATTTGGCAGATCCGTCCCAGATATGAGATAAGTACTCCATACATCATCGAACTTGCGCTTGATACAACTTGAACAACTGTTCTGGCGTGAAGAACCGTCTCACCTTTGCGAGGATCATCATCATCATCATATCAGCCGAAAGACGTCCACTGCTGGACATAGGCCTCCCCCAAGCGTCGCCACATTGACCGGTCCCATGCATCCAATTATTATATTACTCTTTGCATGCATCTAGTAACCAGCGGATCCCCGCAACTTTCACCAGGTCATCGGTCCACCTGGTGAGAGGCCTTCCAACGCAACGTTCCGGTTCGCGGTCGCCATTCCAGAACCTTTCTGCCCCATCGGCCATCCGTTCTGCGAGCAATGTGCCCTGCCCACTGCAACTTAAGTTTGGCAATTCTTCGGGCTATGTCGGTAACCCTGGTTCTCTTGTGGATCTTTACATTTCTGATTCGATCACGCAAGGAAACGCCGAGCATAGTCCTCTCCTCCTCTTTCTCCTTTGCGAGGATACCCAACTTTATAGCAGCCAGCTGAGCCTTTTCCCCAATGTATGGACCAAAATTGAGGATCATGTTAAAAGTTGCGACAAGAAGCTCAATATGGTCCATTATTGGTACGTTTACACCTCGGAAGGAAGGAGCCGAGTGGAATTAGCTAATTTTAACAGAGAAAAGACACGCCTGGGTTTTAGCAGCATAGAACCTGGCCAAATTGGCATCACCACATTTGGATACTGGCTTCAAGGATAAGCTCAAACGCTCCACCACAGCCTCACAAAGGACAAGTACCTCTCAGCAACAGTGCTGTCGTCTGCATGCCCAAGTTTTTAGCAGATCATTTATATGCAGCAAAAATAACGTTGCTGAGAGTACCAACCCTTGAGGGATCCCAGCATTAATATCCAAGTGGTCCAACGAGCAACCATCTATAACCACTCGAATTCTACAATTCAATCACACATACCATCACCAGGCAGACCTAATGAAAGAAGCTTACTAATAAGGCTTCCGTGCCAGACCCTATCGAAAGCTTTCGAGTTTTTGAGGGAGACGGCAAGCGCCTCCCCGTGCCTTTCGATTGCCTCACTCCAGATGTGAAGGGCATACAACGAGTTCGGCGGTAGTTGTATTGGCAATCACTTAGGATGTCATTAGCTTCTAGGTATGCCAAGAGCTTAATATTAAGCACACGTAGAGGTCTGTAATTGGCCGGATCAGCTCAACTGTCTTTCTTGGACTTGTACGTTAGCTTACCTACAAGCATTCGACACTTTTCCAGTTTCATACGAAAGGCGAAATAGAAGTGTCAAGATCGTAGACAGTTCGGGCGCATAAGTTTTAAGAACAAGTGCTAGTATACCGTCGGGGTCACTAGCTTTGTTCAAGTCGAGGTTGCCCAGCACTCTACGAACGTCATTTTGATGGATGCGAATGACCGACATGTCTCACACCCACCAGGAGAAATAAGGGGCCACGCATCACCAGAATGCAGACGCAAAGATTCCGCAAAAAAAGGCAATTAAGTTTGCCTTCTCCTCAGCGAAGTCGGGTTTCAGCAGTGGTGGTAGTGAGGGATGGCAGAAGTTCGACTGAACCGACCTACCCAGGGACCGAAACTCTTTATTACCGACTGGGTAAGAAGCAAGTTATGTCCCTATTCGACTGTAGTTAAGTGGCATGTTAGTAATGTGGTCGGACCGAGACCTTTGCAACACCTTTTTGCAGGACTTGGCAGCGCTGTTGAAGGCCTTATTTTCCGACATAAGTTAGCCGCTACCCAAGGTGAACTTGTCGACACAGAGTAGCGACACAGATAATATAATCTAGTATTATATACATAAGGATGCCTCATCCCATACTAAGAAACCGGGATGGCCATAAAAACAAACCATACTAAGAAATGGTCGTCGATGGTAGGTCGGTTCAGTCGAACTTCTGCCATTAATCCTTAGTTAAGTTTTTAGTGCAAGTGTGTATTAATCAATCAAATACATCATAAATAACGTACGCCCTTGTTTGTTGCAACTTGCAAAGACCTAATGTAAATAAATATACGCGCCGCGAGTCTGGCTGGCCGGCACACGCCGCGCGCGTTCCCGCGCTTTTCTCCGCGCTCGCCCTTCGTGCGAAGAAGTCTAGTATTTTTTTTTAATAATAAGAATTCGTGGATAAAAACGACACAAATTATGCACAGTGCTTTGTTACACCATAATAATCAAAAACACGTAAACTCTAATAACTTGCATTTTCTTTTGTGGATTTTACAGGGTGTTGTAATAAAAAAAAAAAATATCTATAAAAGTCGTGGATGAATTCGACACAAAATATTTTAACCAACAGATATCAGTAATCTAAAACGCGTAACACCTATTTAACCTATTGTAATATTCTTTTGAGCTAGTTGGCCGACATGTTAGGTATTGGTTAAGTATTAGGATTATCGTGGACAGATGTGAAACAAAATGCCTATGTACATCAGTTACTACTTCGTTATTATCGTGAAAGTAAAATTTTCATCTCTAATTTTCTTTTCGTCCAATACTGGTCAAAAAGACAAATACCTAAATTTCTACCTATGCAAATACCTAGGATGACACAAACTAAGGTATGAGGTTGGGCAAATGGTCTGGAAACTATATGCGAAACACAAACAACTTTAATATTTTTGAAACCTCAAAACCTTGCGCTATCGGTCTATCGGTCACACTCGGCACCAAACCATGGTCGGTTAACGCCGGACACCGTTACCACCCGTTACGTCAGAGAATGGAATAAATTACTCCATCACCTGGCGCTGGCGCAACACATTCGTCACAGCGTCAGCGGATGACGATGAATCGTCCGAATTGAAGCAAGTGGGCCGCCAAGGATAGCATACGAAGAAAGATCGCTTCCCATCCCAGTCTGCTGATTTGTACCGCCAAACCCGCCGGGTGCCTAAAGTAGTAGTACGTCGAAATTATCATTCCGTCAATTGTGACAGAGAGGCAATCGCACTAAGCAACCTTTAGAAACGGAAAATCTTATTAAACAACCCTGCAGGCTGCAAACAAAAATGCAACCGTTTCATTTCCTAGATTGGTTGGTATCTTTATGTGATCAAATGATTGAAAAGAAAAACAATCGATGTCTGAGCACCATCAATCGCTTCGACGCTGTAACGGCAGGGTCACTGAGCATAAACTAAAGAGACAGGGCGCATCCTTTGCAATGGCTCCCTGCACCCACTTATTCCAATAAGTGGGTAGGTAGGTAATTCAATTTCCGCCAGCAATGACATGTGCTGGCAGAAAAAAAATCCCTACCGTTAACATAAAGGGTACTAACTTTTCCCACGGCTTTGCTCTCGTGGTCTGTCCTGCAGAAACCGTGCACTTTCAAAAACCTGTGATACTCAGCGTTTTGTGTTTTCTACCAGTACCTATAACATTATTATCTACCCCTCACAAAAATATGACACAAACTTAAAAAAAAAAACCCGACTGCTTCAAAAGCGAACTAAAAAGACATAAACAAGGAGAAAAACATGCTGTGCAGTCGGAGGATACATATTCGCGGGCTGGCTGAAATCTGGTGTATCCTCCGCCTGCACAGCATGATTTTCTCCTTGTTTACGTTTTTTTAGTTCGCTTTTGAAGCAGTCGGGTTTTTTGATTTATAACTTTTTATTTAGTTTTTTTTCGAATTGCGTACATTTAAACATATAAGTATTAATATTTTTGAAATCACCCGTTAAAACCCTTTATTTTGATACCCCACACGATGGGTTTGGAAGAAAAAAAAAAATTTGGGCCTCCACAATATGGCGCCCAAAATCCGCCATTTTTCTATTATCCAATTTTAATGTAGCCATCGATTGACGTACGAATCATCAAAATCGGCCAACGCGTTTGGTCTCTGGAACGCCATATAGGAACATACATACATTCATACACACATACATAGACTGATAAACACATTACCCTCCTTCGGCAGTCGGGTAAAAAACTTTTACGCAATAAAATAAACAGATTTCAAAAGCAAAACTTTTTCTTTGTTAAACCTCTTGTTTTTACTTTTGCTGCACCAATATACTTAGTATAGTATCTCTAAGTAGTCTGTGACACCAATTTCCGAAACGGAAGTTATTTTGCACTTTTTGGTGTTTTGCTTTTGAAGTAGGGTTTTTTTTGGAAAATGTTTTTATTTCCTTCTTTTTAGTTTTGGTTTTAGTAAGGTACCTAAAGGATTAACAAAATACCTACCATAATAACTCAATTTACACATTCGTAATGTTTGTCATTAAGGAGTTCGGGTATATGTTCCATATCTTGACAACTGATGAACCGATTTTGATGAAACATGTACTATTCCCTAAGTTGAGAGATACCTAATCCAATAAAAAAAACGATCACGATCCGATTACTAGTTTCGGAGAAATGCGTGGACCAACATACATACACTTACGAAATTTGGCACACGCGTTTAGAAGCCCACATTGAGTAACATATGTGAATATTGTGCAATTCCAACAATATTACATTTATACGTGTTGAATTGATAACCTCCTTCACCTGACTGCCGAAGGAGGGTAATGTGTTTATCAGGCTATGTATGTATGTTTGTTCCTATGTGGCGTTCCAGAGACCTCGTTGGCCGATTTTGATGATTCATACGTCAATATATTCGTCTTGGCTACATTAAAATTGGAAAATGGCGGATTTTGGGCGCCATATTGTGGAGTCCCAATTTTTATTTTTCTTCCGGACTCTTCATGTGGGGTCTCAAAATAAAGAATTTTATACCATTCCCCCTCTAAAAAGCTTATTTTATTCACTGAAAACAGTGAATAAAAAGCATTTTAGTCACTGTTTTGGTGTTTGAATTTGGAACACACCAATGTACTAGACGTCCATCTCAATGCTATGTAACCTCCTTGCGCCTCCTTGCGCAAATAATACTCGATACACAAACTCCTTCTTCGATTTTAATTTTGAGTTTGTTATTTAGGATTTTAATAATGATTTTGATTTTAATCTAAGATATTTATTGAATACTTGTTTGGATTGTAATTCTAATATTAATTGCAATGGTATTTAATTAATTATAATTATGTCACGTAACGGAGGTGGTTACTGGTCCCTGAAACACAGGTGCTGTTAACTAGCTCAGGGGTCAGGGTTTCACATTTTATATAAATTTTGAAGAATAAACCATTTATTTATTTATTTATTACTCGTAATATTCCTTGTGCTTTGCACTTAAATCTTTCTTTTTCTCGAAGTCATGGTATAAAATATAGTATGCAACTCTTGAATAAAACGGATTTATATCGAGGGCCATGAATCACTCGCGTCGATCATGATTCTAACACTTGAATCACTCGCTATGCTCGTGATTCAATCATCATGAATCACTCCCTACGGTCGTGATTCAGTCGTTAGAATCATTCACTTGCTCTTGATTCATCTGTGGCCCTCGCTTTAAATCCGTCTTTTATTCACTAGTTGCATAATATACTATTAACAGGTGATTTTAAAAATATATAACACCAAAAAAATGTTAACTATTGAGTTATAAATAACAAGTAAAATTACAAAATTTAAAACCCCTGACACATTATCTTGCGGAAACACCCCGATTCAAAGAGTAAAACGCTCATAACTCTTGAAAGGCTGAACCGATTTTATTCAAACATAGCTAAGAACACTCTCGACAAAATCACCTTTCAAACAAAAAAAAAAATTAAATCAAAATCGGTTCATCCGTTTAGGCGCTATGATGCCACAGACAGACACACAGATACACAGCAACACACGTGAAACTTATAACACCCCTCCTTTTCCGGCGGGAGTTAAAAAACGTTAAATCAAAAACCCCGACTGCTTAAAAAGCGAACTAAAAATACGTAAACAAGAAGAAAATCATGCTGTGCAGTCAAAGGATACATGTTCGCGAGCTGGCGTAAGTAGGGTAGGGTAGGCAGTTGACGGGAGCGAAACCGCGGTCACAGTTAGTCTATAGTTCTATAACAATATTATAAAGAGGAAACATTTTTTTGTTTGTTTGTTTGTACCGAATAGGCTCCGAAACTACTGGACTGATTTAAAAAATTGTTCCACCAATAGAAAGCTACATTGTTCCTGAGTGACATAGGCTATTTTTTTATCACGAAAATAGGTCCTGTGAGGTAGTCCACGGGAGCGAAGCCGCGGGGAACAGCTAGTGATCTATAAATGCAAAATTCCTCTTTAACACCAGACCAAGATAGCACACGACTGCTTCCTTTTTACGGGCACGTAAAAATTTAATAGTAGGACACGATTTACGATTAGGTACATTTTAGAATGAGTTGATGGATGTGCGATAGAACTGCACAATTTATTTCCGCCTAGCCCTTTCCATCATCGGACTACAAGACGTACGGCAATGCGCCATCGGTACATTGTAGACATCCCACCCTACCCATACATACTCACAAACAAAGCGTTTTGCAAATACTTTCATTGTGCGTATAGATAAGAAGTGGAATTCCCCGCCGGTTCTTTGATTCCTGATATCTACAACCTTAGGGCCTTCAAGTCAAGAATGAATTAGTCACTTCTAGGCAACCGTGCTTCACCGTCGACCACATCATCGCTTAACATCAGGCGAGATAATGCAGTGTTGCCAGGGCCCTTAAGTCAAAAGTTACGTGTTATTGCCTAAAATGTTACATTTTTGCTGCAAAAGTTACAATTTTTTTTTATAATTTAGTTTTTTTGATTTCGGAGGCAAATTGATGTCAGCAAATTGGTGGAATATAAAGGAATCTATGATGTCTAATGGTTTAATCTTATGAAAAAACAGACACTAGTTTATAGCAGCGCAGCGCCATCTTCACAGTTGTTACTATCTAGTCTAGCACCTAACTTATTCTATTACTTTGAACCAAATCCACGAGAGGTGGTGGATCTGTTAGTTTTACACTGAACTAACTACTAATATTCGATATGTATAGAACCCTCTTATCGGATATTTTACCATACCTATGTTCTAAAAAGGGCTGTTATTAAAGGGCAAAATCGCTTTCATTAAGTTTTGTTCTATACTTTTCAAAATTTTCATTTTTTTTCTGAAATCACAAAACATGACAATTACACGGGCTTATTAGATTAAGAAGAAAACTAAAAATAGGAGATAAAAAAACATCAAATCCACCAACCTAGCATTAGTTTTTTTTATAATATTGTTATGTAATAATCGTAGAGGTTTAAATCCACACTTTCTACAGAAATTTTATATATTATTATATATTTTTATTAGTTTAAGTTGCAAAATTACACTTATGGGTACTTATTAATACATTATAGATAGGCACTAAAATCTCGATAATTTGAGAAACTTTAACTAAACTTACTTAACAAACATTAAAGTTAGGTAATGGACCGGAATCGGAACTTCTAGTACGAAACCGCGCGAACTCACAAAGTAGGAAACGTACGCGCACACGCTCCAGCAAAATGTTTCATTTTGTCATGGCGCGTTTCATTCAGAGCCATCTCTGAGTATGATATGGAGTGAAATACATTCTAGACGCGCCAGTTACGTAAACTGTTTGCAATAAAAATCTAGTATTACAAATCTCGTTGTTCTCAAAAGTTACGAAAATTGCCTTAAATATAAAAATTACTTACATGTTACGCGAGGGGGTCAAAAGTTACGAAAAATGTAAGAAATGTAACCTTCTGGCAACGCTGGATAATGGCCAAACGCGAGCCTATGAAAAAAAAAACTACTACCTACATGTGCTTTTTGCTTTTGTTGATTTACAATTTACCCTCAACGTACGTATTTAGAAAAGGTGGATCTGCATAATTGGCAAAAGTTTTCAAAGTCAATAAAAACAGTGATATAAATACCTATTAATACTTATCCGGGAGTAGTACGAGAGCAATAAAAGTGTTTGCTCTCGGATGGAGTGAGAACAATGATCGCAGAACTGGGTCAACCGCAGATCGTTAACGAGCTGACCAACGTGCCAGTGATTTTTAACGTGCCTAGATAAATAAAATATCTAGGTATCTACATCTATCTGCCTGCCTCGTTTACGTTACTTACCGAGACTAGGACTATCTACGTAGGTAGGTAACAAGATATCTTATGAACGTTTGATGATCGGAAAGTCCTCATGAATATCTGCTGAAACCCTATTCAAGATCTTCAAACCCTCCTCGTAAGCCCTTGTTTAGAGCCATTCAAAAAGCACTTTGGTGGATGTCAATTTGTCGCATTAAGTAACGGGGAGGTATTTTAGGTAGGTACTTTTCCTGGGTTCCGTATCGAAAGGGTAAAAACGGGACCCTATTACTAAGACTCCGCGATCCGTCTGTCTGTCTGTCCGTCTGTCACCAGGCTGTATCTCATGAACCGTGATAGCTAGACAGGTGAAATGTCACAGATGATGTATTTCTGTTGCCGCTATAACAACAAATACTAAAAACAGAATATAATAAATATCTATGTGACCCACAACAAATGTGTTTTTTTATTGCCGTTTTTTGCGGTAATGGTACGGAACACGTCGTGCGCGAGTCTGACTCGCACTTGGCCGGTTTTTTATGTAAGAAGACCTACGTAACGTTCATCTCTACATTGTATTTATGCTTACACCTACAATAATATTATAAAGAGGAAAGATTTGATTGTTTTTAAGTTTGTTTGTAATGGATAAACTACCTAACTGATTTTAAAAACCGATGGATAGCTACTCGTACATTACTTCGGAGTGACATAGGCTATATTTAAAAAACCTATGGATAGCTACTCGTACATTACTTCGGAGTGACATAGGCTATATTTTAAAAACCTATGGATAGCTACTCGTACATTACTTCGGAGTGACATAGGCTATATTTTAAAAACCTATGGATAGCTACTCGTACATTACTTCGGAGTGACATAGGCTATATTTTAAAAACCTATGGATAGCTACTCGTACATTACTTCGGAGTGACATAGGCTATATTTTAAAAACCTATGGATAGCTACTCGTACATTACTTCGGAGTGACATAGGCTATATTTTAAAAACCTATGGATAGCTACTCGTACATTACTTCGGAGTGACATAGGCTATATTTTAAGCGACTTACCAAAAAGGAGGAGGTTCTATGTTCGAACATGTTTTTCTTTGTGTGTAGGTACACCGATATCTCCGTCAATTGTGGACCGATTTTGAAAATTATTTTTTGTTTGAAAGAGTATATTCCGAAATTGGTCCCATTTTAGTTTGGTGAAGATCTGATAAAGAATTTCGGAAATATACAACAGAACTCTTCAATAAATAACGGCAAACCTCTTGGGATTGCTGTAATCGCATGTCTGTTTATTGTTTATGCCATTTCATAACATAACATCACGCCAGTACGCCACACCACACCATGATACACTCTCATTTCACCGGTTATGTTCAGAGTCATGACATTCGGGTACCTGATCTATTCTGGAATTATAGGTATCTTACTTAACTACTTGCCTGTTAGGTAGGTACAAATAAAAAGGAAAAAAAATACTACCGACTTCCAGAAACTACAAAGTGAAAAATAACCTTTTTGGAAGTCGGTGCCCATAGCGCAAAAAATGGGACTTACCAATGACACCGACTTATTTTAGTTCACAGTTATGTTTCACTTTGTAGTTTCTTATTTCGAAGTCGGTATTTTTTTGTATAAAAATTGTTTTTTTATCCCAAAAACAGCAGCCTTATTTCGTAATCAATTAATTCATTCATTCATCCACGGTAATCCACATCACGTCTTTCATCTCAGATGTGATTGGTCGTTTGTCCATACTCTTTGCCTTGCCGAATTTATTACCCAATAAGGCTAGCTCCTGCACGGTATAGGTGGCTCCTGTGGTGTGGGCCACGGGAGCGGATCCGCGGTGTAAAACTAGTCATTAATATAGCGTCAGAAGGTATAACGTAACTTTGAATATTTCGAGATGAAGAGGTATCTAACATACCTAGTAGGTACATTGTTTTCCAACAATTTGAAACTTGTTTGTTCCCGAAGTCAATACTACGCCTACGCGATTTATTTATAACTCGAGCTAAACCTGGGTGTTGGTTTGGGATAATGGTTTCATTCAGAGGTTGCTTTAGTCTGTTGATTTTTGATCCATCTTTTCCAGCTTGTCTTACACATTCCAAAAAGGGAAGTAGGCAGTGGAAAAGGTAGAGTAGGGTTTCCTTTTTCCGCATTTGGTCCGTGCGTGGGGGGTTAAATTGGCAGCCTAGCGCCCCCCAAAAGCATAGAAGCTTCCTGGGGCTTTACAGGCTTCGCGGAACGGCACAGGCCCCAGCAGTGTGTTCGCTCCGGTCGGTCGGAGGATTTGCGCTCGTTGAGATGCCACGGCCTCGCATTCCAGGATGACGTGGGCAGTTGATTTCTCGGCATCAAAGCAACTCTTGCAAAGTGGGATATCTGTGGCGTCTATGTTAAAGAGATGATTATTTACGGGACAGTGACCCGTAATTGTCTCTTCTATTATTCTGAGCCTTTTAGTTAGTTCTTTGGTACAGCCATTTTTGACTGCTTATAGTCGGACGGGAAGTAGGCAAGTAGATGGAGTCTAATAAAATACATAAATTCTTATTCTTAATGCAATTGGTCTTTCTATGTCTTGGTATATTTCCTCTCCTATTACGTATTTTCACAGTCACTGGTCAACTTCACTTTCAAACATAAGCAGTTCGGTTTTCTAAACACACGCCGCGCCATCGTAACATCATGCTATTCGTGCTTGGGTAGGCCTGCAGTTTTTTAAGCTCCACACAAAGTTGTGATTAATAACAACAAAGTTTTTATTCCGTAAATGAACTTATGACTAACATGACTTACGTACTGAGTAGAATTGCGTGAATTTTCTAATGACATGTTTTAGACTACTTGAATTATTTTGTTTAGGACATTTTTAGATTATTTATTGTATTTTTTTATGATATGTATTATATTAATTTCTTTGACATTAAATTATCAATTGAAATTTTGATTGAAATTGAAGACATTTATTTGGCTTTTATTTAATTAATTTGGCTATGACATTTTTAGATTAGGTATATATTGACATTTTATTCGATTATTTAATTATTTTGTTTGTTATTTTTAGATTACCTAGTGACATTTGTTATGACAGTATTAGATTATTCATTTAAATTACTTGACATTTTTACATTATTTATTTAAATGGCTATGACATGTATTAGATTATTTTAATTAATTTTAGTTGTGATATTTTTGGACAATTTATTGAAGTGCAGGTATCGGATGAGTTTTAATTACTGTAGTTTTGAGATATTTAGATTATATTTTTATAGTCATTTTTGCGACATTTTGGATTTAAATTATTTTTGATATGACATTTTATGGTTGTTTTTGTTTTTTTTTATGATATTTATTGGATTGTTGAATGAATTTGTTTGACATTTTTAGATTCTATAATGAAATGGTTACGACATTTATTAGATTATTTTAGTTATCATGTATCGGATGTGTGTTTATTTTGGATTATTTATTGAAATGGTTATGACATTTATTAGATTATTTTAATTATCATGTATCGGATTTGTTTATGTTGATGTATCGGATTGGGTTGATTGTTGTGGTTTCGACATTTTTTTGATTATTATGATTATGAAGTTTGCTATGACATTTTTGAAGTATTTATTATTTTTGTTTACATATAATAGATTTTATTGGATTGAAAGAATTATGTAATCAATTTTTGTAAATGACGTGTCTAGATTATTATGATTGTTATTCTCTATTATTTTATAATTTTATGTACTTAAATTTGATTATTCTTATAAACGTAATGGTGATACTATGTAGGTCCTTAGTTAAAATTGATTTTGGCCTGGTTGATATTTTTTTTGTGAACATTCAGTCACAGTTTAAATAATTGATAATGAATAAATGAAATGAAATGAATGAAATATCACAAACAAATAGAAACTGCGCCGCCGCGCCGCTTATATACCTACTGTGTGTAGGTAGGGCCATTTTCTATTTAGTGTTGTACGTATCCTTACACATAATGCGATTCTAAGACCCATTTTTTTAATTTAAGGTTTAAATATGTACTTATAAAATAGTAGGTATTTATTTACCTAAAGAAGTGAAATAAGATAAAGTTACAATTGATTTAACATTTTATTTCTACTTTGTATTACAGGCGAACGTAAACTGTGTTTACGTTAAATAAATATATAAAAGTACCTACACGACTTAATTTAAATTAATTAGTGACACAAAGCAACATTTAAATAAAAAACACCATATAAGTACTATATGAGTAGCTAGATGGCGAAATAACTAGTAAAGAAATAAATGTTGCAGTATGAATGATTAAAGAACAGTATAAACTTAAATTATTAAGTAGTTAAATATAAAAGCTAATAAATAATACTTATTTGCAAAATCTTACTGGTATAAAAATAGATCCAAAAAAAATATTTTTGGCATTTTATTTAGATTAAAATAATAATAAAAAATATAGGTACTCAAACATTGTTCTATGCCCACTCAGTTGGGTACCTCTGCACATTCCTGAAGGTCTAGGCTTAGGTATAAAAGGTCCAATTAATCATTTGTTATTTACATAAGTGCTACTTAACATAATACCTACTTAATATTACAAAACGAATACAGGGTGGTGTACCTATTGTGAGCCTATTTTTAGGGTTCCGTAGTAACAAGGAACCCTTATAGTTTCGCCATGTCCGTTTCTACCTCGTTTGTACCTACACATAAAGTGGAGATTTTTTTTTCTCGTCTATCCCATGGTGTGGGGCATGGTTGGATAGGCCATTCAAAAATATTACGCGTCTGTGAAAACCAATTTTCGATTTATGAATCCGTTTGCGTAAAATTAAGCGTAAAATTGCAAATTTTTGTTAGAGTCAAGTGTATTTTTTTCAAATATTCAAAATCAACCATTTAACTGACAGGACGAAATTAAAAGGATCTATTCTCATAGCTGTGTCAAAATTTATGAAATATATTTATATTGTAGTTTGTACTATTTTATAAATAAATCAAGTTTGGTATTGTAGAGCGTCGCCTCTGTCTTGTTTTCATCATAAATGCCTGACAGTTTCTTTCTGAAATACATAGAGGTCCAAAAAATCGTGGTATATTTTCCTTAAAAATTAAATGTACTTTTTGGAAAATACGCCGCAAACCTTCAAAAATCGCAACTATTATGGTGTGTCATATTAACGCCTGAGGGTCCTCCTGTGCTTCGTCAAAGTAAGAATCATCATCGAGATCATTACGTACAATTTTAATTAATGTAATTAAGAATGTATGTGCATACAATACAATGTGTGGGTACCAAAAATAAAGTTAGAAGAAAATACAGTTAAATGATATGTTTTAGTCGTCAGTCTTGAGAAAATGTAGCGATTTGTTTTATGAATAATGTTATAGATACTATTATGTACTTAATTTAATAAGTTGGTAAACGTAGGTATTTATCTAACACAATAATTTTATGGCCCTCAACTGTGCCTTAGCATATATGGCCCGTAACGGCAACAAACTATTGTTATAATATTTCTGCTATTACTAGTACATAGACACATTATTAAGTGCTAACCCCTTAAAATAGCAAGATAAATTCGGACTTTAAGAAACAATACATCTATTAGGATATGTACTACTTCTAATTTAATTTATTGTTTGTTTATGTATTTACGTATATTAACTAGGTAGGTACCAAAACATTTTTTGTGGGTAGTTTTACATATTATTAGATAAACAATTGCCACGAAACTTTAACAAAGTGTCACATAATAATTGTATTGTACATACGTACTTACAATTTCTCAGGTTTTGACTTAGACATATTTATAAATGTAAACAAGTTATAATTTTGACGATATGGTCCCAATGTTAAACATATTTGGAGGATTACCACAAAAATAGTTAAAGTATACAAACTACTTAACCGTATAGTGACTAGATTTCTTTTTACATTAATATGTCAGATATTATCATACTAATATAGGTAAGTATAAAAATGTAAGTTTATTTAAAATTATTTAATTAGCCTTTGCACAAAGGAACTTACAAAATGTAAATAGTGTGCTGACCATAATATTTTATTAATAAGAAAGTCAGTACAATGTATTTAATTAAGTATCTATGGGTACAAAAATTTACCGAGCTGATAGCGAAATAAAAGTCAAATTATAGAAATTTTTTGAAGGAAAGACTATTTCCTTCGCGCCCACTTATATACCGTCCGGTAATGAGAGAGCTCGCACAAGCTTTTTGCATGGCAGATTATAATTTCGGTCTGAATGAGGGTCTGTTTTTTTTCACGCAGATACAAAGGATATCTTTGCATAACTTTAAAGTGTTTTCCGTATTATTTAGTAAGTAATTACATCAAAGGTCGTAAAATAAAATAAGCTAAAATTTCTAAAAAAATATTTATTCAGTTATTTGAATGTCATACCTGTACAAATATCATGAAAAAATTACGGATGTGTTTTTTATAAATTAAATTAAAATGTTTATTTTTATAAAAAGTAGGTACATTATTTTCCTTTTGTTATTATAATTTACCATTATGATAAACAGCTGGCAGTATACTCAGTATTCGTCTAATTGTAAATAAATATTAAAATAAATTATATTCATGAAATTGGCTCGGTTCATAGAAAGTATCTCATACTACAAGACGAGATCCGAGGAGGACCACCGTCAGTAACATGCGTCATCGTACAATATCATACGTAGAAAACGTAACTGGAAATTCGCTCCAAGTTAAATAGGTAAGTAGTATAAATATTAAGTATAATATTAACATGCAAGTAGCTATTTGTAATATACTTCAACAAACATATGACACAAGTGATTTTAAAATTTAGATGTGCAATGTACAATAATAATTAAAGAAAACACTAAAATATCTATACCTATTTAAATTAACTAGTTACTTATTGGTTCAACAAATTGAATTTCAGCGCAACATTATGGCTTACCTATCTAACAACTTTATCGTATTTACATAAATTCTCTATTTTGTTCGCCAATAGTTCATAAATGTCCTGTAACAGGTTCTACAGTTCTGCTACTACAGGTATACTCAAAACATCTAAGTTTGTCGAGATTTAATTATTAATGAATGTCACTGATATAACGGGGATTTCTTTATCTATTTCTATATTTTTATACACCGACTACTCATACACTTATTAATCTAATAGTAGAGAGCTATTACACAAAAAATCTATGTAATTTTCATTTATACAGGTCACAGGTACTGAACAATAATCAACTAATTCCATAAGATAAAAAATATACGTTTAGGAATTTATTAATTTTTTATCAGGTAGCATTATGCACCATGCTAACTGAAATGTTAGCTGCCTGAAATTTTCGCCTTTGCACACTTAGTATATTATACAGCCGTATATTGTTTGTAGACAAATAGCAAAGCTACTCTGTACGACCTAATTCAGCGTTCATGTATCAAAAATAATTTACATTAAGTAATGTCATGGATTTGCAAATTTAGATAAGCTATTGCTAAATCAGCACATTGTTATAATTTACACCAGAACTGTTACGTCGCGCGGCTACAACCTTAGTATTTCGGCCTTCGTACCTTACGCAATTGTCTGGATTTAGTGTACTTATCGAAAATCTCTCTCCTAAACGAATTATTACTGGCTCCATTACAATTATCGGTCGAGAAAATCGGGCAAAAATGTATATCCACCTAATCAGTCACAATATATTAGATTATTAAATAGCTTCCAATTTGAATAATAAACGTCATCTAATGTATTTTGAAATTTACACAAAAATTATAAAAAAACCTCGTTTGTAACAATCAGGGTCCATCAAAATTGCATGGTGCACTATAACAAGTTAATAATAAATTATAAGTACAATATTAAGCGCAAAAATAACTACATTAGCAAAATATGTGCGTTTACAGTCCCATAGTCAGCGAAATGTAATGGCAGTTGCCTAGCGGATGCGGCGGTATCCATAAAAAATAATAAGGAACAAATCAAATGACAAAACCCAAAAAGGCCATATGGACGGAGGGGCGAAATTATTTTTATCCCTCTTTTAAGGAGGGTCCAAGGGTCTCAGTCATAGACATCATGATCATACAGTGGTATATAAACTCTGTAAAACCCAGCTGCTGGTAGACATCATTAGAAGATAATAGGTATGTATGTGGATACATACTTCCGAAGTGAAGTTGCCCATACCATACATTTAGTATCAAGATAGGGCTAGTCAAAGATCTTAAAATAATGTGACCAACATCGTTTGCCGCAAACTTTGTTGAGATTCAACGAGGCACTAGTCTGACGAACTAGTCTACCTATAGAAAGAAGTTTGGTGTAGGTAGAGTTACCATTTCGAAAATTGAAAATTCCTGACAAAAAGCAGAATTTAAAAAAAGTCCGGTCATATTATTAGATAAATAAAAAATAGTTTAAAACCAGAGCTAAAAAAATCGCGGTCTGAAAAGAATGAGACAAAAAATATCTTAGATGATAGCCGTGGTAATCTGAAAAAAAAAAACTTTGCCATCCATGCGAACATTCCAGATAAATTAGAAGGCCGGACAAAGTCGGAAAAGGAGGCCAAATGTCCGGACAAATCCAGACGGATGGTAATCCTAGGTAGGTAGGGAAGGTACAGCCGGACTGAATCTAGGATAATTAGTTAAAAATACTCGGAAAGTATTAATTTACCTTCAGGTAGCCATTATGCTTTTATATTAGCCCTACTAGTCACAGTGAATGGGCAATTTAAGGAGATTATACCTGTCTCAAGCTGTTATTACCTATCATCCTGTTATCCATCTAACTTATATCCTTAAGTTAGGGTTAGACCCTAAGATAGGGATATAATATTAAGTACGTACGTCAGATAAGAGAGCTATACTGCTCAAAAATAAAGCTATAACGAAATCTTAGTGCAATTAAATGGAAAGTGTAAATGTACCCATACAAAATATACAAAAATATTATCAAATATTTTAATATATAATATAATATTTTAGTATATACAATAAATGCTATAAAAGCATATAAAATCTGGTCTTACAATAATTTGACTGAAAAAATATGGCAATGCGAATAGAAAAGCGAACGGTAAATTTTTTCCCTGTAGGTACGCGGATTTGTGAACGATTTAAATTTGAGCAGATATATTATGTTACGTGCTTGTAACAAGATGCAAATGTGCCTACCGCAAACAAAGATCGATTAATATTGTCGCAGCAACGGATAAGGTAACTGAACTGCCTTTTTGGCTCCCATGAAGCATGACTAATAGGGAAGCGAAGCTAACTGAGGAAGGACTAGTTACCTATTAAAATAATGAAATGGAAGAACTGTTGTCTAGCAGAGACCAAAAGAAAATTCAATTGATGATGAATAATTAATTATTCTTGTTAAGCGATAGAAAGAAAGGTTCTTTTTTAAATTTGTGATTCGCAAATGATATACCTACAGGTAATCTAATAAGTTACGTGGGAGTTCCAGATAAATGGATAACCAGGAAGCAAAATAGGTAGATTCAGTTACTTCATTAATAAATATTTAACAAAAATATCAGATTGAATGGTTTTTGTTTAAAACTGTAGCCGTACTTGCGGCTTTGAAGAAGATGGAGGTTGATACGTGGTTCATGTATTCGACTTAATTAAATTAAAAAATATTCCAATAATAAATTCACAAGTATCACATAATTACAAAAATATAATATATCATAGACATTCATTACAACACGATGTCGTCATACTCATAATACATAATAAAATATTTAGGTACCTACTATGTACAACATTTAGCTGTAGCCTACCCGGAAACTAGGCCCTTATATAGTTTAGGGCACAGCACCTTGCCCATCAAAAATGTGGTGGATGAATAGCTTTCTGTCACTTCTATTACTGGTAAAATATAAAGACTGGTTCTTTCCGATCAGGCTATAATTAAAATTCGAGTTAGTATTTATAACTAATATGACAGAATGTAATAATTACTTAATTACAATAGATTTTTTGAAACAACACAGTTGTTACAATACGTACTTAATCAGTACCTACCACTTTCTAAATGCGAGCTACATTAATTAAAACCATAACTAGATAAAAGACACAATTATTTTCAATTTATATTTGAATAAATTCAACCTTTTAAAAAATAGTAATATTCCTTTGATAGATTTTCCAACAACAAATATGTTTCGTCCCTTAGCACCTTAACATTAGTTTCTACTACAACATTATGTTACACAATTATATCACATTTAAATTGCACATGCAGAGAACATAAAACCAATGTTACAAAAACAGGAAATATATTTCAATCACCATTATATTTTCAATTCATTCTAATAACGTTCACAAGAGTGCATCTTCAGAAAACCTCGCGGTTTTCCGTGTTTGTGTCACCACTATCCTCCCGTTCCATTGAAATACTGTGCGTGTTTCGTGTAAGGAGCTGCAATGTGATAAGGCGGAGGTTGACCTCGACCGTAAACTGGCTCAGAAGTGCTAGGACTATGCCGGTGGTTAACCACACTCGGAGGATTAGATGAAGCTGGTATGGCATCATATAGATCGTACATATTTTGGCTAGTTGGTGAATGCACGTGACTGTAACTTCCATCGTCTGATATCAATGGAGTGGTAGCCATGCGGTAGGGATTAGTCGTGTTAGTGTGCCCTGTCGGGGAGTATAATTCTGGAGACTGTGATGATACATAAGTGGGACTTGCTGTCATGCCATAAATATTGGCGTTTGGTGGCTGTGTCTGGTGAAGAGCTGTTGAATAATCATGACTTTCCACAACACCACCAGGATAAACATTACTATAACCACTTAAATTTGGCATGGTTGTAGAACTAACCACTTGACTAACAGTGTGTAACCTAGGACTTGGCAAATCGTGATTCCCGTGTGAGTGATAATTATAGGCATCATAATTCCGCTGACCATAAATCTTATCTTTGGCACGCGTGCAATTGTCGCTGTCATATATACTTTCATGGTAATTGTTTTCTGACACAGAGTGGCATATGTGATCGTTCCTAGCATATACAGGATCAAAAGGAGGAATATTTTCCATCATAGTTCTGCTATTATAAGCACTTTCACTAAAATGTGGTGACAGAATTCCTTCATTGAGTGGTTGCCTCTCTTGGGAACTGAGGCTCAATCTTTGCAATCTATTGTGTGAATCGTCTAACCCAGCTCTGTAGTTCACATCATTTGGCAATTGATAATTTTTATGCTCTATATGTCCTCTGTATACATTTTGTGGTAGAGGTATGTTTGCTATGTCCATATTTTGTCTAGAACTGTATTTGTCAGTCTGCTTTGAGCTATATTGTCTTTGCGGTAACAGATAATTATCACCACTTTCTGTTTTAAAATCACTATTAGCTGTATTTTCAGGATACAAAGCATGGTCAACACTTTTGTAACTTTTATCTTGCTCATATGAAAGGTCCAAAGGTTTATCATATGCATTCTCAGCAGGAAGATTATCATAAACAGATGTTTTCATAGGATCCTTATTGGTACCTCCCGCACCTTCTATTTCTATTTTGTTGTCAGATGCAAATCTTTGCTGTAATGTAGGTGTTATTTTGGCAGCTTTAATGTGTACTGCATTTTGCATAGGAGGTGTAACATCTTGTGTGCCATCCTTGTGTATATTCCTGGCATGTTTTGCTAATGCTCTCAGTTCTTTTGGGTAAGGTGTTGGGGCTCTTCTCAACTGACCTGGTTTTTCTGTAACCTTAGGCGCAGCTTTCATGTCAACAAAACTTATATGACGAGCAGAAGAGTTAGCCTCTACATTTTCAGATTTATCATTGTCCAATTTCATTTCAACAGGGGTTAAAGGCACTTGGGGGAAGAGGAAACAAGTAAGGACTTGTTCATACGTCTGAGGGTCAACTTCAGAATGCATAGGCACTAAAGGTTTGCTTTGGTTTTCAGACAGCCAGAGGGCTACTAAATTATCACAATTCAACAAGGACTGAGGAAGACAGCTTAATGAATTCCTTACTAAGTTTAATACTCTCAAGGAAGTTAAATGGCCCACTTCTGGAGGGACTCTCGTCAATTTATTAGATCGTAACGATAGCACAGACAATTTATTGCAACTCCCTATCTCAGGAGGTATTGACGTCAACATATTATCGTCAACATTAAGATATTTCAATTTCCTCAGAAGTCCAACAGAAGATGGTATTTTGTCTAAGTAATTGCACATCAACATTAATTCTTCAAGATTTGCCAGCTGTCCTATGCTCTCTGGTAATGAATATAATCTATTATTATCTAATTTCAATGTAGCTAAGTTACACAGCTGCCCAATACTGTCTGGAAGTTGCGTTAAGATATTTAATGAAAGCGTCACATCCACCAGTTGAGTGCAGTATCCAATCTCAGGAGCAAGTTCTTCTATCATATTGTTACTTGCCTCCAAATGTATCAAGTTTTCTAATGGTTTTATAACAGATGTTATACATGTCAAGCTATTGTTATCAATCCATAACTCTCTTAGCTTTACAAATCTTCCAATCACTTCAGGAAACTGTTGAAAATCATTTTGACCTATATCTAATCTCTGTAATTCAGTTGAACGAGACAGTGACTTTGGTAAAATCATCAAATAATTGTCTCTTAATTCAAGTATTCTTAAATTCGCTAACCTTCCAAAGTTACCTGGAAGATACTCCAAGTAGGTATCATTCAGGTATAGTTCTTGTAATGCAGTAAGATTTGTAATAGCATCTGGTAGTTTTTCCAACGGATTAACACTGAGATCTAAGAATGCCAGATATTTTAGTGCCTTCATATTCTCTGGTATTGATGTCAGAGTATTCCTACTGATATTCAAGTGTTGAAGATTCACTAACGAAGATATGGCTGCAGGTAACCCTGACACTTCATTATCACTAAGATCCAAGTATTTCAATCCATGGCACATGAATAGTTGGCGCGGGAGTTCCGTAACACGATTACTCTGGCAGAGCAGAGTTTCAAGCGTTCTTTCATACACAAACACTTCAGTAGGGAAGTCGACCAGTGACTGATGCGAATAGTCCAACTCCACGACATCTTCGACGCCAGGTCGGACACAACACAAAAAATCGAACGGCATTATATTGGAACTTATTTCCAACCTCCCACACCACAAATTACACTATTTTTTACACAAAAACTCGTAAAACAGTCTGTCAAAATCACGAACATTGTTTGTAGAACTCAAACATTGCGGCGCTACTATATAATTAGTCACGTTGAGGAGAACTCAGTAAATAGTATAAAATTACTTAATAATGAATCACTCAAACAAAATAATGATAACCTTCCCCGCCCGACCAATCCCAATAGTATTCTCATTTTCTTAATCCGGGTCCGTCACTTCTACTTCTGTCGTTCGTACATTTCTGAATTCATTGATGAATTGTCTATTGTATTGACTATCACAGATAATTAATATTCACATACTCTATTCCCAACTCAGCTTGATTCCTAATCGACTATTCCGAATGCCGATAATCGATTTTCCGCCCACGCAACACTAAATGTTCTTTAAAAAAAAAACGTTAAGCTGTTCACAGATAATATAATACTAGCATAGCTGCAGGCAGGACGTCTAAAAATGTGGCATTCTCGATAGTCGTACAACCTCAAAGCAATTTTTAAAACTACTGGCCTCTGCGGGGCGAGCACGGCCTCTGTGATAGGCTTATGTCATGCATTTTATCACAGATTTTGCTCCCAAACTATGATAAAAACTCAAGCGTATCACAATAGGCCTTGCTAAGCGGTCTGGTTATTCGATTGTTATTAATTTTTAATTTAATTACAATATTTTACTTGGTTTTGATTTTAAACGTTATGTAAATCGTTCACAGATAACTATATACTAGTCAAAGAATCGACTGTTAGATATTATATAACCAAGAGTCCCTCTAAACGTAGTGTTACATACTCTTTGAGTCCCTCAATAGGATTAATAGAGCTCGGTCAAGTTATCTGAACACCCGAATCACAGAGTACAAACATACGGGTACGAATGATCCAAACTTCAATGTGATATAATAATGGTGTAGTTTTGTGTCTCAACTGTCTGCGCAACTGGACAATATGTGAAATCATTGAAAGAAGCGATAACAGGATAGTGAAGCGGAGAATTTTATTGTAGTGTTGACTACATCCGCAAAGCTTACTGGGAAGGCTGGCTCGACACAATTTGCTGCCAAATACTCCTAAAACCATTAGAATCCGTTACATCCGTATTCTAATGCATACTAAAGAATGTTAAAATTGCACTGAAGACGAGGCGGTATGGTCAAAGCCTGCCCGAGAAGGGCGAAGGATAAAAAAAATATATAATTGCTACCACTGAGAATACCGCCATCTACCGGTCGGGTAGCGGAATTTACTTGGCAATTGAATCTAGTAGATTACAAAACGTCGTAAAAACTTTCTGCACTAACGCAAAATAAATTTTATTTAAAGAGCGTAAAGATTTCTTTCCAGATGTAGGATCTGTAACTTATGCTTGTTTTGACTAAAATTAAAACGACAAATCAAACGATCGGCTTATTTTTAGTCTTTAACAATATTATAAAGAGGAAAGATTTTTTGTTTGTTTGTTTGTACCGAATAGGCTCCGAAACTACTGGACCGATTTTAAAAATTCTTTCACCTATGGAAAGCTACATTATTCCCGAGTAACATAGGCTATAATTTTGACGGGAGCGAAGCCGCGGGGGTCAGCTAGTGCATTATAATTATGATTATCAGTGTATTTGTGTGAGTTTGGCGACAACGGTTCCCATAGTAATTTTGCTGCATTGCACTTCCACTGTTTTTCCTGTTCTGTGATCTTGGCCGAGTAAGCACCAAAAACATGTAAAAAAAAACACAAATCTCAACAGAAATACTTATTATTTATTGCACTAATGATGACAGATAAATAAATTATTTTATATTATGGAAAATATGCAGAGACAGGTGTTGCCCGGTAAGTAGATCCTCGTGTAGATTTGTTTTCCCTGTAGTTTACTTTAGGCAAGTTTATATTCATATTTTCTTTGCCAGTCACTGTTTGACTTGGTGGGTTACTAGACTTGATAGACTTCGTTTTTGTAGCTGTAGACAACACCAAAGTATAAATTTAATACACTCCATTCAGCCTGTTATTTTACTTTTGACAGCTCAAAAATCAACGATATACCCTCAGTTTCCCAGCTCAAAATTATCGGAGAATTAATGTGACAAATTGTCAAGCACTCGTTATTTGCTGTGATTGGTCGAATGAATTTTCAACAGCCAATCACAACATATAACGCGTGTTTGACAATTTGTCACATATATTCTCCGATAATTTTGAGCTGGGAAACTGGGGGTTAGTAATTTAACTATTGCGGTACCGATTCGATTTCTTTTAATCGACTTTATTAATGCGTAAATTTTAATCGATTTAACATATGATAACACATGGTTTTATAAAAGTGAAGATTCGAGTTTATATGGAGAAGAAGCCAACGATTCATTATAATAAAATCGCAAGTATTTTTATTTGCTGTTTTTATATATTTGTATATATAATACTTCAATCAATAATACACTAGATACACAATCCCACACAAAACTTATAACTTAAAACTGTCGCCAACTGTGTTTACGTAATTCTAAAAATTCTAGTTGAAATAAATATGCCATAATGCAAATTCAACCTTAACTGCAATGCTTAAAGTTGCATTCACAAAGCTTCATTCATCAACATCATTTCAGCCGAAAGACGTCCACGCGTCGCCACATTGACCGATCCCGTGCGTCTCAAATCCAGCGCCTTCCCGCAACCTTAACCAGGTCATCGGTCCACGTAGTGGAAGGCCTCCCAACGTATCGTCTTCCGGTTCGTGGTCGCCATTCCAGAACTTTAGCTCGTTCTGCGAGCAATGTGCCCTGCCCACTGCCATTTAAGTTTGGCAATTCTTCGGGCTATGTCGGTAACTTTGGTTCTCCTGCGGATATCATCATTTCTGACGTGATCACGCAAGGAAATTCCGAGCATAGCCCTCTGCCCTTTGGGTGACTTTAAGCTTTCTGATAAGGCCCATTGCGAGCGACCACGTCTCGGTTCCATAGGTGATCACTGGTAACACACACTGGTCATGGACTTTTGTCTTGAGACACTGCGGTAAATTGGACGAGAAGATACCACGCAACCTCCCGAACGGCGCCCAGCCGAGTTGGATTCGACGGTTGAACACTTTCTCGAAGTTGGACCTACCCAACTGGACCGTTTAACCCAGGTAGACAATCTTCTACAACTTCGAGTGTAGAGTCTCCGATCTTGATAGGAGTGGGTGTTACATGGGCATTCACCAAGACCTTGGTTTTCTCCATGTTCATTTTAAGACCCACTCTTTCGGAAGCTATACTGAGGTCATCGAGCATTTTACTGAGGCTCTCCATGGTCTCAGCCATGACCACTATGTCGTCGGCAAAGCGAAGGTGAGTGATGTACTCGCCATTAACGTTGATGCCAAGCCCCTTCCAGTCCAGAACCTTGAAGCCGTCCTCCAGCGCAGCAGTGAATAGTTTCGGAGAAATGACGTCTC
This sequence comes from Orthosia gothica, assembly GCA_949775005.1. Taxonomy (NCBI): domain Eukaryota; kingdom Metazoa; phylum Arthropoda; class Insecta; order Lepidoptera; family Noctuidae; genus Orthosia; species Orthosia gothica. The sequence continues at coordinate 26,647,865 of OX459034.1, read as the reverse complement.
CCTGTCTCACGCCGCGCTGGAGAAGGATTGGTTTCGAGGTCTGATCCTGAAGACGGACTGACATGGTGGCGTTTTTGTACAGATACTTCAACACCTCAATGTACCGGTAGTCGATCTGACACCGTTGGAGAGACTGCAGTACAGCCCAAGTCTCGATCGAAGGTTTTCTCGTAGTCCACAAACGCTAAACAGAGAGGCAGGTTATACTCTTCCGTCTTCTGTATAACCTGCCGCAGCGTATGTATGTGGCCTACGGTGCTAAAGCCTTTTCGGAATCCGGCTTGTTCGGGAGGCTGGAAATCGTCAAACCTGCGCGCGAGACGATTCGTTATGACTCTTGAAAACAACTTGTAGACATGGCTAAGAAGTGAGATGGGCATATAGTTCTTCAGCCGGGCATTTTCGCCCTTCTTGAAGAAGAGTACCACCACCCCTGCACCATGCCTGTAGCGTTTTTCCCTCGAGTATGACGGAATCAAAAAACTTCTGAAAGGCCTTGAGGACCGGTTTTCCACCCGCCTTCAGGAATTCAGCCATGATTCCGTCATCACCCGGCGCCTTGTTGTTTTTAAGTTGATTCAGAGCCATCCCAATCTCGTACAGGCTGACGTCCGGGATATCTTCGGTATAGTGTCGGGTCAATCTAGCTCTTGGGTCGTTTGCTAGACTCGCAACGGGTTTGCTGATTGATGTGTACAACTGTCCATAGAATGTCTCGATCTCCCTCAGAAGCTCCGGTTTGGCGGATAGTATCCAGCCATTGTCGGTCTTCAGTTTCGTGAGCTGGCTCTGCCCAATAGCCAGATCCCTTGAAAAAAAAAAACCTTGGCGCCTTTATTTCGCTCAATCGCGTCTTTAATAAGCTCGGTATTAAAGCGGCGGAGGTCTCTTTTCAAGGATTCAAAGGGTTTAGAGATCTGTCTATTGAGCTGCCGGTATTTGCACGCCTCATCTGAAGACTGCAGGATCATCTTACACCTCTCCTTCATAAGCTTGAGGGTAGGATCAGAGAGCACACAATATTCACAAAGCTTGTACAAAAAGAAATAAAAAAATATGAACTTTCTTTTTTATACATCAAAGTTCCAGAACAGTCGATGCTTGTTACAATAGTTGGCGCGTTGTCGATGCAAACGTAGGTCAAACAATCATAATATTTGGTAATTGATTCATATTTACTATTTAATTCGGTTTTTACTTTATGAAAAACACTTAATGATATAAACTTACCGAAAAAATATATTCCTTCAAAAATCTCGGTGTTACGGTGGTTATTCACAAAAATTTTGAGCGCACACTGCGGCATTTTGACGTCTTTGGCTATGATTGGACCATACTAATTTGAAATAAGACCACAACCGTATTTGTGCTCTAATTTTCGGCCCGTTTTTGAAGCGCTTACCGGTCATCTAGTGTATTATTGATTGAAGATCCAATATTACCATAATTGGAAGTCTTATTTATTATTACATTATTATTATGTAACAAATATACAATTTACACTGCTACGTAAATTCGAATTAACTGTGAATTTTAAATAATCGAAATAAAGGAGTGAAAAAGCACGTCGCTTCACTATTGTAAGCGTCGATGAAGTATTGCATTTTATTGTCTATGGTTACCTGTTATTATGAAATTTCATAGGCGTGCATCTGTCAAAAGTAAAATAATACGCTGGACGCAATATAGTCTTCAATTGAAAGTATTTTTTTTTTCATAATCTACACATAAAATTTAATTATATTTATGATTATAATAATATACCATTGAAATGAATATTACCTAAACCTTTTCCAATTTGGTTGTCTGTTTCAGCAGGTTGTAGATATTTTGGGTCCAGACCAACTTTAGATACTCTATCCTGGATTACAGGACCTGGTGATTCTTCTAAATTAGAAGCCCTATACGCAACAAAATAAAAACCTTATTAATGTTGGGGTTGTGTACAGGAGCCTATGTAAAGTGTAAACACTTTAAACATATTAAGGGTGAGGAAGTTCAATTAATTTAAAAAAGTTAATTATTATGTCAATAAATTACACTCACGATTTCGAAGTGGCATAAAAGTCGATGGATTCTTCACTTATGCCGTGTGATGATTCAGTGTGGTTGTTGTTTCTTGATATAAAGTATGGCGTCGAACTTGTTGCTGTTTGAATTCCATGCCTTTTGTTTTGTGCTAAATCTGAAGGTTCCACGTTATCCAGCTTTTTATGCAACCATTGTATTACTGAAACAAAGATTTATTGTTTTGGTGCATGCTTTACACAAGAAAAATCTACAGTATTAAAAAATGATGTGGCCACCCTATCATGTAATACCCGTTTTTGGATGACAAATAAGCAGATGACCCAAAACAGGCATTGTAGTGTAGTGCCATCCCAATCACAAAAGATAAGTGTAGAATGAAATCTTACCCATATTATTATTCTTGATAGTTTCATCTCTTTCTTTGAGAGCTTTCTCATTGGTTTCATATTTTTCTTTTAAATCGTCTAATTCTTTTTGCAGCTGGTCTATGCACTGGTTAGTGTTACTAATTCGCTCTTTTAGTTCGTCCATTTCTCTAGTGTTACGTTCTATAACTTTTTCTTGTTCTAATGCTATAGCTGTTCTGCATAGTAGCTGGAAATATTGAATTGAGTTTAATTTTTTTAATGCTTTTTACAGGTAAAATTAAATCTAATGGCATCGCAGAACATTCGCGAGATGCGAGTAGCAAATTCATATGACAGTAGGGGTGAGGGGTGAGGTAGAGTCGCTGCGCAGCGCAAAGCGAACAACACAGACGTCGTTCACTTTGAATCAACCATGATTATTTCACAGAAACCTCTTGAGAAAAGCTCATAATATCACTTCGTTCGGCCTTACTTATTAGATGACGTCAAAGTGCATAATATTTATTAATTACCTTTTCCTTCATTTCAATTAGGTCAGCATTTTGTTTTGAAATAATTTGGTTAGCCTTTAGAAGCTGTTCTGAAGTCGATTGAACCGCACCATTATGCCTATTTACAAGAGATTCACTCAAAGCCAACCTTTCCTCTAAACTTTGCTGTGGACAAAGAACAAAATAGATAGAAACTGATGGTTGAAGTATAATATATGTTGGAATTTGGTAAATAATTTTATTTACACTCATAATGTAATGTTCCAAATATGAATTCAAAAAATATTGTATAAACACATCCTTTTTTTTCGTGGATAGGTAATATAATAGGGGTTATTAAAACACGAGCGTGGTTGATAATAATATCACGCGAGTGTTTTAATTTACTGGCGCGTATGGGCTCAATGTAGAAAAGTAGTGTTACTGTCTATGCATGCGCGCGCTGCGCAGTCAAGCGCAATGAGAATCTAAATTGCCCGCCATACCATATATTTGTTTCGTTTCTACTTTAGTTTTATTTCAACTGTATGAGTGAAGCTAAAATAGTGTATGCAAATGCATACATATAATTATGTATTAAAATACTCGTGTGATACTATTATCACGGTCGGCTTCACCTCGTGTTATAAACGCACACTCGTATTTTAATAATATTATATAACTGTTGCGTAAACTACTATTATACTTATGAAAAGCTATACAAACCTTTTCTTTCTTAACTATTTGTAGAGAACTGTTTAATTCCTTTATAACATCTGAATTATCCTTTATTGTCTGTAAATAGAATAAAGTAATGAATAACTTAATAGAATAACTTGGCTGTCATTTTCATCAATGATTTGTATTCTTATACCTTTTCTAAATAAATACATTTGGAATTCAACTGATGATATTGTTTTTCTTTCTCCATTACATCCCTTTCCAATGAGGCATTTTTAGCTTTTAGTGTGGCCACTTCAATATGCGTTTTTTGAACTTCTTTTTCTAACATGTTCAGACACTGGGTTTTTTCACTGAAAACATAAAAAAAACCACAGGGATACTAATGTTATAAACTATTAATATTTCAAGAATAGTGGAAGGCCATAGTAATAATGGATGGAATGTGTGAAAAACTATATGTCTAGAAAGAGCGTGACTACAGATATGAACAAAAAACAACACACAGAACAGAAGAAACAACAACAAAGAAGTATATAAGAAAAAGACATGCCAGCCTCAAATAAATTAAGATGACAGCAAGAGAATGATAATCGAGACTTCAAGAATATTTAAGGAATATTAAATTATTTAATGCGACAAATCATTACCTTAATTGATTTTCTAACTGTCCGATATTGTCACGCAATTGCTTACAATGAGAGTTCATTTCATCCATCTGTTTTTCTTTCTTATTGAGACTCTCCTGATATGTGGTGAGCTGTGTTTTCAGGTTTAGTTCTGCATTTTGCTGCGAGAGCATTTTTTCCTGTAACATTAATTTAGTATGAAGAAAGTACTGATTATCCCCAGTCTAATAAAAATATGGTATGTTAATCTAATTATTGAAATATATTGAAGAAATAGAGGAAGATATTTACATATATACATAAACTCATGCAGAAACTACAGAAAGCCACCTGCTACAATCCTTACATACTCCTTTTGCTTCTTCTTAGCATGTTGATGTCAAATATATGGTTGTTTAATTTGATATTATATTTAGCCCAGTATTCAGTTACAGCAGCACCATTTGCTGATGCGACCTTAAGATCCCAACATGTGCAGGTCACAGGGTATGCGGGCTATGACGAAAGACGGACCATGGTCTGTGGAGAGACACTGCACAAACACTGGCTATCAGAACCATCTGAGAACCCCCACCCCTCTTTTGCTTCATTTATGAAAATACTAGCTGACCCAGCAAACTTTGTTTTGCCATAAAAAGACCAAACATTTATCTACCCTACCTACCCGACCCTACACTACCCTACCCTACCCGACCCTACACTACCCTACCCTACCCTACACTACCCTACCCTACCCTACCCTACACTACCCTACCCGACCCTACACTACCCAACCCTACCCTACCCTACCCTACCCTACTCTACCCTACCCTACCCTACACTACCCTACCCTACCCTACCCTAACCTACCCGACCCTACACTACCCTACGCTACCCTACACTACCCTACCCTACACTACCCTACCCGACCCTACACTACCCTACACTACCCTACACTACCCTACCCTACACTACCCTACCCTACCCTACCCTACCCTACCCTATGTCCTTCTCCTGGTTCTAAGCTACCTCCCTGCCAATTTTCAGCTAAATCGATTTAGCCGTTCTTGAGTTATAAGTGAAGTAACTAACACGACTTTCTTTTATATATATAGATTAATTTTGCACAACGTATATCAATTTGGTCCAATCAAACATTCATAAAAATGTGGTAGCGGTCAAGAGCTGGTTTAGAGTGAAAAATAAAAAATTTGATAGTCACCTGAATCATCTTTTCTTTCTCCTGTTTTAAAGTTTCTCTGAACTCCAATTCGTATTTTGACTTTTCTTCTTCCATTCTTGCTAAAGTGTGTGTCAGATCATGGATCTTTCTTTCCATATTCATACACTTTTCATTTAATACTGCCTCATTACTCATAGCTAAACTTTTATATGAAGACAAGCTTTTCTGTAATAGTTTTGTAAAGAGTTAAATAAAGTTTAAATATATTTCGCAAGCATATGCAACTTAATTGAATGTGTTACGGCTGATTTCATCAAATTAGTTCTATTATTTTAATCGGACTACCATACTATCTAAACTTCTTAAGGCCTACCTTAAGATTAATTATTGTTTCCGCCATATGTTGTTTAATATCAGCATCTGTTGCTGGTCCAGTCTTCAATGATAAATGTACAAGTCGTTTAAATTCATTATGCTCAATTACTTCTAAATAGTACTGAACTGGATTTTTCTGTTGCATTATCAGAAACCTGGAAATGTTTTTAACAATTAATTTATATCTCAACATTCAAGGGGATTTTGATTGTTTTTCTGTAAACAATATTATTAAGCTCCATACTACTTCGTTTATTTATTATCTGTACATACTTGTACTATTTTTAAATACTACCACAATTTTTTATTGGTATTACTTTAAAAAAAAAATTGTTTAAAAATATAAAAATAGTAGCCCACCGGTATCAGGAACAGGGTCCAAGCTACCTGTCTGACAGAGAACCTCCTGACTATACGCGCCATGTCCAGCAATGCTTTCTGGATCAATCCATGATCCAGCTGCACAACGAGAGCCCCCTCAGATGTTCGTCGAGGCTCTTGGCTATTATGCCATTGGCCTTCACGACTATCGGCACGGGCCGTCACGACTATTGGCCTGTACTACTTATTATTAAGCTACTTCAATAAAATTTAAATCCTAATGTTAACCACTAGACTCACATGTTGTTTGAAGCACATTGTTGTAGTAGCCTTACAAGCTGCGACGGGAAGTTGTCAAAATCCACCAACAGACCTTGTTGCTTTTTTAAATCTTCATAGTCCATACGGGTTATAGTCAGCACACATAAAAATGTGGGGTCTTCATCATCGGATAAAGATATTCGCTGAAATTAAATAAGTTAATCATTTTAAATGAAATGAATGACTATCTACATTTTCAATTGCAATTCGCATTACTTTAATTTATTTGAAATTTGGCGAGCAGAGAAACCAACCAGAGTATCCGTTTCGAAAAGTTTGTCAATTGTTACAGTCACATCTTTCTTGCAGTCTTCGAAACCTCTTTTAAAAGTTATGTAATATTTTTCTTTGTGGTACGTTTTATAAGCCATTATTGTACGTAGATATACAACATATTCATTATGAAAACAATAAAGTTAATTTCTCTATTAATTCCAAACAAAACGTAAACTTTCAAATAATGACAATCGCAAAACTGTCACAATCAATCATAGACTATACCAACTACCAAGGAATATAGTGGACTATACATAATAATTTATAGCCAATGAGGTAGGAAATTTAAAGTCGGTGATTAAATAGCCATGAATGAACATGAATAGCACAACCACAAACTCACATGTTTTTTTTTTATATCATACTCAAGGGAGTGGAAAGAGGGGTAGAAGTTTGTATGGAAAACCTACAATATTAAGCCGCGATATAAAAAATAAGCAATTGGAATTACTAATGCTTCGCAGACGAAGTCGCGGGCAACAGCTAGTAGATGAATAAAGACCGAGTGCCTACGTATATAATAGTCGATTTTGACAAAAAGGCTTTGACTGAAATACATTACCCTCCTTCGGCAGTCGGGTAAATAAGAGCACCAGTCTATATTTCTTATAAGATAGCTTGATCTCTGCAACATGTGACAAACTGACGTAAACGTTATTGTTAAGATGAACGCGCACCTGTCCGCGCCGAAGGAGCCGCACGCGACGCAGTCATCGCATTTTATAAATCTTTATATGAAATCGTATGCAGCCTCGCGCACCTATCCGCGCCGCACGAGCCGCATTTCAGCAAAATGCTGTAGGTATACCTTAGAGCAGGAGGTATACGGATTCCACTAGCGCGTGCGGATTGGTGCGGATGACGTCATCAGATTCGGCGGGCGATGCGGGCGGCGCGGCAACATGATCCGTATCCATATGAAAATATAGTTCAAGATGTACAGAAGTGGATACAATGCGTGCGGCGCGTTCGGCGCGGATAGCGCGGGGCCAAGAGAAAATGCGATGACTGCGGCGCGTGCGGTGCGGCCAGGTGCGCGTTCACCTTTACGGTACGGTATTGTTAACCTGTCAAGCGCAATTGTTAATGTATTGATACTGACAGCTGTCGCAGAGATCAAGCTATCTTTTACGAATTATAAGTACAGTTGATCCTAGTTAAGCTGGCCTGTGAATTTTGTTGTAGTAATGACCAAAGAGTATGTAATGACTACCTCAGTGAAGCTTATTGAAAGGGCTATTTCGATTAGTTTGCAGTCAAATACTCTTAAAACATTAGGAACATCCGCATTCTAAAAGAAGACAAAGTTTTTGTTTATAGAGACTACCAAAAAACGTGACTTGACTCAAAGGCTTCAGTAGCCAGCTCATTAATTCCCCGAAAAAAAATCTGTCAAATGAAGTCGGAACCACGCTTTTGGTCTTTCTCACGTTCGGATTTGGTCCGGCCGGACTAACCCCGCCCACAAATCCGTTCTCGCTTATAGTGCTAACACACGTCCGGATTTGGTCCGGCCGGACCACGGATTTGTGGGCGGGGTTAGTCCGGCCGGACCATATCCGAGCGTGTGTAGCGTGGTCCGCCGGACATTATTATTATTAATTGAGTCCGTCTCGGTCCGCTCGTTTTCCCATCGGATATGGTCTGCTCCGTACCAAATCCGGACGTGTGTAGAGTTGTCCGCTGGTTTGGCCGGACCAACTACGACTAGTCGTCAGTGTGGCCGATGCCCATGGTCTGGATTACCCAAAAACCTGACTGAAAAGATTATATCTAATAAAAAAAATAGTATCTCGTTTTGCTAGGGTAAATAAAATACAACTTAGATTTAATAACTTTATATTAGAACTTAATATAACGAATTAAATATTTATATTGTAAATAATTGTTATTAAATCGTTTAGTTCAGACTTGGCATTTCGTTTGAGATTTCGGAATTCTTGAGGTCATACATGTTTACAATAAACAAACTGAACCATTTTCGGCAATGGGGTAAATGTAACGAATGATCTATCATCTCGTGTTAAAATTAATCGTGTAATCATTAAACTTTGCATCATTTCAAGGAACAATCGGTTTCGTTAGTAATGCATGAAATATTATTTATGCCCCTAAAAAAAGCCCAACATGGAATTTTTACCCTAAATTTGGAGCCAAAAGCTCTAAGTTGGCAACCCTGTGCCGTCCGATCGGTCCGTCGAACCAGGTTCGAGCGTGTGTAAGCGAGAACGGATTTGTGGGCGGGGTTAGTCCGGCCGGACCAAATCCGAACGTGTGTTAGCACTATTATAGTGCTAACACACGTCCGGATTTGGTCCGGCCGGACCACGGATTTGTGGGCGGGGTTAGTCCGGCCGGACCATATCCGAGCGTGTGTAGCGTGGTCCGCCGGACATTATTATTATTAATTGAGTCCGTCTCGGTCCGCTCGTTTTCCCATCGGATATGGTCTGCTCCGTACCAAATCCGGACGTGTGTAGAGTTGTCCGCTGGTTTGGCCGGACCAACTACGACTAGTCGTCAGTGTGGCCGATGCCCATGGTCTGGATTACCCAAAAACCTGACTGAAAAGATTATATCTAATAAAAAAAATAGTATCTCGTTTTGCTAGGGTAAATAAAATACAACTTAGATTTAATAACTTTATATTAGAACTTAATATAACGAATTAAATATTTATATTGTAAATAATTGTTATTAAATCGTTTAGTTCAGACTTGGCATTTCGTTTGAGATTTCGGAATTCTTGAGGTCATACATGTTTACAATAAACAAACTGAACCATTTTCGGCAATGGGGTAAATGTAACGAATGATCTATCATCTCGTGTTAAAATTAATCGTGTAATCATTAAACTTTGCATCATTTCAAGGAACAATCGGTTTCGTTAGTAATGCATGAAATATTATTTATGCCCCTAAAAAAAGCCCAACATGGAATTTTTACCCTAAATTTGGAGCCAAAAGCTCTAAGTTGGCAACCCTGTGCCGTCCGGTCGGTCCGTCGAACCAGGTTCGAGCGTGTGTAAGCGAGAACGGATTTGTGGGCGGGGTTAGTCCGGCCGGACCAAATCCGAACGTGTGTTAGCACTAACACACGTTCGAACCTGGTTCGGCGGACCGACCGGACGGCACAGGGTTGCTAACTTAGGGCTTTTGGCTCCAAATTTAGGGTAAAAATTTCCATGTTGGGCTTTTTTTAGGGGCATAAATAATATTTCATGCATTACTAACGAAACCGATTGTTCCTTGAAATGTTGCAAAGATTAATGATTACACGATTAATTTTAAAACGAGATGATAGATCATTCGTTACATTTACCCCATTGCCGAAAATGGTTCAGTTTGTTTAATGTAAACATGTATGACCTCAAGAATTCCGAAATCTCAAACGAAATGCCAAGTCTGAACTAAACGATTTAATAACAATTATTTAAAATATAAATATTTAATTCGTTCTAATAAGTTCTAATATAAAGTAATTAAATCTAAGTTGTATTTTATTTAGATATAATCTTTTCAGTCAGGTTTTTGGGTAATCCAGACCATGGACATCGGCAACACTGACGACTAGTCGTAGTTGGTCCGGCCAAACCGGCGGACAACTCTACACACGTCGATAGCTAAAGGCGGAAACACATTACTGTGGCGTGGCGTGGCGTGTCGCGCCAGATGCCTATCGGTTTCATACATTTAGTATGGTTAGAGGCACATTTGAGTGTCGTAGCCCGGCGTGGCGCGGACTGCCCGCGACCGATTGCGCCATAGCCCCCACCACCGCTCTGGCGCGACACGACACGCCAGGAAAATGTGTTTCTACACCGCGTGGCTCGTGGCGCGCCATTCAATGACGTGAACATGCTATGGCAACTTAGAACAAAATTACGATTCCGTTTTTTTATTTAAAACAGCACCATCTATGAACCGGTACCGGAACCAAAATTGCGGTGTTGCCATAGTTAAATATATTACGCCGATGCTGGGAGTTTTGTCAGATATAAAAAAAAACCTAAATCAAAAAATAAAAATTATAATCACATGTTATTCTTGAAGTAAATATAGAAAATAACAGAAAAAAATAATTAGAACATAATGAGGTTTTTATTATAAGCAAAATAATGCAAAAGATATATTTTGGTTTAAAAAAAATGCAAACCTTTTGTTTATATGGGCACACCTAAATAACAAATGGCCGCTGCACGAGAGTATAACTAACCGTGCGCATTTTTTTTTCTTTTTGCAAGAAAGTTCTCATTATTTCGAGTTCGAGTGCGATTTATATAAATATTTTATCATAATCCACACTATGTCACAAAATTCTTGTGTGTACCTGGATGTACTGTGATTGGTAAAGACGGTAAGTTAATTTTGTTTGTCTTTCTTCATTGCAGAAAAATATCTGCATTGAGACTGTTCTTGATAATTTACTATATTTTCCTGACCTTATATGTTACTTGTGGTCGGCGCTACACGTTTTCTTCTTCCATACCGACCTGTCCCCCGTCACGTTATCACGGACTCCCTTTTCTTTCATATCACTCCTCACACAGTCCATCCTGTCCATCCCTCTTTTCTTTGGCCGACCCCTTTTAGTAACATGCGTTTCATCCCTCCTCGTCACACGACTTACGAACATTACCAGGTCAAACGGTTTCCTTTAAAATTGTCTATCAGTGGTGCAATTTGTGCAAAAACTTATTTCTCACTTTATCTATTTTTTATATTAAATATATGTCACGTCGAAGTACCTATGTATCGTAGGACCGCCATCTTTAACCCCAATGTCTAGAGGCAATTCCTTTATTCTTGACTGGAGCGGGTTACTTCAATAACACACAACACTGGATTGAAACTCAAGAGTGTTTATTTGATTTAGTTACAGGCACTTTGAGTTTTCAAATGATCTTGAAGCTAAAACCACATCGTGAATTCGTGTGGCCTGCTAGGTCCAAAACTTTTGTCGGTCGCTGGAGAAGACCTAGCCAGAAACTCCAAGATACTCTTTTTAAATGTTTTTATAGATTACACAATCACTTTATGACAATTAACGTTACATGTTTATTAGGTTTTCAAACATCTATTCAATTAGCAGATTTATTAAACAGTTTTACAGTTATTATTTTTTACACACACCATGCACCGTACGCGCCATGCACGTACTCAACAATGGGCGGGACTTCCATATTGTTTTTGTTTAGACACTAATTACTTGGATAGTTGAGTAAAGTTAGCAAACAATACTAAAATGCTGATCAGTTAATTATTTTAACATTAAACAACCTCAATACTCACAAATACAAAGTGGTTTGTAGTTTATTATTGAAATAGTCATCTAATAACAAAACTATTCAAGTTTCCTGTGATCTAACAATCTTACTAATTAGAAAGTTTCTCATTATTACATAGCTGTGTAAAATAGTCTTATGACTTCTTAGTATTTAATCATTTACTCAAATTTGTTTAGTTCTCGTATTAAATTATTAAATCTGGTTATTGGTCATAGAAATTATAACATCCGCCATTGTTTGACAACTTAATAAGAATAACATAATGAAACACATTTACTTCGTCAAATGTGCAATAGTTAAAATGAGAACAAATCCAAAAGTCCTACAATAAGTGTTCCTGTTTAATTTAAACATCTCGTATTAATTAAACATTGAAATAAGCATACGAATTATGAATCAATACTGATTCCACAGTGAGCCAATAGATGGCGCTGAACTCAAAACCCAACTTAAATAGACATAGACACTTAAAACGATTAATTAGGATAATAAATTAGCAAATTCACGCCTACGCGGCGACACGGCCATCGTGATCGGAGGCTCGCGCTCTGGGCCTTCCGGTGTCCTCAGTCTCTGTGTTTCTTGGTTGTTATCTGTAATAGCGGAGATATATTTTTCGGCAGGTTATTGTTGTTTATCATCCTACAGTATTAATTAAGTTAAGAATCTGATAACAACTGATTTTATTTATCATTGACAGCTTGTAATAAATCTAAGCTGAGTATGCCTTATTTTGGAAATATTGAATGTATTTTTACACCCACAGCTATATGCTTTAGGTATTCTACTTGCTATATGGTAAAGACCAATGTTGTTAGGAAACAACTAACTGCTACATGTCATGTCAATGAAGGCATACAATTTCTATTTCAGATTTTTGACATGGAATAATCAGTTGCTAGCTTATTTAGTCCAATTTGAATCTTGTTTGCAGAATGTTATTGTTTGTTTGTTTGTTATTATCTTACAATATTCATTGATTTGTAATAGGTAATAGTCAGTTTAAGTTATCAATTTATCACTGAATACTTATGAAATTAGGTAACTATTAAGTTTATCTCAAATGAAAATATTTGATGCATTAATGAGCACATACCTACTTATAAGAAGGCTTACATAGCAGCCTTGTATTTGGTAAGTATAGTGTAGGTAGTGTAGGAGTATTGTGATCAGCTGTTTTTTTTTGTTTAGTTTCATTCTCACGGGACGGTAATGCTCTGTGATAGACACAAAGTCTTTGATTTGACAGGATTTAAGGATAGGATTAGGAACACCGCTCTGTGATAGACACAAAGTCTTTGATTTGACAGGATTAAAGGTTAAGGAGTTTAGGATCATTGCTCCGTGACAGGCACGAAGTCTTTGATTTGACAGGATATAAGGAACCAGGCTCTGGGTGGTCTTGTACACCGTGGACCCAGCAGGATAACATGAGAGATTGTTCATTAGCGGCCTCCACGCCTAACCAATGGATATTAAATCTTTATTAGTTGCTTCCACAGCAAACCAATAGATTGTGTGTTGTATTATCACTATTAGTTTCCTCCACGGATTACTAACAGACAGCTTATTGTGTTATCATTATTAGTTGCTTCCACAGCATACCAACAGGATAGTTTATTGTGTTATCATTATTAGTTGCTTCCACAGCATACCAACAAGATAGTTGTGTTATCATTATTACTTGATTCCACAGCATACCAATATAATAGTTTGTTGTGTTATCAATCTTAGTTGCTTCCACAGCATAATAAGATAGTTTATTGTGTTCTCATTATTACCTCAAATCCATCTCCATGGATGCTGATAGTTTGGTGTTGATATAACCTATTATTTTATTAAGTGCCTCCAGAGCTATAGGTTATTGGACATCTCAATAATTAGAGCTTGTTTTATTATTCATTTTTATAATTGACTAAATATGACAATAGAATAGCATAAACTGAAACGAGTTACAAAAACATAATAATAACAGTAGTCCTCCTGACTGTTGAGCCATCTGCATAAGGAGGTACTATGGTGCACAAGGCCAATGGCTCAACATGCTTTTTGAAGCATGGGGGTTCACCAATTTCAAAACTCTGGGCTGCTACAGAGGAATCCCTATTGGAAAAACCCCATAAACAAATTTTGCCCAACCTAGGAATTGAACCCAGGAATAATAATTTAAAAGTACTTTGTTGCATGGTAGTATCATGCACAAGCGTCATGTAGTTATTCGACATGGCTATTGTGTTGAGCCTTCTGATACAACAACACCGTATCAGTTAGCGAGGTGAGTAGAAGATAGTTTGAAAACTTCTCACCTTTTACTTTAGTTATGTTGGGCTGGAAGTCATTTTTCAGCTGACCTCTATTTGGTGGCTTGTATGTATGTTGGTAGCTTCTAAGGTCCTGACCCGGCGACACGGTCACTTGCAAACCAGGTATTTTTAGTTTTGTTTCCACATCCTTGATAATACTTGACTATGTAGGTAACCATTTTGATTTTTGATATGACACAGGAATCTGGAATGTGAGAAGGTATACAGATAAATAATAATAAAAGAAAAGATGATCCTATTAATATTTAAATAAGTAGGAGTTAGTACTGATAACAATTAAATTATGTTATTGTTTTGAAATAGTAAGTGAGTAATTCAAAGTTAACTAGAATCTGATGACACTGAAATGAATAACTATGAAGATTGCTGCATTACTTATGACGGTGTTTGCACTAGCTAAAGATTAATGTTAAAACATGTTGAAAACTACTTTTAATGATGCATGTTTGCATACCACACACACAACAACCTATTTACACACCTATTACAAACCTATTTCATTACAAAACATTTATGTGTGAACAAGTTTGAATACAAGCTAGGTAAAAAGTTGCAAAAAGAAAAGAAAGTTATTGAATGCTAAAAGTGACAAATTATCAAAAAACAAACCTGTCTTTTGATTGTTTTTATTCTGTGCAAGTGCATCCAATAACAAGCTTTGAAATCTGTCAGAAATTACTAATCTATTTACACCCATGTACCATAACAAGTAAAATTCAACTAAACCCATTGTGAGATTTAATTCATTAGGAAGGTTCTCAAATATTGAATGATTAAATAAACTTTATTATAACAAACTTGCTTAACTTGAACAAGCATAAATCTTAGAGCTTATAAAAGGCCCCATCAGTATCCAACTGACAGTCTGAACCAAGAATGTAGGGTCAGACAATTTTTTAATTAGATTTAACTTATAGCGCTATCACTGTCAAGAACCCCATAGCCAAAACAAATCTACCAGATCATGTAGACAGATAAGATGGAACACAGTAATCACATTAGATTCACTCAAATATGTCTTACATACACAGGACCATTAATTTACCAAAAATCACAAGGTCCATACATAATAGGTTACTCACACATACTAAGCGTACCTACTTGTAAATTAAAAGTTACCAGGTGGCTATCAGCTTATGACTATTTATTATTATATTATGATTATGCATGAACTGAAGCTCTGCTGATACTTACCCTGATTATAAAGTTTGTAATGACTCACCCAGGTGTATCACAACCCTTTCACCCATTCATACAAATACATTTATATTAGATGCATACTCACTCTACAAAAACCTCTAGATAATATTTTAAATATTGTTTAGTCTTGTAACCAAACAATTATTCTCACCCCAGCTACTTAAATGCAAATCGTTGTAAGTATTTTCTTGAGCACACTATAATTTTATTTTTATTTGTTGTGCTTTTCATATTTAAGGAATGTGTTAATACATTTTCTTATCTTACTTTACTTTAAAAAAAGTATGACATGCAACGGGTTCCACATTATTCAATAATAAACCCCGTTTGGTAGTCGGGTAAAAACAATAAATTGCAAAAATGCCAATTAGTGCATCAACATGAATATGTCATGGCACTTTCTGCCAAATGTTTACTACTTCTGTTGCACATACATTCTGTAACTTACTTAACTTATTTACCTACTAAACTTTTGTTTTAGCTACCTAAATGTAATGAATGCTATAAAAATAAATTGTTACTTTTTGTCCGGTACAAAACTCAACGTAGGTACTTTGAATTGTTTAACATTCATACACTCACACCTTGTCCCCATGGGGATAGGCAGCAACCACAGATTGCCACTTGCTACGATCCTTACATACTCCTCAAATAAAATAAAGTTTCTCAAATAACTGAGCCATTGCAATTCTTAAGACAAAAGAACCATATTTAAACAATAACATTGAGTTCCTAGTCAGCTGTCTTATTTTATGGAGTAATTTAAGCCGTTTCATTCATTTTAATTCCACAAATTGCCACACAAACAACAGCAGGGACCACTCAGTCAGTAAGGGGTATTGTGTTACCCAGTTACTGGGTTTTGGTTGCTCCATGTAAAACACTGGTACTCAGCTGAATCCAGTTAGAATGGAAGCTGTCCCGGACTTGGTTGGGAAAAGACTAGGCAGATTGATTAAAATTGTCACACAAAAGGTCACTGACCTTGCCTTGTATGATGAAAATAATTAAGAATGTTAAGTTACATAAATAAAAAAAACAGAATACTCCCCTCAACCATGATGGAATCTATCAATGGACAGATCAAGTTGTTCGTTTAGCTGCTTCGGTCATTCTGTGCTGTATAAAGTTTTGGCCACAATGGTGTAGGACAGCATCCATGCCACTAGTCAGTAGCTTCTTCTGTCGTTTCAATAGAGTTCAGATCGTTCACGTAAAAATATTCCAGTTATTTTCGCCTATGTCTGGGCATCGCTTACTCTTGGAAATTATCATAGGAAAATCTTTTGCCATACCCTCGGCGCTGGCGATGTTGTACAAAATTCTTCGGATGGCTTTCATAGCATGGGCAGAAGGCGATAGTGGGAGCTGATCCCACTTCTGATGTCACGTCGAAGTACCTATGTATCGTAGGACCGCCATCTTTAACCCCAATGTCTAGAGGCAATTCCTTTATTCTTGACTGGAGCGGGTTACTTCAATAACACACAACACTGGATTGAAACTCAAGAGTGTTTATTTGATTTAGTTACAGGCACTTTGAGTTTTCAAATGAACTTGAAGCTAAAACCACATCGTGAATTCGTGTGGCCTGCTAGGTCCAAAACTTTTGTCGGTCGCTGGAGAAGACCTAGCCAGAAACTCCAAGATACTCTTTTTAAATGTTTTTATAGATTACACAATCACTTTATGACAATTAACGTTACATGTTTATTAGGTTTTCAAACATCTATTCAATTAGCAGATTTATTAAACAGTTTTACAGTTATTATTTTTTACACACACCATGCACCGTACGCGCCATGCACGTACTCAACAATGGGCGGGACTTCCATATTGTTTTTGTTTAGACACTAATTACTTGGATAGTTGAGTAAAGTTAGCAAACAATACTAAAATGCTGATCAGTTAATTATTTTAACATTAAACAACCTCAATACTCACAAATACAAAGTGGTTTGTAGTTTATTATTGAAATAGTCATCTAATAACAAAACTATTCAAGTTTCCTGTGATCTAACAATCTTACTAATTAGAAAGTTTCTCATTATTACATAGCTGTGTAAAATAGTCTTATGACTTCTTAGTATTTAATCATTTACTCAAATTTGTTTAGTTCTCGTATTAAATTATTAAATCTGGTTATTGGTCATAGAAATTATAACATCCGCCATTGTTTGACAACTTAATAAGAATAACATAATGAAACACATTTACTTCGTCAAATGTGCAATAGTTAAAATGAGAACAAATCCAAAAGTCCTACAATAAGTGTTCCTGTTTAATTTAAACATCTCGTATTAATTAAACATTGAAATAAGCATACGAATTATGAATCAATACTGATTCCACAGTGAGCCAATAGATGGCGCTGAACTCAAAACCCAACTTAAATAGACATAGACACTTAAAACGATTAATTAGGATAATAAATTAGCAAATTCACGCCTACGCGGCGACATATATATTTTCTGCTGTCCCAGTCTCCCAAATAGATTGAATTGTAACAAGTTAAACCACAGCACTTCCATGTGTGTATCTGGGTGTGCTGTAATTTAACTTGGCATAATTATTGTAGGTTGTCATAATTAAGTAAGTATGGTAGGTACTGTAAGTAGGGTTGACGGGAGCAAAGCCTCAGGCAAAACTATCTTGTGAAAAAATCAAAACTTACTTCGGAGATAAGTGTTGCAATTAGATTAGCTTAACTCAACAGCTTATTACTAAATTACATGAGTTATATTGTTCATCGCATTGTCAATGGAAAGCCCAGTGCACTTGCGTCAAAGTTACTAGCATCTCATTGTCCGCTTACACGGCACAGTGACAGCGAGATGATGAGAATTATTTTATAAGCCAATAACAGAGTTTCACAGCATTGATAAAGCTGGGTTAGGTTAAATTAGTTAGCTACACACAAGTGCAACTATTAGTGATCATGTGGATTGAAGACTCATTGATCACATTAGATTACAGAGTACCAGAGTACCTATGTAAATATGGCTGTATTAATTAGACAAAGGGAAAAACAAAACAAAATATTTTGAAAACTGACGTCATGAATATCATGCTTAGTCGAAATATAGTATATATAGTATATTTATAATCCTTAATCCGAAGAGATATGTTCTTTGTCTCAAGCTCTTGCTGAATAAGGTATAGTTCCTTGTTCCTCCAGTGACTGATTTAAGTAACACACCTAATTTTTCATGTTTTTTAGATGTGCCGCCACACCTGTTTCTGAATCCAGAGACAAGTGAAGAGAAATTTAAAAGTTGGGGTTTTAGATATTGGTGGTGAATTAGTTTTATTGGATCATCATACTATCTATGGCAACAAACATGTCTATCATAGACATTTTGAAGAGATTCATAAATATCCGGCTGGTGGACTGTCTAAATTGGCAATTGAACACTACATATCCAAGGTAATACTAATAATTGTTAACTTTATAAATATTCATCAATGCATTTATTTAATCAACTTCAAAAAAAGGGAGGCGGTTCTCAATTCGGAATCTTTTTTACCCGACTGCCGAAGGAGGGTAACGTGTTTATCAGTCTATGTATGTATGTTTGTTCCTATGTGGCGTTCCAGAGACCAAACGCGTTGGTGGATTTTGATGATTCTTACGTCAATCGATTTGTCTTAAACTTGCGAGTGTCACTGGCTAAATTAAAATTGAAAAAAAAAAACAAACTCAAAAGACGTAAACCAGAAGAAAATAATGTAGTGCTGTCGGAGGATACATCTGGTTTTGGTCAGCCAATTCTTTTTAAGCAGTTGGGTTTTTGAGTTTTTTAATTATTGTTTATGTTGCCCGATTACTCAAACGACTGGATCGATTTGGCAAACTCTTCCTTTGTTTGATACTTCCTGGTAGTTCCATGGTCATCAGATCAGGATCTAATGATGGGATCTCATGGAAATTGAAGGAACTCCTCCCATATCATAGGCATACATATAGCGATTGATACATATATAGATGAAATAGATCTGAAGCCGGAAGGTAGGCACTGGAACTCCGAAATAAAAAAATGTATTCTAGTCGTGTTTGGGCTTATTGGAATCGTCATGAGATTAAGTATGCCTATAAATAGCTCTCATGGTAATTTGAGGTACCAAAACCAAAAAGTGAAAAATTAAGGTTTTCAAACCATCTTCCAAAAAAACCGTTGAAAAACGGAAAACAATATGTATCAAAAACACCGAATTCGAAAAAGAAAGTTATTTTTCACTTTGCAGTGTTTTATTTTTGGAAGTCAGTTTTTTTTTTGTTAAGAAGTTTTTTTGTTGCAACAAATAATAAATATCGACAATATTTTAATATTATTCTTGATCTGTAAGCACAATCACTTGATCTTCAACTAAATATAGATATTTTAATTATATTTCAGGAAAAGAACTCAATATTGAAGCTATAATAAGCAAACCGACCCTAGCTTCCACATCAAATGATCACCCCACCTAATAAAAGGGATTACAAATAATCTGATCACTAAAGACGTTAAATTTACCACTAACGGCCAAGAATGCATTGCGAAATGGGACCACAATGTGAAGCTGTATAAAAAGTGTCTAAGTTATAAAGGTTTAAAGCTAGTGGTTAAGCTAATCTCACCACGTGTTGCCGGAATTAATCCCGAAAATAAGGGTTAACATTGTAATCAAGTATTAAGTCAATCAGTTGAAGTAACCCTTGGACTTATGGCAGGTAAGTCGTTTACTATTATTCATTAACCATTGTTTGAAAGTTAGTTTTTCATTTGCTATCTGTCTTTAATATCAGTTTCAATCGTGACAATATCAGTCTGTTAAACTCTTGGCAGGCATATTACTGATTGCAGTATGTTCTTAGCACAAACAAAGATGCTGTTGTCTATCTTCTTTACACGAACCGTAAATGCCGAATTTCAGTTGTGTTAATATATTTTTCTCATTTGCAGGATGTGGAGTCCGTGAAGAAGAAAGTACCACCGCAGCAGATCTACTCATGTCCTTCGATGATTTATTTGACAGCATAACTGGCAGTTTAAGGGCTATAATTGGAAAAAAAATAACAGGACTGTGTGACCCCAACCTCGCCTCACCAATATTTATGGAATAGTTCCATTCCCAGGTAGGCACTGGAAATCCAAAATAAAAACCATGTATTCTAGTCTTGTTTGGGCTTATTGGAATCGTCATGATATTTACTTTGCCTATAAATATATTTTATGGTAATTTGAATATTACTGATTGCAGTATGTTCTTAGCACAACCAAAGATGCTTGACTTCTTTACACGATCCGCAATGCCGTATTTCAGTTGTGTTAATATATTTTTCTCATTTGCAGTATGTGGAGTCTTTGAAGAAGAAAGTACCGCCGCAGCAGATCTACTCATGTCCATCGATGATTTATTTGAAAGCATAACTGGCAGTTTCAGCGCGATAAAAGGAGAAAAGAATTACAGGACTGTGTGACCCCAACCTCACTTCACCACAATTTATGTCATAGTTCCATTCCCAGGTAGGCACTGGAACTCCATAATAAAAACATGTATTCTAGTCGTGTTTTTGGGCTTATTGGAATCGTCATGAGGTTAACTTTGCCTGTAAATATTTTTTATGGTAATTTGAGGTACCAAAACCAAAAAGTGAAATATAAAAAAGTTTTCAAACTGTCTTCCAAAAAAATAACGTTGAAAAGCGAAAAACAATAGTTTCTAAAGACTAAAGAATTCGGAAAACAAAGTAATTTTTCACTTTGTAATGATGTTTTATTTTGGAAGTCATTTTGATTTTTTCGATAAATAGTTTATTTTGGTCGGAACAAATAATAAATATCGACAATATTGTAATATTATTCTTGAGCTGCAAGCACAATCACTTGGTCTTCAACTAAATATAGATATTTAATTATGTTTCAGGAAAAGAACTCAACAATGAACCTATAATAAGGTAGCCATTGTAATCAAGTATTCAGTAGTCAGTTGGAGTAACCCTTGGACTTATGGCAGGTAAGCAGTTTACTATTATTCATTAATCATTGTTTGAAATTTTAAGTTTTTCGTTTGCTATGTTTTTAATATCAGTTTTAATCGTGACAATATCAGTCAGTTTATATACTCTACTCTTGGTAGGCATCGTCTAAAGAAGATAGACTTCTTTACGCGATATGTAAATGCCGAATTTCAGTTGTGTTAATATATTTTTTCTCATTTGCAGGATGTGGAGTTTTTGAAAAAGAAAGTAACGCCGCAGCAGATCTACTCATGTCCTTCGATGATTTATTTGACACCATGACTAACAGTTTCAGCGCGATAATAGGAGAAAAAAATACAGGACTGTGTGATCTCAACCTCACCTTACCACAATTTATGGAACTATAATGTACCTATACTGAAAACCAAGAAATTTTGTGACACCATTAACCCAGGAGTATTGCCTTCCTTGCCATTTACTATTGTCTATAATATTAGTAACATTCATTTCAATAATGTTATATCAAAAACCCTGATTCCTCCAGATTTTATATACAACATCCAGAACTTGTAAAGTTACTGTGAACTACGCATAGGTACTCTTTAGAGCTTGGATCTTTTTAAATTGCATCTTGATTGAAATAGCGCAGCAGTAAATAATTAAAACATATGGTATGAGATGTGAAGGCAAAAATCTACAGGAATCAGTTTTTTTGATAAAACACTATTTAAATGCATAATTAATTAATTAATAAGGATACGACATTCAAGGCGCAAAAGCGGTGTATTAGGGGTATGTTTAATTTCAACCAGACTGATAGCTGCAGACCATATTTTATTAAGCATAATATTTTATCATTGCATTGCTGATTGCTTTCATGCTATCATCCGCAAGATAACAGCCTCGCTCCTGAGTAGAATAAGAGGCAGTCACAATAGCATCCTGAAAGCTGTGGCGGCCGGTACGTCTTCCACCATAGTGAGGCAATTGGTGAGAAGACATATTAGCCTTACCTTAGTATTTCGGGTTAAAGCTGATGTTTGTCTCATTAATTTGTCTGTAGTTAAGTTACTAACAATAGTGTTTAAGTGCAAACCTGTTACTAACTTATTGCCGTCTGTCTACATTTATGAGATTGCTAGCTTTGCGAGAACTAACAAACATCTTTTTGATAAGTACAGAAGTAGAGATAAGATTTGTTGCAATCTTACAAGACAGCCTTGTATTCCGAAAGCATTTTCAGTATGGCGCCGCGTGTATACAATCACTTGCGAAAGTCCATACTAGAAACTCCATCCATCGATGAATTCAAAAAGAAATTAAAGAGATTCTTGCTATGTAAATGTTATTATAGTATTCAGGATTACCTAAGAGAGGATGTAGGGACATATTGTTGATGTGACTAGTACAATGATTTTATTATTAATATTATTACTTTGACATTTATTACAAATATATCTTGACATTCTCTTTTAATACATGACATTAAATTTTTGATTAATCTAGTGACAATATTATTTGCTTCGTGATTGTTGTTTTATTTTTATTTACCGTGGTGAAATTACTACATAATGCACGAATTTAATTATTATATATTTTTATTACTTAAACATTTTTCATAAATGTATCTTGACATTCTATTTAATTGTTCTATTGACATTATTGATAGCTTATTTTTTTATGTATCATTGTTATTTGCCACGCGGTCAAATTAACAAAACTAATAAATTGAAAGTGTGTTGTTAATTATAAATGATTTAATGCAAGTAAATGTGTGTAATAAAGCTTGTGATTTGCACGCCTCAAGGTGTAATATGGTTGGACTGTGCTATATTTTTAAGACCTAAATGTAGTTACCCATATTAGCAAATAAATGATTATGATTAATTGATAAAAATGTTATTCTTAAAAAAATAAACAAAAAGTTTTGCATTTTTGTAAACCAAAATTTTACTTTTCTTCTTTATTGTGCTGATACTGATACTAAAAACCTCATTATGCTCGAATTTATTTATTCTGTATTTTTTTTAAATAAATATACACAAATTGTATTTGTTTTTTCATTATTTTATTTCCAATAAAATTTACCAACCAAAACAACACACATGCATAGACATACCTATACACACATGCATAGGCACACATAAACACACTCATATTACATCCATACGTACACTCACACATACATATGTAGTTCCGGTACCGGTTCATAGATGGCGCTGGACATGCGCTGCATTTGAACCCCAAAAAAAAGGCTGAGTTGCCTATCTATACCCTTACCCAGTATATAATAGTAATCTTTGGACGTGAACTCGTAGCGGACGCCTGTATGCTGCGTGTTGAAAATTACCGACGAGCTTATTGAACTTGTACGTCAACGTACAGTTTTCTTGTTAGATACTAATTAGTGTTGTATTTGTTTTGTTTTATGTCCAACTAGCATGTACAATCATATAGAATCCTAATTTGAACATTAAAAGTTGATATTTAGATAGATTTTAAAGAATTGATAAGAGATATCATACATTATTAATTACGCGAGGAACTTGAAAACGTAAATTTTTGTTTGTGGAGATTTTATGATGAAGTTAGCGTCAAATGAAAGGTCTTGGTCTAAAACCATTTTATCCGTTTGAATCATGTAAATCTATCCACACGTTGCCGAGATAATCGCATATCATTATAATCAAAATGTAAACAAACCGAATTTTTTATATTTTTGTCCTAAAAACTTTTAAATTTGAAATGACCTTGCTTTCTTTTTTAGGGTTCCGTACCCAACGGGTAAAAACGGGACCCTATTACTAAGACTCCGCGGTCCGTCTGTCTGTCTGTCACCAGGCTGTATCTCATGAACCGTAATAGCTAGACAGTTGAAATTTTCACAGATGATGTATTTCTGTTGCCGCTATAACAACAAATACTGAAAACAGAATAAAATTAATATTTAACGGGGGCTCCCATACAAAAAACGTGATTTTTTCGCGATAATGGTACGGAACCCTTCGTGCGCGAGTCTGACTCGCACTTGGGCGGTTTTTTTTTTAATTTTGCTCTAAAGTAGTTTAATTGCTAGGAGAAATTTATTTATTTTTTAACATTTCGTGCAACTTAAAGGTACATAGGCAGACTTAAAGCTTAAGGTATTCTCTACCAGTCAACCAAGATGGTGGAAGGGTGGTGGAGATATAACATGGCTGGTGCATAGAAATAAATTGATGGTCTTCATCGGAATCATCATCCGAATCCGAAGTTAATATTATGTAAGTCTACACGTTGCAAAGGTTCGATGTATACTAATTCAGAAATAGCGCCATGGCGCGCCACGACACGCCAGCTTAGTGTGCACACTCAGCGACACGCCAGTATGCGCCACGCCACGCCACAGTAATGTGTTTCCGCCTTTACACACGTTCGGATTTGGATAAAAAAGTACTCTGTGGATTTGGTCCGGCCGGACTAACCCCGTCCACAAATCCGTTCTCGCTTACACACGCTCGACCCTGGTTCAGCAGACCGGCCGGACGGCACAGGGTTGCCAACTTAGGGCTTTTGGCTCCAGATTTAGGGAAAAAATTACCATGTTGGGCTTTTTTTAGGGGCATAAATAATATTTCATGCATTACTAACGAAACCGATTGTTCCTTGAAATGTTGCAAAGTTTAATGATTACGCGATTAATTTTAACACGAGATGATAGATCAATTGTTACATTTATCCCATTGCCGAAAATGGTTTAGTTTGTTTATTGTAAACATGTGTGACCTCAAGAATTCCGAAATCTCAAACGAAATGCCAAGTCTGAACTAAACGATTTAATAACAATTATTTACAATATAAATATTTAATTCGTTATAATAAGTTCTAATATAAAATACAACTTAGATTTAATTGTAGGTATTTAATTTACCCTAGCAAAACGAGATACTATTTTTTTATTAGATATAATCTTTTCAGTCAGGTTTTTGGGTAATCCAGACCATGGACATCGGCAACACTGACGACTAGTCGTAGTTGGTCCGGCCAAACCAGCGGACAACTCTACACACGTCCGGATTTGGTACGGAGCAGACCATATCCGATGGGAAAACGAGCGGACCGAGACGGACTCAATTAATAATAATAATGTCCGGCGGACTACGCTACACACGCTCGGATATGGTCGGGCCGGACTAACCCCGCCCACAAATCCGTGGTCCGGCCGGACCAAATCTGGACGTGTGTTAGCACTATTAGTTTAGAATAGTAATCTTTGGTTATAGTACTTTATCTAAGCTTTTAGTACTGCTCTACTGCTCGGTTCTGCTCATGAAGCTTCATGGTTCCGTGTATTCCCGTTCGTCCCACCGACTTCGTCCCCCTGGTGGGACGAACGGGAATTTGTTATAATTTTTCCCGATCGTCCCACTAATATTGTTGGTGGGACGAACGGGAATAATTTATTAATGTGAAGTATGGTGAACTATAGGTCTACCGGAATCTCATGGCAAATGTGGAAATAAGTTGTGTGCAATACTGGGGAAATTGGATTAAACGATCTTGATACTGGTTAATTTTTATTTATGTCTTTAGTATTAATGAACATGAGGTACCTATATTAAAGTAGTCACAGCGGATCTTTGTGTCTTTGAACTTGGTCCTGCCAACCATTGCGTAAGAAACAGTTTAAGAAAGAAAGAAAGAAAAATATTTATTTGTGACCCGCACAGGAGACACGAGAAATAAGCATACAATTAAACAATAATAAAATAAAAACCCCGTGCGAGACCAAAAAGGATCCTATCTCAGCATGTGCAGCGATATCCAAAAAAGGTAATAACGCTGCGCTGATATTCTGATAGGTGATATACATATGTAATAAAAAATAAAATAGAAGAGAAATATTAATAACAAACAAAATAGAAAAAAAAACACTTAAGGTGGGTCAAAGTATGTGCAAGTTTAATACAAATATATAAATAAAACATATTAAATATAGGTAGACCTAGAAACCGACATCCGCAATACCATCTTTACCGTGGCAATACTCAATGATCATTTGTCGAAACCATAGACAAATGACAGAGCGCGCGTTCCAAAGAGTGACTTATTACAAACCTCTGTTAAAAACGGAGTACGCAGTTTGTCATCGAGTATACTGCATAGAGCAAGCGAAATAGGACGATGTGACATACATAAGCTAGTGAAAGAGACACAAAAATAGCTACTGCCCCCGCGCAGTAGCTATTTTTGTGTTAACCAATTCAGAGACACAAAGATCCACTGTGAGTATTATAGGTATTTGTATGAATAATGTTGTTATACATCGGGTTCTTAACATAGGAAAAATAAATCAATTGAATATTAATCTAAGTACTAATTTATTATATATCATTTAAATCATACTAATAACTTAAAACCTCATTCAGAACTAGAAAACTAGAATATGATTCCATGAACTCCACTGGCATTTCTTAATCTATCTAAAACTTATATCTTTGTAGTTTTATGTCATCTCTCTCCATGAAAATGGTTCTTTTTCATTGGCATTTAACATATTCAAAACCAATCTCTTTATGTATAAAGTCTGTAAAAAATAATAAAATGTATCATGTTACTTATAGTCATTCATCATCATCTGTCTATATATACTTTTTTTATGTAAGTTTTATGGCCTAGTTGATAGGACCTTTTAGCCACGTCTTTGGAAAGAGTTTTGCATCTTATATTTATTCTTTAGTATGCATTAGAATGCGGATGTAACAGATTCTAATGTTTTTTGGAGTATTCGGCAGCAAATTGTATCGAGTCAGTCTTCCCAGTAATCTTTGCAGAGGCAGTCAATACTACAATAAAATACTCCAATCCACTATCCCGCGATCGCTTCTTTCAATGATTTTACAAATTGTCCAGTTGCGTAGACAGTTGAGACACAAAACTACACCCATAATATATCACAATATCCACTAGGAATCAATTTGCGAATAATATTAACAGCCAATGAACTTCACTCGACAAAATCCCGCCAAAAACTCCTGTCTATATACACGTCCCACTGCAGGGCGCAGATTATTACTTATTATTTTTCTTACGTCAAAGATTCTCAATCTCCGTTAAAATCAATATCTCGTCGAAGAATTAGTAACAGTTACATTACTGTCGCCATTTCCTTCCGGCCATCATTCGATGTGCCCTGACCTACGATTTACCATATAATAGTAATGGTAAGAAATAAAAATTAAGTAAGAACAATATAAAATAAACTAAAAGTATCAAAACAAGTCAGTCCAACTTCCCTGTCCACTCTGCAACGCACTTTAAAATCAAAGATTGAGTTTAATTTACGCCTTCTTCTGCCCTTATTTTATGATACACATTGAAAACAATATGTCTCGTTTGAGATCGAAGTGGGTTTTTCGACATTTTCACAAAAATAACTAATTTACAAGATAATATCAAAAAAAATCAGCAGCGGTTGACACATCAAGTACTTTGATTTGACAGGTGACAATTGACATTGCCATATGAAAATCACAATTTAAAAAAAATAAAAAACGCCATGAGATTCTGGTAGACCTATAACTCTATGGTTTGGTTACCATGGATCATTGAGATAGGAAATATATGGAGGCGCCGCGATGTTCTATACATACATTAGCTTATACAAATATGAGTGAAATACGATACAGAATGTGAAACATCGTTTTGTTTCATTCTTTCTAATGTAGTAATCGTATTTGATGAAAGAGAACAATATTTCAGTTGTTGCTCATTATGGCAACATTTTGTTATGACGTAGTGACAATTGTAGGTACGTGCCATATTCGCCATTTTATGTGCCGAATTTTGTGGTTGTGTTCGTGGTAGTCCTGCTGTCAAATGGTTGTTTACATATTGTATTATTGAGATTTGTGAGTGTGTGTGTGTTGCTTGATTGACACAACCTTAGAATCGGCGGCGGCGGCCATTTTATGATACATTTTGAAGTTTAGGTAGGCACGTTTTTTTTCGTAGGTATTTCCAGTCCATATTATTTAGTATGTCTATGCCATGGATGCATTTCACTGTTAGAAAATTATATGTCAATGATAGATGTATTCTAATTGTCTTACATATTTTACTATAAATAAAACAACACTAACATTAAATATATACTGCTTTATTCTTGTCACATATGGTGATCGTCAAGATCCACAAAACACGAGTTTATAGAACTTTACAATTAATTATTATTTTAGTCCTCTTGGTCCCACCAAATAATTTCAGATTGGTTGTTTTAATATTATTACCTCAATGGTTTTAATGGTAAAAAAAACAAAGTTTAAAATAATAATCAGTCATTTAAAAATTTTAAAACAATAAAAATCACAGTTAATAATAAGGTAATATTATATGTATAATAAAATAGAATACAAACATTATACATTATTAGCTTAAATTAATAAGACATGAGACAATAGTATTATCTATGTAGGCTATCTAATTATATTTGTAACAAAAATGTACTTACATCAGTAGTTTTACCACAGAATTCGTGTAGAACATATATTATTACATTAACACCCGTGCAGTTTCATTGTTTTGTCAACACTAACCCGACCGGTCTAATTTAAGGATACTGGGAGAGAATGTTGGGTAAACCAATAGGGTTTACGCTAATAACACAATGTTATCGGCAGTCTTTTGCTATCGGCACTCTTTTGTTATCTAGCGGCATCGCTGGAGCATCCCACCAGAGCCATGTAATATCACGACAAATTTGAAAGTAAACTACGAAACAAAGATTGAACATTTTACGCACAAAAATATTTAGTGGGACGAATGGCACTCATCTAAGAACATATTCCCATTCGTCCCCCTAAAATCCTGAGTGGGACGATCGGGAACAAATTTAATATTATTTTTGTAAATTCCCGTTCGTTCCACCAGGGGGACGAAATCGGTGGGACGAACGGAAATACACGCATGGTTCGGCTCAAAGAAAATCAGGCTTGCCAATTTAGGACTTTTAGTCCCAAATTTAGGGTTTAATTATCCATGCTGGGCTTTTTATAGGGCCCAATATATTTACAAAATATTTCATGCATTACTAACGTAACCGATTGTCCCTTGAAATACTGCAAAGTTTAATAATGACACGATTCATTTTAAAAAGGGATGGTGGATCATTTACTTTTACCCCATCTCTGAAAATGTTACTGAATACTGTTGTTTATTGTAAACATGTAAGACTACAAGAATGCCGAACATTCAAATGAAACGCCAAAACGGACCTTAATCGATTTATGAACAATTAATGAGAATATTGATCTTTAATTCGTTATAATAAGTTCTATTATAGAGTATATAAACTAAGTTATATTTTATTTACCGTAAATGAGATACTCATGAACAATATCTTTGAATAGGTACTCAATACAGGAGACACCCTGGGACTGCCGGTCACCCTCTCAGAAATAGAGCAGGATACCGGATTTCAGAATTATCGAGTCCTCCCCCTCTCTTCGGACTTCAGATAACCCTAAAATACTCCAACGTAACCTGCTCAATTCTTTTTAAAGTTCGGCTATCTTCTCGTCGGTCCGGAGTGTTCGCGTGTTACATGTTCCCAGGTCCAGTCGTCGGTGTTTGTTGGGGTAGCCGGGTCCACTCTGGGGATTCTTAGCACCCCTTGCCATGCTATCGCCTCGACCGCTACAGTAGCCGAGGGTAGACGGGCTGCCGGGCACTCGGGGCCGATTTTTCGGTGTGCTATTCATTAGGTTTGGGGGGGTTTGCCATAATCGCCACGCTTGGCAGGCGGGTTGGCGATCGCAGTTTGTTGTTTAAGTGCACGGGAAGACTTCTTGATCTTAGGGACTTCTTATTTTAAGGAGTTGGTAACCCTGAAAAAAAAAATCTGTTCAGTTTAGCTCATGAAGTTATAGGTAAAGATGGAGGCCACACTTGGAACAAAATCTTGAGGCAAATACCTACGTCTTTCTGTGGGCCGACCTCTCTTTCTAGTGTGGACTATAGTATTGCTATCTTCTTATTTAAATCTCCTAGATAATTCTTAGAAATAGTCACCACACTAGCCCAACCAGAAGTTAAACACTTAAAACACTTTCCAATAATTTACCTATAAATAAATACTTGAACTATGATTAGTTCCATAATTGAAAATCACAACATTGTAGCTTAGAGCATTTAACCTATGGAGACGGCAAGCCGCGAATCACAGATAACTATATATTAGTCAGAGAGACAGATAGGACAGTGGTATGGTTAACGATAAGTTCCAAAAATATGCGCCTAAGCGCTAGTGTGTTTCATCGCCTAGTGATGCCCACAGCGTACTACAAAAGTATCCGTCGTAAAATATCGATAGCATAGTGATGTGCCACTAAAAATTCTGCTAGGGGGTACTTTTAATTTATTTGCAAGGTTCAGAAATTTTCAAATAAAACGACTTTTAGAGTTTACTTTTTATTTATTTTTCCTCTTAACCTATGGGCTTTATATTTCTCAAAGGCAATTTGTTGAGGTGCACACATCTGTTTAACAAGTTTTTCTTGAATACCTCCTTTAAGAATCTTATTTATTATGTTGCACCAATTATGTACATGGGTGCGTATCATGAGATTAAGTAACCATTCTAGGACTTCGTTTTTATGATGTGCACACCCCAACCAATTTACCTCACATTTTTTCATAATTTTGCTTTTCAAATGTATTTTTACGTGTTTCTTGTACGAATATTTATTTAAATAATCATGTATAAGGCCCGAGATATCCCTGTAGAGCACTAAAAACTTCTTTGAAGGGTAGGTTAAATTACTGTGTTTTAGAAGGGTGTATTCTCGTTGTTCGATCCATTTATGAAACACATCTCTTTTTCTTTGGGTATAAGTCTCAGAGCACTGTTTACAATTAAATTTTTTTATCACTCTCCTGCACATATACCCGGCTGTATATGCAGAAGAATGCACGCGCAACCTTTCATTGCCTGGATTTAGCGATTGGTCGCTGCTAATGTTTTGGGTCACTGTTATGGGTCCACTACACATTGAATTTTCTTTATCCTCATCGAATGTTGATGAGGATAAAGAACTCTCATCAACTTTGGATGAAGATATGAATTTTAAAAAATCAACAACTGTCTCCCCTTTATCTTCCTCACAGTTCGCGTATATTGAATGTGGACCCATAACATTGGACATTAGCAGCGATTTGAATGCGTTTATAAAAGTATTGGCATCAGGATTGACGTTCCTATAGTTTATAGCTCTGATTCTACCAAAAAAATTCTCTAGAGGATCCTGATTTATATTTCTAGGATAAAAATACTGTATTTCATAGTTGTCGAACAACAGTTTAGACAACCTTTCAAAACTTTCTATAGTTGTAACCCATCCATCAAGAGAAGGAACTCGAACCTTATAGGTTTTCTTATTTTTTTGTGCTTTCTTGCTACTAGCATCAATAAATTCAATATTTTTCAATATCCGTTTGGCTTCTGACCAAAATTTGAAAATTTGATGAGAGTTCGGCTTTACTGGTCCACGCAGTTTACCCTGCACAGTGCTCCCTCGAGATCCATTTACACTGTCAAACAGCTTATCCATGAAGTCCACAGCTTCGCTTGTTGTGGCCATTGTCTCACTAACATTTTCACCCGTGGCTGTAGTTTCTGAAATATTACATAATTATAAGTATAACACAAACTATCAACAACAAAGTGTTTCTACCCTATCATACTATAAGATATTGCAACAAATATTATCCTTAGTACATTATTTAAAGATTAGATTGTATCTCAATTATTAAGAACCTTATTTTTTTCCCCAAAATATGAATCAATCTGCCTAGCCTTTTCCTATATTGGGGTCAGCTTCCAGTCTAACCGGCTTCAGCTGTTTTACATGGAGCGACTGTCTATCTGACCTCTACAACCAAGTAACTGGGTAACACGGTACCCCTTGGCAAGACTGGAGTCAGATCTCAAGATTCTACCCGTAAAGACTGACAAAGATTTTCAAATGACAGCCGGGACCAACAGCTTAACGTGCTTTCCAAGGCACGGAGGAAACTCGGTATGTTGAAAATGGTCACCCCCATCCACGGACCGACCTCGTCAAGCGGTGCTTAACCTTGAGAATCGACCCGTGCGGCTGTTATTATTTAGCATGAGCTACAAAATATGAATAAATAGTGTAAATTCATTCCTCAATAGATAAACAAAAATGTAATGAGTGAGTGATTAAGAAGATGGTTATTTAAGTAGCATTATTAGATTACATTGACAAAATACTTACTGAATAATGCAGTGTATTTAAGCAATCCACTGGTGGTTGCGCTCAGAGTTTGGGCAGCTACACTAACTTTCATTTTCTTTATTTTCTCTGCATAAACATGGTGCTCTGTTAATTTTTTATGCATTCTTGTATGACCTAGTTGGCAATCAGAGTCAAATACTGTTAGAATATCTTTCCATGACGCTACTTTGCCTTTGAAAATCATGTCTTTGGTAAGTAGGTTATTTCGTAGGCCCTTAAGTAAGTGTGGAGGATCATAGACCACACTTAACTTTGTGCTTGATATGTCAATAGTTCCATCTGCAAACAAAAAATAAAATTAGTTCAAGTTAATTTGATTGATTAATGAATTGTGAGTTAAGAGCTACACATTTAATTGAAATTTGGCAGAAAGAGCATAACCTGGACATAATATGCAAAAGTATATATTTATATAAGTAATGATGATGAATATGTTTTGTCCCAGATAATTTCCAAATGCAGAAATACCATAACCTGGACATAAAACGCAAAAGTATATATTCAAATAAGTAATGATGATGAATACATTTTATCTCAGCTAATTTCCAACTGCTACTTATACAATGTGCATACAAAGGCTATTAGTTAAGGATATTAATCTACTCACCATTATATTCCTTATTCAAAGTTCTTTTACGTTCAGTGTCCCTTTTCATGGTATTTATTGCTGTTCTAAATGTAGAGCCCTGGTCACATACAATTGCAATTGGTACCAAATCTGACTCTAGTACTTTTGTGACCACTTCCTTCAAGATCCTTATTACAGTAGCTGCTGCAGTTGTTCCCTCACAAAAATAGAAGGCAATTGGCTGTCTCCAGTTTGAGCACACTCCTTTTAACATAAAAACTAGAGCATGGTCGGCGAACCTTAAATCTCTTGCATATCCGAAGTCTTTAAAGCCTCTTATCTCATCTTGGGACTCCACATATGTGAGATGAGGTGTTAACGCAACTTCATCAAATAAAATAGAGCATAGTTTCTTCTTAGAGTCCCATTTTTTTGCTTTATGCTTTAATACTTTAAAAATATTGTCATTAAGTCCAACATTAAATTTTATATCTTCAGCAAGACGATTTAATGTTCTTTTACTGGGTAAATTAAATAGTTTTTGCAACAACCTATATCCTTTCGGGCTTTCCTTCATGAGGGTCAACGCCAAATGCTTTTCACTGGTAGTGTATCTCATTGCTTTCTTCTTTCTGTTTGCCATTTTTAGCTGCATGAGTAGGAAGTCTTGGGCTGGTTGTGACATTTGATCAAACTTTTTATTGAACAGTTGGGTACAATTTAGAGCCTTAGCAGCATCTAATCTTTGCATATTTGTCTTCGGAGTCTTGTCTTCCTCAACCGCAATCGTTCTCATTTTTTTTATAAAGCACCTGCAGTTTTCACCGAATCTACGAGCTGCAAAAGAATAATTTCATTATTCAACTAAATAATGCACCAAATAACAGTATTAATATAAACTTTGACAAAATACTTTTATAGATTTTATTCAGGAAGCGAAACAAGTATAAAGAATTTTATCATGTCTTTTAGTGTAGAATGTTTTACATTGTATTTTAAGGACTTTACTTTTCTTCGACTAAGACTACTTAGCTATTACTGTGAATTTTTGTAAAAAGCTCATTTAAGTTTATAAAATATTAGCTGACCCCCGCGGCTTCGCTCCCGTCAATATTATAGCCTATGTTACTCGGGAATAATGTAGCTTTCCACAGATGAAAGAATTTTTAAAATCGATCCAGTAGTTTCGGAGCCTATTCGGTACAAACAAACAAAAAAATCTTTCCTCTTTATAATATTGGTTTAAATAATCAAAAATATACCTCTGCTCCTAGGAAGATTTTTTTTCAGTGCTTTCTGTTTTATTTGGATTTTCTCCACACTGCGTATCAAATCTGTAAAGAAAAAACATTCAATTTTTAGCTAGAGCGATTCAGGAATATCAGGTAGGTGCTCAGGTATTACTAACTTTAAATGACGGTGGTTATCTATTATTTATGTATTGTATGTTATATTGTTGGAATTGCACAATATTCACATAAACTGTATGTGGGCTTGTAAACAGATGTGCCAAATGTCATAAGTGTATGTATTTTTAATTTAGGATGGATTATGCATTCAACTTAAGGAACAGTGCAGTAAGTTTCATCAAAATCGGTTCAGCATTTTTCAAGATATGAAACACACATGATGATGATTTTAATGAAAATATATATATACCTGTTGATTCTGCTTCCAACATTGATATTGAGTGGTTTGGGTCAATTTCCACGAGTTCTGACATTTGCAAGCCAGATGAAGAAGTGTGTCCTGAAACATAAAATTTAGGTTTGAGTAAAGAAACCAATTTTTATTCAGTTGTGTCTAGTTATACGTCAAAAAATTTACATAGTGTCAAATAGTATTGAGACAGATTGTAAACAAAGAAGAGACAGAGAGTAGTAAGTACTTGATTTTGTATAAAAAAAGTTAATCTATTGTGAACCGTACTAAAGCATTATGAATTATAAATCAAATTCAATACTATTATATATTCAATAATCTCAATTAAAATTTACATAGTATAAAATACTTAATTAACAATAACTACCTATATACACCGTGAAATTTAAGTGGTTGTTTTCCCGCGGCAGAACGACTTGCCTTAAGGAGTACTTTCGAAGCATAGAGTTAAAGTAAAAAAAATACGATGTTTTTGTTTTAAAATAATTTAAAAAATATTCATCAACTCGAAAAAGTGAGTTACAATAGTAACTTGTAGGTACTAGGTACTACTCGCGTCACCACCGGCAAAGAGAAGCGATGCACAAGATAATGTTCAAACCAAAATAAACTCTCGCACGTAGTGATACGTCATAAAATAGTTTGCACGGAACAATACAAAAAAGAATCCACCGCTAAGCCGACAAAGCAAATACCGATTTATTAAATGTTTAAAGTAAAATAAGCTCTCGCGTGTAGTAATACGGCATAAACTAGCCCGCGCGCAACATTATCAAACGGAGCCGCCTTCGAACCTAATCCTTTTGACAGTGATCCTGACCTACTTAGCACCCGGGTCAACGCCCCGCTGTCGTTCGGCCGTAGATATCGGGAGGTATTACTATTGGTTCGTGATCGCTTTCGAGTTAAGTTTTTCACAATGTTAAATATGCCAGTTTTTGTTTCTAATATTTTACATAACTACGAAACGATTGTATTACATAGAAAAAACCATTTCGCTGCGGGAAAACAACCACTTAAATTTCACGGTGTATACACTTAAATAAAAATAAAATATATCTACGAACGCGTATAAAGGGATCAGAGGGCGTCATAAAATTCGTCCACATCGCTGTCAACGTGAAAAGTGTCCAGAATGCTGATTCTCTGTCCAAGGAAAAGCCCATGCCTCTGGTCACGTGAAGAGTCTACTAAACGTTTGCTTACATCTCGAAATACTCGGTGCACCCCATGGACCTAATGTTTCAACCCAAAACGGCTCAAATATATAACTTCCAATAAGGTTGGAAGATGGGATGTCGCAAGGGTGTCGGGTGACAAGGGTGTCGTATCCCACTCCAAAGCATTATGGTCATCCCGTCTGGTCTCTTCCCATCGTCGCGTGCCAAGCCATTAGTTTCTAAAACAATTGGCACCCCGGCGGTGACAAGAGCTCGACGTATGATGTCATTAATGCTGGCGTGCCGTGCTAACCGACCAGCGCTTCTACTGCAGGATAGGCCATGGTGTCTTATTGTGTTAAAGTCAATAAGTATATAAATAATTCATACCTTGGGATTCGAAGGAGTCAATCGGTTTGTAATGTAAACACTTGCTTGTTGATGGTATTTCACTTGATTCAAAAACTGTAGGACCGGAATCTGCAATTTAACATATTTTTTTTAAATAATGTTTTTTCACACATTTGAACTGATTATTTTCAATTGAGGTTCTACACGAATCGATAAATATTAAAGTAAAAAACTGAAATAAAAAAAATTATAATCAATCTGTCTAACCATTTCTCAACTATGTTGGGGTCGGCTTCCATTCCAACCGGATGCAGCTGACTACCAGTTTTTACGTAAAGCAACTGCCTATCTGACCCCTAGAACCCAGTAACTGGGTAACATGGTACTCCTTGACAAAACAGGTATCAGATTTTCTGGTTTCTGACAACCATAACAACTGTCGTAGATATTCAAATGACAGCAGAGATCTTTTTAAGCTGAACATGCTTTCCGAGGCATTGAGCCATTTCGCTATGTAAAGATGGTCACCCATCTTCGGATCAGCCTCAGCATGCGTTGCTCAACATTAAAAATCTACCCGTGCGGCTATAATGATTTACCCACGAGCATATAAAATAGTTATAACAAACAAAATACTTAAAAGTGGTTAAAATTAGTACCTGTATTAAGAAATGAAGATTCAGGTGGATTTGTGGCTGGTCTTGAATATAAATGATCAACTGGATACTCTAAAATCAGAAAAGGGGTGTATGAGACAATAGAACATAAGTTTCACCAAAGTATGACTAAGACCGGAAAATTAGTACCTCGGGAAACAACAAGATCTTCAGCTATTGCTTCTATGTCTTCCT
Source organism: Orthosia gothica (assembly GCA_949775005.1). Taxonomy (NCBI): domain Eukaryota; kingdom Metazoa; phylum Arthropoda; class Insecta; order Lepidoptera; family Noctuidae; genus Orthosia; species Orthosia gothica. The sequence continues at coordinate 26,610,566 of OX459034.1, read as the reverse complement.
GTTTACTGTAGTTATGATCTGATGATGAATAATCACCTGAAAATAAACAGAATAAATTAAATGCTTGTATAAAAAACTAATAATAATGTATAAGAGATGTAAATGGGAAACGTGTCCGGAATGCTGGAAAAGTTGCCAATGCTAATTCTTTGGCCTAAGAAAAGGTCAGCCCTCTTGTCACGCGAATAGTACACATAATGCTTCCTGCTATACCAAGACTCCATGAGAACTCAGACCCTATGGGCCTAAACCAACTAAAAATGGATCAAACATATACAACTCCCAATGCCGCAGCAGCAGCCTTCCCAGATACAATTATTAACCAGAACCTATTTACTTTACAATAATAATAACTGAGCTTCGAGAAGTATTTTAATACACTAATTTGAATGAAAAATTAAACCAGCTCAGCAACGATTTACAAGTAATTTAATATGCAGAGCTAATGCACTTACCGGATAAAGGCATGCCATGCTCGATTTCTTCAGTAGTAAATAGACATGGATAACCATCTTTGACACGATTACCCTTGTAATCCAGTTGGTATTTGTCGAAGTGTTTTTGGCACACACGTTTATTCAATAACTGATCCTTTGATAGACCAAGAAGTCCGGAATTCACTGGCACCAAAAACGACAGCCACAAAGCCCTAAGTTTATCGTCCTTTGGTAAATTATAAAGGCGATGAGTTATGTTGGTTGAAGTACCTACAACCTATAAGCACTTGATAGGAGCCATGGCCGCGGACCAAAGCACCCGAGCACTAGAGTTCGTATCGAGCAAGGAACTTGGAATTATTTAACTCAACTCAAGCAATAAAGCGAGGAGAAAATAATTCAGGAGGTACACTAGTTTCGACACGATTGACGGTAGGTAGGTACCTACTCAACGATCAAAATGGCTGCCACAGATAACCAGGTATATACTAATCAGAGATGGCTGCCATTAACATGAAGTCAGCAACATACCACAGTGCCATGAAGTTACTGATGAGTTACTGCGACAGTAGCGCTCAACAACATTTTTGGAACTAAGCTGTCGCGGGCCGCCGCGAATCACCGAACAACTTTTTCTGCCACTTTCGGCGGGGGGCGAGGAAAACACATACAGCACACTACAAAAATTTGACAATCACTTACAGATACATGGATCCTATTGCTACAAACGCACACGAAGAAATAATAATCACACAATCAAAAAACACACATTCATTGTCAATTATGTGTGTATTTATACAGTTATCCTATGACAACAAACACAAAGTGCTAGTGATGTGATACGAAGAATGAGTGGAATTTCATTTTAATTTAGAATGAATGAGCAAAATGTTCATTCGTTTTATTTTTGGTACACTTACAAATAAAGTTAAGTAAATAATTTCACAAATAAAATAAGATACGCAATATGATTTGTGGTCTGCGAAACTACGTAGGTAGGTAAGAAAGGTAGGAGAATTTAAGATACACTAAAAAAAGAACGATTGAATTTATTTTAGTCAATAATATTTCATAATGACATAATATATGTTGGACCCGTGTCTTTCCTATAAGAATGACGTTACAAATAAATGTAATATCCAAATACACCATGCATGGTAGACGAACTGGGTGTAGTACCTAATAAAATGGTGGCATACGTCTTGGAACAATGTTAATCATAAACTATAGTACCTACAGGTTTCAGCTTAGAATAGTATGAAACTGTCACTGACATTTTGTTTTATTTAGGTTCGGGCATTCGGGATTCATACATGAGCCCCGTTCTTTAATACGGATGTTATGTATACGTGTTAAATAGTAGGAAAGCGTAAATAATAAATAATACAATCAACCGGATAGACTTTTATTTGACACTTTTTTATGTAACACTTTAACACGTCAGTTTTTCGTTTGTTTTGAACTATTTGAGTACGGTGTTTCCTAGCTAAGCTAGTTTGATATCTTTTATAGGAAAACATACGTGTATGGTTTCATAGCCATAATCTAGTTCATATACATGTCTCAATGATCACGCCTAGAGGCAACCACTGATTTTTAAATGTACCAGTTTATTATATACATGTCGAACACATTTCTGTGGATCAACTTTTTTGGTTAAAAAGGATAAACGAACATTTGAGTATTTTTAACATTCGCAATTGTATATGGCTTCGAATTAATGTGCAGTGGGGTTGTCATTGTAACTACTGGCTGGCTTGGCTGCGATAGTCTCCTCTCGATAAAGGTATCAAACAAAAATCTAAATCGCTTCATCTGTTTAGGAGCTATGATGCCACAGACAGACACACAGATACACAGCAATTCACGTCAAATTGATAACACCCCTCTTTTTCCGTCGGGGATTAAAAAATGATTGAAAACTCACTAACGAAACGAACAAACTTACGTTTTATTAGCCTAAAACTTGAAAAGAAAAGAATTTAAATCTATTCTCATAGACATTTATAAATAATATATTTTTTTAGTTCAACCTGACGTCCAGAAACAAACACAAACAAAATTATTTTGATACTGAACATACTGATTCAAAAAAATCATTTAATTTATCAATCATTCATTCACGTTGTCCCAGCACTATGCACATCGCTACCCTGTCAGCCCCTGTACTGCGTTTGTGCTACCAACGTACCACTGAATTTTTCTATCGTAAAGGCATTATCCATTATTTCGACATTGTTCTAAAATAAAACTATGTTGATGTATAACGGTTTATTTGGGCGCACGGTTGGCGCAGTGGTTGAGCGATTGACTGCTGTGCTGCGTGTCGCGGGTTCGATTCCCGCACGGAACAAATATTTGTATGACCTACAGATAGTTGTTCCGGCTCTGGGTGTTGTGTATGTGAGTTTATATGTTTGTAAACGCACCCACGATACAGGAAGAAATTCCTAGTGTGGGGCAACGTTTTAAAAAAAAAACAAAAAAAAAAAAAAACTTATATGTGGTAGGAAACACCATGGCTTCGCAAATTGAAAGTGGCAGCTCGCTTTTTGCAAGAGGAAACCGCACAATTAACCATTTTTTCGGAGAACTTACTTGCGACACAATACGATACACAATGGCGGCGGTCGGCGAATGAACTAGTTTTGTATAACGCGTATGGTCATATGGCCAAGCGACTTTGGCAGAGGGGTACGCTCAGCTATGCCATCTCCATAGGTTAAATGCTCTAAGCATTGTAGGTAACGTGTGCATATCTGGATTGGCAAATCAATGAATTATAATCCCATTGCTTAAGGATTCGGTAATGTGGCAACATTAGCCCTATGTGCCAAAATAAATTATCAATATCGCGGTTGTTTACTTTGCGGTTCACAGCTTCGTTCTAGATTTTTCGATATTTTTCAATGTTATAATTCAAAAAATGGTGAAAAATGTGTTGTGAGTGGTTGTGATAGTACGTGGTGTCCAAAAGGTGATATAAGAATTCACGCGTAGTTGTTTAAATCGTAATTTCTGACATTGAATCATTGTAAACATATTTCTTTGTATTTTCACTTGATTTTCACATAATTTCCTCTTAAATCGATCAACCAGTCTTTTCAAAATAATTGTAAATGATAACTATGTCAAGATCAAATACATTTACATTGAATTTCATTGATTTTGTGCAATTTAATTTGTTTTGTTTACATTAAGTCGTACTGCTGTAGTGTGACTATATTGAGGATTTATCTGGGACAAAATTATTCTACGAGCTAAATTGATGGGCCAACTTAGAGAAAATAACATAGAAAACAAATATATAATGTCGTATCACAATATTTTACTTCTCTGTTGCAGGAAATGTTTAACCATCCCATCACGGACACCATTGATTGTAATGATTTGCATGAATCTGAGATAGTAAAGCAAATAGCTAATTCGTGTTTTTTAATGCGTATACGTGCTCACTTAAAGAGCCGTAAAGAAAATATTTTCAGTGATTTACGTGGTAAGATACAGAAACTACACAGAGCAACAATATTTAGTCATGTATAAATAGAAAAGTTATAATATATGATTTTAATTCGGAAAGTGTTTTTGTTTCCTTTTTGTTTTTTTTTTATATTACCGTTCCTATTATAGTCCCGTATAATATTTATACGTAATATTAAAAATAGCGTACGAGTTAAAAATACACCTTAACACCCTCCTTACCACTCCTGCTCCTTAACACTGAGTAACCCAGAAATCTGAAAAAAAACAGCTCATTATGTTTCAACAAAATTAATGAAACATCTGATTTCTTTCATCAGCCAAATTTACAAACTCCAAAACATCCAAACTGTTACACTCAAACAAACAGCTTCTTTCGTAATTTATTATACGCATGCATAATTATCATGATCTATACAATCTTTAGGGGCTCGGTCTTAGTATTAATGAGATGTAGATAAATAAATATTATTGGAAACTACTAAATGGACAGCAACAATTATAGCGATGTCCTGGGAAAAAATTAACTGAAGGTTACCCTACTTAGACAGAGAGGGTCTGCCCACAGAGAGCGAGATAATAGGTTTTGCTACAAGTAGGTATTCGAAGTGTGGTCTCCATCTTTATCTATACCTTCATTCATGGTTTAGCTAGCTACATATCAGTCAAAGATTACTATTATATATATCAGTAATCTGTGGTTCAGTTCAACAGGTCATGTCAGAGTTTTTTTGGCGGGATTTTTTCGAGTGAAGTTCAGTGGCTGTTAATATTATTTGCAAATTGTTTCCTAGTGGATATTGTGATATAAAATTGGTGTAGTTTTGTGTCTCACTGTCTACGCAACTGGACAATATGTGAAATCATTGACAGAAGCGATCTCAGGATAGTGGAGCGGAGAATTTTATTGTAGTATTGACTACCTCCGCAAAGCTTACTGGGAAGGCTGACTCGATACGATTTGCTGCCAAATACTCCAAAAACCATTAGAATCTGTTACACCCGTATTCTAATGCATACTAAAGAATGTTAAAACTACACTGAAGACGAGGCGGTATGGTCCAAGACCTTAGCCTGCCCGAGAAGGGCGAACAAAAAGAAAAAAAAAAAAAACAGGTCATGTCAATGTCAATCAAACAAAACAAACGTCAAATAAAATTTCGCGCCCTCCAACCTCCAACGACGTGTTGAAACTGGTCAAAAACAAAAAGGAATTGTAATTTGTTTGTTATAATTTAAGTGCTAACGAACGAACTGAAGAAGAAAACCAGGCGGCTATTGTACGGGACATTACAGGATCAACTGTTGTACACATTCTGTTTGGCTAATATGTGGAACGGTATGTACTTCACACTACAAGCACTCAGAACTGTTTTAGTGTAACAATCGAGTTATTGAAAATATAGCTAATCTACAAAACCAATAATTTAAACTTGTCTGTAAACAATGTTCCAGATCAATCTGCTGTCGGCGGAGGTTTTTTCAACTCGCCAAATCAATTTGGAAATGTAAACACACCAAATCAGGCTCAAAAGCCAGTAAGTACTACAGATTTCGTTATCATTAGTCACCCATTATGTTAATACATAACTGCTACTACATATTATATCTTGTTTCTACTATTCAGGGGGGTCGAAGAGCATCGCGTACGGCTCCAATAGTGATCAGACAAGCTCTACACAGTGGGGATGATGGTGTGAAGATATGGGGTACAGAGATCCAGATAGTATCCATTGTGGCTCGTGTGAGGAACATCCGCATGCAGAGCACCAAAATCACCTACACTATACAAGATATAACTGGCAGGATGAGAGCAGTACTCTGGCTGGACCAGGATGCAGCTGATGAAGATGTGAGTTTTTTTTACTTAAAATTTAGAACTACAAGCTTAAGCCATGATAGTGTTACAAACAAGGCCTGCAAGGTAAATTGTGGTTGTAGATAACTATGTATATACTGCCATGGTATAACTAAAATGCCGTACATTATTGATGGATCTATGTATACAAATTTTCATTACCTTGAATAGTTTTGGAAATTTGCATACACAGATCGATAGATATTTTTTGTTTCTCATTAATATAGCACCAAAAGTTAAAAATCAACCAGATGTCAGGTAATGGCATTTTAGTTATACCATGGCAATATAGAGGCTTTGCTAAACTTTTTTACACATGACATCAGACTGAAAACAAAACAATCATTCACCCACTTATTAAACTCATTTTACAACATATCTTTCAGGATAAAGCCACACCAAAGGTGCAGGTGAATGACTATGTACAAGTATATGGAACTGTAAAGACCAACAAAGGGAAGAAAGTGCTGATGACTTTCAAAATAATGCCAATAACTGATGTTAATGCTATCACATTCCACTACTTGCACTGTATCCAAAATAGGCTCAAAATGGAAGCTGATTCCAAGAAGGTAAATGTGTTATAGAAAAAAAACTTACTAAATATATTATCAACTACTCTATGAATTGCAATAAGCGGTACTAAATAATAGCCATAATAAGCGGTATAAGTAATTTGTACTGCATCATATATAACACTGAAAATTTATATTATTATTATATACTTTATTGTACACCACAAAAACATACAGGAAAAACATTTACAAAAACAAGTGTACAATGGGCGGTCTTATCGCACAGGGCAATCTCTTAACTTACTTGCTCTAGCAGTATAAATTATCAGTTTTATATATTATAATCTTTTTAGTACATTTTCAGTAGTTACCTATGTTTCTCTTACACAGGATGTTGGGTTACCCAAACATCTTAAAAAATAACTATTCATTATTTACAAAAAAAATTGTTAATATTTTTACAGGAAAAGGTTGAAAACAAAAACACCGCATTCACTGGTGGTCTACCAGCTAATTCTATGGTTGGTGTGGCTGATAGCACTGCGTCAGTGAATGGCCTTAACCCACGTCAAATGATGGTGTTCAACCTGATCAGAGCCTCAACACTGGAGCAGGGTATCAGTAAAGAGGATATGTATGGCTCGCTGAAGGATCGAATGTCACATGTTGAGTTTGAGTTAGTATTTTAATCAAATTTTAATACACATAAAGTCATTTTTCTAATAGGATTTATTGACAACAACAAACAATATAATATTCTGCCTATGTGAAAACCATAATTTTTTTGATGAAAATATCTTAAATAGTATGTACTATCTTTTTAGATAGTCACAATTTTATGGATCTTTTTTTTTTTATTTTTTTTACAGGAATGTCTTGGAATGGATGTGTGGTGAAGGTCATATCTACTCAACCATTGATGAAGAGCATTACCGCGCTACTGACGCTTTCTAAAAACTTTCAATGTGTACTACATGTAAGCAAACTTCATTATGTTTTCCAATACTGTAATATACCCTACACCACCAAATCATTGAATAACTTACTTTAATATTAAATATTTTTTTGAAAATATTATTTTAATTTTTGATCACCCAAATTTTTATTGTTTTGTCATAGGTTCTGTAATGATAACATGTGCAAGAGAATCAAGGTAACTAGCATAGCCTAAAGAATTGCCAATCTTAAATGGTACAAGACATGGCATATTGATTACATAAGCGGTACCCCAAGCAAAACGCCGCGCTAGCCGTTTTTCGTGCTGTTTTTAGGACCTATCTACTCGTTATTTTAAAAGAAATATCAACTAATAAAAATACATTATATTTCTACATATTATTAATTCTATAATGGTTGTGTATTTTTTTTTTAAAGAGGTATATTTTTCACTAATCTCCTTCCAACAAAACCATAAAAATGAGAAATAATTATTGATAGCATGCATCTCCTCGTAAAGTGTTCATTAATTATTTTTTGTACTAACACTAATGGATAGACAATTCCCTCTGCAGCAGAAGGACAGATAAGCAAAATCCCGGAATAGCAAAATCCCAGATTAGCAGAAGGACAGATTTGCATAAAGGCAGAAGTACAGACCCACATAGAAAACAAAAATAAAATTGAATAGTTACAATTGGTAAAATTTTATTTGAAATTAACTATTTTTTTTATTTTTATTCGTTGTAAGCTCGCGTTTGACCACTATCTCGCCTAAGTGATGGTGTGGTCGAAAGTGAAGCACGCTTGCCTAGAAAAAACCTATTCACTCTTGACCTGAAGACCCCTAGATTGTAGCTATCAGGAAACAAAGACGCCGCGCCGGCAGGGAAATCCACTCCTTAGCTGTACGCACAATGAAAGTATTTTCAAAATGCTTTGTGCGTATGGGTGGGATATTCACCATGTACCGATGGCGCATTGCCGTACGTCTTGTTGTCCGATGATGGAAAGGGCTAGGCAGAACCAAATTGTGCAGTTCCATCGCACACTCCCCGAAATGTAACCGATAGAAAACCGACAGGCTGGCAACCTCAGCAAGCTCTGGAGCTTTCAGTCGACCAGCACATCGTTCCCGATCAGTCTTTTGGCCCGTCTGTCAATCAACCCAAGTGCATCAAGTTGGTATTTGGCGGATCCGTCCCAGAGGTGAGAGCAGTACTCCATGCATGACCTTTAGATAATAATATATAAATCAAAGAGGTCACACATTGATAATAAGGTTACTAGGATTTGTAACTTTTTTGACGGCGACAGTACATTATCTGCCTTTTTGCAAATCTGTCCTTCTGCTAATCTGGGATTTTGCTTATCTGTCCTTCTGCTGCAGAGGGAGACAATTTAATAACGAACATTTTTGTCGTAGTTATTTTTTTTTTCAAAAGACTAAAATTCGATTTTATAAAGATTTTATTCTAAAATCTGGGCGTATTCACTACTGTAATTCTTGCGCCACCGCACCAGTGCCGCTAGGCCAATACGAATGCTCCTATCTCATGCTGATTTTTTGGTCAGGGTACCGCCCTAAGGCCTCTAAGCTTATGGCCTATTGTTTACACAAAGCTTCACGAATATGGTTAGTCCACCATTGTCCATGCCATAAGCACCTCTTTTATAACAAGCTTTAATAGTGATCCATGCAACAATCACAAAAAAAGCAAAGGCTACATCTATACCAATAATATAAAGAGGAAAGGTTTTTTTGTTTGTACCCGAATAGGCTCCGAATCTATTGGACCGATTTAAAAAATTCTTTAACCTATGGAAAGCTATTTATTCCCGAGAAACATAGGCTATAGTTTTGACGGGAGTGAAGCCGCGGCGTTCAGTTAGAGTATATCAGCAGAGACTTCTCACAGTAAAAAAAAGGTTTTTCGACGAGCAGCCAGAGGCAGAACCAATGGGTGATAACTTGATAAGGTTAGACAGCCTCCCACAAGGTGGCCCAATTCCTTAGTGATGGCCAAGGTAGTTGCTGGATGCGAGGAGTAGATGGCATATAAACTCTGTGTCAATGTACCTACACCACAGAACAGAGAAAGACAGTTGTAGAAGTCTCTTAGCGCTTCATTATATGGAACCAGCGGCAGCGTACCCAAACTCACACACATACAGGTTAATTTTATTTCGTAACACTAGGAAAACTGTGATGTGATTGATAGTTTAAAAGTAGCAAATATCTCAGTCGTCGCTTGTTTGAAAAGAAACCACAATTTTATCACCATAGAGTTGTTTATTGTCTACATCAGGCACCAGCGCTCACAATGTGAATTTATACATTTAAAAATTGATTAGTGGCCATTGTGAGAGAAAATGAATGAACTTAGGTATTAAAAGTAATAAGAACCTTAAAAAATAATTAAGGTTCTTATTACTTTTTCCGTTCAAAGCGCACACGGAATAGTTTGAGTGCGTTACTCCAGCCAGATAATGTCGAAAATCGTCATATAAGTGCAATAGATAATTAGATACACAGCTTCTGTAATTGGTAAGCCGATTTTATAATATGGTAATAGCTGATAGTTTTTTTTATTATTTGATAAAAACAGTTCCGGCTGGAGTAACGTTACCGCAGCCAGATCTTTTGTTTTCTAACGGGTATGTTGAAAAAATTCGAAAAAAGACCGTCCACTTCCGTTGATCGACGAGTCGATCAACTAGCTAAATTTATCGACTAGTTCATAAAGTAAACTATGTTAAGTAGACGTTCTTTATAAACTTTGAGACGACGCGACGCGCGGCTACGTCTCGACAACAATTTTCAACTGCCGAATTGCCGATTGAATGTAAACAAGTAGTACAAGTACAAATCAGTTTACCTCGCGAGTAAAGCGATTGACCGATATAACGATTTATATCGGTCAATCGCTTTACTCTTTTGCAAACGTGAAACTATTGGCCGTTGGCGTCCTTTTCTTCTTAACACAATGCATTTTAACTCTAAAATGGCATTCGGCCCATAGAAATTTACACTATTTGTATGTTAGAGTTAGAGTTAATATTAATTTGCTCGATGTTCGTCCGTTGTTGTTAGTTTTTTTCGGACCTTTGAACTTGTACTACAAAACGAAGTTAATGTTGAAAATCGTCATCTAAGTGCAATAGATAATTAGATATACAGCTTCTGTAATTGGTAAGCAGATTTTTAAATTTGGTAAGCTGATAGTTTTTTAATTATTTGATAAAAACAGTTCCGGCTGGAGTAACGTTACCGCAGCCAGATCTTTTGTTTTCTAACGGGTATGTTGAAATAAATGTTATCTAAATAATTAGATATCAATTTGAAATAAATGGTACCACTTATTTTATATTTGTATTTGCTACGGTTGCGAAGATATTTAAAATCCTGCTGCAGTAACGTTTGCACGATTGCTGCATCTCGAAATTGACTAAACGGATGATTATAATTTTTGTACATGACATCTGGCTAATTAGGTATAATTAGTTACGCAATAAAAAAATCCACAATAATGCACCGTTTTGAAGTTATTTTAGTAAATAGAAATATGCTTTAATAGGTCCTAGCACTGCCAATAAGTGGTCCAACGACTAACTTGAAACGTTATTATATAGATAATTACTGCTTATAAATGGTACTGAAATTTCATTAATATCCTATAAGAAATTAAAAAGTTATGATGAAACTTCAATTTGTTTCGGCCACGGCGCGCAGCTGAGTTATTTGAAGACCGATTAACCGAGTTATCTGTAGTTGTGGTAACTGAATCTTATTATCAATAATTTGATATATAGTCCAATTAGGTAACTCGGTTAATCGGTCTTTAAATATTTCAGCTGCGCGCCGTGGCCGGAACAAATTGAAGTTTCATCATAACTTTTTAATTACTTATAGGATACTAATGAAACTTCAGTTCCATTTATAAGCAGTAATTACCTATATAATAACGTTTAAAAGTTAGTCGTTGGACCACTTATTGACAGTGCTATGACCTATTAAAGCATATTTCTATTTACTAAAATAACTTGAAAACGGTGCATTATTGTGGATTTTTTTATTGCGTAACAAATTATACCTAATTAGCCAGATGTCATGTACAAAAATTATAATCATCCGTTTAGTCAATTTCGAGATGCAGCAATCGTGCAAACGTTACTGCAGCAGGATTTTAAATATCTTCGCAACCATAGCAAATACAAATATAATATAAATGGTACCATTTATTTCAAATTGTTAGCTAATTATTTAGATAACATTTATTTCAACATACCCGTTAGAAAACAAAAGATCTGGCTGCGGTAACGTTACTCCAGCCGGAACTGTTTTTATCAAATAATTAAAAAACTATCAGCTTACCAAATTTAAAAATCTGCTTACTAATTACAGAAGCTGTAAATCTAATTGTCTATTGCACTTAGATGACGATTTTCGACATTATCTGGCTGGAATAACGCACTCCGTTTTTACCCTTTGGGTACGGAACCCTAAAAACTACTAGACCGATATGTAAAATTCTTTGACCGTTGGGAAGCTACACTACCCCCGGGTGACATAGCTACTTTTTACCCGACTGCCGAAGGAGGGTAATGTGTTTATCAGTCTATGTATGTATGTTTGTTCCTATAAGGCGTTCCAGAGACCAAACGCGTTGGCCGATTTTGATGATTCGTACGTCAATCGATTCGTCCTAACCCTGCGAGTGTCACTGGCTACATTAAAATTAGACAATAGAAAATGGCGGATTTTGGGCGCCTTAATGTAGGTGTCCAATTTTTTTTTTCTTCCAAACCTATCGTGTGGGGTATCAAAATAAAGGGTTTTTAGAGTTGATTTCAAAAATATATAATCCTAGCTGACCCCCGCGGCTTCGCTCCCGTCAAAATTAGAGCCTATGTTACTCGGGAATAATGTAGCTTTTTTTGTGAAAGAATTTTTAAAATTGGTGCAGTAGTTTCGGAGCCTATTCGGCACACACAAACAAACAAAAAAATATTTCCTCTTTATAATATTGGTATAGACTTATATGTTTAAATGTACCTAATTCGAAAAAAAAACTAACTAAAAAGTTATAAATAAAAAAAAGTTAAATCAAAAAACCCGACGGCTTCAAAAGCGAACTAAAAAGACGTAAACAAGGAGAAAATCATGCTGTGCAGGCGGAGGATACACCAGATTTTGGTCAGCCAGCCCGCGAATATGTATCCTCCGACTGCACAGCATGATTTTCTCCTTGTTTACGTCTTTTTAGTTCGCTTTTGAAGCCGTCGGGTTTTTTGAACACAAAACGATTTTTGAATCACTGGATTCCACGCCGCGGATAATTTGTAACCGTCATCCCGATTAAATGTTTTGTGTTTTTTAATTTCAATCGCTTCACGCACAATTCTTGAATAGAAGTGGCGTTCCGTGGAGAGGACTAGTGGACGATGAAATTCGATCCAGTGATTGCGAAATCTCTCAGCGATCTTGCGAAAACACCCCTATTCAAACAGTAAAACGCCCATAACTTTTGAACGACTGTAACGATTTTATTAAAACATAGCTAAGAACACTCTCGACAAAATTACCTTTCAAACAATAAAAACTAAATCAAAATCGGTTCATCCGTTTAGGCGCTTTGATGCCACAGAGAGACACACAGATACACAGCAACACACGTGAGATCACGGCGTGAGACTTATAACACCCCTCTTTTTCCGGCGGGTGTTAAAAAAGGTTTGAATATGGAAATGTGTTTGATTACTAATACTCACCAAAAAAAAAGATCTAAACAGGTTTAAAATATTTTTCCGCTATAAAACACAGAAAACATTGAAACACAGATAATAAAACCGTGCCGACGTAACTAGCGTTTTTCATCTGCTTAATCTTGTTATTTTTGTGAGTACATCAATCGCGTTTGATCCCCTTTCACGGCAATAGATGGTGTTAGCAGCGCCTTGCAAGTAAAAGGGTTTACGAGGTTCGTGAATATTTTTTTCTTTAAATACAGTGAAGGTTCGTTTTATAGTATTTTTTTGCACGTTGTTACAGTTTTTTTTGCACCAATATGTGTTAAAATGCAAATTTTAACAATCGAGTTGAATGCCTCATTATGAGCCCAATATTCCATAATTTTGTACTTAGGAGAGTTAATTAAACAAGAACATACAATGTTTATGTTCAATTCCAGATAATGTTAATTTTTAACACAATTCTATTGATTTGTGTGTACATGTCGTGTCATCTAGTGAGATTTATTTGAACCAAATATTATTTCTTAGCAATGAGACCCCGTGATTGAAAGTTTAAAATATCGATAGGTAATGGCAATCTCTAATTGAGTAGCTGACTGTGAGTGACTGTGAAATGGGCATTGTTGGAATCTTCGAGAATAAAATGTTTGAGTTTAAAAGAAAGTTATAGACCTTAACAAAAAAGAAATCTTTTACTTGTCTTGTTTAATAAAATATAGTTTTGGAAATTTTAATCGAAATAAAATCAATTTCGATTAAAATTTTGGGGGCTGAGTCACCCGCGTCCGTAGGAGTGTTACCCCGTTTGTTGTTAACCTACAAGTGGTCCCCGGGTGGTGCTAATCAGGTGACACTAACTGGTGGTAGGCTTCGGCCGAAGGCTTATAACCACCCACCGGGCAAAGACGTACCGCCAAGCGGCCTAGCCGTGTTCCGGTACGATGCTCGGTGTAGCCACTAGAGGAGTTGGGTCGAGATAGTTGTTCCACTGCATGCTGACCAGTCTGACTCGCGCTGTTTTGGGCGTATCGGGAGACTAGTCGCGGAGGGTAGCGGGATCCGAGGCACGGTGCGCAGCTGGCCGACCGCAGGTAGTTGGGGGCCCAAGTAGTGTGCCGGCCACACATGAAAGGCTGCCCCGCCAACTGTCGAAAAATCCCAGAATGCACCATCGTGCTGGTTGGCGACCCATGGGAGGGCTCGATGGACATCTCCGGGGGGGCTCGGGCGTCCCCGCAATCTCCGGACTAGTGCCCCAACGATGGCGTCCTTTCAGTGCGTGTCTGGTAGTTAGTAGCGTGGAACCTCATCTCACTTCCTTCTCCTCTCCTTTCACTCTTACAAAATGGCAAGTACGAAAAAGAAAACTGGAGTAAAACAGCGGCTGCACCCCCTCCCCCACAAAGTGCACCTCACTAATATAAGAGGTCTGCACTCCAATCTCAACTCAGTCCACCATCACCTGGAGACTGAAAGTGCTGGCTTTTCAGTTTGCTGAAAGTTTAGGCTTTTTTGTTTTTCCTTACGGAGACGCAGATAGGAAGTCCGTCAGACGTATCGTACTTATCCTACCCAGGGTTTACCCTGGAGCACGCCTTTAAACCACGCGCGGGTGTATGCATGTATGCCCGAGACGACACTTGCTATCGGCGTCTCCGTAACCTTGAAGACTCCAGGTTCTCAGTGCTGTGGGCTCTGGTGGACACAGGGTTGGATAAGATTATCTACGCCTGTGTCTACCGTTCGCACAGTGAGGCGGCTGATACGGCACAGCAACGGTACCCTTCCGCCCAATTTGTGTTACTGGGGGACTTTAATGCCCACCACCAGGATTGGCTTTTCCCATACCAGTGCACTGATCATGCTGGACGAGAGACGCGCAAGCTTGCGCTAGCACTAAATCTCACCCAGCTGGTCCAGGGGGCGACGAGGGTGCCAGATGTTGATTCGCACACAGCCAATTGCTTGGACCTTCTGCTGACAACAGATCCAGACAGATACTCTGTGTCGATATCTTCACCTTTGGGTAGTTCTGACCACTGTCTGGTGAAGTCTGTGTCCGTCTACTCCCCGCCCGATCCCAGCCCAAGAGGCACCCGGCGGGTATGGCGGTACAGGTCAGCAGATTGGGATGGGATGCGATCTTTCTTCGCATGCTATCCTTGGCAGCCCACTTGCTTCTCTTCGGATGATCCATCGTCGTGCGCTGACGCTGTGACAGATGTGTTGCGTCGGGGAATGGAGTACTATATTCCATTCTCTGACGTTACAATGTCTCGCGTCGACAGACCATGGTATGGAGCCGAGTGTAACCGCGCCGACGCGATTAAACACAAGGGTTATCAGGCATGGGTCGACGCTCGAACACGCAAGGCTAATGACGTGAATCAGAAGAAGAGAGCCTTCAACAGGGCTGCCAAGTCCTGCAAAAAGGTAATGCGAAGAGCACGGTTTAACCACATTAGCAGAATTGGGCACAAACTAGCTTCATACCCAGCGGGTAGCAAAGCGTTTTGGTCCCTGGCTAAGTCGGTCGAATCAAACTTCTGTCGCCCCTCACTACCACCACTGCTGAAACCTGATGGGTCATTGGCCCACTCCGCTGAGGAGAAGGCAAACTTATTTGCCAGCATTTTTGCGGAATCTTCGCATCTGAATTCTGATGGCGCGCAGCCTCCTGCTTCTCCAGATGGATGTGTGACGAGTATGTCGGATATTCGCATTCATCAAAAGGACGTGCGTAGGGTGCTGCGTAGCCTTGATGTGAACAAAGCGAGTGGTCCCGACGGGATACCAGCAATTGTGCTTAAAACCTGTGCGCCTGAATTGTCTCCGATCTTGACTCGCCTGTATCGCCTTTCGATAGAGACTGGAAAAGTACCGAAGGCTTGGAAGCAAGCCAACGTACAGCCTGTGCCCAAGAAGGGCAGTCGAGCTGAACCGGCAAACTACAGACCCATCTCTGTAACGTCCATCCTCTGTAAAAGTATGGAACGTGTGCTTAACGGAAAGCTCCTGGCATACCTAGAAGCGAACGACATTCTCAGTGACCGCCAATACGGCTTCCGCCGAAATCGGTCCACTGGGGATCTTCTAGCGTATGCCATTCACATCTGGAGTGAGGCCATCGAGAAACACGGGGAAGCGCTAGCCGTCTCCCTCGACATCTCGAAGGCTTTCGACAGGGTCTGGCACGAAAGCCTCATTGGTAAGCTTCCCACCTTCGGACTGCCTAGTGGTCTGTGTAATTGGATTGCGGACTTCCTGAGGGATCGATCCATCCGAGTGGTTATCGATGGCTGCTCGTCCGGTCAGTTAGATATGAACGCCGGAGTCCCTCAGGGGTCAGTGCTCTCGGCAACATTATTCTTGCTGCAGATTAATGATCTGCTAAAACCCGGCGGCACCTTTGGGTACGCAGATGACAGTACTGTTGCTGAGAGATACGTGTCCGACGCACGAACTACTGGGCCTCAGATTCGGTCTCTCCGGGAGGCCATGGTCGAACGCTTGAATCTGTCCTTGAAGGCGGTCTCCGAATGGGGTGATGCCAATCTGGTCAGTTTCAATGCTACTAAGACCCAGGCGTGTGTTTTTTTTCCGCTAAGAAGAGCCAATTCCACCCGGCTCCATCTTTCCGTGGTGTAACCGTGCCGTTAACGGACCATCTCGAAATTCTTGGTATTACGTTGACATCAACCCTTAATTTTGGTCCATTCATAGAGGCGAAAGCTCAGTTGGCTGCAAAAAAGTTGGGGATTCTTGCAAAGGTGAGACGGTACTTCACACCTGAACAGCTGCTTAACTTGTATAAAGCTGATGGATCTGCCAAATACCAGCTTGATGCACTTGAGTCGATTGACAGACGGGCCAAGAAGCTTATTGGCAATGATGCACTGGTCGCGTCAAAGCTCCAGAGCCTCGAACATCGACGCCGAGTTGCCAGCCTGTCGGTTTTTTATCGGTTACATTTTGGGGAGTGTGCGACGGAACTGCACAATTTGATTCCGCCTAGCCCTTTCCATCATCGGACTACAAGACGTACGGCCATGCGCCATCGGTACATGGTGGACATCCCACCCATACGCACAAAGCGTTTTGCTAATACTTTCATTGTGCGCACAGCTAAGGAGTGGAATTCCTTTCCGGAGTCTTTGTTTCCTGATAGCTACAACCTTGGGGTCTTTAAGTCAAGAGTGAATAGGTTTCTTCTAGGCAAGCGTGCTTCACCGTAGGCCACATCATCGCTTACCATCAGGCGAGGTAGTGGTCAAACGCGAGCCCAGAGAAAAAAAAAAATAAAAAATTACGACTTAATTTGTTACCGTCAGAATGGCTGGTTGCCTACGACTAGCGGCTCTGAAAGTATATTCAAGAATTGCTACCCAATTGCTTATATTTGCTACATTTCTTCAATAATTGCTACATATGATAGATTCAGAGAAATATGAATATTTTTTTGACCAGCCATTCTGACGTCAGGATGGCTGGTCACCTCCGTGTTCAGCATGAAGGACGCAGAATTTCTAAAAGTTTGTTGCATCAATAATTGCTTACTAATTGCTACATACACGAATTTAAGTATGAACATCGAACATTCATTAGGTAAAAAAATAGAGCTTTTATTAAAATTTGTACGAAGAAGTGCCTTATAATTTAGAAAGGCAACAGTTTTTTATACTACAGCGACTTGCTTGTTCAAATCGTGCAGGCGTTCCCAATTATGGGTCACCCACCCCATTGAAGCGATGATGAATTGAATCCATGATGTTCGTTTCGAGTGCTTAAGTAGCTCCGTGGTTGATTACACTCTCTCTCCGTGGTTGGAACTATTACTTGTCCTCTCTTACATAGCTCGGTCTTTGTCATATATATTATATTTAAATTTCTGTTTCGTTTAGAATATAGTATTTATATATATATAGAAATTATTTATGTATTTTATTAGTATAGTTTAATAACCAATTTTAATAATTGTTCAATTTTTTTTATATTTTTTTGTACTCCTACCACTGTTGTGTTCTTTTTAACCCAAAGGTTGACTGGTAGAGTATGCCTTGCTGCATTAAGTCCGCCTATGTATCACCATTGTACATGAAGTTTAAATAAATAAATAAATTACAACAATGGGTTCATGGAAACTGTCCATACGGTCGGGTCTATACTTTTCAAGACCCGTCGTGCAAATAGGAACAAGAAACTATCCGATCCTACTCTCATGCTCTTGAAAGAGAGGCGTGAAATGATCCTCTCTGCAGTCTTCAGACGATGCGTGGAACTACCGGCAGCTCAACAGACAGATCTCGAAGTCCTTGAAAAGGTACGCTCTTTCTTCTCTTAAAAAATCAAAAAATCATTATCCATAACACGTTTGTTAATGTTCAAAATCCCACAATTTTGATTAACATAATATCTAGTTCAAATCTTTAGTTCTAAAATTATTCTGTCATAATATCGAGTACTATAATAATTTAATCTCCTAATTTTACTTGACCTTAAAACATTTGCTTAAAATTAGGTTTTAATGACAGAAACAAATCGTACGTAAATCCGACTCCACGCAGTCTTGTCTGTTCTACCCCTAGAGTGTAATTTATAATCGCGTAGGCGCGGAGGGGCGAGGCGGCCCGCGAGTTGAGGAGCAGGTGGTTGAAACAGTCGCCGCCGCGGCTGAGGCTAGCCGGCCAAGCCGGTCAGCAAGCCGAAGCTGCGGTGGTGAGCGTTAAACCCGTGACGATAAACTCGCGTAGTAACGCCGTAGCCCCGCAGCGCCGGAGCCGTGACAGAAACCATGCTGCATGCTTGCTTGCGTGCTGAATGCTGCGTGCTTGCTTGCATGCTGCATGCTTGGTTGCTTACAAAAACCACGTGTTCACAATCAACTGCTTTATTGAGTACATGTATAATATATTTATTTATTTAAAATGACAGCAGTGGTGGCCCAGTAGTATCGGCCGCGACTTACAAGTTGTAGGTCGTGGGTCCGAGCCCAGGTAACTAGGCGCTTTACTTTGTGTAAATTATTTCATCACCACTGCTCTCAAAACGGTGAAGGAAAACATCGTGAGGAAACCGGCATGTCCTAGAACCAAAAATTCGAAGACATGACATCGACCAACCCGCACTGGGCCCGCGTGGTGGATTATGGCCCATTCCCTCTCACAGAGAGGAGGCCTGTGTCCCAGCAGTGGGAACATTAATAGGCTGATGATGTGATGTAAAATAATATAATTTGAATTTAGGACTTTTAAATTTTTAGGTTTTATGTTATTGATTGTAATATTTATGGCAAACGGATTTAGGACAATTTATATTTAGGGATTTTAATTTTATGTCATGTGATATTATTTGATATTAAGTTCGGGTAATAATGATGATTAGGACAAAAAAAGTTATGGCAAATTAAATTATGGATAAAAAATTAAGGTGACACAGTAGAGAACCCCTTGAAAAGCGCCCTCCACCGCTTTAATACAAAGCGTATTAAAGACGCGATTGAATGGAATAAGGGCTCCAAGGTGTTTTCAAGAGAAAGAAAGAAAGAAAAATGAGTTTATTTATTTATTTATTTAACCATTAATGTACACACACATAGTAAATAGACAAGAAGAAGGAACAGAAAATAGGTACAAAGGTATGCTTATTTCTATCGAAATCTCTTCCAGCATACCTGCGAGAGGAGAGTTGCAAAAAAAGATATGAAGACACCGTGTGTACAGGGGAAATAAAAATAAAAATATTTTGAACAATTCACAATAAAGAAGAATACAATATAGAAAATTAATATATACTCTTTTATACATGCATATTAATAAAATAAATATTACAATAATAAATACTAACTAATGTCATAAATACATAAATAATAATACATAATTATATGCAACTAAGACGGAATGGCAAGATAATGCTCTTTTACTCTCTTATCTTTTTCTCTCTTCTTTGAGTTTATTTGCATTAAAAACAAAAACACCTTAAAATTAAACAAGAGAGAGTTCTGGCTATTGAGCAGAGCCAGCTTACGAAACTGAAGACCGACGATGGCAGGATCGTATGCGCCAAACCTTAACTTCTGCGAGAAGTCGAGGGAACATTGCACAGAATTAGAATACCCGATCAACAATGTTCAGCGGAAAATACCTGTTCTACACATAGACGTTAATAAAACTGTTAACGAGTTGCAAGAAGCCCAATACACTTATTAATGGTGAAGAAATTACACAATGCCGTCGACATAACTGTCATGGTATTAAATCATTTTCTTTAGTCTTACGAGACCTTATTGCTTTTGAATTTAATTCAAATGAAATATTTCACAAGATGATCCCCCGATCCATCTGTTATTGCATGACACTAAATATACTTTATTGTCAATAATATAATTTATTCCTCCATCACCTGTAAATTGGTCATTATAAAGCTCACTGCAAGCGAAATACACAGTGGTATTGTTATGACGATCAATCTACAAAGATATTAAAGAGCAAAAAGAAGGTGATCCCCCATTGTATTTTAGCTATAAAGTAATCTTTGATTTTATGAACACGTAGAAATAATATTAAATAAAGATTTGACGATGTACTACGGTTTTTTCTTTCGTACATTTCTCGTGTTTCATATTTATGCTTTTGTAGGAAGGTATATGCTGCTCCAATAATTATCATTATGTTGTCTATTTGTTTGACATTAATAATTTCAAATAGTCGATTGCGCGTCAACAGATCTGGGGTGGGTGACCCATAACAGTGAACGCCTGCACGATTTGAACAAGCAAGTCGCTGTAGTATAAAAAACCGTTGCCTTTCTAAATTATAAGGCACTTCTTCGTACAAATTTTAATAAAAGCTCTATTTTCTTACCTAATGTATGTACGAAGCTCAAACTTAAATTCGTGAAAGTAGCAATTAGTAAGCAATTATTGATGCAACAAAATTTTAGAAAGTCTGCGTCCTTCATGCTGAACACGGAGGTGACCAGCCATCCTGACGTCAGAATGGCTGGTCAAAAAAATATTCATATTTCTCTGAATCTATTATATCGCACCTTCGGTAGAACAAGGGCATAATTGCAGTTTTTGCTATTTTACAGGAGAGCTATTTTAAGATATTTATTGCATTCAGTGAGGTCTTGCTCTGTTAATATTGCTCGAAAGTTTTTCTTCTTTGCATGATATAAACTATATACTATATCCTTTTTAGGCGTATAGTTAACAAGAATTAAGAACTTTTAGTTTTTTTTCAATTAATTTTAATTTTAAGGAAGGGATACATTTGTGCCCTTGTTCTACCAAAATGTATATTATTTTGAACGGACAAGGGCATAACTGTCTGAACGACTTTGTCCTTCCAATTTTTTCTTGGCATTGTCGCTCCAGAAACCAAAAAATTAAAAGGGCATATTTACCTTTACGACGTTAGCGGTCCAAGTGACGACTGCCAATACTGCAATGAGACTATGTCCAGCCAAGAGAGCAGTAAAAAGGCACCAATAAGACAAAGTCACTATTTTCGCCTAGCGGATTTTTAAAGGAATTAAATGACTGTCTTTGTTCCTCCAGTTCAAATAGCATTTTTAAGGCATTTCTGTATACTTAACTCATTTTTGCAATTTTTGACAATTGTGCCCTTGTTCTACCGAAGGTGCGATATGTAGCAATTATTGAAGAAATGTAGCAAATATAAGCAATTAGGTAGCAATTCTTGAATATACTTTCAGAGCCGCTTGTCTTAGGCAACCAGCCATTCTGACGCTAACCTTAATTTTTAGATTAAATTTTTGGTTCTGCGTGTTTACATTCTGAAACAGCACAATAGGGCATTTTTGTATTTTCTTTCAAGTTCTTTTCTTCGTGACGGTTGTAACAAGACTGATGTGCGATTGTGCGTACTGTGTGCGCGGAAGCAGACATACATATGCTGAACTGCGCAAAACTCGGGGTACGCGAGCCTCGCCTGCTTGCGATTTCTACTGTACTTAGAACTGGAGGCGTTTTGAGTGGTTTTTTCTGTTCTCTGATGTATACAGAGTTTATATGTACAGTAAGTCATAAACATTAATAAATATTTGCTTCAAACTTTGACAATGTGCCACGGCCCTAAGAGTTATCATTCAGGTCAAATAATAAAACTATGAATTATATAAGGAATGATTTCATTCAAATAGAAAAAAATATATTTAGTAATGACATAAAATATTAAAAAATAATCTCCCACTGACACATGAAAACTATGTAGGTATGTTTGATAAAAAACACTGACATGGTTATCAAACTATAGTATTTTTTATACAGAATTTATCAGTTCATAATATAGGTATTTTGTAAATATACTCCAGATAGTACTATCATTATAGTTAAAATTATGCTGTAAACTTGACTGTAACCATATAAAATTACTAACTATACACATAATTATAATTCATCCCGTAAAGACTTATTTTTCTCATTAGGTTTCTTTCCTGGATATGTTTGGCTATCTAACTGAACTTCTTTCAATTCTTCCTGTTCTTCAAGGAATTCCTTAGCGGTCCACGCTTGGGATCCATCTTTGAACATGAAGATTGCTCTGTCATCATCCACAAGGTACCTGGAACAAAAAAAATTAATAAGGCTCAGTTTTTTTATCCATAGTTAACTCAACCAATGGTTAAATATGCTTACCAATGGTTTGAAATTTTGGTAAAACACGTTTATTAATTAATTGTTAGTCTAACAGTGTTTCTTAACCGGTTGTCCGTGAGTTTATGTATGGGGGTCTGCAGTCTCATCTATGGACCATTTAACAATAATAAATAAATGCCACCAAAAGCCTGTTGTAGTTTTTTAGTATGGTCCGAAATTTATTGCAGTATTTTACGTCAAGGGGGTCCTTGAAATTGTGCATGGTTTCATAGGGGTCCGTGGAATGAAAAAGGTTAGGCACCACTGGTCAAACAAATGGTCAAATATTAACTCTCCAACTTATTTGATTATTTGCGAGGTAATTGATGAAATAACCCATTTTAGCGAAATTTTAAACCATTGCTTGAGTTAACTAGGAATCAAAAACTGGGCCTAATTGTAGAAATAATATTTTTATAGCTTGGCTACATTCTGCCAGCAACCTATAACTACATCTTTAGCTGGTTGTTGGCATATTAAAATTTTCTTTACTTTTTTTTCTAACAATAATATTGTTCAGACATATAAGACTTATTTACTAATTGAAATAGCACTAACCTTTCCACTTGAATGTGGTTACTCCATAGACTAGTCTGCCAGATCTTAGTTATTTCCTCAGTTCTTGCTCTAGAAGGCTTATTTGCTACAGACACAAACATCATGAGAGTTTGTCCCTTCTTAGTTGCTTGTAATACATTTCCTGGGTTAGACATATCCAGTTTCGTGAAATCTATGGAAGGTGGCTTCCGAAGATGTTCTGGCAATTCATCTTCTGGTAAGGGATCCTCATCTTCTTCCCATTGATCATAAAGTCTGAAAATAAGGAGTAGGTAGGTAATAATACTTGGCGGTTATTTTTCCTTAATTATAAAATGATGTGTTCCTATCTCGTAAGGCCACGTACGTACGCCAGGAAATTCTATTTTTTTTTTTTTTTCTCAGAATTAAATAAACTCAAGGGAATTTTAAAAGCTTCGAATAGGTACCTTTCCATGTCAGCGTCGGTGAAATCTCTTACATCCTTTTTAGCCCAATCCGGCTTTTCCTCATTTTTAGGCTTTTTCGCAAAACTAACAGTGAAACAAACAAAAATTATAATAAATAGTATTTTAGTCATAGCGAAATCAACACTTTTCACAGGTATAACTCTAAGCAAATGTTTTTTTAATAAAATGAGAAGAGTTTCCAACACTTTCCTTGCGACTTGCGAGATTCAGAATCAGAAGTTCGGCCGGTTCGGCGTTCGACGAATAATAATTATAATGAAATGAACGAGAACTTTGTTTGACTGTCAAACTGTCAAGTGTCAGTGTCACTCTGTCAAGGTGGAAACATCCTATTAAAACCCGACGTGACGTGACGTGTCGACTCCCCATGCGAATCATGCACATCTACAGCACGCCACGTGATGCTACAACACGTTTCGCTATAGTATCTTACACACACCGGCAAAATTAGCAGAACAAAATAAAAATGACGATTTTTTTTTAAATACTTTTTAATTTTATTAAACTTATATTAGGACAGGACCTTACTTAAAGATATATCTTTTGAAATAATAATGAGATTACATTTATTAAATAAGATTGATGTGTGATTAACATGATTTTGTGTGTAAACTGCACATTGTTGTTTTTTTTTAAGGTTAGTAAGGCAAGATAAAAAAGTTAATAAAAAACCATTTTTATAATAAAATTATATCGAGTGTTATCGTCACGTTCTTTTAATAAAGTTTACACCTGCCTAGACATGTTGAGAATACTGGTTTCCATTGTCTCGTGTGGTAGTCTCAATCATTCCTGTACAACGGCACTTCGCAGTGCATCCACATTGACAGGTGTAGGTATTATAATTTTTTCCCTTCGTTATAACATATCCCAAACGTGTTCTAGATGCTTAACTGGTGTTATCGCAGGCTATTTCAGAATTTCGACAGAGACATTTTTATAGGTGTACCAGAATCTCATGGCATTTTTTATTTTTTTTAAATTGTGATTTTCATATGGCAATGTCAATTGTCACCTGTCGAATCAAAGTACTTGATGTGTCAACCGCTGCTGAATTTTTTTGATATTATCTTGAAAGTTTGTTATTTTTGTGAAAATGTCGAAAAAACCCACTTCGATCTCATGCGAGACATATTGTTTTCAATGTGTATCATAAAATAAGGGAAGAAGAAGGCGTAAATCAAACTCAATCTTTGATTTTAAAGTGCGTCGTAGAGTGGACCGGTAAGTTGGACTGACTTGTTTTGATACATTTAGTTTAATTTATATTTTTCTTACTTAATTTTATTTTCTTTCCATTACTATTATATGGTAAATCGTAGGTCAGGGCACATCGAATGATGGCCGGAAGGAAATGGCAACAGTAATGTAACTGTTACTAATTCTTCGACAAGATATTGATTTTAACGGAGATTGAGAATCTTTGACGTAAGAAAAATATTAAGTAATAATCTGCGCCCTGCAGTGGGACGTGTATATAGACGGGAGTTTTTGGCGGGATTTTGTCGAGTGAAGTTCAGTGGCTGTTAATATTATTTGCAAATTGATTCCTAGTGGATATTGTGATATATTATTGGTGTAGTTTTGTATCTCAACTGTCTCCGCAACTGGACAATTTGTAAAATCATTGACAAAAGCGATCTCGGGATAGTGGAGCGGTGTATTTTATTGTAGTATTGACTGCCTCTGCAAAGCTTACTGGGAAGACTTACTCGATACAATTTGCTGCCAAATATTCCAAAAAACATTAGAATCTGTTACATCCGCATTCTAATGCATACTAAAGAATAAATATAAGATCCCAAACTCTTTCCAAAGACGTGGCTAAAAGGTCCTAGCAACCAGGCCATAAAACTTACATAAAAATAAAATATATAGACTGATGATGATGAATGACTTTAAGTAACATGATACATTTTATTATTTTTACAGACTTTATACATAAAGAGATTGGTTTTGAATATGTTAAATGCCAATGAAAAAGAACCATTTTGATGGAGAGAGATGACATAAAACTACAAAGATACAAGTTTTTGAAATGCCAGTGGAGTTCATGGAATCGTATTCTAGTTTTCTAGTTCTGAATGAGGTTTTAAGTTATTAGTATGATTTAAATGCTAAATAATAAATAAGTACATAAATTAATATTCAATTGATTTATTTTTCCTATGTTAAGAACACGATGTATAACAACATTATTCATACACATACCTATAATACTCACAGTGGATCTTTGTGTCTCTGAATTGGTTGCAAGACCCCGCGCAGTAGCTATTTTTGTGTCAATGTTGAAGGTGAAGATAGCATTGTATAACTGTCTCTTTCACTCGCTTATGTATGTCACATAAGCTTACGGAGTTTCTTGTGCATTCTTCTCCATAACAAGCTACTTTCCGAATGCACGGTAGAATCAACTTTTATTCCATGTAAATTTAAATTGTGACATTCAAAAGTGCCGCTTGGTGGCCCAGTTGAAATAAATCTTTTGTCTTTTTTGTCATCGTCCTATCTCGCTTACTCTATGCAGTATACTCGATGACAAACTGTTTCTTACGCAATGGTTGGCAGGACCAAGTTC
This sequence comes from Orthosia gothica, assembly GCA_949775005.1. NCBI lineage: Eukaryota > Metazoa > Arthropoda > Insecta > Lepidoptera > Noctuidae > Orthosia > Orthosia gothica. Next base: position 26,584,343 of record OX459034.1, on the reverse strand, counting down.
AAAGACACAAAGATCCGTTGTGACTACTATAATATAGTTACCTCATGTTCATTAATACTAAAGACATAAATAAAAATTAAACAGTATCAAGATCGTTTGATCCAATTTCCCCAGTATTGCATACAACAAATTTTGATTTCCCTTTTTGCCATGAGATTCTGGTAGACCTATAACATACACCGAAGTTGAAAAAGTGGTATGTGGCCGAGCATTATCCTGGATGAAAACGAAGTTACCCCTGATAAAAGGGCAAATTATATCACATTTTATTCTTAAACAATAATTCTACAGCGATCTTCAATAAAATCTTCTCTATCGATTAACACCAAGTCCGTAAGAGCTCCAAAACATATCCTATCTGAATCCAGTATTGTTCCTCTACCATATGCCACAGTAGTTTATACAATTTACTGTTTATTTTTTTACATTTTTATGATAAAAAATTTAATGCAGTTTTAAATGACTTCCATAATCAAAACTAAACAATATTTTACTTCATTAGTCTGTTGGCCAAAGTCAATGTTAAAGTCGATGTTTTCTAGCAAAAGTTATACTGCTACTACTACTACTACTACTGTTAAAGTTATACTTTCTAAGGAGTGTGCCTCATGTTATGGACCTTTGGCGGGCACTTACGAACCAAAACCAGCTTCCTTCAACCTACTTCGTACCGTAAGCTCAATTACTGTTGCACCTCGAACTTCTTCCAGTTGATTTCTGGCTTGAACGGCCTTTTTTAAACGCAGGTTTTTACGAACGCGAAACTGAATGAAACGATTATTCCTGTTAGAAGTACGGGTTTTCTGCCTTGTCCTGATTTTCTCACAAAACATTAGTCTCTCTGAATCATTGGAAACTGTAATAAATGGTTGACACGCGCAAACAATGAATTATGCACATCATCTGTTGGTTTGATCATTTCTCCTCATCTCAAGTGCCTTGGCCAGTTTGGATTAAGTTGGCCACAATGTCATCCTTAACTTCGAAAAAGGTCTAAATGTTAAAGATAGAACAAAAAAATCAGTATGTTAAACAATTTTTTTCCAAATTTTAAAACATATTCATAAAGTGGCAATGAGCGAAATTCTCTCAAAATGATGTAAGTTCGAATAAAGTTAAAACAATCGCATGAAAGGTGATGTTCAATTGTTTTATCAGATAGGCATAATTGGTTTTATTATAAAACAAAAGAAAAACTAGCCTGTAACGGTAAAAAAAGCTTATATATAAATACGATATTGTTTAGGGTTCCGTACCCAAAGGATAAAAACGGGACCCTATTACTAAGACTCCACGGTCCGTCTGTCTGTCACCAGGCTGTATCTCATGAACCGTGATAGCTAAACGGATGAAATTTTCACAGATGATGTATTTCTGTTGCCGCTATAAGAAAAATATTGAAAACAGAATAAAATAAATATTTAAGTGGGGCTCCTGTAGTGACCGGTAAATGGGGCAATTCACAGGCTCGTTCACGCACTTAATGACCACACTTCAACACGTCTACTCAGGCCAGTGGCTCGCTTAATACAACGTGGTGCGCACGAGATTGTGTATGTCTGTGTGGGGGAAAGTGGGGATGGCAAAGTGAACGTGTGAGTGAGACAGATACACTACAGCTCCCATACAACAAACGTGATTTTTTGGCCGTTTTTTTGCGATAATGGTACGGAACCCTTCGTGCGCGAGTCCGACTCGCACTTGGCCGGTTTTTTCTTGTTCTTGTTCCGCTAATTTTGCCAGTGTGTGTAGGTTCATTTCTGGTATTATTTCTAATACTGTGACCACGGTATTGGCCTGAACTCAGATCATATAATACACCCAGTATTAATTCTATGAATTGTTTATCCAACATGTTAAATAAAAATATACAAAAAATATCTTTATGCCAGGAATGCTCTCGACTCACGGCGGCGGCGCACTATGGGACCAACCGGTATTTTCCATCTCAAAAATCGATAACTCTGTTGTTTTGTGATTTATCTCCTTGATTTTTTTTTCACGTATTTGTGAATATCTAGGCAATAAAAGAAATCAAACATCATCATTCTAAAAAAAATATTTTTTCCGAAAAAAAATGTAAAGTTATACGAAATTTCATACAATTTTTACGAAATTTACATTGCTTCAAAATCACCTCTGGCGCAAAAAACGCGCAAGTTTTTTTTAAATCCTCATATTACTGAGTAGATAAGGTCTCTAATAGAGTAATTAACTTGACACCGGCTGCTTTCTGCAACAACGAAAACTCCAATTGAAATTAACAAAAACTAAATTTTCTTTACTTCACTAAAAAAATATTAAAAAATTAAATAATAATATTTTTTTTACAAAAACTGAACGTGGTTGCAAAGTGTATATTCTAAGCTATCTAATGATGTATAACACTAATATGTTTCCTTGGAAAACTTCCGAATAATTATGTGTTGAACTCCCTTAACGGTAATTTAATTGGCATGAAAATATTTATGCCCAATGTTTGAGGTTCATTTTATAAACGTAAAACTTTATATTTTTTTATATTTTGTAATTTATTCGTAAGTTCCATCTTTTGAGAGTATAAAACCATAAAACAATCTATGGATTTACGACTTTCGACAAAACCATTTTTGAGATGGAAAATATACTGTTTGGTCCCATAGTGCGGCGTCTTCGTCTCTGGCGTTCCGTTCCGTTCTACGGCTCTGTACTTCCACGAACACTCCGTGTACGTCACTTTGACTTGACTGATAGTGACAGACGGTTTTTAGTTTGAGGTCCGTTTTGAGTGCCAAATGTGAAGAAGTTTTTTCACAAGTCTCAGTAGCACCTCGTTATAGAGTTATTACTATATTCTTTGGTCACAAGTCAAGAAATTATCGCACGCCGCCGTGCTAGCATTTAAAGCAAAATGGCTTTATTGCCCAAACTGTGATAAAATGAGTGACTCAAGCCATGTCACAGTAGGGCGTGCTCTCCGGGCAGGTAGAGTAGAGGGACTCAAAGAGAAGAGGGACTGTCTCTGAGAGGGACAGTAGGGACTAGAGATATTGTATTACCTAGACAGAGCGTATTTACGACGAAAAAGAAGAAAACGAAAGTTAATAAAAAAACAAAAAAACCGACTGCTTAAAAAGCGAACTAAAAAGACGTAAACAAGAAGATAGCTGTAGAAAATCATGCTGTGCTGTCGGCGGATTCATCTGGTTTTGGCTAGCCAGCTCGCGAACAGGTATCCTCCGACTGCACAGCATGATTTTCTTCTTGTTTACGTCGTCATTTTTTGTTTTTTTTTAATTACCTTTTTTTTATTTATATCTTTTTAGTTATATTTTTTTTGATTTAGGTGCATTTAAACATATAAGTGTTATATATTTTTGATACCCCTCATGATGGGTTTAGAAGAAAAAATAATTTTGTGCCCCACGATATGGCGCCCAAAATCCGCCATTTTTAATTTTCCAATTTTAATGTAGCCAGTGACACTTGCAAGATTTGTTAAGATGAATTGATTGACGTAAGACTCAGCAAAATATGCCAACGCGTTTTAGACATACTAAATAATATGGACTGGAAATAATATATAATAATAATATAATAAAGCCTTTTTATTTCCTATAAACCTTACATATGTAGTTACAATGTTTTTTATACTATCTTAAATCTATGTTAGTAGCTCTATGTTTAGTTGATTCTAATGTTAGTTTTTATTAATTCTATTATAGGAACCCCTTGGTAGGGTATAGGCCTCCTCCAACTTCTTCCATTTTGCTCTGTCCTGTGCTATTTTTGTCCAGTTTTTTCCTGCCACCGATACTATGTCGTCCGCCCATCGTTTTTGTGGTCTGCCCACGTTTCTTTTTCCTTGTGGGCCAGTCCATTTCGTGCTCTTGAGAGTCCATCGCTGGTCTGTGCATCTCGCTACATGGCCAGCCCAGCTCCATTTTAGTTTTAGTGCTTGGTGTAACGCGTCTGTCAGTTTCGTCTTTTTTCTTATTTCTTGACTTCTTGTTTTTTGAATTTTTCTTAGGCGTAGCATGCTTCTCTCCATTGCCCGCTGACAAGTTCTTATTTTGTTGGCTATATTGCTTGTAAACGTCCACGTCTGGGAGCCATAGGTCAAGCAGGGCAGAATACAAGTGTCCATGATGGTCTTTTTCATATTTAGGTCGTAGTTACCTTTTAGTATTTCCCTGTGGGCCCAGTATTTGTTCCAGCTACACGTGACTCTTCTATTGACCTCGTCTTCATTATTTCTTTTAGAAAACGATACTTGTTTTCCTAAGTATACGTACTGCTCCACATATTCAAGTTCAACACCGTCTAGCAATATTTTTCCTTTTTTGCCTTTTGCCATTATTTTTGTTTTGCTGAGGTTCATATGCAAGCCTACATGTTTGCTCTCTTTATTAAGTTGGGATATCATATTTTCTAGCTTCTTGTGAGTTTCAGCAAAGATTGCGATATCGTCAGCAAACCTTAGGTGGGTGAGACGTTCGTTGTTAATTGGGATGCCTTCAGAGGTCCAGTTCAATTTGGAAAATATGCACTGCAAGACAGCTATAAACAATTTTGGAGATAGTGGGTCTCCCTGCCTGACGCCTCGGGCTATTTTGATCTCGTCGCCTCGAGACTCTAGCTTTACTCTGCTCACACTATTGTGATATATGTTTTTTAGAGTTCTAATGATTATTGGATCTATATTGCAGCTGTGCAAAGCTTGCCAGATAGAGCTATGATAGAGACTGTCAAATGCTTTTGTGTAGTCAATGAAACCTATATACAAGTCTTTGTTAAATTCGGAGTATTTTTCTATGACTTGTTCTAGCGTGTGGATGTGGTCCATTGTCGAAAAGCCCGGACGGAAGCCTGCTTGCTCTTCCGGTTGCTCACTGTCTATTGCTGAGCTAATTTTGTTATGTAACGTGGAACTAAATAACTTATACACGCTTGATAGTAGGCTAATCGGGCGGTAGTTAGCGATGTCCAGTGGGTCTCCTTTTTTATATAGCAGTATTATGTCTGAATTTTGCCACTGCTCGGGTATTATGCCTGTTCTTAGAACCAAATTAAATATGCGTGTCAGTGGTCCAGTGAGTAGCTTTGCTCCTTCTATCAATGCCTCGTTCTTTAAACCATCGGGCCCTGGGCTTTTCTCTCGCTTCAACTTTTTAATATTTTCCAAGACGTCTCGTACTTTTATAATAGTTGTATCACTGATGTTTATCTCTGATCTATTTGTTTCTATGAACGGAGTCGTGTCTTGTAGCTCAGTAGCATATAGGTCTTTGTAGAAGTTCGTAGCACATGATATTAAGTCTTTTCTTGACTTTGTTTCTTTTTGTCCGTTCTTTAAGCTCTTAATCCAGTCTGTATGATTGATTAATTGCTTATAAGCTCTTTTGGCGCTTCTATAGTGCGTTATACTATTTTCAATTATTTTTTGCCTGTGCCGCTTGTAATCGTTTCTTATTGCCTTGCTAGTTCGTTTGAATAGGACTGATAACTCTTTTTTCATTTCTTGTGATTTGTTTTTGATTTTTATGAGTTCGGTGCGCCGTTGGATCAGAAGTTTCGTTGTTTCTTTGAAGAAATAGCAAGTATGTTCGTTGTTATTGTTTGCAGTCTCAGATTTTAGGCTATTTTTTAGGTGGAGTTCGAATTTGTTATAGGTTTCTTGTATGTTACTTTCATCAAAGAAGGTTGGGTCCGTAATGTTTGTTTTCAGTTTGCAAAGGTATGTCTTTATTTCTTCGTCTGTTTTCAGGGATGACACCGAGTTTTGAAAGTGTCTTCTACACTTTTTAGGGGTTTTTAAGGTTAGTGTTGCTCTTACTATTCGATGGTCTGACGGGAAATCTACGTTGCTTAGAACCTCTATGTTTGAGATATATTTGGGATTATTAGACATGATAAAATCGATTTCGTTTTTTGTTTTTTCATCTGGCGAAATCCAGGTCCATCTTCGGCTGTTTTTCTTTTTGAAGTATGAATTCATGACGGATAGTTTATATTCAAGGGCATATTGTACCAACCTTTCTCCTCTTGTATTTCTTTTTCCGTACCCGTAATTTCCCATGATAAGGTTTTCGTTGCTTTTTGGTTTTCCTATCTTGGCGTTGAAATCTCCTATTACCATGATGTTTTTGCAATTTTTTAATAAGTTGTGGGCTTCTTGTAGTGTTTGATAGAATTTTTCTATGTCCTCTTCTTCTGAGTCTGACGTCGGTGCGTATACTTGAATAATTGACAAGTCAACATCACCGAACTCTAGCTGAATCATTGCAACTCTTTCCGATAGTCCGCAAAAATTTGTAATATTTTTCTTATATTCCTTCTTAATGAGAAATCCCACACCGTACTGACCGGGTATTTCGCCAACGTAGCATAGTATGTGGTCGTTATATTCTTCTATTTTACTTCCCATTCTTCTTATTTCCGATAGGCCAAGTATATCTATGTTTCTGTTCCGAATAGCGTACATTAGTTCAAAGTATTTTTCAGTTGTCGAGAGTGTTCTGACGTTATATGTTGCAATTTTTAAATTATTATTTTTATTTCTAGTTTTTTGAATATTTGGAGGGTTTTGGTCATGATCTTCCACGGTGACCAGCCGGGTTGGAAGATGATTGTTGTTAGTTGTTTGTTTTGGAATATTTTTATAATCTGTGCGGGTGGAGGAGGGCCTTGGTTGTTATAATTTTTGCTCTCTGTTTTCTATGTCCTGCTCTGGTTTTGTGTTGCTAACCTTTTTGTTGGTTAAAAAGTTTAACATACTTGGTTTCAAGACTCCTTCTGAGACGCTATTTGATCTACGTGCTGAAGAGTGGGTTTTTAACATTTTGTTCTTTTTGTTGACATGTCTGCTGGCGTCGCTTTGTACTTGGGAGTCATGGACTGGAAATACCTACGAAAAAAACGTGCCTACCTAAACCTCAAAATGTCTCATAAAATGGCCGCCGATTCTAAGGTTGCGTCAATCAAGCAACACACACACACTCACAAATCTCAATAATACAATATGTAAACAACCATTTGACAGCAGGACTACTACGAACACAACCACAAAATTCGTCACATAAAATGGCGAATATGGCACGTACCACTGACTTAGAAACCTATGGACTTACCATACCTACGAAATTAGCGTGCATACCTACAAAAATCTGGCGCATAAAATGGCTGCCTTGTAGGGTTGTAACTGCGAGAAACATGCGCAGCTGATATCGATGTAAATATCGACCTTCATGAAATTGTTTACGTTGTTGTTCTACGATATAATAATGTAATAAGAATAACAATATAATATGAACAAACCAGGCCCATAGAAACCGAAGTAGCTAAGGGTATAGAGTATTGTATGACTGGTAATATACAGGGTGGGCAAAAAATATATCGTGGATCAAACGAAATAGCGATTTTTGGGGATAGTGGGAGATGTTTTTCTTTTGACCTGCTAGAAAAAGCCCCAAATTTCGCCCTGTTTCGTTAGATTCACGATTTTTGGCCGTCCCTATACCTAACCCATTAAAAACTAAAATGTATTTTGTTTTATATCAAGTCAAATCAGCCTATCCCAATCCACTAGACATAGGCCAAAGGGGTAGTAATAATACATAATACCAGCCTGTAACTGTCCCACTGCAGGGTAAATGCATCTTCTTATAGTAAATAAATAATAATATTTTGATATCTTCCTACTTTTCGAACAACTTAATTTATGTAAAATAATAACAATATTTTATGTAAAAAAGACATTTATTCATTTTTGAACAAAATTAACTTATTGAAATTCACTATTTTATTTATTTCTATAAAGCCAGGTTCGGCATTAACATGTTGGTACCTTATGCTCAAAGTGCGAGTGTTTGAAACAAGTGTTGTCGGTATTACTTATAAAATCATAGGCTTTCGGCTAAAACAAATTGAAGCGTGAGGGCAAATTTTCTTAATTCTTCAGAATACTTTTTTCTAAAGTAGGCCTTTAGATTTGGCAATTTGCTTTTTACGAAATCCTTCTGCATATTCTTAAATTTTTATTTAGAATTAAACTTCCTTCATTATTGATATATTTAAGTTTCTGAAGGTCTTGAATAATATTAGAAATCTTTCCATCACATCTCCGGACCTTTTCATTTAAAGTTCTCGCTTTTTGATTTAGTAAAGCCCATTTCTTTGTGAGATAAACATATATATATAAGTAGGTTGTTGTGAGGAACATATTTGCCTAGGCTGAAAAAGAAAGTCGCATAATTCTATTACTTATTTACATATTTAATTCATTTAAAGAAATACTGTCAATAAAAAAGTATGTAACAAGATGTGTTGAAATTACTGTATTTTGCAACTTTTGTTTAAAAACATACCAGTAAAGTCGATGTGGGCACTACGCCATCAGGTAACCTTATCACATCGAGGGTTCTGTTAAAACAAGATTCCTCAAAGTGCATGGAGCAGATATGCCACATTTTATGTCTAGGGTTTGTATTTTCAAAACCAATAGCTTCTATCCATTTCTTCTTTAAAATTTCGTTTCCAGGAAATCTGTGGATTAAAATATCATTGCAATGTATTTTACATACTATAAATTTTATCGATACTTATCGTATGCGAACATCGATCATCACTAACCTTACTTGTCAATAATTATTGTATGTAAACAATGCAAAGAAATATAGAAAATAATAACGTTTTATGCCATACAAACATGACACAGGTTCGAATAATATTCAAAAATACCATCTTGTAACAATATTCAACACAAAATTCGACCGGATTAGTGAAAACTAGTTACTAACCTGTGCAGAGTCAATTTAGGCTGATTTTTGTTTTTTCTCATACCAGACTGTTTTAAACAATACGAGGGCATGATTTTCCTATTAATGTCCACACTCAGAACACCAAAATAACTAGTTTCTAGACGTATTTCCTTGTAAAACAACAAAAATATTCTGAACAAGCAACTGTTTGACAGCACAACTACCACAAAAACAAAGAGTACTTTTGGCGCATAAAATGGCGACCGGTCACGCATAGGCATGATGTTGACGTCACACAAAAGTGTTGCCAAATTTAGTAATTGACAAACATTTAGATGTCTCTCTTTTCATATGCAGCTCTTGGTTAGTTAAAAAGAGACAGAACGCTTTTTGACATGTGTGTGTCGATATGATAGATATTTGTATAACTATTCTTCATATAGTAGAATAGGCCGTCTCCATAGTTATCCTACCTCATTGGCACGTACCTACAACCGTCACTAAGTCATAACAAAATGTTGCCATAATGAGCAACAACTGAAATATTGTTGTCTCTTTCATCAAATACGATTACTACATTAGAAAGAATGAAACAAAACGATGTTTCACATTCTGTATCGTATTTCACTCATATTTTTGTATAAGCTAATGTATGTATAGAACATCGCGGCGCCTCCATATATTTCCTAACTCAATGGACTTAAGCACACCACATAGGAAACATACATACTTAAATATATACATACATACATAGACTGATAAACACATTACCCTCCTTCAGCAGTCGGGTAAAAACTAGAAAAAAAATTCTTTGACAAACGCTACCATCCTGAAAGTCAAAGAGAACTTTTTAGTCATTGTTGTAACCCATCTAGAGGATACAATCCCGGGATCCAGAATCACGGGATCCCGAGATCCCGACCGTTTTATGGCCCGAGAAAATCCCGGGAGTGTATTTGGTGAATCTCGTATTTTTTGGGATTGCCACAAACAAGTCTGATTTGTATGCCGTAGTCCGTTGCGACTTGACAATAACCTTGCCTAGATTATATTAATAGCATTTATTACATAACGACAAAAACAACACTTAGATACGCCGTTCTCCAACCAATTAGAAACCACTTAGTCTAATCCCGGGATCCCGGGTTTACGCTTTAAAAATCCTGTAATCCCGGGATTGCAAAACAAGCTCGGGATTGTATTCTCTAAAACCATCGGTTAGCAGCTCTAATAAAAGTTTTTCTCTGTTTTCACGCCTTTGTTTCATTTATATCAGGAAGAATTTTATTGCTTAATTATCTACATGAACCATGTCGTGTGTGGCTATCGGTTGCAAGAGTAGAATGAGCGTATTAAGGTTGCCCTAGTCGACGGCACGAACTATTTTGTGCGCGGGGTTAAAATGCATGTTTAACCGACAACACGTGCGAAAGAAATAGATGCTGTGATGAGCATCGCGTACGAATTAGCACATTTACAAGTTTGTAGCGTAATGGATGATGATTTAGGACGAAAATTAGCGCGCGAATTTTTTTAAACAGACGAACAGACTTTGGGAGTCTAAATATCATGAAAAAACGACTAAATGTATATTTTTTCAAAATAAAATTATTGCATTGGTGAATTACTAATTTATCCCTGTTTGGGGGCCTTTTTGCAATTTTCTTTATTCGTATGTATTTATTTCCGCCCAAAGATGCGTTAAAATTAGTGTTGAATTATGGAACTTTCGAACTATTTTTTACTATTTTGTTTCCATACAGGGCTCATATTTTTTGAACTTTATCGTCTAACAGTGGAGTAATCGCCAGACTACGTTTGTATGCAAGAATGATCGACTAGTGTAACCTAAAAGGAAGGTAATAGTGTATATACCAATATGAGTTTTATTATGAGGTTAGTTATTGATTTAAAAGTGTGTTGTGTGAAAAACTATTATATCTTAAAAGCCTGCACTCAAACATTTGATTAACGTATTATCGTATCGTTTAGCATACAATGTAAGTAAACACGTAAAAAATAATTATTTCGCTGGCTACACTCTACGGCTGCCACAATTTCACTCATTCAATAAGTTATCTGTGTTCTACAAAGACCTTATACTTCTTACTACTAGACTGTGCACTATGGCGCAAAAACCGGTCCGAGCGAGAGGGCTCCCGTTGGTAGTGTGTCTCTTTCTAATGAGGTGACCATGACCAAACATAACACGGGACAAATTGATTGTAAAAACAATAGTGTAAGTATCCCAATATATGTATTTATGCTACCTCGCCACCTAAACCTACCAAATTAATTGAAAAAAAAATGAGTGTATATTTTTTGGAATCTACGTCACTTACCGAGTCGGTGTCGAGCGTACAGAATTTCGACATCTCATGTTTTTCCATTGGTGTCGTAAGAGGCGACTAAGGTACAAACCAGAGAATGATCAGCAGCGTTCTCTGTGCATTTGTAACAACCATACTGGGATCGCCAACCCGCCTGCAAAGCACTCCCCATGAATAGCACAAATAAAACATAGCCCCTAGTGCCCGGCAGCCTGCCTAACCTCGACTACGGTAGCGGTCTAGGTTACGGTATGGCAAGGGGTACAATGAATCCCGGACGAGATCCGGCTACCCCAACAAATACCGACGACATGACCTGGCAACGTACAACACGCGCACACTCCGGAATCCGGACCGACGATAAGATGACCGAACTCGAAGAGTAATTGAGCAGATTACGATGGTGTACTCGGGGAGGACTCGATAATCCTCAAATCCCAAGTCTATAAGTCTTATTCTTCAAGACCCATCGTATAAATAGGAAAAAAAAACTCTCTGATCTTACTCTCAAGCTCATGAAGGAGAGGCGTTAGATGATCCTGTAGTCTTCAGACGATGCTTTGAAATACCCCAAACGATCTCAATGATTTCACATATTGTCCAGTTGAGTAGACAGTTGAGAAACAAAACTACACCAATTTTATTCCACTAGGAATCAATTTGCGAATAATAATAACAGCCGCTGAATTTTACTCGAACAAAACCCGCCGAAAACGCCGCAAACCTGGTGGTCTTTTTTTTTGTTCGCCCTTTTCGGGCAGGCTAAGGTCTTGGACCATACCGCCTCGTCTTCAGTGCAATTTAAACATTCTTTAGTATGCATTAGAATACGGGTGTAACAGATTCTAATGGTTTTAAGAGTATTTGGCAGCAAATTGTATCGAGTCAGCCTTCCCAGTAAGCTTTGCGGAGGTAGTCAATACTACAATAAAATTCTCCGCTCCACTATCCTGAGATCGCTACTGTCAATGATTTCCCATATTGTCCAGTTGCGTAGACAGTTGAGACACAAAACTACACCAATTTTATATCACAATATCCACTAGGAATCAATTTGCAAATAATATTAACAGCCGCTGAACTTCACTTGAAAAAATCCCGCCAAAAACTCCAACCTGGTGGCCTTACATTTAGTATTACCAGGCCCAAACATTTAAAAGTACTACTCTTACACAGTATTAATGAATTATTTTTTAAATACAATGAATTGATGAATTAAAGGAACAGTAAAAATATTTAAATACGCTTCAAAGTTTCATAGACTTTGAAACGTATTTAAATATATTTTTTATTCGTTCGTTTTGGTATTACATAAAAAAGAAAATATAAAATTTTCTACCATTTCTACCAAACCCAAAGATTTGTTGAGCTGGCAAGATGTCAGACAAGGACACACTACCAGCGGGCACCCTCTCGCTCAGGACCGCTTTTGGTTAGCTACCGCTTATAAGGGAATAGCTAACCTAGATGTATGATAATAGATTTCATTTTAGCTAAACAAAAATTTTTGGTGCACAGTCTAGTAGTAAGAAATACGTATAAGGTCTTTGGTGTTCTATTAACCGTTCATCGTTCAATTCAACGTGACAGCATGGTGGTGACAACTTCGTGCGATGTTGCCAGAATGAAACTTTCATTACATTTGATGTAACTTTAGACCTCTTGTAAACTCCATGTACCACGACTCAAAATGTAACTTTTAGGACTTTATACAGTTTCGAAATATTTTCCAGCAAACAAAAAATAATCGTGAAACGGAACGCATCTATGGAAGTTGTCGTTCGTCGTGTTGTCGCACCTGATTTTGTGATATACAAATTGAAGTATTGCATATTCACACACTCACTCACGTATATTAAATCTTCCATCCTGCTTACAACGGCGAACGAGTGAGCGTATTTTCCACATAAAATAGGGTAATGTAACTTTTCTCATGAAAATGTAACTGTTTGAGATGTTTCATGTAATATTTGACTATCTGCCACTGGCGACACTGGATGTTGCATTTCATTCAAAAATATTCACGTCAACGTCACGAACGTTGAGTTCGTTGAGTTGTCATCACAGGTCGCGTGTCACGGGTGCTCGAGTCGTATCGTAACGTCAAATCATGATTTGAGTTTCATATTTATATCTTCTACAGTATTTTATATTTAATTTATATTATATTCAGTTAATTTTAATTAATTTATAGTATTTAAATTATAAATTAGGAGTTTAATGACAAGTTATTTTGGAGAGATCAAAATTTCGGCATTCAAAGTTCTTGAAAGTGATAGTTGGTTGTGGTAGCTCATACTTCACTCAGGTGATTTTAATAGTGTATCAGTATCGTTAAAAACATGGACCAGAGTGGTATAACCCCGAACACTTCGAACCAGCAGCTTGTTATAAACAGTGACAATGAGTCGGCGACCGCGCTGCTGCAGGAGAAGCAAAGCGGTAGAAGAGAGAATCTGAGTGAAGTCAGCTTTGTGGAATACATGACTGTCGGGATACTGTGCTTCGTCAACCTTATCAACTATATGGACAGATTCACCCTGGCTGGTAAGTTAACATTTCAACAAATACTTTCTATTAGTTACTTTCATCTGAGCTAAAATAAATCATATTGATGATGTTTGACCTGGCGCTTCCTATAGTTTTTTTACATCCAGGAGACCCCAATTAGAACCTAATGTTTATAAGTTTCTAATAAGAATGCCATGCTGGAAGTAATTTAGGTAACTCTTACAAGTTGACAGGTAGCCAGACAAAAAATTAATTATTTGTCTGAACTGAAGGTTAAATGGCGACAAATAGGATTAAAACCTAAAATTTATTAATATTCCATGTGTCTGTGATTTTTTAGGTCATTTTAGTTTAACATTTTGGACATCATTTTTTTCTAGCTGTTGTGCTGAGTGAAAAGTGGTGTACCTGTAACTAACAATTATGCAATCAACCATTTGTAATTTATGAAAGTGTAACACATGAGTGACAATTATCATGCTTATTATGGCCTCTCAAAATTTGTAGCAACTAGATATCTAACTATCACTGTACCATTATCAACATATTTATTATATTTTTACATAAAACATATTAACAATATTACATTTACATAGTTAATTTTAAACTCATATTTTTATTTATAAAAAAGATATTAAATTTATTGGCTGAGAGTTGGGCCCTTCACACTGCAAGATTCACCATTTATTATTTTTACTAGGCTCATTGGGAGCTAAATGATATAACAGATCTAAATTTTTAAGAAGTTAAATACTTACAAGCCATGGAGCTCATTACGGAGTAAGTGCGGAAATCAAATCCCTTATCAATAAGTCAAGAACCCTACTATATTACTATAAAGTACAAATTATTCAAATGTGAATCAATTCTGATTCATTATAGCTTCCTGAACCAGGTTAGTATGTACGCACTTGCAAACAGAATACAAAATGCGGCAATGTTTTTATAAAAATGCCAACACTACCTATAATAAACATATTGAAGCTAAATTAAATTTTAGTAACATAAGATAAGCTTTAAATCTTATCTCTCAAAGTCATATGTGCAAGTGTCTATTCAGTTGCATAATCTATCAAAATCTTATCAAGTGATATTGTCGGAGAGGCAAGCATCAAACAGCAACAACATAAATTTATTTAGTACAGAGAGAACTTTCTAAAGACATATCATTTCTGCCTTTAATCATGATTACGGAATATACTTGGCAATCTAAATGATCAAGACACTCAAACTAAATATTTAATTATGCTAGTTAAACTGTACTTGACCCTAATTCCTATTCAATTATTTGAATTGTCCAACAAGAATCTTATTTTCAACAAGAATTTTAATTTTAAAGTCAAATAGAATCAAAGTTCGATACACTTTTTGTTCGTGATTTCTTGTTACATTCAACTTCCCTGTTATGTTTTGTCTATTTCTCATTGATAGACATACAATGCATTAAGAATTGCTGTAGGAATAACATTTTGTTTGATTTATTGGTCAGGACTCAGTGACATTAGATACGCGCGTCAGCGTCGGACCCATATCTTTGACGGTCGGAAAACGCCACTAATCTTCTTAATTAACAATAATATCGGGTGTACAGCACCAATTAAATCACGTCAAGACATTGTGTCGAGATAAGCCAAGGCATCGTCGAATGTTTGTATTTAATCTTATAAGAACTCGTCAAGTACACAACAAAAGTAATTGAAAGCACAATAGCAATTACTGCTCCATTTAGTTTTCGAAATGGAAGTGAACCCTTCTTCTACCGTAGCTTACGTAGAAACTATTTAGTAATCTGTGCCGTAGCCCGGTAAAATTAACTCACGTTCTACATTATTTACGAATTGTAATACGATTTATAAGATATTCTAATCAACTCCTTAAATAATATGCAGTAGTTACGAACGGAAATGACGAAATTGTATGGGTTCCTTCCTATAGCTGTCGACGAAACCCTAAAATAGCGCAGTGTGTGACTGCATTAAAATAATAAGAGGCTAACTTATTCAGTACTGAATTCCATGCGGCCGGTACGTATCGTTGTAACGAGACGTTATTTTAATGGCCGCGTCTCAGAACATAATTTTGATTATCTACCTACTTACAAGTCCCTAACTCAAACGAATACTACTCAAGTCGTAAGTAACGGAACGGAGTGCATTTCGTATGATTCATAGAGGTATACTAATTATAGTCACCTAATCATAATTTTCATTAACCCCTCGCTTCCATCTGTGACTGTTGTCTGATTTAGTCATCTACCTAAAATCTCAAAGTTAAATGGTTACGTCACCGGCATTTTTCTAGTCAAGGGCTTTGTTTAACCATAGACTAATTTTATCTTATCTAAATGAATGCCAAAGCTCCGTCTGTTGCTAAAACATTCCATGATTAATAGCCGTTCTTTTTTAGTTACAAAAGAATATCGTGGTAGTGCATATTAACACGATAAGCAAGGTACTGTTACTGGAAATCACTACCTGCAACCGCGATACATTTTGTTGCATGGTTTAATTAAATTATTTTACACAAGTAAATGCACCTTTATTATACTTTTTTAATATTCTTATACTGATATCGAGCAATCGCATTCTCGCGTCTTTCTTGGAATCGCCCTAATAAGTGTCCATGTTGTGTGATCCGCAGAAAAGCTATTGATGATGTGTCCACTCGACCGTTATCTTCGATTGATTCTTAAGAAATACACAATTGTTTAATAATAACTTTAGATGTAGACACTAGGGATTACAAAAGTCCTCAATTGCTATAAATTTCATAACGATAGTCACGCCACACCTCTCGTCTTCAATAAAATTGGCTTGCTTCCATGAAGGTCGGAGCTTTTTCTCTTTCTTCGCAGATGAATATTCTCTACTACAATTCATAACTGGCTTGACTTGGAATTGAAAGTCAGCCTATAACCTCAGTATCATTAAGTAAAAACCACGGAATTTATATAATAGGTAACAGAAAACAAGGTACACTTTACAAGCGAAAAATAAATTGTTGGAAACTACCTACTGTTAATGACACTAAACACACACACTGTTCAATGTCCATGTAACATCACACAGCTTTTTGTGCGGTTAATCTTTTCATGTCGAAATAAAACGACGTCTTCCTGCGTCAAAAGAGGGCTCTAAAATAGATTAGTTAATAATCCTTTTTATCTTGGACGCACTTTACTGTCGCTACTTAAAATTCCTGGAGGAATCCTGTTACGAAATATATTCAGAATCCTGCCTACGTAATGTTTACATTTTGAGTTAAGCCACGAACGAAGTCATTGACTTTTAAAGTTCCAAAACCACCCAGGACCTCTAAAACATACAAATAAAGGAATGTCTCGTGGGAGGTTGAGCCTTCTAAACGTGAAGTGGACACATAGAGTGGACACGTTGAATATCTAAATATCATTTGTTACGGAATTGGGATATTTAGCCTATCCAAAAGAGCGATGCGACGCGAGTAGTACAGCCACAATAAACATGGTCAAGTGCTGTTCTGCGATATGGCCAGATAAGATAAGTCGTGTTTCGGAAAGATTCAGTAAGCCGGTTCCTCTTTTACAATTCCGTAATGGATTCAAATACACGGCTCCACGTTAATGAATGCGTTAAAAAGTGTGTATTAGACGTCAATAAATTTCTATGAATGAATGGAGAACGCCCAGTGTGTGTCGATGTCACGTAATCAGAGAACTAATCTCCAGTGTCTGCTCACGTGCGTGGGTTCTCTCCTCATTCTTCAACGAACACAATGTCGCCCTTTAAATATGGAACAGGCGTTATAACTTGATTGTTTGTGGAATTAGGACAAGTATTCGTTTTGAAATACATACGTGCCTGTACACGTTTCGTATGTAAATGGACGAAAACTGGATATAGTTTTGATGCCCTCACGATTCATTTAAATGTGTATTAATGTAGGGAGCAGTAATAGTAAGTTCGTGGGTGTGTAAAAACCATAAGCAATATTCTTTTTTTATTGACGCGATTACTGGAGGGGTGCAGGAGGGTTGATTTCCCCAGAGGGCAATCCACAAGTTACCACCGCAATAACATGCTACAAATATTGCTATCTTGATTAAAATCTAAAAGTAATCATGAAGTCCAATTGGTTGAAGACATCGCTTTTTGGTGATATAATGATTACCGGAAGATATAAATAAAGCAGGTGTGCAGATTTAGGTAAAATTTTATGTTTTTTTTTAGGAATGCAAGCTAACTTAATCCTTTTTTTACGATACAGGTGTCGTTGAAGAAAGATAAGAACTACATACTCTACACTACTACTTCCATAATAATAAACAAACCACACATTAGTCACACTGCCTGAGTACCCATTACGTACGGTAAAAAACGATGATCCAGGAACATAAAAAAAAGTTTTGTTAAGTTTGTCGTTATCTTAATGATTTATGAATAAAAAAGTATTTTGGTTAGTCACGTGACGTCTGACAATTTAGATAACAGTCACTTGTCGGCCTAATGTTTGCCTAATTTAATTTACCGTTTTAAGGCGGTACCCCGAGCAAAACGCCACGCAAGACGTTTTTGTGCTATTTTTAGGAGCTATCTACTCGTTATTTAAAAAGACATATCAATTAATAAAAATACATTAAATTTCTACATAATATTGATTCTAAAATGGTAGATTTAGTTTTTTTTTAAATGTTGTATATATTTCACTAATCTCCTTCCAAAAAAACATAAAAATGAGATATAATTATTGATATTATGCATCTCCTCGTAAAGTGTTCATTAATAATTTTTTGTACTAACACTAATGGATAGACAATTTAATAACGAACATTTTTGTAGATTTTTTTTTTTTCAAAAGTCCAAATTTCGATTTTATAAAGATTTTATTCTAAAATCTGGGCGTATTCACTACTGTAATTCATGCGCCATGTGCGCCACCAGTGCCGCTAGACCAATAGGAATGCTCATATCTCATGTCGATTTTTTGGTCAGGGTACCGTCTTAAGGTAGGAATCTCATTCATATCGTTCTGTTTGCGCATTACTAATGTATTTGACAAAAAAATTATCATCTACGAATCATTGATTACCCAAAACTGACTCACTCTATATTATTATTACCGTTATTGGCCACTTGTGATAAATGATTACCATATTGGAAGTGCGACAGTTTGTCTGGTAGGTAAATGACCCTGCTCTCATTTATATTTTTGTTTACCGGTTCAAGAAAAGAGACCATTCCAAACTTCAAAGTCGAATACATATTTATTACTAATACAACTTTTATATAATCATTATTTAGTATATCATTAATATTCATTACTTAAATCTATGTTACGAGATGGTAACAAAAATATGTTATCCCGAATCGTTAAATTAGAAAAGGATCCTGTTGTGATCCTTATTTAGCTAAGGTCCCGGGTCCCGGGACCCTTGTGCACACCGATGTGCACACACCACACGTGTGTGCACATCGTTTAATAAATAAAATATGTGAAAGCTTAGTAGCTGTTGGTTTTACTTTTACCGCGCCCCGCGCCCCGCGCCCAGTGAGGGGTTAAAAATGTGGTAACTTTTTAGGGACGCCACTTTTTAGGGTTCCGTTCCCAAAGGGTATAAACGGGACCCTATTACTGAGACTCCGCGGTCCGTCTGTCTGTCTTTTTTTATTTATTTTTATTTATCGATAGGCTCGCGTTTGACCACTATCTCACCTGATGGTAAGTGATGAAGTGGTCGACGGTGAAGCACGCTTGCCTAGAAGTAACCTATTCACTTTTGACTTAAAGACCCCAAGGTTGTAGCTATCAGGAAACAAAGACTCCGGCAGAGAATTACACTCCTTAGATTAGCTTAGGATCTCCTTAGATTTTCACAGATGATGTATTTCTGTTGCCGCTATAACAACAAATACTAAAAACAGAATAATATAAATATTTAAGTGGTGCTCCCATACAAAAAACTTGTTTTTTTTTTTTGCGATAATGGTACGGAACCCTTCGTGCGCGAGTTTGACTCGCACTTGGCCGTTTTTTTTTATAGACGATATTGTGTTGTCGGTGCGATCAATTTGGTAACATTATAAACGCTACACGCTTATTCGATATTATCTGTTTTAACATGATTCATAAATATTCAGGCGTCAATAGAATTACAATATGCTAATAGATTAGATTTTTATACTGACACCACCACGTTTTTATAGAGTCGAGTTAAATGGACACTTAAGTGTAAATCGTAAAAGTGCTTCAGGCATCGCCATTTCTTCAAAGGCACAAATGCAAAGCCAAGGTTCACAAGAAATCGTAAAAGTCGGGCTGTCTGTCGTTCACAGAGATTGCCTTTATAAAGCTTTACTAGAGAATCGATTCCAAAATAAAATAGACGATTGACATATGTGGTATGCTTAAGGACTGAGCTTAAAAGCAATCCTTTTTAATGTTGTTTTAATCTGTAGCCATTAATCGAGCGGTTTCAGTATCATGTGGTGGAGGATCAAAGAGGATTACTGGGAAATTGAGGCTTATAGCTAGCAAACATAAGAACACTTTTTTTTTGTTTTCCTTTTGATATCTTTAACCTCATGCATACTGCGGTACCACGGGGAGATAGCGCAGTTATGTGGGACTCCAAAAAACTCCACGGTGTCCTCCTGTGCTGCGTATGGCGGCAGCA
Organism: Orthosia gothica; assembly: GCA_949775005.1. Taxonomy (NCBI): domain Eukaryota; kingdom Metazoa; phylum Arthropoda; class Insecta; order Lepidoptera; family Noctuidae; genus Orthosia; species Orthosia gothica. The sequence goes on along the minus strand of OX459034.1, from coordinate 26,564,112 downwards.
CGGGCACGCGGTAGCGCTCACCGCGAAACCGCCGCAAACTTATTAACCTGCAGGCTTATTACGTATCTTTTTCAAGAGCAAAAGGATAGCGATTTTTGCGCAATAATTGCTCTTCAATACAATAGTTTTAGAGTTGTTGGCGGTTTTTTACTTTTAAATAAGTGCATTTGACAAACATCGAGCAGGTAATTACGCAGGCTTATTATGTAAGCGAAACGATACGTATGAGAACAAAACGATAGCGATCAAACCCTTTATGTCATAAAAGTCGGAATTACCTGCAGTGTAGGTATGGTAGGTCCTACACAATCGTTTTGCTAATCGCTCGCTGTTTGTCAAATGCACTTATTTAATTTATAAAAAAAAAACCGACAACAACTCTAAAACTTTAACTTTTGTATTGAAGAGCAATTACTGCGCAAAAATCGCTATCGTTTTGCTCTTGCAAAAGATACGTAATAAGCCTGCCGACTTTTATGACATAAAGCGTTTGATTGCTATCGTTTTGCTCTTGCAAAAGATACGTAATGAGCCTGCCGAATTCGGCTTTATGATATTACATTTTATTCCTGTCCCTTGAGTCTTTTATGAGAACAACCTGTAAAACGATGTTACGCAAGTGGCTGCGTGTGACGACACTTGGGATTCTTCGTCATCAAACGAAACTCTTCTTTTGCGTCAATAACCATCACCGCGCAACATTTTACCGTATTTTCCTGATAGTGAACTTATCAGCTTATCTATTTGTTTTCTTACATGATGAAATAGCTGTGACCGCTGTTGTCTTGTAGTATGACAATCAAAATATTCACGTTTTCATCTTGAATTATCTTTTATTTATATAAAAGCATACACGTGTTTGTGACTTGGCAGCACGGTGGATGGACAGCATTATTGATACGAGTGCAGTGCGGACAATAAGCTGGTTTTGTGTTACAGCAATTGATCTCTCTCAAGCTGGAAGTCCAGTACAGCTCCAACAGTAGTTGCTTTGATTTGATGCGATGCAGCTGTGCATAATAACTAACGTAGATACCGCGGCTCCGCTTGCCTGTGCATCGGCCCACGTTTCAAGTGCCCATCGAGACTCCACTTGGGGCCAATTAGTTCCGACTTTAGAAATACTATACCAGCAGATGACGATAACATTTAGGCCTGTTGGACTAGTTCAAAATTGAATATTCATGTCGACATGCGCGTGTGATATGAAATTATCGCCTTTTACAGTTAATGGTATAGTCAAGATAGGAGTGCATGGAGTCATGGATCATCATACGACAATGTAGAAGGTCCTCAGGCTATCTGATAAAAGTCAATCGTTTCAACCATAAGGCGAAACTTTCCACTTTTACGATACTCGTAGCAAATGATAAAAGGTTCATGTCATTTATAAATAGTTTATCAATATATAAGTAGGTACCGGCTTACTATTATAATGAACATAACTCGTTTAAATCTCGGATCTATTTTTAGGGTTCCGTACCCAAAGGGTAAAAACGGAACCCTATTACTGAGACTCCGAGGTCCGTCTGTCTGTCTGTCTGTCTGTCTGTCTGTCTGTCTGTCTGTCTGTCACCAGGCTGTATCTCATGAACCGTGATAGCTAGACAGATGAAATTTTCACAGGTGATGTATATCTGTTGCCGCTACAACAACAAATACTAAAAACAAAATAAAATAAATATTTAAGGGGGCTGCCATACACCAAACGTGATTTTTTGCCGTTTTTTTACGAAAATGGTACGGAACCCTTCGTGCGCGAGTCCGACTCGCACTTGGCCGGTTTTTTTATTATGGATCAATAGAATTCATAAATATTTAATAGTTACAATTATTAATGTAGTTTAATTTCAATTTCGACTTGAATGAAGTTTCCCACAGTATTATGAAGAGGTAAAGTTTGTGAGGTTGTAGGGGGTAATCTCTGGATCTACGGAACCGATTAAGATGATATTTGGCATGGAGATAGTTTGAGACCATGAGAAGGACATAAGATAGTTTGTATTGCCTTGGGATGATACAACACTTTTTATGCGGGCGAAGCCGCGGACAGAAGCGAGTCAGTAATATACTGCTAAGATTATGCAAAGGAATCACAAATGTGCTATTTAGCTTTATGTGCAGGTACCTAAATAAATATTAAAATGTAATCAAATGCCCAGATAACATTCCGGCCGCAGTGTAGTCTGCCAAAAACGGTGTTAAAGATAAAATGCCGATATGTATGGCAGTGGTTGCAACATACTCTAACTCCAGGCAAGCCGCATGGTGAAGTGGATCAATGTTTACAGTAGATAGGATACGGGCATTACCGATAATGAACACTTGTTACAATTTGCGAGCTCATCAACGAGCGCTAGCGGTAACCGGTGGGAACACGCGTGACGCGGGCATCCTTGATTCAAAATTGGAACTGGTTACACGCTAGTCTAGTTACGTTAGGTTAGTTATATGAGAATCGAAAATGTTTGAAAATTAGTTCCGATGGATAGAAATTAAGAAACGGATGAAGACGAAGAATCCTTAAAATATATTTTAAATTTTATCTACCTGCTTCAACCTCCCTAAAGTGTTGTTGTCATGCAATTAAAACCGCATCTCGGTTGAATTTTTGTGATGATAATCGTTGCTTGGCATTCCGTCGTTCATATTATAAAAAGTTTAAAACTTCCAAGGCTTTTGTTTTTCTATCACTTCTTCAATTCAATAAATCGCACTGTTTCCGTTCGTTCTTTTAATTTTTTATTCGGTTCACAATTTTAGAATACGAGACGAGATTCATCCCACTAGCCGCTGTTATTTCATTTCTGTTTTTAGCTTCCTTGTATGTAAGCATATCTGTTGTTCTAGTGTGAGTTTCTAGGGTATGTCAACGAGATTGAAAAATCAACAGACCTTTCCCGCTGTTGAAGGGACATAGTTGTCTTGTAGTGTTTACTACGCGCACGTGTGTAAATGAAAGTTACTATCAGTGCTAATGTTTCACTTACTGTCAATATTATTCTAGCGACCTACCTCTATGTTAAAATAACAATGGCTTTGTCATTGTTGAATGAATTTTTAATTTTTATTTTCGCTTATTATTTAAAAAATGGTAATACCTCCGCCCGTAATTAGTTGTAAAAAAGTGGTAGCCTACAACATGGTGCAAGTTCCGAGTAATAGAGAGAAAGTAAAGCCATTTCTCTTTAGTAACGTAGTGTGGGAATATCGCCACTGTGTCGACGTAATCGCCCTTTAGCAAATAGGGTTCGAGGTTCACCCTCCTAGAAAAAAAAACACAACACGCCTTGCATCATTGGCGCCAATCTTTATTTTATCTTTTTTTTTCTATCGCGTCCTATGTTTTTTTTTAGCACGTATAAAATATCAACACCGATTGCAATTTTTATATAGTTGGATCAGCAAGGAGTTCTTAAACATCAAGTAGATAACTGATTATTTATAGCTACGTTTAGTAAGAAGATTAATGTGTCTATGTTTAGAGTATTAATGTCCGGAAGCTCCAATGTTATAGTGCTGTAAATAAAAATAAACCGCTGTGATTCAGTTCTGAGGTTTTATTGTTGACTTATATTGTAGTCTAGTGCATTATTGCTAATGATAAGTGCAATGTATATGTTATTGAACTTTTCTTTATTTATGATTTCTCGAGCACCAGGCGGTGGATTTTATATGAATTATTATTTTATTCGTCGGTCTAACAATATTTCTCGCTCTAATGAGTTTTATTTATCACTCCAGGAGAATAGTGCAACTGCTTAGTTACGACTTTAACCTTAATTGCAGCAATAAAAAAACAACAGCAGTTTTCATTATTTAGCCAATAAAAATTACGAGCGGTTTCTTTAATGTTGAATGACGTGGCTGAAGTTTTGTCTGTAACGTGGAGAATTACACATATTTTCATATAAATATTCTTAACGGTTCCATTTTCACCTTTCTTTGATATTTTTTATTGTTAACGCTTATTAGTTTACAAGTCATTTTTCGAAGTGTGATTATGAAGTTCTGTGAAAATGGATATGGCCAGGTTAGGTTACCTCGGATTCCTGGTATTGACAGTACCTACACTTGCTGCATCGTGTTGCACAATAACATGCACACCTACATTGACACAATACGAACCTACATTGTATAAGTAGGTATCCATAGCACAGATAATATAATACTAGCCCTGTGCTTTATGGTGCATTTGAAGTAAGAATTACTGAATTCCTGAATAGTTTGTTCTGAATCAAGAGTAGAATCGATAACACTACATTTTAGTACAGATTATTAGTTATATTATTTTATCGGATCAGTCATATTGATTAGAACAAGTAGAACACAAAACATTATTATAAATTTAATAAATTACAAGCGTGCTTCACCGTCGATGCCGTCGACCACATCATCGTTTTCCATCAGGTGAGATGGTGGTCAAAAGTATACCTATCAATTTAAAAAATTAAACATTTTTTTGCAATAAAAATTGGTTTTGGTGTCGGAAGTTTTGAGTAACTAATTATTACTCCTTGAAGAATAAGTACAATAACTATAATAGAATATTAATAGAAGTGCGCACAATCAATATACTTTGTAAGTAGTCTGCTGAAGAAATACTGAAAACAATACATCATTGTCAGCAAGGCCTTAACCTAATTCTCTGTTCACTGATTTCACAACTTTACCAGTTTTTCATTAGGAATATTTTAATTCGTTGCATGATGATGCATAATGCCTCGGACTTATTTAAAGTAGCCGGTGTACTTTGTGTACAAATCCATGTTATCATCAGGGATATATTCTGCTTCAGCCGGTTCAGGTTACGCAAATGTTTGAGGAGATATTACTTGCGTAACCAGCGTAGCAGGCAAGAGGCAAGCAAGTTAGCTAGTAATTACAGGAAAATAATAGTAGTAGCTATAAAAGTATTTAGTAACTTTTCTTTTTTTTTCATTATATATTTTTTAATAATTTCTAGTTACTTATCGCCGAGTCAAAGAGCGTGCTACCGTGTAGTTTACAAATAACGGTATGTGATATATCTGATAACAGCACAAGTTACATAATGAAATGACACACTTGTCGCCAGGCATGTTGGTACTCCATTTCCACACTTGGCAGACGAACGGGCACTGAAAGCGTAAACCGATTTTAAATATAGAACAGTTCTATCTATGCTACCTGGCGCTTAGCTGCTAAGAGGGCAGGGAACTAACATCATATGATTGTCTGATAATGCTCCAGCTTTTTCTTCATCTTCGAACTTTGTTCCAAATCTAAATTTTCTTCGGCCTGTACTCGGGTGATGATTCCTCAACTGTTGTGGTATCTTAAATTCTGTCGCCATATGTTTTTTAAAATTTTACGAACAGCGATGTCTATGTCGCAGATGTTATGTCGCAGAAGCCGGGACTATGAGACTTCATAAAAGTTTGACAAAGGCACGTTGTAATCAGTATTTATGTACAAGTAAAATTTCAAAATTTAAAAAAACCCCGACACCTTTATCTTGCGAAAACACCTCGATTCAAACAGTAAAACGCCCATAACTTTTGAACGGCTGAACCGATTTTATACAAACATAGCTAAGAACACTCTCGACAAAATTACCTTTCAAACAAAAAAAAAACAAAATTAATATCGGTTCATCCGTTTAAGCGCAATGATGCCACAGACAGACACACAGATACACAGCAACACACGTGAAACTTATAACACCCCTCTTTTTCCGGCGGGGGTTAAAAAAAGAAATATGTAAGGCTATAAGAAAATATTCTTAGGAAACCATCGCATAGTAAGAGAATGGAGGAGTGTCTCCGGGAACGAACGCTAACAATTAAAAGCGTATATATAGCAATTAAAATACATATTAACATAAAGGTAATGTATTTACTAAGTATACTAATTTTTCCTTACTATTATTAAAATAACTATATCCTCTTAGCAATAGGTACTTTAGGTGGGTTCGGTGGTGGAGGGTTCTATTTGCGGCGTTCTGAATTATATGGAACCCCAGGGTGAGTGATCTGTCACCTCCAGTAATCGAATGTGTCAGCGGAAATGAAAGTCGGCATTCAATCTCTTCAAATGCCGGTTACAGTGAAGACGTGAAAATGTTATTACATGTCATGTCATAGTCAGAGGCCTATTTCATTGCTGGCTGCCGATGATGTGGCAAACTGTTAACATTTTTCTTTTTTTTTTCTTCTTATGTAACACGAGTTCATTGTAATTATTGTATCTACTAGATTTCAATATGATTAGGTAACTGTATTTTTACGTAGGTCAGCAATATTTTTTTAGCAGATATAAATAAACGTGAAGTTTCGTCATAATGTCATCATGACCGAGAAAACACCGCGTGTTGTCCGCTGTCGTCGTCACGAGTCGCTGTGGCTGTGCAATGGTTCGCGTTCGCGCCACGAATCTCTTGCTGCTGATTGGCTGTTGTGGTGGCGTGATTATGATGTTCGAAATTCGAAGCCGGTGTGTTCGCCGGCGGGTGTGCTCGTGCGATAGTGCTGCCGCCACTCGTGAACGAGCCAACGAGGATGACGTAGCGTATCCATATGATCGCGCGACGCGCCACGCTATGCGACGCCCACAAACTATGAAGGTCACTGTAATCTTGATGATGAAGGAATTCTACAAACAATAACACCGATTCGATAAAACTACACACTCTACCCATTTCTTATCGATTTCATAAAGCGTTACTGTGAAGTCTACTTCAGAAGTTTAACACATTATACTACTATATACGTTCTTTACCGTACCTACTAAGTCGTAAGGACCTTGATTCTCTAAAACTGCTGGTACCTATGCTAAAAGTTAATTATCAAACCTCCCGTGCCCTTGAATCACTAAAGTGTAGTTATTTAAAAACCATTCTATGTAGAGGAAATAGGTAGGTTTTTCCAAAACGATTTCTAAAACTAACATTTATTATTTCCTTAAAAGCCAGTTCAAATAAAAATTGTGGAGCTTGTTTAGCAGAGTTGGTAAATGCTGTAAGCTTTGCTAGAACAGTTGCTCATCTTCTTAGTTCTATTGTAAAACCAGGCCGGGATCAGTGTAGTTAAAATTAGATCTTCTTAAATTTCAAAGTCAAAGAACCGTGTTAGTGTTTTATTTTGTCGCATTGCGGTCTATCTCTGTTCTCAGCTTCTGCCAGAGTTAAATTGTTCGAAGTATAATTTTTTTTTTCGTCCGGTGGTATTCATTGGTTAGAAGTCACGGGCAATATCACGTTTTAAACGAGGAACGAACAATAAATTAATCAAAACCAATTCTCAGTGCAGCGAGCCGTGTGCATAACATATGCATTTATTCATGACGCCATTGGAGGTATGAGCAGAGCTTGCACCTAATACAAGAGGGTAACGCCTCGTTATGTCCAGCTTAAATAAAAAGATGCACCTTTAATAATTCTGTAAAAGGACGTGCCGATTTTGTTCAATACTTAAAAAAAAAACATATCAAATTAAAATTGTGTTGAAATAAATCACGAGTTTAAAATAAATAATTACTTACTATTTTTAATTAATAATCAAAAACCAAATGCGAAAAGTCAATTCGTAACGTTCCTAAACTGTTATGCTTACTTCTTTCTTTTCTAGACCTAAACTTTTACGTGTATCGTCAGCATAAAATGTTATCGAAATTTAAACTTAAAAAAATAATTAATTTTCGCCGTTCTATTGTTTGCTGTTTTACGCAAGTTTAGTACCGTCAGACAGAATTAATGACGGGTCTATACTGTAGTCTAGCTAGTCAATCAAGTGATACTTTCTCCGCGTGTACCACAATGCACTAGGAACATATTGAACATATTGAGTATGGATCATGTTCTATTAGTAAATAGATAAATTCCACAAATGCAACAAATTATTTTAGTTTTCCTTCACTTAGTTAACAAAATATTATGCTAGTGAAGTTAAACGGCAATTTTCCATTCTGCAAGTCGATATCAGTGTGCAGTTTCCTTATGTATAAATTGCTCACGTGTGTGGCTGTATGGAGTTTGGATCTGATTAATTAGTCTTAGCTCATGTAATTTGTGTGACCGTGAACTGACCGTGGTGTTGCGTCACGCAGCGAGCTTATATCACGCCACTCCACGTCAGATCAGCCCACCATGGGACCACCATCCAATTATGTGTGGTTTTTGCATACTTTTTATAGAAGTAAAGGAAGGAAAACTCGTTTACTCTCGAGTTTTGTAGATTTCATAGCATACAATTATTATTAGGATAAGTTTATATTAGATAAAGAGTAAATATTTTAATCAGGAAAAGGTTTTTCAAATATTAATAACCGCAGTTTCACAGTTTTAAATGCTGATTGAACGAAAGCGAATAAAAAAGAAAGATATTTATTTAAAAACCGGTAAAGTGCGTTCCGTACTATTATCACAAAAAACGGCAAAAAATTCACGTTTGTTCTATGGGAGCCCCACTTAAATATTTATTTTATTCTGTTTTTATTTGTGGTTATAGCGGCAACAGACATACATCACCTGTGAAAATTTCAACTGTCTAGCTATCACGGTTGATGAGATACAGCCTGGTGACAGACAGACGGACCGCGGAGTCTTAGTAATAGGGTCCCGTTTGTACCCTTTGGGTACCGAACCCTAAAAAAGACAGACAGACGTATAGTGGAGTCTTAGTAATAGGATCCCGTTCTTACCCTTTGCGTACGGAGCTCTAAAAATGATGAAATTGAAAAATATGTTGCTTCACAATCTTACGATTCAGTCAGAAGATAATGATATTGAGTTAAACTTGTTGTCGGCTAACTTACGTGTACCTACTGTTCTGACGTATGGAAGTTTTGTTCACCTTGATATCACGCCACCTGCACCTTAACCTACGTAAACTGTACAGTCTGTGTTACATTCACTCTGCACTGTAAAAAAAAAACTAAAACGTATAGACAATAAAATAAAAGCATTCGAACGTGGAACGAATAAAAGCTTGGGGTCTTCGGCAAACAACGAGACGGGGCAAATAATAGGGACACTGTAATAAAAGAAATTATTTAGAGACGTGTCAAAATGATACGGGTTTTATAACAGGAGAGTCTGGACATTCGAGTGATATTTATTTTCTAGGTAATTGAAAAATAACATTAATAAATTATGTACACAAAGCTTACGACACTTTTACTTTTATTATGTCCTATTTTTTTTAAATAATCAACAGACTATTTACAGTAAATAAAAGATCGATTATTTTCTTATAAGAAAATTTCATAACTATTAGAAAATTGAGTAGGAAAAATACTAGAACAACAGAATTACATGATGAATATAATGGGGAAATCAAATGCATAATCTAGAGTCAATTTTATAAGTACAAAAACATTCTACAAACTTCCGTCATATCAGACTTCGTGACTCGTAGAATTTTATGGTAATTGAATCAACTTGGATGTTTGATTTAATCGATTACCCAAACGTGTGTTGTAGTCTTGTGTAGTCGTAGACTATGGAGATAGGCAGTTCAGTAACAGTTCTTCAGTTCATTTATCCGATTTATCGTATCGACTGAACCAGAGATGTCCCCTGTTTTGTTTGTCTGTTTATTTAGTTTATCGGACAGTGCCAAGTTTTTTTTTGCAAACGGTGCTAAGCAAGCCACACCTTCGGCTTCGAGTTCTATATCAATATTCCCCTGGGCAAGAAATATATTTATCTCTTGGATTTGTCACGTACACACTAGCGTCAGTTATCTCTGCTTGAACATCGTTCCACCGCGAATTATGTTCTTGCGCCGTCTGTTGGCAAATGTAAGGCCACTCACCTTTCCAAGGCCGCTTAAAATATTTTGGCCTTTATGTTTTATATGAACACCATTTCTTGCCAGATGAATAACGTTAGATTCATAGAGAATCTGGCAACTACATAACATGAAGAAATGCGCAGTGCGATTGCGTAATTTTAACTGTAGTTGCCGAATTATTCCTGTCATCAATATTCATAACTCAGCTAGGAAACACCAGTGCGACTCAAGCACACGTCGTCACACCCACCCATATCCTTTACTATCAATCTCTGTAAGTGCTTAGAGAAACAACATAACACCGTACATACTAGAAAAGCTCTATTATTCTATATTTTTAACCGACTTTACATAAAGGAGGAGGTTCTATATTCGGCTGTAAGCTTGTTTTTTTTAATGTATGTTCGCCGATTACTCCGTCTATTGTAGACCGATTTTCAAATTATTTTGTTTGAAAAGTATGTTCCTGAATTAGTCCTATTTAAATTTGGTGAAGATCTGATGAAGAACTTCGGAGATATGGAACAGAACTCTTCAATAAATGACGGCAAATCTCTCGGAATTAAAAAACAGGAACAGCGACTTCCGAAATTGTGAAAGTAATTTTTCACCGTGTGTATATAAATACAAAGAACAATGGCAGGTGCCCATACATTTTTTTAGCTGAGATTAAATTCCTACGTCTTTAAATGAAAAATATCTGGTTTAACTCAGGGTGATGTTCTGAATTAGTTTGTGCAAGAATTTTTGTTTGAGAATGTCGAGAATAATAATAGATATTCAGTCATAAACTTTTGTAGGTTATGTATGGGTTACTTTTAATATTGTGTTTAATAGGTAATATTATTCAATTTCGTGGAAGTAAAAGGGGAATATCGCATTAGCATTTCCCTTACCTAGTTATTTCAGCATGAAATGTATAATATACTCTTTGGAAAGAGTATATTTATTTAAACTAAGCGACTTTGACGTTTATCAAAAGGTCGTCGTCCTCGTCAACAACCAAGCTATATTTTTTAAACTTGGATACTAGTCTTTTTGCCAATCATTAATTAAAAGTAATTCATTTATTTCTACTGCATTACAATATTCTTACCTACCTGCGAGGAACATCTATACTTAGACATAAACTGTATTGTTAACTCATTTACTGCAATAAATACATTAATTATATTATTAATTAATATAGTTACTAGAATGTCACTTAGCAGATAAAATATATAATGGCAACACTAAGCTAAAGAAATTAACAAAAAAATCAAATAACTTTTTATTTATTATGATTTTTTTTATCCGTTTTGAACCAGCCCAATAATATATTAAAAAAATGTAGACAATTAATAGAAAGTCTTTCGTATATAACTCAATTTCAGACGCTCAAATTTAAGTCAGCTAAAATCTCGCCATTGTTCTTTGGAAGTCGGTTGATTTTGATATAAATGACCTGCGTAATTTTAGGGTTATCGCTGACGTTTTATTTAGGTATTGTCAACAACAACATAGTCGAATAATTAATAATATTATCTGTTTAGTAAACAAACTACAAACAAATTGTTTCCTGGCTTAGAATCTACACAGACAAACATCTAAGACTCCATGCCAAACAGTCGAATACAATAACGTGACTATAGGCACAAGACCGTGTCTGCCATGCGTAAAACAAACGCCCCTTTGGCTATAATTAAAACAGAGATAAACAATAACAAGCAATAAGTGACTAATAATGTTCTTTATATATTTCTAGGTGTGCTGGGCGATGTCAAAGATGAGTTCAAAATCGGAGATGACAAGGCAGGCTTCCTTCAAACGGTATTCGTGGTCGCCTACATGATCTTCGCGCCGTTGTTCGGGTACTTAGGAGACAGGTACTCGCGGCGAGTCATCATGGCATTTGGAGTTGGGCTATGGAGCATGACCACGTTACTGGGCTCTTTCGCTCGCGTAAGTTTTTATCTGATTGGCCGCCCCTCATTTATGCCGCTCTGAGCATTTGCCCGGCTGCCCCCCCCCCCCCCTCCCCCTCCCTAGATCCGGACCTGCCTAGAGCGAGTTCTATGTAAAGTTAATGTATCAGCATGACGAAGTGTTTAGTTGGATTACTAAACTACTCTAAAATGCTAACATCGATCTGTTTTTTCCCAATGACGTCAGATGAGACGCCCCGCCGCAGTAGATTCATCTACATATAACCTTAACCTTACTTAGACCTTGTTTGAGTAATTAGAGAGAGAGAGATCGTAACTTATAGCACAGATATTATAATACTAGCATCCCATACAAAGAAACCGTGGTGAAATAACTAACGTTTTTCGTCTGATTATACTAATTATTTTTATATAAGTACATCGATCACGTTCGGTTCCGTTCCACGGCTATAGATGGAGTTAGCAGCGATTTGCAAGTAAAAGGGTTTTCTCGGTTCGAGACAATTTTTTTCTAAATACAGTGACGATTTGTTTTATATTATTTATAAGATATTTTTACAGTTTTATAGTATCAAAATGTGTTACAATACAAATAAAAAAAATCGAGTGGGATGCCTCAGAAATTTAATTATCTGTTCAAATAATGTTTGAAATGTGAATTAATTACTAATATGCCATAATTTTGTGCTTAGGAGAGTTGATTAAACAAGAACACACAATTTTATGATTAATTCTTATAGAAAATTTGAATTTTACACACAATTCAATAACAAATCGATGCATATGCCATCTAGTGATATTTATTTGAACTAAACTGTAGCGCTGGGACCCCGTGCTTATAGCAAGCAAACGCGTGCTACTGCTGCTGCTGAGCATGAGGTCCTGGGTTCGATTCCGGGGTCGGGCAAGATTTGTGGGGCTGGTCCTTCTCAAAATTTCACAGTAGGTGCCCGAGTCTTTTGTGTCCGGTTGATAGCAAATATACCAATAGGCTTCTCCTTTCGCCGCTTCTGCCTTACTCCCTTCAGGGATACAGGCGTGATATTATGTATGTAGATTTTAACTATACTTATTTTCTTGTTTCCAGGACTTTCCCCTCTTCGCCATATTCCGCGGGATGGTCGGCATCGGCGAGGCTTCGTACTCGACGATTGCCCCGACAATCATCAGCGACCTGTTCGTGGGCAACATAAGATCCAAGATGTTGGCTATCTTCTACTTCGCTATACCAGTTGGCAGGTAATATGAAGTTTTGGACTTTTGTAGGTCCTATAACAAGTTAAATTTAAAAAACCTTGGGGGTTGGGCGGCACGTTTTAATTGCATGCTACATAATTTATCTAGTAGAAGACATGATTTGATCGACAAACTATTGAACACTTAATTATGACTCACACGATATCTTGCGAAAACACCCCGATTTAAACAGTAAACGCCCTTAACTTTAGAACGACGGAACCGATTTTCATCAAGCATATCTAAAGACACTCTCGATAAAGTCAGATATAAAAAAAACGAAATCAATATCCGTTTAGGAGCTATGATGCCACAGCTACACATATACACAAACACACAGGTATAGTTCTCGCCAAACTTCTGGGCCACTCTGAAGTTGGCTTTCCGATGCGCGAAGCACGGATCGATGCGGTTTTTGTATGAGATTGACTACTGCGCAGCCATTGTAGCCAACTTCAGGGCGGCCAAGAAGTTTGACGAGAACTATACACACGTCAAACTTACGACACCCTTATTTTTCCGTCGGGGGTTAAAAAGGGTAAAGGATGAACTTAAGAGACAAAGTAACAGATAACTGTCTGTGAAAACGGGCATTATATGGCCCACAGTTGAATATTTGGTTTATTAAGGATAGGTTTTATTTTATTTATTACAGCTGTGTGGAGGTTGTATTAATTTACTTCACCAGCCAATGGCCGCCATTAATTGGTGGGTGCAGATGAAAGTAATGGTCCTGTAGCGTAGCCATCATGGATTGCGGTTTCCATTACCCGCTAGGTATTTACATCGGTGCTTTTAGATCTTCAACCGGCCAATGATTCAACTTCGGCGTGCAAGCAAAGTTAACCGGCCATGGGAAACACGTGTGTTTTAATGTGTCCACGTATTTATATATTCGCATTTGACCTACGCGCTGTTGAGTTAAGACGGTACCCTGACCAAAAAATCGGCATGAGATATAAGCATTCCTATTGGTCTAGCGGCACTGGTGGCGCATGAATTACAGTAGTGAATACGCCCAGATTTTAGAATAAAATCTTTATGAAATCGAATTTTGGTCTTTTGAAAAAAAAAAAACTACAAAAATGTTCGTTATTAAATTGTCTATCCATTAGTGTTAGTACAAAAAATAATTAATGAACACTTTACGAGGAGATGCATAATATCAATAATTATTTTTCATTTTTATGTTTTTTTGGAAGGAGATTAGTGAAATATATACAACATTAAAAAAAAAAACTTAATCTACCATTTTAGAATCAATATTATGTAGAAATTTAATGTATTTTTATTAATTGATATTTCTTTTTAAATAACGAGTAGATAGCTCCTAAAAACAGCACTAATAAAAACGGCTTGCGCGGCGTTTTGCTCGGGGTACCGCCTTAACATGTATTATCCTGCACACGTTAATTACTCGTACGGTCAACAAACAACTGCCAAGTATATTTGTATTGCAAACGTTACATACAAACTCTTCTTTAGGGAAAGTGGTTCGTACGTTTTTAAATTGTTCTGTGATGGATGAGGTCTACAATATGTGGTTAGATTATGTAATGACAAATTCTCACGTTTTTAATTATAATGTATACAAATAGTAGTATTGTAATGTTATTATTTATTTTAGCACCGTTTCACCAGTGTCTGACGCATGAATTAGCTGACTTTGGGCATTGAAATGAACTTGTGTTAGCGAGTACGTGCTGTAAATTAGATGACATCCACGGCAGACAGACAGATACCATTAGGCAGACATATTCGATAGTCACTCACATACCTACCTGATGATGTAATTACAATTACTTTAATGTGTTTTCAACATATGCGACTTCATTTAACTTACATAATTACTGGCTTACGTTTACGGTCGTTTATCGAGTACATAAGGGCACGTACCCATAATACGTGACCCATTCAGGAATATTATTTTTACCCGACTGCCGAAGGAGGGTAATGTGTTTATCAGTCTATGTATGGTATGTATGTATGTATGTTTGTTCCTATGTGGCGTTCCAGAGACCAAACGCGTTGGCCGATTTTGATGATTCATACGTCAATCGATGCGTCTTAACCCTGCGAGTGATGAAGAAAAATGGCGGATTTTGGGTGCCATATTGTGGGGGCCCAAAATTTTTTTTTCTTCCAATCCCATCTTGTGGGGTATCAAAATAAAGGGTTTTAAGAGGTGATTTCAAAAATATATAACACTTATATGTTTAAATGAATCTTATTCGAAAAAAACTAACTAAAAAGTTATAAATAAAAAAACTTAATTCAAAAAATCAAAAAACCCGACTGCTTCAAAAGCGAACTAAAAAGTCGTAAACAAGGAAAAAATCATGCTGTGCAGGCGGAGGATACACCAGATTTTGGTCAGCTAGCCCGCGAATATGTATCCTCCAACTGCACAGCATGATTTTTTCCTTGTTTACGACTTTTTAGTTCGCTTTTGAAGCAGTCGGGTTTTTTGATTTTTTGAATTAAGTTTTTTTAACTATGTGTCCCATAGTATGGGTAGGTAAGTACCCTAATCTTCTTTTTAAAGTCCGTTGCAAACGGCCTAGCATTTGTTAAGTTAGAGCAATAATGTTTGATAGAATAACTATAGCGATACGTAGAATGAGTGGGTAGCTGTAAATCTGCTTAGGCAGTCTGAAAAAATCAGTTTCATTTGACGTATGTAATCGAATTCCTAACTTCTGATAACTCTGCACATTCCTCATAAATATTAAATTACTAATGAATGCTCAAAAGTGCAAACTACTCCCAACATGTGCAATATAACATTCCGAAGGTCTTAAGTATTTCTATTGGCCGTATGTTCTCCTCTTTCAATATAGTTGAGGGAACCCAAACTCCGGTTACCTCACTAAACAATCGTCCTGCCTGGGCTTTTCCCAGCTTCGTTAGGGTTCTCTTCCAGTATTGCAGCTGTGAACCAGTATTTTACTTGGAACGACTGCCTATCTAATTGTCCTACACAAATCCTTGCCCGCTTATATACGCTCGGATATGGTACGGGCGGACTAACTCCGCCCATAAATCCCAGTGTTGCCGTATTTAGAACATTAGTAACCCCCGCCGGAAAAAGAGGGCTGTTATAAGTTTCACGTGTGTTGCTGTGTATCTGTGTGTCTGTTTGTGGCATCGTAGCGCCTAAACGGATGAACCGATTTTGATTTAGTTGGACAGGTGTTTTTGTCGAGAGTGTTCTTAGCTATGTTTGAATAAAATCGGTTCAGCCGATCAAAAGTTATGGGCGTTTTACTGTTCGAATCGGGATTTTTTTAAATTATGAAATTTTACTTGTTTTCCATTTTTATTTATGAATTCATGTGAAAATATAGACAATAGCAAAATCAGTAGATCGCCCATAAATCGGGGACTTTTTTAACGCTGGTCGCAGTTGGTAGGCCAAACCAACCGACCACCGTACACACGTCCGGATTTGGTACGGAACAGATCATAGGACAGATCAAGAGGACCGAGGCGGACTCAATTAATAATAATAATGTCCGGCGGACCACTCTACACACGCTCGGATATGGTACGGGCGGACTACCTCTGCCCACAAAGCCGTGGTCCAGCCGTACCAAAGCCGAGCGTGTGTTAGCAGTATAACCTCCATAATAGTCCGGTCAAGTTCAAGGGTAAAGTAAATATAAAAAAAAAAATGCACTGCAATGGGGTATATTTTAGTACCGTTAACTTTCTGAATTTACGTATTTTAAGAACCCAAAATTGATAATATTGCTGTCAAAACATACCAGAAAACCTTTATCTATTTTTGAATGTTGAACGGCTCTATTGAGCATAAAATAGTAGATTATTAACCGAGGGGATAAATCAGTGTCTTCTGTCGCGGGTGACGATTTAAATCGCGAGCGTAACGAAGGACCCGAGTTTTACTCCCGAGCGTAGCGAGGGTGTTAAAAACTTAAATGACGAGCGAAGCGAGGGATTTAAGACGAGGATTTAAGTCCTGATTGTAGCGAGGGATTTAAGTTCACCCAAGACTAAGACAGCTTTATCACCGAGGAAAATACTCTACTTTTCGTACCATTTGCGAAAAAATTAACACAATAATAATATGAGATAAGCATTTATTAAAAATAATGACAATTAAAAGTAAAATAAATTAAAATAAACTTAACGTTTATGTATTTGAAGAAAACAAAAACGCGGCAAATTCCTAGACTAATATTTTTTGTCGGAAAAGCAAAGGCATCAAGCTTATACGGCCTCATCGGTTTTCGTTATTTTATTTAATAATCATAACTGCATAATAAATGCGTATTCCTTTTTCAAAAAGATGTATAATGCTTTATATACAAACGCAATGGTGTAAACACAGATGTAGTTCAGTATACATTTCGGTAAGTATTCCAAATTTAAATCACATTCTCCCCCTAGAGGATGAATGAAATTCAGTACAATTTTCTTTCCCTGTTTTTAACAGATTAAAAATGACTATTGTTATGTTCGCTTTTTGTGGCATAGAATGTCACTTTTTTGAGCAAGTGGTACGAAAACATAATTTAACTAGCCTAAATTACCATACACAAATAGTACAATAAAATACAAAAATAGTATTTTTGCTCATATTTCGAAAACTAAGGGGGCGTCCATAAATTACGTGAGGTGTTTTTAAAAAATTTCTGTCCCTCCCTCCCCCCCTGGTGAGATGCCGTGAGATTTTATTCAACCCCCTCCCCCATCCCCCAATCTCACGTGAGATTTTTCAAAATGTGGGTTTCATACATAAACGCGTTGGATTGTTATTGTAAAAAGAAAAAAAAATTGCTGTATATGGTGGTTTGACAATCAGTAGATTAAATTGTTGTTATAACGTCGAAGTATGAATGAAATTATTTTCTTTCAAACGAATTAGTGAATGATCTTAATCGTATTACGATTACGCTTAAGATTAAATCTTAAGCATGTAAAATCTGGATGAAATGGACCAAAATAGTTTTTTTTTTTGTTTCTTTCAGAAAAAAAAATGTGTGATATTTGCCGAGACCCCCCTCTCTCCAACGTAAGTTTAGATGAGATTTGACTCGACCCCCTGCCCCCCTTAAACATCTCACGTAATTTGTGGACGCCCCCTAATGAAAATTAGTGAATCTTATGTAGGACTATTTGGCATGCATGGAATCGATCCGGATTTTTCACAATTTCATTATAATGATATCCCTGACGTTCTTGTATTTTTTTAGCTTCTTTGGAATTTATGCAAGGGATAATGTATATTTATCCGAGAGATATTATGCCTTCAATCTATATTTGTTCAAGTTCAAATGTCGCCACCATAGATACCCGATATCCGTCATTTTGACCGAAATATAACCCAATAACTGGTGTCATCTTCCTACCCTAGTTCCATGTCACTCAGGGTCGGCCCATCACTGGTGACTCCGGCAAGACTGGTGGCAAATATGAAAGATTTTTGTTCTCTGCAATTGCAGTGGTCTCGGCTACATAGTGGGATCCCTAGCCGGCGCCGCGGCAGGCGACTGGCGCTGGGGGCTCCGCATCACGCCGTTCCTCGGCGTCGCGGCCGTGATCCTCATCTACTGGGTGATGGAGGACCCTCCTCGAGGACACGCCGAGGACAGCCACATGAAACCAACCACTTACAGACAGGACATCCACGCACTTATTAGGAAGTAAGTATTTAAGCTAACGGATGTAATCTACTGAGATGTTTGTTCGTCGTTTGACTTGCGACCGACGTTGCCTTTTTATTTTGTTTGGGAAGGGAGAAAATAGCAAGGATTTTTTAATCACTAGCGTTATAAAAGTGTTCTAATCTAGGTCATGGTCTACACGAGAGCCAATTTTATCCAAGTCCGTTCAGCTATTGAGGCGTGATTGATTATCACGCATCTAAACATCAGACTTTACCAGTTATTACAGACGTTAGTAGGATAGGATAGTATAATTAATAGAACACAGAAACAGCTGTGCATTTACTAGAACAAAAAAGAGGTAGAGCCCGCCTGTTATCGACCAGGTGGTCTAATATATTGATTGAGAGACTTCATGCTTCAAGCAAGGCCAAGACCTGAGAGATAAAATCGACAAGAAGTTCATAATAGCATGTTATGTTTCAGTCCATCGTTCATGCTGTCGACGCTCGCGTTCACATGCGTAGCGTTCGTAACAGGCTCGCTCGCGTGGTGGGGCCCGCAGTTCATATTCCTGGGCCTCAGCATGCAATCCGGCGAGGAAATTACCATCGAAAGGTGAGTCTTAGCAAAGGGTTTCCATGGAAAAATCAAATTCTAGGCAGGCTGAAGCTTGTTTTATAAATATAGCGTATTTCGTTACTAACACCACAGATTAGAGAAGTCACTACGTAAAAAATATTTCACTCTCCGAGATCAAGTACACAATTTTGAGCTCAATATCCGTGGTTGGGTTGAACCTTGACAGCTCGTTTCTTGCGAGGCTGCTCGAAAACCTCTAAGACCCCTGCGCGTGCGCCCACCAACCACGAACGCCCCTCGCACGCGCGATCGCTGACTTGTGACAACCGACCGGCGGAACTATAGGCATTCATCGCGGTCGAGTGAAGGAGGCCTGCACAGTCTAGCAGATTCGAATTCTGCTAGAAAGGAGTCTTGATATGTACAGGTTTCAAAGGAATCTAAGCGTGAACGCTTACAGGCAAGTTTGTAATAGTTATTTATGATACAAGTGCGGAAGGTAGGTGATTTCCGATGAGTGGCATTTTTATTCACGTGCGAGCGAAGCGAGTGAGTGGATAAATCTACACGAGTCGGAAATCATCTTACGTACGTGTATCATACAACATTTTACTATGCATTGTGCGAGGAAATAAATAAATTAATAAAATGAAATTAATAAAATGGCGGGCTTATTCAAGCGCGTTCAGCATATCCACAGATTAACTAATAGTTCCTCGGGCATATCTACTGCGCATGTGCGAATAGCTGTCACATCGTAACGCAATAAGGCACGAGCAAAATATACGTTCTGCCAAACATATTTAATGAATATTTAAAATTAATTTATTGATCAAAATCTAAATCTACAGTAATTAAAAACGCCTAAAATAAAGTATAAGTTTTATTTTATCTTTTATATGAATGATAATCTGTACATAACTAATTTTTAAAACTTTTCTCAAATAATAAAAGCTCTATGCGTCGGGCTGACGTTGGAGTAAAAAATTAAAAAAGTACAGGAAAGTAAAAAGCACTAGTGAAAAAAAGTGCCACTTTCCGCACAGTTTGGCTGCTTGGAAAACCGCTCTTTTCGTGGACATGCATTGTAATAGTTATTTATGCTACAAGTGCGGCAGGTAGGTGATTTCCGATGAGTGGCATTTTTATTCACGAGCGAGCGAAGCGAGTGAGTGTATAAATCGACACGAGTCGGAAATCATCTTACGTACGTGTATCATACAACATTTTACTATGCATTGTGCGAGGAAATAAATAAATTAATAATATGGCGGGCTTATTCAAGTGCGTTCAGCATATCCCCAGATTAACTAATAGTTCCTCGGTCATATCTACTGCGCATGTGCGAATAGCTGTCACATCGTAACGCAATAAGGCACGAGCAAAATATACGTTCTGCCAAACATATTTAATGAATATTTAAAATTAATTTATTGATCAAAATCTAAATCTAGAGTAATTACAAACGCCTAAAATAAAGTATTAGTTTTATTTTACCTTTTATATGAATGATAATCTGTACATAACTAATTTTTAAAACTTTTCTCATATAATAAAAACTCTATGCGTCGGGCTGACGTGGAGTTAAAAATTAAAAAAGTACAGGAAAGTAAAAAGCACTAGTGCAAAAAAGTGACACTTTCCGCACAGTTTGGCTGCTTGGAAAACCGCTCTTTTCGAGGACATGCATTGTAAAATATATTGCAGTTTGTTAGCTACATACTTTTCTCAAATAATAAAAACTCTATGCGTCGGGCTGACGTGGAGTTAAAAATTAAAAAAGTACAGGAAAGTAAAAAGCACTAGTGAAAAAAAGTGACACTTTCCGCACAGTTTGGCTGCTTGGAAAACCGCTCTTTTCGAGGACCTGCATTGTAAAATATATTGCAGTTTGTTAGCTACATATAAGAGTGTCTGGTGGCTTCTAAGATGACGGCTGATAGAGACGCGTGCAAGGAGAACACTTTACAAATAAATAGAGATAAGTGTAGGATTAGGGTCGCCAATTTTTTTTAAATAAATATGTAGTTTTAAAAAATGGGTAAATGAAGAGAACGGACTTAAAAGACCTTACCTTTATTGTTAAAACATAAATTTTGTTGTTTTTTTTAAATATATGTATTATTAAGTACTAGACAATTTCAACGAAACCCCAGTTATCTTTTCTCACTCACTTGCAAGTATGATCGAAACAACAAATAGGAATTCATTTCGTTTAAATAAATTCAAAAATTTAAAAAAAAAAAAACACTCGCTCTATTGCTTTTGTTGATAATAAAATACGCAAACGCAAAATAGAGTACAACAGTCGCAAAATAGTGTACAACAGTTACAAAATACAGTATAAAAATCGAAAAAACGGAGTATAGATCTAGCAAAATAGAATACAATAGTCGCACAATAGAGTACGTATGTCGCAATATAGTGTACAACTGTTGTAAAATAGAGAACTACTGTAGCAATAGTTCGTAAAATAGTGTACTACTGTCGCAAAATTGAGTACAGCTATCGCAAAATAGAGTACGGTTGGCAAGTTTGGCCACCCTAGGTAGGACAGGACACAACACAGTGTTAGCGATGGCAAGTAACCGGTGTGTGCGGTGCGTACAGCGTGTCGTACAAGTTCGGGCTGGTGGGCATGGCGGCGGGCGCGCTGGGCGTGCCGCTGGGCGCGTGGCTGGCGCAGCGCCTGCGCCCGCGCGCGCCGCACGTGGACCCGCTCATCTGCGGGTTCGCGCTGCTGGCGTCGTCGCCGCTCATCTACTGCGCGCTCGTCACCGTGGACTTCAACGTGGGCTTAGCCTACTTCCTCATGTTCCTCGGCATGACCACCCTCAATCTGACCTGGTCGATCGTCGCCGATATCATTCTGGTGAGCGCTTTCTGTCTTTACCCGTCCCGGGAACGTCTTCTTTCGAAAAACTTTCATTAATTTATTTTCTGGAGACATAATTATAAAGATGACGCCGAGCTGGAAACGTTGCCGGGACCCGGCTTGCATGCTGGACAGCTCATGCAAGCTATTTAAAGCAGAAATCGATCACCGGCTCGAACTGATTCTAGAGAAAATATTCCAATGAGATGACGCGGTTTCGCAACACTTCATAGTACTCGTAATCATGTTGTGTGGGAATTCATGATGCGATATAATCATCTCATAACGCTAATTGTAGAGAATGCTGCTTCGATAATACATACTTATTGCACAGAAGCTTCAGTCATGTCAGTTACACATGGTTTTTGTAATATTATGTTTACTACCTACTACTCATTAATAAAAATTAAATGCATGAAAACTCAGTCGAACACCATAATAATAAATACTGTATTGAGTCCGAGATAAAGTTGTTAATATGTATCTAACCAATACATTTAGCATGCATTTGAATGTTCTACAAGTTTCGTAATAAAGAAAAATTATCAAGCTGCTTAATCTCGTGCAAGACTTTTATGGGGTTTTATTGATTTTGTTTGCATGTATATTTGGGGAATGCTGACTCAAATTTAAGTTTAATACGATTTGGTCTGAATGTGAACGAATCCGTGATAAGAATAGAATATATAATTATTATACATCATATAAGTTATACACATTTAAGTTGCTTAGTATCGAAATAAAATTGTCCAACATTCCCAAAATATGCTCGTAAGACAAACTCCCGTCTCTGAGACTCGGAGACGAGTAATTAGGTTATAAGGAGAAGCGACATATTGTATGTTGTGCATGTGATGAGGTGTCCGATACTTTGCACGAAGGGTGTCGCTAACGTTCGGCGTGGTCACGATGCTGGCGGGGCTGCTGGGCGTGCCGCTGGGCGCGTGGCTGGGCGCGGCGCTGTGCAAGCGCTGGCCGCGCGCACATCCCATCATCTGCGGCGCGGGGCTGCTCGTGTCGGCGCCCGCCATGACGCTCGCCGTCGTGTTCGTGGAGGGCTACTACATCTGGCCCTTCCTCTTCATGTTTATAGGCCAAGTCGCTTTGAATCTCAACTGGGCAATAATAGCCGATATGTTGCTGGTAAGAGACGCCGACCGCAGGGACGCCTCTGGCTCGCTATCGGTTTTGCTTCTTCCACTTACGAAACCGATCGCGTTCAGGGGCAGCCTTTTGAGGTGGTTTTATTTTATTTGTGTTGTGCTGCTAGCAATTTTCTTTCTGCCTGATTGGTTTCTTTGGATTATTTTTGGCTAAAGTATTTTGGTGCATGCAAAACTTAGCATGGTTTGTGTAGGCATCATTCTAAAGTATTATCTATTTATTATTGCTTTGTATTTATGATGCTTATAACAGTTAGAATCAGTCACTCATTAGCACATATTGACGGCTCACCATTGCCAAGTTGTGATCAACTTTTACCGGAACTTGTGGTCTCATTGGAATATTTTTAGAACATTTAAGCCGGGTGGACCGATTTCAATGTGTGTAACAGCGCCATCTGTTGGTTATAGCTTGCGGTAATTACGCCCGTTTGTCTTCATCCTTTGTACAACAACAAGTATGTACAAGTAATAACTAAAAGTCAATACAGATGGCGCTTATCTCAATAAGTGTGCTAATTTTATTGTTTGTGTCAGTGGTCATTTTCCCTATCTTTAACACTAATATTTAAAGTATTTGTAGTTTCCAATCATAGAATTGATAAGACACATAAATCCTACGTACGTGGCTTTACAGTACAACTGTTTTCTAAAAATAGTTGCATGCTAGAACCGGTACTAAGTATTTGTGTAAAAGTATGTAGTGTTGTGTTGTTGCATTTATTTATCATTTATATAGTACGGTGTATAATTTAATATAGCTGCTAACAAAGTTTTAATATTTCAGTATGTGGTTATTCCACCAAGGCGGTCTACAGCAGAAGCTTTCCAAATTTTAATATCACACATGTTTGGCGACGCTGGAAGTCCCTACTTGATCGGAGTGGTAAGTAGTTCATCACTTTTGTTAGATGTTTTAATAAACGTAAGCATGTACCTTGTCCAACAGTAAAATAATGACAATTCCGTCACATAGGAAATAATTGTCTATATTTGCTACGCGCTGCAAACTGACTAGAGATAGCAATACAATCTTATATTTTTACTTGCTACCGTCAAAAGAATAGGCTTCGGTATCTAAATATATAAAATAAAAAACCCGACTGTTTTAAAAGCCAATTAAAAAGATGTAAACAAGAAAAATCATGCTTTGCAGTCGGAGGATACGTATAAGCGATCTGGCTGACCAAAACCAGATGTATCCTCGGACTGCACAGCATGATTTTCTTCTTGTTTACGTCTTTTTAGTTGGCTTTTTAAGCAGCCGGGTTTTTTGTTATTTTATATATATATATTTTTATTTACAACTTTTTAGTATATTTTTTTATATTTAGGTACATTTAAACATATAAGTATTATATATGTTTGTAATCACCTCTTAAAACCCTTCATTTTGATACCCCACACGATGGGTTTGGATGAAAAAAAAAATTGCCATCCCACAATATGGCGCCCAAAAGCCGCCATTTTTCTATTTTTCAATTTTAATGTAGCTAGTGACGCTCGCAGGGTTAAGACGAATCGATTGACGTAAGAATCATCAAAAGCGGCCAACGCGTTTGGTCTCTAGAACGCCATATAGGAACAAACATACATACATACATAGATTGATAAACACATTACCCTCCTTCGGCAGTCGGGTAAAAAAGCGAAAGGTGACTGACTGACTGATCGAACAACGCATAGCCAAAACTGCTAAGCCTAGAAGCATGAAATTTGGCAGAAAGGTTCCTCAAGTTACGTCACTTGAGGAACCTTTCTGCCAAATTTGTGTGCACTAAGTAAGGAATTTGGAAATTCCACCCTTAAGGGGGTAAAAAGAGGGTTTGAAAGTTTTTATGAAAATTCTAATTCCTTTGGTCAAAATTCTTGAAACTTAGCACAAATATTATTCTAAGTAAATGATTAAGATTGACATTATTAGTTTTTCGAAACTACCCCCAAAAGATGATTTAGGGGTGTTGAAGTTTGTATGGAATAATCTGATTTCGTGGGTCAATAAACAAAAACTTGACATAAATACCAACCTAAATAAACAATAAAGGTTTTCATTATTTAGTTTTTCGAAACTACCCCTAAAAGGTGATTTAGGGGGTTTTAAAGTGTTGTTGAAAAATCTTATTTTTTGGTTTATAAATTTGAAAGTTGACATAAATACCAACCTAAGGAAACAATAAAGGTTGTCATTATAAGTTTTCAAAACTAACTCTAGCTAAGAATCTTACTGGACAGGGTTTCGTTTTTGACGTAGGGTTCTAGGAGAGCACTAAGGCGCGATTTTGCGGCAATTCAACCTATAAGGAGGTGAAAAGGGTCAAAATTAGTTGAATTCCTTGGGGATAAAGTTAATAATCATCATTTACATAAAAGCTCCCCCCCAGATTAGGTTAGGGGTGTTAAAGTTTTTTTGAGTAATCTTACTGCGCAATCTGACTAACATAAACGAAAAATAAAAAAGAGAAGAAAACAATGAATAGCATATTTAGGTTGTTCAAAACTCGACCCTCAACAGGGCAAAAAGGGGTTGGTAAGTTTTTAGGGGAGGATTTTACTTTGTGGCTGTAACCTAAAATATATTATTCTTTAAGTCAAATAACGAATCCCAATCCAATAAACCCAGTATATCTACGATACCCAATTTTTTATTGATTTAATAATAATAGCTTATTTTTGGTCGCCTTCGCTAACTGCATATAAGAAAATCATTTAAAGGATAAACGAAATCACGCGAACGAAGTCGCGGCGGAGTGCTAGTTTCTACATGTAATTTGAAAACATGGTGTTGACTGAAGACATCCCGTAAATTTTATGACGTCCTTACACTTACTATGTCTTATTTATTTGTTTCAGATATCGGAAAGTTTAAAAATTAGTTTGTCACCTGTAGGTGATAAGGATGATCCTACCCCTCTAGTAGAGTTCAAGTCTTTACAATATGCCCTGTTCGTGACCTGTTTTGTTGAAGTCATTGGTGGCATATTCTTCTTGTTAACTGCAATATACATAGTCAGAGACAAATTAAGAGTCGAGCGAGCCATTGCTGGTGAGTAAATAACTAAACAGGTATTTCACTTATTTTGTAAGTAAACATTACACAATTATTTTCCAAGGTTTCTCCTATGAACTACTGAGAACGCCCGTTGAATCCTTATTGCCCTGAATCTAGCTTTTGCTTCAATATTGCTGAATAGAGGATCCACAGTCGGCAGAATTATTTCTACATCTGCCGTTCAAGCTGGTTTCATTTTGTATAAAATTAGGTTAAAATTATAAAATGCAGGACATTCGAAAATAATGTGCATAAAAATATTAATTAGTACAACCTATCACCGTTTACATTGTTTCAGTTACTTCAAAAGTAATGTAGTAGCGTGGTAGGTGAGTGCCCCAGCGCTATTCGTAAGCTTGCTTGCTGTGCTCTGTGCACTCTGCACTGTGCATCCTGCATAGTGTGCATCTGCATAACTGTGGCTTTGGTGGCAATGGCGGGGCGCACTACCAACACCTTACCTACATTTAATTTGATAAGGCAATCATTTTCGATCATATGTATTTACAGAAGCGGAAGCACAGTTCAGGGAGCCTTCGCATAGTGCAGCTGTGGAGAGTGTGGGCGGCGGTGAAGGTGAATAAACTTCTGATGACATTAATGCTGGATGAATAATTTACCTCCGTGATAAGAAAGTGAGAGCACAGTGAGAGAACTCTTTGGGACAGTAGGATGTTCCAGTTAAATGACTATAATTAGGATCCCTTTTCATAATTCAGCTATCACCTATGTATATTTGAACTTAGCAATCAATCTACTTAATAGTTCGTCAGTCATTTCCGGACAAGATACTTCATGGGGAGTTAAATAATTATAGTGATTTTATTGCAACAGAATTATTTTATAAGACTGAGTCGTAAGGCATATTGCTAAAAAGTGGGTTGGTTATGTTATATTGGGCAAACGACTGTGTGAGATTGTGAGTAGTTAGAAACTAGGCATCACAGTAGATACTGTTACCTATTTGTTAAGACGCTATTGTGCCTATTAAAATAATAATTAATTAATGCAAGCCGTTTTCGTTCATAGATTTTGTAATTTGTAGTAGTAACACAATCTTGATCAATGTAAAGACTCCATAATGCCTGTTTTGTTTTAATTTTTTGTGTCGGTCATGAATTACCTCAAATACTTTGTTATACAATTCACCACATAATTTATTTCATTGTTAATTTAAAGCACATTTATTTGCGATTTATCGAAGTGAAATCAAATCTGTAGTTATTAGTTTGAACAGTGTTCTAGTATGAAAGTATTCATGCAGTTTAACAATATTTGTCGTTTCAAGTTCCTAATGGATGTAGTTCTTTAGGTTAAGGTGTAATGTAACTATGTGTTAAAGCTATTGCACCTAATTAAATGAATCTGTTTATCCCTCTCAAACACCTCTATGGTCTGATGATTCATGCTCTGTATCTTTGATGAAAGTTACTGTTACATTACACTGGTTGATGGTGTGAAGTTGTGAGTGTTCAATAACTATGCTAATACAATATGTTATGATATGATATAACAATTATAGGATGTCTATAATATGATCAGTCTTATAAAGGCACTCAAATGTTTCTGAATAAGATGCATGTTGTTTATTTGAGTTATCATTTAATGTGTGTTATTTATATGTAATTAAGATAATAACTGTATTTATTATTGTTCCAAGCATTTCTTTGTAGAAAGACAAAGTTAAACTGTATTGAATATCATAGAAGACTGAATAAATTTAATTTTTGTCTAAATTTTTTTCAAGTAATATGATAATTATATTAATTGTGTTTGTACATAACAGTGTACATAGCATCTCATGGAATTGAAATAAAAATAATATAATTTATTTTTGATAAAATTCGTTTTATTGACAATAAAAACTAATTACCATTAGAAAAATCAACAATATCAAATCCAGACTAACATGAACATGATGTAAAACTAAGTCGGTGGTATCCAAGGCGGATTCGAGTTCTTAAGTTTACAGAAGTCTTGGTAGTTAATATAATTATACGTACATCATCTAATGACTATTCGGAATCAGCTTGTATTTAATCATTGGGTTTCAGTATAAGTTGATCACTTGGTACTGCTAGCTTGCCATTTGTTTATATGCGCTTATAAAGATAAAAAGCAAGGGATCCGAAAGTTATAAATTCTTATTCGAACTCAAGGCACTAAGCCTTTATGGCACTTAAAAATAACAATGCAATTGTTTAACCATGCATTCATTAAAATAAAAAACAAACTCACAGAATTTGTGCACAATGAAATTGACACCATTATTTGGAGTCTAATGATTTAGTTAAAATTGCACATTACGCACTTTAAACATTAAAAATTAAGTATCTCTTAACAAAACAAGACTAATTAAAATCAAGAAACATTAAAAAAATATCACATGTCCGTACTGAACAAAATTAGAATAATAATTATTGAAATAACAATTGAAAATAAAATGGTATTTAAAACACAAAAAATACCCGTCATTAATCAGTCGTACTTCCAAGAGAACTCTCTGGAATGTACCGTCACAAATTGTGCATCATAATTGTATAAACATGACAATAGAATTATTAGAGCCAGTAATATATCAAATTGTCAAAGATTTTAATCAAATCTACTCTTCAGAGCAGTAGCTGTTTGTGGAAGTAGTGTTATTATGCTGTTCAGCAGACAGTCCAACTCTCAGTTTCTTAGGAATGGGTTCACAGGAATTGAAGCTTTCGCTTAGAGCACGTTTCGCCACCAACCTTATCACAGTGACTTTATCCTCATTTCCGTTCTCGTCATCTTCGCATGAAGATGAAACTGTCAATTCAGACATGCCTGACATGATTTGCTTTTGGGAAAGCAATTTTTCTACTCTGATGATTACATCATAGTCCTGTAAAACAAGCAATAACTTACTATGTAGGAGTAATGTTGCTGATATTTAGACATAGCTATAAAAAAGCAGAATGTACCTGCATCCAGCTGTGGTTAAGTATTTGATTGAGAGTGATCCTCTTGCCAACTTGTACTGTAAGCATTCCCTTCATCAGTAGTTTGCCCTGCAAACTGATGCCTTTCCAGTGTGATTGGGAGTACCTGTACCGCCCATTCAGGATTTGATCTTTAAGAGTCATGTTTTTATAATCTGCCGAAAATGGCAAGTACCCAACCAGACTGAAAAGTACACAGTAAATAATTAATTACACAAGTTAGTAATCAAGAACTTAGAACAAGAGAGCTGAGCTTTAATGAAGATGAAAATATATCATATTCTTGTTCTTCTTACCACACAAAGAAAATTACGCCTAGACTCCACACATCAACTTCGGGGCCATAGCTTCTCTGTCCATTTGCTCTCAACACCTCGGGCGCTAAGTACAGTGGGGTCCCACACATCGTCTTCATGAAGCTGTCCTCTCCAACGAATTTACTCAAACCAAAGTCAGTAATTTTGACCAGTGTGTTATCCTCCTGACTCTCCAGTAGAACATTCTCAGGCTATAAATTGGGATATGATAATTATACATTTATAAATTAACGCCTTTTTCCATTGGGGTAGGCAAAGACTACAGAACAAAATCTGCTACGATCATTAGATACTTCTTTTAGGTCATCTACATTCATACCTCTAGCCATACAAGCAAGCCGGTTATGAGTACTGCACACTTGGCCTTTCTGAAGAAGATTTATGTACAGTAGTCACAGCGGTTCGTTCAGCCAAGTTGGCAGCAAGACCCTGTGCAGTACCTATTTTGTGTCAATGTTGAAGGTGAAGATAGCATTGTATAATTGCCTCTTTCATTAACTTACGTTTGTCACATTGTCCTGTCTCGCTTACTCTATGACAAACTGTTTCTTGTGCAATGGTTTGCAGAGCCTAACTTCAGAGACACAAAGATCCACTGTGACTACTGTATGTCATTGTAGGCCGTGGGTTCGAACCTCTGCTATCGAAATGGTGAAGGAAAACATTGTGAGGAAACTGGCATGTCTTAGAACCAACAATTCACGCCACACCAACCACATGTGACATCCACCAACCTGCACTGGGCCTGCGTGGTGGATTACGGCCCATTGCCTTTCACAGTGAGGAGGCCTGCACGCACAATGCACCAAACGGGAGCCTGAGTGCGGAAAAGGGGTCCATCTATCCTATTCTATGGGGAAACACATCAAAGATATGAATTAGGGATAGAAACAATAATATAAACCTTTAAGTCTCTGTGAGTGATGCCTTGAGAGTGAAGGTACTTAACAGCCAGCACCATTTGCCTGAATAGGAATCGGGTGAATTTTTCAGACAAGTGACCCTCTTTAGTGATCCTGTCAAATAGTTCGCCTCCTTGCATCAATTCTAGGACAATGTAGACAGCTTCACGAGAGTCAAATACTTCTTCTGTTGAGATTATGCATGGCTAAAAAGTATGAAAACATTGATAATGAAGAATAAAAAAAGAAGCAATGCAGATGAAAATCACTACAAACAATTCAAGCAAAAATATGCAAGTTTTCCGGTTCCTACTTACATGCCTCACTGACTTCATAATAGTAATCTCATTTAAAATCTTTTCTGGGTCATTTAAATGGTTAATTTGTCCATTGGTCATTCTACTCTTTTTTATTATTTTCATGGCATATTTTGTACATTTGATCTGCAATAAGTCATGTATTTATATAAACTGCTAACACAATGAATCAAAAGCACAGTAAATTAAAAATATATGAAGCTGTACTTTGTCATAAATTAGCTTAACTAGGCCACAGGCACCCTGGCCCAATGTCCTTGAGATATAGTACTTCTTTGAGATTTCTTTAGGAACCTGATCCTGCTCATTTTTCAGCAAGTCTTTGAAAATAAAAACTGTAAAAAAAACAAAACAAACTCAATATAAATAATAATAAAAAAATCCTATGAAAATTATTATTTGACCAATTTGATATAACATAATGTTCTTATTTAATGTAAAATAAAATTATTTTATTATGTTGTTTAAATAATAGAAAAATTCACAAAACATTTCAAATAATTCAATGTAACTAACTTTTAACAACGGGATGAGTGACTGATATCTCATCATTGTCATCCAATACACGGCAGTTTCCTTTGCCTATAATATTGCCATTGACAAAGGTGCCATTGTATGACATGTCAGTTATTATAGCAGGACATAGAGGCTCGCTGAAAACAAGTATCAATAGTTAGAATGTACATTGAAAATTTGAACCTAAAAATTATGAAAAATGCAAGAAACTTACGACATGTCCCTTTTAATATTAAAGTGTTGTTTGCTGACATTTTTTATAATATTTTCCTTTACTATATCCTTTCGCATCACGAAGGAGCATGTAAGTGCTCTTCCCAGAGTAAATTCTGGCTGTATGAGATCTGTGTATAAAATATATATCTAAGATATCATAAAAAATAAAGTCATGAAGTTTCTGAAGTAGGTACTATAGATTGTTCTACACTTCTTCAGGGTGTGCAGGTGGGGTAAATAGGCTACCTGTTTTATGAAATTTTTTCAAAAACTGGAAATAAGCCCCTAAGACGACCAGTGACCCTGGAATCATAACTATATGTAATTCAACACACTCCAAGCCCAAAAAACATATCATAGTCGAATGCTAAAAGCCTGCGATAAAGTTAAATAGTTTCTAGTTGGTTTTACCTGTGGTTCTTTGGGTTAGCAAAACAATTTATGCGTGCATTAGTAATCAACACAGGACAGGTTTCATACAGATAAATAACATCGCCTCCGTATACTTCGTGATTGAGAAATATGGCATGAAGGTAGATGTTTTTTTTTAAATGAAAAGCGATCTAAGAACCAAAATTGTCTCACCATAGTATTCAGGGTATTGTGCGTCTTTCCAGCACAGTTTTCCTGCTACAGCAACTTTTGTAGAATACAATCTTCCCCATATTGTAGGAATGTAAGATGGAGTGTTGTGCTGACTCCAATCAATTTGCGAATTTTGTGTTTGCGTCTGGGTATTTGCACTGTCTGGAAGCAGATCGTCTCCCATCTTGTTCTTTCAATTACTTGGACATAAAAGTTAACAAAGTTTTAATTTCAGCGCCCGGTCAAAATAAAACTTATGTCAAACAAAGCTTTCATCGAAATCAAATCAACCAGAGAGCAGTGTTGCCAGGGCCCTTCAGTCAAAACTTCAAAAGTTACGTTTAATTTCCTGAAATGTTACATTTTTGCTGCAAAAGATACATTAAAAAAAAAAAAAAAAAATTTAGGTCGGTGGCCAATTGATGTCAGCAAATTGGCGGAATATATGATGTATAATAGTGTATTTAATCTTATGATAAAACAGACTAGTTTCGTTTACTGTTTTAGTAATCTTTGCTCTAGTTTCATTTGTTCGCAGCGCCATCTTCACAGTTGTTATAGGTCTACCAGAATCTCGTGGCAAATGTGGAAATAAAAATTTGTTGTGTGCAATACTGGGGAAATTGGATTAAACGATCTTGATACTGTTTAATTTTTATTTATGTCTTTAGTATTAATGAACATGAGGTACTCATATGATAGTAGTAGTAGTAGTATATATTACAGCGGATCTTTGTGTCTTTGAACTTGGTCCTGCCAACCATTGCGTAAGAAACAGTTTGTCATCGAGTATACTGCATAGAGTAAGCGAGATAGGACGATGTGACATACATAAGCGAGTGAAAGAGACAGATATACAATGCTATCTTCACCTTCAACATTGACACAAAAATAGCTATTGCGCGGGGTCTTGCAACCAATTCAGAGACACAAAGATCCACTGTGAGTATTATAGGTATGTGTATGAATAATGTTGTTATACATCGGGTTCTTAACATAGGAAAAATAAATCATTTGAATATTAATTTATGTACTAATTTATTATATATCATTTAAATCATACTAATAACTTAAAACCTCATTCAGAACTAGAAAACTAGAATATGATTTCATGAACTCCACTGGCATTTCAAAAACTTGTATCTTTGTAGTTTTATGTCATCTCTCTCCATCAAAATGGTTCTTTTTCATTGGCATTTAACATATTCAAAACTAAAATCTCTTTATGTATAAAGTCTGTAAAAAATAATAAAATGTATCATGTTACCTACTTATAGTCATTTATCATCATCAGTCTATATATACTTTTTTATGTAAGTTTTATGGCCTGGTTGCTAGGACCTTTTAGCCACGTCTTTGGAAAGAGTTTTGGATCTTATATTTATTCTTTAGTATGCATTAGAATGCGGATGTAACAGATTCTAATGTTTTTGGAGTATTTGGCAGCAAATTGTATCGAGTCAGTCTGCCCAGTAAGCTTTGCAGAGGCAGTCAAACTACAATAAAATACTCCGCTCCACTATCCCGAGATCGCTTCTCTTAATGATTTTACAAATTGTCCAGTTGCGTAGACAGTTGAGACACAAAACTACACCAATTATTTATCACAATATCCACTAGGAATCAATTTGCAAATAATATTAACAGCCACTGAACTTCACTCGACAAAAGCCCGCCAAAAACTCCCGTCTATATACACGTCCCACTGCAGGGCGCAGATTATTACTTAATATTTTTCTTACGTCAAAGATTCTCAATCTCCGTTAAAATCAATATCTTGTCGAAGAATTAGTAACAGTTACATTACTGTTGCCATTTCCTTCCGGCCATCATTCGATGTGCCCTGTGTATTAACCATATAATAGTAATGAAAAGAAATAAAAATTAAGTAAGAAAAATGTAAAATAATAAACTAAAAGTATCAAAACAAGTCAGTCCAACTTACCGGTCCACTCTACGACGCACTTTAAAATCAAAGATTGAGTTTGATTTACGCCTTCTTCTTCCCTTATTTTATGATACACATTGAAAACAATATGTCTCGCTTGAGATCGAAGTGGGTTTTTCGACATTTTCACAAAAATAACAAATTTTCAATATAATATCAAAAAAAATCAGCAGCGGTTGACACATCAAGTACTTTGATTTGATAGGTGACAATTGACATTGCCATATGAAAATCACAATTAAAAAAATAAATAAAAATGCCATGAGATTCTGGTAGACCTATACTATCTAGTCTAGCACCAACTTATTCTATTCTATTCTATTACTTTAAAACCAAATCCACGAGAGGTGGTGCATCTGGTAGTTTTACACTGAACTAACCATTAATATTCGATATGTATCGAACCCTCTTATCGTAATTTTTTACCATATGTTCTTAAGAGGGCTGTTAAAAAGGGCAAATTCGCCTCAATTCAAAAAAACTTTCATTAATGATGACGATTTGTCATCTCTCTTTATTTTGTATTAAATTGAGTACTAGTGAATCGCTTTCTGTGGTTTAAATCCACACTTTCTACAGAAATATTACTTGATTGTTGCACCTGCAATTATTTTTATTAGTTTAAGTTGCAAACTTAGACTTATAGGTACTTAATAATACATTATAGATAGGCAATAGAATCTCGATAATTTGAGAAACTTTAACGCCAAACTTACTTATCAAACAATAAATGTAGGTAATCACCGGCACTTCTAGTACGAAACCGCGCGAACTCGCAAAGTAAGAAACGTACGCGAACTCGCAAAGTAAGAAACGTACGCGCACACGCTCAGGCAAAATCAAGTTTTAATTAATGTACAATATGTTTCATTTTGTCATGGCGCGTTTCATTCAGAGTCATTTCTGAGTATGTTAATATGGAGTGAAATACTTTCTATATGCGCCAGCTTGGTTTTAGGCAATGATATTCAAATAAACAGATATGTTATAAGCACGCGCATTGTGAAGACTCGAATAGTAGACAATTGTATGATTTAGTCTTTAGTTTATGTCACGCATGGCGAAGAGCGATACGCTTTGTTGAAAAAAAAACAAAATTAAAAAAATGCCATCGTGTGTATTTAGAAAGTGTACCAATTATAATACCAAATTACATAAAACAGAAGGGATCTCATACCATATGTAAATACGCAATACACCTCAATTTACTAATTTATTTCATTTTTTTTTCCTAATTTTCTGATATTTGGAGGTTACAAAAAGAAAAAACATTGGTTGTCAGAATAATGTTTGTTTACATTCACACGCAAGTGACAAACACTAGCTGTCTCTTTTTTTCTTGTTTGTTTTATCAAGCCATCCCTTTCGACATTGTAGTGAAATGTCAGATGAATGAAAAGTGTGTATGTGTGCTGCCGCTGCTGCGCGGAACACTTTTTTCAATTGTTTTGTGAGTGTATCACGTATCTGTTTATTTGAATATCATTGGTTTTAGGTGATTCAATTTGGATGCGTTCGTAAACTGTTTGCAATAAAATCTGGTATTTACAAATCTCGTTGTTCTCAAAAGTTACGAAAATTGCCTTAAATATAAAAATTACTTGCATGTTACGCGAGGGGGTCAAAAGTTACGAAAAATGTAAGAAATGTAACCTTCTGGCAACGCTAGACGAATCGATGTATTTATGTTTGTAACTTAGACAACCTACTCTTTTTTTAAATTCGGAATCAATATAGTAGCAACCCTAGTGAAACTGTCAAGTTTAGCTGTCAATTTTCTAAACGGCGGGAGTGGCCCTAATTTACTATACTACTATCTATTTTAATATACTATACTACTATCTATTTTGTGGCTTGAGTTAGTTTCGAAAAACTTTTAATGACAACCTATATTGATGCCTTAGGATGGTATTATATTTGTGCCAAGTTTCAAATTTATTAACCCCAGACAAAAGATTCTTCAAAAACACTTTAGCCCCCTAAATCGTATATTGGGAGTATGGGAGTAGTGTGTAACGGATGTGACGTCAGCCTACGTGCAACCGACCAATGCCCGCCGAGCCCGCCGAAGCTAAGCCGCCATATTGAAGCCTCCCCTCAAGTCACAGAGTACATTACCTCAAGTCGAGCCATGCCAAGCAGCGGGTATGTGTTAATATAAGCGAGTGCCTGTCATTTATTTGTTTCTTTCGATTGTGAATACAAGATCTGCCCGGCGAGCATGGCAAACCCAAGACGTTTGTGACAAGACATGATAAAATTTGTCCATGTCTTACAATTTGTCATTTATGCTAGCACGGGTCAACCATGAGGCGCGACATGTCTTTTTTGTTGCTTCCCGGCGAGCACGGCCTATTGTACCATGGCTTGAGTCACACATTTCATCGCAATTTGGGCGATAAAGTCATTTTGTCTTAAATACTAGTACCGGCGGCGTGAGAAAATTTCGTGACGTTTATTTGGGACTCATCGGGTCTTAATTGCTAATACGGGCGCACCCATTTTGTCACAAATGTCACATTTTGTCAGATGATTGAGAAAAATGTATCACTTTCGTTCGGAGGTGGTGATAAAATTGTACAGTTGAAAAAATAGTATATTATGCAACTAGTGAATAAAAGACGGATTTAAAGCGAGGGCCAACGATGAATCACGAGCAAGTGAATGATTCTAACGACTTCATGATGATTGAATCACGAGCACAGCGAGTGATTCAAGTGTTAGAATCATGAGCGACGCGAGTGATTCATGGCCCTCGATATAAATCCGTTTTATTCAAGAGTTGCATACTATATTTTATACCATGACTTCGAGAAAAAGAAAGATCTAAGCGAAAAGCACAAGGAATATTACGAGTAATAAATAAATGGTTTATTTCCTTCAAAATTTACAAATAATGTGAAACCCTGACCCCTGAGCTAGGTGCTGTTACCTGTGTTTCAGGGGCCAGTGACCACCTCCGCTATGTTACATAATGATAGTTAATTAAACACCAATGCAATTAATATTAGAATTACGATCCAAATACGTGGGACACTCAGAAAGTTTTGCGAAACTAAAAAAAATTGTTCTATACGTACATATATTTTTATTAAATCTTTTCAAAGTACTTTCCACCAGCCTCTATACAAAGATTCATGCGCCTAAACCAGTTTTCAAAACACTTTTTCCAGTCCGCCGCAGACACCTCGTTTACAGCCTGCTCGAACGCAGCCAGCGCATCTTCCGGCGACGAAAATTGTATCCCTTTGAGCTGATTTTTTATTTTTGGGAATAAAAAGAAGTCACACGGTGCTAGATCAGGACTGTAAGGAGGGTGACCCAGGAGTTTGACTGGCGTGCTGTCCAGGAAGTCCCTCGTTTTGAGTGCGGTGTGCGCAGGTGCATTGTCGTGGTGGAGCAGTAGCCCGCGGAGCCCTGTGTTTGGTCGCTTGTTGCTTATAACAGAGAAAACTTCTGGCAAACATTTGGTAGTATACCATTCGGCATTAATGCTTCTTTGATCCCGTAAGGGAATTGATACCAAGTGGCCAGTCAAATTAAAAAAGCTAGCGATCAAAATCTTACCCCCGCTTCTAGATCGCTTCACTTTGGTAGGCGTTGGCTCATTTTGAAACACCCAAACAGTCGACTGGCGCTTGGTTTCTGGGTCGTATTGATAAATCCAGGACTCATCACCTGTAACGATGTCGTAAACACGCCGAGACGAGCCTGCTTCAAATTTGTTAAGCATATCACGGCACCATTCCACCCGGGCCTGCTTCTGAGCATCGGTGAGGTTGTGCGGCACCCAGCGTGATACTATCCTCCTCACGCGAAGATGGCTGTGTAGAATCTCGTGAACGCTTCCCGATCCAATCTTCAATATGTGTTGAATCTCCTGATATGTAATTCGCCTATTGTCTTGGATTAAATTTTTCACTGCTAGCACGTTTTCTTCGGTAACAGCCGTCAAAGGGCGACCGCTTCTTTCGTCATCCCCCAAAGTTGGTCGACCGCGCTTGAATTCGTTATACCAACGATACACGGTTGCCTTGGAAGGGCCTTCATCCATGAATGCCATTTGAAGTCTATCGTACGATTCATCCGGTTTCAGGCGACACTTGAAATCGTATAAAATCATAGCTCTAAAATGTTCCCGGCGCAGATTCATATTTCAGTGAGACACAATACTTTGAATTAACTCGCAAAAAATGTGGAGGGAAATTTTGAAATTGGAACTTACTTATTTTTACTTATAAATAATCATATTTTCGAAAAACATTATAACTGGCCAGTCTCCCATATATAAAAACTTTTTTTCGCAATACTTTCTGAGGGGCCTGGTAAGTATTCAATAAATATCCTAGAATAAAATCAAAATTATTATTAAAATCCTAAATATAAAAATCGAAGAAGGAGTTCGAAAGACGAATATTCTCTGCACAAGAAGTTTGTATCGAGTATTTTTTTGCGCAAGAAGGTTACATAGCATTGAGATGGACGTCTAATATATTGGTGTGTTCCAAATTCAAACACCAAAACAGTGATTAAAAGTGCTTTTTATTCACTGTTTTCAGTGAATAAAATAAGCTTTTTAGAGGGGGAATGGTATAAATAATATTTTCCTTCTAATTACTGCACCAAATGGCAATAAATTTATTTTTCTTCCAACTACGTAGTAATGTTATCATTAATCACTACAAAACTGATCACAAAGTACGTATTTATTGCTTAGAACCAAAACAGTGCAGAAAAGTTATATGAAATCTCATTGTTGCACTGTTTTACTTTAATGCACTGTTTTGTATATTTTATCTAAACTAATATTATAAAGCCGAAGAGTAGGTACTGTAGTTAGGGTAGGTAGAGTAGGTAGAATAGATAAAGTAGGTAGAGACGGTAGAGTAGGTAGAAAAGGTAGAGAAGGAAGCTAGAGTAAGTAGAGTAGGAAGAGTAGGTAGAGTATAGAGTAGGTAGAGAAGGTAGAGTAGGTAGAGAAGGTAGAGTAGGTAGAGAAGGTAAAGTAAGTAGAGAAGATAAAGTAAGTAAAGTAGGTAAAGTAAGTAGAGAAGGTAGAGTAAGTAGATTAGGTAGAGTAAGAAGAGTAGGTAGAGAAGGTAGAGTGTAGAGTATGTAGAGAAGGTAGAATAGGTAGGGTAGGTAGAGTAGGTAGAGTAAGTAGAGTAGGTTAAGTAGGTAGATTAGGTAGAGAAGAAAGACTAAGTAGAGTAGGTAGAGAAGGTAGAGTTAGTAGAGTAAGAAGAGTAGGTAGATAAGGTATAGTAAGAAGAGTAGGTAGAGAAGGTGGAGTAAGTAGAGTAGGTATAATAGGTAGAGAAGGTAGTGTTAGTAGAGTTGGTAGAGTAGGAAGAGTTGGTAGAGTAGGAAGAGTATGTAGAGAAGGTAGAGTAGGTAGAGAACGTAGAGTAAGTAGAGTAGGTTGAGAAGGTAGAGTAAGAAGAGTAGGTAGAGAAGGTAGTAAGCTAGGCAGGGTAGCCAGGGTAGGCAGAGTAGGTAAGGAAGGCAGGGTAGGTAGGTAGTGGCAGGTAGATTGGTAGCCAGATGACGGGAGCGAAGCCGCGGGGTTCAGCTAGTTTAGATATAAATTTACCACAGAGGTTTAATGTCTCCCATTAAGTTTAAAATAAAATATATGCAGTAGATCGAAAAAGGTGCTGGCGTGGTACGAGTACTGGCTGAGAAAAAAAATCGGCGTATAAAACCAATTAGATGAAAAAAATGCCCCGCATTTTGTACCATTGTAAAACTTTGATAGGTAGGTACTTCATATTTAGCAAGAAAAGTATAAAAAAAAAGTTAAATCAAAAAATCAAAAAACCCGACTGCTTCAAAAGCGAACTAAAAAGACGTAAACAAGGAAAAAATCATGCTGTGCAGTCGGAGGATACATATTCGCGGGCTGGCTGACCAAAATCTGGTGTATCCTCCGCCTGCACAGCATGATTTTTTCCTTGTTTACGTCTTTTTAGTTCGCTTTTGAAGCAGTCGGGTTTTTTGATTTTTTGATTAAACTTTTTTTATTTATAAGTTTTTAGTTAAGTTTTTTTCGAATTAGATACATTTAAACATATAAGTGTTATATATTTTTGAAATCACCTCTTAAAACCCTTTATTTTGATACCCCACACAATGGGTTTGGAAGAAAAAAAAAATTTGGGACTCCACAATATGGCGCCCAAAAACCGCCATTTTTCTATTGTCCAATTTTAACGTAGCCTATGACACTTGCAGGGTTAAGACGAACCGATTGACGTATGAATCATCAAAATCGGCCAACGCGTTTGGTCTCTGGAACGCCACATAGGAACAAACATACATACATACATACATACATACATATATACATACATACATAGACTGATAAACACATTACCCTCCTTCGGCAGTCGGGTAAAAATGGAAATAGATGAGAGGTAGATTGGTAGTTGAAAGAAAAGTAAATTACGCAACTCGCTAAAGTGATTAATTAATGCACTCGTGTTAATTTAGTGCCCTCGCATGCGCTCGGGCACTTACATAACACTCATGCATTAATAACTCACTTTGCGCTCGATGCAACAATCTACTATTGTGTGTGGTGATCAATGCTTATTAATTAATTGAAATGTTATAGGATCTACAATTAATTTTATATTATTTTCTTTATTCAATCATTGTACATAGTTTTTACATTTTTAAATATTAGCTTATAAAAATAAAATAAAAAAACATTTAAAAATATAAAAATTATATTATTATTATTTTAAATATTATTTTTATTTTGATTATAATTTTTTTTATTATTATTTTCTTTTATTCCATATTCTTCTTACTTTCTACCTTTTTAAATGTTTCTTAAATAAAATCCCCAAAATACATTTAAAATATAAAAAATAGGGGCCTACCGGTATTGGTCCAAGCTATTATATTTTTTAGTAAATCTTTCTAACAAACTCTTAATATGTTATCAAACAAACAAAGAAAAATAAAAAAGTTGTTTGGCTGTATGAACGGCATACTTTTTTACGTATTATTTTATTTGGTCGTCTATTCAAATTATGTCGCACTATGAAGTCAACAACAAGAAAAGCAAGTCGCGACTGCACACTACCTATGTCACATGGTTGTCCCGTGCTAGCATTTAAGACAAATTGTAAGACATGACATATTCTATCATAACTTGTCATGACCGTAGTTCAAGTCGAAAACCAAGCAATGTTAAAAAAAAAAAAAAACGTATAATTCATGTTGGGATGCTGCTAACATGGGGATAGCAAAGGGGGGGCTAAATTTTGGTTATTTTTTGCCTAGGACATACCGTTTTCGAGATATCATTTTAGAAATATAGAGCGTTTTATGCAAAATAAAATAAGATACGGAGGCCCATAATTCGGAAACAGTGCGTCGTAGGGCTATGCTTCTCAGAACATAAATGGTTTTTATAGCCAAGGTTAAACCGAAACTGCAATAAAATTGGAAAATTTCCGAAAAAGAAAAAATCAACGTCAAGAAGTTATGCCAGAAGTCAAGAAAATATCTCACGCCGCCGTGCTAGCATTTATGACAAAATGAGTTTATCGCCCAAACTGTGATTAAAAGTGTGACTTAAGCGATGTCACAGTAGGC
This sequence comes from Orthosia gothica, assembly GCA_949775005.1. Classification (NCBI taxonomy): domain Eukaryota; kingdom Metazoa; phylum Arthropoda; class Insecta; order Lepidoptera; family Noctuidae; genus Orthosia; species Orthosia gothica. Next base: position 26,522,501 of record OX459034.1, on the reverse strand, counting down.
CATGCTTGCCGGGCTGAACAAAGCTCTGCCCGGTTTTTATTTACCCGTTTCACTTAGAAGTGGTATGAACAAAAATTAATCTTCGTTTAATAACACATCCACGCCACAATCGCAAGATCACCTTGACTCTGTAGAAAAATCGAAGAAGTATGTGTTATTCACGGCCGGAACGACACTACGAGCTTCACTGCGCTTTCTACACTCTGCCATCGACCCAACTGCACGCCGGTGACTGCACGGAGAGGTCCTAACAAGGGCCGAAAGCTGCCAGGAACCACAGCCAGTCTACCAGGAACCACAGCCAGTATACCAGGAACCACAGCCAGTCTGCCAGGAGCCACAGCCGGTCTGCCAGTTGCCACAGCCAGTCTGCCAGAGGCCACAGCCAGTTAGCCAGGAGCGTTGTCTTTCTCATTTCCATATTCGCAATATCGATAACTCTAATTCTATCCAGGCCATAGCCACTTTGTTTTACTCGTCGCCATATTTTCAATAATAAGGATAACTAGTTTGCATAACCAGCATCCGTGTATGTGCGTGTATGTTTTACGCAATGGAAACAAAAGGTATAAGGATAGTAGTAGGTAGATTGCGTTCTGTAGTTTGTCTACCCTCGTGGGAAAAAAGGCGTGACTTCATGTATATGCTTATTTACTGTTCTCTAATCTGAGGTGCTTATACATAACTCTTATTCTAGCCAGGCCATAGCTTCTTAATCTAGTAGTGGGAATAAATAGATTAACGAAATACAAACATAGTTTTGCGTCGGGTACACACGTACACACTAATGAGATTGTACTAATTACGCAGATAAAAACTAAGCTTACAACTGATCAACGCGTATATAGACTTGAGACATCCTCAGGTACTAGTATCTGAATCCAGTTACGTTTACGCTGTGATTTAAGTTAAAAAAAGAACGTCAATAATAAGCTCTGTCACAAAATAGAACGCCACCACTTACATACTTTGTGCCTCTGTGTTGATTACCGCGCTTTAAATGTCACCGTAAAATAAATATTTATACCATTCCCCCTCTAAAAAGCTTATTTTATTCACTGAAAACAGTGAATAAAAAGCACTTTTACTCACTGTTTTGGTGTTTGAATTTGGAACACACCAATACATTTGACCTCCATCTCAATGCTATATAACCTCCTTGCGTAAAAAATTCTCGATACAAACTTCTTGTGCAGAGAATATTCGACTTTCAAACTCCTTCGATTTTAATTTTGAATTTGTTTATATTTAGGATTTTAATAATGATTTTGATTTTAGTCTAGAATATTTATTGAATACTTACTTGGGTTGTAATTCTAATTAATTGCAATGGTGTTTAATTAATTATAATTATGTAACGTAACGGAGGTGGTCACTAACCCCTGAAACACAGGTGCTGTTACCTAGCTCAGGAGTCAGGATTTCACATTTTTTGTGAATAAATCATTTATTTATTACTCTTAATATTCCTTGTGCTTTTCGCTTAAATCTTTCTTTTTCTCGAAGTCATGGTATAAAATATAGTATGCAACTCTTGAATAAAACGGATTTATATCGAGGGCCATGAATCACTCGCGTCGCTCATGATTCTAACACTTGAATCACTCGCTATGCTCGTGATTCAATCATCATGAATCACTCCCTACGGTCGTGATTCAGTCGTTAGAATCCTTCACTTGCTCGTGATTCATCTATGGCCCTCGCTTTAAATCCGTTCTTTATTCACTAGTTGCATAATATACTATTCTCTTACCTTACAAGGTAGAGAGTACTATATTCCTTGCTTACAAGGAAGATCAAGTTTCTGAGTTAGCTGGCTTAGATTACTTTAATAGTTACGCATCAGTAAGATCCAAAGTTACCATCAATTAGCAATTAATCCAGATGACACTCGTACAGATTTTAGAACTAGCAAAGGTAGTAGCATATATGTACCGGGGTTCCATTTAGCTTAGAAAAGAGACCTTCATTGTGAGATTTATTAGTATAGTAGCATATTCTGTCGGTAGATCTGTCGATACCCAAAACGAAGTAGGTATAAGCATTTTTAAAAGATTTACTTCTACCCTCGACTGATTTAAATTCTGGTGTTATAATTTTATAAAATGTCTAACAAAAAAAACGAAAGTTAAATATTAATACTCGTAAATGCACTAGTTTAGAAAAATAAAATCGCTTAAATGGTCTGGTCAAATTGCCAGCAGTGGCATACAGCCGTGTTGGAAGTTTCAAGTTTCATTTGCCTAGTAATGTGTGACATGTGGGTACGTCAATTTATCGGCTTGAGCAGTTATTTTACGAAGTTTATTATAAATTTCGATTGTGTACCCGTTAATGGATTAGTTTTGAACAATTGCAAAATATTTAGTGCCTGTGTTTAAGCCTGTGTTCGCTTTGTATGACACCGCGCTTCCTACAGAAGTACACACGGATGCGTGTAAGTTAGGTGTCGTCGGTATATTGATGCAAAAACAAACTGCAAATAAAATTCATTGCGATCAGTCGTTTTAAAAGTGAGGATAGCATGGACCATTATTGTGAGCTTCAAACCCTCACTGTTGGACTCGTTACGTAGATTTCGCGTGTATGTTATAGGTAAATATATCGTGTAAAGGTTGTTACCGATTGTGCAGCGGTCCAAGGTACGGTCACGCATCGCAGGATAGTAGTTTTTGATAAAATATTATTACATTAGTGTTTTTGAGTATAGGCCGGGCCATCGTATGAAACATATAGGTGCGTTTGAGAAATCCAGTCTATATAATGAATAAAATAAACGGCTCTTAAGTCGCTGATTGGTACCTTTACGTTACAATGCCAGGACGACAAGCTTAGTTCACTAATTAGCCAGCTAAAAACCAACACCGCAATCCGGGCATAATAAGCAATTACTTGATTGTTGACGAGAGGCATTATAGAAAAACCCTAAACGGGAATATGCTGGTAAGAGCTTAGGTAGATAGATAAGATAGTGCAAATGCATCATAATGACTTTGGTCACCATGATATTAATAAAATAATATATTGGTTACCAAAAATTACGCAATTCATTGGAAAATACACGTCTCATAGTGCAAATGGCAAGCGGAGTTAGTGTATGAAAGAACGAACATTACATCTAAATTCCTAAACCGTCTGAACCAATGCTTATGATTCATGTAAACCATTTAGGCCCGTTTTGTTGGGCAAACAAAAAAGGGGTATGTGTACAGTTGGCTCGTGGCTAAATAATAACAGCCGCACGGGTCGATCTTCAAGGTTCAGCAATGCTTCACGAGGTCGGTCCGTGGATGGGTGACCATTTCGAGATTCCTCCATGCCTCGAAAAGCACAATAAGCCGTTGGTCCCGGCTGTCATTTGAAGATCTATGACAGTCGTTACGGGTAGTCAGAAGCTTGAGATCTGACTCCAATCTTTTCAAAGGGTATCGTGTTTCCCAGTTACTGGGTTGAGGAGGTCCGATAGGCAGTCGCTCCATGTAAAACACTGGTACTCAGCTAAATCCGGTAGGACTGGAAGCCGACCCCAACATAATTGGGAAAAAGCTTGGCAGATTGATTGTCTACAGCTGGTAATGATTGTAGTGAGGAATGAGTTTACCAAATTTGTTATTGCCGAGTCAATACTTGCGTACTATCAATTATATCGTGACAATTTGGACACTGAAAAATATATTTTGCCTTTTTGGTTCTCCCAATCCTGGTGTGAGGTACCGGATGAGGTACGGATGTCCGGATATTAAGGCCACATACTACTGGTTAGTTTAAACGTTCAAATTAATCCATTCATAATGCGTTGCATGCTATAATTACTATAGTAAAGCCTTAACAAATAACTAAATAACTGGGAGAATTCCCTGTCTGATGTTATTTGGGGAATCAATAGCATTAGTAATGACTTAACTTCCTTAAAGCGTTAAGATTTAATATTCGCTCGTACTGGTAGGTCATGTGACTTTACGATTTTCAGTAAAGTCAAGTAAGGCCTAGTTACGCCTAGTGACGCCTGGTGATGCCTGGTGACGCCATGCAATGCCATGCAACGCCATGCAAACCCATGCAAACCCATGCAACGCCATGCAAACCCATGCAAAGCCATGCAACGCCATGCAAAGCCATGCAACGCCATGCAAAGCCATGCAACACCATGCAACGCCATGCAATGCCAAGTAACGCCAAGTGACGCCAACTAATGCCAAGTAAAGCCAAAATCAGATGCTTTAATTCAACAGGCCACTAGGCGGCACTTTGTATGTCAATTATAGAATGTAAAAAGAAAGCTTCAGATAACGCAAGAGTGATCATGTATACAAAAGGGTTGTTTTTATGACTACAATTAGTGCAGTTAGAGTCAATACAGACTGGATGACTTTTATTCAGGTCATAATAGAGTAACTAAAGTCAATGTCAGAGCCATAGCCATCAAGTTTTTATTATAGCCATAACTCGTTTGAATTGAATGCAATACACTGGTTTGCAAGAATCAGTCAAGGCCATATTGAAAATGCATTATGTAAAGTAGTAGAAAATCATAGATAATGGATTATGGACATCAATGGTTTACGTGGTTATAAAATTTCACGGATGCTTAGTCGGTAAATGAGCTAAGACCATATATAAGTGAAGCATCTATAACGGACAGTAACAATAGTACTGACACTGTAGCCCTAATTGGTTTATTTGAAAGCTAATGAATGTTTTTGCTTCCATTGCGGGAGCAATATTTCCAGGATGGCCGAATGTAACGGATGTGACGTCAGCCTACGTGCAACCGACCAATGCCCGCCGAGCCCGCCGAAGCTAAGCCGCCATATTGAAGCCTCCCCTCAAGTCGAGCCATGCCAAGCAGCGAGGAAGTGTTAATATAAGCGAGTGCCAGTCATTTATTTGTTTCTTTCGATTGTGAATACAAGATCTGAACAAAGCTCTGCCCGGTTTTTATTTACCCGTTTCAAGTGTAAAGCTAATAATGACAACCTTTATTGTTCACGTTGTTGTTTAGTTAGGATGGGTATTTATGACAATTTTCAAATTTATTAACCCAAGAAATAAGATTTTTAATAAAAAATTAATTCAAATTCAAATATTTTTATTTGTAGAACATAGGTAAATAAAAGGTACAGATGTCAATATTAATAAAATGAACGCTGTCTTGCCGTCAACGGCGTACAAATATTCTAATTATAATTTTTAATTAATAATTGGTAAGAAATAATAAAACATTCAAAATTAATAAATAAATTGTCATAAGATTACAATTTGTCTTCCAGGTACTCATTGAAATAAATAAACGCTATGTCTTGCCGTCAACGGCGTACAAATATTCTAATTATAATTGATAATTAATAATTGGTAAGAAATAATAAAACATTCAAAATTAATAAATGTAACAGAATAAAACTCAATAGACGATTTTCGACTATATTTACGTCACTGTTTACAGTACAAGTTGATCACATACAAACAAACACTTAGCAAAACAGGTGAAATGTGTAAGTAGTTCTCAGAGCTGTCCGACCAGTGAGGTTGAAGCAGTCCGAGAGCGTCGTGAGCACACTCTGAGCCGTGTTTTTTTTTTTCTCCGTGGCTTCTCGCAAACAGTACCGATATATGCTTAACCGGGCTTCCCTGTGGAGACTAGTCTCTTAGCCTCCGGCCAGGTTTCAAAATACTAAACCTAAGCGACATAGCTGAGGGCTACCCCAGTTGGGGTCGGACCTCGGCTCAGGGCGTCGCTGGGGGGGACAGCTAAGGCCGGATCTAATAAAGTGATTCTACCATCCGTTCCGAAAAGCCTACGTGGAGAAGAACGGACAAGTCTGAGCCGTATGCGCGCGCGACCGTCTTATATAGCGGCCGGCGTCGGCCGACGCGTAGCGGGGACTCGGGAGCTACGCTCCGCCCCTGTGTGACGTCTAGTGCTGCGTCTCGTGCGCGCTGTATGATGATATTTACTGAGTTGTTACAGTCTCCCCCTCTGGATCTGAAGTCGTCCCGACGATAATCCAGGAACAGAAGAGTTAGTCTTGGGTCTGCCACACTTCCTTACTTTGTACCTCGTCTTCTCCCTCCCCCTGGACCAATACTGCTACGATCGCATAAGAACTTGCGTCACCTTGTATTATGTAGGGTTTGGTTTCATCGGCCTGTCTGGGTATTGGGGCAGACGTCAAGCGGCTCTTCCGTTCGTGGCAGCCATTCTGCTGGTCCTCTCTCCATTCCCACTCATTTGCGTCAAAGAGACTGGCACTTTGTGGGGATAATTCGATGTCTTCCCGGTGAACATTGATTTGTGCGTCACGTAGCATAAAATCCGTGAAACAGGGAGAATAACCATCGAATAGTCGTGGTTTCTTCTTTGTTGGAGGCGTACTGGAAAGATCGATCGGTGCCAGCTTATAAACATCGTTACTGACTAGCTGATGCTTTGGCGTTGATGGAGGTTCAGATAAATCCATCAGCGGAGGTGTTGGCAGTGGAGTAGGTGGTATTGTCGCAATACTTGTACTATCTTCACTGTCTGTCATTGTAAGCGAAGTTATTGGGCTTGTCAAATCCATCATATCACCGATGATAGTAGTCTCAAAGACGGCAAATTCTTCAGCGTATAGCTCGTATTGTTCTTCTGGTTCGTCGATAAAATTCCATGTGTAATGTGGCACGTTAATTACCATACCCGCGTCCCGCAGAAAGCCAATACCCAAAAGAGTGCGGTTCTCCTTTGCTCCAGGCAACACGATGAATGTCGTATGCACCTTCCAACCCATTAAGTCAACCTCGGCTCTGCACCTTAGCACTCTTTTACTTTTTGTTATTCCGTCGGCTAACGTTAAGTTGACTGGCTGTTCCTCGAACTTGCATCCGCATTTGACCAGCGTTAAGTACAATGAGTACGATGCGACACTCATCTTCGCGCAGGTATCAATGTAAGCGATACCTTTTATTCCCTCGATCTCCGCGAACACAACAGGCCGTGAGTATGCATCTGAATGTACGTCTATGGCGCAAAACTTCAAGTCCTCCTTCTTAATGGGCGATGACTTCTTACAGGTTGTACAGTTGCTTCTAAATACCCCGGGTGCGCCGCAACCATAACAAGAGAATTTTGGTTGAGAGGGAGACGGTGCCTGCGTCTGGACTACAGCAACATTTTTCGCCGCCACCGAGGCTGTGCCTTCAACACGCTTCTTTTTCCGCATACGTCCACCGTGTGTCCCGGGTTCTTACAAAAAGTGCATCGCTGATTTCCTTTTTTCATCTGAGCTGTAGATGTTTCGTTATGATTAGCTCCATGTGCATATTCTTGTAAAGTTTCTTCGATACCGCGTGCCGTTTCCAAAAGATTATCGATAGTTGGTACCGTATCTTGCGGCATGCGGTTTCGTACTTCCAACCGTATCAGCGCGAACACCAAATCTATTTGTTGAGTTTCAGTCAGTGCTGGAGGAGGAAGCGATGAAAATAATGCTCGCTTCTTGGCAATAAATGCTTCTGTGGTGACATCAGAATGCTGGACCTCGTGTGTGACCTGGTGATAAATCATAAACGCTGGTTTCCGGGGGGCAAACGTATGGCGCAGTTTGTTACAAAACTCTTCCCACTTCTTTACACTGTTTTTTACGCCGTGCCACCATACCGCTGCTTCATCACGTAGAAGCAGTGGAAGCCCTTGGAGTGCATCTGAGTCACTCAGCTTTTCCACGCTTTTGTATGTGGTCGCTGCTGCTAAAAAGGCCTCAACTGCGTCCGTGTCCTTTTGGCCACTGTAGGTGATGTTGCAGGATGCAAAAGTTCCCTGCTTGGAAGCCACGATTGTCTGTAGAAACATCTTGAACTGTTCGTCGGTCATCGCCATCTTCAAAGACCGATGAGGGAGTCTTCGTAGATTTTCTAACTTGATCCCTGGATTCGGCCTCACGTTGTGCGCCAGATTGTATCGGAATAAAACTCAATAGACTATTTTCGACTATATTTACGTCACTGCTTACAGTACAAGTTGATCACATACAAACAAACACTTAGCAAAACAGGTGAAATGTGTAAGTAGTTCTCAGAGCTGTCCGACCAGTGAGGTTGAAGCAGTCCGAGAGCGTAGTGACTGTGAGCACACTCTGAGCCGTATGCTTAGCCTCCGGCCAGGCTTCAAAATACTAAACCTAAGCGACAACGCTGAGGGCTACCCCAGTTGGGGTCGGACCTCGGCTCAGGGCGTCACTGGGGGGACAGCTAAGGCCGGATCTAATAAAGTGATTCTACCATCCATTCGGAAAAGCCTACGTGGAGAAGAACGGACAAGGAGCCGTATGCGCGCGCGACCGTCTTATATAGCGGCCGGCGGTGGCCGACGCGTAGCGGGGACTCGGGAGGCTACGCTCCGCCCCTCTGTGACGTCTAGTGCTGCGTCTCGTGCGCGCTGTATGATTATATTTACTTAGTTGTTACATAAATAAATTGTCATAAGATTACAATTTGTCTTCCAGGTACGCATTGAAATAAATAAACGCTATGTCTTGCCGTCAACGGCGTACAAATATTCTAATTATAATTAATAATTGTTAAGAAATAATAAAACATTCAAAATTAATAAATAAAATGTCATAAGATTACTATTTGTCTTCCAGATTGACTGTATAGTAAGCTTTCTCGCCCAATAGATCAAGAAGAGCCTTTTTAAAGTGGTTTATGTTGTCAAGATCTCATATTGTAATGGGCAACTTCTATACCAATATTATAAAGAGGAAAGTTTTTTTGTTTGTATCGAATAGGCTCTGAAACTACTGGACCGATTTAACAAATTCTTTCACCTATGGAAAACTACATTATTCCCGAGTAACATAGGCTATAATTTTGACGGGAGCGAAGCCGCGGGGGTCAGCTAGTATTATATAACTTGGGTGCCATTCCTAAAAAGCTTTTTGAGTATAATGCAGTATTGTGTGGAATAGCACATATTTCTCTATTGCGACGTTTCAATTTCAATGTTTGAAACAGATGCAAATTTGATTTTGCGAATACTGCTGTCTCGTAGATGTACATACAAGGTAAAGTAAGAAATTTATATTTATTAAATAGTGGCTTACAACTATCAGTCTTTTTCAGCTCAAACACAGCACGTACACACCTCTTCTTCTTCTTCTTTTCGATTCGATGGCACATTTAATTATATTGTCTGGACCCAGTAGGCGGCCACGCTTATTGCAGCGTCAGAAGCAACACCTCTTTTGAGCATTGAACGCAATGTTTTTGTCAGTGGAATTTCCCCAAAACATTATTCCAAAACGTACCGTTGATGAGACATACGCTTTGTATGCCATCAAAACTACAGACTCACTTGATATTTTCGCGAGATTATAATGCGCATAAGAATATTGGTTTAGTTTTTTGCAAACAGTTAATTAACTCCCCCTAAATCATCTTTTAGGGGTCGTTACGAAAAACTAATAATGAAAACCTTTATTGTTTATTTAGGATGGTACTTACTTTCAAATTTATTAACCCAAGAAATAAGATTTTTCAAAAACACTTTAACACTCCCTAAATCAACTTTTGGGGATAGTTTCGAAAAAATAATAATGAAAACCTTTATTGTTTATTTAGTTTGGTATTTATGACAAGTTTCATATTTATTGACCCAAGAAATCAGATTCTTCCATACAAACTTCAACACCCCCTAAATCATATTTGGGGGAGTTTTGAAAAACTATTTATTTAAATTTTTATTGTTTACTTAGGATGGTATTCATGTCAACTTCCAAATTTAGTAACCCTAAAAATAAGATTTTTCAAAAACAATTTAATACTCCCTAAATCGTCTTTTGGGGGGTTGTTTCAAAAGACTAATAATGATAACCTTTTTTGTTTATACATATTGGAATTTATGTAATGTTTCATGTTTATTAACCCAAACCCTTCCGCTGTCCACTCTGCTTTTCCACCATCTGCCCGGCGAGCATGGCCTACTGTGACATCGCATACGTCACACTTTTAATCACAGTTTGGGCGATAAACTCATTTTGTCTTAAATGCTAGCACGGCGGCGTGAGACATTTTCTTGATTTGTGGCATAACTTCTTGACGTTTATTTTTTTCTTTTTCGGAAATTTTCCAATTTTATTGCAGTTTCGGTTTAACCTTGGCCATGAAAACCATTTATGCTCTGAGAAGCATAGCCCTACGACGCACTGTTTCCGAATTATGGGCCTCCGTATCTTATTTTATTTTGCATAAAACGCTCTATATTTCCAAAATGATATCTCGAAAACGGTATGTCCTAAGCAAAAAATAACCAAAATTTAGCCCCCCCCCTTTGCTACCCCCATGTTAGCAGCATCCCAACATGACTTATAGTTTTTTTTTTTTTTTTAAATTGCTTGGTTTTCGACTTGAACTACGGTCATGACAAGATATGATAAAATATGTCATGTCTTACAATTTGTCTTAAATGCTAGCACGGGACAACCATGTGACTTAATTTACAGGCGCGACTTGCTTTTCTTGTTGTTGACTTCATAGTGCGACATAATTTGAATAGCCGACCAAATAAAATAATACGTAAAAAAGTATGCCGTTCATACAGCTAAACAACTTTTTAATTTTGTTGGGAATAAATTAATATTTGACGCACAACCATAGACTTATGCACGCTTTATTTTTCTTTGTTTGTTTGATAACATTATAAGTGTTTGTTAGAAAGATATAATTATTCATCATTTCAGCCGAAAGACGTCCACTGCTGGACATAGGCCTCCCCCAGGCGTTGCCACATTGACCGATCCCGTGCGTCTCGCATCCAACGCCTTCCCGCAACCTTAACCAGGTCATCGGTCCACCTAGTGGGAGGCCTTCCAACGTATCGTCTTCCAGTTCGCGGTCGCCACTCCAGAACTTTTCGGCCCCATCGGCCATCCGTTCTGCGAGCAATGTGCCCTGCCCACTGCCACTTAAGTTAGGCAATTCTTCGGGCTATGTCGGTAACTTTGGTTCTCCTGCGGATATCATCATTTCTGACGTGATCACGCAAGGAAATTCCGAGCATAGCCCTCTCCATTGCCCTTTGTGTGACTTTAAGCTTTCTGATAAGGCCCATTGTGAGCGACCACGTCTCGGTCCCATAGGTGATCACTGGCAACACACACTGGTCATAGACTTTTGTCTTGAGACTCTGCGGTAAATTGGACGAGAAGATACCACGCAACTTCCCGAACGCCGCCCAGCCGAGTCGGATTCGACGGTTGACCTCTTTCTCGAAGTTGGACCTACCCAACTGGACCGTTTGTCCCAGGTAAACATAATCGTCTACAACTTCAAGTGTAGAGTCGCCGATCTTGATAGGAGTGGGTGTTACATGGGCGTTCACCATGACCTTGGTTTTGTCCATGTTCATTTTAAGACCCACTCTTTCGGAAGCTCTACTAAGGTCATCGAGCATTTTACTGAGGCTCTCCATGGTCTCAGCCATGATCACTATGTCGTCGGCAAACCGAAGGTGAGTGATGTACTCGCCATTAACGTTGATGCCAAGCCCCTTCCAGGCCAGAACCTTGAAGACGTCCTCCAGCGCAGCAGTGAACAGTTTCGGAGAAATTACGTCTCCCTGTCTTACGCCGCGCTGGAGAAGGATAGGTTTCGAGGTCTGATCCTGAAGACGGACTGACATGGTGGTGTTTTTGTACAGACACTTCAACACCTCAATGTACCGGTAGTCGATCTGGCACCGTTGGAGAGACTGTAGTACAGCCCAAGTCTCGATCGAATCGAAGGCTTTCTCGTAGTCCACAAACGCTAAACAGAGAGGCAAGTTATACTCTTCGGTCTTCTGTATAACCTGCCGCAGCGTATGTATGTGGTCTACGGTGCTAAAGCCTTTTCGGAATCCGGCTTGTTCGGGAGGCTGGAAATCAAACCTGCGCGCGAGACGATTCGTGATGACTCTTGAAAACAACTTGTAAACATGGCTAAGAAGCGAGATGGGCCTATAGTTCTTCAGCCGGGCATTGTCGCCCTTCTTGAAGAAGAGTACCACCACACCCCTGCACCATGCCTGTGGCGTTTTGCCCTCGAGTATGACGGAATCAAAAAGCTTCTGAAGGGCCTTGAGGACCGGTTTTCCACCCGCCTTCAGGAGTTCAGCCGTGATTCCGTCATCACCCGGCGCCTTGTTGTTTTTAAGCTGTTTCAGAGCCATCCTAATCTCGTACAGGCTGACGTCCGGGATATCTTCGGTATAGTGTCGGGTCAATCTAGCTCTTGGGTCGTCTGCTAGATTCGCAACGGGTTTACTGGTTGACGTGTACAACTGCCCATAGAAACTCTCGATCTCCCTCAGAAGCTCCGGTTTGGCGGATACAATCCTGCCATCATCGGTCTTCAGTTTCGTGAGCTGGCTCTGCCCAATAGACAGATCCCTTGAAAAAACCTTGGAGCCTTTATTTCGCTCAATCGCGTCTTTAATACGCTCGGTATTAAAGCGGCGGAGGTCTCTTTTCAAGGATTTAGAGATCTGTCTATTGATCTGCCGGTATTTGCACGCCTCATCTGAAGACTGCAGGATCATCTCACGCCCCTCCTTCATAAGCTTGAGGGTATGATCAGAGAGCTTTTTGTTTCTATCTGTACGACGGGTCTTGAAAAACTTAGACCCGACCGTATGGACAGCTTCCACGAACCCGTCGCTGTATTCGTCCACGGAGCTCCCCAGGCACTCGAAACGATTCTGGAGTTCGAGCTGAAAGCTCTCGGGGTTTTGGACCTGGACCTGTGCTGGACGGAGCGTGGACTTCATCAGTCGAGACCTTTCAAGCTTAATATTAATGTTCAATGTGCCTCTTACCATGCGGTGATCGCTCCCGGTTTTTACCGAATTGATCACAGAGACATCATTGAACATTTGCTTCTTGGTTGACATGATGAAGTCGATCTCATTTTTTGTTGCACCATCGGGGCTCTGCCAGGTCCACTTCCGGTGTTCACGCTTTTTGAAGAAGGAGTTCATCATATAGAGGCCCTCCTTCTCCATAAAACTGGCTAGTAGGTGACCCCGGTGGTTCCGTCGTCCAACTCCAAATTGCCCCACTTGCAGCTCATCCTCGTCTCGTTTGCCCAGTTTCGCGTTGAAGTCCCCCATGACAACGGTGAAGTGAGTTTTGAAACCATGCATGGCTCTGGAGATATCCTCATACATGGTCTCTACCTCGTCGTCGGGGTGTGCCGAGGTTGGGGCGTAGACCTGTATGACCTTCAGCGAATATCTAGAGGATATTCTGAGTATAAGGTACGCCACCCTGGTCGACACACTCTCGATCTTCACCACGTTGTTCACAAGGGACCTGTGGACGATAAACCCGACACCACCTTGGGACTGCCGGTCACCCTCTCGGAAATAGAGCAGGTTACCGGATTTGAGGATTATCGAGTCCTCCCCCTCTCTTCGGACTTCAGATAACCCTATAATGCTCCATCGCAACCTGCTCAATTCCTCTTCGAGCTCGGTGATCTTCTCGTCGGTCCGAAGTGTGCGCATATTGTACGTTGCCAGGTCCAGTCGTCGGTGATTGTTGGGGTAGCCGGATCTCGTCCGGAGATTCTTAGCACCCCTTGCCATGCCGTAACCTCGACCGCTACCGTAGTCGAGGGTAGGCGGGCTGCCGGGCACTAGGGGCCATTTTTTATTTGTGCTATTCATAGGGGGGGTTTTGCCATAATCGCCACGCTTGGCAGGCGGATTGGCGATCGCAGTATGGTTGTTATAGGAGCACAGAGAACGCTGCTGCCCATTCTCTGGTTTGTCCCTTAGTCGCCTTTTACGACACCCACGGGAAGACATGGGATGGTGAAATTCTTAACGTCCGGCACCATACGGATGATATATTTATATAATTATTGTGAAAATTTTAATAATTCTTAAAAAATATAATAGCTTGGACCAATACCGGTGGGTCCCTGTTTTTTATATTTTAAATGTTTTTTGGGGATTTTATTTAAGAAACATTTAAAAATGTAGAAAGTAAGAAGATTATGGTATAAAAGAAAATAATTATAAAAAAAAATTATAATCAAAATAAAAATAAGAACAACAATAAAAAAAATACAATTATGAGAAAGTAATAATATATAATTAATTAATAATCCTGTAACATTTCAATTAATTAATAGGCATTGATCACCATACACACAAAATAAATTTATTGCCATTTGGTGCAGTAATTAGAAGGCAAATATATTTTTTTCAACTATAAAATTTTATCACCACCTCCGAACGAAAGTGATACATTTTTCTAAATCATCTGTCAAAATGTGACATTTGTGACAAAATGGGTGTGCCCGTATTAGCAATTAAGACCCGATGAGTCCCAAACAAACGTCAGGAAATTTTCTCACGCCGCCGGTGCTATTATTTAGGACAAAATGGTGTTATCGCCCAAACTGCGATGAAATGTGTGACTCAAGCCATGTCACAGTAGGCCGTGCTCGCCAGGCAGCACCAAGAAAGGCATGTTGCGCCTTTAAAATATGTCACAAGTTTGACCCGTGCTAGCATTTAAGACAAATTGTAAGACATGACATAATTTATCATGTCTTGTCACAAATGTGTTGGGTACGCCCATGCTCGCTAGGCTGTCATCGGTCGCTCAAATGTCCAGTCTGCCAATTTGCCATTTTTTTATTTAGATTGGTATTATAAACTAACAATGAAAGCCTTCATTGTTTATTTAGATTGGTATTTTTGTCGAGTTTCAAGTTTATTAACTGAAGTAATAAGATTCTTCAAAAAAACTTTAACACCCATAAATCGTCTTTTGGGGAAAAAAAACAACCTATATTATTCATTAAGGTTAGTATTTGTGGAAGGTTTCAGGTTAATTGACCCAAGATATCAGATTTTTCCATACAAATTTAAACAACAACCCCCATATTCGATTTAGGGGGTAAATCGAATATGGGGGTTGTTTCAAAAGACTAATAATGATAACCTTTATTGTTTATTGAGGTTGGTATTTATGTCAAGTTTCATGTTAATTAAACCAAAATATAAGATACTTAAAAAAAAATAACATCCTTTAAATCGTCATTTGGGGGTAGTTTCGATAAACTAATAATTTCAATCTTTATTATTTACTTATAATCCTATTTGTGTTAACTTTCAAGAATTTTGGCCGAAGGAATTATATTTTTCATACAAACTTTCAACCCCCTTTTTCTCCCTTAGGGGTGGAATTTCCAAAAATCCTTTCGTTATGCCCACTTACGTCACTTGAGGAACATTTCTGCCAAATTTCATGCTTCTAGGCTCAGCTGTTTTGGCTGTGCGTTGATTGATCAGTCAGTCAGTCAGTCACCTTTCGCTTTTATAGATATATAGATAGATAGATTGTAAAAAATGTACTCTTTGGACTATACCACAGGACTATAGAGTATAGACAATATCACACACAGACACATCAATGTCTCTGATACACATAGTACGATACAAATGTCAAGAACTCATCGAGGTTGCCACTTCCTGAACCACAGACTACTTAGACATACTACCGTATTCCTGAACCTACTACTGATACTGAAGCAGAACTATATGTAGAGAAAATTGAATATATACTCGTATTGACCAAGGCATTAGATGAAATGGCACCATTGCGAGAGGCAAAGCGACGGGAAGAGCTGCCGATAAACATCCAATACATGATACAACATCGTAACCGAAGCAAATTAAGAGCCAAAAATGCACCAACTGGACATATTTTACGTCGTATATACAATGCTGCCAAAAACATTCTGAAGCTAGCCCTACAAGAATACCGCGAGATTCAGTGGAACACCGTCATTGAAAGTCGCGAGAACAATTTTACTAAGATGTGGAAAATACAACGTTCACTGAAACATAAGCTACAGCGTCTGCCTGACTTGCCTGGAATGGTGACTGAGGAGGACACAATCAAAGCCTTAGTTAACACCGCAATTGTAAGGGATGCGAATGTGGATCATGATCACAAACATTCTGAAATGATCACACCATACCAGCCACTTCTAGAAACTGACTTGGATGAGGTAGTACGTAACGTAGTAGTATTAGTACGGCAAATATCACACGATGTATGGAAAAAGATGCCAGTTCCACATGGAGTACCGCAAGGGTCTATATTGGGGCCAATCCTTTTCAATTTATATGTGAGCGATATACCGAGAAATCACATAGCCGGTATCACGTTTTCACAATATGCTGATGACCTTTGTATTCTTAACGAAGTGTGTCGTCCAGATACTGCATCACGATGGGCAGCATGGGCTGCCAAAACGATCATCAATTATTATAAAGAGTGGGGTCTACAATGCAACCTCAACAAGACGGACTGCGCGAAGTTCACAAACAAACTTAAATATAGACGGACAGTTAGCCTTGAACGCGAGAGTTTACCAATAAAAACCAGCATTAAATACCTTGGAGTACACCTTGACCAAAGACTAGTAATAAAAGAACACGTTAAAAATAGAATTAAAAAAGTTTAACAAGACCGCGGTTTGTTGGCGCCAATTATAGGGTGGTATAGCAAGGTGTCACTTGGAACAAAAATTAAAGTGATAAAAGCAACTTTGTTACCGATCGGCATAGTGCAACTTTATCCGCGAGTGTGTAAATCCAAGCTTACAGAACTAGAGAGACAATACCGTATGACATTGAAAACTGCTGCTAATTTTCCTCGGAATACGAGTTCAACAGTGATCTGGGAGATGCTTGATGAAGACCCGTGGTACCTACGTGCTAGGGACCTTCATGAAGACATGCTACTTAAGTTAAGAGATATGCAAATGCCCGGTCTTACACAACCGGGTGATAAATATGACAAACCAAACCATCATAATCCTATGTTACCTAGTCTACGAGCCGGTGATATTGATTATGTATGTAAACAACAAAGAGGTAAACCACTCTCAAAGCGAATGGTCCCTCTTCGGATTCCTGTCATTTAAATTATCAAAGATTTAGCTGTGTAGCGTGAGCTGAGCCTTATTTACTTTACAATTAGATCTTTTAGTAAGACACATGTGTAAAATAGCATTGCACGTACTAGGCGTCCCTATAACTGTTAAATTAATTATATAAAATAAAGTTTATTCTATTCTATTCTACACATAGTAATAGGCATAGAAAAGGTAGAAATATACTATTGAAACCCGACGCGACGCCTTCTGACGCATTGAAACACATAGTAAACTCGCCATGTGATCACACGCATTTCTACGCGGTAACACGCAGTCGGTCTGGGTCAGCGTGTTGCCGAGAGAGGGGGCACACACGCCACCCGACGCTTCACACACAGTGTGTTTCTACTTTCTAGTTAACACTCTCTGACTAGTATATAGTTATCTGTGGTTAACACCCAACCAACGCCACGCGTCAGTCAGTCGAGAGAATTCCTGGCATAAAGATATGTTTTTATTTAAAATATCGGATGAAAAATTCATAGAATTAGTTAAACGGTACTCAGTATTATATTATGATATGAGTTCAGGCCAATGCCGTGATTATAGTATTAGAAATAATACTAGAAACGAAGCTATGGTATGATCAGTGGTGCCAACTTAGGGTAATTTACCCTACTTTAGAGTAAAGTTTCATCAGCACGGTAATTTTTTGGGTACCAACTCGGTCAGGGTAATTTTTATGTTTATGCTATAATAGAAATTATTAACTTATTTGAGTCAAATTAGTAATTATTATTTATTATTATTTCTTTATTTTTCTCATATTCACAAACACAGTACAAAGTCATTGCAACACTTAATTGAGACTGGTGTCTGCTGTAGGTAAAACCTGTATTACAGATCACCAGGCTTATCCTCCATCAGACAACTTACTTATGACTAAAGACTGTATTAAAATAACATACAGGTCGTACACAGTAAAACATAAAACAAAAGTGAAACAAAATGAAAAATTAAATCTAAAACAATTGTGGTGGCAAAAGTGACTGAATGTGGATTTGGGTTTGGGGGATGAGTATGTGTGGATGTGGCGAGTGAGAGTGAAAGAGTGTGTGTTTGAGGGAGAGAGTGTGTGTGTGAGTGAGAGTGAGAGAATGTGTGTGTGAGTGAGAGTGTGGGGTGATGGTGAGATGGGTACGTGTTAAATTGTATATCGTTCCATGACATGTTAACGTTAACCTTATGGTTTCAATAAGCGTTCGGTTGCATTATAATCAATGCCTTGTAGCCACGAGCAAACTTTTTCTTTGCATTCTGTTCTAGAAAGAGGATAAATTAAAAGTTGCTTGTTAATTTTATTATATAAATATGGACCCAGGAAACCGTAAAAATTATGTGCCAGACTCAATTTATATCCAGTTGTCGTGCAGACATCAGTGAATCTCCTCTTGCCTGAGTTTATTTTGGGGTCGTAAGACAGTTCCGAGTGCTTCTTCATTACCGTCAGGAGAATAAAGAGCTATCTAACGGTCAATACCTTACAGCGCTGATACAGATCCCATGTAGGGTATCGTATGGGTAGGAAAGAACTTACTTTTAATATGGCTCTTTGGGCTCTCTCCAATTTCAGAAGGTAAGTTTTAGGTGCTCCACCCCAAGAAGTTATACAATAAGACAATAAAGATTGGCACAATGCAAGATAAACAGATTTAATTAAGGAAGTGTCAGCAATGTGACGAAGAGATTTAAATATGTAAATAAGTTTTCGAATTCTAGGTACTCAGGCCTCGATGTGGTGTTGGAAATTTAGTTGGCTATCTATTACAACACCCAAATATTTAATAGTGCTAGTTTTTGACAAACGCGGACAACCACATGAATTGTTGTATGGCAGGTTGCAACTGTGCGAGATAATGGGAAGGTTTGGTAGGTCTTGTTTTCTGAGTCAAAAGGTCATGAACTTAGTCTTGTCAACATATAAGGTGAGGATGTTGTCATTAAGCCATTTAGACACTAGGTTGAAACCATTTTGAGCATGTTTATAAACATCTTCCCACGTGTCACCATAAAACAGTAATGCAGTATCATCGGCGAAAGTAATTATTTTCCAATTGGTCAAGTCCGCGTTACACAGATTGTTGATGTAAACTAAAAACAAGGTCGGGCCAAGGATACTGCCTTGTGGGACGCCATATTTAATCGGCAGTTCATCACTGGTCCAAACATCCACTCCAACAACCTGCGTTCTACCCTTCAGGTAACTCGCAAATAAATCCAGTGGCAAACCTCTTATTCCCAAGTGTTCCAGCTTATTGATCAAGATGGGGACCGACACCGTGTCAAATGCTTTGGCTAAATCTAGAAAGATGGCTAGGATCTTTTTCTTATTGTCAAGCTTCGGTATTATAAATTCCGTTAGTTGATGAACAGCATCTGACGTTGATTTATGAGCGCGGAAACCAAATTGGGATGGAGACAATAGCTGATTTGTTTCCAGAAACTTAACAAGTCTGATGTTCATTAGGCGCTCCAATATTTTAGACAGTGTTGGAAGTATGGAAATGGGTCTATAATTATTGACACAGCATCTATCCCCACTCTTGAAAACCGGGACTATACGAGACTTTTTAAAAGCAGAAGGGAATACACCCGTGGTAAATGATAGATTACATATAATAGTTAGGGAAGGAACAATGACGTCAGTGAATTGTTTTAAGAAACTGCCTGAGATTTTATCAATCCCCACTGCACAGTCATTCTTGAGGTTAGATACCAGTGATTTTATTTCAAACTCGTCTGTAGGTAGCAGTACTATTGAATCAACGAAAGCATTCGTTGCTTGAGATGAAGAAGTATTACATGGTGCATAAGTTTTATTAGTTGTGTTTTTTCAGCCAACGATTCACCAACGCCCGCAAAGAACGAGTTTATATTATTGACTGAAGCTGACGGATTATTGGGGCAAATTAATTGTGTTGGTTTGTCTTTTTTCTTTGCGGTATACGTAATGTTTTTAATGGTTTCCCACAACTTCTTGTTGTTATTTCCAGCTTTCCTAATCATATCCTTTTCATAGTCAATCTTAGCTTTCTTTAAAATATTATTACAAAAATTCCTGTACCTTCGATATGTGCATTTAATAATTTCATTTCCAGAGTTCTTCTTTGATTTAATATAAAGTTGGTCGCGGTTTCGCATACACTTTAAAAGTCCCTTAGTTATCCAGGGCTTAAAAATTCTTTTGCGTACGGAGCTTTTAATAGTGTGTGTGTTATTTTCTATGGCATTAGACAGCAATCCTATGAAAAAATCTGCTGCTACGTTAACATCAGTCATGTTATATAAAGGACTAAAATCTATACTTTGCATGCTTGTGCTCAATCCTTCGGAATCAATACGACGGTATGTTTTTTTAATTGATTGCATAGATTTAGTGTCAATGAATAGTATGACGGTATCATGATCAGTAATAGATGTCTGTGCCACGTAGCAATGAGCAGTGAGTCTTGTTTTCAATATTATATGATCCAAACATGTACGACTGTGTGTAGGGATTGTGTGAGCTGGCAGCAAGCCGTGAAACGCAATCATATCAAGATAAGGGGAGGATCTTATGTCTTGGGTACCGCACGCAATATCAATGTTGATATCACCAACCAATAAAACGTTCTTAAACGATGAATATTTATGAAGGCATTCATTGAGTGAGGTTAAAAAATTATCAACATTTCTGCTACTCGCTTGGCGATAAATGGCAATTAAAATGGTGTCTGTATTTACTTGTAGTACAAGAATGTTCGCGTCAGAGAATTCTGGCTCATCAATCGTAGACAAATCAGTGTTTCTACAATAAATCACCACGCCTTCATTTTGTGTACGGTTTCTGGTAGTGGAAAAAGATGTGTATCCGTCAATTGTGGGAACGCTAGGATTACGGGTCAGCCAACACTCAGTCATCACAATAATATCCCACTCGACATTAGATCTAGATAATAACGTTTGGAAACCTGGCAGGTTACGATGAATGCTGCGTATATTTTGTGTAATAATTTTAAGTGAAGTTTTAGGATTTTGTAACAGGTTCTTGCAGTCCTCTACTTCACATGTCGCTGATTTTGCAACAGCAAAAGAGTCTAGGTCACTATTAAAACATTTGGTAAAATCAGGCATTTTTCGTTGTAGGGTATTTAATGCGCACATTATTATTTGCAGGTAGACAAATATTAATTTGTTGAAACAAGTCTTGTTTACTAACAGCATAGGAACCAGTTAATTCTAATATGGAATGATATTTCACTATAAAAGGATCGTAGTAAATGGTGTTCTGC
Source organism: Orthosia gothica (assembly GCA_949775005.1). Lineage (NCBI taxonomy): Eukaryota > Metazoa > Arthropoda > Insecta > Lepidoptera > Noctuidae > Orthosia > Orthosia gothica. The sequence continues at coordinate 26,501,256 of OX459034.1, read as the reverse complement.
ACTTTCTGCCCACCTCCATGGGAAGAAAGCGTGAATTTATGTATGTTTATGTGTTCGTTAGAATACATGTGTCGTGTTATGTTTGTGTAAATTGGTGATTGTTGTAAGTAAACAATAAGTGTGTATAACATGATTACAATAAAATGACAACAAACATAAAGCCATTTGGCGAAACAAGTGAAGGTAGGTAAAAATATAGTTATAAGTTCGTGCGTAAGATAAAAATAAAATAAAAGCATGCAATAATTATAAGTACCAGTAACAACATAATTTAATTGGCACGTTAGTCAAATTTGGGTATTATATTGTTCGAGCTGTGTCATTGATTTAAGCACAGTTGTTGGTTCACCGTCATTTTTCTTTATTAAAACCTTCCCATCTGATGTCCAGCAGTATTTAATTTTGTTGCACTTTCTAAGTTCCCGTGCGTGATAGAAAAGCTTCCTTGCGTTATCAGTAAGGTTTTCGGCCAAGTAGATAGGATCACTACCCGCAAGACCTACGTGACTCAGGTTCAGTTTTTTTGAAGGGTGATCGGTGTTATACGATTTTGCGGCGCTAATTAAGGTATTTCTCAGATATAAATCAGACAATTTAACCACTATTGGTTTTTTGGTTTCCCGGGAATGCGGTAGATATCTCGAACATTTGAATTTTCAAAATTAATATTAAGATTTTTAAATATATTGGAGATGTATATCAGCAGATCTTGTTTACCCTCCTTAACTTTCTTCGGTATATTTCTTAGTTCGATAGTTGTCAGTTTGGAGCACCTTTCAAAGTCAAAAGTCAAAGTCAAAACGTTTATTGCGAACTAAGTGTATCATAATGATGTTATATTATGTTAGTACTTTTGACTTAGCAGCCTTTTACCTTTTACTTTTTTTGTCTTCAACTTTTTCTTGTTAGAAAATAATGTTGAATTGATTGACTTTACACTCTTCTTCTAATGTTTTTATCTTGGCTTGCATCTCTATCTGTTGCTCACTATTAAATGTGATGTTCTTTTCAGTAATGGCATGAGTTAAGTTTAAATATTTCCGTTGAACCCGCAATTTCTTGAAACTTCTTTTTAAATACGCCTATCATAGTCTCAATGAAGTATTCAAGTACTTGATATGGTACAAATCCCAAAATAACCAGATTTTTTAAATATTTTCAAATATTCTTATAGAAAACTGGTCTGTAATTATATTATAGATTGTTATGTCTCGTCACATGTATGATCTTGCATGAAATGCATCAAATATAGATAGTACGGAGAGGGATTTTTTTGAGGGATTTTTCTGGTGAAGTCGAAGCGGTGAAGGGTTAAGCTAGAGGGCGCGTGTCATTAAAATGTGTTCGTAGTCGTAGCGGAAAAATGTCGAATTTCTTAATTTCAGTTTAGCAGATATTTAGTGTATGGTAAGTACATGGCCCGATTCTGCCCTAAGAATCAATTCAGAATACGTAATGTACAGCAGTTATTAATATGTGAAATTTACTTGTAAAATAAATTAAAATTAATGGCAACAATTACATTACTCTAGAACAGGCGACAAAAAATTCCAAAAATTAAGTATGTTAATTGTTTTTGTGCGGTTTCTGTGTAATGGATTTGCGTTTGGATACACGAATAAGACAAACACTGTTTCTGAAGTACGCCTGAAGGTAGATTAAAAAATAAAACAACTACAACTGCATGAATCGTATTGCTAAGACCTCTAAAATAAATGGTAAGGTTTTACGAATATCGCAGATACCATTTTTCAAGCTACCGCGCGTCACCATAATGCTGAAAGCATCGACAATATATTGCAGTGTGTATCCGAACGTCCTAGTCATTATGACGTTTCTACGCGCGCGCACAGCACTGGTGCAGTCTTGCGTTGATCATATCACGTGTTCTTGTTTATTATTCTGTTGGATATTTTAGCTTAACCCCACGCTATCGTTTATCGACCTTTCGTTTACGCTTGTTCGTGAATATTTTTGCTGTGCTTACTGGACTTGTTTGTTTACCATTTGGATTCGGACGCTCACGAGTCACGATTTCATGATGTCAAGGTGCCTGTAGTATCGCTACTACTCGAATGCGAAGGCATATTGTAACATCTTAAACACCGCAGTTACAAAATACAGATAAAGACAGTTACTGTTACAGTTGTTAATTACAGTTCTATTTTAGTGTTAAGTTGCATAACCAATTGTATATTTTTTGCTAAGTCGCTATGAGGATGTATGATTTAAATAATAGTCATAATATTCCAGTAATATAAGTAAACGACATTTCTTCACAAGCCGACTGTCGAAGCGTAATTCTATAAAAATGCTTGGAACACCGACAGTGAGTGTTTCATACATACATTTTCTTTTTTCATAAATTCTGAAAGGCGCTAAATTACTCATCTGTTACTGTCATTGTCAACTGTCACTGTCAACTATCACACGTGCCACAACGACATCATTGCTATTCAAAATGATTAGGCATTTTTTTTTGTTTCCTTTTTAGAGTGTCTCTCGCTTCTTCTATGATCATAAAACTTAAACTATTGTAAAGCCTTACCTCTAAGCTTTAATACGACGTACAGTATGTCAATGTACATGAATATTTTTTGTTAGGGCACAGCTCTATACAAATTCTGGCCATGTCCTTTGTGTATCCAACCATTGGGGAGCTATTCAATAAAAACTGTTTCCACTGGAACTACAAATCAACTAAAAAACAACTACGTCATCCCAGCGGCACTTTTTTTTCCTATGGACGTCCTCCTCCCCTCCTTGCGTCGTGTTCCTCAGTATTGAGAGTCGTGACCTCCCTTCTGCATCACCTTCTCTCGAATGGTCTTTCTCCATCTGTTTCTGTCTCTGGCGGTGTGGAGGGCGTTGTAAACTGTAGAGTCAAGAGCGGTGCGGATCTGGTCAGACCAACGTATCGGGCTGCGTCCACGAGGCCTTTTCCCATCTACTTTGCCGGTCACGATGAGCCTATCGAGGTTGCCACCGTCATTCCTTGCAATGTGGCCGAAGTATTCTAAAACTATGCGCAAACACTCGGATGACACCCGCGAGGAGATTTGGAGTTCTCGCGATATGGAGACGTCAGTCCAAAATGCTGTCCAGGGGATACGGAGCGTCTTTCTCCAGCACAACATCTCAAAGGCGTCGATGCGTTTGCGGTCTGCAGCTTTCAGTGTCCAAGTCTCAGCGCCATACGAAATGATCGAGAAGACTAAAGTCCGTACCAGTTTGGCTTTAATTTTTACGGGAATGTAGCGATCTCCAGATTTTTCCAAGCTAAGACATGGCGCTCTTAGCCATGCCAATTCTCCTGCGCACTTCCCTCTCGCATGAACCATCGTTACTCATGTTGGAACCCAGGTAAGTAAAAAAGTCTACGTCCTATGGACGTACAAGAAAAGAAAAACATTAAATAATTAGACATTTCCAGAGTCATGCATGGTCATAAAACTCACTTTACCGTGGTCATGAGGGACTTCAACGCGAAACTGGGTAAACGAGACGATAATGAGCTGCGAGTGGGACAATTAAGATTTAGACGACGGAACCACCGGGGTCACCTACTGGCCAGTTTTATGGAGAAGGAAGCCCTCTATATGATGAACTCCTTCTTCAGAAAGCGTGGAAGTGGACCTGGCAGAGCCCCGATGGTGCAACGAAAAATGAGATAGACTTCATCATGTCGACGAAGAAGCAAATGTTCAATGATGTCTCTGTGATCAACGCGGTAAAAACCGGAAGTGATCACCGCATGGTAAGAGGCACATTGAACTTAAATATTAAGCTAGAAAGATCTCGACTGATGAAGTCTACGCTCCGTCCAGCACAGATTCAGGTTCAAAACCCTGAAAGCTTTCAGCTCGAACTCCAGAATCGTTTCGAGTGCTTAGGTAACTCCGTGTACGATTACAACGATGGGTTCGTGGAAACTGTCCATACGGTCGGATCTAAGTTTTTCAAGACCCGACGTGCAAATAAGAACAGGAAACTATCCGAACCAACTCTCAAGCTCATGAAGGAGAGGCGTCAAATGGTCCTGCAGCCTTCAGACGATGCGTGGAACTATCAGCGGCTCAATAGACAGATCTCGAAGTCCTTGAAAAGCGATCTCCGCCGCTTTAATACTGAGCGTATTAAAGACGCGATTGAGCGGAATAAGGGCTCCAAGGTGTTTGCAAGAGATCTCGCTATTGGGCAGAGCCAGCTCACAAAACTGAAGACCGACGATGGCAGGATCGTATCCGCCAAACCGGAGCTTCTGAGGGAGATCGAAGGGTTCTATGGGCAGTTGTACACATCAATCTGCAAACCCGTTGTGAATCTAGCAAACGACCCAAGAGCTAGATTGGCCCAACACTACACCGAAGACCGGATGTCAGCCTCTACGAGATTAGGATGGCCCTGAAACAACTTAAGAACAACAAGGCACAAGGTGATGACGGAATTACGGCCGAATTCCTGAAGGCGGGTGGCAAACCGGTACTTAAAGCCCTTCAGAAGCAATTTGATTCCGTCATACTCGAAGGGAAAACACCTCAGGCATGGTGCAGGGGTGTGGTGGTACTCTTATGCAAGAAGGGAAACACTGCCCGATTGAAGAATTATAGGCCCATCTCACTTCTTAGCCATGTTTACAAGTTGTTTTCAAGAGTGCATCACGAATCGTCTCGCGCGCAGGTTTAACGATTTCCAGTCTCCCGAACAAGCCGGTTTCCGAAAAGGCTTTAGCACCGTAAGCCACATAAATACGCTACGGCAGGTTATACAGAAGACCGAAGAGTATAACCTACGTCTTTGTTTAGCGTTTGTGGACTACGAGAAAGCCTTCGATTCGATCGAGACTTGGGCTGTCCTGCAGTCTCTCCAACGGTGCCAAATCAACTACCGGTACATCGAGGTGCTGGCGTGTTTGTACAAAAATGCCACCATATGTATCTGTGTGTGGCATCATAGCGCCTAAACAGATAAACCGATTTTGATTTAGTTTTTTTTTGTTTGAAAGGTGATTTGGTCGAGAGTGTTCTTAGCTATGTTTGTTATGGGCGTTTTACTGTTTGAATCCGGGAGTTTTCGCAAGATAAATGTCGGCGGTTTTTAAATTTTTAAATTTTACTTGTATTTTTATTGGCTGGTTGAGCGTTTGAGGCAACATCTCAGACAAGTTCCGTTTCTAAATTACATAAAGGCACCCTATGTAAAATGGTGGCACAATGGAGGAATGTTGGATATTGGCGCCATATTCACGAAATTTTAAATTGTGATGATATTTGATGATATTATTTTAAGTAGGGTATGAAACCGCAAATAATTAGGACACAGTATTGAAAACTACATTTATTAGATAAGGCCCTGCATGTTTAAAAAATATTTATTATCTAATGTAATATAATAAAACCTACGCATAAAAGGATTAAATCTAGCATAGGTATTAACGCCACCCAAAGAGAGTTCCATAATTCTATACCAACTAATCCGAGCACGAAGGTAACAAAGCATACGTCGATTACATGCCTGCGTCAGGCAATAGGTACCTATAAATATACGTAGATATTACAGGTATTACATAGCTCCACGTGGACCAGTTATTTTCCAGAGGTCAAATACAGTTTCAGCCAAATTTTAACACGTGACCTACAATCGTAACAGCCCGATCATTAAAAGTTTTGACAACCTGACAAAGTTCAAATACATCCACAAATAAAAGGAATTGTTTTAACCATTTCATGCGCAACGGATATGTTTTTTATTTAAATGATATAAATTGGCGAGTTTATTCCGTGTAGCTCTGAGCGAATATGGGCTGGGAAAGGAAAAGCAGAAGCATTTTCTTGAGTTCTAAATCGCCAAGAGGACACCTTGTATCCTACCATATCCACTAAATGTACAATTGTACTTAAAAACCGGCCAAGTGCGTGTCGGACTTCGCACATTTAGGGTTCCGTACCAATTTATCAATACATTGGTATTTTCTAGTAAAATATGCGTAACTAGCTGTGCCCGCGGCTTCGCTCCCGTCTACTGCCTACCCAACTTACCTACCCACCTACGCCTTACCATCCCTACCTACGCCTTACCTACCCTACCTAGGGTTACTTACCCAACCTACGCCTTACCTACCCTAACTACCTACCCTACTTACCCAACCTACGCCTTACCTACACTACCTACCTACCCTACTTACCCAACCTACACCTTGCCTACCCTACTTACCCAACCTACGCCTTACCTACCCTACCTAGGGTTACTTACCCAACCTACGCCTTACCTACCCTACCTAGGGTTACTTACCCAACCTTCGCCTTACCTACCCTAACTACCTACCCTACTTACCCCACCTATGCCTTACCTACCCTACTTACCCAACCTACGCCTTACCTTTACTACCTACCTACCCTACTTACCCAACCTACACCTTGCCTACCCTACCTAACAACCCTACTTACCCAACCTACGCCTTACCTACCCTACCTACCTATCCTACTTACCCAAACTACGCCTTACCTACCCTACCTACCTGTCCTACTTACCCAACCTACGCCTTACCTGCCCTACCTACCTATCCTACTTACCCAACCTACGCCTTACCTACCCTACCTACCTATCCTACTTACCCAACCTACGCCTTACCTACCCTACCGACCTATCCTACTTACCCAACCTACGCCTTCCCTACCCTACTTACCTGTCCTACTTACCCAATCTACGCCTTACCTTCCCTACCTACCCAACTTACCTTCCTGCACAGAATATTATTTAATCTAGGGAGAAGAATATCGACTTCATACAAAAAATACCGGCTAAGTGCGAGTCGGACTCGCGCACGAAGGGTTCCGTACCACTGTCGCAAAAAACGGCAAAAAAAAAACACGTTTGTTGTATGGGAGCCCCGCTTAAATATTTATTTTATTCTGTTTTTAGTATTTGTTGTTATAGCGACAACAGAAATACATCATCTGTAAAAAAATCAACTGTCTAGCTATCACGGTTCATGAGATACAGCTTGGTGACAGACAGATAGACAGACCATTGAGATAATATGTACTACGTACTAGAGAAGCTGTCCTAAGCAAAATACATGCTCCATTTTGTCAATTTTGACAAGAGCTTAAACTAAAATTCGCTGCAGCGCTGAAACAATAATTAGTCGTCTAACAAAACAATATAAACATGCAGCGCTAGAGCGCTTCTAAGGTGTAGTTTTCTCGCGACCAAAAAGACTGAAGCGCCGTGATTTTCATGGCGCTTACGCGTTTCGTACAACGTTCTGCAACACCTTGTCATTCATATAGACTAATTTGCTGACTGACTACAGAAGCGACATAGCTTTATACCTAACAAGCTTCATTAGAATTTTCACTTTTTCAAAATTTATTACATACATACATAAACTCACGCCTTTTCCCATGGGGGTAGGCAGAAACTACAGAACGCCACCTGCTACGATCCTTACATACTTCTTTTGCTTCACACACATTCATACATCTAGTCATACACACAAGCCAATTCAAAATTTATTAGTAGTAATAGTTGAAATAACCGACTGTTAAAGTATAAGTCAAATGCGCTTACAATAAGTTAAAAAATATCAAATCGGAATAGGGAATTTTACAATTTGCTTGAAACACGAATCTTCTGTACTTTTTATTATAATAATAAACCTTAAATAAACAAAATGTAAATTAAGTCTTACATTATATAATAATTGTTTTTCATCTTTAATTCTTTATCTTTTTTCATTGAATAACCACAGTCAGTTCTTGTTCTAAATATTTATTTAAACTTCATGTACAATGATGATACATAGGCGGACTTAATGCAGCAAGGCATTCTCTACCAGTCAACCTTTGGGTTAAAAAGAACACAGCAGTGGTAGAAGTCCAAAAAAAATAATTAACAATAATTAAAATTAGAATGAATGGATGGAATGGATTAATATATGTTAGATTATTATTTTCCTCTTTAAAAAGAAACGTCAGCTAATTCTACCTACACTTGTTACACAAATTGTCACATCTTAATTTTTAGTCTATATGAAAAATGTCACAACATGACGTCTACCAAATATTTGTTCAAATTATATTTTAAAATGATTATCTAGTTACTCACCGATGAAAAGTTATTCCTTTGCACTTCGCCGTATTAGTTGAATTATTAGTGCAATATCTTAAAACACACCACGGCATATAAAATGCGTCTGGACGTTTTTTTCGTTTAAAAACAAAAAATGACTTAAGCTGTCAAGATCTAGCAAGCAAATGAGTGAAATGCGGCTAGAAAACCGCAATTGAACAGCACGCAGTAGTGATGTGTGATGACTTCTCTAGTGCTGAGTACATTATTACCTCAATGAAACAGACAGACAGACGGACCGCGGAGTCTTAGTAATAGGTTCCCGTTTATACCCTTTGGGTACGGAACCCTAAAAAAGTAAAGACAGTGTTGCTGCGCGTCATCTAGTAGCACTCCAGATCGTAGTGTACCGAAACGAAAACATAAAAAACCAGCCAAGTGCGAGTCGGACTCGCGCACGAAGGGTTCCGTACCATTATCGCAAAAAACGGCAAAAAAATCACATTTGTTGTATGGGAGCCCCCCTTAAATATTAATTTTATTCTGTTTATAGTATTTGTTATTATAGCGGCAACAGAAATACACCATCTGTGAACATTTCACCTGTCTAGCTATCACGGTTCATGAGATACAGCCTAGTGACAGACAGACAGACAGACAGACAGACGGACCGCGGAGTCTTAGTAATAGGGTCCCGTTTTTACCCTTTGGGTCCGGAACCCTAAAAATACCTATCCTTAGCTGGGAATCGAACCCGGAACCTTGTACTTAGTAGCCACCGAGCTTATCATTAGTCTATTCAGACGGGCAGTAGCAGCGGCAAAATTACGAACCACATTCCACACACGTATTTTTGTGTCTCGTGCATTAGGTCGCGAATTATTATGTTAGCTCTATGTCCACACCTGAAATAGCCCTTGAAGGTAAGTCGTTGATTCGAAGTATAGAGTTGACACCCCCTGCCTATCTGCCTTCCCTAATTGACTTGCTACCAACCCTTCCTTCCTACCAATTTTTTTCAAGTGTCATTCTACCGCGGAGAACATTATCACCGCCATTCAGAAAATGACATCAATTGCACAACGCCATCTATCGAATACGGAGTTCAACTGTCCTAGTATCTGAATTGCGTGTGTCAGAGTTCAGAAACATTGCGTATGTTGTGATATTTTACTTCTTGAACACTTTAAATTCATCTAACTTTTGATAGAGTGAACCGATTGCGATGAAACAAAAACTAAGTTATACTTCAAGTTACGCATAATGTATATAAGTTACCTACTTTGGTTCCGTACATTTTACGTGATACGTGCACAAATAAAAAGACAAACAGATAAACAGACAAACAGACAAAAATTTCAAAAATACTGGAAATGGGTTATGTAGGTTATCCTTTAACACCCTGGCTATTTTTTTTAAATATATTTTTGATGTACAAAAACGACTTTTCGACAGATTTATTATATGTATTGACTAGCTGTTGCCCGCGACTTCGTCTGCGAAGCATTAGTAATTTGAATTGCTTATTTTTTATATCGCGGTTTAATATAGTAGGTTTTCCGTACAAACTTCTACCCCTCTTTCCACTCCCTTAAGTATGATTTCCGTAAGTATGTTTGGATAAAAGCTATCCTGTGTCCTGCCCAGGGTCTCAAAATATCTCCGAACCAAATTACATTTAAATCGGTTCAGCGGTTTAAGCGTGAAAAGGTAGACAGAGAAACAGACAGAGTTACTTTCACATTTATAATATTAACGCCGCCCGCGACTTCGTTCGTGTGATGGCAACCAAAAATAAGCTGTTATTAAACCAAATAAAAATGTGGTTTCGTAAAGTTCTACGGTTTATAGGTTTGGGACGATTCGTTATTTGACTTAAAGAATAATACATTTTAGGTTACCGCTAGAAACGCTACAAAGTAAAATCCGCCCCTTAAAACTTAATATACCCTTTTTCTCTTTTTAATTTTTTGTTTATTTTCGTTAGATTGCTTAGTAAGATGTCTCAAAAAAACTAAAATCTCTTAACCCTATCAGGGGGGAGGTAGTTTTAAAAAACGTATTATGTAAATTTTGATTATTTACTTTATCTCCACGGAATGAGATTGTTCATACAAACAAATTGCCCCCTTTTCACCCCCTTAAAGGTTGATAGTTCAGTGGTGACTGCGAACCGGAAAACGCAAATTAGGAAGTCCGACCTGGTCAAGGCTGCGGGAGTCCGGAAGATGCGAAACGCACAGGACCGATCAGTGTGGCGGCGCTTGGGGAAGGCCTATGTTTAGCAGTGGACGTTTTTTGGCTGAAATGATGATGATGGTGAAAGGTTGATTTGCCGCAAATTCCTTCTTCGTGCTCCCCTAGATCCCTACATCAAAAACGAAACCTTGTCCAGTATGATTCATAACAAACTTTAACACCCACTTAATCCTATTTTGGGGGGTAGTTTCGAAAAAATATAATGACAACCTTTTATTGTTTACCTAGGTTGGTATTTATGTCAACTATCAAGTTTATTAACCCAAGACATAAAATTCATTAACAAAACTTTATCACCTGTTAAATCGTATTTTGGAGGCAGTTTCGAAAATCTAATAATATCAACCTTTTTTGTTTGTTTTGGTTGGTATTTTCGTCAAGTATTAAGTTTATTAACCCAATAAATAAGATTTTTCATAAAACTTTAACTCCCCCTAAATCGACTTTTGAGTGTAGTTTCTAAAAACTTATAATGACAACCTTTATTGTTTACTTAAGTTGATATTTATGTCAAGTTTCTAGTTTATTTACTCAAGACATAAGATTCTTCCAAAAACCTTAACATGCCTAAAAAACCGTATTTTGGGGTTAGTTTAAAAAACTAAGAATTTCAACCTGTATTGTTTACTTAGGTTGGTATATATGTCAAGTTTAAAGTTAATTAACTCAAGAAGTAAGATTCATCAAAAAATAATCTTTAGGAGGTAGTTTTGAAAACTAATAATAACAACTTTTATTGCTTTATTTTCAAGTTTATTAACCCAAGTAATATGATTATTCCAAAAAAAATTTAACACCCCCTAAATCTGTTTTTGGGGGTAGTTTCGAAAAACTAATAATAACAGCCTTATAATTTATTTAAGTTAGTATTTGTGCAATGTTTCAAGTTTAGTAACCCATGAAATAAAATTCTTCGATACAAACTTCAATACCCCCTTAATCGACAAGTGAGGGTAGTTTCAAAAAACTAATAATGACAACCTTTTATCATTTACTTAGATTACTATTTATGCCAAGTTTCAAGAATATTAGCTGAAGGAATTAGATTTTTCATACAAACTTTGTCCCCCCTTTTTCTCCCCTTTAGGGGAAGAATTTCGGCAAATCCTTTCTTATCGGATGCCTACGTCATACAAAAACATAGTCTCTAAGTTCCAGGTCTCTACGATCAGCGGTTTAGGCTGTGCGTTGATCCGTCAGTCAGTCATGCAGGACAAAGCATTTTATATGTATAGAAGAAGATATTTTTTTTTATATGTATAGAAGGAGCAAAAGACTGGTCGGGTTTTTTGAGACGCATAATTTCGGGTGGCCCAAAAATTACTTTAGTTTGAAAACGAATGCTGCGCAAATTACGCGACACAACACAAAAACCTAATACAGCGTAAATTACGCAACACTAAAACGTCACTCACAACTATGTTTACCTGAGACAAACGGTCCAGTTCGGTAGTTCCCCGTATTAGTGCCATTTGATTCTTCAAATAATAATAATCATAATCATAATCATTCTTTATTTGCTCAAACATGAGTACAGTACATACAACAAATTGTAAATATGTAAGAGATGTTAAAAAAAGTTAAATACAGAGCGTCATGTTTGCCTTAGTATAAAATGGCATGCAAATATTAATAATAGAATAAAATTATACAATTCAAATCAAAATAATAAAATGCAAATCAAAATTATAATTCCTAAATGTCATGTCAATCAATGATTGACAAAAAAAAAACCCTAAATCGTCCTCTGGAGATAATTCCGAAAAACTAATGATGCCAACCTTTATTAGCTTGCCAAAGGAATAAGATTTTTCATACAAATAAATGTCTCCCTTCAAAAATTGAATTTCCAAAAATCCCTCCTAAGTGCTCCCCTACATCTTAAAAAGAAGCTATGTGCAGTAAAAGTAATCAAAAATCTTTACCACCCCGAAATCGTATTTTAAGGGTAGTTTCGAAAAACTAATAATGAAAACCTTTATTGTTTATTTAGGTTGGTATTTAAGTAAAGTTTCATATTTATTGACCCAAGAAATTAGATTCTTCAAAAAAATTATCATACCCTAAATCGTCTTTTGGGGGTAGTTTCGAAAAACTAACAATGAAAGCCTTTATTGTTTATTTAGATTGGTATTTTTGTAAAGTTTAAAGTTTATTAACTGTGTTCGGGCGAAGTCCAAACACAGATAAATGGTTAGGTACTTTTATATTTAGAAAGTTTAGGTACAGTTTACAAGGTTTTAGGTTCTTGATAATATTGGTCGTTCACACTGGCGGTCGGTGGCCGATTACCGGCGCGCGCGCCGGCGCGCGCCGGTCTGCTGTGACGACGGCGATCCCCTCTCGGTGTGGTGGCACCCCCGCGCCCGGAACTGGTTTGCGGCGCAAACATCCTCCAGGGCGTTGAAGGAATCTCCTGAATCCCTCTTCTTCTTCAGTAGGTAATTTATTTTGCAGTAGTTGTCATAGGCTGGTTGGTTGACATTGGCAGAAGACAAAGCTTGTTTACCGCTCGTCTGATGGTTCCCTTGGAGACATAGACGTCCGCCACTCTGGCAATGCCGTCTTGTCCTGGATACAGTTTGGAAACTCGCCCCATTCTCCATTGTAGCGGCATGAGGTTGTCCTCTTTTACGACGACCAGGTCGCCTACTTGCAGGGGCGGGCAGTTCTGCTTCCATTTGCCTCGCTGTTGGAGCTCGGCCATGTACTCTCGGTGCCATCGCTCCCAGAATTGCTGCCTGATTTGTTCGATGCGTTGGTACCTGTGTGGATTCTTGGTATTAATAGGCGGTGATGGAAGCGATATCAATGGTCGACCAATCAGGAAGTGCCCCGGAGTGAGAGGATTTAAGTCCATAGGATGGGATGAAAGTGGGATAAGTGGACGAGAATTGAGTATGGCTTCTATTTGTGAGAAAAGTGTAGCCAACTCCTCAAAGGTCAGATAGGCATTGCCAGCTGCGCGTTTTAAAAGGTTCTTTGAGGAACGGACTCCGCTCTCCCAAATACCTCCGAAGTGGGGCGAATAGGCCGGATTAAAAATGAATTGTATGCCTTCATTCGCTGCGAAGTCTGACACTGACTGACGACTGGATCGTAACATTTTGCTCAACTCATTGTTTGCACCCACAAAATTTTTGCCATTGTCGCAATAGATAATGTTAGGCTTGCCTCGACGTGAGATGAACCTGCGTAGACACATAATGAATGCCGCGGTTGAAAGGTCACTGACTACCTCAAGATGCAAGGCTTTGACGGCTAGACAAACAAAAATGCATAAATAGGCCTTTGTGACACGGTTTCCTTTGCCCTTTTTGGAACAGATCATAAAAGGACCCGCAAAATCGATCCCGCAAACATTGAAGGGAAAATTCTCAGTAACTCTAACATCCGGTAAATTACCCATTATAGGCTGTATTGTTTTGCTTCTCATACGAGTACAGATAGTACACTGTTTACTGATAGCACGAACCAAGTTTCTGCCTCCTAAAGGCCAGAAACTCTCACGAAAAGTGGAAAGGAGGAGCTGGGGACCCGCATGCAATAGTTTGTTATGTTCATATTGTAGCATTATCTTAGTAAGATGATGCTTCGCATCAAGTATGATAGGGTGTTTCTTATTGTAGTCGAAAGCAGATTGTTCCAACCTACCCCCTACCCTAACTAGACCGTTGTCATCAACAAACGGATTTAAAGATAACAGTCGGCTTTTGTTGTGAAGTGGTTTAACTTGTTTGAGATTGGCTATGTCAGCTGGGAAAGATGCTAACTGACTGAACTTAAGTAATAGCCTCAGTGAGGATTCTAGTTCGTCTGTTGTTAAGGGACCGCTATGCTTGTCTGTGTGTGGTGTGATATTATTGATAAAACGTAGAACATATGCATATGTTCTTTTTAATTTCAGATAATTAGAGTGATTTTCGAAAGCGACTACAGTCTGTTTAATAGAGGTTTCATCAACCGTCAAATAAACTTTTATTTCAGCTTCCGGTAAGTCCTGAGGGCTGAGATGAGGTTGGGTAGGCCAATCCAAAGTACCTTTCTTTAAGAAGGAAGGACCCTCCCACCACAACAAGCATGAACGAAGAAGTTGTGGCTCAACTCCCCTTGACCCTAAATCGGCTGGATTTAAATTGGTAGGAATATGCTTCCATTGAAAACCCTTAGTAAGCACATTAATTTTATTTACTCTATTCCGGACAAAGATTGGTAGTGTTTTGCATTTTGATTTTAGCCAGCATAGCACTACTGTCGAATCGGTCCATAAGAACGTATCTCTAACACTGCACGGTATTGATTCTAAAACCTTTGAGCATAGCTGACTACCAAGCAACGCCGCACACAGCTCTAAGCGCGGAATGGTCAGGCTTTTAATGGGTGCTACTCTCGTTTTGGCACAAAGCAACGTAACATTAATGCTGTTATCTGCATTGGGAGATCGAACGTAACAACAAGCAGCATAAGCGCTTTGAGACGCGTCGACAAATATATGTAAGTCAACGGGCTTCGCGGAGCAGTCACTTAACACATGACGAGGTAAGGATAATTGTGAGATATGGTGCAAATTGTTTATAAAATTGAACCATTGCTTTACATACGGTTGTGGAACTGGATCATCCCAGTCCAATTTTGCATTCCATAAGCTTTGCATGAGGATTTTTGCTAGGATGATACAGCACGACACCAAACCTAAAGGATCGAACAGTTTGCATGTAGTAGAAATGATTATCCTTTTGGTGACGTTTGGATTAACCTCAATGATGCTAGGGAATTCAAGACTGTCTTCTTTAGGTGCCCATTTCAAACCTAACACATTAGTTTCAGTACTAAACTCAAGTGGCGCTTGGTTAATTTTAGAATCAAAGGGGCTATTTGAAGCATCAAATATTTGGGGGCAGTTCGTCTTGAACTTTCTCAACGGAAATCCTGCTGAGGCTAAGACTTTGGTTACATTTGTGTAAATATGTTTTAATTCTTGCTCAGTGAAACTACCGGTGTTTAGATCGTCAATATAAAAATGAGATCTGATAGTATTGGCCACAATTGGATCTTGACATTCAAGTGCCAGCTGGATAAGACACCTAGTACTTAAAAACGGGGCAGATGCCATGCCATAAGTGACTGTATTTAATTGTTTTATTTTTATAGGTTCATGAGCATGTTCTCGCCACAATATAAGTTGTAGATGGCGCTGCGATTCGTTTAAAATGATCTGCCGATACATTTTCTCAATATCTCCAATCAGCACAAACGGGTAAACACGAAAGCGAATAAGAATAGAAAACAAATCACTTTGTATTACTGGGCCTACAGCTTGAATGTCATTTAATGATTTTAATGTGCTAGTTTTAGCGGACGCATCGAAAACCACTCTCAATTTAGTAGTTTCATGATTTTCTCGAACTACGCCGTGATGGGGTAAATAACAGCCAAATGGTGGTCTGTAAATTTCTCTTAAGTGACCTAAGTCTTCATATTCCCTCAAAAATTCTGAATATTGTTGTTTTAAAGTAGGATTTTTATCTAATTTCTTTTCTAGCGATAAAAACCGTTTCATAGCCATTGGAAATGAACTGCCTAGAGTTTCCTCAGCAGACTCTTTAAGTGGCAGCATGACTGAAAATCGACCATCAGGTAAGCGATGGGTATTGGTTACAAAATGCGATTCACAAAATTGTTCATCTATCGAAGAAATACTATTTTCTGAGGGTAGCTCCTCTACCTCCCAAAATTTTTGTATAGAATTATGGATGTCTTGAAGTGACGATTGGGTTTGCACAAAATTGCATTGTATGTTGTGTGTGCTATGACCTGTTGGACCAGCTACTAGCCATCCAAATACGCTTTCTAGCAAGATAGGGTTATTTGAACCTAGTGCCATTTTGTTAGACGAAACAATGTCGAAAAAATGATCAGCGCCAAGCAAAATATCTATCTCTGAAGGTTTGTAAAACGTTGGATCAGCTAAAGTTACATTATCGGGTAGGCCCAATTTCTTAACATCAATTACAACATTAGGTAAGTTGCCAGTCACCTTCGGAATAACAAAACAATTGATATTTTTTGAGAATGAGCTAGTGCGTGATTTGATGTTCACCTGACACCGCTCTGTTATAGGACAAGCCACTCCGTTGATGCCTGATACGTTTAATATATCTATACTTTCAGTTGAAAGGCCTAACTTCTCTTTTAGGTTCCTCGTGATGAATGACGACTGGCTGCCAGTATCTAGCAACGCGCGAGCAAGGTAAGTAGTTTTATTTTGTTTATTAATAACTTCCACCTTTGCCGTACACAGGAGGACTTCTCCGGAGGAGACCGCAGCTAAGCTAACAGGTAGACTAGAAGACTCGCAATACTCGGTAAGTACTTTATTTGTGTCTCCTTTGTGTAATAATGTGTTATGTTTTTTTTTACAGGAACGACAAGACCCCTTTAAACTACACTGGGCGTTGAAATGTCCGGTTCGCAAACAATTTGTACACAACTTGTGTTTTGAAGCCTCGCCTAATCTATCCTCAACACTCAACGCTTTAAACTTGTTGCATTGGTGCACGAGATGAGGCTGATCACAAATGGGACAGGTTCTGTAATGCTGCGAGTCCTTATCATTAGTGAAGGTAGCAAAAGATTTAGAGGTCCTGCTTTCTTTGTTATTATTATTACCTTGGGTAGACTTGTTTTCTAAATTGCGACAGCTAGCAGTTTCTAAAACATTAGCCCTATTTTCTATGAATCCTCTAAAATCATCTAAAGTGGGTAGGTTAGACAATCTGCCTTTGTATTCTTCCCACTTGTTGCTAGTCCTAGGATCTAGCTTTGCTGAGACCAAGAATATCACCAGCGGGTCCCAATTCTCGGTAGAAACGTCCAACGTATTTAAAGCATTTATGTTTTTAGACACCTGATCAATTAAATACCGCAAAGCCTTGAAAGATTCTTTTTGTATAGTATTACAGTTAACCAATGCGTTCAAGTGATTATTGATCAGAATGTTTTTATTGTTGTATCGATTGCACAATGTATCCCAAGCAAGCTCATAATTCCTCGCGACAAATTCCAACGATCTAATTACGACACTGGCACCCGATTGTAAAGAATTTCGTAAATAGTGAAATTTATTGATGGGCGCAATCGATTCGTTGTCATGGATAAGGGTTTTATACGTCTCCCTAAATTCAAGCCATTTTGCATAACTACCATCAAAAGTGGGTAGATTAATAATTGGAAGTCGTATTGAATCATTATTATGACCATGACAACAGCCCGAGGTTGCTCCACTAGAGGCGTGACTTTCTTTATTTTTGGTTGAAAGTAAATCGACCAACTCTTGAGCAAAAGCTATTTGTGTAAAAAACTCAGTTTCAGTAATATCCCGTTCTGAAATCTGTTCATCCAAATTATCAGAGTATTCTTCAATGTCTGCTTGTACGCGATCAAAGTTAGACATTAATTCTTTTAATTGATTTAGTCTTAAAGAAATTTCTTTCATCTCCAAGTTCGATACCCTGGTAGTATCAGAAATTTTATATTTTTCCATAAAATTTTTTAAAACTGTTAGCCGACTTCGAAAACCCGCACGTTTTTTAATTAGCGATTTTAAATAATCTTTTACATCGGGTTTACCGGTCGAATCTATTTTTAATAGTGGAAGCGGACTTTTACCTTTCGTGGTCGATTCCCTTTCAGCCATTTTAGTAAATGAGTGGGGCAAAATAAATAATAAACACAAATAAATTAACAAACAATCCAACCGACAGTAGTTCAAACCACACAGCTGCTGCCGAGCCCGTCAACCGGGAGCAGCGCACGAGAAAACGGCGCCGCGCGGTGGTTGAGTGCAGGCCGAGGCGCCGAGCGCGCCAACACACCGCCTGCGCTTGAGGGACTCACGCGCGAGAGCGCGGAGGCGGCGCCGACACGGCGCGGGCACCGGGCACCACCCGCCCGCGCACGGACGTAGGGTCACAGGGCCGGCAGGGTCGATAGAAGTTCGTAGAATTTTCTAAAATTGCATGAGAAATAAGTTGGTTATTTACAATTTTTTATATTTTTAACGGGGTAGGTGAATTTATTTAAATTTAACAAAGGTATTTTCCAAAAAAAAACTAATTTTACAAATTGGGTTAATTATCCACACAATTTTTTATAATAAATGTTTAGCGACAGAGATAGTAGGAAAACAGTATATAGAAAGATAGATAAAGCTAGATGCAAACTAGGTTCAGCTAAATAATAGGCGTTGAAAAGTACTAAAGTTACGTAATTAAGTAGGTACTTTCAACAAAAATGTTTTTCGCAATATAGGCTGCAAAATTAATGGAAAATGGAGTGCGAACGTGAATCGACCGGCCTGTATTGATAGTTAATAATTTCTACTGGAAACTATTACGATAGCTGTCTATTAAGCGTGAATTACCGTTTACATAAGGAACAATAGGAAGATACGCGACAAGCTAGATACCTTCTGACACTTTGATCGGTTAGCATTCACTTAGCACAGCAAATAGAAGTTGGAAAATAGTAAGTAGGTATATGGAAATATTGGAAGGAATAAAGGAACGGGCTTACTCCCTTTTGGTGTTGACCTCTGATGCTCTGCAAGCCCTCGAAGTCCTGTCACGGTCGCCACTTATGTTCGGGCGAAGTCCAAACACAGATAATTGGTTAGGTACTTTTATATTTAGAAAGTTTAGGTACAGTTTACAAGGTTTTAGGTTCTTGATAATATTGGTCGTTCACACTGGCGGTCGGTGGCCGATTACCGGCGCGCGCGCCGGCGCGCGCCGGTCTGCTGTGACGACGGCGATCCCCTCTCGGTGTGGTGGCACCCCCGCGCCCGGAACTGGTTTGCGGCGCAAACAACTGAAGTAATAAGATTCTTAAAAAAAAATTAACACCCCTAAATCGTCTTTTGGGGGTAGTTTCAAAAAATAATAGTAGCAACCTTTATTATTCATTTAGATAAGTATTTGTGGCAAGTTTCAAGTTTATTGATCAAAGAAATCTGATTTTTCCATACAAAATTCAACACCCCCTAAATCATCATTTGGGGGTAGTTTCGAAAAACTAATAATGTCAATCTTTATCATTTACTTAGAATACTATTTGTGCTAAGTATCAAGAATTTTGGTCGAAGGAATTATATTTTTCATACAAACTTTCAACCCCCTTTTTACCCCCTTAGGGGTAGAATTTCCAAAAATCCTTTCTCAGTAAACACTTACGTCACTTGAAGAACCGTTCTGCCAAATTTCATGCTTCTAGGCTTAGTAGTTTTGGCTGTGCGTTGATTGATCAGTCAGTCAGTCAGTCAGTCAGTCAGTCACCTTTCGCTTTTATAGATATATATAGAATAGAAGATAAATATTATCACCAAATTTCAATTTCATAGGTCTATGGGAAGTTAAAAATTCTTCGGAACAAAACGTGTGACAGACGGACGGACAGAGGGACCCGTGAGTGACAGCAATAGGGTTCTGTTTGGACCTTTTAGGTACGGACCTAAAAAAGGTTAGTACTTAAAGATAAAATAGGCATAAATCAAATGGGGGTAGATGGGTCACTGGCGGCTTAGTACTTGTAGGTCATAGGCTTGAATTCAAGTAGGCATGCAATTTACTTAGTGTAATTTATCACATCACCACTTCTGTTAAGACGATAAAAGAATAAAATTTGAAGAAGCCATTATATCCTAGAACTAATGTTCTAAAGACATGTGACATCTACCAACCCTCACTAGGGCCATGATGGATTACGGCACGCTGCTTCATAGGTAGAAGAGCTCTGAGTCCCAGCAGTGGGAACATAAAAGACTGATCATGTTTTATGTAGGACTAAATATTAAAAAGAATATTATATGTCTTTTTGCCTTTGTTTTTTCGTGAAAAAGTCCCGGTGGAAATTCAGAGTGATGATAAGTGGGGTGACATTTTGAGTCGTTAAAATTAAGTTGCTTATTTAATTAACCTCAATTACTTTCTTTCCTTTCATACGAAATCCACGGCTCTTATCTACTCGCACTTGACCGATATTTTAATCGTAATATTATGATATTTTTGCCTTGTTTTTAAGTCTTTTTTAGATTGTGAATTTCGTATGTTTTAATACTACAGTTTTCATGCCTGCCTGTATCGTAGTAGACAAATCTGATAACAAGGCTTTTTCTTAGCGTTAGCACAGAGAAGCGTCCATTAACCATAATGAAGCATAATTTTACGAGTACAGGAGTGAGACCAGTTCATTATGCCTCGAGAGAGCGGTCGCGACTCAGAGTTATTCGCTTCAGAATTTTATCCAATTACTAAGGTAATTTAAAATATATTACTTACTTAAAATATCCAAAATTGTATACTTAGTTTTAACACTAACAAAATATCTTATGAAAGTTGTTGCCGAGCCGAGAGATTATTAAGTGACTTTAAATACTTCGTAAAACGTCAACTCACTGTGTGGTAATCGTTTTATGATTAAAGTCTTCGATATTATTTTAGCACAAAGTTAAAGAGTTTAATAAAGACTATTTTCGTTCCAGTTGTTGAAAATTGTTTATGAAATAATGGTTTAAAACTTTGATTTTACATAAAGTTACGATACAATTATAATAATTGAGGTAAAACTGCGGAGGTAGCACATACAATGCCACATAATTATGCCTACGCCTAGCACTGGCGCGCCCTGTAGATGGCGTTTTTATCCGACTGTCGAAGGAGGGTAATGTGTTTATCAGTCTATGTATGTATATATGTATGTATGTTATGTTTGTTCCTATATGGCGTTCCAGAGACAAAACGCGTTGGCCGATTTTGATGATTCGTACGTCAATCGATTCGTCTTAACCCTGCGAGTGTCACTGGCTACATTAAAATTGGACAATAGAAAAATGGCGGCTTTTGGACGCCATATGGTGGAGGCCCAAATTTTTGCTTCCAAACCCATCATGTGAGGTATCAAAATAAAGGGTTTTAAGAGGTGATTTCAAAAATATATACTACTTATATGTTTAAATGTAGGTATCTAATTCGAAAAAAAAACTAACTAAAAAGTTATAAATAAAAAAAGTTAAATCAAAAAATCAAAAAACCCGACTGCTTCAAAAGCGAACTAAAAAGACGTAAACAAGGAGAAAATCATGCTGTGCAGGCGGAGGATACACCAGATTTAACTTTTTTTTCTGTTCTGTGGCGCGCCGCTGCTACGAGCCTACGACCCGCGTAGGCACTGCTACGGCGTAGCTGGATTTCATTTGTATGCAAAAAACTTGTAATAATCGCTTTGGATTCCTCCTTTCCTTCACGTTTCAATTTATTTATTTGTAGTTTGTAACAAATAATAAGTGAGATTTGATTGCGTAGTTGCTGTTGTATAAGATTCTGTAAAAAATCAAACTATTTTCATGGTATCTATGAAAGAATATTATAGTCCAGGATATATGGTCGTAAATAAGTATCTAATCATGTCGATCCGGAATATCACTTAGCCCAGTCAGAGTCTCCAGAAATTGAGCAAGATAAATAAATACAGTTAATAGCATATGATTGCCCTGATTCGACGGCTGCTTGAACCCCCGTGGCTAAAATGGCTTCCATTTGCTGATTTTCTGATTCATGGGAAATAAATCGCTCTCATTTAAACAGGTAAACATGAGTCTATAGACGTCATATATCGGCACGTGTAACTAATGTGTCTGATTATAATTAAATATTAGGATGGCAAAAATTTTTCTTTTAAAAGTAGGTCGGAATCTATTCCATTTCTATATTCTTGAACAATAATCCCTAATTGCTCGATAAGCTTACGCCCACCACAAAGGCAAAAACGGAACCCTTATAGGATCACTTTGTTGTCCGTCCGTCTGTCTGTCAAGACCCTTTTTTAACCGACTTACCAAAAAGGAGGAGGTTCTATGTTCGACTTCTTGTGTTTTTTTTTTTTTTTTATGTATGTTAACCGATATCTCCGTCAATTGTGGACTGATTTTGAAAATTCTTATTCTAATTAAAAATATAATTTTGGTTTGGCAGAGTATATTTCGAAATTAGACCCATTTTAATTTGGTGAAGATTTGATGATGAACTTCGGAGATATACAACAGAACTCTTCAATAAATAACCGCAAATCTCTCGGCATTGCTGCAATCGCATGTTTGTTCATTGTTTATACCATTTCATAACATAACATCACGCCAGTACGCTCTAAAGGGGAACGCAGATGTGTACAGTTCACCTTGGTACACTCTCATTTCACCGGTTATGTTCAGTTTCATGATATTCGGGTAATCTATTCTGGCATTATAGGTACCTTACGTAACTACTTGCCTATTAGGGAGGTACAACTAACGCAATAAAATTGGTACCCACCAAAGACACCGACTTCCAAAAATAAAGTTATTTTCACATTGTAGTTTTGTTATTTGGAAGTCGGTAGTATTTTTTTGTAAAAAAGTTTTTTTTCTCAGGAACGCGTGGAGGTAACAAGCTGAAATTTATATCAAATACTCAGGTCCACTGTCCCTTAAAGCTGTAAAAAATTAAACTTCTAAGCCAACGCAATCAAAAGATACAGCCGTTTATGCCGCAAGTTTTCGACTCTCGCAAGGGAATCAAAACCTACAGGGTACTTCCCGTGAACTCAGAATCTTGAAATTTGGTACGAAGCAACGTCTTATAGCACAGATAAAGGAAAAATTGCGATAACCGTAAATTTTTTGTTACATAATATTTAAAAAAAACCGGCCAAGTGCGAGTCGGACTCGCGCACGAAGGGTTCCGTACTTGGTAAATTGCGGTTTACGTTTTATGACGTATTAAAAAAAAACTACTGACTAGATCTCGTTCAAACCAATTTTCGTTGGAAGTTTACATGGTAATGTACATCATATTTTTTTTTAGTTTTATCATTCTCTTTTTTTAGAAGTTACAGGGACACACACACACACATTTTACCACTTTGGAAGTGTCTCTCGCGCAAACTAGTCAGTTTAGAAAAAAAAAATATTAGAAACCTCAATATCATTTTTGAAGACCTATTCATAGATACCCCATACGTATGGGTTTGAAGATTATTATTTTTTTAAATTTCAGTTTTAAGTATGGGAACCCCCAAAATTTATTGTTTTTTTTTCTATTTTTGTGTGAAAATCTTATTGCGGTTCACAGAATACATCTACTTAACAAGTTTCAACAGCATAGTTCTTATAGTTTCGGAAAAAAGTGGCTGTGACATACGGACGGACGGACAGACAGACAGACAGACATGACGAATCTATAAGGGTTCCGTATTTTGCCATTTGGCTACGGAACCTTAAAAACCGGCACCGCCACGATTTACTTAAGCTATGTTGGTTAAGAAGAAATTCTAACCATGTATGTTTGGTTTAAACATATTGTTAAACATCTAAGTCGTTTTGGAGGAGCAGACAAAAGTAAGATGTTATTTTTTGTAACAAAAGCTAATTGTTGGGCGTTTCATGACCAAAAATGGGAATAAATCGTTATAAGCCTTTTATTTTTAAATTCAACCTTACAACGCAAAATGGTTACTTTTGTAGCACTCTTTAATTTAATATCATAATAGTACTGAGCTCCAGGCTTTCGAGACGCTTTTTAATGTCGGCTATTGGTTTTGGTTTTACTAATACCATTTTTTTTGTATACAGGTTAAGTCGACATAGATCCTTTAAGAGGTTGTACTTTCCATAATTTCTTACTGATTTGACTATGAAACACCGTATCCCAAACTTAACCGTTCCCAAGATTTAAAATAAAAGTAAAAATAAAACCATTTTGTTAAAAAAAAGTCTATGACTGTCATGCTGCAGATGTGGTATATCCAACAAGGTATAACAAGCTAGGGAATTATCAGAATTCTCAGAAAAAAAACTTTGATGTAAGGCTCCCAGCCGGGCGAGCACGGCCTCTGTGATAAGCTTCAGTCACGCATTTTATCATGTTTTTTGCCCTCAAACTTTGATAAAAATGTATGACTCATGCCTGTCACAGTAGGCCATGCTCGCCCGACAGGTAGTACTACAAAATAACGGTACTTAAGTACCGTACCGTCAAATTTATCACTTGTGTCATAATCCTTTTCCAGCGTTCGTTTATATTTCTATACCAAAATTCATAAAAATGGTCAGTGATTTGGGCGTGAAAGCGTAACAGGCAGACAGACAGCGTTACTGTGACATTTATAATATTAGTATGGACAGGATAGTTTACAGGATGTTACTCTATTAAAATGTCTGTATGTTCAAACTTTATCAATTTTTATTGTAATTGATTTTTATATTCGAGGTTAAGAATACATTACTTATCATGTCCTTGTCGAGTCCTTGTAGTAATTCCGCTAATGTACACTAATTGTAGCACTATTTTTATCCCTTTTGTCTCATTCCGAAAAAATCTGATAATGGTAGGGTTCGGGCGTCTGGAAGACCATCTCTATCTGGCAAATTATTTGCCCGTTTTCACTTAGTATTTACAAAATATACTATATCGAAGGTCCTTAAAATTTCTTAAATCATTATCGTATATATCGTAACCTAAATCAATATGGAGACTCTGAAAATAAGAAAATTCGATCAACCTTAAAGAGTGTGATATCCATATATCGTATGAATATGAAGAAGCACTTATGATGGTAAAGAAACATGTATATAAATGAACGCAATGCCTAATAGACTCTGAGATCTCCCGCCCTTGGGTATTAAACGCAGTTCGTTTACTCCGAGGTATTTTTAAATGTTCAGCATTATTTGAATTCTACGGATTACTAGGACCGCTCTGAAACATTTGTATTGCCTTCTGTACGACTCCCTCAGCTCCCAGTTAACCGATCGGAGGAAAAGTAAACTGCAAAGAGACAAGAACAATTTGCATTTAATGTCCAGAGTGAAATAACTAGTAGTTTTCACTACAAGGAACTGGTTAATCGCCTGAATATAACTTTGTGTAAGATCCTTTGTTCACAAAACACTGAGGAAAATCTTAATGAAATGGGATGTTTCTCTGTTCTAAAATAAATTGTAGTTAAAACTTGGTGGAGGAATTCCTTTCTGAAGTACAAACGGCTCTTTCTTTTGGGTTACACGTCCTAAATATAATAGTTAAGTAATTATTCTCACACTTTCTAAGTTGTGTTGTTGCGTATGCGGAACACAACTCTGATTGGTCCAGAATGATGTCGATTGTTGGGTTCCCATTGTTTTGGGACTGTAGGAACATAATCAAATACAGAAACGGTCCTTTGGTGCGTGTTTGTTCCTCATCGTCGTAGTATTTACTTACTTAATTGGGTCAAATTCATCTTTCGGATAGTTTGCTGATTATTATGTTCCATCACTCAATGTGGTAGTCGTTAGGTTCCTCAGTAAGCCTCAAAAATGAGTTAGACTTTTAGCGCTCTTGTATGGTTTGTGAATGTTATGAAAACTGCGGATTGCTATATATATGTCTGTACTTCAATCCACATGTTGCTTTGATTGATTTTAATCAAGAAAAATATATATTTATAGAGACTTTTGAGTAAGAAATTTACACTTACTTCCAATAGTTACTACTGAGAGTGTGTGCGGCATTGCATCCGATTTTTTATAAAAAAGGGTAGCTTCGAGTAGAGGAATAAAACATGAATTAGACAAACAAAAGTTTATTTCATTGATTATCTTTATTAATAACGCTTATCTACAATAGAGTTTATATAATATGTATAAATAGTACTTATAATAATGTAGAGATTATACTATAAGTATGGTAAATATATAGAGACAGGTCTTTAGCAAAACAATATTTCAGACTAATCACATATTTAACTAAATTGTTTCGTAGAAGAGAGATCAAATGAAAAGTACATTCGTATTTTACCCTAAAATATATTTGCCTCGACCTAGATAGACATTATACGCTATGACTAGACACGATCTACTTACGTGGGTATGTAATTAAAGTAGTTAATTAATGTCATGAACACTGTCACCGAGTGAAGGGATAATCCCAGTACGTTAATTTGGTAAAAGTTTTCTTACACGGCCTACGTATCATTTAGTACTTTTTGAAACGTCAAATGTTTTTATAAGATAAAATAAGCATTGATGACTAGTAGGTACCTTAGTTGACATTAAAATGGTTACAATATGTATTTACATTGAATGTTATGTCCAATCATTAATTTTGGAATGGTCAACGACCTCATTATGAAACGACAGCTAAATTATAGATAGTTATGAATAATTTGACTGTAAGCGTGTGCGTTTCACAATATGGCCGTTGAGACAGTTGCTATTTTATTGTGAAAAGGAAAAATATTGGAATTCCTTGCTAAGCAACTAGGTCATAGGGTCGATGCGTCGTTGGGTTGGTGGCGTTCACTTGCGGAAGCAGGAGATGGGGTTGAAGTAGCACTGGCGGAAGCGGACCTGGCGTTTGTCAGCGCGCCACTGTCGCGCCAGGCGTCCGTCCAGCGTGCGCAGCCCCCAGCCGCGGGGCTCCGCTTGTGGCCACGAGCGGGTCGCCCTGCCCATCCTGACACAAAATAAATAAGTATGAGTGTGAATAAGTATGATAGGTAAGGGGGAATCGCCAGCGTCGCTGGCAATTCTTATACTTATTCTTCAAAGTAAATAACCGATGGCGATTACAATTCATTTCATTATATATAAGGCGAGTTTTTTATATAAGTATGTCATATTTTGATTTGTTTTTTTTTATATTTAGGTTTATATTTAGCCGATAATCTAAAAAGCATGCTGTGGTCTCCTATAATTGAGGGAGTGCACTTCATATAGATGTTTCATTGTATTATTTGTATACATCTTTCGCTGGAGGTCCTGAATAAATAAATAAATGATTCTGATATTAAAAGGCCAAAATTATGACATAACCAATCAATCTGTTAGTTCTTTTCTCATCTATTTAGGGTTCGGCTGCCAGCCTAACCGGTTGCAGCTGAGTACCAGTAATCTACAAGGAACCACTGCCTATCTAAAGTCTCCGCCAAGTAACAAACAAATAAAAGCCATTGATCCGACTTGTGCCAAGAAGTATAATTACGTAACTTGAAAACATATTTTTTTGTTTATGGAGATATTTTGATAATTTTGCTCTCAAATGAGAGGTATAGGCGTAGAACCATTGTATCCGTTTAAATCACGTAAATCGGTCCACGCGTTTATGAGATATTAAATCATTACTGAATGCCATTATTTATTGTCGGGCCTACGTTGTCCCCACATATCAAAGTACTAATGCTGTAACAAGGAAATATTGTAAAACCAAACCATTTTTTAAAAGAGTAACCATGGAGTTTCTTGCCGGTTCTTCTCCATAGGAAACGACCAACCCGAACCGTGCACATTGTCGACGTTTTATAAGTGCCCATGTAGGCCTATATGAAATAAAAGTTATGATGGTTTGAGTTTATTTTGATCGTATTAGCGACACTGCCTTTACATATTTTTCGTATAGTTTTGAAATATTAGAATTCATTGGTAGACAAGTGTGAACTACTTTTATTTTTTTGTTATCCGGCGGTGACTTTAACCTCCACAACCCAGTAACTGGGTAATACGCCCTTGGCCAGGCTAGACTGAATGACTTGATATAATAAACTATCAGTGCCTATAAAAGCTATTAAAAAAATTGTCAGTGCAACAAAGTGAAAATGTCGTATCAAGTTTGCCCAAATAAGGAAATCATTTATCACCACTAATATGAAAGGCCTCAAAGGAAACCTATCAATAAATGCAAATCATAATATATTTTTTATTGGTTTTACGACCACACGGGAATATCAAAGAAACAAACGACTTTAAATTACAATTTCAATCAGAATTAAAAAGCAATTTGTTTCGCGGTTGCTTTACAAGTTTGCGGCTGTTAAGTCGGGACTTTTCTTGTATAAAAGGCTTTATTGTATTAACTTAACTTGCTAACACCTTGTAAAAAGGGTTGATAAAATCTTTTTACTCGATAAGGTAAGTTAGACCCCTTACTTCCGAATTAACTCCTAAAAATTTATGAACTGCCAGGCAGGTCTCTGACGCATCTTTTTGAGTATAGGTAGGTACTAACCAACTACCTACAAAGCCAAAGAGAAGGTTTTATTCTTTAACCATATGAGCTAAAAACAACATCCGAACTTTCGAATAGAACGATGTATAGTTTCATATAGAAGAAGCCAGGCTGACTGCAGACTACTTTATTATTTACTTACGGACGGCACTAGTGGCTGCCTTGTCTGTAACGGCAACTTTAAAAGTCGCTATAATTAAAAAAAACAACTATAATGAGTAGCGATCGTCAAAGCGTAACCATTTTCGTCCATTTTAAATATACAATTTCATATTTCAGAACATGTTTCAGAGAAAAATATACTTGAACTGAAAGTAAATTCCTCTGCATCAGTCCTCTACATCAGTTGCCAATTTTCGTCTGACTCTCTTATTTAACTTGTTTGTCAAACGATATCAATTAAGTTATGCAACGAGTGTGCAAGTCAATCAGGTTTAATTGCCGCCATTGCCGGGACCCGCACGAGCCACTTCCAACAATAAATCCTTATAAGTGGCACTAACATGCTGAACCAAGAATATTAATTATTTATTTTCTTAGTGCTTACAGCAATCTTGATTATATAATGTTGAATATTGCACTTTTGTGGATGCAGCTTGAATTGTCAATCCCAGTTATGATTTATGCTTGAATATAAGCCACTAAGAATATATAACGTTTACTAAAAAACGAAAACAGCAGATTTTTAGGGCTATCACCATGAAATTGTTATGTTTTTACAAAATTACAATGATATTGCCCATAAATCCCATCAGATTGTCATAATTGTAATTTATATGAGGAGTCTATAAAATAAAATGTACAAATCGTGTTCAAATGTGTTTCGTTAGGTTTGGCAGTGATAGAAAGTTAAATATTTTCTGGTGAATTTTGGTGGTTCAAAAACAAAGTTTAGATCTTTGTTTTGACTACTTAATATATAAATATAATGTTTTCTATCACTGTCAACCCTAACGAATTTCAAACTTGAATTCCTGGATGGCAAATATTTGGTCCTTTTTAACCCCCGCCGGAAAAATAGGAGTGTTATAAGTTTAACGTGTGTTGCTGTGTATCTGTGTGTCTGTCTGTGGTATCATAGCGTCCAAACGGGTGAACCGATTTTGATTTAGTTTTTTTTGTTTAAAAGGTGACCTAATCGAGAGTGTTCTGTTCAAAAGTTATGCGTGTTTTACTGTTTGAATCGAGGTGTTTTCGCAAGATAAATGTGTCGAGGGTTTTTAATTTTTAAATATTGCTTGTAATTACTCTTGATCAATAAATTAATTTTAAATTTTCATTAAATATGTTTGGAAGAACGTATATTTTACTCGTGTCTTTTTGCGTAGTAGATATGCCCGAGGAACTATTAGTTAGTTAAGCTGTGCATATGCTGAACGCGCTTGAATTAGCCGGCCATTTTATTAATTTCTTGCTTGGTTCAGATATTTTTTTTGACTGCCTCGCACAATGCATAGTAAAATGTTGTATGAGTCACGTACGTAAGATGATTCCCGACTTGTGTCGATTTATTCACTCATCGGGAATCACCTTCCTTCAGCACTTGTAGCATAAATAACTATTTCAACCCTACAGTCAGCTGATTGAGCTGTCAAAAGCTGTCAGTTAGTAAAGATTATATACCTTAATCTTGGCCAGAATACCAGGCCCCTCAGAAAGTATTGCGAAAAAAAGTTTTTATATATGGGAGACTGGCCAGTTATAATGTTTTTCGAAAATATGATTATTTATAAGTAAAAATAAGTAAGTTCCAATTTCAAAATTTCCCTCCACATTTTTTGCGAGTTAATTCAAAGTATTGTGTCTCACTGAAATATGGATCTGCGCCGGGAACATTTTAGAGCTATGATTTTATACGATTTCAAGTGTCGCCTGAAACCGGATGAATCGTACGATAGACTTCAAATGGCATTCATGGATGAAGGCCCTTCCAAGGCAACCGTGTATCGTTGGTATAACGAATTCAAGCGCGGTCGACCAACTTTGGGGGATGACGAAAGAAGCGGTCGCCCTTTGACGGCTGTTACCGAAGAAAACGTGCTAGCAGTGAAAAATTTAATCCAAGACAATAGGCGAATTACATATCAGGAGATTCAACACATATTGAAGATTGGATCGGGAAGCGTTCACGAGATTCTACACAGCTATCTTCGCGTGAGGAGGATAGTATCACGCTGGGTGCCGCACAACCTCACCGATGCTCAGAAGCAGGCCCGGGTGGAATGGTGCCGTGATATGCTTAACAAATTTGAAGCAGGCTCGTCTCGGCGTGTTTACGACATCGTTACAGGTGATGAGTCCTGGATTTATCAATACGACCCAGAAACCAAGCGCCAGTCGACTGTTTGGGTGTTTCAAAATGAGGCAACGCCTACCAAAGTGAAGCGATCTAGAAGCGGGGGTAAGATTTTGATCGCTAGCTTTTTTAATTTGACTGGCCACTTGGTATCAATTCCCTTACGGGATCAAAGAAGCATTAATGCCGAATGGTATACTACCAAATGTTTGCCAGAAGTTTTCTCTGTTATAAGCAACAAGCGACCAAACACAGGGCTCCGCGGGCTACTGCTCCACCACGACAATGCACCTGCGCACACCGCACTCAAAACGAGGGACTTCCTGGACAGCACGCCAGTCAAACTCCTGGGTCACCCTCCTTACAGCCCTGTTCTAGCACCGTGTGACTTCTTTTTATTCCCAAAAATAAAAAATCAGCTCAAAGGGATACAATTTTCGTCGCCGGAAGATGCGCTGGCTGCGTTCGAGCAGGCTGTAAACGAGGTGTCTGCGGCGGACTGGAAAAAGTGTTTTGAAAACTGGTTTAGGCGCATGAATCTTTGTATAGAGGCTGGTGGAAAGTACTTTGAAAAGATTTAATAAAAATATATGTACGTATAGAACAATTTTTTTTTAGTTTCGCAAAACTTTCTGAGTGTCCCACGTATTATGGCAAGAATTAAGCAAAAATAAAAAAAAAGACAAATTGTTATTTCAAACTTCGAATCTAAAAACAATATGTTTTTGTATTTCGAACGTGTGTGTCCGATTGAGGACTAACAAAATGAAAGATGACATAAAGCAAATAGGTATGAGTCTCCATAGATTTAGTATATTTTCGCTGCGATATCTATGTGAGGCTCAGTATTTTATCCATTTCAAACCCTCTCCTTGGGGTAAACATTTTCAATTTAGCTACGTTGGAAGCTTTTTTCTGCAACTTTTATATTGTCTTCTCTGTACTGTTACCAAGCATGTTTAGCCAATGCTTTATTTATAAGTTACGACAAGATTTTATTTCAGAGACACGCATATAAAGTTTCTGACCTATATTTTTTCTATTATTCTACAATGAACAGGATAAACATGAATGTAATGCAAAAGACAACACCACAAAATATTTTTTTCACAAAGAAAAAAACTCTATTCCTATTAATTCAAATCTTGAACACGAACAACAGCCGCGTTCATCCTTTCGTCAAATTAATTCAATTCGCAAACAAAATGTTTCTGTGTTTAGTGAGAAACATATTTGGGAACCAGGTCCATGTTGTGAGTAGCCAGTCCTTTAGTTAGCAGACTTGTACCTACTACTTACTGACGAAACTGGGGCTGGAGCTAAACACAAAGTAACATAAGCCTCGGACTAACAGACTGGCCACTTTGTTCTACATTAGGAGTTGGTTTTAGAAACATTGTAATACTACAGAATAGTGTTTACATAATAGTAGTTAAAAGTAAGATATTAAAGTAAGTTTACAGAATTTATTATAAAATATATAAACCTCTAAATATTACTGTGAGCGCTTTTCACCGGCAAATCTAGCAATTTGCCGGGTTATTAATTTTATTTAATTATTTAATTAAGGACAGATACAAAGCATACACCAAAAAAAACTTTTTTACAAAAAAATACTACCGACTTCCAAATAACAAAACTGCAAAGTGAAAAACCGGCCAAGTGCGAGTCGGACTCGCGCCTAATAGGCAAGTAGTTACGTAAGGTACCTATAATGCCAGAATAGATTACCCGAATTTCATGAAACTGAACATAACCGGTGAAATGAGAAATTTGCGTACCGCTTTCGAGCGTACTGGCGTGATGTTATGTTATGAAATGGTATAAACAATAAACAGACATGTGATTGCAGCATCAAAATCGGTTTATCCGTTTAGGCGCTATGATGCCACAGACAGACACACAGATACACAGCAACATACGTGAAACTTATAACACCCCTCTTTTTCCGGCGGGGGTTAAATATAGATTATTTATTTCTGCACAAGCTAATTATGCCTACCTAAGTAAAGACTGAAAAGCAAGAACAAGAACAAATAGTCACCTCTCTTCAGCGTCGAGTTGCAGCAGCAGCTTGCGGAGGGCAGCAGTGTTGATGGCGTCCCACGGGCCTGACATCTCCATGTCGCCGTCCGGATGCGCCACCAGAGTGCTGTCCGCCTGCTCGTCCTCCGCCTCCTGGATAAAAACCTCACTTGAGTCTGTGTACTGAGCCACAGAGTGCAGAACAAACCAGAAGCCTATAAATAAACTGAGGTAAGTGGAACTGGTTAAGGATGGGCCTTATTTATCTCTGAGCTGTTAATAAGTAACTGATTAGCAGCTGATTATTTCAATCTATGGAGAATTTGGCTTCATAGAAAGTATACAAATAAACCTTTTTGTTCGACACTTTTTTATTGTAACCGTTTATTTATTTTTTATTGTATACTAACTTCTGCCAGCGGCTTCGCCCGCCTGGAAGTCGAAAATTATCCCGAGGGAACATATTCCCGGGATAAAAAGTATCCTATTTTCTATCTCAAAGTCAAATTTCATCCAGATCCGTCCTGCCGTTTGAGCCGAAGAAGTAACAAACACACTCACAAACTTTCACCTTTATAATATAATATTAGTGTGATTTCGTGAGACAGTAAAAAGACTAAGACAGCCCTAAGAATTTTTGTAGGTATGTATTTCCCAAGCCTAAGCAGAGTGTGAAACTAACGATAGGCAAGTGCTGTATGTCTGTTGTCTTTGGATTGGGGTAATAGTGTGCGGCATGAAACACATGTATGATCGAAGGCGCTTTCTGGATTGTTCTGTATGCCGAGTACCGAACCGACGCCACCACTAGTTGCACTCAGGACCCCACAGAACCATTAGCTCTACATAAGACGCCTATTAGCAATGTCAGCCGGTTCGCTAGACCCAACCCACGCCCAACCAAACACCCACTGATTGCTCACGCTTCAAAAAGCCTCCTAAACGTAATTATTCCTCGAAACGACATATTCCTTCCCTGACCACATTCATTTGTGTAATTAAATCAGCCTGTTTTCCCTCACAAGACCCTCCGACGCAGAATTAATTTCCTATTTCTTCCTAGCATCCGCTACATAAAGTGTAAAATGAGTTCTTAGAAATTTCGTTTAGCAAATTGAGCTAAAGAGCAGTCATTGTAGGATCTCTTATGTTTATTTACTTTTAACGTAATATTAGACGTTTTCGGGGCTGAGAACTGACTCTCTCTGAAAATTTACTTAGGTACATCTTTTTTAGGGTTCCGTAGCCAAATGGCAAAAAACGGAACCCTTATAGATTCGTCATGTCTGTCTGTCTGTCTGTCCGTCCGTATGTCACAGCCACTTTTTTCCGAAACTACTAGAACTATGCTGTTGAAACTTGGTAAGTAGATGTATTCTGTGAACCGCATTAAGATTTTCATACAAAAATAGAAAAAAAACAATAAATTTTGGGGGTTACCATACATGAAACTGAAACTAAAAAAATATTTTTTCATCAAACCCATACGTGTGGGGTATTTATGGTTAGGTCTTCAAAAATGATATTGAGGTTTCTAATACCATTTTTATCTAAACTGAATAGTTTACGCGAGAGACACTTCCAAAGTGGTAAAATGTGTCCCCCCCCCCTGTAACTTCTAAAATAAGAGAACGATAAAACTAAAAAAAAATATATGATGTACATTACCATATAAACTACCACCGAAAATTGGTTTGAACGAGATCTAGTCAGTAGTTTTTTTTTAATACGTCATAAATCGTTAACCGCAATTTACCAAGTACGGAACCCTTCGTGCGCGAGTCCGACTCGCACTTGACCGGTTTTTTAATTATTGCGTTGAATTTTTAATTTAATAACATCATTAAGCAAATTTAAATTAAATAAATGCATGCCATGTCATGTTCTTTGTCTGCCCGCTTTAAAGTGCACCGGAAAAAATTCCTAAGGCGTTAAGTTTGCGTTTGTACAGTGTTTTTATAAAAATCTAGCGATTAGCGTTAGCAGATGTTTAATTCAAATTTTCTTTGCAATATTTAAATCAATTAAACTCCGCCAAGTTTTTTACAAATAAGGGTACATTTTTTTATAAATAAATCGTTTTCATAACTTATTCATGTGCAAGGAAACTAGTTAATAGCATGTTAATATTTGAATAATGATATTTAGATTATAGTAGCCTATCTAAATCTTTTTGGTGACACGTAATGGATGGGCAAAAGTTAATAACGTATCATGTTAATATCAGCGAGCACTAAAAGCTACTTTGGGAAACACTAATATTGGTTGGGCATTGACAGCTTTGCCTGATAAAATATTAATGTAGGTACATCATGTTTAAAAAATTGAACAATCGTTTAGGAGATTTCGTCATTGACCGATGTTTCTATAAATCTATTAGCTGAAGCAAAAAATAAAAGTTTTATAAAGTGCCTTCTTTGCTGTCACTTAAAACTAAAATAAAAAAAATATCATGAGAAGATATTTATTTCATACAACAGCCAACACACATGCACTAATAAGTATTTTATCTTTATCTATATTTTCCAATAATATCAATAATTTTAATGTAAAACAAAAAAATGGTAATAATAAAACCAAAGCCGTCATTATATAGCATCTCGCAAGCCTAGAGTTCGGAACTATTATGATAATAAATTAAAGAGCGCTCCAAAAGTAACCATTTTGCGTTGAAAGGTTGTATTTTTTAAATTATTCGGATTATTTGTTTGGCGTTTGTTTGTTTAACTTTTATTTTTTGCTCAAACGAAAAGACCAAGAAGCCAAAGATATAGGTCGAATTTAGTAAAATTCGACCTATATCTTGGGCTCGAATTCCAGTCGTGTATTTCTGACATATTGTCATATCCGAGCCAATATTTGAGTTTTCAAAATAGCTGGTAGTCGGTAATGAAAGGATACATTATTAAGTTCCATTACGTAGTGTACAATATTCAAAAACTCGGTTTCCCGGGCTTTGGGGTGTTTTCATACCGTGAATTCTAGGCCTCAATGGAGACAAAGTACACAACAATGTTTGATACATTATATGGAAACCATTGAAAACGTACTATTATCACAGCTCTAATGTTGATTGAGCAAGCATATTACACACTTGTGCAGTCGGCTTAATTAGTCAAATTAATTGCCTACTTAAGCATATTAATAATCTGAATTATTGCTCGACCGTTCAGGCTCAAAGAGACGGTGCGCAGTGTAACATGGCCTCTATGAGAGCATCTACTATCTTGGGGTCGGTTGCACTTGGAGATGGACCTGCTAGACATGGTGGGCTGAAACCTGTCGAGGAGCGCGCGAAGAAAACTTATCGATCAGGCTCCAAACTCATGGTCATAGTAACAACCGTGGACTTCGTTAGGAATCGGACGTAACTGTCTGTGATTCTTAGAAGGAATGTACCCTTGATTATATACCCATACCACAAAAAGGCGTAGATACTATTAATAGACCCACACTGCACGCAAATATAAATATGAACTTACCATAGGTGCAGCATGAACCGTGACGAATAGCAAAGCTAAGGTGGCGGCGACGATGGCCAGGTAAACGTTGTTTGCGCTCGCCTTCATTGTGATCTTTCCAACTGCAAAACAACTAATTACATTAGCAAAACAAGAAATCAGTTATGTGTAACTCGCCTTATGGCCAAGAAACTTTATTTTCGGAAGGTGGCGTATTTATTCAGTCAGTTAAAGTCCCGTAATCGTTCGTCTTATGGGTCGCTACACTTCTATATTAAGGGTTGGGCCCATAGTTAAAGTTGTTTACTGCATCAGTGCTTTCAAAGTTTCAACCCCTGAAAAATGGCCAGTCAAGAAAGTCAGGATAACTTTTAATTAATTAGCAATCAGTACTCAAATATATATTTCATTTGCGTCTAATGTTAGCTAGAACTCTTTTGTTATAAATACTGAGGTTTCCTGAATATTAGACATGCGTATTTTATCAAATATTTAGAACATGGCTTAGTCCCTCCTACGCAGCTAATTAGGACCCCTAATTAGGGCTGGCCCATGGTTTGGCGCCGAATGTTATCGCGCCGACGCGCTTAAACACGAGGCACGGGTCGACGCGCAATGCTGATGACGTGGTTCAAAAAAGAAGGACTTCAACAGGGCTGCCAAGTCCTGCAAGATGGTGTTGCGAAGGACTCGGTTTGACCACATTGGCCGAATAGGGACCAAACTTGCTTCTTACCCAACAGGCAGTTAAGCGCGTTTCAGTCCCTGGCTAAGTCGGTCGAGTTGAACTTATGCCGTCCCTCTCTACCATCACTGCTGAAACCTGACGGGTCGCTGGCCCACTCCGCTGAGGAGAAGGCAAATTTATTTGTCTCTCTTTTTGCGGCATCTCACGTCTGAACCCTGATAACGCGCGGCCTCTTCCTTCTCCTGATGGATGTGAGGTGGTTATGTCGGACATTCGCATCCATCAAAAGGACGTCCGTAAGCTGTTGCGCAAACTCGACGTGAAAAAGGCTAGCGGCCCTGAAGGAATACCAGCAATAGTTCTTAGAACCTGTGCGCCTGAACTGTCTCCGATCTAGACACGCCTATTCCACCTTTCTATTGAGACTGGCAAAGTGCCGAATGCTTGAAAGCAAGCTAACGTACAGCCAATGTCCAAGAAGCTGACCCGGCCAACTACAGACCCTTCCCTGTAACACGAAGCTCCTGGCATACCTAGGAACTAACAATATCCTTAGTGACCGCGAATACCGTCGCCGAGTTGCCAGCTTGTCGGTTTTTTAACGGTTACATTGCGGGGAGTGTGCGATGGAATTGCATGATCTAATTCCACCCAGCCCGTTTCATCATCGGACTACCAGACATACGGCGATGCGCCATCGGTACATGGTAGACATCCCACTCATACGCACCAAACGTTTTGAGAATACTTTTATTATGCGTACAGCTAAGGAGTGGAATTCCCTGCCGGAGTCTGTGTTTCCCGACAGCTGCAATCTAGGAGTCTTTAAGTCAAGAGTGAATAAGTTATTTCCAGGCAAGCGTTTTTCACCGTCGACCACATCATCGCTTACCATCTGGTGAAATAGTGGTCAAGCGCGAGCCTATAGACAATAAAAAAACCCTAATAATTACTTGACTAACACAAAAGTCAATTAGATTGATGCCAATTATTTCGTTTAATTGAAAGACGAATTCATTAAAAAGTGGCATTTTGAAACTGGAATGCCTGTTTTGTTTGTGCTCCCAAAATTTTTCTGGCATCTATAAAATTGGAAGACGTGAATTTTATTATACGTAAAAAGTATTTGGGCAAAAAGGATCTCCTTGTTTTTGTAAAGACGTCGTCACGTCAATAGTAGTCGGTACTAAAACCACTTACTTAAGGGTCGACCCCATAAAATGTTTAAGTGACGCGATGGTTTATGTCCGAGGCCTTTGACGCGATATTCTCGTTAAACATAATGGAAACAAACACAGCTGATTGTTAGCCGCTCAGGTAGCTTTATCAGCAATAAATACACAACAGTTGCCGATCATAACTTGTTTTATCAAAGGACCGCTTATAATAATATTTAGTGGTGTATTTTATTGGGCCATCGTTTGAAATGTTATTACCTACAATATAGTATTAATACACTTATAATACAGTAGGCACTCTTAATACACCTATTTCAAGGAATCTTTTGATCCTTTTAGCACCATATATATAATGGGATTACAAGATATGAAAAATATGAAGGAAGTAATCTATTGATTAAACGAGCCACGTTCACATTTCACACCCTATTGATAGAAATTGATTGATTTGGTAATTAATGAAATTCATCTTCAGTAGATAGTAAAATATTATGCATTTATCTATTAAATGGAAGATTTATTCAATTGGACACTTTGAACTGTGATAGCTTTGGATTGACTTCAAATGAACTTTATATTTGAGGTACCTAATTATGTTATATATTTTACAATGCATGCCCTCGAAAAGAGCGGTTTTCCAAGCAGCCAAACTGTGCGGAAAGTGTCACTTTTTTTCACTAGTGCTTTTTACTTTCCTGTACTTTTTTAATTTTTAACTCCAACGTCAGCCCGACGCATAGAGTTTTTATTATTTGAGAAAAGTTTTAAAAATTAGTTATGAGTTAGTTATTAGTTATTCATATAAAAGGTAAAATAAAACTAATACTTTATTTTAGGCGTTTTTAATTACTCTAGATTTAGATTTTGATCAATTAATTAATTTTAAATATTCATTAAATACGTTTGGCAGAACGTATATTTTGCTCGTGCCTTATTGCGTTACGATGTGACAGCTATTCGCACATGCGCAGTAGATATGCCCGAGGAACTATTAGTTAATCTGTGGATATGCTGAACGCGCTTGAATAACCCCGCCATTTTATTAATTAATTTATTTCCTCGCACAATGCATAGTAAAATGTTGTATGATACACGTACGTAAGATGATTTCCGACTCGTGTCGGTTTATCCACTCATCGGAAATCACCTACCTTCCGCACTTGTAGCATAAATAACTATTTTTAATCAGTTTTTGATTTGTTTCTTTGGGTTTTGTGTTATTCTGTAATATCACCATATTTATAACCATGATCTCTAAGAATAATGAATTATTCCTAATATGAGTGCCAACACGGAAACGACGGCTCAAAAGGCACGCTATATTAAAGACGTATACGTAACTAGCACGACTAATGAACGAACTATGCTTTATTGCTATAATATCTTTAGTTTGGACAATTTTATCTGGTAGCCGCACAAAGAAGAAGGTTGCTAAAATTTACCAAATAAAGGCAATTAATAAACACTTATTGTGTGCCTCTTGAGACGCACTGTTTTCACGTTGGAACCCGTATTAAAATATAAAAAGATTTTTCTTACATTTTAATTCCACCACGGATATTTAAGACTTACAGCCTCTCGGAAACGACAGA
Source organism: Orthosia gothica (assembly GCA_949775005.1). NCBI lineage: Eukaryota > Metazoa > Arthropoda > Insecta > Lepidoptera > Noctuidae > Orthosia > Orthosia gothica. The sequence goes on along the minus strand of OX459034.1, from coordinate 26,461,613 downwards.
GTGCTACTAGAATATCCCAAATTCCCAACTGTGATGATTCACTGCCAAAGATGCACCATTTTCGTTGAACTTTACTAACCTCAGGTAAGAATCCAAGCCATTAAGTTTATGAAAATAATCTAACAGTAGGTAAAACTATCTATTGAAGAGATTCCAAACCAAATCACTTAATATCTTTCATTCCTTTGTGTTTTCGGAATAATATTCAGCTTAACATTAAGATAGCTTGTAGGTATTTCCTATGTAGTACCTCCAAGAGAATTGGAAAGTAGTATTTTATCGAAAGCTAATGGTATATTCATTTGAGCAGTTCGCAAAGCAGTGAGTACTTCAAGCAGAGAATTAATATTTCTTCTCTGAATAATAGGACTGAAATTATTATTAAACATCCGTTTAGATATCTCAAAAACCTGGTTGGCATATCGCTTTGAATTTTATGGACTGTTAATTTGTTACTGTAGTTTCTAATCGGTACTAACTCATAAACAAGTTTCTCTACATTGTCATGTAACTTAATTATTTAAAAAAAACATCTCTTTATTTTAACCATCTCTTTCAAACATACAGCACCCAGCCCTGAAAACTCGACGAAACCAGAGCAAGAGGACCTTCCGACAATATGTCTCCCGCCGGCCGTTGCCTGCAAAGCTTCGTAATTACCCGCTTCTTTATTTTATTATTTCATTTCCACGGCGAGTGTTGCGTAGACAATATGAAGAACACATTTACCTTGTGTACCACGCAACACCCTCATGACATGTACGTAGGTTCTACACAGATCGTTCTGGTGCAGACAGTCGGCCCATTTCGCATTGTTTTATTTAACTCTCCGGATCTCCTTCACCGGTGTCAAACACGTCATAAACACGACAAATAAACTCATATGCTGCAAATTAATTTTATTTTATTCACGTGAAGGCTGTGTTTATTTCTTCAAGGCATTTATTTTTGTTTTTGTATGTCATGTAATAGAAGCTGAAGTACTTAAAACGTTAGAGATAAAAAAAAAAAATACGTAACGTAATATTTTGTAAAACTTTCAACAAACAAAACAAAAGATATTATGTATCCACGTAAGATTAGCTACATGTAGGTTAACCTATTCGACAAAGCTGCGGATAAAGTTCTTCATTTAAATTTTCAAGCAAATAAAGGTTAATTTGCTTGTAATTCTCCGTCATCGATCGATCTTATGGCTGACCTTTATATTTATTGCTAACGTTGTTATACATTCCGTCATCTAAAATAATACCCAGAGCCGTAATACTAATAAAACTGACAAAACGGATTTGTAAACGCGTCTCCTAAATCCTAAATGAAACCTAGAGCTACTAAATAAGTTGTGTGCAAATATATGAAAGGAATCCATTATTCACTTTTTCATCGGGTTATGAAAAATCAAACCTCCCGCCTACGATCAACGAAATTGATATTTTTATACAGATACAGTGAAAAAAAATCGCAGCCATTATAAAGGTTGGGGTATAACCTTTCTCATACGTCTTCGTAACCTCCCTGTGGGGGTTCATATCACAAAGCGCGCAAATTACGGTCACCCTACGGATTTGGAATCGCCTTGATAAATAAATTGGATATGTGAGACACTATTTATCGATACACCGCACGTTTTTTCATAACAAGATATGAGCAAACATTATATCTCTTCATGAAAAGGAGCAGTGTTCCAGAGATGTCGAATCTGTGCAGAAAATAAAGCCATTGTTGTAATTTCCATTGGCAGACTCTCAGTGTACTGCGAAGACAATAGATCTGCCTGCAACTACGCACATACAAAATACCCGACTCTCTAAATGCAAAAATGTAATGCTTTTGGACCTATATTTTATGATAAAAAACTGGCCAAGTGCGAGTTGGACTCGCGCACGAAGGGTTCCGTACCACTATCGCAAAAAACGACAAAAAATTCACGTTTGTTCTATGGGAGCCCCACTTAAATATTTATTTTATTCTGTTTTTATTTGTGGTTATAGCGGCAACAGAAATACATCATCTGTGAAAATTTCAACTGTCTAGCTATAACGGATCATGAGGTACAGCCTGGTGACAGACAGACAGACAGACGGATCAAGGAGGGTACGGAACCCTAAATATGAAATAAGTTTTAAAGTTTAGAACGTCTGTCTTTTGCTTGTCGTTTGTCTCAAGTATTTTTTATAATTCCAAATAATCTTATGCAAATCGTTCGAAATACTACTTAGTTCATCATCATCATCATATCAGCCGAAAGACGTCCACTGCTGGACATAGGACTCCCCCAAGCGTCGCCACATTGACCGGTCCCGTGCATCTCGTAACCAGCGGATCCCCGCAACCTTCACCAGGTCATCTGTCCACCTGGTGGGAGGCCTTCCAACGCAACGTCTTCTGGTTCGCGGTCGCCATTCCAGAATCTTTCTGCCCCATCGGGTATCCGTTCTGCGAGCAATGTGCCCTGCCCACTGCCATTTAAGTTGGCAATTCTTCGGGCTATGTCGGTAACCTTGGTTCTCTACTTAGTTGCTGTCAAAGAATTGTTTAGCTAACTGTTCTGGGTTGTGGTATCTTATTAACTCCGAGTTAGTAGCTAACACAAAGACATATTTGTTATTTAACCTCGTGTTAGCTTTGAGTAAAATTTTTGGCGTAAGTGGGCTCAAACCTAATTTTGAGCTGGCTAAATTATAACATCTAACTAAGACACTAACATTAACATTCGAAACGGGATATTTACCATGTTTACTGTTTGTTGCGAGTTTGCGATACTTCTGTGCTGTTGCAAGCACCATGATCAAGGATAAACTGAAGTTCTTGCGGATGGGTGTTTATGAGGCGACAAATCGGTCTACCCTCTTTCTTGTTCGTTTTTTAGTTAATGTTAGTGACCGTGACAGTTTAAAAACTTATATCTAACTAAGAGGCTGTCAAAATGCTAAACGCGTCTAGACATTTTATGAAAAAAAAGCTAGAAGACAATTTCGCGCTTCAAAGTTCATTTTATTAGTATAGTTGACAAAATAACAAACGTGCGTATTGTGATGACAAAACTGAACCTTTTGAAACAATTTCCGATGAATTCTTGTATTTGTTTCCCTCCTTGAACTAGTTAGGTACGTAAAAGTTTTTATTTAATTAAACTGTCCTACATAAATAAAACAGGTCAAAGTATTTTAGGAAACCGAAAGAGCATCTTGTTGAAACTCTTTGACAAATCCCTGAAAGTTTTTTCACGAAGAATTTACTTATGAAAGTTTTGTAACTGCGTACCGTATAAGGATTGATAAAAGAACGTAAGTATATCGATCCTTCACCAGGCATGTTCAATCTGCGAAGAAGTAAATAAGCCTTCAAACTGCCTACTTCGTGGAGCAAAAGTTTTGTAAGCTAAGAATAACGACTGTTCTGTGAAGAATGATAATAATAATAGTGTGCTCTATTACGTGCGATGTGAACACCGCGGCTAAATAATACGTTTGTACAGTATTGCGCTATATTTTAGAAGTATCTATTATATTATATCATTTATCAGCCTCACAATTACCTAATGAAATATAGCGTCAAGGTCTGTTTTTCAGACTTTACTACAATCATATTAGTTACGTGAAATTACCATGTCAGCTAATGTAATGCTCTATGTACATACAAGTAACTTTTAGTAGTGAAAGTTGCACGAACAGAGGCTTACACGAACACATAACTTGCCTGAATAAAGTATCTAACTTACAAATACCTTACTTACCATGTATCAGCTTTTGCAGCACTTTGAAACATTTTCTTTATAGCGATATATTTGAGTGAAATTAAACAGAAAACCACACATTTAATTATGGTAATCGGCCAATTTCCGTAAACGACACAATCTGAATTTTATTAGCTCGTAACATAAGTAGATGCAGACAACGTGTACCAGTACATTGAGGAGCGACATCGTATTAATATGCAAAAGCGATCAAGCTGAACGAATACGATGCATAAAGTAAGCGATCTCGTCTTGCATGTTGTTAAATATTAGTATCTTGGTGCAATAATCATTTTAGCTTATTTTAATGGCCGTTTTAAAGTATCATTTGAATAATATGTTATTGAAAACGTACTTAAGTTTATCTGCGCATGGTTTACTATGTGCATCTTTATAACGATGTCTTTATTCATCCCTTCACCTAAATCAGGTTGGACACCGAGTGTGGGTAGTTAGGTCACGTATCTCGAAGTTGCGTGAATATCGGAGAGAGCGAGTGAAGGCCTTTCCGGTCTACGTTACGAATCACAAGCTACTATGGAATCTGGACACGCATTGTTGTGTCGTTCTATGGTAGGCCGCAGTTGTAATTAGGATATACATTTTTATTTCCACAATAAGCCATGAAGAAGATTCTGGATTACGCTTAATGTTTCCATTCCCCAATAGACTTTTTGCTCTGAAACAACCTGTCCGCCCCTCAATCTACCATGGAGAAATGCTTTTTTTACGGAAATAAAAGTAATACTTTAATGTATTAAAAATCGACCAAGGAGAGGTAGATTGTGAAATCCATACGTTCCTGAAATAATAAGGGTAACCTTTTCATATGAATAACAGAATACTTAATGTACATTATGTAAATTACTTACCTGGAGTAAGGCTTATATTTTCACATCAATATATGTGAAAATATAAGCCTTACGTACAAAATGTTGTTAATTTAAAAAACGCAAAAATGTTGGTCCGGTACCAATGTATGTGACTTTTTCGAATTCATATGTGTTCGAATTCTAAGTTGATCTTAGACATCACTGACAACGGTGAAGGAAAAAATCGTAAGGAAACCTGGACCTTCAGTTAATATAAATTTATAATCGCTTTAGGAAAAATCTTTTTTTTACGAGGAAAAATCTTTTTTTTACGAGGAAAAATCTTTTTTTTAGCAAGATCGAGTCACCGCATCCAAGAAAATGTCGATGCACTCACGGGTTTCGGTTGTATAGAGGAAACATTTATAAAAACCTTTTTAAACCCAAAGCCAGGATTGCTATTCCAATTACTAAACGTGGTGTTTAATGCTCGAGCCTTCCCTGTATGAGATGAGGCATTTGGCCTGCAAAGGGTCAGTTACAGGCTGGTATTATGTTCCTTATTTAATAGTTTTCTTATTATGTAAATTTTTAAATATTCTTAATAAAAAACTTAAGAAAAGTATTTAAAAACATAATAAAAAATAGAAGCCCACCGGTATCGGGAACAGGGTCCAAGATATAGATCCAGAGAGACGAACCTCCGAACGGGATATGGATACAATACGGGTCGTGTCCAGAATTACTGCTTTCTGAATCAAACCCTTGAGTCAGCCACCTAATGAGAGCCTCCTAAGTTGTTGGTCGAGGCTCGTGGCTATTAAACCATTGGCTGACACGGCTATCAGTACAATGATCGCTGAGTCCACATCCCACATGTCGACAACCTCGCGGGCCAAGTCAAGATACTTGATTTGGTTATCTTTTTTTAGGCTATCAGGAGGTTCTCATCATGCGGGACGGTAATGTCAACAATCATTGCACACCTCTCGATTCGGTCCACCACCACAATATCAAGCATTTTTTTTATCTGGTACTATAATTATTAAGTTTTGATAAAGTACCAATTTTGTTTTTTCATAACAGCCATTAAAATAATAAGGTCGAAAGACGCTAATCTATATCGATGTTGAAGGCTCTACAAACAACCTTCTGACTTAAACGGTTCTGAAGGAAATAGACTGAGGACGCAAACAGGCTAGTTTGTGTTACGCTCTGTGCACGTCTGTGCAAGCCCTCCTCATTATTACGGTCTGTGCACGTCTGTGCAAGCCCTCCTCATTATTCACTTTGAAAGTATTTGCGACTGTGCACAAAGTGACTTGAGGCATTTTTCTCAGAAGACCAAGAACATAAATCAAACTAGATGAAGCATGTGTTGCCATCAGTATGAACACCAAGCGTGCCATTTTTTCGGTTAATTCGCTATGCTCTAGTCCCGCTATGGTCGACTTAAAAAATACCTACTTAAAGGTGCCGCTATGCCCGATTTCAATTTCGCGGGCAGTGATGAAGAAAAGTGTTACAGTGTAATATTTTATTTAACCATTACAAAGTAAATTACGAAGACCTAGTATGTAAATACGTTATCCTATACTTAATCGTAATTAAATATCTTAAAACAGGTCAAGCTTTGCGCTTGTAACCATAACAATGAGTCCTTCCGCGAATCATTATCTGGTCCTTTTCTCATTATTTTATTTCTTTTAATTATGTATTTCTATTTTTTGAAATTGTTGTATATTTGTGTAATTAATAAGGCTGACATATTATGAATACAGTTGATTTAACTTTGAGAACGGAGTTTTTATTTCTTCTGCCCGCGATTTCATTCGGGATGAAATTTGTAATACAGATATGTTAAAATTTCATCCCGATCCATCCAGCCATTGAAGCACGAGGGCGTAACAAACATTCAAACATCGTAACATCGCATTTATATGTGTTTTTTTTGTGTTTAAAAAAAAATGTTTCCCCACACTAGGAATTGCTCCTGTATCGTGGGTGCGTTTACAAACACATATATTCACATATACAAACACCCAGAGCCGGTACAACTAGTGACACGCTCGCAGCAGTCAATCGTTCAACCACTACGCCATCCGTGCGCCCATGTAATATTAGTAAGACCCTTTTGGGTCCAGTATTGACTTTCAGCTCCATTCATAAACATTTCTTAGCTTAGAATTGCTCCGAAATCCGTTTGTCCATTTTGACTTTTTGACTGTCAGAACGAGACGAAACACATTTTATCTTACAGACGCTTACGGATAATAATATATGAATAGGGCTATAAAATTATAAACTTTATTTCAAACACTTTTCTTTCCAACTGTAGCTTCCATTGTTAAAATAAAGTCGAAGATTTTCAAGTATTTTTAGGTATTTTTCGAGTCGACCATAGCGGGACTAGAACATAGCGGAACCAACCGAAATTTTTCACAAGCAATTTAAGAAAAAAATTACTGATAGAAGCAAAAAAAAAATTCCAATGTTCGGCCAACAATTTTTTTAGAGTTTTTACAGTAAAATTCGCCACAATTAGGCATTTTTCTAGATTTAAGTTAATGTCCGGTGCCGATAACGCTAAATGAGACAGCGTAAAAGAAATAGCAATGCTCTTCCTTTGACACTATTTCGGAAACGCTAAGTACAATCATATCATCTTGTTAGATGTATGTCTGAGCAGAAGACGCGTCTTAATTCAGTATACACGGACCTTATTCACATTTAATGTCGGTGTCTGTAACACAGTTTATACTAGTACAGACATCGTTGTTTAACCACATTAAAAAAAAACCTGTTAAGAAGTGTTTTTTATATAGATTAATTGTACCCATTTCTGAAGTTTTTAGGGTTCCGTAGCCAAATGGCAAAAAAAAAAGTTAAATTAAAAAATCAAAAAAACCCGGGTTAAAATCAAAAAAATCAAATAAAGGGTTTTAAGAGGTGATTTCAAAAATATATAACACGTATATGTTTAAATGTATCTAATTCGAAAAAAACTTAACTAAAAAGTTATAAATAAAAAAAGTTAAATAAAAAAAAACAAAAAACCCGACTGCTTCTAAAGCGAACTAAAAAGTCGTAAACAAGGAAATAATCGACCAAAATCTGGTGTATCCTCCGCCTGCACAGCATGATTATTTCCTTGTTTACGAATTTTTAGTTCGCTTTTGAAGCAGAGTCGGGTTTTTTGTTTTTTTTATTTAACTTTTTTTATTTATAACTTTTTAGTTAAGTTTTTTTCGAATTAGATACATTTAAACATATACGTGTTATATATTTTTGAAATCACCTCTTAAAACCCTTTATTGATACCCCACACGATGGGTTTGGAAGCAAAAAAAAATTTGGGCCCACACAATATGCAATGTCCAATTTTAATGTAGCCTATGACACTCGCAGGGTTAAGACGAATCGATTGACGTATGAATCATCAAAATCGGCCAACGCGTTTGGTCTCTGGAACGCCATATAGGAACAAACATACATACATAGACTGATAAACACATTACCCTCCTTCGGCAGTCGGGTAAAAACGGAACCCTTATAGATTCGTCATGTCTGTCTGTCTGTCTGTCTGTCCGTATGTCACAGCCACTTATTGCCGAAACTATAAGAACTATGCTGTTGACAGTTGGTAAGAAGATGTATTCTGTAAAGTAAAAAAAAATAAAGTTATCATTCTCGTATTTTGATAAAAAATACGAGAATGATAACTTTATTTTTTTTTTCCGACCCCAACATAGTTGGGAAAAGGCTAGGCAGATGATGATGATGATTCTCGTATTTTATCATTTGACCACTTTGGAAGTGTCTCTCGCGCAAACTATTCAATGTAGAATAAAATGATATAAGAAACCACAATAACATTTTTGAAGACCTATCCACAGATACCGTATGGGTTTGATAATAATTTTTTTATAGTTTCCGTTTCAAGTATGGGAACCCCCAAAATTTTTTGTTTTTTTTCTAGTATTATGTGAAAATCTTAATGCGGTTTACAGAATACATCTTCTTACCAACTGTCAACAGCATAGTTCTTATAGTTTCGGCAATAAGTGGCTGTGACATACGGACAGACAGACAGACAGACAGACATGACGAATCTATAAGGGTTCCGTTTTTACCCGACTGCCGAAGGAGGGTAATGTGTTTATCAGTCTATGTATGTATGTTTGTTCCTATATGGCGTTCCAGAGACCAAACGCGTTGGCCGATTTTGATGATTCATACGTCAATCGATTCGTCTTAACCCTGCGAGTGTCATAGGCTACATTAAAATTGGACATTGCATATTGTGTGGGCCCAAATTTTTTTTTGCTTCCAAACCCATCGTGTGGGGTATCAATAAAGGGTTTTAAGAGGTGATTTCAAAAATATATAACACGTATATGTTTAAATGTATCTAATTCGAAAAAAACTTAACTAAAAAGTTATAAATAAAAAAAGTTAAATAAAAAAAACAAAAAACCCGACTCTGCTTCAAAAGCGAACTAAAAATTCGTAAACAAGGAAATAATCATGCTGTGCAGGCGGAGGATACACCAGATTTTGGTCGATTATTTCCTTGTTTACGACTTTTTAGTTCGCTTTAGAAGCAGTCGGGTTTTTTGTTTTTTTTTATTTAACTTTTTTTATTTATAACTTTTTAGTTAAGTTTTTTTCGAATTAGATACATTTAAACATATACGTGTTATATATTTTTGAAATCACCTCTTAAAACCCTTTATTGATACCCCACACGATGGGTTTGGAAGCAAAAAAAAATTTGGGCCCACTAGAAAAAAAAACAAAAAATTTTGGGGGTTCCCATACTTGAAACGGAAACTATAAAAAAATTATTATCAAACCCATACGGTATCTGTGGATAGGTCTTCAAAAATGTTATTGTGGTTTCTTATATCATTTTATTCTACATTGAATAGTTTGCGCGAGAGACACTTCCAAAGTGGTCAAATGATAAAATACGAGAATCATCATCATCATCTGCCTAGCCTTTTCCCAACTATGTTGGGGTCGGAAAAAAAAAATAAAGTTATCATTCTCGTATTTTTTATCAAAATACGAGAATGATAAAACTAAAAAAAAAATATGATGTACATTAACCATGTAAACTGCCACCGAAAATTGGTTTGAACGAGATCTAGTAAGTAGCTTTTTTTAATACGTCATAAATCGTAAACCGCAATTTATCAAGTACGGAACCCTTCGTGCGCGAGTCCGACTCACACTTGGCCGTTTTTTTTTATCCATTAGCTCTCAGAACTTGACAAGGTTCCTAAGTGGATCCATAAATCTGCAGAAAATCGACAATATTTCAATCGTCTGATTGAATAATGAAACAGTATCCTTGACCATTTCTCTTTATTATTTCAACAGTTGATATCGAAGAGGTTGTAAGTTAGTTTAGGCTGTCTTTAGCCTATAAAAGATATCGAATATAAGTAGAAGCTAAAGTTCTTGACCTAATATTTTTAAAAGGGTTTACGATTTCATTACTTGTTTGAAATACATTTTTACTAGGTACTGGAAATTAGAAGATTTCATATATTTTTGAACTATGAATGTAGCTGTTTATTTGGACCACGTAATTCAATGTGTTCGATATTTGATTTTCAATAGAATTCGTCGCAGTTCTAACAGTGAAAGATTTTAACTGGTTGAATATTCCGAAACTTCTATGGAGAGAGTTGGTATTATTCCATTCACCCGTGGCCGAAGGGGAGCACAATATATCCAAAGTTTTATAAATAAATCACATCAATTTATAGACATATTTCACGGGTCTACTGCATGTTTTGCGTTAGTCAGCAAGCAATATTATATACGAATTTAGAAATACCCTTTCTGGTGTTCCTATCGTAAACGTATTATTCTCAAGGACCACGGTGGACATCGATGGAAGAAAACAGATTTATCCAATTACAGGTCAAGTAACCCACTTTGAAGGGTACTTGATTTATTTTCTATTACATTACGTAGGCATAGGTACATAAGCCAGTTATTCTATCAAAGTGAATGAAAAGTGGGACCTTCGTTAAAACAAGATTGGCCAAGAATAGTAACCCGGTAAATCGAAGCTTTGATGATATACAAGCTTTGTGGCCAATGTGATTTCCCATAGGCAAAAATATGTATTTCCATTTAAACTTTAATCTCGTATTGAACCCGTTTAGGGAATTAATGATCCTGAAATCCTTCCTTAGTGCTTTTTACGTTATATAAGGCACTCTTGTGCAAGACTGTATGCTTGTAAGTAAGCTGCTTACTGGTTTGAACTGTGATTTGTCTGTCCGTAATTTATTGAATATATAATTTTTATTAAGCAAATAATTTCTATGATCCTCAAAAACAGTGCAACCTACAGCCAAAGTATTCACACGTTATCTATAGAGTAGACCAAAAAAAATTGTTTGTCAATTTTTATTTTAAGATGTTGATGTTGAGTTGTACTTACAAACACCATTTGTTCACTCTATATCTACACATAGTGTACACATTCAACATGGTTAAAATAGGGGGTGATTGCCAAGCTACCATATAACACAGTTTATTAATTACCACTTTTGCATTTAGAGATGCAAGCCGGAAATTACCTTGCTTCAGGACGCCAAGCAAGGGCGGGTCCTCTACAGAACTTGTAAGTGATCCGATGAATTATTATGGTACTAACTTAGTATATTAATAGAGTTGTATATGAAGCTTGTTAGGCAGGTGCTACAGAACCCTTAACCGTTAGTTTGACGCCCGTAATAACATAATTATCTTGTTAAAAGATGTGGAAGCAACATACGAGTATTAAAAGTAAAATCTCCTGAAATGCCGTATGTTTGCATAATAGTAGTAAAATACTACAATGTAGCTTATTTTCTTAACAGTGAAGAAACTGTAGGTACAACTAAGTTCTGAAGTAGTTTTTTTGTATCAGATCAACTGAAAGATTTTGTAACGACATCTTCATTGTTAAATACGGTTGGCGCAGTGGTTGAGCGATTGACTGCTGCGCTGCGTGTCGCGGGTTCGATTCCCGCACGGAACAAATATTTGTATGACCTACATGTAGTTGTTCCGGCTCTGGGTGTCGTTTATGTGAGTTTAAATGTTTGTAAACGCACCCACGATACAGGAAGAAATTCCTAGTGTGGGGCAAAGTTTAAAAAAAAAAAAATGGCTTTCACAAACTACGTGTTACAGAAAAAGTGTATTCAAGTTAACTAATTGGAATATCAAACCTGCGTTTAAAAAGATTTTTTGTAATGCTGTAACCATCATCTGTACACCTGTTATTAAATCTAGAATGGTTTACTCCTTGACCCGTGAGTGTATCGACATTTTTTTGGATGCAGTGAGACAATCGTGCTAAAAAAAGATTTGTTGTTTTTGCGTCACCACTGCTGCTGGGCCGACGATTTGTACGTGGAATACTTATGTAAATCGAATTTTATTTTCGGAAACGAATTATACAAAAGGTACGCTAACTGCTGTATTGTTTTCTCTAACGTTTTTGGTTTTCTTTTGAAGCAGTTGATATCGCGTATCTCATGTTTCACAAATGATCGTATAGTTAATATAATTGCGTAGTTTTATCCGTCATTTGATACTTGGTACATCGTCATTAGTTTGGTGTTTAAATGTTTAAAACTTATACGATATAAAACAATTACACTAATTTGGAGAAATCTTTTTCCGTTCCTTCATTTGTAGGTAATGTTTTCTTTAACGTTTTAGATACGCAGATATAATGTTAAGTATATAACGGCGTAGTTTTTTAATCAATCTGCTTAACCTTTTCCCATTAATCTTGGCTTGATTTAGGTTTTTAAATGTACGAAAAAATTATGATTGTAAAGACATCTTAAAAGAAACAATACATCTATTTGTTTGAAGAAGTAGACGCCTTTTCCGTTCTTTCATTTGTAGGAAATGTTTTCTTATATCCTGTTTAATTTCCTTTTTACTTTCTTTGCGTGGCATTTCAATAGTATTAGTATTTAGTCATTATGTGTGATGTGGGTTGCATCGATACAATCAGATCAGAGATTACAGTGTGAAATTGTAACGGGATTGTAGTCGACCGATGGCTATAACTTAGGCACCTAAATTATGATTAAAGATCTTTAATTATTAATAGTTACCGTCTGTTTCATTTTTCCAAGATATATAATGTATCTAACCATTATTTCATTTAATGTGAGGCCAGTATTTGCTTACAAGTTAAATACCTTCTTTTAGTACGTAAATAATGAATTGTTGTAAATCACTTTATATTAAGTCATAGTATTTACTTAAATTGAAAATGTTGGCAACTACGTTATGTGAACAACATCCTTATTGCGTAATAAATTCGGAAAGAGCAAAGAGTATGAAAAATCGACCAATCACATGCGAGATGAAAGACGCAATGTGGCTTTCCGTCTGTGACTGGTCTATTTTTCATAAAATTTGACATTTTTTCTTTCCGAATTAATTACGCAATAAGGCTGCAGGTTAATATGTGGCGCAATTTTGGTTTTGTATCATATCACATTAAAGGCCAAAAGATCGATTGAAAACTCCAATTATATCAAGTACTTATTAAGAATAGTCATGAATGTAAACAAATTAATATTTGAAACGACAGAAAGGTTTAAAATACAACATGACATAATTATATCGCGGCCACTTTGGCTTTTATATGAAAGCTGAAATCTGCGCGTTACAGCAAAGTGCTGTCACCCACAGTGTCTGAATCAATTGTTCAAGGCAAACTGTATCGAAATTTCCTCGAATAAGTATGGCGAAAGAAATTATTTTCCTTTGACGAATTAAACATTCAATAATATTATTAAGACTTCCCTCGTTATTATAAATGAATAGATGAATATTCAATTCTTAGTTAATGAGGTTAATTTTATTAATTTAGGATCGAAATGCCGACATGATTATAATTTCCTCCGGGAAGCTAATTTCAAGTACCAGCCTATTTTGAAAGAGCTTTTATGTTTCTTTGATGTACTTATGTCGTTTCTAATGACTCATTATGAAGGGAGACTCATAAACGAGAGAATATAAGCCATGAGTGGTACATTACATATCATGAAATCACTCCCGTATTCAACGAACTGTTAGGCAGTGTTTACCTGCAGTACAAACATATTCCGCTAGTTATGTTTAGGCCCCACGTAGGGTAACCATTTCGAAAATTTAAAAGCCCTGACAAAAAGCCGGACTTTAAAAAAAAAAGTCCGGGCTTTTTGTATTTCCTGGCCCAAGTTTTTGAATAGTTTCAGTAAAAATAGGGAGAAAATTGGATTTTGAGTAAATTGTAGGCTCAATTAATTATATGGATGACAAAAGAGTACTGGTCAATGCTGTTAAGCGTTTTGATGAAATAACTGCTGTCAATTCGTTTTTATCGAACCAAACGATGAGTATTCGCCATCTAAGTGATAAAACCAGTAAAATTAGAAGGCCGGACTAAGTCCAGACAAGATGCCAAATGTCCGGACAAATCCGAACGGATGGTTACTCTAGTCCCACTCTAATAGGAGGCGATTTAAGGCTGTACAAATAATATCAATTACAACTATTTTCCTATAGGGGTTGGCAGAAGCCACATACTATTACCTGCTAATAAACGTACATGGGCATTTGATTTGCTTTATCATAAAAAATACTAAACCGCATCTAGTACTGAGTGACGGTGATACCGAAATTAAATTACCAAAATGGATACTAAATATTTATAAGAACGAAAGAACTCGTGTTGTGTAAATTGAATTAGATAATTGAATTTATAGATTGAATCCACAAAATTACTAGTATTCTAGAAAAATTACCTATCTCTTAGTACGATTATTTCAATCTTGCAGGTAAACAAATAAACAGATAATATACTTATTTATAAACAAACGCATATAAAAAGGGGAGAGCTCATTGGGCGTCAAAAAATGAAAGCTGCCAGCAGCTGCCACGTTTCCCGTTGACATCGTTGTGGACGAATTTTTAAACAGATAATTATATTCATCATCATCAGCCTTTTAATGTTCCCACTGCTGGGACACAAGTCTCCCCTCTGTGAGAGGGAATGGGCCGTAATCCACACATAGGCCCAATGTTGGTTGGTGGATGTCACAATTCATGTCTTCGAATTTTTGGTTCTAAGATTTCCGCACGATATTTTCCTTTAACGTCATAGAGCAGTGATGAGTAAATAATTTAGACAAAGTAAAGCACCTGCCTGGGATCGAACCCACGACACACCCAACATAAGTCGGGGCCACTGCTCTCCTTCTCTCTGATCTAATTAAATTATCTAAAACCAACTCTTGCCAGCGGCTTGGCCCGCGTGAAAGTCGATAGCTCCTTTCGAGATAAAAGTATTCTTTCTAAGCATAAAGCCAGATAAGAAAGTCTACTCTGTTCCCATACAAATCCAATAAGCTATTGAGGCGTGTATTGGTTAGCAAGAATTTAAAGTTTAACAACACCTTAACTTATAAAAATCTCGAAGTTGTTCGTTCGTTGTTGATCTCGGAATTCGAATTACAAATCCAAAAATAAAATGTTTTTTAATTCGAATTTAGAATCCTGTAAGGCCCAAAGGCTTTCATATTTATATTATTAGTAAGATCAAACATCTGGTTGACGGATCATGAATACAAACATAAATTAGAAGTACTTTTTTTAATATTAATTCTTTTGTGATGTTTAGTTACTTTGTAATACTTTTTTGATCTCGTTTGACGGACACTCCTATTTATGTTGCCCAAGTGGTATTTTTCCGCTAAATCCAGAAGGGTTAGACAGAAATTTAAGTACGCGGGCTTGATATTAAACATTAAATTTTTACTAACGATGTAATGTTATGTTTGGCAAAACTGGCATTATTACCGCCGAATCCTCCCAAATAGAAAAAAAAACATCACGCTTTTATCATTCAGAAGTCCCATAGACTTTATATCAAACAGTTAATTTTATGTAACAATGTAAAGTTATTTTGCCCGAAACTGTTATTTTTTTCACCAATTTCATTTTCCGAGGTACCGGATAAAATCGCCAAGGTCTATATTACTCCGACTTGATGAAACATTTAATTATTACAAAAATATGATGACACGCACGTATCTAAAATAAGGCTTAAAATAATGTCTCTAATAAATGAAGTGAACACTTTGAAAAAGTAACAAATGCGTCGGTATTGTAAAACTTTTTTAAGGTTTGATTGTCATTCTATTTACAGTATTTGTTTCTTGCACTTGGCTTTTTATTCACCTAATCTGCAACATCACGCCTTTAATTGCCGACGGGGTAGGCAGATGACTATTAACTACTCCTGCTAATAAATGAAAATAATATTGGCAAATGAAGCCAGATTTATGGTTAAACTAACTGATTAAATATAATATGCAGCTGAATAAAAACAACCTTTAAGTTTTTCGATGGTAAAGTTGTACAAATATTCACATGTTTAATATGAAAACTTAAACGCAACGCAAGTCATAATATCTGCGTTATTAATGATTATTATTTAATAACTGAACAAGTATCGAAAGTATTTAATGTGTGTCTGGAAGTGCTGTGAACTGAAGTTACCACAGAACTGACATAACTTGATATTAATAAAGTTTTCCTATTGTTTTCATTAAGTATCCTAGTTAATGTTTTAATAGTCTGGCGGCTGTTTTACAGAAGTTTTATGTCGTACATTAAACACCTACAATTTATAGAAAAAGTGCTTTAGTTTGTCAATTTACTGGAAAACTTAATTCAATTAAATTGTTGTTTTCAAGTGAAGGGTTTTATTTTCTTCTGCATTTAAAATAAATGGATTATCAAAGGATAATCCGTACAATTTATTTATTTATTTTGTTGTTACTATTACTATACTTTATTCTATAACTCATGATTAACTTCTTTTAGTGATCGAAATGTTTAAAACTAAAACGAAATTAATTGACGAATGAAAATCACGAAAATGAGAGTTTGCCAAAAGAAAAACTATTTCCCATTACAAAACAGAATAAGAAATAAAAAACTTACCTTTGAAATACAGCACGTAGAAATAAATTCAGCTGTTAACTGCTGAAGGGGTTTACGTGATACTAACAACGATCACTTTTTCAAGTAAATACGGGAGGCTTCGGCTTCGATGCTGCTGCCGAGGTCTCTCTCGATGGTATTTGAAAGCAAATGAACGGTGCGAAGTGCCGACGCGGTTTATATAGCGATGCGGTACTAAGCTACGCCGCGAGACTCACTTGCGTCGGTGCCGTGCGGCGCTACGCCGCTACGGCGCTACGGTACTACGAGAGTGCTACGACGCTACGAATTTTAACTGGGCTTACAAACAAGCACAGATTAGAGTTTTAATTAATAATTTTGTTTAGGATTTTAAAAGAAAGTGATTAAGATTTCAATGCTATATGAATCTCATGTATTGATCTAATAGATTAATACATTATAATTTTGGAACCAAAGCCAAAATATTTTTATTAACTAGATTAAGTTAAGTTTGTAATAATTACTATGCTGACAAATAGAAGATTTAAATATTCATTGTATTAAAAATATATGTTTTTTTGTTGATATTGGCAAATATAAAACTCATAGTTCATTTGGTCGTTACATAATAATTTGAGAGTAGATGTTAACCTAGCTACCTATTTTAAACAAGTAAAATTTCAAAATTTATACCCACGGCACATTTATCTTGTGAAAACCCACCGATTCAAACAGTGGCATCATAGCGTCCAAACGGGTGAACCGATTTTGATTTAGTTTCTTTTGTTTAAAAGATCACTTAATCGAGAGTTTTCTTAGTTATGTCTGAATGAAATCGGTTCAGCCGTTCAAAAGTTATGGGCGTTTTACTGTTTGAATCGGGGTGTTTTCGCAAGATATCGTGTCATAATTACGTGTTCAATAGATTGCCGATCGAAGCGTATCTACTATGTACTAGATACATTATGTAGCATAAATTAAACACGTGTCAGGGGTTTTCAAAATTTTGAAATTTTACTTGTTTCTAAACAGCTTTGAAACCTTCATTTTTATTTCTTAGTTAAAAGTTATCAGATTATTGAAAAAACGGCCTTTAGCGAAATTTACGTAAATTGCGTTGGTATAATTACATCAAATTATATTTTAAAAGTACTTTTAAGTGTCCAGCATTCATTCTGGGTCAGTTGACATTTCGTATAATGATAATGGGATATAGCAACAGATACTATCTAAGAAATTAACGATAAACACTATTTCAAAAATTAAAATCGAAAGAAACGTGTCCTTCTGTAATATTTGACTTATTATGTCATTCGAAGGACCTTTTCATTTAAATCGTTATCTATAACAATCAATGAAAAGGCTACAAAAAATAAATTCGATTTGGAACAAAAATCGTGTTCCACCAATGAACTCGAAAACTTTAAACTCCATTCCATTGTGTATTCCAAACCAGTTTATCTAATTATCCATCATTACAAAATAGTTACGAGTATAACCAATTTCAGTTCGGTCAGCATACAGTTAATGGGATTGGCAGCCATGAGGCAATACATCAACACTTTGATAAAATTATCTCTCAATATGTCACGATAGGCTTTAATAACAATTTGGGGAGTGAATGGAACGCACCGATTAAATGCTTGTGTACATAATCAAGATAAGAATGACAAATAGCCTCAATAGGACAAAGCTCTCTTAAAGCTTTTATCGCCTATGAATCACGTTTGCCAGTTTCCTGGAGAGAGTTATTAAACGTTATGATGAGGTGAAATGAACACTGATAGCGTGTCACACTGATAGCGTGTCACACGGTGTCTAATATTAACTATTTGTTTTTAGTTTATAAAACATGCAACCGATTGTGTTATGTTGCTGGAAAATGATAATAAGGGGAAACTTATACACAAACTTTTATTTTTTTTCGATGTTTTGCAAACAATGATTTGTTACTTGTCTACTATGTTGGAGAAGAGAAAATAGAAGCGTTTAATGCTTAAATAATAAATAATTAAATCTGCTTGTTTAAACTTTTTGGGCCGACTTATAGTCTAAACGGAAGCAGCTCAGTACCAGAATTTAACATGGATCGACTAACTACCTGATTTCCACAACCAAGTTACTGAGATACACGATACCCCTTGGCAAAACCTCTCAGATTTTCTGACTCCTGACTACGCAACTTGTACATCTTCGAAAGTCCTACGGTATGTAATGGAATGGATGGTGACTCCACGGACCTGAATTGTCCGGTAGTGAATCACGTTTCATTTTGTCGCTAGTAGATAATCATAGTCACAATGTACATCGATTGTTTGTATAATAATACTCGACATATGAGCACTCGGCTTATTGAATACTGGGAACATTTTAGAGCTACGTAATAGCAACAACAACCTATAAAACACTAAGCCTGCATTCCTCGAAAAACCTACATATAAACCCAGCCTATACATAAACATATTTCCTTTGGTACGACATTATTATTTTATTTTACACGAAACGTAGGTTATAGACATTAATGACAAAAAAAAACCTTTTTACAAAAAATACAACCGACTTCCAAATAAAAACAATACAAAGTGAAAAATAAATTCAATTTCGGAAGTCGGTGTCAAAAAACGAAGAAACGAAAACAGGAACACCGACTTCTTAAATGGGACCACATGACAAGCACCAGCTTTCAAATAAAAAAAGAAACATCGAAATCAGTTCACCCAGTAAAAAGTTCTGAGGTTGCAAACATAAAAAATAAAAAAAAAGTTAAATCATAAAATCAAAAAACCCGACTGCTACAAAAGTGAACTAAAAAGTCGTAAACAAGGAAAAACTCATGCTGTGCAGTCGGAGGATACATACGCGCGAGCTGGCTGACCAAAACCAGATGTATCCTCCTCCTGCACAGCATGACTTTTTCCTTGTTTACGACTTCTTAGTTCACTTTTGTAGCAGTCGGGTTTTTTGATTTTATGATTTAACTTTTTTTATTTATAACTTTTTAGTTAGGTTTTTTTCGAATTAGATACATTTAAACATATAAGTGTTATATATTTTTGAAATCACCTCTTAAAACCCTTTATTTTGATACCCCACACGATGGGTTTGGAAGAAAAAAAATTTGGGCCCCCACAATATGGCACCCAAAATCTGCCATTTTTCTATTGTCCAATTTTAATGTAGCCTATGACACTTGCAGGGTTAAGACGAATCGATTGACGTGTGAATCATCAAAATCGGCTAAAGCGTTTGGTGTCTGGAACGCCATATAGGAACAAACATACATACATAATACATATATACATACATACATACATAGACTGATAAACACATTACCCTCCTTCGGCAGTCGGGTAAAAAAATACAGTCGAATTGATAACCTCCTCTTTTTTGGAAAGTCGGTTAAAAATGAAGAGCTTCCACACAAACTTTTATTTGCCTATATAGCTGTATTTTCAAAAAATCCTTCCTTATTTATACAAAATCAACTATTTTGGTTAGACTGTGCGTACCAGTATTATTGGGAGTTATATATTTGTGCCGCATGGAGTTGAAACATAAGAGCAACGGGGTTCGAGTGCTCACAGAGTATTTCGGCTCATCGGAAAACATTTAGTCGACTCTTCACGTGACAAGTGGGCAAGCCTTTTCTTCGGACAAAGAATCATCATTGCGATATTTCAACGTGGCATTGCTTCCAGGACGGCAGCGTTCTCAGCACTTTCCCATACAAAATTCGTGTACATTACACGAATTTTTTGATGCCCAATGACTTCTTACTTCGTTCCTTTTTATACAAGCTTGTACATTATTATAATTAGTTTGTATATCATAATATTTCACGAAAAAATAAATAATTTCTTTAATATTTAGTTAAATTAAAGCTGTTAATATAATGATGTATTCCAATGTATTAACTTGAATGAATCACCCAAAACCTTGAGTTTTCTTTAGACTCTCTACATAATACCTTCCCTTTAATTCCAATTAAACAAATTAATGTCTATTGAATATATTCGCTGTTTGCACATTTTGATCGAAAACGTAACATGATTGGTTCAGAGAAAATTGTAAAATCTCAATATATCGTTTGCTGTACTACAAACATTCTTAACACCTAAGTGTTAAGAATAAGTAGACGTAATAAAAAGTTAAACACAAGATTAGGTCGTTGAAACGACCACGTTATGTGTTAACTAAAGTAATTACAGCGTAGGAGCAATTTATTTCTTCTCTCATAGAGAATTGTGTTTGTTAACATCTAACAAGTAGGTACAAATCCTAGTAATTGCTAACATTGACAGCATTCATATTTTATTGGATAATTAGAGTTGAACACAGCTGCACTATTTAGTCAAGTCTTGGGTTCGATCGCCAGGTGAGGCAAAATTATTGTAGGGTTTTCCAACATGAATTTATGTCTCGCTGCTACAGAGCAGTGAGTCTAGATTTCTGTCCGGCTAATTACTAACATATAGCTGTGTAATTTATACCTCTGCGTACCCCTTCGAGGTACCAAACGTGATGATATGAAATTGAAACAAAGAAACGTCGAAATGACAATTCTATGACGCAAACAATGCTCAAGTGTCTGTTGTGTAAAATACAAATGTGACACGTGTTTCAAACGGACCTTTTATGTGACTGGTGCCCTAAATATTTACCAATATTATTATGAAAAGCCACTCAGAGCAGAGAAAAGGTAACTTTCTACTCTCTTAAAACTGCTTGAGACTAGTCACCGATTTTTAACCGACTTCACAAAATGGAGGGGGTTCTATGTTCGACTTTATGTTTTTTTTTTTTGTTTATGTTGACTGCTATCTCCGTCAATTGTGGACCGATTTTGAAAATAGTTTTTTGTTTGAAAGAGTATGTTTCGAAATTGGTCTCATTTTAATTTGGTGAAGGTCTGATGAAGAACTTCGGAGATATACAACAGAACTCTTCAATAAATAACGGCAATACTCTCGGGATTCGCATGTCTGTTTATTGTTTATACCATTTCATAACATAACATCACGCCAATACGCTCTAAAGGGGTACGCATATCTATCATTTCACCGGTTATGTTCAAGTTTCATGTTATTTGGGTAATCTATTCTGGCGTTATAGGGACCTTACTAAACAACTTGCCTATTAGGTAGGTAAAACTTCTAGTCTTTCGTAGCTACCAGTTTTTTGCGATATGGACACCGACTTCCAAAAATTAAGTTATTTTCACTTTGTAGTTTTTCTTTTGGAAGTCGGTAGTATTTTTTTGCAAAAAAGTTTTTTTATTTTTCTCTTTTTAGTTTTACCTACCTTATAGGCTAGTTGTTTAGTTGATCGGTAGTATTTTGTTTTGCTAAAATGTTTTTTTAATTTATAATTTAAAGTTGAGTATTTGTCAAACTTTAGTTCCGCCTGAAAATGTTGTCGTGTTGTTTACTCCAAATACTCAATTGAGAAAGCGGCCCGAGATCTTATTGAAATAATTCAGTTTATCTACCATCTTCGTACTCCTCGAGACTCCATCAAAAAAACCGTAACAGTGACTCTTCATTTTAAATAACACTGAATAAACAGAACATAATAATTTATGACTAACAAAACTTCAATGCTACAATTTGAAACAATTTATCTAAGGCTTGAGATATCGAGATTACCTTTTCAAAGGTAGAATACGTGTTTATAAATTTATCAACATCGTGCGTACTACGAGTATGTACCCTGTGTTTTTCTCAAATCTCACTCCACACATATCTGCAAGAAAATATCAGAAAAATGATAAAGAAAGAGAAATTTTTCGTGCTGAAAAGTACGCCGTGAAGGCATAACAAAAAGACGGACAAAGTTATTTTCATGATAGTTGGTAATAGTAAAATAAACATAATACATAATAGATTATATGATTACGTTCCCACTGCCCGGACACAAGCCTCCTCCCATGAAAGGGCCATAAAGCCATAGCACTACGTGGGTCCAGTACGTGTTTGCGGATGTCACACGTTTTACAGTTTTAGTTGTAGGCCCGCATGCCGGTTTTCTCTCATCGTTTTGAGAGCAATGCTCGTAAACTAAATAATACACACTGCACTAAAATTAGTTTGTACAAAACTCTATTTGCAGTCTCTCCTCATTCTTAAATCGATGAAAAAATTAAATCTAATTGATTAAGATTCCCTGCGCTTTAAAAAAAAAATTGTATTGAGGTTTTGACATTTGAGACTTTCAACTAGTTTTAGAATAGAAATTTGTTTAAAACTGGCCGCATCCTACGAGCTAAATATAAACTCGTGAAAATGTTTCTAGGTAGGATGGTGTTCGAATTTTAGCTGGACTGTAAACTGATATATTTTTCTAAATAAGGGTACTACAACAAAATTCTAATATAAAAGTATTATTTATATGGATAATAGTATATTATGCAACGAGTGAATAAAAGACGGATTTAAAGCGAGGGCCATAGATGAATCAAGAGCAAGTGAAGGATTCTAACGATTGAATCACGAGCATTGCGAGTGATTCAAGTGTTAGAATCATGAGCGACGCGAGTGATTCATGGCCCTCGATATAAATCCGTTTTATTCAAGAGTTGCATACTATATTTTATACCATGACTTCGAGAAAAAGAAAGATTTAAGCGAAAAGCACAAGGAATATTACGAGTAATAAATAAATAATTAGTTTACTACCTTCAAAATTTATATAAAATGTGAAACCCTGACCCCTGAGCTAGGTAACAGCACCTGTGTTTCAGGGACCAGTAACCACCTCCGTTACGTGACATAATTATAATTAATTAAATACCATTGCAATTAATATAAGAATTACAATCCAAACAAATATTCAATAAATATCTTAGACTAAAATCAAAATCATTATTAAAATCCTAAATAACAAACTCAAAATTAAAATCGAAGAAGGAGTTTGTGTATCGAGTAATTTTTGCGCAAGGAGGCGCAAGGAGGTTACATAGCATTGAGATGGACGTCTAGTACATTGGTGTGTTCCAAATTCAAACACCAAAACAGTGATTAAAAGACTTTTTATTCACTGTTTTCAGTGAATAAAATAAGCTTTTTAGAGGGGGAATGGTATAAAAATATATATAACTAAGTGCTTGCAAATATTTACTATCCTATCTAAACCTAAAGCCTAAAAACAAGAAGCATTTCCACGTATTATGGCAATACTTATCCTCTGACAGAGGTAAACAACCAGTACATGGGCCGCAGGATAAGTTAGTTCAATTCCACAAGAATGTAGTTATAGCTTTAAAGCGTAAACAACAAATCATATAAAAGGAAAATACTCGGTGACTTACACTAGTTATCTGATCAGACCGATCGACTGATTGGATAATATAGAGGACAAGAAATAAGAGAAACTGCGTCACCGGTGATTGTAGAAGGGCGCTGTGCCTATTACACTCAATTGAAAATAAACAGACAGGGAACTCGCTTCTAGTCTAGAACATCAGTTTAGCTTACACCTCGCTGCAAAAATATTGTTGCAATATTTCAGTGCACTTTGGCCCAGTTTTTTGATCGCTAGTTAACTTAACCAATGGTTAAATATGGTAATGAAAGGTTTTAAAATTCGGTAAAATGCGATTTATTATTAATTGATAGCCTCACAAAATTGTCAAATAAGTTGGAAAGTTTATTATTTAACAATTTTTTAGACAAACAACTGATGAATCTTTCTCTGCCGAGCTTTTTATCGAAAACTATGGGTAAATAAAAAAATCGCCTCAATCCAATAAACCCTGTATATCTACGATATGTAATTTTATATTGATTTAATAAAATCTTATTTTTGGTCACCTTCACTAACTGCACATAAAGTCGGAACCACACTTACGTGGCGTGGCGTGTCGTGTTTTCGTTGGGGGTAGTTCCAAAAAACTAATAATAATAACCTTTATTGTTTATTGAGGTTGGTTTTATGTCAAGTTTCATAATTATTAACCCTTTAAATTATTAAGATATAAGATTCTTCAAAAAAAATTAACATCTCCTCAATCATCTGATGGCTAGTTTCGAAAAATTGATAATGGAAAACTTTATTGTTTATTTAGATTGGTATTTGTGCTAAGTTTCATGAATGTTAGAAGAGTTAATGTTAACATGTTGGCCGAAGGCATTACATTTTTCATACAAACTTTCAACCCCTTTTTTACCCCCTTAGGTGTGGCATTTCCAAAAATCCTTTCTTAGTGCTCACTTACGTCACTTGAGGAACATTTCTGCCAAATTTCATGCTTCTAGGCCTAGCAGATTTGGCTGTGCGTTGATCGATCAGTCAGTCAGACAGTCAATCAGTATCTTCTTTTATATATATAGATATAAACTTGCTGGACCAGTCATTACAATAATGCGTAAAGTAAAAAGTGTGTTTATGTCGATTTTTGGGTCAGGGACCTGCAGTTGGGTCAGGTTAAACGCAGAACGACCCACCAAAGTTTCATCACAATCGGATCAATGGTTTACATTGCATGTAGCTCAAACATACAAACATTCATTTTTATTTATATAGATAGATAGAAGATGAAATACGAGTACATAAAAAGGCTTTTCAGGAAATGTTAGACTATTAGCTTTGTAATTAATCAAGTATATTAAAGGGTGATGTGTGGCTATGGTATTTAAATTTGCCGCGAGGCGTCATACCGTATGACTAGGTTATAATTCGATACCCAAAACTTGCAAACTCACACTTTCTAATGACAGTACGTTGACCTTTATTTAGTTAAACAAACACGCCCGGCAGTTGTTTTTTAACAATCACTCACTATACTTATAGAATAGAGTGATAAGTTCACTTCATACTTATAGAATAGAGTGAACTTATGTTTAATTCATAGTTTGAGATAATTCTAATCTATCGCACCAACTCTATTACTCGAGTATTGTGAATTTGTAGTCGATATTTAAATAACTTTTGTATTAAAAAAAAACCATTGAAAAAGTTTGGGGTGCAACGAAATTTTAACTTTGTCATTATGCATTAGAGTTTATTGTTCCAAAATTTGATAACCGTCTCGAATTGTGATTTCAAAATACATATTGCTGAAATTGAGCTAAAACCATGAATTGGTAAAATTAAACCATCTATCTCTGTAAAAACTCAAAAAGCTATTGCTGTGCTCAAAGTCAAAGTCAAAACGTTTATTGCGTTTATTGCTCGTATTTGGTTATAAAAGGGTGGCCTAATATTAGACCAGATATGGATGTTGAGCGGCCTATTGAACCACCCACTAGCTAGACATTCGAAAAATAAATCACCTATACGAATGGCGATCAAAACCGAGGGGAAAATAAAATCGCTTGAATTTTGCGGGTGATTGAGGACGGATTCACCGATTTAATCAAATCAAGTTAGTACTAGATTCATATATATTGCATCACAACACAACTTGCAATAGGTTCTCGGCGGCCTTATTACGTAAGGAACAGCAAGTAACAATAATTGTACAATTATTGCGCGATCAATTTAGTGACCTGGCTACTGAGGCCTTTAGCCAACTCTTTTTTTTGACAGTCACTTTTAACAGAAGCTATTTTTTTATCTGTCCGATGATTTATAAAATGTATCGTTTGATGAATGAACCACCTTATGAAAGAGCAACACTTCGTGCAGGCTGTTTTTTAGGGTTCCGTACCCAAAGGGTAAAAACGGGACGGGACGGGTCTGTCTGTCTGTCTGTCTGTCTGTCACCAGGCTGTATCTCATGAACCGTTATAGCTAGACAGTTGAAATTTTCACAGGTGATGTATACCTGTTGCCGCTACAACAACAAATACTAAAAACAAAATAAAATAAATATTTAAGGGGGCTCCCATACAACAAACGTGATCTTTTTGCCGTTTTTTACGAAAATGGTACGGAATCCTCCGTGCGCGAGTCCGACTCGCACTTGGCCGGTTTTTTTTACAATAGTCAATTTGATTACGTTTTAGCTCCAATATTCCGATAAATTAATATTCGGAGATGTAAAGTATTTGTGTAAAGTAAATATGGCAGGATAATTAATTGATTTGAAAAATTGGATGACTAAAATGTCAATGTGTAAAATCCATTAAAATTTCTTTGAATTGACGATTGTTATAAGAAATCGAATCGAAAAAACATTAGGACATCACTAAATAGACTACATCATCTCCTATTTAAGCAATGAAACGTAAAATAGATTTTTCCAATTTACTATAGACATTGGCTGAATAGTCTACATCGGTGCTTGCCATATAAAAAAAGGAATATAATAGAAGATACATATTGCGGAATTATCACATTCTAATGTGTTTGTAAGTATTTAGTAGTAAACATATAAGCTTCGCTGAGGTAGTCAACACTACAGTATGAAAAAAATCCTCCACTTTACCGAGATCACGTCTGTTTCAATGATTCAACAAATACTCCAGTTGCGTAGACATTAGAGACACAAAACAACACCAATTTGTCATTAGAATATTCACTAGGAATTTGTTATTTCTATATTTACTTTTATATTAATATTCTTATTTGCGGATAATTAAAGTAGCCACAAAATAACACACGAAAAAGCCGCTAAAATCTCAAAAACTTCTGTTCATACTCAGCCATCAGCGAGCAATTTGCAATAGACCAACAACAAGGGAAAAAGTAATCGCAATTTGACAGCCACATTTGCTCGCCGATGGCTGTCGCTCTGCTTTCAAAAACCATACGTAATACGAAATGATCGCGATCACCTTGCGATAAATGCACATTTCAGTTAGCAGTTTTTAATTGTTAGCAGTGCTGTCGTAAAATTAGAATGGTGTGGCTATAGCTCAGGGATGGCGAACCTATGGCACGCGTGCCTGTGGTGGCACACGTCAAAATATTTTGGGCACGCTAAAATGAGTATTTAGAATCTAGGTAATTTGAAACAGCAGAAATGACACCAACTCCTACTTTTATTTAAATACAACATAAAACTGTAAATAAATATTAGGATTGCTGTAAGAATTTCTGGGTGCAAATAAAGAATTGATTAATTCATAGCATTTAGAGTTTTATTTTTTGTCAATTAAGACAAAGTCAAAATTTTTTGGTGGCACTTATTTGTCACATAAAAAAATATACAATTTTAATGGCACGTTTTCTAATAAAGGTTCGCCATTCCTACTATAGCTCATATATAATGCGGATTCGCAATTGAAGAGCAATTATTTCGCAGAAATAAGCCTTCAAATTTTTGGCGTAAATCGATAATCGCGCGATGATTGTACAATCTCTGCACAAATATTGCTAATTGCTGTTTCATACGTAATAAGCCTGCGGTCCTCTCCTTCCGCATGCAGTGTAGGAGTACAAGCATGAAATCTGCATAAATACCTTGACTTCTACAACTATGTGAACTTGCTTAAAATTCTGCAAATTTAAGATAACGAGCAAAATATTACTTTAGCCTAAAACATCTTATATATGTTTCAACTCGAATTAGGAACGCAAAATAAGTAGGATATTTATGGGTTACTCTGATTGTAAACAGGTAAGTAACTTTTTATGAATCATATTTCAGTCAATGCCGATCTCAAAGGGAAAAGCTCTTACCCAGTGAAAGAAATACATCTCTTTAAGGTTTCAGTAATACAATATTAAACAGTACATACTCGTATATCTAATCGTATTAGGCACATTGTATAAAGCTAATCCGTTTGATCCGAGTATAAGTTTTTGTCACAATTGTACATAATACATGGATGTAAGTGAACCTCCTTCAAGCCAGGGTTCATTCTTATATATAACTTCTCGAGATGACACGAAACAATGTGTACATTTTTAAAGAATGCCCTCTTTGCCGAAGGTTTTATCTACTTATAATTTTAATGGAAGCCTTCTTGGTAGGGAAATTATAGATGACTTTTGTTTTCCGACATTGATCCTAATGATCTGAAGATAACTGGTACTTTCTTTAAAGTATTCTCAATCTGAGTAGAGTTCTATTTTAACCGACTTTCCAAAAAGGAGGAGGTTCTTTGTTCGGCTGTAGTTAGTTTTTTTTGTCTGTATTTATCGATTTCTCGGTCAATTATTGTTCACCGATTTTGAAAAAATTTTTTTTTGTCTGTATCAGTTTGTTCTCGAATTGGTCCCATTTAAATATGGTGGAGATCTGATGAAGAAATTTGGAGATACAACATAACTCTTCATTGGACAACGACAAATATATCTCGGGATTGCTGCAATCGCATCTCTGTTTATTATCTTAACATAACATTACGCCGGTACACAATATTTACTTATTTTTTTTTTATGTACACTCAAAACACTTTACAGATAAAAGAAAAGATACAGATAGAAGAGCACAAAAGTACTGCTTATTTCAATAGAAATTTCATCGAGCAGATCTGCAACAGAACAGTTGGATTATAGACGAAGACACAGTGTGTAGAAAGAAACAAGGAAACCTAAAATAGACTATAACAACTTTGGCCAATTCTTTTTTTAAATGTTCTTTGAAGTTCAAAGATGGTTTTTACGTTTTTTTTTTTTAGGTTTGGTTAGGGTAGGGTAGTGTAGGGTAAGGTAGTGTAGGATAGGGTAGTGTAGGGTAGGGTAGGGTAGGGTAGGGTAGGGTAGGGTAGTGTAGGGTAGGGTAGTGTAGGATAGGGTAGTGTAGGGTAGTGTAGGGTAGGGTAATGTAGGGTAGTGTAGTGTAGTGTAGGGTAGTGTAGGGTAGTGTAGGGTAGTGTAGGGTAGTGTAGGGTAGTGTAGGGTAGTGTAGGGTAGTGTAGGGTAAGGTAGTGTAGGGTAGTGTAGGGTAGTGTAGGGTAAGGTAGGGTAGGGTAGTGTAGGGTAGGGTAGGGTAGTGTAGTGTAGGGTAGTGTAAGGTAGTGTAGGGTGGTGTAGGGTAGGGTAGTGTAGGGTAGGGTAGTGTAGGGTAGGGTAGTGTAGGGTAGTGTAGGATAAGGTAGGGTAGTGTAGGGTAGGGTAGTGTAGCGTAGGGTAGGGAAGGTAGTGTAGGGTAGGGTAGTATAAGGTAGGGTAGATAAATGTTTGGTGTTTTTATGGCAAAACAAAGTCTGCCGGGTCAGCTAGTCTATATAATATAAAAATGAATCGCAAAATGTGTTGGTAAGCGCATAACTCAACAACGCCTGGACCAATTTGGCCAATTCTTTTTTTTTATTTTTCGTTGAAGTTTAAAGATGGTTTTAACGGGGAGAAAAATTAAAATGATTGTCGGAAAAAAAAACAGCTCTTTTATTTTTCCCATACAAAAGTTTTCTAACTAAAACGTAGAATCAATTTGAGCTTTATTGCTATTGTATAAGCTATTTTTGCTTTGTGTAGGGTAGGGTAGGGTAGGGTAGGGTGGTGTAGTGTAGGGTTGGGTAGTGTAGGGTA
Source organism: Orthosia gothica (assembly GCA_949775005.1). Lineage (NCBI taxonomy): Eukaryota > Metazoa > Arthropoda > Insecta > Lepidoptera > Noctuidae > Orthosia > Orthosia gothica. The sequence goes on along the minus strand of OX459034.1, from coordinate 26,431,718 downwards.
GGGTAGTGTAGGGTCGGGTAGATAAATGTTTGGTGTTTTTATGGCAAAACAAAGTTTGCCGGGTCAGCGACATATATATTATCATCGTCATCATAAATTGCACATATCATCATCATCATCATCTCAGCCGAAAGACGTCCACTGCTGGACATAGGCTTCCCCCAGGCGTCGCCACATTGACCGATCCCGTGCGTCTCGCATCCAGCGCCTTCCCGCAACCTTAACCAGGTCATCGGTCCACCTAGTGGGAGGCCTTCCAACGTATCGTCTTCCGGTTCGCAGTCACCATTCCAGAACTTTTCGGCCCCATCGGCCATCCGTTCTGCAAGCAATGTGCCCTGCCCACTGCCACTTAAGTTTGGCAATTCTTCGGGCTATGTCAGTAACTTTGGTTCTCCTGCGGATATCATCATTTCTGACGTGATCACGCAAGGAAATTCTGAGCATAGCCCTCTCCATTACCCTTTGGGTGACTTTAAGCTTTCTGATAAGGCCCATTGTGAGCGACCACGTCTCGGTCCCATAGGTGATCACTGGCAACACACACTGGTCATAGACTTTTGTCTTGAGACACTGCGGTAAATTGGACGAGAAGATAACACGAAACTGCCCGAACGCCGCCCAGCCGAGTCGGATTCGACGGTTGATCTCTTTCTCGAAGGTAGACCTACCCAACTGGACCGTTTGTCCCAGGTAGACATAATCGTCTACAACTTCGAGTGTAGAGTCGCCGATCTTGATAGGAGTGGGTATGGGCATTCACCATGACCTTGGTTTTATCCATGTTCATTTTAAGTCCCACTCTTTCGGAAGCTCTACTGAGGTCATCTAGCATTTTACTGAGGCTCTCCATGTTCTCAGCCATGACCACTATGTCGTCAGAAAACCGAAGGTGAGTGATGTACTCGCCATTAACGTTGATGCCAAGCCCCCTCCAGTCCAGAACCTTGAAGACATCCTCCAGCGCAGCAGTGAACAGTTTCGGAGAAATGGCATCTCTCTGTCTCACGCCGCGCTGGAGAAGGATTGGTTTCGAGGTCTGATCCTGAAGACGGACTGACATGGTGGCGTTTTTGTACAAACACTTCAACACCTCAATGTACCGGTATTCGATCTCGCACCGTTGGAGAGACTGCAGTACAGCCAAGTCTCGATCGGATCGAAGGCTTTCTCGTAGTCCACAAACGCTAAACAGAGAGGCAGGTTATACTCTTCGGTCTTCTGTATAATCTGCCGCAGCGTATGTATGTGGTCTACGGTGCTAAAGCCTTTTCGGATTCCGGCTAGTTCGGGAGGCTGGAAATCGTCAAACCTGCGCGCGAGATGATTCGTGATGACTCTTGAAAACAACTTGTAGACATGGCTAAGAAGTGAGATGGGTTTATAGTTCTTCAGCCGGGCATTGTCGCCCTTCTTGAAGAAGAGTACCACCACACCCCTGCACCATGCCGTGGCGTTTTGCCCTCGAGTATGACGGAATCAAACAGCTTCTGAAGGGCCATAAGGACCGGTTTTTCACCCGCCTTCAGGAGTTCAGCCCTGATTCCGTCATCACCTGGCGCCTTGTTGTTTTTAAGCTGTTTCAGAGCCATCCTAATCTCGTACAGGCTGACGTCCGGAATATCTTCGGTATAGTGTCGGGTCAATCTACCTCTTGGGTCTTTTGCTAGACTCGCAACGGACTTTTTTTTTCTTTTTATGTATAATAGGCTCGCGCTTGACCACAATCTCACCTGATGGTAAGCGATGATGTGGTCGACGGTGAAGCACGCTTGCCTAGAAGTAACCTATTCACTCTTGACTTAAAGACCCCTAGATTGTAGCTATCCGGGCTTGCTGATTGATGTGTATAACTGCCCATAAAATGACCCGATCTCCCTCAGAAGCTCCAGTTTGGCGGATACGATCCTGCCATTGTCGGTTTTCAGTTTCGTGAGCTGGCTCTGCCCAATAGCCATTTCCCTTGAAAAAACCCTGGAGCATTTATTTCGCTCAATCGCGTCTTTAATACGCTCGGTATTAAAGCGGCGGAGGTCTCTTTTCAAGGATTTAGAGATCTGTCTATTGATCTGTCCGTATTTGCACGCCTCATCTGAAGACTGCAGGATCATCTCACGCCTCTTCTTCATAAGCTTGAGGGTAGGATCAGAGAGCTTTTTGTCTCTATCTGTACGACGGGTCTTGAAAAACTTAGACCCGACCGTATGGACAGCTTCCACGAACCCGTCGCTGTATTAATTGCTTAATTATTTAAAATTATAACAATCATTATTGTGACAGAATAGTTTAGTAATATTAGAATTAATATTTGTTTCGGCATATTTACCATGTATATTTTGCATTTGGTTGAGAGCTGATATTTCGGCACCGTTACAAGCGCCATGATATCGAAATATCGAGCTCTCAACCAAATTCAAAATATACATGGTAAATATCCCGAAACAAATATTAATTCTAATGATTGTGAGCATGTCAGCTTAAAAACTTATAGTTTAGTAATATTTCGGCAATTGCACCTGCGGGTGGAAATTTCCGAACGCAACTTTAAAAAATACCGGGATGGAAATTTTTATTGGTTTTCTTTTTCTGTTACTTAGTTACAAAGTTCGATACATGTTGGATATTATTAAAATAATAATAAATAAATATGAATGAAGCCAGTGTAGTCTGCTATTTAACACCGCAATAATTGTAGCAAAATGAAATGAATGAATTGAATGCAGAATTAAGTGTTCCTGCCTGAAAAAAATCTCGTGAAAAATAGCTTTAAGCTTATGATATTTTAAGCAATTAAATGTAACTGTTAATGCCATCGAAAAGCATTCGGACTAATTACTGTCAGTCAACTTTCTGAATTCAAAGACGAACAATGAAAGGTCGTTTGTTATTCGCGAGGAACATGTAAATATTATTGCTAATACGAAAATGGATCGATTTTTGTTGCAGTATCATAATGATAAGTGTTCCAGACAGCCTATGGGAGTCAACAAAATAGGCGGGACGCCGTAATGATTTTGATTTGTCTAGGATATTTATTGAATATTATTTGGATTGTAATTCTAATATTAATTGCATTGGTGTTTAATCAATTATAATTATGTAACGTAACGGAGGTGGTCACTGGCCCCTGAATCATAGGTGCTGTTACCTAGCTCAGGGGTCAGGGTTTAACATTTTTTGTAAATTTTGAAGGCAATAAACCCTTTATTTTTTGTTTATTAATATTCCTTGTGCTTAAATCTTTCTTTTTCTCGTAGTCATAGTATAAAATATAGTATGCAACTCTTGAATAAAACGGATTTATATCCAGGGCCATGAGTCACTCGCGTCGCTCATGATTCTAACACTTGAATCACTCGCTATGCTCGTGATTCAATCATCATGAATCACTCCCTACGGTCGTGATTCAGTCGTTAGGATCCTTCACTTGCTCGTGATTCATCTATGAACCTCGCTTTAAATCCGTCCTTTATTCACTAGTTGCATAATATACCATTTTTTTATATTTTTATTTATCGATAGGCGCCTGAACTATTCTTTTTTGGGAATTTTCTCTGACTTTCTTGTGGAAAATTGTTCATTTATTTGGGCAGAAGCAGTTTAAAAAAATATGATTACACTTTTCTGTTACGCGCTATTTAAGTTCAGTTCACCACATGTTGGCGTAAGTTATTAAATGATTTTCAACCGTCATCGTCTGACATTCTACTATAAATCCAATTAACTAATTGCACAAATTAATCTAGTGGAAATTATACGGCATTGTAATTCTCGGCGTTTGCGGAGTGCAAACATTCGTCACACCCTTTTGTTAGCATCCAAGTTCACAAGAAACCCCGTATATATTAAATGACAAGGAATATAAACGAGGATAAAGGAGTCTGCCCACAACACCGTACCATACCATGACCGGGCTATGAACGTATCGGGGACGGCAAAAAACATGACACGGACTACTATAAGCCCACTAGAACGTACGAGTATCAACAGTGTATCATACCCGTGTGTGTATATGTCATGGACCAAGACGTGATTAATCAGGGTACTATGTATAATGTCCAGGCATTATGAATATAGTCAAGTCAAATCTGGCAATGTAATGAATACTGATTTAAACTTCTATGTTTATCACATTGTCTGGTCATTATGAATATTGCTACGTAACGGTTGGGCAATTTGGTAATTATGGTCAATTAATTAGTCCAAGAGCGAGCGAAGCGAGCGAGCTTACGGCAACCTGACACGGACAGGTTAGGTTCACTCGCTTTGCTCGCTCACTTCAGCTCCTGTCATCGCCTGCATTTTAGGTTACTTTAGACCCTGCAGACAAAGTCAAAGTCAAATATATTTATTCAATTAGGCCAATAAACGGCACTTTTGAACGTCACATAAATTAAAATTTACAAATAATAAAAAAAAAAAAAAGATTCTACATACATACATACATACATACTTACATACATACATAGACTGATAAACACATTACCCTCCTTCGGCAGTCGTTTCAAAAACACATCTTTTTATTACTCGGCCCAATAAGTTATGGACATTATTCAGAAAGCCCATTCAATTTAATTATTTCAATAGGTTTTGTCATATTGCCTACTTATATTGGGCATTTATCAAATTGCCCGGGCATTATGAATAAGGCCGTATTATTTAGTATATTCTTTATTGTACACCATAAAAAAACACATACAGAATTAACATTTTCAAAAACAGAGTGTAGGTACAATGGGCGGTCTTATCGCACAGGGCAATCTCTTACAGACGACCTTTGAATGGACTGAACGATAGGAGAAGAATTTAGGGCTGTCAGTGTCTGTGGATTAATCACTTGGTCCATAACATACCTATATACTGCATAACGGTTAGTGTCGATAGTTGTCGGGGAGCATATTTTGCCGGTGCTCATACGCTCCGTGCATGGCTCGAGACGGTGTTAGTCGGTGACGGAACTGTCTAGTAGACTATGCCCAGTCTGATAATAATACCAGTTTATATACTGTCCCACTGCTCGGAAAATGCCTCTTCTCATACAAAGAAGGCACGAGAATTGATCACCACGCTTGCTCAAGGCGGGTTGGCGATTTCAGACTTAAATTAATTTATGAGTCCAGGTTTCCTAACAATGTTTTTATTCACCGTTGTCACCGATGTCCAAGGTAAACTAAGAAAGTACATCACACCACGACATTTCTCTGTCTCATAATTTTTTAGTACAAAGATTTTTTTTGTGCCTGAGACGTCCTTAGCACGGTCATGGTATAATACGGTGTAGTGGGCAGACTGCTTAATAGGCACCGCAACACGACCGAAATGCAAGTGCTTTGATCACAACAGTTTTTAGATTAAAAAGTTCTACGAATGCATTATACGAGTAGATGCCGTTTTGTATGGTTTACTATGAAATGTTGACCTCCCGTTGAAATAAATTAGTGGTTGATAATTAAGAAATATATTAAAAAGAGGTTCAAAGTAGTGGTCGATAATTAAGAAATATATTAAAAAGAGGTTCAAATTAGTGGTTGATAATTAAGAAATATATTAAAAAGAGGTTCAAAGTAGTGGTCGATAATTAAGAAATATATTAAAAAGAGGTTCAAAGTAGTGGTTGATAATTAAGAAATATATTAAAAAGAGGTTCAAAGAAGTGGTTGATAATTAAGAAATATATTAAAAAGAGGTTCAAAGTAGTTGTTGATAATTAATAAATATATTAAAAAGAGGTTCAAAGTAGTGGTTAATAAATAAGAAATATATTAAAAAGAGGTTCAAAGTAGTGGTTGATAATTAAGGAATATATTAAAAAGAGGTTCAAAGTAGTGGTTAATAAATAAGAAATATATTAAAAAGAGGTTCAAAGTAGTGGTTGATAATTAAGGAATATATTAAAAAGAGGTTCAAAGTAGTTAGTGGTTAATAAATAAGAAATATAAAAAACCCGACTGCTTCAAAAGCGAACTAAAAAGTCGTAAACAAGGAAAAAATCATGCTGTGCAGTCGGAGGATACATACGCGCGAGCTGGCTGACCAAAACCAGATGTATCATTTTTTAATATGTTATGTATGTTCACCGATATCTCCGTCAATTGTGGACCGATTTTGAAAATTCTTTTTTTGTTTGAAAGAGTATGTTTCGAAATTGGTCCCATTTTAATTTGGTGAAGATCTGATGATGAACTTCGGAGATTTACAACAGAACCCTTCAATAACCCCTTCAGCGCGCGGGAGTGTGTATGTACGCCCGCGTGAAGACACCAGCTGGCCAGCTGGTCTAGGGGGCAACGAGGGTGCCGGGTGTTGATTCGCACACAGCCAATTGCTTGGACCTTCTGCTGAAAACAGAGCCAGACCGATACTCTGTGTCGATAACTTTACCTTTGGGTAGTTCCGACCATTGTCTGGTGAAGTCTGTGTCCGTCTACTCCCCGCCCGATCCCAGCCCAAGAGGCACCCGGCGGGTTTGGCGGTACACGCCAGCAGATTGGGATGGCATGCGATCTTTCTTCGCATGCTATCCTTGGCAGCCTACTTGCTTTTCTTCGCAAAGCGAGTGACGTAGGTCAAAGGAAGAAAGCCTACAACAGGGCTGCCAAGTCCTGCAAGAAGGTGTTTGAAGGGCTCGGTTCGACCACATTGGCCGAATAGGGGCCAAACTTGCTTCTTAACCAGCAGGTAGTAAAGTGTTTTGGTCCCTGGCTAAGTCAGTCGAGTCGAACTTCAGCCGTCCCTCACTACCACCACTGCTGAAACCCGACGGGTCACTGGCCCACTCCGCTGAGGAGAAGGCAAATTTATTTGCCTCTCTTTTTGCGGAATCTTCACGTCTGAACCCTGGTGACGCGCGGCCCCCTTCTTATCCTGATGGATGCGAGACGAGTATGTCGGACATTCGTATCCATCAAAAGGACGTCCGTAAGGTACTGCGCAACCTCGACGTGAACAAGGCTAGTGGCCCGGACGGAATACCAGCAATAGTTCTCAGAACCTGTGCGCCTGAACTGTCTCCGATCTTGACACGCCTATTCCGCCTTTCGTATGAGACTGGAAAAGTGCCGAATGCTTGGCAGCTAGCTAACGTACAGCCCGTGCCCAAGAAGGGTAGTCGAGCTGACCCGGCCAACTACAGACCCATCTCTGTAACTTCCATACTCTGTAAGAGTATGGAGCGTGTACTTAACACGAAGCTCCTGGCATACCTAGAAACTAACGAGATCCTTAGTGACCGCCAATACGGCTTCCGCCGAAATCGGTCTACTGGGGATCTTCTAGCGTATGCCATTCACATCTGGAGTGAGGTCATCGAGAGGGACGGGGAAGCGCTTGCCGTCTCCCTCGACATCTCGAAGGCTTTTGATAGGGTCTGGCACGAAAGCCTTATTGGTAAGCTTCCTTCATTCGGTTTGCCCGGTGGTCTGTGTGATTGGATTGCAGACTTCCTGAGAGATCGGTCCATTCGAGTGGTTATCGATGGCTGCTCGTCGGACCAATTGGATATCAATGCCGGGGTCCCTCAGGGGTCGGTACTCTCAGCAACTTTATTCTTGCTGCATATTAACGATCTGCTAAAACCCGGCACCTTTGGGTATGCAGACGACAGCACTGTTGCTGAGAGATACTTGTCCAACGCTCGTGCTACCGGGCCTCAGATTCGGTCTCTCCGGGAGGCCATGGTGGAACGCTTGTCCTTGCAGGCAGTCTCCGAATGGGGCGATGCCAATCTGGTCAGGTTTAATGCTGCTAAAACCCAGGCGTGTCTTTTTTCCGCCAAAAAGAGCCAATTTTACCCGGCTCCAACTTTCCGAGATGCGACCGTGCCAATAACCGACCATCTTGAGCTTCTTGGCGTTACGTTGACATCTACTCTCAATTTTGGCCCTTACATTGAGGCAAAGGCTCAGCTGGCTGCCAAAAAGCTGGGGATCCTTGCAAAGATGAGAAGGTACTTCACGCCGGAACAGCTCCTCAATTTGTATCAAGCGCAAGTTCGATCATGCATGGAGTACTGTTCTCACCTCTGGGATGGATCTGCCAAATACCAGCTTGACGCACTAGAGTCGATCGAAAAGCGAGCCAAGAGGCTCATCGGCGATGAGGCGCTGGTCAAGTCAAAGCTCCAGAGTCTTGAACATCGTCGCCGAGTTGCCAGTCTGTCGGCTTTTTATCGGTTACATTTCGGGGAGTGTGCGATGGAATTGCACGATATAATTCCACCTAGCCCGTTTCATCATCGGACTACCAGACGTACGGCGATGCGCCATCGATACATGGTAGACATCCCACTCATACGCACAAAACGTTTTGGTAACACTTTTATAATGCGTACAGCTAAGGAGTGGAATTCCCTGCCGGAGTCTGTGTTTCCCGATAGCTACAATCTAGGGGTCTTTAAGTCAAGAGTGAATAGGTTATTTCTAGGCAAGCGTGTTTCACCGTCGACCACATCATCGCTTACCAGCAGGTGAGATTGTGGTCAAGCGAGCGCGAGCCTATAGGTTATAAAAAAAAAAAAACTGATGAAGAACTTCGGAGATTAACAACTGAACTCTTCAATAAATGACGGCAATTCTTTCAGGATTGCTGCAATCGCATGTCTGCTTATTGTATATACCATTTCATAACATAACATCACGCCAGTACGCACTAAAGGGGTACGCAGATCTCTCATTTCACCGGTTATGTTCAAGTTTCATGTTATTCGGGTAATCAATTCTGGCGTTATAGGTACCTACCTTACTAAACAACTTGTCTATTTTATTTAGGTACAACTAAAAAGGGAAAAAAAATTGCAAAAAAAATTTTGTTTGATTGGGTACACTTTCCAGGTGGTCCTGTGGTCATCAAGTCAGGATGTCATGATGGGATCATGGAGAAATCGAGGGAACTCATCAAATATTATAGGCATTTATATATATTTTGGTATTTTCATCAACAATGCAATCAGAAAGTATAATTTGGTGAAGTGGAACTGATGAAGTAGACCACAGATGACCAGTGGAACTCCTTAATGCTAAGTATGCCACTGGTATAAGATATCTCGAATAGTTAACCGACTATGATGAAGCACATACTTATAAATAAGTGGTACTGATGAAAATGGTACCATCAAACTGATCTGATGATGAAGCCGGCAGGTAGGCACTGGAATTTAGAAATAAAACAATGTTTTACTTTTATTTAATTTATCAAATTTGTTAGAGAGATTTCATCCTTATAATTGACCCTAACGACCGATGTAATAAAAGTACAGATTGTAATTTTAAAGATTTTAGTCGGTTCGATTCCCGGGTGTGGCAAGCGAATTTTCGAAAATCTTTGAATGCAGTTTTCTTTCTTTTCATAAATAAAGGAATGTTTTCTTTGACTAAAAATTTCTATCTACATTATTATGAGTACTTTCCCTTCAGGTGGCATTACAAAATTCCACCCTGTATATAAATAAAAAGACAAGTCCTGACTGACTGACTCATCTAAGCCCAGCCCAAACCCTTGAACCTAGAAAGCTGACATTGTGCACAGAGGTTCGCTTTATAACGTAGACAAGGGATAAGGAACGCTTTTTCGAAATTCAACCCCTAAGGGAGTTAAATAAGGGATGAAAGTTTGTATGAAACGCTGTCATTTTTAATTTGAAATGAATGAAATATAGTATTTAGCCTCTAAATATAAATAAAAAAATACTTCTTTATTAAGAAACGCGTATTTCAGGATTTTTTAAAATTTCATCCATGAAAGGGGTAAGTAGGGGTTTTAAAGTTTGTAAGAAAAATAAATTGTTTATCAGCAAAATTACTAGAAACTTAGTATTTCTGTTGAGGATATGTCACCTTCATGTACTAGCACTAGCAACTGGCTAGATTAGTCTAGTTTGAACTAGCTATAGGATATAGTTTTGTACTGTCTTTTGAACGGTTGTCCTGTTTTTAACCGACTTACCAAAAAGGAGGAGGTTTTATGTTCGACTTCTTGTATGTTTTTTTTTATTTTTTTTATTTATGTTCACCGATATCTCCGCCAATTGTGGACCGATTTTGAAAATTCTTTTTTGTTTGAAAAGACATGTTCCGAAATTGGTCCCATTTTAATTTGTTAAAGATCTGATGAAGAAGTTCGGAGATATACAACAGAACTATTCAATAAATAATGGCAAATCATTCGGGATTGCTTCAATCGCATGTCTGTTTATTGTTTATACCATTTCATAACATAACATCACGCCAGTATACTGAAAGGACTGCAGAACTCTTATTTCACCGGTTATGTTCAAGTTTCATGTTTTTCGGGTAATCTGTTCTAGCGTAATAGGTACTTACTAAACAACTTGCCTATTAGGTAGGTAAAACTAAAAAGGGAAAAATAAAAAACTTTTTTGCAAAAAAATACTACCGACTTCCAAATAAAAAACTACAAAGTGAAAAATAACTTTATTTTTGGAAGTCGGTGTCCATATCGCAAATAATTGGTATCTACGAAAGACATTATTTATACGTTATTTTTCACTTTGTAGTTTTTTATTTGGAAGTCGGTAGTATCTTTTTGCAAAAAAGTTTTTTTACATTCATGATCTTATACTTTTCTATTATAATAATTAAGTTTAACGACATTCCATGTGTTTTCGCTCTGTAAACTTTCCCTAACAAAGGTTATGGGTCCAGAGCAGTAAAGTGTATTGTATACGTTGTGAAAATAATTCGAAATTGTAAAATTATAAAGTACATGTCGGAAGAAAAATGAATGTACGAATAGAATTATTGACGAAGGACAACTACGACAGTTGGAAGGTACAGGTAGAAGCATTGTATATATAGGCGGAAATATGCTTTATCACTTTTATTGACGACTAGCTGACCCGCGCGGCTTCGCTCCCGTCAAAATTATAGCCTATGTTACTCAGGTATAATGTAGCTTTCCATAGGTGAAAGAATTTTTAAAATCGGTTCAGTAGTTTCGGAGCCTATTCGGTACGAACAAACAAACAAAAAAATCTTTTCACTTTATAATATTGGGGTTGAACGACATTGGTCAAGTATGATATTCGTCAAATCGTCAATTCGTCAAATTAGATATTGGTCAAAGCTGTAGTTCGCCAAATCGTATGTTTGTCTAATTATGAAATTTGCCAAATACGCTATTGGTCAAATAATTTAAGTACAATCAACTGTTAAAATGAAAGTAGGTACCTCATGATATTTTTTTAGGGTTCCGTACCCAAAGGGTAAAAATGGAACCCTATTATATTACTAAGACTCCGCGGTCCGTCTGTTACTAAGACTCCTCCAGATGATTTATTTTTGTTGCTCCTATAGAAACAAATACTAAAAACAGAATAAAATAAATATTTAAGTGGGGCTCCCATACAACAAACATGATTTTTTTGCAGTTTTTTTGCGATAATGGTACGGAATCCTTCGTGCGCGAGTCCGACTCGCATTTGGCCAGTTTTTACTGACTCATTTATTCAATTCATATTTATTTACATAAAATTCATACCATACACAACTGTTTAAAAGACTTTACCGCATCTAATTTTCCATTCAATATTTTTGTATTATTTTTTCTATTTTGGCCTATTTTATGATGTTGGATTTTTTCCTCTGCATTCTCATCTTCTCTTTTAATTTTATTTAAATAATTACGCTTCTTTTTTAAAATATTACATTACCAGGCCCCTCAGAAAGTATTGCGAAAAAAAGTTTTTATATATGGGAGACTGGCCAGTTATAATGTTTTTCGAAAATATGATTATTTATAAGTAAAAATAAGTAAGTTCCAATTTCAAAATTTCCCTCCACATTTTTTGCGAGTTAATTCAAAGTATTGTGTCTCACTGAAATATGGATCTGCGCCGGGAACATTTTAGAGCTATGATTTTATACGATTTCAAGTGTCGCCTGAAACCGGATGAATCGTACGATAGACTTCAAATGGCATTCATGGGGATGACTTTGGGGGATGACGAAAGAAGCGGTCGCCCTTTGACGGCTGTTACCGAAGAAAACGTGCTAGCAGTGAAAAATTTAATCCAAGACAATAGGCGAATTACATATCAGGAGATTCAACACATATTGAAGATTGGATCGGGAAGCGTTCACGAGATTCTACACAGCCATCTTCGCGTGAGGAGGATAGTATCACGCTGGGTGCCGCACAACCTCACCGATGCTCAGAAGCAGGCCCGGGTGGAATGGTGCCGTGATATGCTTAACAAATTTGAAGCAGGCTCGTCTCGGCGTGTTTACGACATCGTTACAGGTGATGAGTCCTGGATTTATCAATACGACCCAGAAACCAAGCGCCAGTCGACTGTTTGGGTGTTTCAAAATGAGCCAACGCCTACCAAAGTGAAGCGATCTAGAAGCGGGGGTAAGATTTTGATCGCTAGCTTTTTTAATTTGACTGGCCACTTGGTATCAATTCCCTTACGGGATCAAAGAAGCATTAATGCCGAATGGTATACTACCAAATGTTTGCCAGAAGTGTTCTCTGTTATAAGCAACAAGCGACCAAACACAGGGCTCCGCGGGCTACTGCTCCACCACGACAATGCACCTGCGCACACCGCACTCAAAACGAGGGACTTCCTGGACAGCACGCCAGTCAAACTCCTGGGTCACCCTCCTTACAGCCCTGATCTAGCACCGTGTGACTTCTTTTTATTCCCAAAAATAAAAAATCAGCTCAAAGGGATACAATTTTCGTCGCCGGAAGATGCGCTGGCTGCGTTCGAGCAGGCTGTAAACGAGGTGTCTGCGGCGGACTGGAAAAAGTGCTTTGAAAACTGGTTTAGGCGCATGAATCTTTGTATAGAGGCTGGTGGAAAGTACTTTGAAAAGATTTAATAAAAATATATGTACGTATAGAACAATTTTTTTTAGTTTCGCAAAACTTTCTGAGTGTCCCACGTATGTACATGAAAATATTATGTTTTTCTTGTACTTTAATCCCTAATAAGCCTCGACTGCGTTTGTGGTACGATGGCGTTCATTAGCCACTTTTTTGCCAAACTTAGTAAAAAAAAAAACAAAACCATATATACTATAATTTTCTGGCATCTTCTCAAGTATTGCTAACCATCCTTCAGGAATATACTGATAGGCAGGCAGGGCTAGGTTTGTGGTTAATCTAACATTTTTTTTCATTTTGTGGTCAGTCATTATTCCAAGTACGTTGGTGGCCAATGAGAGCAGTGGTGGCCCAGTGGTACCGGCCGCGACTTACAAGTTTTAGGTCGGGAGTTCGAACTCCGCTTACTTTAGGCGCTTTACTTTGTGTAAATTATTTCATTATCATTGCTCTCAAAACGATGAAGGAAAAAAATCGTGAGGAAACCGGCATGTCCTAGAACCAAAAATTCAAAGACATGTGACATCCACCAACCCACACTGGGCCCGCGTGGTGGATTACGGCCCATTCCCTCTCACATAGAGGAGGCCTGTGTCCTAGCAGTGGGATTACATTAAAAGGCTGATGATGATGATACTCAATTACTATTTACTACATTTTAATGGTGTAAGTAGGAACCTACAGCAGGCGACTTTGCATTTTGTAAGTTCCTACAAGTAAGTTATGTGAATTCAAAACGCATGTTTTCTTCGACTGTACATAGACTTGACCAATAGCGTATTTGGCAAATTTCGTAATTGGACAAAAAGACGATTTGACGAACTACAGCTTTGACCAATATCAAATGTGACGAATGTCGTTTAACCCGCAGTGTTTTACGTCACGGGCGGCATATCGCATCCTGAACGTAACGAGGGACCCTATGTAGATGCCTGAGTGAAGCTAGGGGTTCAAGCTGACCAAGACCAAGACAGGCTTTATCTCAGAGGAGCATACTCTTCTTTTCACACCTTCTTGAGGCCTCAGATCAAATAAAAAGTCAAGATGGAACGTTACAAACAACAAAGTGAAGCCGGTTCAAACTATGCCTTGCCGTATAAATACACAATTACACGCGCACACGTACAAAGAAACTACCCCTAAGCTTGTCAGTTGAGCTTTATTATTTGATCTGTGAGCTCGAATGACAAGCTAAGGCGAAATTTCGATGTACATGAGTGCATGTAATTGTTGATTTGTACCGCAAGGCATAGTTTGAACCGGCGTCACTTTGTTGTTTGCAACGTTGCATATTGACTTTTTATTTGATCTGAGCTTGAGGCAATAAAAAGCTGCTGTATGTATTGATTTGAATATTGTGTTTGATGCTTATTGTAGATCTGAGCATTGAATAAACGCACAATAGGCTGCTTGACTTTTAAGTTTCTGCTAAATCTTGGAAATAAACTGAAAGGACGGATTCCGACACAGTCCACGACACTCCTACTTTTGTTGTTCTCTATTGAACAAAATCGTCATAGGCTTTTTCATATCTGTATTTTAATTTTTCTCGTAGTAGATTTAATAAACGTTATAATCTTTAAAGCGGTTTTGATAAACTCTGGAGTAGAATCACTATTGCTCGACATTTATTGTCAACACGAATATTGCAATAAAATTCACAATAAATCACAGCAACAAACATCGTCTTTTGTTTCACATTCTTTGAAATCGCGTTTTTTTTTTAGTTCTGATTATGGTGGCCAGTTCGGTTTTCGAACAAATCTCTTTACAATGCCATATGGACATTTTTTTACTTGTACGCCCAGCATTCTAATTGCGCAAGTGAATTCGTCAAGGTTGACCGTCATTAAACGACCAATCACATGCGAGATGAAAGACGCGAAGTGTTTTCCACGAGTTTCCTCACGAATTTCGACGTTCCAAATTCAAGTCACTTTACTCCCTTGGGAGTTTAATACAACTTTACCCCTCTTTGGAGATATTGGTTTACTTTACGTTAAGATTGCATGATATATAATTGGGCATTGTCAGCAGGAATTAAAACACATGTGTTTTAATATCTAATTATATACCATTGCATACACTATTTTACATTTGCTCATTCAGTAACGGAAAAATGATGTGGTAATGCGCGAAATTTAGATTCATTGCGTATGACTGCGCAGCGCGCGTATTCATAGACAATGTCACTATTTTTCTACATTAAGTCAATGAGCCCATACGCGCCAATAAATTAAACAGTAAAAATGTGCTATAAAAATTAAAAAACTTATTTTATAACACATTTGCTCGTAAAGGGTCTCTTGTTATACCAATTTATTTATTTATTTAATACTAGGAGAACCAACAGCTATAACAGATGGATAACAATTGTATATGAGACATAGAGCCAATTACAGGTTCTCACGGATAGAAACAGAATAAGTAGTAGAAAACTTAGGATCACTAACAAGCACGATTTATATGATTAAATAAAAAACAATAAGAACTAAACATTTTAAAAAAAGTCAGCATTCAGCCGTGTGCGTGCCGAATAGGTTTTAGTGGTAAATGGGTCAAATGAGAACTCCTTACAAAGAATATTAAAGTCCTTACTCGCTCGCACCATGTATGAATTTCGCCTGTAGTTGGAATAAGAAAATAGAATGGAGATAGGCGGATTAAATCTAACCGATCTCCTGGGAACATTGAAGCGCAGTTTATGCAGGAGATCAGGACAATCAATATCGTTAGAAATAATTTTCAAAAGAAAGGTGCAATCTGCTAGTGGACGACGATTTACAAGTGGTTGCAAATGAAATTTCTTGCAAAGATTTAAGTAATTATCAGAATGGTACGGTATACGCAGCCTAAAACATAGAAAGCGTATAAATCTTTTTTGTATATTTTCAATACGATCAATGTATTTGCCATAACAAGGGTTCCAAATTTGTGATACATATTCGAGGTGACTTCTCACAAAAGAACAATAAAGGATCTTAAGGGTCTTGGCCCTCTTGAAACACCCTGCGAGTCTCATAACAAAACCCAGTGACCTCGAAGCTTTGGCTACTATTTGCTCAATGTGCATGTTGAATAGAAGTTTGGAATCATGATAGACACCTAGGTCGCGTACACCATCGCATCTCTGCAATAGCTGCCCTTTAAGATTATAAGTTGTAGGGAGAGGGAACCGTTTTCTGCTAAAGGAGATAACTGAGCATTTAACAGGATTCAACTCGAGTTTGTTAATCAAGCAATAATCATCCAGTCGCGCCAGGTCAGATTGGAGAGCATTCATATCATCAACTGATGATATAGAAGAGAATATCTTCATATCATCAGCAAAACAGAGTAAACTTGAGTTGTGGAAACACGAGTCGATGTCGCTTACATAAATTATAACAAGTAACGGAGCCATCAGGGAACCTTGGGGAACACCACTGGGAACTGAAACCCAGCTCGACATGTAGTTACTGATAACAACAGCTTGAGATCTGTTTTCAAGGTAAGAAATGAACCAACGAAGAAGATCCCCTTTAATACCGTTGTTAAAAAGTTTTGATTTAAGAATATTATGGTCAATTCTATCAAACGCCTTACTGTAATCGGTGTAGACGACATCGACCCATTGTCCATACTGTCCGTAAGAAATCCGTGCTGAGAAGGGCTAAAGGACTGACTCAACGCTGCGTAAACTTGGTTGTAGACCACCCTCTCGAAAACTTTAGCTAATATGCACAATTTGGAAATAGGTCTGTAATTAACTATTTCGTTTTTGTGCCCTTTTTTGTGCACCGGAGTTATAAAGGCAGACTTCCAGATTTGGGGAACAGAACATGAAGAGAGCGATTTTTTAAACAATAGAGATACTGGCAAGGCTATGGTTTTAGCGCACCCAATCAGAAACTTAGGTGATAGGTAGTCCGGACCAGCAGATTTAAATGGATCAATTTCACTAATAAGCTTGACTATAACATTAAGGTCAATCTCAATTGAGTGAATATCTGAAGGTATGTTGGGATTTATCACAGTTTGGGGATGACAATGAATAGTAGGGACATCTTTGTTATGATCAAGAAAAGTAGAATAAAAGTGGGAAGAAAATGCGTTACAAATAGACTCGGGAGAAGAAACCGTGACATCACCATACTTAAGGAAACTGGGCATTGCATTGGACTCAGATCGCTGCTTCACAAAGCTCCAAAAGCGTTTAGGATTCTTTTCAATGGAGGCCTCTGTATCAGCTAAGTAGTTGGTGTAACAATCTGCTTCAAGTTTATTAACCCGCTCACGTAAATGTTTAGCAAGATAGCGAACAGGTTTTCATCCTTTTTTAGTGGAATGCCCTTGATTTCCACATTGTTCAGCCTTGATCTCTGGTCGCCAGCGGACAACTCCGACCTAATCAAATCAATGTCCGTTTGAAGAGTGCACACAGATTCCTGCAGATGCTCAAGAACAGCCACCCTAGTCTCAATGCATGTAAGTTTGACAGAGAAATCATCCAACCGTTGACCATCAAACTCACAAGTAGCCCTGAGTTCTTTGAGTTCCTCTTTTATGCATGTGAACCTTGAGCTTTTTTTGAACAGCCAGTTGAACCTTGAGCTCACGTATCTCGTTCAGGATCGTTTCAAGAGACGCAGGTTCGGGTGTTGGTTGTGGAGAGGGGGAAGGGGTCACTGACGGTGAGGAAACTCGACACTTAGGGCATCTCCACGCCGCCCTTCGGTCAGCTCCCAACTTTCTCCACCCGGCCTCCGTGATGCTAGCGCAGCCAAAGTCCAAGTGCCGCCTGCATGAGGCACACTGAACACCATCATTAAAATCAGAATTACAGCTGGCACACTTCATCATAGTTGACGGTGAAGTTTGTGGATGAACTCGATTAAGAAGGACGAAATGATGAGTAAAATGTTTAGAGCCACTGATCAACCGGACCGGTCGCTCGAGGTGCGTAGGTACTTGCGTAGCAATCGCGCGAAGTGCGTAGTAGTAGCGGACAACCGAAATGCGTGCTTGCTTAGTGGATGAGCGCGAGTAACTGACTGACTTTAATATCGTATAAATCTCATTACGTACTTGTGCGTTATTGTAATGTAAAACGACGCACCAGTTTATTTTTAATAAGGTGAAACGCACGGTTTATCAAAATGCTCCATCTACAAGAAAAATTTCAAAAATTATAAATCCCCGACACATTTATCTTGCGAAAACACCCCGATTCAAACAGTAAAACGCCCATAACTTTTGAACGGCTAAACCGATTGTATTCAACCACTAGCTGACCCGGCAAACTTTGTTATGCCATAAAAACACCAAACATTTATCTGCCCTACCTACCCTACCTTACACTACCTACCCTACAATACCCTACCCCACCCGAGGGTCGGGTAGGGTAGGGTAAAAAAAGTGTTGCTAAAAAAAGAGATAAATTCATAAATAGTGCATGTAGACGTCAAGAGTTGGCAAACAACAACTAATGATGTCGAGAACCACGGGCGGGTTCTTCATGTTCAGGTCAAAAACACAAAAAACCACTAAGATCGTTCACAATACAGGGGCCTTTTCACGACATAATGAAGAAATACGAAGCGCTTCGTTCAACAAAAGCGATGTCTAACAGATTTTTTCAAAATTACTTAAATGGAAAATGCACTAGCTAACCCATTGGCAATTTGGCATAACTAAATTTGGAGCAATGCCGAAACAAATAGTCACTTTCTTAAATTTGCATGATCCACATGAATACACAGGGCACAGTTTCAGGCTAAATTGCTCGCCGATTCAGGTGCGAACTTGTTGACACTAAAACGCCACGGAGGGTGGCAGTCGAACAGTGTAACCCAGGGGTACATTGATGACTCGATGAGAAATAAAGAAGAAATTAGCTCCCGTATTACAAGGAATACGAGCACACAATCGTACATTCCACCATCGTCGCCGCCGCCGCAGCCGCCGCCGCCGCAGCCGCCTCCGTCGCCGCCGCCGACTGCGAAACTCTGTGGTCTCGTTTCTCCTACTTTCACTCAAGAGTGAGAGAGAGAGAGACTGGTGAAATTGTAACTAATAATAATAACTTGACAACATTAAAAATGCCAACCGGCAACGTAATAATCAATTTTACAAATTGTACAAATTTGTCTAACTGCTTTAACAAGTGACTAAAGATTTATTCGTTTAGAAAGTCCGAGTTTTATTTATTTCCTCGCAAATATGTTATAGAATATCGTATGATATACGTGCGCTTTGATAATTACAGCCTCTGCTTTCTTCTTCTTCTGCAATATCGCCTCTGCTGTAATTTTCAACTTACCGCACTTATATCATAATGTACTATTATGGTGCAGTTGTTTGAAAATCAAAGAAAAATGTTGCACTGTAATGGTTTTTTTTTTAATTTTATCTATCAACGAAAAAAGGTACATGCTTGTATAACATTTTTTTAAATCTTATTTGGAACATTACTTTGTGACTGTAGATAAGAAATGTTTTCTTTATTTCTTAGGAAAAGTAAATAATACTTAATTTCAAAATTTAATTAAATTATACAGACCCAACTAATTAAGGCTACATTTACTAACAGTTTGTTTCTTATTTCATAAACATTTTCCATGAAGACTAATGTTTTTCTCATATCACTGTAATAGAACTTAGCTTTAACAGTTACATCAAACAGGTCTATAATTTATAATGGATCGTAAGTGCTTTAAAAGGGTATCCAAGGGGAGACACATTAACACTGTAGGATAAAATATTAAAACAGCGTGATTGAAAATTTCAATGTAATCTTGTAGATAAAGGCGATTTTATGACGTGGTTCACTGCAAAGAATACCATCATCGTTGAGTGTCATTCACCTTTGAAAGATATGGGTGAAAAGGGACATACTTCCCCTTTCATCTACATACTGTCTTTGCTAATTCATAAGTTATGACAACAGCAGGAACCTTAGCAAGCAACTCATAACGTATATCCACATACAAATCCAAACTAACAAAAACTGCCAAATTTAATAAATAACTCTTATTTTAGGGGCCTAATCTCACCGAAATGTGTGTCCTGATATATGTAGTTCATACATAGGATAACTTAAAGATCCAGTCAATATTCCCAATCACGTGGACTGAGATGTGTACAAAATCAAACTGGCTTTAATGGGGGTCCATTTTCAGGAGTATTCCTCAGTCTACATACATATTCCAAGGTTGAGTTTTTAATTTAGAAGGATTTGATTTCCAGAAAGCAGGGTCCAAAAATTAACGTAGTGAAAACTCAGGAACAAACAGCTACGTACAATATTAATTAGCTTTTTTTCGTGATGACATTAATATCTCTGCTTAGTCTGCTGACGTAATTTTAATGGGTGTACCCTTTTTAGCAGCACCTTTTATGTCATAATATTACTTTGCATAACAGCGGATAGCATAAACTTCATTTCGCATGCAATTATTTGTTAATTATTTCAAATGAAATTCTGCCATCTTTATAGTATGCCAAGTGCAACTTGTGCACCAAATAATCATCGCTATACATAAACGTTATGCTAAACGAAATTATGCGGCATTTTGAAAATTATGCGAAATAAAAATCTGATATCTTAAAAGTATGCCATTCGGACATATAAACATTCAGCCAAACAACAATTATATTAAATAACGTTTATGCCTTAAAAATATTCGTTTGAAGAAGATTATGCCAAGTGTGTTATGCCAAATAAATTTCGGAACATCAAGATTTTACCAGATAGACGGAACCCAATTTTGATTGCTTTTGTATGTAGGGTTAAAGTTAATGAATTAATAATACATTACGATATTAGTGCGTTATGATGGTTATAACATGCGAGGCGGAATTTCAGCCCGAGCCGAAGGCGAGGGCGTAATTGAGCCGAACGTTTTTTAACACATTTGCGAGGAAACAGAAAAAAAAACATTTTATATTTTGTTCATTTCTAATTATTGAAACAGTTAGTGAAATTACAATTATTAAAATTATACGTAGTTGTAGTTGGTTTTTTAATTATGTTTTTATTATTATTATTACTATTCATAATGTCGTTGTTTTGTGTTAGGGTAAATGTTGGAGACGACGAAACTTCTTGAAAGGCGGCAGAAGAGCATTGTAATTCGTCATTAGTTGTAAATAAAAAAATATCCTCAGTAGAAGTAGAGGGGCGCGGCTCAGGGCAAAACTTCTTCGTTTGTGGCTCCAAATTTATTGCCTGAGTTATTTTGGCACTTATATTTGCTTTGTTTTGGATGGAATCTTCTACATAAGATTCTGCTACTGCGTTCGAACGCCACCCGCCATGCCGCTTTAAAGTCAATATATCAGCTCCCTAATCAGCAAGTAATGTAGCTGACGTTCTTCTGAAACTGTGCCCTGTATAACAATCAGCGTCCGGCAATCCTAAAAACTTGGCGACTTCCTTTGGCATGGCACCGAATTTATTTATGCCAATAGGTTGCGCAGTACATTTACCTTTTTGGTAATTCTGAAAGAAATGATTATTTTTTGCCTTAGTCGTACGCAGAGCTTCATATTTTTTGACCACGTCATAAAATGGGCCGTTGATAATAAAAGATCGGGGTATTTTGTTTTTAGTGTTTGGGATTTTAATTAAAAGCATTTTGCCTTGATTTTCAATGTCATTTGTGGTAATATTGTGAAGCTCTTGCCGTCTACATGCACCATTAATACCAAATATTAACGCAACCTGAAAAGAAATAAAAATGTGTAAGATAAGGTATAGGTACTTAGCTTACAGACGGTCGTTAAAAAATATGTACAGTAGGTAGATCAATACATAAAATAAGGAGGCAAACTGACCTTAGTCGCCAGGTAATGGCTATCTGGAGCATCTCTTAGAAACTTTTCGACGTCATTTGATGACAGTACCTTAGATTTTTCTATATAAAACCATCAGAGCGTCTCTTTAAAATGCAATGAGATTTGAATATAAATTAATATCGACACCATTTTTCATCTTGAGGGTACTTTTCAGCATCGAATATGTTGTCCACAACGAGCTAGGCTTATATTTACTAGCTAGTTCATTAAAATACGCCAAAACTACATTTTCGGCAAATGACTTGGCATTTTTCATGTTTTTCCACTTCAAAAAATTTTCATACGTGGTTATGTATCTGTGTTTGGATATTGACGGCAGCAAGCTGTCGCATGCGGTTCGCGCTTCTCTGGTGGAGTTGAAGTAATATATGGCTCTTCTTCATTATTGAAAGTTGTAAAAGTTGAAATTTTCACAATACAAGTACAAAGAAAAGAAAATTTGAGAAAAATGGCGCGAGGATTATTTTCTGCCGTAGCTGCGTGAAAATGTTGGCAAAGACGTTAGAGCATGCAGCCAAGTTTTTAAATTACCGAATAAACAGTTTATTTTTATTTTAAATAAACTGAATCTGTGAATGCACACTGTTGCTTTCCCGCCATTTTAACAGCGCGCTAGCGCTGCCTACTGCCTGGCGCCGCGCGGCGATTAGTTCGAAATTTGAATAGCAACAGCGCGCGAAATGGCAAATAATACTGTTATGGAATTTGTATGGACTATAACTTAACTATTTGCTTTGGTAACACACGCGTTTTTTATGACCCGCTTTACATATTTAAAACCGGTGGAATTACATCAGCTTTACGAGCAACGGTGTTAAAAAGTAGTTTAAAGAGACTAGACTAGACTGTAAGTCAAGTCTCTAATTGTATTTTCTTTAAAATTTGATCAGGAAATAAATAGCCTAAGAAAGTCCATCGTCCTTTCTTGCTGCGAATAAATTGGTGCAAATATAGTTTTGAAAAGTCAGTCAAGTTTAAATGAACCGATAACAGGTTAACAAACAAAACATAAATACAATTAGTGCAGTTATTAGTTATTATATCCTTAGTCATTATCATAAATTACCAACATCAATCAATTATTTTTATCATTAATTATCTGCTAATATGATTTTATGCGCCTTTGTATTTTACAATTTCATTATTAGTTTAGTAACTGGTACCATAAAAAAAATTAAACGTAAGGCTTCGTTTGCAAATCACGATCTTTTTTTTTTTAACCTATAGGCTCGCGCTTGACCACAATCTCACCTGATGGTAAGCGATGATGTGGTCGACGGTGAAAAACGCTTGCCTAGAAATAACCTTTTCGTACCACTTGCTCAAAAAAGTGACATTCTATGCCACAAAAAGCGAACATAACAATAGTCATTTTTAATCTGTTAAAAACAGGGAAAGAAAATTGTACTGAATTTCATTCATCCTCTAGGGAGAGAATGTGATTTAAATTTGGAATACTCACCGAAATTTATACTGAACTACATCTGTGTTTACACCATTGAGATTGTATATAAAGCATTAAACATCTTTTTGAAAAAGGAATACGCATTTATTATGCAGTTATGTATGATTATTAAATAAAATTACGAAAACCGACGAGGCCGTAAGAGCTTGATGCCTTTGCTTTTCCGACAAAAAAATATTAGTCTAGGAATTTGCCGCGTTTTTGTTTTCTTCAAATACATAAACTTTATGTTTATTTTACTTTTAATTGTCATTATTTTTAATAAATGCTTATCTCATATTATTATTGTGTTAAATTTTTCGCATATGGTACGAAAAGTAGAATATTTTCCTCGGTGATAAAGCTGTCTTAGTCTTGGGTGAACTTAAATCCCTCGCTACACTCAGGACTCGTCTTAAATCCCTCGCTTCGCTCGTGATTTAAGTTTTTAACACCCTCGCTACGCTCGGGAGTAAACCTCGAGTCCTTCGTTACGCTCGCGATTTAAATCGTCACCCGCGACAGAAGACACTGTTTTATCCCCTTGGTTAATAATCTACTAATTCACTCTTGACTTAAATACCCCTAGATTGTAGCTATCGGGAAACACAGACTCCGGCAGGGAATGCCACTCCTTAGCTGTACGCATAATAAAAGTGTTCCCAAAACGTTTTGTGCGTATGGGTGGGATGTCTACCATGTATCGATGGCGCATCGCCGTACGTCTGGTAGTCCGATGATGAAACGGGCTAGGTGGAATTATATCGTGCAATTCCACCGCACACTCCCCGAAATGTAACCGATATAAAACCGACAGGTTGGCAACTCGGCGACGATGTTCAAGACTCTGGAGCTTTGACTTGACTAGCGCCCCATCGCCGATGAGCCTCTTGGCTCGCTTTTCGATCGACTCTAGTGCGTCAAGCTGGTATTTGGCTGATCCGTCCCAGAGATGAGAACAGTACTCCATGCATGATCGAACTTGCGCTTGATACAAATTGAGAAGCTGTTCTGGCGTGAAGTACCTTCTCACCTTTGCAAGGATCCCCAGCTTTTTGCCAGCCAGCTGAGCCTTTGCCTCAATGTAAGGGCCAAAATTGAGAGTAGGTGTCAACGTAACGCCAAGAAGCTCAAGATGGTCAGTTATTGGCACGGTCGCATCTCGGAAAGTTGGATCTGGGTAAAATTGGCTCTTTTTAGCGGGAAAAAGACACGCCTGGGTTTTAGCAGCATTAAACCTGACCATTAAACCTCAGCATTAAACCTGACCATTAAGATCTCAAAGTCAAATAATTTATTTTGCCACTGAATGTAAAAAAATAAAAAATATTCTACTGACCATTCGCAAAAGGTAGTTTTTTATGGAGAAGAAACTCCACACAGATCTTACATGATTCTCAGTTGTCGCGTGTCATTGTCATGCATATCCTTATTCAGTTCCCCATTGTTTTTTACACAAAACTCATGCGGCAAAAGAAACGTGCGTCATATATCGATATTACCTTCATTAAGTATATTTTCGATCACGTGTTTGGTAGTATGCAAAGTTCGTCAAGAACTCTCCATTTTGCTACTAAGCTAACATTAAAACGGATGTTAGGTAAGGGTTTATTATCAAAGTCTTGTGTTTTCCTCACGGAGTAAAAGGTAAAGCTATACCAACAATGTAACTTCTGGGATGTCTTAAACTAGTTCATACTAGCTTTTACCCCGCGGCTTTGCTCACGTGGGCTATCCTACAGGAACCTTTACTTTTAGGGGATAATGACACCTCGGCGATTGTGTAGCTATCTATGTAGTATCGGGATGCTAAGACGATGACAATCGCCAACCCTAAGGGAACAAAACGCGCACTTATTTCGCAAAATTCTGTAGTTTTTTGTACTTTTCTTACTATTCTATGACATTAAAAAAATATCAAAATGTAGATAATTAAATTGTCTTTGAGATGGTGAAAATTTCAATAAAATACGCTCGGCGGTTTTGGTGAATTGTCGTTTTTTGTCCGTGATAGACATAACTTTACAAACTAATTACACTATATTATACGAATAAAAATAAAAATCAAATAATTAAGAAAATGGTCTAATCTAAAATATATTTTTAACCAAAAAACGAAAGAAAAAGACTAGCCGTGTAGACGTGATTCACATTTTAAAATCAGCTACTGAGGGGTATCTGCGCCTTAAGAAACAGGAAAATAAGTCACAGGGCAAGGCATTAATATAAAAGTATACGATCTTTATTGATGAACAGAGGTGTGTTACATCAATTCACGTTTTGGACTACTCATTAACAATTACAACAGCATTCTGAAGGTCATCCGTGATAAGCCGTGTTGCGCCATCATGGCGCACTGGGTACATGTACACGTGCATGTGCCCGGTGCGTCAGGTGAGCGCAACAGATACATGAATTGATTGTTTTGTTTTGTTTTGTTACTAACATAGTTTGTAAGTAAGTGTGTTACTAACATAGTTTTTAAGTACCTTTGAGTTTGCAATAAAATATTTTTATTTTATTTTTATTTATTAAACATCTTACAACGTGACATCTCGTCTTTCACCTGCGTCCCCTGCTTAATTACTCGCGGCATACTACTAATAATGTCTTACAAAGTACGACAATTTTACAACTACAATTCCCACACAAATGGTAATTCTTTAAATTCTTAACCCTCAGAAAAAATACTTTAAGTCTTTATTTTTAGAAAGTGTTCGCAACTATTGTTTTAAAACTTACTTGGACCTTGCTGTAAATTACACTGTAATACAAGAAGTACATACATGAGTCTACAAATTATTTTTCCAATTCCACATTTATTTGTGTAACATTGTTTGTAATAGGATTAGTAACTACTTTCAGAGATTCTTCTTCCTACCAGCCCTATCCCACTTCAGGTGGTATCGGCTTTCCAGAATAATCTTTCCTGGTTTATCGGGTCGGGCAGTACTTTCTCCAATAGAAGCTTCGTCTTGCTAGTACACCACGTATCCGGAGCTCGTCCTCTACCTCTCTTGAGTTCAGGTAGTTGTAATGCTTAACCTACTGGCAGACATTACCATTTTAACCGACTTGTCAAAAAGGAGGAGGTTCTATGTATGACTTTATGTTTATTTTTACCCGACTACCGAAGGAGGGTTATGTGTTTATCAGTCTATGTATGTATGTATTTATCCCTACAAGTAGACTTAAATTGAAAACAAATTATAATAATTATTGGCCGTTGGTATAAAACAATCTTGTAAAATAAAAGACTATTAAAAATTCTATCCCTAAACACAAATAATCCAGTACTTACGAAATACTATAAAAAATATGAAAAGATCCTAAAAAATACAATAACAACGGCAAGAAAATTATACTACAATAAAATTAATAAATCAACAAATAAAGTTAAAAGCATGTAGAATATTGTACAAGCACGAACAAATAAAAAAACCAAAAACGACAAACAAAATATAACATTACAAACCTAATATAAGCCTAAACAAGTAGCTAACATACTCAATAACTTCTTTGCATCCATTGGAGATAAGTAAAATTTCAAAATTAAAAAAACCCCCGACACATTTTTATTTCATGCTACATAATTTATCTAGTACATAGTAGATACGCTTCGATCGGCAATCTATTGAGAACGTAATTATGACACGATATCTTGCGAAAACACCCTGATTCAAACAGTAAAACGCCCATAACTTTTGAACGGCTGAATCGATTTTATTCAAACATAGTTAAAAAACACTCTCAAAACAAAAAAAAAACTAAATCGAAATCGGTTCACTCGTTTGGACGCTATGATGCCACAGACAGACACACAGATACATAGTTACATGGATACACAGATACACAGCAACACACGTGAAACTTATAACACCCCTCGTTTTCCGGCGGGGGTTAAAAATAGCACCCAAACAGCCGGCTTCAAACCGAGAGAAACCTCTGTGATTAATCCAACTGAAAATACCGTGTTTCTTAGCCCAACTAAGGAGACGAAGTAAATAAGATTTAAAAAAAACCTAAAAAATAAAAATAACCACGGCGTAGATGAACTCCCACCAACTCTTTTCAGACAGTGTGCTGATGAAATTACTTTTCCATTTTATATGTTAATAAATCAATCGTTCGAAGAAGGCATATGCCTAAACCCACTGAAAAGCCTTAATAAAGCCAATTCATAAAAAAGATGCCAAAACAGACCCAAATAACTACAGACCAATCGCCATGCTGGTGAACTTAGCAGAACATTTTCCAGCAGAGCATAAAAATATGTGAGTTCGGGGGATAGGGAGAGCGGCTAACGCAATACCGTCACTCCTCTTCCCCTGCGGCCCCACCGCATCCGCCATCAGACGGTGGCGACCCCGTCCAGGCCGCGGAAGGTAGGGAGAGCGGCGCACCGCAATACCGGCACTCCTCTCCCGCCGCGGCCTCCAACCCTCAGCCACGACATCGTATGGGACCTGGGACGCTCCATAAGACATCGTGGCCCGCCTCAGTAGCGATGTCGCCTGTTACCAAGTGGCACCGCAACCTACTAGTTGGCCGCCACGTCGTCGGCTTAATCGGCAAAAGCCCTGACGAGCGGCCCCTCCTCGGGTTCCTCTTCGCTTCACCGTGGGTGACCAAGCCACGGTTACTGAGCCCCCCCGCCTCGACAATGCGGGAACCCTCCTGGGGGGCTATTTGAGTCCCTAAATAATTAATGTCAGGTATTTTACTCGGAACTCTCTGGTGAAAATGCATAATTTTAGTCTTTTCTAAATTTATAATAAGATTATTTTTGTCAAACCATGATATAATTGTATTTAATGTCAAATTTATTTCATTTTCATAAGTCATAGGATCGTCGCTTTTAACTACTACTGTGCTGTCGTCAGCAAATAGTATCATAGGATGGTTTATGTGTCCGGGAAGGTCATTAATGTACAGCAAAAAGAGGGGAGGCCCCAGCACGCTGCCCTGAGGTACGCCGTATTTTACTGTCCTACATTTGGATCAATATTTCTTCTCGGAACTTTCACTTGTACAAATTTGTGTGATTTCTACATATTGTTTTCTATTTACCAAATAAGATTCTAACAGATTAAGTATATTCCCCCTGATATCGTATTTTTCAAGTTTTCCCAACAAAATTGCGTAATCTACATAATCGAAAGCCTTGGTTAGATCCATATATATGGCACAAACAGGATTTCTCCTGTCCACATTTGATAGAACAGGACGAAGAGTATGATGTATGGCCATATTAATTGTATTATGTTTACGAAATCCCTTTTGTTCCTTGACTAATATATTAATTTTCCGCGGAGAATCTTCTTAACACCACCATTCAGAAAATGACGTCAAATGCACAATGCCATCTATCGAATACAGAGTTCAACTGTCCGAGTATCTGAATTGCGTGTGTTGTGTTATTTTAGTTTTTGTTTTAACACTTTAAATTCATCTAACTTTTGATAGCGTGAACCGATTGCGATGAAACAAAAACTAAGTAATACTTCAAGTTACGCATAATCTATGAGAGGAAATAAAAAAATATATAATTTAATATAATGAAATTAATAAAATGGCGGGCTTAATCAAGTGCACTCAGCATATCCACAGATTAGCAAAAGTTCCTCGGGTATATCTACTGCGCATGTGCAAATAGGTGTCACATTTAACGCAAAAAGGCACAATCAAAATATACGTTCTGCCAAACATATTTAATGAATATTTAAAATTAATTTATTGATCAAAACATAAATCTAGAGTAATTAAAAACGCCTTAAATGAAGTATTAGTTTTATTTTACCTTTTATATGAATGATAATCTTATCTATATATATTTATTTATATATCTATAAAAGCGAAAGGTGACTGACTGACTGACTGACTGATCAATCAACGCACAGCCAAAACTGCTAAGCCTAGAAGCATGAAATTTGGCAGAAAGGTTCTTCAAGTGACGTCAGTGTGCACTAAGAAAGGATTTTTGGAAATTCTACCCCTATGGGGGTAAAAAGGGGGTTGAAAGTTTGTATGAAAAATCTAATTCCTTCGACCAAAATTCTTGAAACTTAGCACAAATAGTATTCTCAGTAAATGATAAAGATTGAAATTATTAGTTTTTCGAAACTACCCCCAAATGATGATTTCTCTTTTTTCTAGAAATCTGATTTTTCTATACAAACTTCAACACCCCGACCGAACTGGACCGCTTGTCTCAGGTAAACATAGTTGTGAGTGACGTTTTAGTGTTGCGTAATTTACGCTGCATTAGTTTTTTGTGTTGTGTCGCGTAATTTACGCAGCATTCGTTTTTATACTAAAGTAATTTTTAGGCCACCCGACATCATGCGTCTCAAAAAACCCGACCAGTCTTCTGCTACTTCTATACATATAAAAAAAATATCTTCTTCTATACATATAAAATGCTTTGTCCTGAATGACTGACTGACGGATCAACGCACAGCCTAAACCGCTGATCGTAGAGACCTGGAACTTGGAGAGTATGTTTTTGTATGACGTAGGCATCCGATAAGACAGGACTTGCCGAAAATCTTCCCCGAAAGGGGAGAAAAAGGGGGACAAAGTTTGTATGAAAAATCTAATTCCTTCAGCTAATATTCTTGAAACTTGGCATAAATAGTAATCTAAGTAAATGATAAAAGGTTGACATTATTAGTTTTTTGAAACTACCCTTACAAGTAGATTAAGGGGGTATTGAAGTTTGTATCGAAGAATTTTATTTCATGGGTTACTAAACTTGAAACATTGCACAAATACGTTTTAGGTTTTTTGAAGAATCTTATTTCTTGAGTTATTAAACTAGAAACTTGACATAAATATCAACTTAAGTAAACAATAAAGGTTGTCATTATAGGTTTTTAGAAACTACACTCAAAAGTTGATTTAGGGGGAGTTAAAGTTTTTTCAAAAATCTTATTTATTGGGTTAATAAACTTGATACTTGACAAAAATACCAACCTAAACAAACAATAAAGGTTGATATTATTAGATTTTCGAAACTGCCTCCAAAATACGATTTAACAGGTGATAAAGTTTTGTTAAAGAATGTTATGTCTTGGGTTAATAAACTTGATAGTTGACATAAATACCAACCTAAGTAAACAATAAAAGGTTTTCATTATATTTTTTCGAAACAACCCCCAAAAATAGGATTAAGTGGGTGTTAAAGTTTGTTATGAATCATACTGGACAAGGTTTCGTTTTTGATGTAGGGATCTAGGGGAGCACGAAGAAGGAATTTGCGGAAAATCAACCTTTCACCATCATCATCATTTCAGCCAAAAAACTTTCACTGCTAAACACAGGCTTTCCCCAAGCGCCGCCACACTGATCGGTCCTGTGCGTTTCGCATCCACCGGACTCCCGCAGCCTTGACCGTAGAACTTTACGAAACCATATTTTTATTTGGTTTAATAACAGCTTATTTTTGGTTGCCATCACACGAACGAAGTCGCGGGCGGAGTTAATATTATAAAAGTGAAAGTAACTCTGTCTGTCTCTCTGTCTACCTTTTCACGCTTAAACCGCTGAACCGATTTAAATGTAATTTGATTCGGAGATATTTTGAGACCCTGGGCAGGACATAGGATAGTTTTTATCCAAACATACTGACGGAAATCATACAAGGGGTAGAAGTTTGTATGGAAAACCTACAATATTAAGCCACGATATAAAAAATAAGCAATTCGAATTACTAATGCTTCGCAGACGAAGTCGCGGGCAACAGCTAGTCTGCACATAAATAATTTGTAAAACTTTTCTCAAAAAATAAAGACTCTATGCGTCGGGCTGACGTTACAATTAAAAATTTAAAAAAAATACAGGAAAGTAAAAAGCACTAGTGAAAAAAAGTGACACTTTCCGCACAGTTTGGCTGCTTGGAAAACGCTCTTTTCGAGGACATGCATTGTAAAATATTTAGCAATTTTCCTCTCTCCTAGACACTGACTGTATCTAGAATGTTGCTGTGCTCGACAGGGTCCATAATTGTTTCTGTAACTTATATTTAACACCTGTATGTACATTATGGATGCAATAAATTGAATTTGAATTTGAATGTATGTATGTTTGTTCCTATGTGGCGTTCTAGAGACCAAACGCGTTTGCCGATTTTAATGATTCGTGCGCCATATTGTGGGGGCCCAATTTTTTCATCCCTATCTCTCCTATGGGGTATCAAATTAAGGGGTTTTAAAAGGTGATTTAAAAATATATCACACTTATATGTTTAAATGTACCTAATTCGAATAAAAAATGTTAACTAAAAAGTTATAAATAAAAAAGTTTATTATAAAAATCCCGACTGCTTAGAAAGCGAACTAAAAAGACGTAAATAAGAAGAAAATCATGCTGTGCAGTCGGAGGATACATATTCGCCAGCTGACTGACCAAAAGCAAATATATCCTCCAACTGCACAGCATGATTTTATTCTTGTTTACTTCTTTTTAGTTCGCTTTCTAAGCAGTCGGGATTTTTAATTGTTTTAATTACCTTTTTTTTATTTTTTGTTTGTTCACCGATTTCTCTGTCAATTGTAGACCAATTTTGAAAATTCTTCATTTCTTTCTTCAGTCATTTTTGTTGAAAGAGTATGGTTCCATATTTGTCCCATTTCAATTTTGTGAAGATCTGATGAAGAACTTCGGAGATTAACAACTGAACTCTTCAATAAATGACGGCAATTCTTTCAGGATAGCTGCAATCGCATGTCTGTTTATTGTTTATACATACATTTCGTAACATAACATCACACTAGTACGTTCTAAAGGGGTAAGCAGAAGTGTACAGTTCACCTTGGTACAATCTCATTTCACCGGTTATGTTCAAGTTTCATTAAAGAACTTGCCTATTAGGTACCACAACCAAAAAGTAAAAAATAAAAATAAATTACAAAAAAAAAAACCGAACCTTCCACAATAAAAACACTACAAAGTGTTTTTTAGGGTTCCGTACCTCGAAAGGAAAAAAAACCGAACCCTTATAGGATCACTTTGTTGTCCGTCCGTCCGTCTGTCTGTCTGTCAAGACCCTTTTTCTCAGGAATGCGTGGAGGTATCAAGCTGAAATTTATATCAAATACTCAAGTCTACAAACTTCTAAGCCAATGCAATCAAAAGATACCGTCGTTTATACCGCAAATTGCCGCAAATTTTCGACACTCGCAAGGTAGGTATCAAAACCTACAGGGTACTTCCCGTGAACTCAGAATCATTAAATTTGGTACGAAGCAACGTCTTATAGCATAGATAAAGGAATAATTGCGAAAATTGAAAATTAGTTTTAGTTACATCATATAATAAAAATATGTTTAATAATTTTAAACTTACTACCGCTTTCCTTATGAACGCGTAGAGGTATTAAATTGAAATACATAACAAATACTCAGGTCTATAATACCTTTAAGCTGAGGTTTGTACGGAACCCTCGGTGCGCGAGTCCAACTAGCACTTGGCCGGTTTTTTTATAAACGGGTAAATAAACTAAACTACCGACATAGTTTTATTACTTAGATACAGAGCATAGAAGGCAAGAAAAGTACCAACAATGTTGTTTCTAGGAAGAACTTAAACCATTTCATATTTGCACGGATTCAGAGAGATTCAACGAAGTAGAAAACGGTAAAGTCCCTGGTATATTTAACTTTTTACATTGCCCAATGCTTTGTGCATTTCGCAGGGTTCGCTGCCGGCCGCGGCTGAATCCAGACAACGACAAAAAAAAAAATGTACCGCTGGAAACTGTTTCTTTGTCATTGTGAATAATAGTGGATAGATATCTGTTCAAATATGAACGTGAATGAAAAGGATTTATTTATAACTAGCTGTGCGGCTTCGCTCTCGTCAACTACCCACAGTGTACCTACCCTACTTACCTACCTGCCTACCCATGTGACTACATGACATTTATTCCTATTTAAGAAAAAAAAGAAGAAAGAAAACACATTTATTTGACACAAGCCATAGCACACTACATAAAAAATAAAAACTTAGACTAAACAACTATAAAATTAAAAAAAAAGAAAATAATATATAATAAAAATAATAATAATAATAGAATATAATATTTATGCCAATAATTCCCAGATGGGCCTACATGTGCAAGTCATTAAGTTTGGATCCTTACGGTCCGAAGGACTTCAAAGTCAAAGTCAAAGCCAAATTTTTATTTTACAATATTCCATTAAGCGGCACTTTAACGTAAATAATTTAAATTTACAAGTAATCATAATTGATTCTAACGTCCATTCACGGAAAGCATGACATAAAATCTGTCTCAAAAGGTTTGGAATTAGTTTTTATTACGCCCACATTTCTCAAATTTTCTTAAGATTCATGTACTTGCTACCTAAGAATATTTCCAGCAAGACTCCAGGCTACTATTAAGAGCTTCACGGAATGCTTCCGAACTTTACGACACTTGCAAGAGAATCAAAACCTACAGAGTACTTCCCGTGAACTCAGAATTCTGAAATTTGATACGAAAAAACATCTTATAGAACAGATAAAGGAATAATTGCGAAAACCGTAATTATCTTGTTACATCATATAATTAAAAAAAAATTAATCATTTTAAACTTACTACCCCTTTCCTCATGAACGCGTAGAGTTATTAAATTTAAATTAATATCAAATACTGAGGTCTATAATACCTTTAAGCTGAGGTTTGTACGGAACCCTCGGTGCGCGAGTCCGACTCGCACTTGGCCGGTTGTATTGTTACTTAACCACGCTTGAACGGCTGAACGGATCTGAATGTAATTTGACACAGATATAGATCGAATAGCACATGGGCTAATTTTCATCCCGGTCTAATGTTTCCTTGGGGTGAGAAAACACTTTTTACGCGAGCGAAGCCACTGGCAGAAGCTAGTACTGCATGTTAGGAAATCATCTGAATCTACACTGAAAAACAAATTAGGACTTGCGATCTTTTTTTAGGGTTCCGTACCTCAAAAGGTAAAAAAGGAACCCTTATAAGATCACTTTCTTGTCCATCTGTCCGTGTGTCACCACCGATTTTCTCAGGAACGGGTGGATCTAGCATTTTGAAATTTATACCAGATACTGAGGTCTAGTCCCTATTAGTTGTATAAAAATCAAGTTCCTGAGTCAACACGATAAAAAGATATAAGCAAATTTAGATTTTCGCAAAAACTTGTAAGTACCAAAATTAAGGTTTATTTAAGTACTTACAAGTTTTCGGGAAAATTTGAATTCGCCCATATCTTTAAAACTTAGCCACCAATAAAAATTATACCAATTTTATTATGGCGGTATAATGCGTAAGTACGGAACCCTCGGCGCACGAGTTCGACTCGCATTTGACCGGTTTTTTTTTTGTACCAGCATCAAAACTAGTTTTGACTAATTACCTAGGTAGTAAGAAAAAGTTCGCAAGTCTTAATTATTTATATCAGTGTAACTTCCTCTAAAACAACTTTGATTCAAAGTTAAATCAACTTGATTTTCCTTTTAATACGAACATTCCATAAAATGATGTAAGAGTAATTCACGAGAGGAAATAGTTTTGCAGTTCTTCATACAAAATAGCGCTACAAATGTGACGTATTTTATCATCTGAAAACTGGAAAGTAATTTCACGCGAAGAGGAGTTTCATTTCTAAAATTGTTTCTTCAGCGTACCTAATATTATACATAGCCGTGTGTTTGTTTTAGAAGACTTGTTACAATCATTTTAAGGTTACGTGAGATGTAACTACGCGTTACGAATTTTCTTTTTTAAGCCCCGTCGGAAAAAGAGGGGTGTTATAAGTTTCACGTGTGTTGCTGTGTATCTGTGTGTCTGTCTGTGGCATCATAGCGCCTAAACGGATGAACCGATTTTAAATTAGTTTTTTTTTGTTGAATGGTGATTTTGTCAAAAAAAATCCTGCGAAAACACCCCTATTCAAACAGTAAAACACTCAAAACTTTTGAACGGCTGAACCGATTTAATTTAAACATAGCTAAGAACACTCTCGACAAAATCACATTTCAAACAAAGAAAACTAAATTGAAATCGGTTCATCCATTTAGGTGCTATGATGCCACAGACAGACACATAGATACACCGATACACAGCGACACACGTGAAATTTATAACACCCCTCTTTTTCCGGCGGGGGTTAAAAAATTAAACGACGTATGTTCCTAGGTGGTATATCCGAGTTATCAACATTAATTAGAAACTTTTGAAATGGACGATTTATTCATCGCTATATTATAGTCAAGTAACTCTTTTGTCAACAGGTGTGTTGAAAGCTGCATTTAGGTTAAATGCTCTAAGGTTGAAAGTAACAAAGCGTGGAATTTTAGATTAAATCCAGATTCAGAAACAGGAAATGATGTTGATTAGAATCGAACGAGCATTCTTTGTGGCTTCCACTAACACACAATCATAAATATATATGACGTTACGTTACAGGAACTGATCTTCCCGCAGCCTCCTCGAGGCTTTGATTGACTCCATTACAATCCACTTACTATTTACGACTTGTAAAAAGGATTCCCACATTGCTTCTTAACTTTCCTGCGGGATACCATTTGGTTTGATCCACTTATGTGTAAACACCAAAAAAGCAACTAATGAGTACCTAACTTTTTTACAAGCTTTTGTTTAGTTAATGTCTATGTGTAATCAAAGCTTGCAAGTTCATGACCCACTTCCCGGTGTTCGACTGAGCTGTAATTTTCCACACACATTTCTTTCAATCAAAACTTCCTTATTTCAATTAAGCCATGAAGCGGCACTTTCCAACATCAAAAATTTGAAAGTAATAAATAAATAATAATAATAATTTATTGTTATGAAGAAGAACGGACAAGAAACTACACACACTCTTTAAAAAAAAGTGTTTTACAACATTTACATAAATACATTAATTCATATACGCGAGGACAATGCACCCAGACTAATACTATTATACTACGTATAGATATAAAGTGTTACAAGCACTAACAGGTAAATTCATTAATTTGATATGTAGGAACATGGTTCTCACATACTTACAAATATTGCAAAAAAAGGTAAATTACCTAATTCAACAACAACGGAACAGTCATGTGCGAGTCAATGTGAAAGTCTTTCTCTTTACAGTTAAATTTTTAATAAAAAAGGTGGTTATAAAATTAATAGGAGCTAGGTGGTTATACACGAAATAGTCAATCGATATAAAATACAATTTAATTAATTAAATTATTTATTAAAAATTATTAATTTAAAACTTAAGTCAACTATCTCTTTTTTCCCTTCTGAAGGTAAATCGACACACAGTCCACACATACATGAATCAATTGGAACTTCATTGTGAAACGCTATCTCTTAAGATACAGGATACCCTAGTTTAAGAGACAGAGTTTAGTCTATTGTGTACAGATTTCTGCAGCATCCAAATCTTTAATGTAAATGTTTTTAACCCCCGCCGGAAAAAGAGGGGTGTTATAAGTTTCACGTGTGTTGCTGTGTATCTGTGTATATGTGTGTCTGTCTGTGGCATCATAGCGCCTAAACGGATGAACCGATTTTGATTTAGTTTTTTTTGTTTGAAAGGTGAGTTTGGCGAGAGTGTTCTTAGCTATGTTTGAATAAAATCGGTTAAGCAGTTCAAAAGTTATGGGCGTTTTACTGTTTGAATCGGGATGTTTTTAACCCCCGCCGGAAAAAGAGGGGTGTTATAAGTTTCACGTGTGTTGCTGTGTATCTGTGTGTCTGTGTATCTGTGTGTCTGTGTATCTGTGTGTCTGTCTGTGGCATCATAGCGTCCAAACGGGTGAACCGATTTTGATTTAGTTTCTTTTGTTTAAAAGGTGACTTAATCGAGAGTGTTCTTAGCTATGTTTGAATAAAATCGGTTCAGCCATTCAAAAGTTATGGGCGTTTTACTGTTTGAATCGGGGTGTTTTCGCAAGATATCGTGTCATAATTACGTGTTCAATAGATTGCCGATCGAAGCATATCCACTATGTACTAGATAAATTATGTCGCACGAAAAAATGTGTCGGGGTTTTTTAAAATTTTGGAATTTTACTTGTGTACCATAATTATATAAAAAATTGTAAACTTAAAGCAACTACAATAATCTGTATCATTTTTGGGAAATAAAGATATATATTTATTTATTTGTTTACGTCTTTTTAAGCAGTCGGGTATTTAGTTATTTTTTTTAATTACAACTTTTTGTGTTTTTTTTTAGAATTAGGTACATTTAAACATATTATTATTTTATATTTTTGTAATCACCTCTTAAAACCCTTCATTTAGATATCCCATACGATGGGTTATGAAGAAAAAATAAAATTGGGCCCCCTCACAATAAAAAATCCGACATTTTTCTATTTTGCAATTTTAATATAGCCAGTGACACTCGCAGGGTTAAGACGAATCGATTGACGTAAAAATCATCAAAATCGGCCAACGCGTTTTGTCTCTAGAACGCCATATAGGAACAAACATACATACATCATACTTACATACATACATAGGACTGATAAACACACATTACCCTCCTTCGGCAGTGGGGTAAAAAGCCAGAAGAACTCTATGTTAAACTTAATCATGACGTTAGGATCATTAAACGGGTATGGCACGTTTATCCACTTACGGTAAAATAATATGCTACACTCTTCAAATCCCGGATAGGCTGATTTGACTCTTAAAGGGAGTAGTATAGGGATCTTATGTAGCCAAGTCTACCATGTGCGTTTTATCGATGGCCATCGAAAATTACGACCAATA
The DNA here is from genome assembly GCA_949775005.1 of Orthosia gothica. Classification (NCBI taxonomy): domain Eukaryota; kingdom Metazoa; phylum Arthropoda; class Insecta; order Lepidoptera; family Noctuidae; genus Orthosia; species Orthosia gothica. The sequence goes on along the minus strand of OX459034.1, from coordinate 26,393,838 downwards.
AAAATAAAACGCAGAGGCTGTATATATAAGAACTTGAAAATATCATTGTTGTCTATTAGCTGTTTAATTAAAAGTGTTCGTTCAAGTTCAAGTATAAACATCGACCGAATGCACCTCTTTTGGGTTTTGAAGACTAGTTCCCTGTCAGTCCTATGTGCTGGAATTGAGGATCACGCCCAAAAAATGCATGTTAGAGATCTCTTCATGATAATAAAAGTCATAACGCGCGATTTTAAGGCAAACACATGGGCCATTGAAGATGCGGATGGAGGTTTGTTCACTGAAGTTGATAAGGTGGTAGACAGTTGGAGAGGTTATTGCGAAAAATTTTATGCAGACGTGGAAACAACAAACCTACACCATAGCATAGACGTGACTCCTCTAGAACCGAACATCTTAATATCTGAAATTGAGTTTGCTATAAAGAAACTTAAATCTAATAAATCGGCCGGTAGTGACTGTATTTTTTCCGAAGACTTGAAACTCATTGGGGATGATGGCGTCCGTCTTCTACATAAAGGGTATGTGCAATCAGATCTGGAGAACAGGTGAATGGGTTAATGACTGGCAAGTATCCACTCTAACACCGCTGCACAAGAAGGGATCAACGAAGACCTGCGGAAACTACAGGACAGTTGCGCTGATAGCACATGCAAGTAAAGTTTTGCTTTACGTTATCAACGAGCGCCTTAAAGTTTTTCTGCAATTGCAGATTCCAGTAGAACAAGCAGGATTTGTTAAGGGACGAGGGACCAGAGAACAGATTGTGAATGTCCGACAAATCATAGAAAAGTGTCGCGAATTTAACATTCCAATGCTGATGTGCTTCGTCGATTATTCAAAGGCGTTTGACTGCGTTAGATGGGTATGCCTATGGAATATTTTGACCGAAATGGGATTCTCCAAGCACCTGGTTGCTCTTATTGCAAACCTTTATCATGATGGCAGCACAGTTGTTAGGGTAAACAATGTCTTATCAAAACCATTTAAGCCACAGAAAGGGGTCAGGCAGGGTTGCGTCCTGTCTCCAATTCTTTTCAATATCTATGGCGAATATATTATGAGACGAGCCCTGGAGGGATGGGAAGGTGGAATATCTATTGGCGGCAGGAAAATTAACAACTTACGATACGCAGACGACACTACACTATTCGCATCGTCCGAGTCAGAACTTGCTAAACTCCTTTCTAGAGTAGAGAAGGAGAATGAATTGGTTGGCCTCAGCATTAATAAGGCAAAGACCAAGGTGTTGGTAATAGACAGACCTGGTTCGTTAATTCACTCCAATGAACTCAAGGACCTAGAATTTGTTGATAATTTTGTTTACCTTGGTTCTCTTCTTAACAACGAGGGTGGCAGTGGGAAGGAGATCGTTAGGAGAATCCAGATGTCTAAAGCAGCCATGACCAAACTAACTAAGATATGGAAAGACCGTAATATATCTCGTAAAACTAAAGTGAGGCTGGTGCGCACTTTGGTATTCTCAATCTTCATCTATGGTGCCGAATCCTGGACAATACGACAAAAACAGAGAGCAAAAATTGACGCATTTGAAATGTGGTGTTGGAGGCGTATGCTGCGAATCCCGTGGACCGCATACCGAACCAACGTATCTATTCTTAGGGAGCTCGCAATAACCACAAGACTGTCCGCTATCTGCTTCCAGCGGATACTTAAGTACTTCGGACACGTTGCTCGCAAGGACCCTGATAGATTGGAAAAGCAGATGGTAGTTGGTCAGGTCGACGGAAAAAGACCGCGTGGTCGCTCACCTACCCGTTGGTCTGACCTAATCAGGACGCACACGGGCTTGCCAATACCTAAAGCTATTAAGACCGCCGAGGACAGAAACGCCTGGAAGGACATAGTGCACCAAATGATCAACTCTCCAATTTAGACACGACCTTCAGTAATGAAGAAGATGACTAAGAAGAAGAAGAAGAAGAAGGTACATAAGTACATACATTAATAAATTCACATATGTGAGGACAATGCACCCAGAATAGCACTACACACTATACTACGTCAAGGTATAATAGTAGATTATGCACCGAGGGGCTAAAGTTGTGTCTTATGTCACGGGCGTCATATTGAATCTCGAGTGCAATGAAGGATTCGGGATTTAACTCACGAGCAAAGCGAGGGAGTTAATCGGGATTTAACTCACGAGCAAAGCGAGGGAGTTAATACAAGAATCCTGAATGCAGCGAGGGATTCAAGCTAGCCCAAGGCAAAGACACCTTTAGCCCAGAGGAGGATACTCTACTTTTTACACCTACTGTGAGAAAATAATAGCCATAGTACGAAAAACAAAGTATTTATTAAATAAACAAACAGTAAGAATAACATATTTAGAACTAGTTAGTTATATGCACTTACATATTAATTGAAGTTAATGGTAACATTTGAGACATTAGTCCAGTTGTGCAAAGATAAAGTTAAGTTTTTATTTGGTACGTTTATAGATGTTGATGTGGAATTTATTTGAGTATTGCTCGTCAATGCTTCAGAATCTTGTATTTGCAGAGGAGCATTTTGGGTGGTGAAAGTTGGTGAAGGTGGTGCATGAGGCTCAGGGAAAGATGGAATGTGATGGTGTGATGTTGAAGGTTGTGGTGAAAAAGTATCAGATGACGTTTTTAAAGTGATGCTGTTACCAATTTGACAGCTTATTTTACTTTTGTTTTGTACAGAATTTTCAATGTAGCCCTCCGCTACTGTATCCGATTTCCAGCCACCATGGCGTTTTATTTGGGTTATATCTGCTCCCGCATGCGCCAACAGTGTAGCCGACGTTCGACGAAAACAATGACCCGTATAGAGCTGGATATTTGGTAATCCTAAGTATTTGGCAATTTCCTTCGGCATGGCACTTATTTTGTTCTTCCCAATCACTTGACGGGTGCATTTTCCACTACTGAACGCTACAAAAAATCGGTTAGTGCTTATGTTAGGAAGCCGCAGAGCTTGATACTTTTCCACAACCTTTACATATGCTCCGCGGATGACAAATGACCTTTCCCTTTTGGTTTTAGTGTCTGGCAACTTAATCAATAACAACTCTTCTGAGTGTTTTTCTATATCTTGGACCTTCATGTTTAGCATTTCTTGACAACAACAAGCCCCATTCACTCCAATAATTAAAGCCACCTGTAACAAAAATAAAAATAAATTTTACTAACAACATACGTAAATTCAGTAAGTATACATAAGCGTTCTTGTTGCTATTTACTACCATGCTGTATTTTATTTAGTTAAAAATAAAATGATGTACTTACTTTTACGGCAAGATAACTATGATCAGGAGCTTCATTTAAACAAGTTTCAACATTCAAAGGTGTGAAAACTTTCGATTTCTTTGATTGGTGACTTTCCGATTTCCTCTTTAGAAATGCTAATAGCTTAGCGTATGTCTTGATGTCTATATTGTGTTTCATGCTTATTGTTGACCTTTTTTTTTTTTTTTTTTTTTTTATTGTTGACCTAAGCATTGAATAAGTACACCATAGGCTACTTGACTTCTGAGTACAAGATACATGCTGAAAATACACTAATAGAACTGATTCCGAAATGGACTTGACGCCTTTCGTACTTTTCCATTTTTGGAAATTGTCGTAGGCTTAAATTTTAAGTTTCCTTTGACTTTTCCGGCAGTAAATTATTGGAAATATTATTAGCTTCTGTTGTAATGAATTCAGGAGTACAATCACTTTCATCACTCGACATTTTATAATACTTTGTTGATAAATTTAAAGTTTAAATGCCAAAAGTTCGCGCCTTTATTGCGACTACCAATAAGTAGCCAAGACACGATCAATTCGATTTTCAAAAAAAAAAGTCTCTTCTACGGTTTTGTCGTATGTGTCTATTAATATCACTCTCATGGAAGTGGCGTTTGTGTAAACTAAGCTATATACAGGGCTGGTAGAATGGTTTTGGATGATTGGCTGTATGCATTTTGAATTTAGAACGTCATTGGAAACGCTCGTGAAAATAGAGTATTTTTGATAAAATGTGATAAATCGACTGTAGTACAGAAAGGTTTTATTATTTACTAGCTGACCCGGCAAACTTTGTTTTGCCATAAAAAGACCAAACATTTATCTACCCTACCCTACCCTACCCTACACTACACTACCCTACCCTACCCTACCCTACACTACCCTACACTACCCTACCCTACCCTACCCTACCCTACCCGACCCTACACCACCCTACACTACCCTACCCTACACTACCCTACCCTACCCTACCCTACACTACCCTACCCTACACTACCCTACCCTACACTACCCTACCCTACCCTTATCTTATCTTATGGAGGGGCCGAGAAGCAACTCGGACACTTCGACCCATTGGGATCTATTGTGGTCCCCTAGATAACTTACTCCTCCCCAACGAGACTGGGAGATATGAGCCTATAGTCTTCTGGTTTAGGATATCCAACCCCTAGTAGACTCATTCGCTTACCAGCCAGTGCATCGCATGTGCACAGGAGATGCTCCATGCGTTCCGTATGTTCCCCACACAACCTGCACATGGGTGTCGCGGTTAGACCCATCTTCATGAGCATGTCGTTGGTTCCAAAGTGCCCAGTAAAGGCCCCAAGCAGAGCGGATTTGCCCCCTGCTCATATTCCAGATGCATTCCCGGGCTTTGAAAGTAGAGCCTAGGAATTTCTTGGAGTGTTGTAGACCAGTAGTAGCCAACCAGTGTGTTCGTTGTCTGTGATCTGCAAACTCCTTAAATGTGGCTTTTACGAGACACGTCGAAATGCCTACACATGGTTCTGGACCCACAAAATCATTTGCTGAGCCCTCTCTTGCCAGTTCATCTGCCATTTCGTTACCATGGATTCCTTTGTGTCCAGGGACCCACATCAGTCTCACCCTGTTATGCCTCCCAAGCCTGTTTAGGGCTTGGATGGCATCCAGAATAAGTTTGGAATCCACTTTGTAGGATGCCATGGCTTTGATTGCAGCCTGACTGTCACTAAGAATATATATGGATTTACCTCTGGTTCCTCTATCTATATTCTCTTGAGCACAGGTTATTATGGCATATGTTTCTGCTTGGAATACAGTTGCCATCTTCCCTAAGCTTTTGCTACATTTGTAACCTTTTGCGTATATTCCCGCTCCTGTACCTGATTCCATTTTGGATCCATCAGTGTACCACACCAGACTATCTTGTTCTGGCGGATCGAGTCCCTTCGTCCAGTCCTCTATTGAAGGGATTTGGACCTTAAAAGACCTTTCAAACACAAACATAGTTTGCATTTTATCGGATATCATGCTAGTTATCCGATCCAGGCCTTCATTGCAATCAAACTTTGTATGGTTAGTCTTTGGCCTAGAGGCATCCCATAGTCTAGCAACAGCAAGACGATGTAATGTCTTCCTTGCCTCGAATTCAACCATCATATGCAGAGGAGGGATATTGAGGTATCTCTCAATCGCTGCCGTAGGTGTTGTCCTGAAAGCGCCCGTGATGCCGAGACACACTGTTCTTTGTAACCTGGTGAGTGGCGCTTTGCACGAGGCAAGCTTTGTTCTTGGCCACCACACTATGCTGCCGTATGTGATAATAGGTATTATCATTGTTCGGTACAGCCAACGTATAACTTTGAGCTTTAATCCCCAAGTTTTACCGTAGGTGGAACGACACATGCCGAACACTCGTAAGGCCTTTGTCGTAATATTTTCCACATGAGTTTTCCACCTGAGTTCTTTATCAAGCGTTACACCCAGATATTTAACTTCGGTGGACCAGGGCAGCTTTATTCCATTGAGGGAGGGCTCTCCTAGGTTTCCTAGTTGTCTCTTCCTCGTGAATGGAATAATGACTGCTTTACTTGGGTTGATAGAGAGGTGGTTCTTTGTACACCATTCCTCTGTCATCCTCAATGCCTTTTGTAACAATCCAGAGACTACGTTCGGAAATTTACCATTAACCATTATAGCTATGTCATCTGCATAGCCTACTGTGTAGAATGGTCTGGTGTTGAGTTTGGTAAGCAGCGAGTCTACTACCAAGCACCACAATAATGGTGACAGCACTCCGCCTTGCGGACAACCTCTTGTTGTTTTTGCGCTAAGTCTGTCTCCCATCAGTTCTGATCTGACTATTCTGCTTCTCAGCATATAGTCAATCCAGTTGCACGTGGTATCATTGATGCCATGTTCCTTTGCAGCAATGCGTATGGACTCAAATGTTGTCTTGTCAAAGGCGCCCTCTATGTCGAGGAAAGCCCCGACACAAATCTCTTGTCCTTCTAGCGCAGCCTCGGCTCGACTCGCAACATAGTGCATAGGCGCACTGTAGTTTATGTAGAGGGAATACTTTAAGTGGTCCCTCTCTTAGGTACCTGTCTACCATTTTCTCCAGAGCTTTTAAGAGAAAGGATGACTGATGGGCCTATAAGCTTTAGCTTCTTCGTAAGTCGGTCTGCCCACCTTCGGTATAAAGGTGACTTTGACCTCCCTCCATGCCCCTTCTTGCAAAAGTATTGGGTAGATGCCATCCGGACCAGGGGATTTGAGAGGCTGGAAGCCTGCTAAGGCAAGCTTCAGTTTATTTTCATCTACCACTTTCTTTGCCGTGAGCCAGTTATTTTTGGACGTGTGCCTCCTGAGCTCGTCCCTTGTGACTGGTTCCTCTTCATCGCTGTCACGCAGTATACATTCCGGGAAGTGAGTTCTAAACATCACGCCCAGAGTGTCCCGTCCAGTTTCCGTGAGATACCCATTCTCATCCTTTACAGATGACAGTGGGTTTGTCTTAGTCATGGACATTGCTTTGCACAACCTCATTCCATTTGGCAGAGCTTCGATGGAGGTGCAATGCTGTCGCCAATTAGTTCTTTTGGCCTTGCGAACCGCCGTGTTATACCTAGTCAGCATGCTGTGATAGCCAGAAAAGTCTTTTCTGGCTTTTGCATCATTAAAGGCCTGTCGTGTTTCCTGACGTATTTTAGCTAGTTCAGGAGTCCACCATGGTACCTTTTTGCAAAAGGCCTTTTTCTCTGGGCAATTATCTTCCCATGCACCGATGGTGCCCACCTTGATTCTGTCCGCTTCAAATTCTATATCTAATATGGAATTAAGCTTACCTTTAGGGCTCCCTAGATTTACTTTAAGGTCCCTCCTGTACGAGTCCCAATTTGTATGCCTTGGGTTTCTCCTTCGTCTAGTTTCGGCCTCTCCCGCCGTCCTAAACCTAAAGCATATATAATTATGATCAGACAGAGAGATTTCGTCCGATACATGCCAATTTTCAATGTGAGTGCTGGCCCTGTTTGAAGCCAAATCCTCCCCTCGTTTGTTGACATCTGAGCTGCCCCAAACGACATGGTGTGCATTCGCATCGCAGCCAAGTATCAGGTCAAGGTTTTCTTGGTTGTCGTAGTCAACCAGTCTTCTGATTAGTGATGTTACTGGTTCCTTTTGTTCATATGGGAGATAGGCAGAGGCAAGGATAATTCTCCTCTTCTCTGTTCCCGTCCCCACTTGGATCAGAGTTGTTGTGAGATCCCTGTAACAGAAAGTACGTAAGGGCATTGCCTCTATATCGCCCCTGATATAGATGCAAGTGTACACACCTTAGTCCCTCCATCTTGGATATTTTTATGGGTTTGTGCTGTTGTTGGAGTGCCTCAGTTTTGAGGCTCCTCCTCCATTGCGTCCTCCTCGAGAACAGTTGGCGACTCAATCTCCAGGGTATCGAGGCCCTCAAGGATGTCATCCTCGAGGTCCGCCTCTGACGCCTCGGTCTGGGTCTCTGCCTCCTGCGCTACGTCGTGAGCAGCGACCTCGTCGATGGCCTCTTCACACTGCGGTGGACCATCTTCGGAGGGCTCCACTCCTGCTTCCGCAGTGGGTGCCTCTCCCTTTTCTTCTTCCAGGAGCTTGAACGAGTATCGTTCAATTCCTCCTGGAAGAGAGTAGCCCGCGGCCCTGATGACCCCAGCGGAAACACCGTCCATAAGGACGATACGACGGATCTGCTCAGTAAGAACATTCACGACCTTCTAATCGTCCGTCCTCAAGGCAGGGTTAAGCCGCTGAAGCAACCTAATGGCCCGAGCCGAGTCTTGCAGCGCCAAGTTACGACTCTTCCATGCCATTTTGACTGGCTTTGGAAGGTCCTTGGCGTTGATGACCTTGAGCTTCATGGAGCCAAGTTCCACGTTGTGGATGGTACCCTGAAGCCAGCAAGCTGCGTCAGAGTCGTCGCAGGATACATGCACTGCACCTGCGACAACTCTGGGAGCAACCGTGAATACAGGTAAAGGATCCGGTGCTTCCTCCAGTTTCTCAATTATGAGTTCCTGGATTGGCATCAGATCCTCCGCCTTCAAGTACTCCTCCGGGTACCTGACTGAGACAATGGCGAGTTTCACAGCCGCCACCGCATCCCTAAAGGATCCGGTCGAGGACGATTGACCTTGGGTCTTTACCCTCTTGGCTGCCATGTCCCCGCTGTCACTGCTGAGAACAGCACGCGGCCTCTTTGATGGTCCTCCCGTAGGAGTCCCTTCTAGAGCCGCCTGCTGTTTCAGCTTTTGGCGCTTTTTCCTTTGCGCCCCAGATTGGACGATCTACCCGGCGCCAGCCTGATTCCTGCCGGCCGCCGGGTGACGAAGAAGTGCTGACCTCGCCGGTAGCGTCCGAGGCCGTAAGGTCCGAGGTCGTTCGACCTCTAACACAAGGCTCTCGTGCCGCGCCAGCTTTGGCAGTACCCTTATGCCCAGTGGGCTTAATTGCAGTACCGCCCAACGGTGGTCCCGCAGCAGTGCCAACCCTCGACAGTGACGCAGCAGTCCCGTCTTTTGACAGTCCCGCCACAGCCCCACCTCGAGACGATCCCACTGCAGTCCCAGCTCTGGTCGGTCCCGCTTGAGGTTTTGCAGTGCCCCTCAAAGGCGGTCCCGCAGCAGTGCCGTCCCCCGACAGTGCCGCCGCAGTACCGTCTTTTGACAGTCCCGCCGCAGCCCCGCCTTGACACGACCCCGCCACAGTCCCGCCTCTGGGTGGCCCTGGTAGAGGTGATGCAGTCCCGGCTTGCGCCAGTCCCGCCGTTTGATGTGCAGTCCCGGCTTGCGCCGGTCCCGCCTTCTGGTGTGCAGTCCCAGCTTTCGCCGGTCCCGCCTTTTGGATCGCAGTTCCAGCTTTCGCCGGTCCCGCCTTGTGGTTTTTTTTTATTTTTAAAATTCATTAAGATTCCCGAAAATGTTTCATCCCTCAACTATCCCCACCAGCCATGGAGTGCTCAAGTGGCGATGCTACGGTAGCACCAGGGATAAGTCGAGGGATATAGTCCCCCCCCATTAGTTGCCTTCGAGACTGCACAGCACTAACCCACACCGCTACCACTAGCGATGCGAGCGAGCGCTGCCGTCTGCAAGCCCCCAATGGAAGTGAACTCGCCTGGGGGCCGTCTGACCGGACCCCGCAGCCGATTGACCGCAGCGGGCTAAGCTGCGGCCTCCCGTGTTAGAAGAAATCCGGGCCAAAGTGGAGTGTTGCCTCAGAGACGTTAAACCGCCTACGCTCGTCGGCTCAGCCACCAGGATCCCTTCATCCTCCCGTACGGGTCCCCGCGCACGGCACAAACACGCGGGAGGTCATTGCTATCCATCATTTTTCTTGTTCAATGTTGGACACCCAGGGGCATGACCTCGCCACCCCTGTGATAATTCGCCCGGTGATTTCTGTTACGTCTATTTCATAGGGAATTAGACCAAAAACAGGGCCTTACCCTACCCTACCCTACCTTACCCTACCCTACCTATATAGCCTATGTCCTTTCCCAGGTCTCAAACTATCTTCATACCAACTTTCATCTAAATCGGTGCAGCGGTGTAAGCGTGAAAAGGTAACAGACAGACAGACAGACAGACAGAGTTACTGTCACATTTATAATATTAGTATGGATTTATTTAATCACAAAATCCACAGCAATCTTTGCGCAGTTTACTTAAAATAAATTAACTAATGTTACAGCCAATTACTATTACGGTATTACGGCGCGGTACGGTATTTGTTATTATTAATGCCAGTTTTAATGTTATTCCATTCCTTTTAAAAAATGGTTCGTAGTTATCTAATTATTCTTACAATATTATGTCTTCGAAAACATGGCAATGATATGAAGAAGCAGTCGTTATGATTTTGTAGGAAATCAAGAATATCATCCACGTGTAGTAAGGGTATCGAGAATAGCTTTCCTCTTTCTAGCACCAAAGGGTGTTTGTTAGTACTATACTGCCAATTTAGCTGAGCATGTGAGATTCCAAATTCAAATCACATTATTGACCAGCGGGTCATAATGATAAATAAATGATAAATGATTTTATTTCTGTAAGTTGGTTTGTACAAACGCTTTTACATGTCTAACATATTTTTTTTTTAAACTAGATGAGGTCGGCGTTTCATATCTGACTACTCTGAGAAAAAAGGCCGAAACAAACTCAGAGGTCACAGTCTCTTTTAAAGTCCTGACAAAATCTTGGTTCGATCATGTGAAGACCATGTAGACTGATGTCTGAAATGGTCTTTTGAGGAAAGAACCAGCCAGATTGAGTGGACCTGTCCAGTCAGTGCACGCATTTGTCAATAACCAAGCAGCTCAACTCAGAATTTAAGGAGCTCAACGATTCGACGAACAATACCAAAGAAAGGACATTCGGGTAGGCCGCATAAACTACTCAAACTGCCAGACCATGATTAAAAACTAAGATAAATTAAAAAACAAAATAATGATCCACATAGTCTTCACATTCACAATAATTAAAATAAAATAATATAATACTTTAAAAAGTAAATATTCTTGTCATTGCAAGAAAACAAATAAAAAAACTAAATTAATTTAATTGGAGCAGCTCACTCCCAAGCCGTTTTATCCTCAACATAATCTTTAATGCTATAAAACGCTTTTTGGCACAACTTACGTTTAATGAATGATTTAAATTTATTAAGACTTAGATTTTGTACGTGGCTTGGAAGCATATTATAAAAGCGCACACATTGACATCTAAACGAGCCACCTATTTTCTTGAGCCTTGTTGTAGGTATTACAAATTTGTGTTTGTTCCTAGTATTTATATTATGGATATCACTATATTTGTTCGGGTTATTCACCGAACAATAATAAACATGTCAGCATAATTGCGACATCGCGCGCTATGCCCTGAATATTTTATGTATTACCTAAGTAAAATAGTCAGTACGCTTTCGGATAGCATATCGGGCGCGACTCAACCTCATCTCATTCACCTCATTAGTTTTAATAGTTATCCCAGTTAAGTTACTGAAATATACCTATCTTTATAATCTTTAATCCTAGTTTATATTTATCTCACCCCAACCCCGAACATTGGTCCTTCGAGCCATCGGAGCGGGATCATTACGCGCGCATCTACTAACTGTGCTGTGTGAGTGTCTCGCTTGGAATTTGTTACCAGACCCTGGTAAACAGAACTGATCGGATTTACTTTCCGAAAAGTTCATCATCCTGCTGATCCTGATTGAACCTGGTTTATACGAAAGCATCGCGTCATCTCATTGCGCTGCTACTCCAGGTTTGTTCTTGCAGCCATCGCAAGGACATTTGATCTCCAAAGAAGCCTTCAGCACAAGTAAGGTCTCTTTTATATCTTAAAAATGTCGGAAATGGATGACATTTTAGCAACCCAACAGCAACTAATCGAAGCCGTAGATAAGCTCTTCACCAACTTCAAGAAGGATGGTGCAGAGCGCAAGACCGCAGAATACTTACGTCGTCGATTAGCTGTATTGGAACAATACTTTACAGAGTTCCATAATAATCACATGACTTTGATATCTTTTGGTGATCAATCTCATACATATTTCAGTACTGACCAATACGATCAAATGAAGGAGAAATATAACAACATTAAGACTATTATACAAAGCTATAACCCTCTCGCAAACAGACCGCAAACCCCGGAATTGAAACCTCCTTCGTTCCAACCTACTGCGGAATCTCAAACCTCGAACCTCGCATCCCACGCTGCTTCTAAAACCCCTGCTCTTGAAGAGAGTAAAGCTGAAACTCTCTTCAAAAAGCAAGCTACCAATTTTAAGGCTTTCTTGAGAACTTCTTCCAATATCAACCTTGATCTCGTCACGGAAAAATGGGAATTTGAAGATATCCTGAAGACTATACAATCCCGTTGGGCGGCTATTGACTCGCTTCATTGGGAGCTGGACAACGAGTATGGCGGATCAAACCCCAAATACGAAGAGCAATTCACCCATTACGAGGAGTATTATAACAAAATAAAGAAAGACATCAATAAGAAAATGTGGTCCGTTGCGCATATTGAAAAATCTACTCCCAAAATGGAGATAGTCACCTTTGATGGAAACTACAATAAGTGGATTTCGTTCAAAGACCTTTTTACCGAAGCAGTGCACAACAACCCCTCTTTGTCAAATGCACAAAAGATGCAGTTTCTAAAGAGTAAGATCAAAGGTGAGCCCGAAAAATTGATCCAACATCTCCAAATAAGCTCCAACAATTATCCCGTATGCTGGAATATCCTCAATCATCGTTATAATAATAAACGACTGATCTTTACATCTTATCTTAACAATCTCATGAATATCCCCGCAAACCAGCATCAATCATCAAATCATATAAAACGCATTCACGACACTACATATGAGAGCGTGAATGCTATCAGGAATCTGGGAGTCGATGTGTCTTCCTGGGACCCATTCCTGGTATGTTTATTGTCTCAAAAATTGGATGCAGATACATACGAGGATTACCTACAAGCCTTAAAAGCCCCGCGAGAGTTGCCCGTCTTGGAAGATTTCCTTAATTTTTTGGAAACTAAATTTATGATGCTGGAAACTTCACGTAAGAAGATTGAGAATTCCACGCAGAAAACACCCCCATCGCAATACAACAACAATAATAAACCATCATTTTCAAAGGGTTCCAATTACAAACGAAATTATAATAATCCTATAAAGAATTACTCAACAAACCAAGTTTCGCAATCGTCAAAGTCCAAACGCAAAATTAACTATCGCAAGCAATGCCCTATTTGCGACTCCAATGATCATCGAATTCATGCATGTCTAAAGTTATTGGAATTGCAACCTAATGAACGAAAAAATGCTATTGATAACTTGAAACTTTGCATCAATTGTTTACATTATCACGAAGGCAAAAAATGCCTTTCCGAAATAAGGTGCAAAGAATGCAATAAGGAACACAATACCATTTTGCATGAATCTTTTACGTCACATCGATCAGGGTCAAATGCAGCCACGATTACGAAATCGCCTTCTCAGCAGCAAGAAACTAACACAGTTGCATCGCTTCGTAGAGAACCCTCAGAAATATTGCTTGCCACAGCAATAATTAACGTACAAGCAGTGGACGGATCTTACCATAAAATGAGAGTTCTTTTAGATCAAGGGTCACAGACATCCATTATTAGGGAAAGCGCAGCTCAGTTGTTAAGACTACCGCGACGGAAATGTAACGGCTATATCTCTGGAATAGGCAATAAGGAAAACAACTGCAAGGGCATGATTACCATCAAATGTTCGTCGCTGGTTAGCGATTTCACCTTTGAAACGGACGTTTATATAATGAATAGACTCATAAATAACTTACCCAGCTGTACCTTGCCTAAGCCAGACTGGCCTACTCTGAACCAAATAACTCTTGCAGATCCCGAATTTTACAAAAGTAGGCCTATCGATATCTTATTTGGGGCAGATATCTATTCCACTATCCTTATGGACGGTATCTGTCGATCAGAAGGTGTGTTGCCCATTGCCCAACAAAACCAGTTGGGATGGATCTTAAGCGGCAACTACAAAACGTACCATTGCAATGTGACCCTAAATAATATCGAAGATATGCAGCAATTTTGGGAAGTGGAGGACATACATGAACCTCTAGCAATATCAGAAGAAGATCAAAATTGCATCGAATTTTACCAAACTTCGACCTCCAGACGGGCAGATGGAAGCTACGTCGTTAAAATACCCTTCAAAGAAGATTTTGAGAACAATTTAGGCGAGTCGAAAACAAAATCGATTGCTCAATTTTTCCAAATAGAGCGGAAATTAAGTAAGCAACCAGCTCTGGCATGTGACTATAAAATGTTTATTTCTGAATACTTAGAGCTCGGACATATGACACCCGTTGCGCCACACGTACAGCCGGACTGCTACTTGTCGCACCATTGCGTCCAACGATCTGAGTCATCAACTACCAAATTGCGTGTCGTCTTTAATGCCTCGGCAAAAACCTCGAGCGGATACAGCCTCAATGATCTCATGTGCCGAGGACCCAATTTACAACAAGACCTTCAGAGCCTTATCTTAAAATGGAGACAATTTAGATACGCTTTTACAGCAGATATAGAAAAAATGTTTCGCAAAATCTGGCTACATCCCGATGACCAGAAATATCAGAAAATTATCTGGCGAAACCATCAATCTCAACCTTTAAAAGAATACCAGTTAGCGACAGTTACCTATGGCACTAAAGCCGCACCATTTTTGGCCATGATGACACTGAAGCAACTGGCCATCGATGAAACGCCAAACTATCCACAAAGTTGCGCTCCTGACATCTTAGAACACTCGTTTTACATGGATGATCTCATGCATGGTGAACACTCAGCGACAGCAGCTAAACAGCTCAAAGCAGAGATGATCAGCCTCCTCAAATCAGGCGGATTTAATCTCAGAAAATGGCGATCAAACTTGCCGGAATTAATAGATAGTTCAGATGCACTTCAAAAGGAAGACTTTGACTTTAAGCAACCGGAATCAACCAAAACATTAGGTCTTCGGTGGGAACCCAAAAATGATCAATTCATTTTTCATCCTATAGAACTTATCTCCAGAAACATCCTTACAAAAAGACAATTCCTATCTCAAATATCTAAAATTTTTGACCCCTTGGGCTGGTTAGCACCAGTCACAATAAAACTTAAGATCTTGTTCCAAGAATTATGGAAATCTGACCTGGGTTGGGACAACCCTGTCCCTCAAGAAATCGCGTCAGAGTGGAATACTATTAAAGCCGATCTATCTCATATATCTCGATTTAAAATACCACGTTGGATTCAAACCCAGGCAAAGGATATCATCGAACTCCATGGCTTTTGCGACGCTAGCACAAAAGCATACGCATGCGTCGTGTATTGCAAAATACAGAGAGAAAATGAAACTCATGTGACCCTTATTGCAGGGAAATCAAAAGTAATACCGCTGAAAAAACCACAATCGATACCGCGTCTGGAACTCAGCGGCGCTCTCTTGTTGTCAAAACTTATGAGAAAAATCATCTCATCCCTATCGAGCCACAAGGTGCATGTTTATGGTTGGATTGATTCTACGGCTGTTCTAGGTTGGTTAAGTGGTGAACCGGAGAAATGGAAACCCTTTGTTGCGAATCGAGTGAGGCTAATTACTGAAATAATCCCTAAAGATAACTGGAGTTACGTAAAATCCAAAGAAAACCCCGCAGATTGCGCAAGCCGCGGTTTACCTGCTGCTCAATTAGCCTATTATTCACTGTGGTGGCAAGGGCCCGACTGGTTACCACAATATAAGCCTACAGAATCTCATAATATGCCGATTTATACGAGCATTACAAACGCAGAACTCAGAAAGAAAGAGGCAGTAAATACGGTCATTTTTAACCCCGAAAATTCAATAATCAATCAACTATTACCAAAATATAGCACTTTAAGGAAAGTTACCCGAGTATTAGCTTACATCAACAAGTTCATCGACATTGTTGCTTACAAGAAAAAACGCACAAGTTTTCTTACTCTGCAAAATATAAAGACAGCAAGAGAAATGGTAATTAAGCACGTCCAAAACGAATATTTCTACGAAGAAATATCACGGCTGAAAAGGAATGAACCACTAAATAAGAAAAGCCAGATTCTTAATCTCAATCCCATACTAGACAATAATCAAATGCTCCGTGTCGGTGGCAGACTTAAACATTCGAATCTTGATCCAGAAATGAAGCATCCTATCATAATCCCGAATCAATCGAAACTGGCAGATCTAATCATAGATGAATCCCACGAACTTGTATTTCATGGTGGAGTAAAAATGACTACTGGATTTATAAGACACAAATACTGGATTCTTGGTGGAAATAGAGCCACAAAGAAACGAATAAGAATGTGTGTCAAATGTAAAAGAAACAATCCAATACTACAACATCAAATCATGGGTGACCTACCTCCAGCACGATTGATTCCTAACAGACCTTTTTACCACACAGGAATAGATTACACCGGACACATCCTTATTAAGGCCAACAAAGGCCGTGGCATTAAAACCAGTAAAGGATATGTCGCAGTTTTTGTTTGTATGGTGACCAAAGCCATACATTTAGAAATTGTCTCAGATCTCACAGCGTCAGCATTTATTGCCGCGCTTCGTCGAATGTCGGCTAGAAGGGGAGTTCCAGGGCACATCTATAGTGATCAAGGAACCAACTTCATAGGAGCCAACAAAATTTTAAAACAAGAGCTTGCCGAAATCTCCTATATCTTGTCGGACCAAGAAGTAACCTCGACAATCGCTGAAATGAATATTGAGTGGCACTTTAACGCTCCATCATGGCCATCTGCTGGCGGACTCTGGGAAGCTGCAGTGAAGAGCCTAAAACATCATCTCAAGCGGGTCGTGGGTGAGCAAAAATTAACCTACGAGGAATATATTACCCTACTAACCCAACTCGAGGCTTGTTTGAACTCCAGACCACTGTGCCCTCTGACAGAAGACCCTGAGGATTTGGATTTTTTGACCCCGGCTCACTTCTTAGCAAGTGGCCCCAGCTTAACGATTTTCGAAACAGAGCATGACCTCAGAACACGGTGGCACTTGACGCAAAAAATCTATCAAGATATATGGGATAAGTGGAAGACTGACTACCTCTCGCAGCTTTCTACGAGAGTCAAATGGCGACAGCAACAAAGGAATCTCAATCTTAATGACATCGTTATTATAAAGGACGACAACCTTCCACCAGGAAAATGGAGTCTAGGTCGCGTAATAGCGCTGCATCCTGGAAGTGACGGACACATAAGGGTCGTCACACTTAAAACCAAAAATGGGGTCTTAAAACGCCCAGTTGTAAAACTGTCCTTACTGCCAACAAATAAAAATGATCAAGATCCAAATGGCCCAAAGGTTGATAATAAACTGCCAGCGGCGAAGAAAAAACGTCCTATCTCATTTTCAGCAATGGTTTTATCTTTGACATTATTTATGCTGACACTAATAAACACCACTCAAGCATCCTATAACTTCACCCCGCTGACAAACAATAGTGTATACTTTGACAAAGTATCTAATATGCACTTAATTAGAGATGATTGGCATTTAATAGTCTATTATGACACAAACCCATATCAAGAAGGAATGGCGGCACTAACAAAGTATATCAAGTACCTTGAAACCTTATGCTCAACGATTAGAACACAAACACCTTGCGACGGCGTCATGTTACAACTCGAGCACGAGTTCGAAGAAATCAAACATTACGATAATATTGTCATGATAAATGACTCGTTTATGACTAATAAGAAACGCCGGCGACGCGGCTTGCTAGACGGGGTAGGCTACGTTGCAAATAGTTTATTCGGAGTATTGGACCAACGATTTGCAGAAAAATATGAGAAGGATATTGACCTTTTAAAGCATAATGAAAACCACTTATACAACCTCTGGAAAAACCAAACGTCGGTCGTAGAAGCTGAATTTAATTTAATGAAAAGGATTGAGAATACTATAAACAAACATCACAAAATAATAAATCAAAGGCTTAATTCTCTCCAAGATTCTTATAAAAATCTCGCTCAGCAAGTGCAAAACATAACCATCGTCACTGACTTCATAACCTCGACTTTCACTGCCAACAACTTGTTGTATACCCTTCGACGAATCCAGGACTCAATTTTAGATACAGTAACTGATATTTATAGTGGAAAATTAGATTTTCACTTGATATCGCCGAAACAACTCAGATCTGAGCTAAACATAATATCAGCACAAATATCTGGAGACTTGGTAGTTCCTGTCGACAACTTTAATCTTAAAGATCTGTACAGCTTGCTCAAAGTAAGAGCCAAATACTCTGGCAAATACCTAATAATAGAAATAAAAATACCCCTGATTGAAAGAGATATTTACGAGGTATTTAATCTTATCCCGGTTCCACGCATTGTGAAAGATAACAGGATGATGAAGGTCGAAACTATCTCTGAATTAGCAGCCATCAACATGAGAAAGGATTCTTATTTAACTATCACAGACACGGATCTGCAGTCATGCGTATTACAAAACCCTGTGACTATTCTGTGTCATATCAGAAAGCCTATTCACCACATGAAAGATGATCATAGTCTATGCGAGACGATCCCAGGCACAAGAACTTGTAAAACTAAAACTACCCCGTGCAAGGATGACTGGAGAGAGTTAACATCAGAAAACAAGTATTATTATTTATGCTGCAATGAATGTAACGTCAAACTTCTATGTGAAAATCAAGTTGAGGCAGTTAGGTTATCAGATGCTGGTCTGTTGCGTGTTGGGGAAGGCTGTCTAGCAAAAACAGAAAATTTTATGGTGTACTCAAACAAAAGATTGTCTAGTAAAATTAGTACGACGAGAAATATTATCTCACCTGAAATATCACCAATTAATCACATAATAAATATCACTATGCCAGAAATCTCATATGAGCATAATCCCAATAACTCAGATGACCTCAGGCAATTTGAAGCCATTAAGAGAAGTCTTGAGATCATGAAGCAGAGTGAACCTTTGAGCACTAATATCTCCTACCACGACGTCCACCAGTATACCGCTATATATCTCATCATATTGGGCATCTTGTTATTGGTGGCAGCTTACTGTTTTAAACGTTGGCGTCAAAGGCAACGTAAAGGAAATCGCTCCACTTCTGCAGCAGAGCGGTCTACAGCCCCTGCGGCAACTGCGGTGCCATCTCCACACACCGTTGCTGATAGTGTTGTGATTGAGTGTAGTGAAATTAGGGAAAATGGGCAATCTAGTAGTAAACCAGTGAAAAGTGATCCTAAGCGACTAGCGCTATCTAGTGAGTGCTTACAAAAAAAGGATGATAGAGGTTCTTCACCGATCTTTCGCGTGTTCTCTCTTCCTGATTTACACTGTAGCGACTCTGTTTAATTTGTAAGGTTACCTTAATCTCACCTACTAACATAACTCACCCTACATAACTATTTTAGTATTAGTTGAACATTGTTTTCACCTTGTTAGTATTAATTTCATTACCCATGTAACTATACCTACCTACTAACCTCATCCTTTTCTCCCTCGGGAGCATGTTCGGGTTATTCACCGAACAATAATAAACATGTCAGCATAATTGCGACATCGCGCGCTATGCCCTGAATATTTTATGTATTACCTAAGTAAAATAGTCAGTACGCTTTCGGATAGCATATCGGGCGCGACTCAACCTCATCTCATTCACCTCATTAGTTTTAATAGTTATCCCAGTTAAGTTACTGAAATATACCTATCTTTATAATCTTTAATCCTAGTTTATATTTATCTCACCCCAACCCCGAACAATATTTTTTAAACAATTTTATATTTTTATGGGCATATAAAAGATTTTCCTAAATATACTGAGAAGGCACAGTCATTACATTAATCTCCTTAAATTTCTCTCTGAGAGAGTGTCTCGGGCTTAATTTATAAATTGATCGAACAGCTCTATCCGCAAAACAAAGATAGTCTGGATGTCGGCGGCATTTCCCCACAACAGAATACCGTACGACATTACACTATGAAAATAGCTAAAGTATATTAAACGGGCTGTCTCTATGTCCGTTAAATTACGAATTTTTCTAACAGCATATGCTGCGGAGCTTAGCTTCTTTGACAATTTATCTATATGTGGGCCCCACTGAAGCTTAGCATCCAAAGTTAAACCTAAGAATACTGTGCTATTTTCAGGATTCAATTCTTCGCCCTTTATCAGCACGCCAGTTTTCACCTGCCTAACGTGAGGTAGGGTAAACTTAATGCATTTCGTTTTTTTTTCATTAAGAAGTAAATTGTTAACATTGAACCAGTGAACTACATTTGAGATCGCGCTATTTACATCGTCAGTAACCAGCTGCTGACGTTTAAGTTTAAACAAAAGTGAAGTATCATCCGCAAACAACACTATATTATGGTTATCCTTTATGAGGTAAGGCAAATCATTAATATAAATAAGAAACAAGAAAGGACCAATAATCGAGCCCTGCGGGACTCCCATTGCTACTATAGATCCAGGAGATCTTTTTCCATTAACGTCAACGCTCTGAATCCTATTACTCAAGTATGAAGTAAGAAGATCCAGAGCGCTGTTCCGGATCCCGTAGTGGCAGAGTTTCCTGATTAGGGTTTCATGAAGAACACAATCAAATGCCTTGGACAAATCACAAAAGATGCCCAAGGCATCGCACTTATCCTCCCATGCATTATAAATATGTCCCAAAAGCTCAACACCGGCATCAGTAGTTGAACGACCCCTTGTAAAACCGAACTGTTTGCTATGTAATAATTTATGTTTATTAAAAAATCTTTGTAATTGCTCTAAAATTAATTTCTCAAATATTTTACTAAAAGTAGGTAGTACTGAAATAGGTCTATAATTTGTAGGGTCTGATGTACTACCTGATTTAAACAAAGGTATTATTTTACTATTTTTCATTAGGTCAGGAAACTCCCCACAGTCGATACAATTATTAAAGATAATAGCTAAACTAGGTGCGACAATATCAATAATAGACTTGGCGACTTCAACAGAATGACCCCACAGATCAGCAGTCTTTTTAACATTTAATGTGTGAAAGGTTTTAATTATGTCTCTACAAGTAATATGTTCAAAAATAAATTCCGAATCGCAAACATTAACATTTTCTTTTAGCAAAGACTCAGCAACAGAAGGTGATGAGTTTAAGGATTTAGTAGTAGAAACGGGAATATCTGAAAAGAAATTTTCAAAGGCCAGTGCGACTTGTGAGTCTGATTTTATGATGTTGTCATTAATAGACAGGCTGTAGTCAATATTTCGGTTACCAGATCCTTCCGTTTCACTATTAATAATATTCCAAGTCGTTTTAATAACATTACTACTGTTTTTAATCTTCGAACTCAAATAACGCGACTTGGCCAAAAAACAAACTTTTTTAAATAATTTTGAATAATTTCTAACATATAAATTAAATTCAGCAGTGTTTACATAAGTCCTTTCATCGTACAGCTCATAAAGCCGTGTTCTACTTTTATGAATACCAATGGTAGCCCAATCACTGAATGATGCATTACCATTAACGGAGATTGTCTTGGGAATAAAGGTGGAATTAAATTGTTTACAGTATATACTAAAAAAATCATCATATTGATGATTAGGTTCAGCATGAATTGGCAAAATTGGTAATTTATCAATGAGTTTAACTTTAAAAGCTTTCAAGCGACTTGCAGTTTTGGGGTTAACAGTGATATCCTTTTTAGCCACTTTGTTGTTTTGGATTGGTATAGTAATCCTCTGCCCGCAATGATCAGAATCTAGTAAATTTATAATTTCTTTGTGGACTTATATTAATGAAATCCAGTACAACATTATTGACCGGCTGTGCCCCCGGCCACTAATGACTCACTTTAGGTTAAGGATGCTTGACATATAATTTGACATTTTCGAGCAGGTGGTGTGAAAAGTATTAAAGTACTCACACATGTACTGTGCAGTTATATAATAGGTACTAGAAAAACATTAACATCCGAAGCAGTTAAGTTATGACCAATCCCAACTGACGGCGCCCGTTCACGAACATGACGCATGAATCGGCACCACCCAGCTCAACCATCATGAAGGGAACCGAATGATCCAACACACGCGAGAGCATGACACACTCAACTGCCAGGGCACACACAAGTCAACGAACGACACATAGGTATAGCAAATGGTAGATTTACAGTTGGGTACATAGTACCCACACACGTGCTGTGCAGCTATACAATACTAAAAGAAATCGAGTCTACACAACACAAACATATTCATACAGTCTTCAGCAGTTCCAACAATACTTCAAAACAATAATGTTCTACATATCATTTGTTTTTGCGCCTTAGTGGTTGTGGAGCAGGACTAGCATTGAGCCAATAATTTTTATCAGTGATGTAATCCCCCAACTTATAATATGCCTGCCTGCATAGTGTGCGTTTTATACAATTTTTAAATTTCGTCTCATTCAGTTCTAGAATGTGGGGAGGATTTTTATTGTAACATTTTGTACAGTACCCCATGAAAGATGAGGCCACTTTTGCCGGTCTGAAACCTGGTTGAACTAATTGGTCCCTATTTCTAGTAATGTAATTATGTCTGTCTCCGTTTTTACTAAAACGATGTAAATTCTTTCTCACGTACATGATGTTGACAAAGAACCGTCATGATGTTAATGTCCTTAAACAGTTCCCTTAGAGAATCGCGCCGGCGAAGATTGTATATCGCTCTGATGGCTCGTTTTTGCAGACTAAAAATAGACTCAATGTCTGCAGCCCTTCCCCATAGTAAGATACCGTAAGACATTATACTATGAAAGTAACTAAAATAGACTAGCCTAGCGGTATCCACATCAGTAGATTGACGAATCTTTCTGACAGCATAAGCTGCCGAACTCAGCCACCCCGCAAGTGATACTAAATGAGGACCCCATTGCAACCTGAGTCTAGCGTGATCCCCAGGAAAACCTTTTTATCGACGAATTCGAGCTTAAGCCTCGGGATATATAAGATAAGTACCTACAAGGATAAAAATGTTTTCCAATTAATTCTCCACGAATTGCTAGTTTAATCATGTGCAAACCACGATGATTTTTATTTTAATTTGCATTGGTAGTAGAAAATATTATTTATGATACGAAAGGAAGTTTCCGCCTGCCCGCTTCCACCGGATGCTAAGCCGCCAATGCAAGCAAATAGGTTTTCACGTTTGCAGTTTATTATTGAAAGTGAAAAAGAAACAATTTTAGTTTGTTACTCATTTATTATTTATGATTTTTTCGTGTAACGTGTATAGTTACATGTTTTTCTATGTACATCTCAACGAAAATTATGTTTACAGTTTTTTATTTTTTATTTGCACGAAACCTGCTCAGGTTTCGTGCAAATAAAAATTCGTTGCTTATCGCTTTAGTTTTTACCACAAATAATTTAATACTAGCATTATTTTTACAGTCAAGACGACAGAAGATTTGACTCGTTATATTAAGGTTCACTCGAGACGGATGTAAGTCGTCAAGATAATTATAATTACATAAACAAAACTTTAAATAATCAAGGGCCAACTACCCAGGGACGCGTAAGCAATCAAGAAATGGAGGTCAATATTTGGAAACGTACTGCTTAATTTAACGGCTCTGACCAATATAAGTTTAGCAAATTGAACACCCCCGAGGTATCCAAAAACGATTTAGAGAGGACTGTTAATTGGTGTGGCAAATGTGTTTATTAAGTGTACTGTCTTGTACTTGTGTGGTACTTTAGAACTGTTCGGCAATCAGAACAAGTAAACAAGTAGTGTGTCAAGTTTATTAGGCTGTTTAAACACTGACAAGGTTAAAGTCTCATCTGTAAATCTGCGGCCATATCTCATGTACTCTCAAAGTGTTTGTTATTTTGGAAACTGGTCAAATTAATTACTTTACAATGCATGTCCTCGAAAAGAGCGGTTTTCCAAGTAGCCAAACTGTGCGGAATGTGTCACTTTTTTCACTAGTGCTTTATACTTTCCTGTACTTTTTTAATTTTTAACTCCAACGTCAGCCCGACGCATTAAGTTTTTATTATTTGAGAAAAGTTTAAAAAATTAGTTATGTACTGATTATCATTCATATAAAAGGTAAAATAAAACTAATACTTTATTTTAGGCGTTTTTAATTACTCTAGGTTTAGATTTTGATCAATAAATTAATTTTAAATATTCATTAAATGTTTGGCAGAACGTATATTTTGCTCGTGCCTTATTGCGTTACGATGTAACAGCTATTCGCACATGCGCAGTAGATATGCCCGAGGAACTATTAGTTAATCTGTGGATATGCTGAACGCAAAGACCTTATACGTATTTCGTAGTAAGAAGTATAAGGTCTTTGGCTGAACGCGCTTGAAGAAGCCCGCCATTTTATTAATTTATTTATTTCCTCGCACAATGCATAGTAAAATGTTGTATGATACACGTACGTAAGATGATTTCCGACTTGTGTCGATTTATCCACTCACTCGCTTCGCTCGCTCGTGAATAAAAATGCCACTCAGCGGAAATCACCTACCTTCCGCACTTGTAGCATAAATAACTATAGTAGATGCCTGAAAAGAGTTTGTTACAAGATTTCCCATTTCCAGTCAGCCAACGTGACAATGCTGCCACTGTTTTCGGCACTTTTCCCACAGTCAGCGATGTCGACGAATGTTTTGATGCCCAATGAGTTCTGCCGAGAGCAGTGGTGGCCCAGTGGTTTCGGTCCCGACTAACGAGTTGTAGGTCGTGGGTTTGAACCCGAGCAGGCGCTTTACTTTGTGTAATTTATTTCATCACCACTGGTCTCAAAACGGTGAAGGAAAACATCGTGAGGAAACCGGCATGTCCTAGAACCAAAAATTCAAAGACATGTGACATCCACAAATCCTCACTGGGCCCGCGTGGTGGATTATAGCCCACTCCCTCTATGAGAGGAGGCCTGTGTCCCAGCAGTGGGAACATTAAAAAGGCTGATGATGTGATGTGATGTGAGTTCTTCCCCTTTTACTCCCTATATATACCTGCTTGTACGACCTGGTTGGCCTGGTGTACGGTGGCTTGCAGATCTGATTGTGATGTATTTGTATAATGGTGTCCTAAATGTGAATAAGTTATATAACTAATTCAATCTTTATCCTAAAAGGTTTTTTTTAGAATTTATTTAAGTCAATATGCAGTAAGTACCTTGATAGTGAAATAAAGCACCAAGCTTTTCCATCGTCCAAATGCGCTTTTAAATATTAATAAAATCAATGCTTTCTTACAAGAGATAAATATGAAAAAAATATACACAATATCATATCATCCCGTGCGTACGTACTACTAGAAAGAGGTAAGAATTTTATATAACTTAACGAGCTATCCTGCAGTATAGTGACCAAGATGTACTTATTTCAAAGGATATTCTTGAGCACAAAACTTAACAATATAGGTAGGTACTCAGGGTAGGTTACGTTGGGTTAGGTTTCATACTTCAAGGCTCCTTCAGGCTTCAAAAAACAATAAATGGAACTATATTTTTTATAATGCAAAAGAGTATCTACTAGGCTCTCGATATAATTCATGTCTTAGTATTATGAAAATGGAAAAGTACAATATTACCAACCATATGAAGGTATTGCACGTACCTTCAGGAGGTTGGCAAAATGTTTTCTATTCTCATTTGCGTTGACGTAATAAGGTAATTTGAAAACACGTTTCGTGTACGGTACTGATTTTACTGTCCTATATAACAAATATTAGGTCATTACATATGAAATTGGCATTTTGTAAGGGAGGAACATAGTCGTTTTTTTTTTTATATAATATATTTATTTAATCAAAGTATGTACCATTGCTATCTATGCACTTTTGCCATCTCATAGGTAGTTCATTGATCCCTTTACTAAAAAAAACTTTCGGACGGGATTCAATAAAATCTTTGAAGGCGCTTTGGACTGCCCCATCGGAGTTGAATTTTTTCCCTTGCAAGAAGTTATCCAAATTTCGAAAAAAATGGTAATCTGTTGGAGCAAGGTCCGGGGAGTACGGTTGATGTCTTAGACATTCAAATTGAAGCTCCTCGGATTTTGTAGCCGTCTGTTGTGCAGTGTGTGGTCTAGCGTTGTTCTGATGCAGCAGTGGTCTAGAGCGATTGACCAGCCTCGGCTGTTTAGCAGCTAGCTTTTCCATCATGGTTTGCAGTTGCTGACAATAGAAATCCGCCGTAATCGTCTGACCAGAAGCCTTAAGAAAGCTGTAGTGAACGACACCGGCACTAGTCCACCAAACGCTCTCAAGTAATTTTTTTTGAGTCAATTTTCGCTTGGGCAGGACTTGGCTGGTTCACCAGGGTTCAGCCATTGCGACGAGCGTTTCCGATTATTGTACAGGATCCACTTTTCATCACAGGTAATGATTCGATTTAAAATCCCTTCATTATTGTGCCGGTTGAGTAATGTAACGCAGCAGTCGACGCGCGTTTGTCGGTTTGCTGCACTCAATTCATGAGGTACCCACATTTCAAGCTTTTTCACCTTCCCATTTTGCTTCAAGTGGATTAAAACAGTTTTATCACTAAAACACCGCAGCCTGCAGCTAACTCGGACGTGGTTTGCGATGGATCCGCTTCCACAATAGCCTTCAATTCTTCATTATCAACTTTGGTCTCCGGCCGTCCACGGGGCTTGTTCAGCAGGTCGAAATTTCCAGAACGAAAACGTTGGAACCAAAAACGCGCTGTGTTTTTTTTTTTGCGTCACCGTCGCCATACACATCGTTAATCCTTCGAGCCGTTTCTGCAGCACTGGTGCCACGATGGAACTCGTACTAGTTAATAACGCGATATTTCAAGTTTTCCATTTTCTAACCTGACTGGCACAAAGAAAAAACCAAAAGAAGAAAAACAAATGAATTACGGTTTTCTAAACAAAAAAGCATGAGAAAAGGTGGACGCGCACCTATCCGCGCCGCACGAGCCGCATTTCAGAAAAATGCTGTAGGTATACGGATTCCACCAGCGCGTGCGGATGGCGTCATCAGACTTGGCGGGCTATGCGGGCTGCGCGGAAACATGATCCGTATCCGTATGAAAATATAGTTCAAGATGTACAGAAGTGGATATAATGCGTGCGGCGCGTTCGGCGCGGATAGCGCGGGGTCTTTAGAAAATGCGATGACTGCGGCGCGTGCGGCTCCTGCGGCGCGGATAGGTGCGCGTTCACCTAAATAGCTGTATAAATTTTAAATTGGAATTCCAAACCAAAGAGGAGATATTTGAGATCAAAGTGGCCAGTACGACAAAACGCAAATTTCATAGGTAAGGACTTAATATAAACATACAGTTAAAGGGTACCAATTTTTTTACTAGCCTTATACTGGTACACATACCACAGTGACTGAAGACGAAAGTCTATAACCAGTGTGTTCCCAGTCATGACATATGGAACTGAAACTGATCGCACACAATGGGCCTCATCAGAAGATTTAAAGTCACCCAAGGGCAATGGAGATTCACCAAGGTTACCGACATAGCCCGAAGAATTGCCTATCTTAAGTGGCTATGGGTATTGGTTCACAAAACGGATAGCCGATGGTGTCTGAAATTTCTGAAGTGGTGACTGCATACCGGATGACGCAGATGCAGACAAAGGCGCAACTTTGGAAGCCAAACAACATGACCTGGTGAATGTATGAGAACGCGCTGGATGCCAGAAGCACGGCACCGGTTGATATGATGACATTGTATCAACCGGTAGGGTTGATACAATGTCTAGGAATGAATGTCTCTCAGCTGAAGTGATGAAGATGATGATGATAATCAACAAACTTCCTACTTATAATTTTCTACCTTGAAAAAAAATAAAGTTTTCAAAAAATCCTGCTTCCATAGAAAGGGATGGGCAACAGCAAACGGTGTCCCGTTTCCTTGGCAGGGGTGCATCCCCGAGTATCGCTGCACTCAATCAGGCGCGCGCCGGTATCGTGTTCGTCTTTATATCGCAAGATAATTGATACGCGTCGACTAGCACATCGTCGTCGGCACAACGTGATGAAATATTCTTCGTATTCCTTTCTGCAGGTACATTATTGATACGAGGAACTTCTGACATGTGTTGTTCAAATCGCCTTGACCTAGAAAAAGGCAGATTCATACAAAGTGCCATCATAGTAATAACTGAAATTGTACATATCATTATGAAAAACCTTTGCTATGGGAACATCCCTGTAGCTAATCGAGAAAAAATCAGCTGTACCGATATGCAAATGATTATAAATTTAGGGCGGACTTTTTCTGCGATATCCTGGGCTGGTCAATTGCTTCCTACAAATGATATTCTAGATTAGTTTTTCAATTTCTAAAATACATTGTTAGTATCACAGCAAAAGGGTGTGAGATAGATGCCTCCTTACAAGAGGGCTACCGCGTTTGTTTATGCCGCTAGGGCGCTGTTGTAGAGTATAATATAATATTCAATAAAATATTTCTGCGGAGCTCGTGGCTAAATAATAACAGCTGCACAAGTCGATCGTCCAGGTTAAGCAACGCTTGACGAGGTCGGTCCGTGGATGGGTGACCATTTCAACATACCGAGATTCCTCCGTGCCTCGGAAAGCACGCTAAGCCGTTGGTCCCGGCTGTCATTTGAAGATCTGTGACAGTCGTTACGGGGTAGTCAGAAGCCTGAGATGTGACACCAGTCTTTCCAAGAGGTATCGTGTTACCCAGTTACTGGGTTGTGGAGGTCAGATAGTCAGTCGCTCCATGTAAAACACTGGTACTCAGCTGAATCCGGTAAGACTGGAAGCCGACCCCAACGACAATTGAGATAAAGCCTAGGCAGATGATGATGATTCAATAACAAATACATTTCTCCAAAAAAATTTACAATTTGAACCTATAATTAAATTATTAAAAAAAGCTATTAAATATATGCACAAGAATAAAGAGAAGAGTGTTTGAAGACCTATCTGTATTTTATAAAAAAATAAAAATATTATTAAAAAAAAGTTTGAGGTTTTCAAAATGTCGCCAGTTTATTAACTACTTTTTGATTTTTGTGATTGTTTTACAAATAAGTTTTATGTCCCGAAAATATTTTTCCTCCTTTTGTTCGAAAAAAAAGTCCTGCGCGAAACTGCAGCATACTCGATTTTATATTTAATCGCACTTCTACGGCATTTGAAATGTTTAATTTAATCTTTCCTTCAGAGCCCCTATCCTAGCACAAGTTTCTAACGTATTCATACGAATACGTTAGAAACGTCATCGTGACATTTTACCAGACGAAAACGTACTCGATGCTGCGACAAGTTATTTTGGCAGCACGAGTTCAAACAAGTAAAATTTCAAAATTTATAAAACCCCCGACACATTTTTATTTCATGCTACATAATTTCTCTAGTACATAGTAGATACGCTTCGATCGGCAATCTATAGAACACGTAATTATGACACGATATTTTGCGAAAACACCCCGATTCAAACAGTAAAACGCCCATAACTTTTGAACGGCTGAACCGATTTTATTCATTCATAGCTAAGAACACTCAACAAAACCACCTTTCAAACGAAAAAAACTAAATCAAAATCGGTTCATCCGTTTAGGCGCTATGATGCCACAGACAGACACACAGATACACAGATATACAGATACACAGCAACACACGTCAAACTTATAACACCCCTCTTTTTCCGGCGGGGGTTAAAAAACGTCTTGCGACAACTCGGAAGTAGTAACGAGAATTCAATAGCGTTTGGATTGGTTTTTAGTGAATGGTGCGTTTAGAAAATAGAAGAAAAAAACCGGCCAAGTGCGAGTCGGACTCGCGCACGAAGGGTTCCGTACTTGGTAAATTGCGGTTTACGAGTTATGACGTATTCAAAAAAAAATACTTACTAGATCTCGTTCAAACCAATTTTCGTTGGAAGTTTACATGATAATGTACATAATATTTTTTTTTAGTTTTATCATTCTCTTATTTTAGAAGTTACAGGCGGGGGGGACACTTTTTACCACTTTGGAAGTGTCTCTCGCACAAACTATAATAGTTTAGAAAAAAAAAATATTAGAAATCTCAATATCATTTTTGAAGACCTGTTTATAGATACCCCACACGTATGGGTTAGATGAAAAATTTTTTTTTTAGTTTCAGTTTCAAGTATGGGAACCCCCAAAATGTATTGTTTTTTTTCTATTTTTGTGTGAAAATCTTATTGCGGTTCACAGAATACATCTACTTACCAAGTTTCAACAGCATAGTTCTTATAGATTCGGATTAAAGTGGCTGTGACATACGGACGGACAGACAGACAGGCAGACAGACATGACGAATCTTCAAGGGTTCCGTATTTTGCCATTTGGCTACGGAACCCTAAAAACGGGTAACTTTGTCTTAAATAATTTAGACTAAAACTGAATAAATATTTGTGATAAACACATGTTAAAACATACGAGTATTTAAAATTTTCATTAATTCTTTTTTTAAATAAATAATTGAAAATTTCAGTTTATTGGTGTATTTATTTATGATTAATTGTTCGGTTTCGAACGGTCGCGCACATGACGTTTGACAATTGTCACATAATGTTTAACGGTTTCCTTCAAATTATAAAAATATAAAATCGTTAGCACACTGATGCAAACGCGTGTAGATACAAAATTCATCCGACGTGCGAACTCAGTGGTTGGTGAAAGTAGGTATTTTGCACGTCCACACCGAAACTTTCAATTCCTAATTATACATAATTATTCATTCATTTATATAAGGCAACGGGGCTCATAGAATAACTTAACCTAAATACATATAATATGCATAGTATTTACAAATGTAGTATTTATAAACTTAACAAAATCAAAAAACTTTATTTCAACTAAACCATTTAAAGACATTTTTGAATAGTCAAACAAAAGATGAATCTAGTTGCACATTCGCAAGCGTCAGTAAGACTCTATGAAGAAGAACGTGCAAGAAACTCCACGGACACTCTTTTCCATCAATAAAGTTCAATTACAAGAAGGTATTTGGTTACAGGACGATGTAAAAAGACTTGCACCTATGTTAGTAACACAATGACAACAAACAACATTTAAACACACAAACATTTAACAATTACACACAGGCAACCATCACTGCTTCAGTATTCCAGCTGAATTCAATACAACACAGCCTGTCAGCAATCATGCCCAGAATGCTAGATATAATAAAGCTACTGAAACGGATAAATAAAAACTGGCAGAGCTTTGTTCAGATCTTGTATTCACAATCGAAAGAGAGAAATAAATGACTGGCAATCACTTATATTAACACATCCCCGCTGCTTGACATGGCTTGACTGGAGGGGGCTTCAATATGGCGGCTTAGCTTCGGCGGGCTCGGCGGGCATTGGTCGGTTGCACGTAGGCTGACGTCACATCCGTTACATTCGGCCATCCTGGAAATATTGCTCCCGCAATGGAAGCAAAAACATTCATTAGCTTTCAAATAAATCAATTAGGGCTTCAGTGTCAGTACTATTGTTACTGTCCGTTATATATGCTTTACTTATATATGGTCTTAGCTCATTTACCGACTGAGCATCCGTGAGATTTTGTAACCACGTATACTTTTTATGCCCTTAATCCAATTTCTATAACTACACACTTTACATAAACGCATTTTCAATATGGACTTGACTGTTTCTTGCAAACCAGTCTACCGCATTTAATGCAAATAAGTGAAGGCTACGACAAATAACTAATGGCTATGGCAAATAAGTTGTCTTTAAAAGGCTTGTTACTATATTATGACCTGCATTAATTATAGTCTGGAGACTAGAATAAAACTTCCCGTTTGTACACATGATCACTTGCGTTATTAGAAGCTTTATTTTTTCATTCAATATTTGATATTCAAAAGTGCCGCTTAATGGGCTGGCTTGGCTGGCTTGGCCTGGCTAGGCCGGAATGGCTGGCTTGGCCTAGCTTGGCCGGATTGGCTGGCTTGGCCTGGCTTGGCCGGATTGGCTGGCTTGGCCTGGCTTGGCCGGATTGGCTGGCTTGGCCTGGCTTGGCCGGATTGGCTGGCTTGGCCTGGCTTGGCCGGATTGGCTGGCTTGGCCTGGCTTGGCCGGATTGGCTGGCTTGGCCTGGCTTGGCCAGCTTGGCCTGGCTTGGCCAGCTTGGCCTGGCATGGCCGGGTTGGTTGGCTTGGCCTGGCTAGGCCGGCTTGGCCTGGCATGGCCGGGTCGGTTGGCTTGGCTGGCTTTGCTGCTTTGGCATTACTAGGCGTAACTAGGCGTTACTAGGCGTAACTAGGCTTTACTAGGCTTTACTAGGCTTTACTAGGCTTTACTAGGCTTTACTAGGCGTAATATTTATTTATTTAATACTTATAATACACACAAACGTACAGAGGCGGACTTAATGCCTTAGGCATTTTCCACCAGTCGACCTTTAGGTGATCAGATACAAATAGTGGTAGGTGCAATATTTAAAGTTAAACATGATACCTAAGGTAGGTTTATTCAAATACAAATACTAGGCATTACTAGGCGCAATACTGGGCTTTACTAGGCGTAATACTAGGCTTTACTAGGCGTAATACTAGGCTTTACTAGGCGTAATACTAGGCCTTACTAGGCGTAATACTAGGCCTTACTAGGCGTAATACTAGGCCTTACTAGGCGTAATACTAGGCCTTACTAGGCGTAATACTAGGCCTTACTAGGCGTAATACTAGGCTTGTCTTGACTTTACTATGCTTGACTTGACTACTAGGCCTGACATGACTTTACTGACTTTACTAGGCCTGACATGACTTTACTGACTTTACTAGGCCTGACACGTCTTTACTAGACCTGACTTGACTTTACAGGCCTGACTTGACTTTACTTTACCAGGCTTGACTTTACTTTACCAGGCTTGACTTTACCTTACTTGGCTTTACTATACATTACTTGGCTTTACTATACATTACTTGGCTTTACTATACATTACTTGGCTTTACTATACATTACTTGGCTTTACTATACATTACTTGGCTTTACTATACATTACTTGGCTTTACTATACATTACTTGGCTTTACTATACATTACTTGGCTTTACTATACATTACTTGGCTTTACTATACATTACTTGGCTTTACTATACATTACTTGGCTTTACTATACATTACTTCGCTTTACTATACATTACTTGGCTTTACTTTTCTTGACTTGGCTTTACTTTTCTTGACTTGGCTTTACTTTTCTTGACTTGGCTTTACTTTTCTTGACTTGGCTTTACTTTTCTTGACTTGGCTTTACTTTTCTTGACTTGGCTTTACTTTTCTTGACTTGGCTTTACTTTTCTTGACTTGGCTTTACTTTACTTTACTTGACTTGGCTTTACTTTACTTGACTTGGTTTGGCTTTCTTTTACAATAATCATTAGCCCGTCAAGTATTATGGATGGTTTGATTTCTACGTTTAAAGTAACCAGTAGCATGTGGACAAGCAATATCATTTAATATGTACCTAAACTGTTTAACATTACCAAACTTCTTTTTTTAATGTCTGCTCGTGAGGGCCTTTATATCGTACCTCACACCATGATTGGGCAACCAAAAAGGCAAAATATATTTTTATTAAACATAGTGACCAAAGTCATTATGATGCATTTGCACTATCTTATCTATCTACCTAACTTACACTCATCCGTATGTACCTCTGTAGGAATCACGGGGTCATACAAGCCAACACAGGCTTAGAACACGAAATATTTTGCAATTATTGTTCAAAACTAATCCATTAACGGGTACACAATCAACGCGAAATTTGGAATAAACTTCATAAAATAACTGCACTATTCGATAAATTTACGTACCCACATGATACTAATTACCAGGCAAATGAAACTTGAAACTGCGAACCCGGCTGTATGCCGCTGGCGGCAATTAGACCTGACCATTTAAGAAAATTGATTTTTCTAAACTAGTGCATTTACAAGAATTCATATTTTTAACTTTCAGTATTAAGTCCCTTCTTCTTGTTAAACATTTTATAAAATTATAACACCAGAATTTATCTCAGTTAAGGGTAGAAGTAAATCTTCTAAAAATGCCAATACCTACTTTCTCTGAAGGTCGAATGACGGTGAATCTCACACTGAAAGGTCGGTTTGCTAAACTAAATGGAACCCTGGTATACCTATAGTGACCTTGGCTAGTTCTAAAATCTGTTTTGTGAGCGTCATCTGGATTAATTACTAATTGATTGTAGCTTTGGACTATATTGACTCAGAAACTTGATATTCTATATAAGGTAAGGAAAATATTTATTTTGCAGTGACATTTAAAGCGCGGTAATCAGCACAGAGGCACAAAGTATGTAAGTGGCGGTGTTCTATTTTATGACAAGAGCTTATTATCGACGTTCTTTTTTTTTGACTAAGTTCACAGGATAAACTTAACTGGATTCAGATTCCTAAGGATGTAATGATAACTAAGGATGTCTTATGCATGTCTGTATATAGATACGGGTTGATCAGTTGTGTGTACCCGAAGCAAAACAATATTTGTATTTGGTTAATCTATTTTGTTTTTACTGATAGACTAAGCGGCTATGACATGGCTAGAATAGGAGTTAATTATTGTACCTCAGATCAGACAACAGTAAATAAGCACATACATGAAGTCACGCCTTTTTCCCATGAGGGTAGACAAACTACAGAACGCCATCTGCTACTATCCTTATAACTCTTGTTTCGCTAACGTAAAAACATAGTCATACACGCACATACACGGATGCTGGTTAAGCAAACCAGTTTTATCCTTATTATTGAAAATATGGCGACGAGTAAAACAAAATGGCTAGGGCCTGAATAGAATTAGTTATCGATATTGCTAATATGGAAATGAGAAAGACAACGCACCTGGCTAACTGGCTGTGGCTTCTGGCAGACTGGCTGTGGCAACTGGCAGACCGGCTGTGGCTCCTGGCAGACTGGCTGTGGTTCCTGGCAGACTGGCTGTGGTTCCTGGCAGAATGGCTGTGGTTCCTGGCAGACTGGCTGTGGTTCCTGGCAGACTGGCTGTGACTGCTGGCAGACTGGCTGTGGTTCCTGGCAGACTGGCTGTGACTCCTGGCAGCTCTCGGTCCTTGTTAGGACCTCTCCGTGCAGTCACACGCAGCACATGTTGAATATTTTGATGCAGTCTTGCTCGGCGTGCAGTTAGGTCGATGGCAGAGTTTGGAACACGCCGTGAAGCTCGTAGTGGTTTCCGTCCGTGAATAACACACTTCTTCGATTTTCAATTTTAGAGTGATATTGCGGTTGTGGCGTGAATATGTTATTTAAAACGCAGCTTAATTGTTGTATATGCCACTTCCGAGTGAAACGGATAAATAAAAACTGACAGAGCTTTGTTCAGATCTTGTATTCACAATCGAAAGAGAGACAAATAAATGACTGACAATCACTTATATTAACACATCCCCGCTGCTTGACATGGCTTGACTGGAGGGGGCTTCAATATGGCGGCTTAGCTTCGGTGGGCTCGGCGGGCATTGGTCGGTTGCACGTAGGCTGACGTCACATCCGTTACACTACCTAACTTATTGTTCACCATGATTTGCCACATAATCGTTCACATTTTATGCATAATAATATAATTAAATTAATATATGAATAAATCGATTACAATAATGTATTCATCGGTTGGAGGACTTGATCACTTTTTTTAATTTTAAATTGCGCGCAGTTTATGTGTACTATCGCATAGCTTCTCGGTGTGAGCAGACCCTAAGAATAGAATAGAATAGAATTTTATTTTGCAAATATGGGTAATATACAATAGTTGTTATGATATCAAAGCTCAGCCATATTTTACCATTCGGCATGCAAACATTTACATTATTTATGCAACATGAACAAACATTTTAAAACCAGATAAATAAATAAATTATCATTACAATTATCATTCAATGGATCAATTAATATACATATTATCATTCAATAGGTCAATTAATAAAATATAATTACAATTATCATTCAGTAGATCATTAATAAATTATCATTATGCCTGTAGGCATATATTTATGTATTTCAATTCAATAGATCACTTTAATATCATCACAATTACAATTCAATAAATCAATTTATTTAATCTTTATCATCACAATGATCACTAATAGATCATATTTGAATTATTATTATCATTACAATCATACTACAATAGATCAATTAATAAATTATCAATATCATTACAATTATCATTCAATAGATCAATCAATCAACAAATAAATTTTTCTCTGTCAAAAATTCAGCCACACTGTAGTATGTTGTATTTATTAAAAAAATACGTAGTCTACTCTTAAACATCACCGTATTTAAATCTTGCCAACCACTTGGTAATTTATTGTAAACAACTGGGGCCATGCAAGAAATACTGTTGCGCATCAAAGTGGTTTGACATGATACTTGACATATTTTGCTATTGTCACGCCTATTCCTTGGGAATACAAATACAAATTCAATACAAATTCCAGGGAATAAGGTGTAAACGTCTATTGTTGTTTATTGTCATTTCAAATAATGATTTTAATTTACCAGCTTTTAGATTAAATCTGTTATGTACGACGGTTCTGTGATTTTAGAATTAACAATCCCCTAAAGAACTTGCTTCACTCGGTTCATCATCATGGTGAACTTCATAAAGAAGCAAACAAGTAAGTTTATTGCACAGATTTATACAATTATGCAAAATGCGCTTCATTCGCTCAATCCCATGAGGTCTCCTGCAGTAAGAGGCGGGCCTGTTGCCGTACACAGCACACAGAGTGAGACTGTGGGTTGCAACTAAGAAATTCCTAATGGAAAAGTCCAATAACACTGCACAAGCGACAATGTTGTATTTAGTTTCAGAATCTTTGTATTTTGTTCTATATCCACTTCTTTTACTAACAGGAGATGACAAGTAAAATATTTCTGAAACTAGCCAAAAGCCTTTCTCGATACCGCAACAATATAAGCCAGCATTGCCACTAAGAGAAGACAAGCCATTCCGATCGATTGCACCACCGTCTACAAGACTGCAGTCGTGATTTCTTTAAAGCCCACGGCAAGCTTATACGTCTTTTTGTGCAATAGTGACATCCAACGAAGGAATTGGGGGAATATGTATAACTTACGACGTTAAACAGTATCTACTTATTCACAACCGTGTTGGTACAAATACTCTTCATGCTATTTCAAGCGTTTGGGGCTATGAGCTATGGTTGGAATCTTACATACTCTACCAATTCATTATGATGAATACAAAGTTACAAGAACATTATATAATACAAAGTTTTGTTTATTAAATCTGTATTTTATTTCATCAATGCAT
The DNA here is from genome assembly GCA_949775005.1 of Orthosia gothica. Classification (NCBI taxonomy): domain Eukaryota; kingdom Metazoa; phylum Arthropoda; class Insecta; order Lepidoptera; family Noctuidae; genus Orthosia; species Orthosia gothica. Next base: position 26,356,645 of record OX459034.1, on the reverse strand, counting down.
TATGTAGATTCATGATCAACCCATAAAGTTTTTACTGCTACACCTAGCGGTAGGAACGGCAGGCGTTTCCTTCCAGAGATTACCTAGTACAAATGTGTAATTTTGAATGATAGATTGAAGAACGATGATGAGATGAGAGAGGTTTAAACAAAGATGTATTAACTAAAACTGAAAATAGTAGGTATATGCTTACATGGTTTGAACATCTTGAGAAGATAAATAGAGAGAAATTTCGTACCCAAAGGGTAAAAACGGGACCCTATTACTAAGACTTCACGATCCGTCTGTCCGTCTGTCCGTCTGTCACCAGGCTGTATCTCATGAACCGGTAATCGTTTCAATTAACAGCCATATTATGGTTCTGAAGCACACTGATACCTTGCGATTCCTGGGCTAGGCCTATCCTACTTCTGATGTAGGATCAGGGGGAATCGAGCGGTATATATCGTCAGGATTTTGGCGTGCCCATTTTTTTGGGATAAACAAGAATACAAACAATAACAAGGTTTTTGATTACCCTCTTGTATGCCGGAACGCAGATCTAAGCGAGACACAATGGCTTTTTCATTGTGTCTCGAATGCATACAAGCGGTTAAAGTACTAGTTTAATAAAAGTAACAAGATAAAGTAGGTTAAAAAGGTACAGTAACAACAATACAGTTAATCGAACAAACCCTTAAGGTAACAGTTCGTACAGCAGCCTAAGCCACCCAAATACAAAGTATATCGTTTGCCATCAGCAAGCCAATACAGCTATGTGAATATACAGCAGTGCTGTACCAAATAAACCGACAGTTTTGTCGGGAGCAGAGGAGCTCTATAATGAGTCTAATCCAAAGATAGACTAACTTGCATACCGATGCAAGCTCTTTTATACCTTGCTATCCCTCCACAACAACTCTGTCCGATGACGTACGGAAGTACGTCACGTGTTTACTTGATACAAAACACTAAAATGTGCTAAATCTAATAAGACTTAGATTCTAAAAGCATCAAGTAATACAAGAATAATTGTCGTAAGCAAATAATGGTGATAACACAAAGAATAATCAAATTAACATGTCAACAATTGTTTTGAACATTACCATCGATTACTATTATCATAATAAGTTGCCAAAAATCAATCTGTCTTCTTCTTCTTCGTCGTATCGATGATTCGTCAATTATATATGTTTTGACCAGAATTCAGCCACGGCAATAGCGTTTTCATTTGCCTCATAAAGGTCTTTCATGGTGCAGGTGTTGTTGCACAGATTGCACGATAGGAGGTGAGGCATTGTTTGGGGCGTAGCTCCGCGATCGCACTGCGGGTCATTGGAGTACCCCCATCTAAATAAGTTGTGCCTGCAGCGACCCACTTGGCTTCGGAGGCGGTTTAAAGATTTCCAGGTGGGCCATGGAAGTTGGTAGCCTGCAGGGAGGTTTTCTGCAGGCTCAACACAGTCAGAATCAATCTGTGCGTACACCGAGTACTCAATAAATTATGATTTGATTTATTAGGCAATAATTGATAGTAAAATCACTTAAATTAGTAATAAGAAAACAAGTTATTACAAATTATGTTGACTACCCGCAAACTTCATTGATAACCATCTCCGACATAATTAATATACAAAGACCTTATACGTATGTAGTAAGAAGGTCTTTGATAATATAATATATGTCGTCGCGTAGGCGTGCATTTGCTAATTTATTATACTAATTAATCATTTTAAGTGTCAATGTCTATTTAAGTTGGGGTTTGAGTTCAGCGCCATCTATTGGCACATTGTGGAATCAGTTATTAATCTGTTTGAATGAAGATAATTTGTTATGCTAATTTCAATGTTTAATTAATACGAGATGTTTAAATAAAACAGGAACACTTATTGTAGGACTTTTAGATTTGTTCTCATTTTAACTATTGCACATTTGACGAAGTAAATGTGTTTGATCCACAACTTAATAAGAATAACAACCGCCATTGTTGACAACTTAATAAGAATGTTATTCTTATTAAGTTGTGCCAAAACACACTCACAAACTATCGCCTTTATAATATTCTTTATTGTACATAAAGCCAACATATAGGTACAAATACAGCAGGACAACTTACAACTTTCAAAGGCGAGCTTAACCCATAATTCCAATTAATTATTACTTTTTTTCTCACTTCGAAAATTACAGCGTTTTTCATTTTCATTTGAAACTTTTTAATAAAATTGTGATTTTATTTTTATCTGCATTTTCAGGTACTACCTTGTTTGTACAATGTCTCCTAATTACATTCTAAATTTAATTTCACTGACCTTTTCCGTCCCATTTTTCTCATTGACAGAGGTGCGAATGAAAATCTCTCTTTATTTGTTTGAAAATATTATATTTATTGTTTTAAATTCAACTTAATTAATACGTTTTACTTGTAAATTAATTAATTTGAATCGCAGTGGAATTTAGAAGAAAATGAATTCGAAACATGTCTGCACGGACATCTGTACAATGTTGTAAAAGTTAGGTACGTAGCCAGACGTGTTACGATGATATTCTGCTCCATGTTTCAAAACATAGCGTAAAACCTAAAACATTTGACAGCTTTTTGCGTTGGGTTTCCCCACTGTACACTTGCACACTTTTTAACTCATAAATTGTAATATAATGCTAGTTGGATTCAAAAATATACAATTATACTTGCGCCTCGTCCTTTTAGATATAAGTATTAAACACATGTAGTAACACATAAGTGACACCACTCTTCACTGTAGTTGAGTTTTTTTTTTTTTTGAGGGTTTATTTGAACCCTGACTGATATTATAACTAGCCGTGTACCTCGCACACCTCATTCACATTTTAGTGCTCAACCACTTAAGACGTGTAGTATTCTCCAGTATTTCCAGTTACTAAGTGTACTTTTCTTTACATCATCATGTCAAAAAGCAAGCAAGATGACGATTACAAACACCTATTAAGTAAAATAAAAAAGTTAGAACAGAAAGTCATTTGAAAACGAATAATATCGTCGTCGTCAGAAGACTCAGAGGATGATTTACCACGCCATTCGTCTGAAAGGGAATCGACGAACTCGCGTAAATGTTTTCATGGTTTTTTTTTTATTTTCAATAAATAGGTTACGTAATGATGTTCGTATACAATAACGAACGTAATAATAAGTAATTTTAATCTTTATTTCGTATAATGTTTTTGTCTCCTTACAAATATATCGCGGTATTTTACATATACCCGCTCGCCAAATAAAATTGTGGGCTATGTTCTAGGTGAACAAAAATATTTTCTTTCTTTCCATGGTGCAAAACGTATTTACGTTTAATATCATAGCATGTAACCTGAGCTGTCACTGGGGCTGACTCGACACACACTATGTATGCACAAAAAGGGTCTTGTATTTACATGTTTACCCTCTTGGTACACCGTGTTATACTAGGTATTGACCAATTCTATACACAATTATATTTGTGCGGTGCCTAGAAATAAAACTTGTCACTATATCATTTGTTTTTATTGCCGATTACAGCTTTGGCGGCTTTAGGCCCACAAGATTGGTTAACTACACACGATAACGTGGAGTTTGATAATAACGGCAGTGTTACACTTGTACTCAAGAAGAAAGTGTTGCAATTTTATTAAAAAGCGATGTGCTTGATATTTTAGGTGAAGATCCGTCCGCTATTAAAAATTATGCGCCTGATGTACATACTGAAATTGCAACACGTTGCCAGCATATTGCTACCAGTGGCCTTAGCAAGGAAATGCGTAAGGAATTACTGGCCAAATATTTAACGCCAGAGAACTGTTGTCATATTGCTGCACCCGGATTAAACCCGGAGATAAAAGCCGCACTCGCCGAGGCTTTCGTAAAGCGAGGTAGAGGCATTGAGACTAAACAGTCTCAACTGGCAAGTGCTATTTCTTGCTTATCCGAAGTATTATCGTCTCAGTTAAACAGCACAACAAAGAACAACGAAATGCTCGCCAAACTGATGGACATGGGGCGCCTACTTTGCGACATCCAGCACGGGGATTCTATAACCCGACGAAATTTCATTTTCTTTAATTTGAAAAAAGAAATGAAGGAACACTTATCGAATACAAAAATTGATAAATTTTTATTTAGCGAAAGTTTACCTGACACACTGAAATCTGCAAAAGCAGTATCTAAGTCGGGTACTGAGCTGAAGTCGGGTCAAAAGAGGGCTTCTAAGGCACACTGAAGCCTTTAAACCGCCGAGCTCCCGCCCCCGCGCGCAGGCTGCCGAGGCCGCCACCGAGGAGCCGCGAGCCTGCTGCGCCGCGAGCGCCATTTCCCCCACCGCAGCCGCCGCACTAATCGAGGACATCGTCGCATCATCATCCACCGCTGACCAGCAAATGGCGCCGCTAAATACAGTTAAGTACGCGGGTAGATTGCCCGATTTCTATAAACAATGGGCACGCATTACTGACGACCGCACAATTTTGTCATGGATGAAGGGTTATAAAATCCAATTCGCGTACCCAGTTATACAACACTCAGTACCGATACCACCTAATTACACGAAAACTAATGATGAATGAATGAATCTGAATGATTTCTGAAGGCTATTGATAAACTTTTAGAAATCGGTGTAGTCCCAGAATGCAAACCGTGTGATGAGCAATTCATCTCTAGCGTCTTTCTTGTGCCTAAACCAAATGGATCAACGCGGTTTATACTAAATTTGAAAAAAATATATTAATTTATTTACTCGGGACACTTCAAACTTGAATATTTGCGAACTGCCACTAAATTAATTACTCGCAATCGTTTTATGGCCACTTTGGACCTAAAAGATGCTTACTTCTTGCTTAAAATACACGAAGACTCAAGAAAATATTGGTTCCTAGTAGTACAAACATACGAACAATGTTTGCATAATATCGAAAAAACTAAGAATCTGTTAATCGCTTTAGGATTCATCATTAATGAAGAGAAAAGCATGCTACAGCCATCTTCATCCTGTAAGTTCCTCGAGGTAATATTAGACTCTAAACGTCTTCAAATTAGCTTACCCGTGGAAAAAAGATTACGAATCAAGGATCAGCTAATAAAATTTTTAGGAGTTAAGCGTTGTAGGATAAGAATTTTTGCGCAATTGGTTGGTTTACTTGTGTCCGCGTGTCCAGCCGTGGAATACGGCTGGCTATATACAAAGGAGCTAGAACGCTGCAAATTTATAAGTCTTAACGGCGATGATAACAATGACAAGATTATGACCTTGCCAGATTCACTACTCCCAGATTTGCAATGGTGGTTACATAATATTGAATATTCCGTCCATCCTATGAGAAAAGATGAATTCTGCAGGCAAATATTTATGGACGCCTCGACTACGGGATGGGGAACAGCTTGTAATGACAAAACGGCTAGTGGCCAATGGTCAGAGAATGAAAGGCAAATGCATATTAACTACCTTGAACTCTTAGCAACTTATATTGCCTTGAAGATTTTCGCAAAAGATCTTTATAACTGTCAAATACTCCTTCGTGTCGATAATTCGACGGCGATATCTTACATTAATCGCATGGGGGGCATACAATTCCCCCACCTGACCAAGATCGCCAAGGAGATCTGGCAATGGTGCGAGAATCGCCGACTCTTTGTATTCGCATCGTATATCAGGTCATGTGATAATTCCATAGCAGATGCGGAATCACGACGTCCTCATCCGGATATAGAATTCGAAATTAAGGACTGGGCCTTTCATTCTCTGACAGAAGCCTTTGGAAAGCCGGATATAGATTTGTTTGCCAGTAGAATAAATAATAAATGCTCTAAGTACGTATCATGGCACAGGGACCCTGATGCATACGCCATAAATGCATTTACTTTAAGCTGGTCGAAATATTTTATTTATGCATTTCCACCTTATACTCTCATTTTGAAGGCTCTCAGAAAAGTCATTTCGGATAACACACGAGGAATTATGGTCGTACCCTTGTGGCCCAGCCAGCCATGGTTTCCCGTGTTTAGATCACTTCTTATTTCAGACACGATTACATTCCAACCAGAAAAAGACGTACTGATTTCTCATTCCAGCACCAGTCGAATCCGGTCGAAGCTTACCCTGGTGGCACGCATCTTATCCGGGAGTCATTCCTGCGCAGAGGGTTCCCACCATCAGCCTTAGACATCGCCTGCGCGTCTCTGTCAGAAAATTCCCTCAAACAATACGACAGTGCGATTAAAAAGTTGTGGTTCTTTTGTAAAGAAAAATCTATCGAAATATCTGAGGCCTCAGTCCCAACTGTAATAGATTTTCTTACTCAAATGTTCCATAGTGGTACCCAATATGGAACAATGAACTCTTACAGATCGGCTTTAGGTCTGTTAATAGGAAATGATTTATCAAAAGATAATAGAATAACTCGTTTTTTAAAGGGCGTATTTCGACTCCGGCCACCCTTGCCAAAATATAACTGCACTTGGAATCCTGACTGCTTCCTACATTTTTTAAGTACCCGTTACCCAAACGAAAACCTATCTTTAGAAGAACTTTCGAAAAAGTGTATCAAGTTACTGGCTCTTACGACGGCACACAGAGTGCAAACCATTTCTAAAATAAATATAAAAAATATAGAGAACCTTAACGATAAAATATTCATTAAAATTCCCTATATCATAAAAACTACCCGCCGGGGTACCAAGTAACCAATTTTGGTTTTACCATTTTTTAGGCAAAAGGTCGAAATATGCCCAGCAAAAACCTTATTGTCTTATATTAATTTGTCTGCTTCGCTACGTAAATCAGATTAATTATTTATCGGGTCTAAGAAACCCCATAAACCGGTATCCACGGCGACCCTCAGTCGATGGATCAAGTCCACGCTCAGCGAGAGCGGCGTAGACGTGTCGGTGTTCATCGCGCACAGCACGCACCACGCGAGCACGTCGCGCGCCCATGCTGCGGGGATGAACATCGACCTCATAAGGAATACCGCGGGTTGGAGCAGTAATTCCAACACGTTTGCTAGATTTTACAACAGAATTGTTGTCGATAATATAACAATTGTTCATTAGCTAGATCGATAATTGATAATGATGATTAACACATTAGGTATGAAACTGTTACAGTTATTAATATGATATTCTCTATATATAAAAATAAGTCGGTTATCTTCCTGACGATATAACTCCAGAACGCATGAACCGATTTCAATGGTTTTGCATTCGTTGGAAAGGTCTCGGGCTCCGTGAGGTTTATAGGTAGGGTAGGGTAGGGTAGGGTAGGGTAGGGTACGGTATGGTATGGTAGTGTAGGGTAGGGTAGTGTAGGGTAGTGTAGGGTCGGGTAGGTTAGGTTAGGGTAGGGTAGGGTAGGGTAGGGTAGGGTAGGGTAGTGTAGTGTAGTGTAGTGTAGTGTAGGGTAGGGTAGTGTAGGGTAGTGTAGGGTCGGGTAGAGTAGGGTAGGGTAGGGTAGGGTAGTGTAGGGTCGGGTAGGGTAGGGTAGGGTAGTGTAGGGTAGGGTAGTGTAGGGTAGTGTAGGGTCGGGTAGGGTAGGGTAGGGTAGGGTAGTGTAGGGTCGGGTAGGGTAGGGTAGGGTAGTGTAGGGTAGGGTAGGGTAGGGTAGGTAGTGTAAGGTAGGGTAGGTAGGGTAGATAAATGTTTGGTCTTTTTATGGCAAAACAAAGTTTGCCGGGTCAGCTAGTTATATTACAAAAATAATATAGAATAATTGTACTCAGAAACATAAAGATTTATGTCACATTTTCGGTTAGAAAACATAATTATTTAGTAAATATATGTTTTTTAACCGACTTACCAAAAAGAAGCAGGTTCTATGTTCGACTTCTCGGTTGTTTTTTTTTTTATGTAGTTCACCGATATTCCCGTCAATTGTGGACCGATTATGAAATTTCTTTTTTTGTTTGAAAGAGTATATTGCGAAATTGGTCCCATTTTAATTTGGTGAAGATCTGATGAAGAACTTCGGAGATATACAACAGAACTCTGCAATAAATAACGGCAAATCTCTCGGGATTGCTGCAATCGCATGTTTGTTGATTGTTTATACCATTTCATAACATAACATCACGCCAGTACGCTCAAAAGGGGTACGCAGATGTGTACAGTTCACCTTGGTACTCTCTCATTTCACCGGTTATGTTCAGTTTCATGATAATCGGGTAATCTATTCTGGCATTATAGGTACCTTACGTAACTACTTGCCTATTAGGTAGGTACAACTAAAAAGTCAAAATGAAAAAACTTTTTACAAAAAAATACAACCTACTTCCAAATAGCAAAACTACAAAGTGAAAAATAAATTTATTTTTACCCGACTGCCGAAGGAGGGTAATGTGTTTATCAGTCTATGTATGTATGTATGTATGTGTGTATGTATGTAGGTTTGTTCCTATATGGCGTTCCAGAGACCAAACGCGTTGGCCGATTTTGATGATTCATACGTCAATCGATTCCTCTTAACCCTGTGAGTGTCATAGGCTACATTAAAATTGGGCAATAGAAAAATGGCGGATTTTAGGTGCCATATTGTGGCGGCCCAAATTTTTTTCTTCCAAACCCATTGTGTGGGGTACCAAAATAAAGGGTATTAAGAGGTGATTTCAAAAATATATAACACTTATATTTTTAAATGTATCTAATTCGAAAAAAAAACTAACAAAAAAGTTATAAATAAAAAAACTTAATTCAAAAAATCAAAAAACCCGTCTGCTTCAAAAGCGAACTAAAAAGTCGTAAACATGGAAAAAATCATGCTGTGCAGTCGGAGGATACATATCTATGACCAAAATCTGATGTACATCAGATTTTGGTCAGCCAGCCAGTTTTTTGATTTTTTGAATTAAGTTTTTTTATAACTTTTTAGTTAGTTTTTTTTTCGAATGAGATACATTTAAACATATAAGTGTTATTGACTGCGCAAGATGTTTACTTCTTTCATACATATATACTTCTTTATTAGTCATTCAAAGCCTTAAATCTTTTTCTTAGTACACATGAGTGGTGTCAAAGCTACACTTTACTAAGTAAACCTTTAGAAGATGATTACAAACTTTGCAGTGCTTATTAACAGGTTCAAACTAGTTTTCTTTAAAACTAATTACATTCATACGTTAATAGTCCTAATTGCGTGCCAACTTTACTAATAGTTTTGGACGTTGCCGTAGGTATACGCGTGGTCGTGTTGTAATCTAAATTGCCTTAGGATTGCGTAATTTCAATGGATCATTTTTCACTTTAGCAACTCAATATTAAAACTGAATATTATGTTTTGAAGTGGCCAACTTTCATGTTATAAAGTATTTTCAATTTGTAATATCGTATTGTTCATTTCTCTAACCACAGTATAGTTGGCAACTTTCTGTCAACGCAATCCAATAGTACTGGCACAGATAATATAATACTGGTATTGACAAGTTATTTCATATACATATTTAAAAGCAGTTGAGTGGTTATCAGTTCGCAGAATGAGTCTGTCGAAATTGAAATGGTGGAAAATGGTAAATATAAACTTTTCCGTGGTCACAACAAGCAAGCTCATTATAAAATATTTTGTTGTTGTCTGAAAATGTAAAGCAATCGTAGAATAACGTGAATAATCTTTTTCCTGCGGCTTCCCAAGGTTTATATATATGGAACTGACATATTATTTTTTGCAATAAAAAAAAACTTTTCGCACTCAGCGATATTGTGGTTCTATCAATGTCATAATTTGTTGTGATTGGTTTAGCGCTCCAATCATTTCACTTTTTACAAAAATACGAATACCTATAAATAAAAAAACAATTTTACCGCTTTATAATGTGTAATATTTATTTTTCTATATTGTGAATTGTGCGTCGAAGAAGTTGTGAAACACGTTTTCTAACTGTTTATAACCTTGGGTATTTGATTTCGAGGGAATAGGCTGATAATAACCCTGCAAGTTAATACATGCTCGATAATTTCGTTAGCTTGAGGCCATTTTAGGGGTCGGGCTTAGGGTCAAAGCCACACTATTGCAAATATACCTTTGTGAATGAACAACAAAACGGTAGGCTCAAGGGAGGCTCTATACTGAATGGGTTTTTTGCGGTTTATTCTAGTTGTTTTTTAGGGTTCCGTACCCAAGGGTTCAAACGGAGAACTAGTGCTGTCACTGACGTTTCCATCTCAAAGTCAAAGTCAAATGTATTTATTTCAAGTAGGCCATTATGCGGCACTTTTGAACTTTAAAATTTACAAGTAATAAAAATTGATTCTACCGTGCATTCGGTAAAGTAGTTTGTTATGGAGAAGAACGCACAAGAAAATCCATACTGTAAGGGGGGGGACAGGGTGAGCAACAGTTAAACATAGAAATAACTTTATATTTTATATATTTAATAAGATATTACAATACGCCCGCCTTTGGGCGGCCTCAATCCAATTCTCTCACATTCAAACTTAACAAAAAACATCTACAGCTATTCTCTGTTCGAAATTCATACATCTTTCAAGTAATAAATATTGCCAGTGTTTTAATAGGCAAGTAGGTTGCCTTCTCAAGTGGTGAGTCCTCACATGAGCTACGCCCCTACGAATAGACGCACAGAATCATATGAGGTGCTTCTATTCTAAGTCTTGAAAGGATATATGAATCCTACCTTATCCTAATCCGAACATTTACCTAACAGAGGAATCAAAGTACAATTGAGGTACGACCCTTAAAAGGGGAAGGCTTAATCATGACAAACGAGTTATCGGATACTCCGATATGTGCTTTTAACTTCAGCTGACGTGCACATAAGCACTAACAAATCAACGCAGTCATGCTTGAACCTCCTTGGCCAAAACCTCTGAAAAAGGAACAAGGCGTCCTCCCAACACTAATAAGAATGATGCGTCAACTCACATCGACCCGGATGGGGTTTAAATTCAAAAATTCAGATATGATACAATATTTCGATCTCGTGCGTTTATCAGACCAGAGAAGGAAAGGCTGGATCGCATCGAATTTAAATTCTATTCATAGAACTTACACCAGGGCTTATTATCATAAACATATTTACTTTCTTAAACAACAGTCATCAACTGGACCGATGATGTCAACTCGACATCCTTTGCAAAGGCTATGCCCCGTTAGCAAAGTCGGATTCAGTTACAACTATTCCTCATCTATTGTATTTTATCACTAGGGCCTGGTGGAAATTCTGCCTATACGAACTTGCTCAGTAGATAAACAGTAGTTTCTTCGATGCATAGTTAATGTTGCCAGCCTCTTCTTCGCCCAGCAGCATACAACCATCAGCACATCAACAGCTCATGCAACGAAAAGAAATAATTTTATTATATCTATCGATACTATTTGAATATTAACTATCGATACATTTTTCCTACTTTCCCATCCCTATTAACTTCCATAAGTCAAATTTGATAGTTGTCACTTTTTTTTATTTTTTTATTTTTTTATTGACAACGGGCCTTTTCCTATATATAAACCTTAATAACCATAACTTATTCTTATCTATTCTATTCTAACATTAAAAGGTTTTAATCTATTTACATGTATCTATTCTAGGCCTAACTCTATATTCGCCAATTTTCTATCTATCTAGAATGGACCTTATATCTCTACATAACTATTCTAATCTATGGTCCGGCCTTACTTATCTGTGGCTAAGACGGCGCATAGAGTAAAATTAAATTTAATCATCATTATTACCTCTTTTAACTACTGTTTTAAATTTTCTTTCATTAAACTTTAATATCTCACAAGGTGTCTTGTTATAGAATTTAACACAGTAGCCCATGAAAGATGTGTGTACTTTAGCTAATCTATAAGATGGTTGATCTAACTTATCTTTATTTCTAGTATTACAATTGTGTCTATCACTAACTCTACTAAAGAGATTTATATTTTTCCTTACATACATAATATTTTCATAAAATAATTGGCACGAAACTGTCATAATATTATTCTTTTTAAATAGCTCCTTAAGAGATCCATCCTCCGCTCCCATCTGTCCGTGTGTCCGTCGTCTGTTACACAATTTGTCCGAAGAATTTTTTAACTTGATAGTCAGTCCAAAACAAAAAAAAATGTACCTACGAAAGACACCGACTTACAAAAATAAAGTTATTTGTTACTTTGTAGTTTTTTATTTTGAAGTCGGTAGTATTTTTATGCAAAAAAGTTTTTTTATACTTCCTGTGGTCGCAAAATTAGAAATTGGATTAATTTGTGAAATTTGTGCTTGCAATTGAGTCAAAGTAGTTGACACTGCTATTTACTGGCATTAACTGACTAGCCTAATCAATAAATACCTGCATTATATATATATGTTAGAACGCTGTGACCTCACCTCCAACGTCTGTGCTATGATCACCCACCGGGACCCCTTTCAATCAGCGCCACAACTAACTACCAACAATTACCCTAAATTAGTACAAGCAAAAACACGTAAAAGGCATAATCGTGACTAGGGAAAGTTCATGTTCGTGACTACCGCAGGACCCCGACGCCAATGGCTTCCATTTTTTAACCGATTTACCAAAAAGGAGGAGGTTCTATGTTCGACTTCTTGTAGGTTTTTTTTTTATGTATGTTCACCGATATCTCCTTCAATTGTGGACCGATTTTGAAAATTATTTTATTGTTTGAAAGAGTATATTGCGAAATTGGTCTCATTTTAATTTGGTGAAGATCTGATGAAGAACTTCGGGGAAATACAACAGAACTCTTCAATAAATAACGGCAAATTTCTCGGTATTGCTGAAATCGCATGTTTGTTTATTGTTTATACCATTTCATAACATAACATCACGCCAGTACGCTAATTACGTACGGCTGCAGTCGAGGATGCAAATAAAACCGATATAATTTACTTAATGAATTTAATTAAAGTAATTATTACATTTAGATCGGTAAAATTAAGATGCGCGACAATTGCTCGATGTGAGAAACAAGAGTGAATCACTAAAACACAAAATCAATATGCATCACTGCTATTGCGCAATCTTCGGTCCCACGCCATCGAATTGCTGAGATGACGAATCTCACGGTGCAAAGCGCAATGCGGTGTTAGTCATTGTCTGAAGAATTTAGGGTTACGCAAGTGGCGACATAACATCTCCCTCCACGAGATCGGCAACTATTTGAAAACTCTAGTCGAAAATAGTGTCGATGGCGAAGCTGGATCAATCTCGGTGTCGCAGATCTCCTTATCCTTAGCCTTAATATCGATTCCATCAGTGGCTTTTTGTAGTTGCTTCAATCTACGACGACGCAGTATAATGATGATAATGAGTACACATGCACCGGATAGTAGAATGTATACCGGTATTGTAGTGTGGTATATAGCTTCAGTGTTCGACGACTGTAGCGTTACAGGTTCTTGTAGAACGATTTCAGAGTTACTTGAATGCAAACTGCCAATTTCAATGGTATCTAGTTTTTTCGTTTTCATTGGTAAGTTATACGAATTTTCCTTTATAATCGGTAAGTCCATAATTTTCAATATCTTTCCCTTAGTTTGATCATGACGATTGCTTGCAGTAAATGCTGTAGTTCTCAGCGCGTAGCCTTTGGGTATGATGGATAAGTAGCTCCCTTTCAGCATTTTATAATTATCTTCGGAACAGGTTAAACGAACTTTCGTAGGTTTAGGAAAGCTCAGAATGAAGTGCTGGTCGTCTAGTTTCTCCATAGCTTCAGAAAACAGGATGACTGATGTAAATTGACAGGATTCATTATTTTTCTGGTTTAGTATAAGCTGCTGGATACAGTCCGATTGTTTACCATGGTGGCAACTTAAATTATCCTCGCAAAGGTGACCGTGGCTATACTTCGGACATTCTGTCTCCATGTACAATAGATCTTTTTCGTGAACCGCTATGAAATTATAAAATTAATTATCATAACTAGGAGCCAGGAATAATTTATATAGGATAAAGTTAGTAGGGTAAAGTATCGGAAATTTTGTAACTATCACTATTTTATTCCCATTGTAATAATATCCTAGTCTAATTTTGTCAAAATATTCTCTTAAACTAATATCTAGAAATTGATCCTTATTATATAACATACTTAATCTATTCACAATGTCCTTGAACATAGCATAGTTCAATACAGAATTATGAATACTAGCTCTAATAAATGCTAATAAATTTTGTAATTTGTCAAGTTCTTTAGACAAATTATCTATGTTGTCTCCCAATATCATTAGTAAATGTGCCAAATGAGCATATTTTATGGTATCTGTTTCATGTCTAACGTTGCTAGCTAAAATAGAATAAATAATTTTCTCGATTTTATCTTGGTTTTCTACTATTTTATCTGTAACGTTTGAGCTACGCGAAACCCACTGCTTACTTAAACTTATTTGGTGATTCATTTCAGCAACTAAATTATTTTCATTTTGCTTTAAGATTGCAATGGCATTATCGTATTTTATTGCATCAATATAATCTAAATTACCCGAAATGCTCTTTATTACTGAACCAATACCATCTATAAGACCTCTTTTAACACGCTTTGACTCAAGTGTTTCTAACTGTTCCGATATTTCTTCTAATTTAGTACCTAGGTAGTTAACGTGGGGTTCATAGAGAGATCTTGATATATGTATTACTCAATTGTGGCGTAAGATTTTGCAATTGTTCGTTAACTGTCTCTAAATTATTGCGCATTTCATCAAGGTTTATAATTTGGAGGAAGGAGTGGAAATGAGAAATGACTCTAGTGGATCCTAGGTTGAAGGGCAAAATACCTGGTCCATCGTTAAGACTGTCTAGCGTTATTTCGTCTGCTCGGGCCTGGGCCAGGGTCAGGACTAGTAGTATTTGCAGTGTTCTGTAACAAACGAGCACTATTAGGCACCCGTTTTAGGCGTGATTTAGGCACAGTGCCTCTTTTTTTCTTTGTATAGATATGAATAGGCAAATCCGCTAATACTGTATCATGAGTATATCGAGCTGCTAACTTTTGTCTGTGGCATAAAGGATTCCTAACAAAAACTTGTTGCTCTGGTTCATAATTTTTTTCAGGTTCACGATTTTTATTAACATTTTCAGTAATTCCTGTGCGGCGATGAAGTGAAGTATCGTTGAGAATATCGTATACTTTTGACATTCGTCTACGGTGTTCCTGAATATATTGTTGTAAGAGATGTTCTGATATATTCATATCTACGTTAGGTTAGGTTAAAACGGGCTGGTTTCCGCAACTTCACGACCAAGCGCGTATTTTGCGTACGGTTACGGTTTTTATTCATATCTAAAGGATCCCGGGGATCAAAATGACCGGTAATTATATCGATGGGCCTACATTTTGTAAAGCTATGTATTGAGCTGTTATATGCCAATATAGCATAAGTTATAAGATTAGTAATTGGCTCTCCTCGGTGTTCTAATTTTAATATACGCAAATGTTCTAACAGCGTGGAATTTAGTCGTTCTACCATTCCATTTTCATTGGGTGTACACCGACCAGAAACATTATGTAAATAAAGAAAGGAGTGTGTCCCTGAAGTAGGAAGTAGGCTAAAGGAAAGGTTTTATGATATTGCACTTTGTGCAATCTAGTAAATTCAGAAAATATTTGGTTGTTGAATTCCGGACCATTTGTCTGTTACGGGTACTCCGTGATGAGTAGAAAACTTTAGTAAAGCTTGTACGACGCTAATAGCTGTAGCATCTTTCAAGAAGTATGCTTGACCATACTTAGAAAATGCATCTACAATTACAAGATACTTATTCGTTTCAATACTAAGCAGGGGGGTAACCACAAGCTCTTAGAGTAAGGTTATTTTGAGATCGAGTAAGTGACAGATGTATACAAGTCATATACATCTGTCCCTTACACACACTCAAAATAACCTTACTCTAAGAGCTTGTGGTCACCCCCCTGATCTAAATGTACAACCTCAAAAGGCTTTGTAGGTGGAGGTACAATTTGTAACCTTGGTTTAACTGGGTTGCGATCATATTTAGCTTGCCCGCATATTTGACATTCATTGATATACTTTGTTACATGTTCCTTCATATTTGGCCAATAGCATCTACGCGATAGTGCTAGGTAACACTCGTTGATGCCTCTATGATTGGTTTTCCCTTCATGATATTTCTTTATAATTTCCTGTTGCTTGATCTTTAACATTTTCTACTTCGGTTTTGGTAAGTACTGATTTCGTTGCAGAATTTTTAAAATATCGTTGAATTATAGGTATAATAGAATACATTTCTAATGTAGGATTTAGTGCTATAGTTTATTTCACTAGAGTTAAGCGTACGCGAGGCATATGCTATTGGTTTATCAGATCCAATAGTTCCTTGTGAAATTACTGCTCTAATTGCCAAATTTGAAGCATCCGTAGTGAGTATAAATTCTTTTTTTAAATCAGGGTATTGAAGAATTGGATCATTGACCAGAAGGGTCTTACATTTTTCAAAGCATTCGACATAATTTTGATCAAGTGTAATTTTGGAGCCTTTCTTTAAGCTTTGAGTCAAAGGTTTGGTTATTTTAGCAAAATCAGGTATAAACTTTCTATAATAACCAAGAAGTCCTAAAAACCTTTTAATTTCGGTAGGGGTTTTAGGTAAAGGGTAATTTTGTATTGCTGAGATTTTATCTGGGTTAGGCTTTATTCCATCTTTGCCTATAATATGCCCTAGATAAGCTGTTTCTAATTTAAGGAACTCAGATTTGTATCTTAAAATTAGATTTGCGTAATCTTTTAAAAACTTTTTCTAGGTTGACTATGTGCTCTTGCAATGATGTACTAAAAACTATTATGTCATCTAGGTATACTAGACAAATAGTATTTTGAAGTACGCGCAACACGTTGTCCATCACTCTTTGAAAGGTAGATTAGAGGACTATTTTTAAGTCCCATGGGCATTCTCAAAAATTCAAAATGCCCATGTTCTACATTGAATGCTGTTTTTGTAATATCTTGGGGGTCCATTTCGACCTGGTAAAATCCACTAGCTAGGTCTAGCGTAGTAAAATATTGACAGTTGCCTAATTTGTCTAGGACATCAGCTATATTGAGGATAGGGTACTTATCGTCTATGGTTTTCTCATTAAGTTTTCTGAAATCTACTACAATACGCCATACACCCAAATAGGAGAACTCCAAGCAGAATTTGAAGGTCTAATTATACCTTGTTCTAAAATTTTACCTATCTGTTCTTGTACTTCCTGTCTATGAATATATGGATATCCATAACTCTTTGTATAGACTGGAGCCTC
Source organism: Orthosia gothica (assembly GCA_949775005.1). Taxonomy (NCBI): domain Eukaryota; kingdom Metazoa; phylum Arthropoda; class Insecta; order Lepidoptera; family Noctuidae; genus Orthosia; species Orthosia gothica. The sequence continues at coordinate 26,339,456 of OX459034.1, read as the reverse complement.
ATCGGTAGTTTTAATTAAATGTTTAATTTTATTTGTGAATGTTAATTGTTCACCTTCAATATAAAAAATATGTGCATATTGCGAGCACAATGATTCTAGATTAATACATTCCTCTTCATTTAAGTGGTCAGTACGCAGACGCGATAGTACGTCTAAAAGACGTACTGTCGCGTCTGCGTACTGACCACTTTGGTTTTGCTGTTTAGTGCGCGTGCATTCGTCATTATGAACTTCTGCAGACATTGCACGATCCATTGAAAAGATTATATCATTTCTACTAGGATTCTGTACTTCTAATATACCCCTATTCTGTTTAACCGTAGTAAGGCATTCACGTATAATACAGTTTGAAATAGATTGTTCAGGAATATAAGCACCTCTCAAATTTGTATTACGTGAATCATAGACTCTAATGGGGTTTGAAGCGAACTTAGTTGTAAATAATTTATTTTTATAATCTATTGTAGCTTCCCATTTTTCTAGGAAATCGGTACCAATAAGTCCATCAAAGAAGTCGTGGAACTTATAGATATCAAATGAAACTACTTGAATCATTAAATTCATTAAAAATCGGTAAAGTAATTGAATAGTCGTTTCTGGTTTTGGCATGAACACTATGTACTTCGAATGGAGAATAATTTAATGAAATATCACAAAAGTTTTTTTCGACAGCATTAGGACATAGGAACGACTGGTTTGCATCTGTGTCTATTAAAAGCTTAAGTGGAGGTGACTCAATTTGAATGTATGGAAGGTACCGTTGAGTTTGGAGATTTATATCTATTTTAATTTGTCGGATTTCGGAGTTTTACGAAAATCCGGCTCCCTGGATTCTTTGTTATCCTCTTTTATGCTCCCGGGCTGCTGGGCGTATTCTAAACATTCCTGAAGGGATGGTTGATATTCATAATACAAATTTTCTGGGTACTCATAGTAATCGTAATAAGTTTCAACATAATCGTTAAAGAAGTCATTGATCAAATGATCAATGAAACAATCGTTAAAATGCATCTCCCGAGTTTTGAAATAATTATTAGGTGGAGGATTCCCTGATCTGTTCCAATCATGCCTAGATAAAGCGTTAGTAGGTGGTAATTGTCTGCTCACGAAATGGCTAACACCACTCATTGGGCGTGGTTGCGCTGACCCGCTAGGCTGGTTAGGAGAATTATAGTTCGGTGGGGGTGCCCTGAACATTTGCTGAGTTCGGGTCGGACCGAACTGACGAGGTTGGAAATAAATCGGTTTCCACTGCGGTGGTTGTTGGACTGGAAATTGGAATCGTGTAGGTCCTGGCATGCTATAATTATTAGGCCTTGGATCAGGCATATTAAACGGCTGAGAGGGCATTTAAAATGATTACCGGGTTGGTTATTGCTATTAATTCTTTTATCAGGCAAACGGTCATTACGATTTTGCAGATACATGGTATTAGTTTCTTCATGAACAAATTCTAGTGCTTGTTCTATGTTTTGAGGGCGCATACAACGCACGCGTGATCCTATAGGATCTTTTAATCCGCGCGTGAACGCCTGGAGCGTTAATTTCTTATATAAATCCCTTTTAGCATCTATAGTAGTTTTTAAGGAGTCGTGTAAGGAAACATATGTCATAATTGTACTAAAAAGGTTCTGGCAACGCTCATAGAACTCTTGCTGAGTGTTAGAACCCTGTGTTAAAAGAGATAAATCACTATAAAGAGCGGCTTCATCACTTTGATCAGCAAAATTATTTATTAATGCCTTACGAATGCCATTCCAATCAGTTGCTATACCATTTGAGTTGATTAAGCGAGCAGCAGACCCTACAATTTTATTGAATATACCATTAAGAAGTGTAGAGTTAATTAACTCGGAACCACCTTGAACATTGTAATATTCCTTAACTAAATGATCACACAATTGAATAAACCTAGTCAGCACATTCGGGTTCCCGTCAAATTCGGGTAACAACCGTAATGCTTTAAAAACGGTATCTAAATCCAAAGACATTTTCTCAGAAAACAATTCTGTGTCCTCGTACAACGTATCTAAATTAATATTTCTTCTAAAATCTAACGCTAAATCTCTACTTCTAACTACCCTAGTATTCCTGGATTTTCGTGGAAAGAAAATTTTGGAAGGTTATATTAGTACAGGCTAGGAGAAAGCGGTCACTACTAATGTACTTACATGAACATTATGTCAGTCCCTTTGCGTAATCAAAGTCTGGATTCCTCGATACAGCACGAAGTGTAGATTCGGGATACTCTGGAGCGACTGGATAGCCGCACGGGCGGCTTTACGATAGCGGAAATCTTCCTCTTTACGCGAAACCGACCGCGAGTATCCTACCGACTGCGCCAATTACGTACGGCTGCAGTCGAGGATGCAAATAAAACCGATATAATTTACTTCATGAATTTAATTAAAGTAATTATTACATTTAGATCGGTAAAATTAAGATGCGCGACAATTGCTCGATGTGAGAAACAAGAGTGAATCACTTAAACACAAAATCAATATGCATCACTGCTATTGCGCAATCTTCGGTCCCACGCCATCGAATTGCTGAGAGGGCGAATCTCACGGTGCAAAGCGCAATGCGGTGTTAGTCATTGTCTGAAGAATTTAGGGTTTCGCAAGTGGCGACATAACACGCTCTAAAGGGGTACGCAGATCTTTTATTTCACTTTCACTATTTTTGGAAGTCGGTGTCCATATCGCAAAAAATGGAAAAAAAGAAAGACACCGACTTCCCAAAATAAAGTTATTTTTCACTTTGTAATTTTATATTTGGAAGTCGGTAGTATTTTTTTTCAAAAAAGTTTTTTTTATTTTTCCCTTTTGGTAAATAATTACTACTCAATTGGTACCAATTAGTAGATACTCCAACAAAAAAATTGGTACCTTAGTAGTTTTCGAGAAAATCGACTTTGAAGGTGGTCCTGCGGTAGTCACGCTCCATTCAGCAGGACCACCATGAGCGCCGAAAACGGGGACATGTTACAGCTATTCTAAGTATACAAATAATTACTACACATAAATGTGATCCATTACGTAAAAAAAACAGAACTGAATCATTTGTATTTATCGGGAAATCAATGATAATAACTTTCGGTCGCTCGTTCAGCAGGACCACGACTTTGAATGTTGATTCCAAGTTTGAGGAGCCTGCGGCTTTCCTCAAACCTACATAGAAAATTGACTTGTACCGCCCTATTGGTTTCAAGGTAAGAGACTTGTACCGCCCTAGCGGTTTCAAGTTAAGAGACTTGTACCACCACTAGTAAAGTATTTGGTAGGTATATACAGTTATATGTACTTGGCTGTTTGGGGTAGTGACAGATGGATTCTGCCCTTAAACACGTTGTTTGGTGTATACAGTTGGATATACTTAGCTGTTCGTATTATTCAGGTAAGAGACAGATGGACTCGACCCCTGAATACATAATAGTAAAGTAATTAGTATATGACATACAGTGCTATGTTCTTAGCTGGTTGTCAATTAGTAAGTATTGTCAGCGTACAATTGTTATTATATTATAATATAATATAATATAATCAATGATGATAACTTTCGGTCGCTCGTTCAGCAGGACCACGACTTTGAATGTTGATTCCAAGTTTGAGGAGCCTGCGGCTCTCCTCAAACCTACATAGAAAATTACTACTAGTAGAGACTTGTACCGCCCTATTGGTTTCAAGGTAAGAGACTTATGTAAGGAAATATTTATTTTATATTTACAGCAACGCATTAATTGTTCCTTTATTTTTTGTGTTAGAGCTTAGTGATTATAATAAGAATTGTGATTTCTGGGTAGTTAGTTATTAATCTGTTTGTTGCTGATTGCACTGCGGATGTGATGACGGTCAGTTTGACGTTAGAGGTGACCGTCGTTGCATATTGCAGATGGCGCTAGTTGGATTTGTTGATGATCCATTTGTTTTGTTAAATAAAACTAAGAGTTGTGTAATAATTAATCCCTGCGTTAAGGTGTAATATTGAATCAAATGTTTGGAGAGTTTAATATTTGTTAGAACTATTTTGGTTGTTAACATGACATGTCTTAAATAAATTGTTTACTGTTTCCGCCGAGTTGGCGCGCTACACTTACTTCCTGTTTTTTGAATTCTTGTGTAGCGCGCTATTTCGAAGGGGCTGTCGGTTACCAACCGTGTTACGAGTAAGTCTTGAGAAATAAACCTGATAAGTGAGAACCAGTAAGTTTTATTGGAGTAGTTCCTGCAGACCTTCAATACTACCTACCCAACATACATGATGCTCTTAAAAAGGAATGTTTTTGCCCGTTTTTGCAACATTTTTAATTTATGCTCCGCTCCTATTGGTCTTAGCGTGATGTTATATAGCCTATAACCTTCCTCGATAAATGGACTACCCAGCACAAAAATAATTTTTCAATTCCAACCAGTACTTCCTGAGATTAGCGCGTTCAAACAAACAAACAAACTCTTCAGCTTTATAATATTAGTATAGATTACTACTCCTTAAGAAGTTATAGCGATCAATCATTCAGATACCTAAGTGTTGTATTTTAAGAGAAATTAGCTTTCATTACTTTTCCATACTAAGTCTCCGCGTATAACCCGACCAAATTAAGTGGTGTAACGGATGTGACGTCAGCCTACGTGCATCCGACCATTGCCCGCCGAGCCCGCCGAAGCTAAGCCGCCATATTGAAGCCCCCTCCAGTCAAGCCATGTCAAGCAGCGGGGATTTGTTAATATAAGTGATGGCCAGCCATTTATTTGTCTCTTTTTTTCGATTGTGAATACAAGACATGAACAAAGCTCTGCCGGTTTTTATTTATCCGTTTCACTCAGAAGTGGTATGAACAAAAAATAATCTTCGTTTAATAACACATCCACGCCACAACCGCAAGATCACCTTGACTCTGTAGAAAAATCGAAGAAGTATGTGTTATCCACGGCCAGAACGACACTACGAGCTTCACTGCGTTTTCTACACTCTGCCATCGAACCAACTGCACGCCGAGCAAGACTGCATCAAAGTATTCAACATGTGCTGCGTGTGACTGCACGGAGAGGTCCTAACAAGGACCGAGAGCTGCCAGGAGTCACAGTCAGTCTGCTAGGAACCACAGCCAGTCTGCCAGGAACCACAGCCAGTCTGCCAGGCACCACAACCAGTCTGCCAGGAACCACAGCCAGTCTGCCAGGAACCACAGCCAGTCTGCCAGGAACCACAGCCAGTCTGCCAGGAGCCACAGCCAGTCTGCCAGGAGCCACAGCCGGTCTGCCAGTTGCACCAGCCAGTCTGCCAGAAGCCGCAGCCAGTTAGCCAGGTGCGTTGTCTTTCTCATTTCCATATTCGCAATATCGATAACTCTAATTCTATCCAGGCCATAGCCACTTTGTTTTACTCGTCGCCATATTTTCAATAATAAGGATAAAACTAGTTTGCATAACCAGCATCCGTGTATGTGCGTGTATGACTATGTTTTTACGTAAACGAAACAAAAGTAATAAGGATAGTAGCAGATGGCGTTCTGTAGTTTGTCTAACCTCATGGGAAAAAGGCGTGACTTCATGTATGTGCTTATTTACTGTTGTCTGATCTGAGGTACTATAATTAACTCTTATTCTAGCCATGTCATAGCCGCTTAGTCTATCAGATAAAACAAAATAGATTAACCAAATACAAATATTGTTTTGCTTCGGGTACACACAACTGATCAACCCGTATCTATATACAGCCATGCATAAGACTTCCTTAGATATCATTACATCCTTAGGAATCTGAATCCAGTTACGTTTATCCTGTGAACTAAGTCAAAAAAAAGAACGTCGATAGTAAGCTCTGTCATAAAATAGAACACCGCCACTTACATACTTTGTGCCTCTGTGTTGATTACCGCGCTTAAATGTCACTGCAAAATAAATATTTCCCTTACCTTATATAGAATATCAAGTTTCTGAGTTAGCTGGCGAAGATAACTTTAACTGTTACGTATCAATATAGTCCAAAGCTACAATCAATTAGTAATTAATCCAGATGACGCTCACAAAACAGATTTCAGAACTAGCCAAGGTCACTATAGGTATACCAGGGTTCCATTTAGTTTAGCAAACCGACCTTCAGTGTGAGATTCACCGTCATTCGACCTTTAGAGAAAGTAGGTATTGGCATTTTTAGAAGATTTACTTCTACCCTTAACTGAGATAAATTCTGGTGTTATAATTTTATAAAATGTTTAACAAGAAGGGACTTAATACTGAAAGTTAAAAATATGAATTCTTGTAAATGCATTATTTTAGAAAAATAAATTTTCTTAAATGGTCAGGTCTAATTGCCGCCAGCAGCATATAGCCGGGTTGGCAGTTTCAAGTTTCATTTGCCTAGTAATGTATATCATGTGGGTACGTAAATTTATCGAATAGTGCAGTTATTTTATGAAGTTTATTCCAAATTTCGCGTTGATTGTGTACCCGTTAATGGATTAGTTTTGAACAATAATCGCAAAATATTTCGTGCTCTAAGCCTGTGTTGGCTTGTATGACCCCGCGATTCCTACAGAGGTACATAAGGATGAGTTTATGTTAGGTAGATAGATAAGATAGTGCAAATGCATCATAATGACTTCGGTCACTATATTAAATAAAAATATATTTTGCCTTTTTGGTTGCCCAATCATGGTATGAGGTACCATATTAAGGCCTTCACGAGCAAACATTAAAAAAAAAAAAGTTTGGTAATGTTAAACAGTTTAGGTACATATTAAATGATATTGCTTGTCCACATGCTACTGGATACTTTAAACGTAGAAGTCAATAAAGTAAAGCCAAGTCAAGTAAAGCCAAGTCAAGTAAAGTAAAGCCAAGTAAAATAAAGCCAAGTCAAGTGAAGCCAAGTCAAGTAAAATAAAGCCAAATCAAGTAAAGTAAAGCCAAGTAAAGCCAAGTAAAGCCAAGTAAAGTAAAGCCAAGTAAAGTAAAGCCAAGTAAAGTAAAGCCAAGTAAAGTACAGCCAAGTAAAGTACAGCCAAGTAAAGTACAGCCAAGTAAAGTACAGCCAAGTAAAGTAAAGCCAAGTAAAGCCAAGTTAAGTAAAGCCAAGTAAAGTAAAGCCTAGTAAGGTAAAGTAAAGCCTAGTAAGGTAAAGTCAAGCCTGGTAAAGTAAAGTCAAGCCTGGTAAAGTAAAGTCAAGCCTGGTAAAGTAAAGTCAAGCCTGGTAAAGTAAAGTCAAGCCTGGTAAAGTAAAGTCAAGCCTGGTAAAGTAAAGTCAAGCCTGGTAAAGTAAAGTCATGTCAGGCCTAGTAGTCAAGTCAAGCCTAGTAAAGTCAAGTAAAGTCATGTCAGGCCTAGCAAAGTCAGTAATGTCATGTCAGGCCTAGTAGTCAGTAAAGTCATGTCAGGCCTAGTAGTCAATAAAGTCATGTCAGGCCTAGTAGTCAAGTGAAGCATAGTAAAGTCAAGTCAAGCCTAGTATTACGCCTAGTAAAGCCTAGTATTACGCCTAGTAAAGCCTAGTAAAGCCTAGTAAAGCCTAGTAAAGCCTAGTATTACGCCTAGTAAAGACTAGTATTACGCCTAGTAAAGCCTAGTATTACGCCTAGTAAAGCCCAGTATTACGCCTAGTAATGACTAGTATTTGTATTTGAATAAACCTACCTTAGGTATCATGTTTAACTTTAAATATTGCACCTACCACTATTTGTATCTGATCACCCAAAGGTCGACTGGTAGAAAATGCCTAAGGCATTAAGTCCGCCTCTGTACGTTTGTGTGCATGAAGTATTAAATAAATAAATATTACGCCTAGTAAAGCCTAGTTACGCCTAGTTACGCCTAGTAATGCCAAAGCAGCCAAGCCAGCCAAGCCAACCAACCCGGCCATGCCAGGCCAAGCCGCCTAGCCAGGCCAAGCCAACCAACCCGGCCATGCCAGGCCAAGCCGCCTAGCCAGGCCAAGCCAACCAACCCGGCCATGCCAGGCCAAGCCGCCTAGCCAGGCCAAGCCAACCAACCTGGCCATGCCAGGCCAAGCAGGCCATGCCTGGCCAAGCCAGACAAACCAGCCCATTAAGCGGCACTTTTGAATATCAAATATTGAATGAAAAAATAAAGCTTCTGATAACGCAAGTGATTATGTGTACAAAAGGGAAGTTTTTATTCTAGTCTCCAGAATACAATTAGTGCAGGTAAATAATATAGTAACAAGCCTTTCAAAGACAACTTATTTGCCATAGCCATTACTTATTTGCCATAGCCATTACTTATTTGACATGGCCATTACTTATTTTCCATAGCCATTACTTATTTGCATTAAATGCGGTACACTGGTTTTCAAGAAACAGTCAAGTCCATATTGAAAATGCATTTATGTAAAATGTGTAATTAACGAATAACGAATCATAACGAATCTGTGGCTCGACTTGACAGACGCCAAAAAATTTTCTCTCCGATTTTTTTTACAATATATTTAATTTTAACCATATAAATCGACACAGCCAAAATGAAACCAAGAAAAAAAAAACATGGAACAATATTATAAGCAACGTTATACCAAATTACAACTTATACATAAATAAATGAGAAAAATGAAGAAGACGTCATGTTGACGAGAGCTGCAGCCAGACGGAATGCATACCACCTCCGGCCTCGTCGCCCAGCTCCGCCTCGCCGCCGCCGGAACCCAGCTCCACCGTGAGTGCTGTGACACCGGCCGCGGCAGTTGCGTCGAGCTCGAGTGACGAGTACTTCTCGCCGCCGACGACACCACCACCTGCGCGTCGACGGGGAGGACGCCGGCCGCCGGACCGCTTAGGACCTCGAGGCCTACCGGTCTCTGATAGGGTCCCAGCACCCGGCGGAAGTGTGCAGCGCATGAGATGGACACAATCCATCAATGAAAATGTCATGCGCGCATACTTTGGGGCTACAGAGGGAGGAAACAACCTGACTGCGTACCGTGTCCGGATGCTCTCTTTGTTTCAGGTGCTTGAACCAGCCGTCAACGTTTCGGCCCAACGACTGTCGGATCAGGTACGGGTCATCCAGCGTAATCGTATGTTGGATGATAATGTACTTGATCGCCTCCGAACTGAAATGGGTAACCGTGTCACTGCACCATCGTCGCAGGCTTTGGTGCCACCACAGTCCAACCACATTCCCAGCCACGCTGACGAGGAGAGTAGTGACAGGATTACACACGTAAGTACCCAGTGCAGTGAGGAATTAAGGAGTGCTTTGGAGTGTGCTATTCGGAAATATCGCTACATGCCACCCGAACTTAGGCCACGATTACCTCGTTTGCCCATGCATAACAAAAATAGGGCGCTGGTGGCTGTTCTGGATTCGCAGTTATCAAACTACTTTGATGACTGCGAAGACCTCACTGATACACATTCGATCATGTACTGCGCGGCTGTAGCGGCATGTCGTGTAGCCCATGTCAAATTTGCAGATGACAATGCTGCACGACCGACGCCAGCCGTACCAGCTTGGCAGTGCAGGATCGAACGTCGTATTGGTGGGGCCAGAGCACTCATTGGCAAACTAATTTGTTTCAGGGAGGGCAATACTCGCCCAAGAGTGATGCACTTTGTGAGACGGGCGTTTTCGGGGACTGATGTCAGCCCCCGAGACTACATATCCCATGTCACGGAGCGCATCGACTTCCTGAAACAAAAAGTGTATGCATGGGCAAACCGTATTCGTAGGTATAGGCGGCGAGTGGAGCGATACACCCAGAATCGCACATTCCAAAGAAATGAAAGGTGGGTTTACCGAGCTTGGGAGCGACCCAACCAAGGTGTGACTGATACGCGCCTGCCGGATGATGACGCCATGTTCAACTTCTGGCGCAGTATCTAGTCGGTGCCTGTCAGTCACACCGAAGGTGAATGGACTCGGGAGGTTGAGCGAGCTTGCGATTCCATACAAGAAATGGGGGCTATCATGATCAGCGCCCAAGATGTAGCCCGTGCAGTCCGCCCGTTGCCGAACTGGAAATCTCCAGGGCCGGACGGACTGCACAACTTCTGGATAAAATGGCTACAAAGGTCGCACGCTCGTTTGGCATCTCAGTTCCAGGCAGCCTTAGAGTCTGGTTCGCTACCCCAATTTTTAACAACAGGAATTACCCACCTGCTCCACAAGTCTGGTAGCACCGCGGAACCCAAAAATTATAGACCTATTACATGTTTACCGACGGTCTATAAGGTTCTTACATCCATTTTGAGAGTTAAAATTAATAAACACGTCGACGATAACTCCATCATGTCGGCCTCTCAGAATGGATGCAGGAACGGGTCTCGCGGTACTAAGGAGCTACTCCTTATAGATATGGCCATTAGCCAACAGGTTCGGCGTTCCCGAAAGGATCTGTCGACATGTTGGATAGATTATAAGAAGGCCTATGACTCGGTGCCTCATACATGGCTCATGAGGGTGCTAGAATTGTATAAAATAGATACAACTCTACGCACCTTCCTGATGTCGTGTATGGGGCAGTGGAGCACAGTCCTTTGCTATCCAGGATGTCGAAATATCGAGAGGAATAGCGAACCCGTAAGGATCGAGCGAGGTATATTCCAGCCTTTGTTCGCATTAGGACAGATTCGCTTTAAGACAGATTCTCTTTACGACAGATTCGCTTTATGACAGATTCTCTTTACGGCAGAAATTGTACAGTCGGGTTGAAAATATCAAATCATTATACCAAATTTAAAAACTAGAAATGCTATAATGGCGACGGTACCTTCAAAGTTGTTCCCAGGATATTTTTATCAAATAATTCACGTTACATATTAATGCTTCACAAAACGATGATAACGTAACTTTTGTACCCTTAATTTATATACTCGTACCTAATAAAGCACAAGCTACTTAAGAATGATTCTGGGCTTCAGATTCGGTCTATCCGGGAGGCCATGTTTAAACGCTTGAACCTGTCCTTGAAGGCGGTCTCCAAATGGGATGATGCCAATCTGGTCATGCATGGAGTACTGCTCTCGCGTCTGGGATGGATCAGCCAAATTGGTATTTGGCTGATCCGGTGATTTGGCGAGAGCAGTACTTGAATCGATTGATAGACGGGCCAAGAGGCTTATTGGCAACGATGCACTGGTCGCGTCAAAGCTCCAGAGCTTTGAACATCGCCGCCGAGTTGCCAGCCAGTCAGTTTTTTATCGGTTACATTTCGGGGAGTGTGCGACCGAACTGCACCATTTGATTCCGCCTAGCACTTTCCATCATCGGCCTACAAGACGTACGGCCATGCGCCATCGGTACATGATGGACATCCCTCTAATAAGCACAAAGAGTTTTGCTAATACTTTCATTGTGCGCACAGCTTAGGACCGGAACTCCCTTCCGGAGTCTTTGTTCCCTGATAGCTACAACCTTGGGGTTTTTAAGTCAAGAGTGAATAGGTTTCTTCGAGGCAAGCGTGCTTCACCGTAGACCACATCATCGCTTACCATCAGGCGAGATAGTCGGCAAACGCGAGCCTATAGATTAAAAAAAAAAAAACATAATGCGCGATCAGTTTTCATTAAATATAGATGTGATTAAGAGTTAGCAGAAACTAAAGAGTTAAAGCCGTAGGTATATCCCAATGCCAAAGTTACTGATTGCTTCTACCACTATTGGAAAGCGCTCTCATAAAAAGCTAAAAATAGGTCTGAAAAAGTCGATGGTGGAGAACGTAACGTATTACAGAAATGTATATGTAATTGGCATTGTTACCACAAATTTTGATCCCTGAAGGTATCTTTGCTATTCAAGAATCTGAAGAATATTCACATTCAGGGACTATTTCTCAAAGCAATGTATGGGATTAATTACTAATAAATTTAGTTGCTACAAAGAAGTATTCAGAACGAATAATCCAGATAAATATATAAAAATTGACATGAAATCAAATTTCAGTTCTGGAATGTGTACACTTACGTTTCGAAAAATTTCATTTTTGTTATTTGTTTTATTAATAAGTTTTACAGATATAGGTATATCGAGTTCACTGTACTTCTGCCGTAAAGCGAATCTGTCATAAAGCGAATCTGCCTTAAAGATAATCTGTCTTAAAGCGAATCTGTCCTAATGCGAACAAAGGCAGGACTAGGCTATCGGTTGAAGAGAGGTGGTCAGGTTATATCTCACCTCCTTTACATGGATGATCTGAAGCTCTTTGCTCCCAGCAATCTTCAGCTGATGGAGCTACTGAAGGTAACTGAAACTTTTAGTAGCGCCATCAGGATGGAGTTTGGCGTGGACAAATGTGCGGTCATGCATGTAAAGCGAGGGGAGATTGTGGAATCCATGGGAATTCAACTCGCGGATTCCATAAACCTGAGATCCCTCTCTCCAAACGAAACCTATAAGTATTTGGGTATGTCGGAAGCGTTAGGTATCAGCACTACTGACATGAAGCAATCGTTGAATGAACGCTTCTTTGGCCGCCTGAAAAAGGTTTTTAATAGCCTTCTTTCGGGTGGAAACAAGGTGCGCGCCTTCAACGGTTGGGTCATGCCGGTATTGATGTACTCTTTCGGCATACTCAAATGGACTCAAACGGAACTCGACGCCCTGGATAGGCGGGTCCGTACACTGCTGACTGCATATCGAATGCATCACCCACGATCGTCGGTCATGAGATTGTATATCCCGCGGAAGTGTGGAGGCCGAGGCTTTTTAAATGCCAAGAATCTCCACAACCGCGAGATATGCAATCTCAGGGAATATTTTCTACACGCCGACGTGGGAATGCATCGAGATGTAGTAGCAGTGGACAAGGGACTCACCCCGCTCTCCTTGGCGAATGAGAACTGGCGCAAGCCTGTAGTGCTTGACACTAACGACCGCAGGGAGGTATGGCAGAGTAAGGAGCTTCACGGACGCTTTTTCCGGGCCCTACATGGGTCCGATGTAGATCAGTCAGCGTCCGTAGCCTGGCTGCGTTCCGGTAACCTCTTTGGGGAAACCGAAGGTTTTGTCTGTGCAATTATGGACGAAGTTATCATGACGAATAACTACCGGCGATTTATTGTGAAGGATGGCACGGTTGACATCTGTCGGGCATGTCACCGTCCGGGTGAATCGATCCGCCACATTATCTCTGGTTGTTCTCGTCTAGCTAACGAAGAGTACTTGCATAGGCACAACCTTGTAGCCAGGATTATACATCAGCAACTTGCTCTGAAATACACTCTTGTGGCATCGGAGGTGCCATACTATAGGTATGTGCCCGACCCAGTTCTCGAGAATGGCAATATCACATTGTACTGGGATCGGTCCATCATCACTGACAGGACGATTATCGCTAATAAGCCTGATATAGTGGTGGTGGACCGAATCGAGAGGCGTGCAATGATTGTTGACATTACCGTCCCGCATGACGGGAACCTCGTGAAAGCCGAGAAAGATAAGCAAATCAAGTATCTTGACTTGGCTCGCGAGGTTGTCGACATGTGGGATGTGGACACAGCGATCATTGTACCGATAGTCGTTTCGGCCAATGGCTTAATAGCCACGAGCCTCGACCAACATCTTAGGAGGCTCTCGTTAGGCAGCTGGGTCAAGGGCTTGATCCAGAAAGCAGTATTGCTGGACACGGCTCGTATTGTTAGGAGGTTCCTCTCTCTGGAGCCCTGACCGCCGGTAGCTTGGACCCTGTTCCCGATACCGGTGGGCCTCTATTTTTTATATTTTTAAATGTTTTTCTTTTTTGTATGTGTTTTTTAAAAATATTTAAAAATGTATAAAATAAGAAATTGAATAAAATAAAGGACATAATAATAAATGTTTATTGGTACAAAAATGTTACAATAATAAGTGTTCACATAAGTATACAGCTATATTGTAGAAACTACATTGTAACCATTGGTTAATGAACCCTGCCTCTCAAACTAGGGCAACCTGTATCTTGAGAGACAGTTTTCGGGAAGTTTGTGCATATATATATTAAACAAAAGGTACAACATAGTCATCGCTATCAAAATGTATTATTATTAAACAATTTAAAAACAAAAATAAGATTAATTAATAAGATTTGAAAGTAAGGTCTGTGTAGGTTTAGTAGTGAGTGTGGAGTGGAGTTTGTGGGTATTTTTCAAGAGATGTAGGTGAGTAACGATTCGGTGTAGAAATAGTCCTGGTGTAGTAGCCACTCAGTGACTTTACATTTCAGTGTGTGTCTGTTTAGGTCTTGTATGCTGAGTTGTTTGTGAATTTGAGTAGCCACTCAGTGACTTTACATTTCAGTGTGTGTCTGTTTAGGTCTTGTATGCTGAGTTGTTTGTGAATTTGACTGCAAATGTGGGTGCATAGTGTGATGTATTGATGCTTAGCAAACGTTGTTTTGTGCTGTGTGAACGTGGAAGGGATCCTCCGTTTGTTAGTGTCAGTAGTGGGTATTTTGGAGTGAGTTCTGATGGTGGCTTTAGCACGAAGAGTTGTCGAACTGTTAGCACCTTGCAGTCCGCGTATAACTCCGATGTTGGGTGTCTAAAGGGTTTACGGGTCATAACTTTTAGTATGGCTCTCTGGGCACGCTCAACTCTCAGAAATTTAGTTTTTGTAGCACCACCCCAGACGGAAATGCAATAACCCAGGATCGATTGACACAATACTAGATAAACCATTTTTAGAGTATGACGGTTTGCAGACTCTCTTAGCGACTTGAAAATATGTATAAGACGCATGGTTCTTGTGCGTTCTTCTAACGCTGTCGGTACGAGTGAGCAACACTGAAGCCCTAATTGATTTATTTGAAAGCTAATGAATGTTTTTGCTTCCATTGCGGGAGCAATATTTCCAGGATGGCCGAATGTAACGGATGTGACGTCAGCCTACGTGCATCCGACCATTGCCCGCCGAGCCCGCCGAAGCTAAGCCGCCATATTGAAGCCCCCTCCAGTCAAGCCATGTCAAGCAGCGGGGATTTGTTAATATAAGTGATGGCCAGCCATTTATTTGTCTCTTTTTTTCGATTGCGAATACAAGACATGAACAAAGCTCTGCCGGTTTTTATTTATCCGTTTCAGTGGTCAATGGTATTAGAAAAAAAAAAGTGGTGTACAATAAAGTATATATTGAGCTGTTTAGATGTTTAATCGTGCAAATATGTGTATATATGTCGGAATAGTAATAACAACAGTTCTCTATCTATAATTTTTTAAATTACCTATCGTTGTCCATGGCCTATAATACCTTTCTTAATGAGGTAATACGTAGGTACTTAGGCTTGCAGCAATTGTAATTCGGTAAGATAACAATAACCTCCCCTGACACTCAATTTTGGTCCATTCATTGAGGCAAAGGCTCAATTGGCTGCAAAAAAGTTGGGCATCCTTGCAAAGGTGAGATGGTACTTTACGCCTGAACAGCTGCTCAACTTGTATAAAGCGCAAGTTCGGTAATGCATGGAGTACTGCTCTCATCTCTGGGACGGATCTGCCAGGTACCAACTTGATGCACTTGACTCAATTGATAGACGGGCCAAGAGACTTATCGGCAACGATGCGCTGGTTGACTCAAAGCTCCAGAACCTTGACCTCCACCGACGACGAGTTGCCAGCCTGTCGGTTTTCTATCGGTTACATTTCGGGGAGTGTGCGATGGAACTGCACAATTTGATTCTGCCTAGCCCTTTCCATCATTGGACTACAAGACGTACGGCAAAGCGCCATCGGTACGTGTTGGATATTCCACCCATACGCACAAAGTGTTTTGAAAATACTTTCATTGTGCGTACAGCTAAGGAGTGGAATTCCCTGCCGCCGGCGTCTTTGTTTTCTGATAGCTACAACCTAGGGGTCTTCAAGTCAAGAGTGAATAGGTTACTTCTATGCAAGCGTGCTTCACCTTCGAACACATCATCACTACATCAGGCGAGATAGTGGTCAAACGCGAGCCTATAACAACGATGTAGTCCACACGATGATATTTTATTGACTGAGAGCGCGGTCATCCTACCGTACATATATACTCTTGTAGTTTAATGCTTATCCTACATTACACCGCCACCCTTATTTACTCTTATACAATCTTAATTAAACTTATAACTAAATAAAACCATAAAACGTTGCACACACAGAAGAAGCAAACATTTTGTATATACATAGGATACATTAAGCTTACATTAAGTACTTAAATAACTACAGACTTACTTATTTCTAAAATTAACAATAGTTTAGGATAGCCCGTATCTTCGTGGTGGTCTCCTAAGTCGAACTGGGTGTTTCAGCAACAGTCGGGAGTGATCGACTATCTAACTGTTTAGGCAATCTCGTCGCGGTCGACTCCGAGCCCGCCTCACCCTTACTACGCCCCGAGCCCGCCACACCAACTCCCGAGCACACCTCATCTGGTATTTCCGTTACCGGTATGGTAGGAAAAACAAGTACATTTTTTAATTGCCGGTTAGAATTTAGCTTTTGTGCTGACTATCCCGGCGTCGGTAGATTGCGATTGATTCGACTTACATTTAAGTTTCACTTGGTCAATATGTCTATGTATCTCTGTGCCATCTAATAATTTTATTTGATAATCTGTGGTACCCAATCGCTAGATTACTGTACCCCTCACCCATTTCTTTAAACCTTGGTAAACGCGGCACCAAACCTCGTCCCCCGGCCGCAGCGCTCGATGCGTCCCGCCCGCTGCGCGCTGCTGCCGCAGCTGCGCATCGCCCACCTGTTTCTCGCGCGATGGTTTTAGTCTGTCTAACCGAGTTCTTAATGTTCTACCTTGTAATATTTGTGAAGGCGTTTCTTTTGTGGTGCTGTGTTCCGTAGTTCTATAGACTAGTAAAAACCGTTGAAGCGCAAGTTCTACATCTAGATTTTGAATAATCGCTTTTTTTATTACTCTCTTGCATTGTTTGACTGCATTTTCCGCCAAACCGTTAGATGCTGGGTGATACGGTGCAGAAAATATATGTTCAACCCCATTATTGTCCAAAAATAAATGAAACTCTTCACTACTAAAGGGGGGACCGTTGTCAGATACTAATTGTTTCGGTATTCCAAAACGTGACCAAATTTCCCTAATTTTACGTATGATTGCTTGTGCCGTAGTAGAAACGACCGGACACGCTTCTATCCATTTCGACGTAGCGTCAACCATTATTAAATACTTGTGTCCGTGTATTGGTCCTAAAAAATCGACGTGCAACCTTGTCCATGGGCGAGTTGGCCAGGTCCACGGTTGTAGTGCGTGGTTTACCGGGGCCTCAGCCATTTCTGCGCAGACTGAGCAGTTCCGACATAGGTTTTCTAACATTTCATCAATGCCCGGCCACCACACATAACTTCTGGCTATGCATTTTGTCTTGATTATTCCCATATGCGTATCATGCAGCTCTTGTAAGACCCTGTCTTGACAAGACTTGGGAACTATTAACCTATGACCCCACATAAGACAACCTAATTCGGTGTAAATTTCCGTACGCCTATTAAAGTAAGGTCTAAGTTCCTTTATTTCCACTTCCTTTGGCCAACCATCCCTGACATAGCTAACAATACGACATAACATTGGATCTCTTTTGGTTTCCTCTCTTATATCTTCATGTTTAAGTAACAACGCATCCGAGGCAAAGTGGAGGTATGTTTGTTCCGGAACTTCCTCCATACCTGTTTCATTAATAGCTTTATAACTTTCAACTAATCGAGACAAAGCGTCAGCTGTGTTTGAATTTGTATTTACGTATTCAATATGAAAATCATATGCTGATAATATTAACGCCCATCTCTGTAACCTACTAGCTGTCATACTCGGTATTCCCAGCTCCGATCCAAATATACTAACTAGCGGTTTATGATCCGTTTTCAAAATAAATTGCCTGCCATACAAATATTGGTGAAATTTTTTCACTGCAAATACTATTGCTAAAGCCTCTTTATGTATCTGACTGTAATGATATTCCGCGGAGGTGAGCGTCCTTGACGCGTACGCTATCGGATACTCGCGGCCGTTCGGGCGCTCGCTGCGCCAGCACCGCGCCGACACCGCGTGAGCTAGCGTCACACGTCACGATCACGGGCCGTGACTCATCATAGTGTGATAATATTTCCGAACTAATTAATAACTTCTTTATTTTATTAAACGCCTGAATTTGTGAAATACCCCATACCCAATGTTTACCTTTTTTATAATAATTCGTTAAATGGGGTTAGATGGAAACTTAAATTTTTAATAAATTTCCCGTAAAAATTCACCATACCTAAAAATGATTTCAGTTCGGAAACGTTAGTGGGAGCGGTTAGTTTAATAATCGGTTTAATCTTATCTGGATCTACTCTAACGCCCTCACTGTTAATTATAAACCCTAAGTATTTAGCTTCTTTACACAAAAAATCGCACTTTTTTTTTTTTTTTTTTAAACCTTTTTCTTGTAGTATTGTAAGAACCTTATTTAAAGTCTCTAAATGCAACCCAATTGAATTACCCGTTATTAAAATGTCATCCAAAAATATTGTAACATTGGGTATTTTATCGAACAATTGACTCATAATTCTTTGAAAAATTCCCGGACTCGACGCTAATCCATACACTAATCTATTGTATTTAAAAAGGCCTTTATGCGTATTAATAACTGTGAGCTCCTTCGATTCATCTAACAATATTTGATTATACGCTTGAGACAAATCTAGCTTCGTGAAGTACATACTACCACTTAACTTAGATAATAAATCATCTATTTTTGGCACAGGATACTTATCTACCCTCAACATACGATTTAATGTAACCTTATAGTCAGCACATAAGCGTAAAGCGCCATCCGGCTTGTGAACAATTACCAGTGGTGTGGCCCAGTCGGAGGTGTCAACAGGCTCGATGACGCCGGTGCGCAGCATGGTCTCGAGCTCGGCGTCGACACGCGAGCGCAGCGCGTACGGCAGCGGGCGCGCGCGGCAGAATACCGGCACGGCTCCCTCCCGTAAATGCAGAGTCGCCCGACCGCCAGTGAAACACCCCAATCCGCCATCAAATAACTCATTGTATCTAGAATAAATATTACATATTATATTATCTCTCTGCTGACCACATAAATCATTCGCTATGCTAGCGTTATTAATTGTTAATGGGGGTATACTAATATTTAATTCCGAAAGCCATTGTCTTCCTAGAAGTGTGGTACTTCCCGTATTGAAAACATACAAATCTAATTTCTTTTTGTGTCTTTTATATGTCACATCCACTTCTAGGTACCCTTCTGGCTGAACTTTACTTCCATTATAAAATTTTACTGATAGATTACATGGCATTAAAGGTATGTTAGGAAAATGCTTTTGGTAGGTATCTCGCGAGATACATGATAAAGGAGACCCTGTGTCAATTTCCATGGATAAAATTACATTGTTTACTAAAATATTTATGCTCACCGGCCTATATTGGCTCAACGACATTTGGTAAATAGGTTCCTCCAGGTCATCAACGTCTTCCTCCCAATGCGTCTCAAACGCGTGCATTGTTGGTGCCGCAGCACCGGCCGTAGTGCCCGGCCATGCCTTCCCGCGCCGTCCGTAGGCCTGCCCGGCGGTGTGCCGGCCGCCGCGGGCGCCTGCACCGTTCCGCGTCATTCCTGCACCACTGCTCCGTGATTGTTGGGTTTGGCCGGCGTTCTTTCCATCATTGCTGTCTGGACATATGCGCCGCAAATGTCCCACCTTTCTACATTTACTACACTGATATTTGGAGAATTTACACTCCAATTTTGTGTGTCTATAATCTCCGCATGCTGCACATCCCGAAACATGCATGCGATGGACATCACCAGTATGTTCAAACGCTGCCGAACTTCGCCGCAACACAGTATTACTTCTAGAAGTTTCGGGCCCCTTCATGAAGGCGTCTGCACTAGCCCCAGTCGACCCAGTGACGTCACCGCGCCCATCTACAGCCGCTGCATCTCGCTCCGCCGCCTCCATTGCGCTCGCCAACGATACCGCCTTAACGAAATTTATATTTCCTTCCGCGAACAATCGTTGTCTAATAAGATCACTCGAGATACCGCACACGAATTGGTCTCTTAAATTATCATCCAAGCTTGTACCGAATTCACAGTATCGAGTTATTCTTTTTAATTCCGCAACATAGTCCGAACTACTTTCACCAGACTGTTGTCTTCTTTGTCTGAACTTATAACGTTCTGCCAAAATGGACGGTTTTGGCTGTAAATGTTCTCGCATGACCTTTACAACCTCGGTGAAGGACATGTCCGCTGGTTTCCGAGGACTGCACAAATTCACTAGTAGCTCATACGCCGCTTCCCCCATGAATGCAATTAGTGTTGGTAATTTGAGTTCGTCCTTCACAGCATTGACCACAAAGTGCATATCCAGCCTATCACAGTACGACTGCCAATTTCCGTTCTTCATGTCAAATTCGTCAAATCTTGCCATCCTCGTCGCCATTGTAGAATAAAACAGCGATGTAGTCCACACGATGATATTTTATTGACTGAGAGCGCGGTCATCCTACCGTACATATATACTCTTGTAGTTTAATGCATACCCTACATTACACTATCACTCTTTAATAATATTCGTATAACAACACAGAAGTTAGGTACTTACAATATAGGAACATAATTAATCAACTACCTACCTACCCACGTCATTAACAAAGGTACTATAGAAAAAAAAGGAAATTTCAAATTTCCAATATTCAAAAAAGGTAACACGGAAGATGTACGCTGTTATAGACCAATCGCTCTCATTCCAATAATGGCAAAAATATTTGAAAGAGTACTTTATAATAATCTTAGTGAATATTTCGAAAAAAATAAAATAATAATAGATAATCAAGTTGGATTCCGAAAAGGGAAGTCGGTCAATACAACAATGCATCAATTTTTACAAAAAATTATCAAGGAACTAGATAATAAAAATCAGATCACAGCCCTATACATGGATATGACAAAGGCTTTTGATTGTGTTGACCATGGACTATTACTACATAAACTAGAAATATATGGCGTTCGAGGTAAAGCACTTGATTTAATTAAATCCTATCTCAGTAATAGAATACAGTTCACTGAAATAACACAATTATGTCCATTCACAAAAACAGAAATTAAATATACATCTAGCCCAAGATCAATAAAATATGGTGTACCTCAGGGGTCGGTACTAGGACCACTACTATTTCTCATTTATATAAATGATTTACCTAACGCTATTCAGCACCCTATGATTTTATTTGCAGTTGACAGTACGGCTCTTTTCACAAATAACAAAAATAAAAATCATGAACAAGAAATAAATGATGCCTTATCTAAATTAATAAATTGGCTAACAATAAATAATCTAAAAATAAATCTGGCAAAAACCTATTACATCAATTTCGATAATAAAAATGCAAAATCAATTCCATTATCTATTCAGTACAATGGTGCAACTGTATCTGAGGTTACAAGTACAATTTTTTTAGGTTTCTATATAGATTCTAATATGTCATGGAAAACACATGTAAATAATGTATGTAGCAAATTGAATCAATTCTCTTATGCCCTCTACATGCTCAAAAAAGTATCTAACCAAACCACACTACTTAATGCTTATCATTCCTATATGGGGTCCACTCTATCTTATGGGATACTATATTGTGGATATTCAATTGATAAAGAAATTGCGTTCAAGGCACAAAAAAAGTGTATTCGATCAATATGTGGGATACACCAAACAGATTCATGTAAACCTCATTTCATAAACCTCAAGATATTAACCCTTCCTGCTCTATATATCTATGTGGCTGCAATTCTAGTTAAATCAAACATCAGTACCTATGACACATTGACAAGCAGTAGACTTAAAAATATATTACGCAATGTAACAACCCACACTACAGTGTATAGCAACAGTATTTTTTGTATGAGCATAAAAATATATAATAAGTTACCCATAGATATTAAGAACCTAAATTCAATTTGTATTTTTAAAAGGAAGCTAAAAGACTTCCTGATTAAAAAGGCATATTACACTGTAAAGGAATTCCTTGAAGAAAAATAATTATTTATTATATTAAAATGATTGTGCTACTTAATATAATGTGTATAATAAATTAGTATAAGAATTGTATGATATAAAATAAAATATGAATAATGATAATTAATATAAATTAATGTAAACTGTATAATATGTAACTCTGTAATATTGAGTATAAACCATTTAAATTGCAATGCCTTAACAGGCAACTAAGTTCTAAGAACCTACTTTATGTTAACATCATCAAAATTCTGTATACTTAGTTCGCAATAAAGAATTTGAATTTGAATTTGAATAAGCCTTGGGCAACGTTCAACCCCTTTTTCACCTCCTTAGGGGTGGCCCTTCTGGAATCAATTAAACTTATTGTTTTTTTTTTAATCAAGAGCGTAAAATTACAATTTCAGATGTTTTACCTTCCAAACCGAAGAAATTTCATATATAGTTACAAACCCTATTTTGTCCCCTTAGGGACAGAATTTCCAAAAACTAATAAATACATGATTTTTTTTTATCAACCAAGAGCTTAAATCTAAAATTTCACGTGTCCAACTTACAAACTGTGGAAATTACATACAAACTTTCAACCCCCTTTTTACCCCCTTTTTACCCCCTTAGGGGTGGCATTTCCGAAAACAATCAAACTCATTGTTTTTTTTATTAATTAAGAGCGTAAACCTACAAATTCAGATTTTAGAATTTCCAAATAATAATAAATCTATGATTTCTGTAATCAACCAAGAGCTTAAATCTAAAATTACACGTGTCTAACTTTCAAACATGCACTAGAAATTACAAACAACCTTTCAACCCATTTTTACCCTGTTAGGGGTGGAATTTCCGGAAAAAATTAAACTCATTGCTTTTTTTATTAATCAAGAGAGTTAAGCTACAATTTCAGATGTTTTACCTTCCAAACCGAAGAAATTTCATGTAAAGTTTCAACCCCTATTATATCCCAGTAGGGTTGGAATTGCCAAAAACCAATAAATACATGAATTATTGTTATCAACCAAGAGCGTAAATTAAAAAAAAAGAAAACTGTACGGCGGATGCATTAACACCTCCTAGCCAAACTCTCTTAATTTTTGCTGAGTGGCTAAAGATGTGTGAGGTCTAGCGTTATCATTATGAAAAACCACACCCCTTCTGTTGATTAATTCCGACCACTTTCTCTTAACTTCTTGCTTTAATCTCGTCAGTTGTTCGCAATAAAGTTCAGAATCGATGGTCCTGCCTGGTAGTTACAGCTCATAATGAATAATGCCGATTCAATCCCACCACATACACAGTTTGCACACACACCTTTTTGCGAATTAACCCGGGTTTCGCCACAGTCTGTGAAGCCTGACCGGCTTTTGACCACGACCTTTTTCGCACGTTCTTGTCGTACGTGATCCACTTTTCATCACCAGTTATCAGCTTCTTCAAAAATGGTTCGGTTTTATTACCTCGTAATAAAGAATCACAATGAGTACACGGTTCATTAGGTTTCTTTCAGTGAGCTCGTGAGGTACCCAAATATCGAGCTTTTTTGTGTACCCAGTTTTTTTTAAATGCGCCAAAACTGTTTTGTGGTCAATTCCCAGTTCTTCAGCTACGTCGTATATACTGATATGCCGATCTTGCTCCACTTTTTCAAAAATGGCATCCATTTTATTCGTAATAGGGCGACCAGAGCGACGTGGATCTTTGACATCAAAATTTCCGGATTGAAAACGCTTAAACCAAATTTGTGATCCTCAAACTTAGCCTCGCCGCGTACTGCACAGTCTACCAAGCGGAACTTCTGGCTATTTGCAAAGCAACGGATGAAATCCTCAAGCGCAAATAGATGAGCTATGGTTTGTATAGCGACTCAATGTCAACATTGCAGTCGCTTACAAACCATGGCTCTCTCAATCCCCTGGCAGTCCGAGCGCGAACCAACCTGACTCAGGCTCTGGAACAGAACAAATTGTGTCTATGTTCTGGATCAAGGCCCACGCGGGCCTGCCGAGGAATGAGTGTGCGGACGAGCTGGCGAAGAAAGCAGCATTGTCGTCACGGAGGAAGCCGGACTGACCAATGTCCGATTTCATTCATTAGACGCCAGATCCGTTTGGGATCGCTCGATGTGTGGAATCGGAGATATGTGTCTGGCGAGACTGCCTCGGTGACGAAAATGTTTCTTCCCGATGCCACCGCGGCTTTTCGCATTATATATAAGACAGGTACGGCCAAAAGGCGTGCTCACGCAGGTCCTGACGGGGCACGGTGGGTTCGCCGAGTACTTGAATCGCTTCGAGTGTAAGGAGAACTCATCGTGCATCTGCGATCCCGATGTAAGCGAGACAGTTCCACATGTGCTATTAAGCTGTCCTGCACATGTAGTTGAGAGGTTTAACCTGGAAAAGGAAATACAACAAGAATTAAAGGAATGTAACATGACAGAAATAATGAGCGGTAAAAACAGAGAGTCATTTTATAAAATATTGTGTTAAAATAGAAAATATTGTAATAAGTAGAAACAAAACGGAGGTATAAATCTTTGTTTCATAGATATAAGTGTATATTATATATAAATATAGAAAAGTAAGTAGAATTAAGATACATTATATTAAAGAAAGTAAATTATGTTTGCAATTAAGATAAAAGTAATAAGTAGTTATAACATGAAAATCAAAAACTGTAATAGATTAAAAACAAAATAATAATAGAACACGCTGAAGAACTTATTTTCCCTAAATTAAGAATTATTTTATGATTAAACGAACTTACCCTAAGTGAAGTTCTATCATAATTATACGAAGTGCCTCGTCCGAAGAGATTAGTTCCTGTAATTAATTATTATTATTTACACAAGTAGTAACGGCTACACGTGGCCACTCAGATCACTATGTTTTAGGGACGATTTTTATTTTTTTCCTGCCAGCTCTGTGTCGGCTGTCAACTTGTCATTTAGTAGAGTTACTGATGTTTTATAGATATTTCCATAACGCTTCTGGGTTACACCTTAGGGTTGGGAGGGTGTTACTAATCTCTTCGGACGAGGCACTTCGTATAATTATGATAGAACTTCACTTACGGTAAGTTCGTTTAATCATAAATTATACTTTGTGCCTCATCCTCGAGATTAGTTTCTGTAATTAATTATTATTATTTACACAAGTAGACTTTGAGAGTTAAGTTCTGGAATTATCACATAAACTATGATAAATTTGTGAAGTAAAAGCTTCTGTACGGGACGGACGTGATCGTCCAAGACCGACAGGCAATCAGGAGGTTGTAAGGCTCCTGCTTGAACGCGTTGACGCCCCTTGCACCTATTGTTCAGTTGTCATCTGGTAACTACGGACCTTGGAGACACTTGAAGGCTGCCAAGTATGTTGAGGTGAAAACGTGATGTCCAGGTTAAATAAAAAACTATTTGTTCATGGCCAGAAGCGACGTTCCTTCATGGTCCTCGATGCGCAATGATGCGTGGAAATACTTTAAGTGAAATAATGGCTACGAAATGTTCACGCACCTGCGCACTATTAAAGAAGCGAACTCGACCGCGACGAGGACCACAACATTCCGACCGCAAAAACTTTTATTTTTCAAAAAATATAACCTAAGACTCGTAGCTTGAAACTGACAGGAACTACCCTTCCACTGGACCGATTCTGGTGAAACTTATACTTTTGGATAGGTCTCGAGGAGACCTTCCCTCCGGTCTTTGATCCAGGTCCCTAGCCCCTACCATCAGGGAGTTCTCGTAAGGAGAACGTCAAAGAAAGGGAATTCCCGCCAGTTTGAAGCTTTACAATCGAGTTTCTCCTAAAACTAGACATGATAGCTCTAGGGTACCAGCGAGGGACTTGGAGCCCTCCTACTGGGCCGTTGACACACATAAGTGTTACAGTTATATTCAAAACATTCAGGCGTACAGCCGCGAAATGGTGCGAGAAGTTAGCTTATGCCCCTGATCTTGGCACATAAACTCGATTCCTACTCAGACCGCTGGGTGGATTTTCAAGTTACATTCACACCCGGGTAGCCCTCGTGATGGGCTATCCCAAGGTAGAAGTCCGGTAGCTACATGTCCAACCCCCGATGAGCTATCGTTTGTTACAAGTTTGTTTACATAGCGAATCCATGTAACCTCGTACCATATCAGGTCGCTTAACTCCTCAACCACCAGAGCTAAGCTCCTTCCGGAAGTGTGGTTGGGTAGCTGGAAAACTAGGCTGTCTGACGGCGGTACCCTGATGGGTGTACCACCAGCCTTTCCACAGCTTAAGGTGCCGGGAAGCGGCCGAATACTAAATTTTACGTCGTCTCACAGCTTTAATGTGTCTGTGTGCGTTATATACACCTATATACTAGTTTTGTGTCATGACTGAGTCTAGGCGCCCGCCTGTGGGTCCACGAAGGTAATGCTTCAGACAGCATATCTATAACTGACCAGGCACCAAGTGTCCCTGGACGTAGTGACCCGTCGGCAGACGCATAGAAACGTCCATGCCGGCATACACAGACACATCACTTCAAACAAGTGATGTCTATGTACTAGAATTACACAGGTGCTATCTATTTATAGGGCCTAGACGAAATTCTAGGTCACCTAGAAGCGCTAAATGGCTTGTATCGAATTTTCCAAACACTTACTTGAGTAAAATGTATGTATATTTCCCTTTTTAGAGTGAAAATGCACTATGACTGGCCATGTACTGCTATTATGTATAATTTCTCAGTCATGGTATCCAGCCATCCTATCTAGAACACCTAGGTGGTGTTTCCTAACAAAACAATTACGTGTAAGGAAATAATCTGATTGGTAGGTGAATATAATACCTATAGCACTACTTGATACCCTGCCAATTTTGGGGGGTCTAAAATAAGTAAACAAAATATTTTTATTTCCTTAAAACTATACATTTATCATATATCTAAGGTACCTTATGTATAACTCTAACACATAAGCGCTATATGCGCACTCTAAACTATGTAAAAGCCCCTAAAACATGAGTTTAAAGTTATCAAAATTCTACAATAACTGGTTTTAGTATAAATATAAGGTGCCGCCCTCTTACAGGTCATTGTGAACTAAACGCTCGTTGAGGACGGTTGAGTTTACGGAGTTAAATACTTGTTTCTTTCCGTAATAACATAGTCAGTATGCATATTAATGCTTCTAATTTATTGTTATTAGACTATATAACTCTATTATATACTGATAGACACATAAAATATAATTTTAGTGTCTCAAAAACATGAACAAAATTAGTTACGGGCTTTACTATAAAAGGTTTTTTCACCTACCGACATCGCTTAGGAACGTCCTAGTTAGCCGACTTGTGCGCACATACGTATCGTCTGTACTCGCACTAAATTCTCTGCACGGATCGCCACTAGTCTACCCTCTTTGTCGCCGATAGTATAGATTTTTCAATTTATACTGTCGGAGGCAACCAGGGCGGACCTCCTAGCTGCCCAACGGCTTTTGCTTGCGCGAAGTCGTTGTTGCGGTCGCGGAAAAACTAGCCCTAGCAGTTTTTCATGCTTTCTAGCAAGAGAAGAAAGAAAAAGAAGAAGTGAAGAAGATGTCTTCGCCCGGCGCCCGCGGCCCATCGGGCCGCGGCGCCCCCAGCCACCAGAGCCCTCGCCCGTCGATGGACCGGACCGCCTCGCTCCCTAACCTGGGCAGCGTGACGTCCTATGCACCACAGCGCGAGGAGCAGCCTCAAAGACGCAGCCAACAGGGAGACGCACCAAGGAGCGCAAGCAGGCAGAGCACCGCTGGCGCCCCTACCTCAGCACAAACATCTGCAAGGTACAGTGCCTCCCAATCAGGAATAAAAACGCCGATACCCGCGGAGCGTAAATCCACGTCGTCCGTAAAAACACCCGAGAATAATTTATCTACGGTCCCGCCTACCCACATCGGGAAAAAATCGGCGGACCGACCAGTCGCACATACAACGCGACATCCACCAAACCCACCCACACAACAGCCGCGTCAATTAGCAGCGGACGATGCACCTGCATTCACGGTCCGCGCTATTGCTCGCACAGATTCGCAACGCGGCCAAGCTATGTCGCGTTCGAATACAAACACGGCCAAGCAACATGCGCACACAAAAGTGTCAGCTAGCACGTCAGCTGTACGCAATACACCCTCAGGGACTCGCCCTTCACCAGCAGGCCCTGTTATAGAAAGAAATACCCGAGATCCGCGTTCGAACCGCGGTGAACCACGCCGCCAGGCGGCACCACTGGCGATATCGTCCGCCATTACGGGCTCGCCAGCGCCACCCCGCACATCAGCGGCCGATTCTCCGGCGTTTCGTCTAGACCAATCGAGTTTAAGTGGGTCAAACACCTCGCTCGCGTCTTATGGGCGCAGGGCAGAGTTTGATGACCTACAGACACCAACAACTCCGATTATAGCTATGGAGCTAGATTTTGATTCCCAGACGGGTAGTAGGGCGCTAAGACGTCGCAGGAGCCCGGAGGAGACTGCTGAAGAGGCGAAGCGCTACCGAGTCGACTCACAGCGCTCGGAGGAACACGACCAACAAAGCGCGAATCTGCACTCCTTTGCCGAGGCGGTGCGACGCACGTCACCTAGGTCGCCCTCCGCCCTCACACACAGGAAGAGTCCCACAGGGGTAAGTGACGAGCCTCCACCTACCCCAAACCCCGATGCAGCCCCCACACTACCAC
Organism: Orthosia gothica; assembly: GCA_949775005.1. Classification (NCBI taxonomy): domain Eukaryota; kingdom Metazoa; phylum Arthropoda; class Insecta; order Lepidoptera; family Noctuidae; genus Orthosia; species Orthosia gothica. The sequence goes on along the minus strand of OX459034.1, from coordinate 26,310,814 downwards.
CTACCGCCGGAAATAGCCAAAATAAATCGGCAAAAAATAAACGGCCCCGCTACCCTCCACTAGTTGTGGAAAAGTTGCCCAACTGGGCCACACACTTTAAAGCTCTGGCCAACATTCTGAAGAGACCTCCGAATGCCCGGCCATATAGACAGGGAGTTCGATTCTCCCCGGAGAGTGAAGACGAGTACAGGGTGGTGCAACGTTACCTGACCACCCTGGAAAAAGAGGAAGGAATCAGCTGGTTCGCGTATAGCTTACCAGCTGACAAGAAATTCAAGGTAGCTATCAGGGGGCTGCCGGCGGACACAGACCCCCAGGAGATTGAGGAGGAGCTCCGCAACCAAGGTTACGAGCCGGAGTACGTACGGCACATCAATGCCCGCCAAGGAAGACCCGGCTGCGTATTCCACGCCGTGCTGGCCAAGACAGAGAATGTCCGAGCCATATATGACACCTCCGTATTCATGTTGATGCGGGGGGTCAAGATAGAAGCATGGCGTGGAAAACGTGGGCCCGCCCAGTGTCACCGGTGCCAACTTTTCAGACATAGCTCGCACCAGTGTCACCGCCCCCTCGCCTGCGTCAGGTGTGGAGAAGGACACACGGCGCGCGACTGTCCACGTCCCAGAGAAGAGCCGGCCACCTGTGCGAACTGTAAGGGACCGCACCCGGCTAACAACATCAAGTGTCCTATTTTTCAGAGAGAAATAAAATACAGGCGGGCGGGCACTATTGCCGTCACAACGACTGCCTCTTCACGCCAATCACAACAAGTGACACAAACAGAGATGCAGCCGACCGAAGAGGCCCAAGGCGAGTCGCTGATGGCGGCAGCAAATGGGCCCACTCAACGCGGAGAAGCTACCTCCTCAGGCAGGAGGAAAAAGAAAAGGGGTGGAAAGGGTAGGAAAACCAACCCCCAAGCAACCCATGAAGCAAACCAGGAGACAGCCCCTGTCTCAAAACAAGCGCAGGCTCCGCCAGCCAATCAGGTGGCAGCTAGCGCCGGCGAAACTCAACAAAGGCGCCACACAGCGGGAAAAACAGGAACTAAAAATAGTACCAACCAATCCGCCGGCGCTAGCCAAAACTCGACTGCCAATCAGAAATCAGCTAAGATGCAAACGCAAAAACAATCCAAACAGTCGAAGGACTTCACAGCCTGCGCCATCCAGCTGTTGATGGACCTAATTAAGGCCATCAGACAGGGGCAGGACGTGGAGCAAGTCATCCTTGACGGCTTAGCCGCGTTATTAACGCTTTATCATGGCAAATAAGCCGTTAAGGATGATTCATTGGAACGCCCGCGGCCTCAAAGCTAAGGTTGCTCTCCTCCGCCATCTCCTGCAGGAACAGGACATCGACGTGGCGCTGATTAGTGAAACACTCCTGGGACCTGAAGATAGGTGCAAGATCCCAGGATACCACGTCTACAGAAAAGACGAACGGTCGGCATACGGAATCCGATATCGTGGCCTGGCCGTTTTAGTTAAAAGAAGAGTCGTTCATCAGGAACTCCCCGTACCAAATATGCAGACAGCATACGCGCTGGGTGTACAGCTGCACATGGGCGGCGAGGATATTGAGGTGTACGCCTTCTACAAGCCACCGAACAACAAGCTCGACATGAGTGAGCTAAGATCGCTCCTCATGAACACAGAAAACCCTACTATCCTCGCCGGCGACTTCAACTCTAAGCACCCAGCGTGGAACAGCTTTTACACCAATGAAGGTGGAACACGACTCTTCACGGACTCTGAAGCCCACGGGTACACGGTGTCCGGCCCTGAGACGCCCACCCACTACCCAGATCGCAATGCACACATGCCTGACGTGCTTGACATCGTCGTACTCCGGGGGCTAAACTGCCAGGTCACCCAGCAGGTGTTGGACGACGAGTTACAGTCGGACCATCACCCTGTACTCGTCGTTCTATCGGGCATGCCGACCCGCCAGAAGCCTCCAGCGCCACGTCGAAAAATTGACTGGAAAATATACGCAGAAAAGATTGATGCTACCACGCCAACTCGGCCTATCACCACCGCCGCCGACGTTGACTTATTAGCCGACGAGATCACTGCTTGCGTACAACAAGCTCTGGAAACAGCAACGATGACGCAGCAGCAGGGGAGAGTGCTACAGCCGCCCCTGCCAGCGCGCATCCGACGACTTATTACCGAAAAGAGGCGACTACGCAAGCAGTGGCAACACACACGATGTCCCACCATGAAGACGACACTCAACAAACTCACGGAAAAAGTGAAGGCCGAGTTGTGTGCTCTAAGAACCGCGAGCTGGGAGGAACATATAGACGCCGTGGAGGGCGACCTAACCTCGATACACAGACTGTGCCGACAGCTGAAAAACACCCCAGCTCCGGTACGTCCACTACTAGACACTGACGGGGCGCTAAAATACGTCGCGGGAGACCGAGCAGAGGTCTTCGCCGAGCACCTGGAGCGTCAGTTCCAACCGAACCCGACTACTCAACATGAACATGTCGCAGCAGTCGAGAAGCACATTGAAGACTACTTCGCAACGCCGATAGCTCCCGATGAAGACGCCATCTTTTTCTCGCCTGGCGCAGTCAGACGCGCCTTCTTGAGAACGAGGCCCCGGAAGGCCCCAGGTGCCGACAACATCTCAAACACAGCGCTGCGCCACCTGCCCCACCGCATGGTCGCGGCAGTGGCGCGCCTGTTTACTGGGATCCTCCGCACGGGCTCCTTCCCGGCCTCGTGGAAAGAAGGGCGTGTCATCATGCTGCCCAAGGCGGGCAAGAATATCCTGAAGCCGGAGAGCTATCGGCCGATCACTCTTCTGCCCACTATCTCCAAGGTGTTCGAGTCCCTCCTGCTGCGACATCTCACACCACACATCCCACCGCGTGAAGAACAATTCGGGTTTCGCGCGGAACACAGTACGACGCTCCAGTTGTCGAGGGTACTGCACCTGCTGTCGTCTTCGATGAACAGGAAGGAATACGCGGTCGCAGTATTCCTCGACATGGAGAAGGCCTTCGACCGCGTGTGGCACGACGGACTCGTGTACAAACTGGCCACATCTAGCGCGCCCCGTCGCGTGGTACGCGTAATACAATCTTTTCTGTCACACAGGAGCTTCCGAGTAGTGGTAGAAGGCGAACTGTCCGCCCCCCGCCCGATATTGGCGGGCGTGCCGCAGGGCGCCGTATTATCGCCTGCGTGTTACTCACGTTACACCGACGATATCCCCACTACACCCGACGCAACGCTGGCGCTATACGCCGACGACGCGGCATATATCACCAGTTCAATGAACGCAAATCACGCAACAAAAAAGATGCAGCGAGCCCTCGATCTCATCCCCGAGTGGCTGGAAAAGTGGAGGCTATCGGTTAACGTGGGTAAGACGCAGGCTCTTGTTACAGGACTCTCGCCTCTACCACCAAAACTGACGCTACAAGGAGCCGACATCGAGTGGGCCCCCCATGCCAAGTACCTGGGCGTGCACATCGATCGCCGGCTCACGATGGGGTTGCATGTCGCTAAGGTGGCGACGCAGTGCAGGGTCGCCAGAAACCTGCTACATTCAGTGCTCTCATCCCGCCTTCCCGCCCGCACCAAGCTGGGCATCTACAAAACATACTTAAGATCAATATTAACATACGCAGCCCCAGCTTGGTTCGTCCTCACTAGCGAGACGAACAAGAAGAAACTCCGCGCCCAGCAGAGCCAGGCGCTGCGGCGCATCATGGACGCCCCTCGCTATGTGAGGAACGATGTCATCCTGCGGGATACAGGGATAGAGAGCCTGGATGAGTTTGTGTCTCGACTCGCCACAAATCTATTCGCGCGGGCCGACGCTTCTGCCTGGCCCCATATCAAAGATATCGCGCCATGGCACGCGCGCCCGCCGGATAGAAAGCGCCTCCCCAGGGACCTCATAATCGACACTGCAACCCCATCCACCACCCGGACTTGACGCTTGAGTAAATCGCATCACACTACACGCGATTTACTCATACAATAATACTACCCATCCCACACGACATACACGGCGTGAAGTTTGTTCTAAGTTAATATAGGCAAGCTTTGCGTCGTAAACAGACACTCATAACTTTACATTCGCTAGTACACATGCACCGAATAGCGCTGCGGTCGACGCACGCTATCGGTTATCATGGGCGGTGTAACTCAGGTCATTGCCGCTCCCACATACATAAACGGCGCTAGTAGTAGCTAGTCGCTTTCATTACCAAACTGTAGGTTCGCTCAAGTCGGTGCTCCTGCCGCTGGTTACCTTAGCTGGGCCTCCCAGGGTACGCTCTGGGTCTCACTCGGCTGGGGTGGACCGCCAGGAGTCCGTGAAGAAACGGCGGACCGTTCAGAACGGCCGCCGTAGCGCGCCTACAGTCACATACAGCAAGCCAAACACAGCGCGCGTTGATATCTTTTGCACTAACAAAATTAAAAAGAATTTTCAACGCGCGCAAAAGCTAGGTCCAGAGGACAACACAATGACGGGTCCATTGTTATGGGCCCCGGTGTTGCGCCCGCGGGCTAGGAACAATGTTCCGGCACCGCTCGCATCGCTCCCTGACGGGAGCGACGCGACTTCCACTGACGACATCGCTTAGTATGCGATGGCGCTCTGGGGTGAGCAGACGTGTGTCTGTCAATACTATTTATTTTTACATATGACTACCTATGCAAATGGTGACGTATCGTCGCGAACATCTCTCCCGCCGTGCAGTGTCGCGTCGACTCGATGCTACGTTGGCGCGGCGCTGCATCAGCATTGTGAGCGGCGCACGTCGGCAGCGCTCGTGACCTCGACGCTCTGCGACACGTCGCTCAGCTCTCGCCGCCGGAACTCTGCTGCGCTCACTTTGGCAAGGGAATGAGCTTCTTCACCGGACGCTTTAGAGTGCCGCCAGTGGTGCGCACCTCAGCGGTCCGGACTTCTCCATCAGGGCCAGGGTATATGGCCTCAATGCGGCCTCGCGGCCACGTGTTGCGAGGCAGCTGCCCGTCCGCGATGAGGACGGGGTCGCCCACCAGCAGGCCAGGCCCGCGGCTATGGGGCTCCCGCCGGTTTTGGAGCTCCGGCAGGTATTCTCGCACCCACCGGCGCCAGAACATGTCGGCCAGGATTTGTGACCGACGCCACATCTTTTTGTGGTCGATGTCTTGCTCGGTGAACACCGGGTGAGTCGGGGTTTGGGAGTCTAGCCGACCCACCAAGTAGGAAGTGGTTCGGCGTGATAGACTCGTCGTCATCGCCGTCGACTGATACATGTGTCAGCGGGCGGCTATTTACCGTGTACTCTGCCTCACAAATCAGTGTGGACAACACCTCTTCGTGTGGGTGTTTCTCTGTGAGTACGGTATACAATGCGTTTTTTACGCAGCGAACTAGACGCTCCCATGCGCCTCCCATAAAGGGCGCTGATGGGGTGATGAAGCGCCAAGTGATGCCTCGGCGACTGGCCTCCTCTCGGAAGGCCTCTCGTAGCTCTCGATCGGCACCGTGCATGTTGGTGCCGTTGTCTGAGTGGATCTCAGTTGGACATCCTCTGCGGGCGGCGAAACGGCGCAGCGCTAATATTGCGCTGTCTGCGCTGAGGCTGGCGGCGATCTCGAGGTGGACAGCTCTTGTGGTGAGGCATGTAAACAGTGCTACATATCTCTTGTGATGCTGGCGACCCACGGTGACAGATAGCGGGCCGAAGTAGTCTAGCCCGGTGTACGTGAACGGCCTTTGGTGATGAGCCAGGCGCGTTCGTGGGTGGTCGCCGGTCGCTGGCACAGGTGCTTGTGCCTTACGAATACGGCACTGAAGACATTGTGCCAGTACTTTCTTGGTGGTGGGACGCATCCTTACGACCCAATAATGCTGCCGTACCTCATTTATTGTGAGTTCAGTCCCACTATGTAGTAAGCTGCGGTGTGTCCAGTCTATATAGAGCTGGGTTATATGATGGTCGCCATGTAATATTGGCGGTCGCCTTACATCTTCTGTGACCTCGTCAGTGGCGGCTATACGGCTTCTAATACGTAGTAGGCCATCTACTACTTCTATTTGCAGCGCGTGTAGCGGACTATTTTTGTCCACTATTTCATGTGCATGCAATCTAGCTATTTCTTGAGCGAACGATTGCTGCTGTGCAACTTGTACGAGTATTTTCTCGGCTTTTTGAAGAAAGCTCGCATCTATGTACTGCTTTCGGACTTCTGGCGCTATGTATGACGGCTTGGTTGCTGCAGTCGCTGTCTTCTTTTTCTTTCGCCAGTCCGTGTCCTCCTCAGCGTTTTTCCGGGTTCTTTTGTAGAACGTTTTCTCTGTCCTTTGTTTACAGAGATGTATAAAACGTAGGACGGTAGCAGTCGCACGTAATAGCCGCTCCCATCTCGAAAAGTTGACGGGATTAGGTATAGCTTCTATGAGCTTCGAAGTGTATGTATGTCTGTCTGTTATTTTCTCCAAAACAGATTTTTCTTTTTCTGTGACAGTGAGCGTTCTTTCCTCTCCTGTCTCTTCTGTGATTGGAGGTTTTTCTGATGGCCATGAAGAAGGGTCTTCATACAAAAAACTTGGGCCACAGAACCACTCGTGTTGTGAGTCAAACCTCGGCGGCACGTCACGAGTCGCTATATCGGCGATGTTCAACTTCGTGGATATCCATCGCCAATCCTCCACTTTGCTACCTTCTTCTATGGCAGCTATGCGATGAGCTACGAAAGCTTTATAGGTTCGTGCTCCTTTTCTAATCCACGACAAGACTGTTTTGCTGTCTGTCCAATACGTGACCGACGATGGATTGTTGTCGTGTTCACGTTTCACAGCTGCAGCCAGACGGGTTCCCATCACCGCTGCCTGCAGCTCGAGGCGCGGTATCGATTGTAGCTTTAATGGAGCTACTCTCGCCTTGGCCATGACTAGGCTCACCTTCTGTGTGCCTACTGCTGTGGTGGCTCGCCAATACACAGCTGCTGCGTATGCCAACTCGCTTGCGTCGGTAAATACATGTATTTGTATTTCTGTGGCATCACTATAACCAGGATAACATCTTGGTATGCTGATGCCCTTGAGCTGCCGCAGGTTTTCGATCCAACTTCTCCACTGAGATGCCAGGTCAGCGTCTAATAGCTGGTCCCAATCGACGCCTCGCCTCCAAGCTTCTTGCAATATTTGTTTAGCTCGAATCGTAACAGGCGAGGCTAGTCCTAGGGGGTCGTATAACGACATGACAATTTTGAGAGCCTCTCTTTTTGTAGGGGCCTCCTTTTCTAAAATTCCTGGCGGCAGTCTCGCAAGCGTTAGGTTGAAACCTAGCGTATCTTCACTAGGTCTCCAAATCAGGCCGAGTATTTTCTCTGCGCCTGCTGTATCTCCGATGTTCACAACCTCAGTGCAGGTTTGTGACGGATCGATATTTTCTATCAGGCGCTTACTGTTTGATACCCATTTTGTTAGGTCAAACTTCGCCTGTTGGTGTATTTTCTTCACCATTGTCGCGACTTCTGTCGCTTCTTCGACTGTTTTATAGCTGTCCAGATAATCGTCCATATAATGGCTCTCTACTATAGCTTTCACTGCTACTGGATGCTGTTCGATGTGCTTTCTTGCGTTCCAATTTTTCGCAAAGATAGCGGTGCACGGCGAGCTTGCCGCGCCGAAAATGATGGACGTCATACGATATTCTTCTGGGGCTCCATCTCTTCTGTTGCCTCTCCATAGGTAGCGAAGTGAGTCTCGGTCTTCACTTCGTACTTTTACTTGCATGAACATCTCGGCTATGTCTCCGGAGATGGCCACGCAGTGTCTACGAAATCTCATCATGACGCCGGGCAGCGACTGCAGCAAGTCTGGTCCAGTTAGCAGGAAGTCGTTGAGTGACTTTCCTCTCGATTTTGCGGCGGCATCATGTACTATTCGAATTTTCTCTGGCTTCATGGGGTTGAAGACATCGAAATGAGGCAGGTACCAGGTTTTTCCTGGCGTGCTTGACTTGGGAGCCTTCTCAGCATATCCCTTTTCTATCAGGGAGTCCATCTGTTGTGTGTATTTCACACGAAGAGCGGGATTTTTATCCAGCTTCTTCTCTATGGAGACTAGCCTTTTGAGTGCTGTCTCGTAACTATCGGGCATCTCTATTTTCTCGTCCCGCCATAACATAGCGGTTTCTATGTGCCCATTTCCTAACTGTCTTGTGTGACGGTTCAGGATATCTTCTGCCCTCTTCTGGGGGTCAGAAGCTGGTTGTCGTGGATTGATAGCCAACGACTCGATAGCGAAGAATTCACGGAGCTGCTCGTTCAGTTCCGCATCTTGCCTTGCGTCAACGGACTGACACCCGTTGACATAGTGCACCTGCTGGCCCAGTGTTCTGGTGTGCGCGCCGTGCAATGTCCAGCCCATCATGGTTTTCGACGCGATGGGTTGGCTTCTAGGTCCTCTGCGGACTTCAGTGGCCAACAACAAATGCCAGTTGTCTTGGCCGACGAGTATCTTTGGCACTCCAGCAGGATACGTAAGCTGCGACGTCAAGTCTCGAAGGTGCCTACAGCGGGTTACGTCTTCTTGACTGACTGCCTGTGGTGACAGGTTGAGCTTCGAAATGGTGCGCGCCTTGAAGGGCACCCTATCTCTCATACGACTTGTGAGAGTGACGGTTATACGTCTCGATAAGGGAGTGTCGATCATGGTGTTTCCAATAGCACCGATCTTCAGAGGGTCGATTGGGCCCACTGCTCCCACTCGCTGAGCGATTGCTTCGTCGATCAGCGAAACGGTGGATCCGTCGTCAAGGAGTGCGTATGTGTCTGCCTCTCCCGCCGGTCCTATTACCCGGACCGGTATCATCTTCAGGAAAGCTTGACTCGATTCAGTTCGCGAACTGGCCACCGTCTCCTGAGACTCCTTCTTCTCTTCTAGAACAGCAGGCTTCCTTGTCCTGTCTGTTTGAGGCTTCTTACCCCTATGAAGAAGTCGATGGTGCGTGGCTGTACACCCCTTATGATCACACTGCTTCTTGTTGCAAGTGTGTCCAGCACGACGTTGTCTTAGGCAGCGATAGCACAAGTTGTAATTCTTGGCTAGCTCCCATCTTTTGTCACTTGCTGCGTCTCTGAACCTTTGGCAGTCAGACGCGTAGTGACCACTTTTGTCGCAAATTCGACATTTGTTTACCGGCTTGTCGGTAGCTGTATGCGTCCGTTGTATGACGCGTTTTCCCGCTAGAGAATCCGTTTCCTTAATGTTCTCAGGCGGGGCGAATGCACTGCAGAAGTGAGCTTGCTCGGTTATGAAGTCGCTGAAGAGTGACAGGTCCGGCAGTGACTGGTACTTTTCCGTGTACGTTCTGTACCATTGTACACGCAGAGAATTGGGTAGCTTCTCAGTTAGCTGGCGCACCAGCTCGGCATTGAGCAGATAGTGCCCCTTCTTGAGAGCTCGCAGAGTGACAACTCCGCTTCTGACTCGACTTGCAAAGGTGCAGATGTCCTTGGGCGACTCGCTGCATTTTGGTAGCCCTCTAAGTCGGTCCGTTTCGGCCTGAGCTATTGAGTCAGGACGTCCAAACTGTAGTTCCAATTCTCTCATGATCTCATCCGGCTTTGCGTTCCCGATGAGCTCTGAGCTCACTGTCTCCAGTGCGCGACCACGCAAGCTCCTTCTGAGTCTTGCCGTGTTTTCTATGTCGCTGAAGTAGGCATGAGTTGCCTCGTAAATGGCTCGAAAAGATAGCCATTCTGTATGAGCTCCACCGAAATTCGGCAGAGTCATGATAACCTGCGACGCCGATCGGTTAGGCGTCCATGGTTCGATTTTTCTGTCGGCTAGCGACGCTATAGCGGATGTCAGCTCCGTTAGAAAAGGACGGAGTGACTCTTTCGCTTCTATTTGCCTTGGCGGCTCCACGTTGGACGGCTCTGTCCTAGGTGGTTCGATGTTAGACTTCACTTGTGGGTGTTCTATATAGTCGATATGTTTCCGGGAGTCCGCTATAGCGTCGACGGCCGCAGCTGGGGTCCAATCGTCATTGTCCCCTTTGGCGGCGTCATTCTCCCTCAACGGTGTGGGCTCTGGCGCCTCTTCGAGCCACGAACGGACATACTCTTCATTAGAATTTCTGTCATCCATATATTCATCCTCAGAAGCTTCTTCTTCTGCTTTTTGAAGTGCTAACTTAGCGAGTTCCAACTTTATTTTCAATAAGTCTTCACGAGCTCTTGAAATTTTCTTACGTGACCGGGTCGACTTGCTAGTTGACGGCGGTCCAGTATGTTCGATACGGGCGTCACCCCGGGTAGCCATTACTTCTCCTTGAACAAAGGTCTTATCCTGGATCCTTTGTTTTCTACCAGAAGGCTTCAGTGTTTTTTCTGAAGAATCTTCTGATTTCGATGCCTTCCTGCGTGTGCTTGGTTCCTGTGGTTCCTCCTCCACATGTGTGGGCGTGTTGTCACCTATCTGTGACGTTGGTGGGCTTCTGACTGGTATGGACTTTTCTGTCCCTTCAGTAGTAGACGGTGAGCGTGGGGGCAGCTGATGTTGTACGCCCGCACCTGGACGCTCAATGGGGACTGTCCATGATTCAGGCCTCTTGTCCTGGGATCTGGTAGTCGGCATCCTGATTGGTTCAAAATTTCAGTTTGAATACGCCAAGTCCAAGTCCAATCTTCAACTTGTCTTCAAAACGTTGGCTCGAAACGGCTGAGTCCAATTCTAGACTTCTTCAAAATGTCAGTTCGAATCGGCTGAGTCCAACTCTAGACTTCAACACGAACTGGTTGACATCTATTTTCGAGCTTCAAAACGGCTATGTCCAAACTTAATTTTTTCTTGAAAACTGCTAAGTGGTAACTCTGGGTTAAGTCCGATTTCAGTCGTCGGCTTGAAGAGGGTTCGCTTCCTTTTTCAAACTTCGAAAAGTATCTCCAAACTCCGGGTTAGTTTAAACTCCGGGTTATATCCGACCCTCTTAACTCCAGGTTATTCTTCAAACTATAAGTCGCTAGTCAGTCTTCAAAACTATAAGTTCCAAATCAGCTTCAAACTTCAATGTTGATACGTAAACAAGTTCACTATAAGACTTTCAACACAAAATGGGTAAGCACATGAGCATATGTTTTCACTGTACTTACTGTTGTCTAAGTGTCAACTTGTCCAGCAGCCTCCAAGGTTGAGCAGCCGGTCTGGTACCAATCACTGAACTGTTGGTCCAACTCTTGACGTTAGTAGTCACTTCAGACTCCAGATATCCAGGTTTGAAACTCCAGACTTCGATCGAGAGCTTCTATCTCGATAACGACTATTTGTTTTTAAACAAATTCTAAGTCGAAAATAAGCCTTCAGCTATAACGCTTCAGGAAATTTCAGCAACTATTTTTTCGTTCTATTTTATAGAACAAGTCGCCCACACGACTATTCAATATGCTTCTGTGTGTAAGCCTCTTCTTGGATAACGCTTCAGCGATAATCCTTCAGCCGTAACCCTTCAGGAATTCTATGAACGTCGTATGTTCGTTCTATCTCCTAAACGAGCTCCCAACACGCTGTTTGAAAACTCCGATTATGAGTTTCCTAGCGATAACTCTTCAGGCTATGCTATATTCCTTCAGGATACAGTTTCTGTGTAATCTTCGATTACTGTGAATTCTCAGTAAGCAGGTTACACAACAGAAACAGCTCAAAAAACCGTCTTTTCGCGACGGTAATCACACGGGAACGGTTAGCTTCTCAGGAAGCCGGTAGAACCACAGAAATAGCTCAGGAATGGCTGCTGTGTCCCAGCAAAATGGTTGTCTTCCAGGTAGTCCACGCGTGGGCCTAATCCACTCGTGCACTCTTCACGACTGTAGTCGCTCTGGAAGTTTCTACTATGAGACGATAGTACGTTGCGCCTTTTGACGACGCTAATCACCCAGTAATACGGTTGCTGACCAGTAACTGGGTTATCTCACCCAGGAAACGGGTTTCTATCGTCCCAGAGTGTACGCTATGTTTTTGACTGTTAAAGAAACATGATCTTAACCCTGGCACTTGTAAGGTTTACGAGATGGAACGTCAGTATTCTTATTTCCCTGGAACTTTTCTCACGAACGCAACGCTTAGTACCCCAGTTGGCACATTTGTGTGGTGTGTAATCTTACCAGATTTATATTGAGGGTACCTTGAGATATTTGAGCATCAGTTTTCTTTGTTCTCACGAATGTTCACAGGCGTGAGCGTCAGTTTTCTTTGTTCTCAGGTACTAGTTTTCACAGGAACGATACGTTTTGACATTACCCAAGAAACAGGAATGTAACCTCAGTATATAAGGTCACTTTACATCAGGCTTGTTTGTTCTCAAGGCAGCGTTCGTGTCCCCAGGGCATCAGGCTTCTTTTTTCACAGGAATGGGACATCAGTTTTCTTTGTTCTCGGGAACAAGGCTCTTCCTTGGCCTATATTTTCACAGCGTCCGGGACATCAGTTTTCTTTGTTCCCTCGAATAAGGCTCTTCGTTGGCCTATATCTTCACAGCGTCCGGGACATCAGTTTTCTTTGTTCCCTCGAACAAGGCTCTTCGTTGGCCTATATCTTCACAGCGTCCGCTGGTCTGGTATGTTTCCCAGAAAATTCGGCTCGACAGGACCAGCAAATGGTCCGTAGGTTACCAATATTCGGCTCGACAGGACCAGCAAATGTACGGGACGGACGTGATCGTCCAAGACCGACAGGCAATCAGGAGGTTGTAAGGCTCCTGCTTGAACGCGTTGACGCCCCTTGCACCTATTGTTCAGTTGTCATCTGGTAACTACGGACCTTGGAGACACTTGAAGGCTGCCAAGTATGTTGAGGTGAAAACGTGATGTCCAGGTTAAATAAAAAACTATTTGTTCATGGCCAGAAGCGACGTTCCTTCATGGTCCTCGATGCGCAATGATGCGTGGAAATACTTTAAGTGAAATAATGGCTACGAAATGTTCACGCACCTGCGCACTATTAAAGAAGCGAACTCGACCGCGACGAGGACCACAACATTCCGACCGCAAAAACTTTTATTTTTCAAAAAATATAACCTAAGACTCGTAGCTTGAAACTGACAGGAACTACCCTTCCACTGGACCGATTCTGGTGAAACTTATACTTTTGGATAGGTCTCGAGGAGACCTTCCCTCCGGTCTTTGATCCAGGTCCCTAGCCCCTACCATCAGGGAGTTCTCGTAAGGAGAACGTCAAAGAAAGGGAATTCCCGCCAGTTTGAAGCTTTACAATCGAGTTTCTCCTAAAACTAGATATGATAGCTCTAGGGTACCAGCGAGGGACTTGGAGCCCTCCTACTGGGCCGTTGACATACATAAGTGTTACAGTTATATTCAAAACATTCAGGCGTACAGCCGCGAAATGGTGCGAGAAGTTAGCTTATGCCCCTGATCTTGGCACATAAACTCGATTCCTACTCAGACCGCTGGGTGGATTTTCAAGTTACATTCACACCCGGGTAGCCCTCGTGATGGGCTATCCCAAGGTAGAAGTCCGGTAGCTACATGTCCAACCCCCGATGAGCTATCGTTTGTTACAAGTTTGTTTACATAGCGAATCCATGTAACCTCGCACCATATCAGGTCGCTTAACTCCTCAACCACCAGAGCTAAGCTCCTTCCGGAAGTGTGGTTGGGTAGCTGGAAAACTAGGCTGTCTGACGGCGGTACCCTGATGGGTGTACCACCAGCCTTTCCACAGCTTAAGGTGCCGGGAAGCGGCCGAATACTAAATTTTACGTCGTCTCACAGCTTTAATGTGTCTGTGTGCGTTATATACACCTATATACTAGTTTTGTGTCATGACTGAGTCTAGGCGCCCGCCTGTGGGTCCACGAAGGTAATGCTTCAGACAGCATATCTATAACTGACCAGGCACCAAGTGTCCCTGGACGTAGTGACCCGTCGGCAGACGCATAGAAACGTCCATGCCGGCATACACAGACACATCACTTCAAACAAGTGATGTCTATGTACTAGAATTACACAGGTGCTATCTATTTATAGGGCCTAGACGAAATTCTAGGTCACCTAGAAGCGCTAAATGGCTTGTATCGAATTTTCCAAACACTTACTTGAGTAAAATGTATGTATATTTCCCTTTTTAGAGTGAAAATGCACTATGACTGGCCATGTACTGCTATTATGTATAATTTCTCAGTCATGGTATCCAGCCATCCTATCTAGAACACCTAGGTGGTGTTTCCTAACAAAACAATTACGTGTAAGGAAATAATCTGATTGGTAGGTGAATATAATACCTATAGCACTACTTGATACCCTGCCAATTTTGGGGGGTCTAAAATAAGTAAACAAAATATTTTTATTTCCTTAAAACTATACATTTATCATATATCTAAGGTACCTTATGTATAACTCTAACACATAAGCGCTATATGCGCACTCTAAACTATGTAAAAGCCCCTAAAACATGAGTTTAAAGTTATCAAAATTCTACAATAACTGGTTTTAGTATAAATATAAGGTGCCGCCCTCTTACAGGTCATTGTGAACTAAACGCTCGTTGAGGACGGTTGAGTTTACGGAGTTAAATACTTGTTTCTTTCCGTAATAACATAGTCAGTATGCATATTATTGCTTCTAATTTATTGTTATTAGACTATATAACTCTATTATATACTGATAGACACATAAAATATAATTTTAGTGTCTCAAAAACATGAACAAAATTAGTTACGGGCTTTACTATAAAAGGTTTTTTCACCTACCGACATCGCTTAGTATGCGATGGCGCTCTGGGGTGAGCAGACGTGTGTCTGTCAATACTATTTATTTTTACATATGACTACCTATGCAAATGGTGACGTATCGTCGCGAACAGCTTCCTTTCTTTAAAATTCTTAAATATATTTTTAAAGACTAACCATCATGGTTGTCCATAGGTTTCACACATAGGTTCTTAATCAGTTCATTAAGATATGTTCTTAATTATCTGTTTTGACAAATTTATTATTTACTTTCTTATTCTCATTGTTATAATATTTATAGATTAACAATCACAGTAATCATTAGGTAACAAATGTTCATATTCAGTCATTTTCTTAATTATTATTCATAACTTAATTATCTTTATTAACCAAATATTTTTTGCCTAATTATTGTCATTAAGTATTGAAGTTTTTTATAGACTAACAATCACAGTTGCTTTTAAGTAACATAGGTTCTTAACCAAAATGTTTATGTTTCTTAATTATCTTTATAACAGAATATTGATTGTCCAATTAATATCAATATTAAAGTTTGTTTAAAGAAAAACAATCATAGGTGTCATTGGAAAACTAATTATCCATTCAGATAATATTATAAATATATCTGTTTTAACAAAATACAGTTTTGCTTTCTTATTACTATTGTTAGTTTCCTTATCAATGCATTTACACTTACCAGGCCCCTCAGAAAGTATTGCGAAAAAAAGTTTTTATATATGGGAGACTGGCCAGTTATAATGTTTTTCGAAAATATGATTATTTATAAGTAAAAATAAGTAAGTTCCAATTTCAAAATTTCCCTCCACATTTTTTGCGAGTTAATTCAAAGTATTGTGTCTCACTGAAATATGGATCTGCGCCGGGAACATTTTAGAGCTATGATTTTATACGATTTCAAGTGTCGCCTGAAACCGGATGAATCGTACGATAGACTTCAAATGGCATTCATGGATGAAGGCCCTTCCAAGGCAACCGTGTATCGTTGGTATAACGAATTCAAGCGCGGTCGACCAACTTTGGGGGATGACGAAAGAAGCGGTCGCCCTTTGACGGCTGTTACCGAAGAAAACGTGCTAGCAGTGAAAAATTTAATCCAAGACAATAGGCGAATTACATATCAGGAGATTCAACACATATTGAAGATTGGATCGGGAAGCGTTCACGAGATTCTACACAGCCATCTTCGCGTGAGGAGGATAGTATCACGCTGGGTGCCGCACAACCTCACCGATGCTCAGAAGCAGGCCCGGGTGGAATGGTGCCGTGATATGCTTAACAAATTTGAAGCAGGCTCGTCTCGGCGTGTTTACGACATCGTTACAGGTGATGAGTCCTGGATTTATCAATACGAACCAGAAACCAAGCGCCAGTCGACTGTTTGGGTGTTTCAAAATGAGCCAACGCCTACCAAAGTGAAGCGATCTAGAAGCGGGGGTAAGATTTTGATCGCTAGCTTTTTTAATTTGACTGGCCACTTGGTATCAATTCCCTTACGGGATCAAAGAAGCATTAATGCCGAATGGTATACTACCAAATGTTTGCCAGAAGTTTTCTCTGTTATAAGCAACAAGCGACCAAACACAGGGCTCCGCGGGCTACTGCTCCACCACGACAATGCACCTGCGCACACCGCACTAAAAACGAGGGACTTCCTGGACAGCACGCCAGTCAAACTCCTGGGTCACCCTCCTTACAGCCCTGATCTAGCACCGTGTGACTTCTTTTTATTCCCAAAAATAAAAAATCAGCTCAAAGGGATACAATTTTCGTCGCCGGAAGATGCGCTGGCTGCGTTCGAGCAGGCTGTAAACGAGGTGTCTGCGGCGGACTGGAAAAAGTGTTTTGAAAACTGGTTTAGGCGCATGAATCTTTGTATAGAGGCTGGTGGAAAGTACTTTGAAAAGATTTAATAAAAATATATGTACGTATAGAACAATTTTTTTTAGTTTCGCAAAACTTTCTGAGTGTCCCACGTATACTTCTACCTTATAAGTTAAACTTCTGGTTGTTGTGTTAGTTATTACATGTAAGTTAATTAAGATATATTTAATCACAGCTAAAGATTTATCTTGCTAAATCATTTTGATCCTTTACACTAAACGTCTATTATAAAGTTTACCAAATGTAGGTACTTGTTTAATCACAGCTAAAGATTTATCTTGCTAAGTCATTTTGATACTTTACACTAAAGGTCTGTTATAAAGTTTACCATATGTAGGTACTTGTTTAATCACAGCTAAAGATTTATCTTGCTAAGTCATTTTGATCCTTTACACTAAAGGTCTATTATAAAGTTTACCAAATGTTGGTACTTGTTTAATCACAGCTAAAGATTTTTCTTGCTAAGTCATTTTGATCCTTTACACTAAAGGTCTTTTATAAAATTTACCAAATGTACTTGAGATGTATCTTATCTTATCTTATGGAGGGGCCGAGAAGCAACTCGGACACTTCGACCCATTGGGATCTATTGTGGTCCCCTAGATAACTTACTCCTCCCCAATCTCGTTGAAAACTCTTTTCATGAGTCTTACAACGAGACTGGGAGATATGAGCCTATAGTCTTCTGGTTTAGGATATCCAACCCCTAGTAGACTCATTCGCTTACCAGCCAGTGCATTGCATGTGCACAGGAGATGCTCCATTCGTTCCGTATGTTCCCCACACAACCTGCACATGGGTGTCGCGGTTAGACCCATCTTCATGAGCATGTCGTTGGTTCCAAAGTGCCCAGTAAAGGCCCCAAGCAGGTAGCGGATTTGCCCCCTGCTCATATTCCAGATGCATTCCCGGGCTTTGAACGTAGAGCCTAGGAATTTCTTGGAGTGTTGTAGACCAGTAGTAGACAACCAGTGTGTTTGTGCTCTGTGATCTGCAAACTCCTTAAATGTGGTTTTTACGAGACACGTCGAAATGCCTACACATGGTTCTGGACCCACAAAATCATTTGCTGAGCCCTCTCTTGCCAGTTCATCTGCCATTTCGTTACCATGGATTCCTTTGTGTCCAGGGACCCACATCAGTCTCACCCTGTTATGCCTCCCAAGCCTGTTTAGGACCTGGATGGCATCCAGAATAAGTTTGGAATCCACTTTGTACGATGCCATGGCTTTGATTGCAGCCTGACTGTCACTAAGAATATATATGGATTTACCTCTGGTTCCTCTATCTATATTCTCTTGAGCACAGGTTATTATGGCATATGTTTCTGCTTGGAATACAGTTGCCATCTTCCCTAAGCTTTTGCTACATTTGTAACCTTTTGCGTATATTCCCGCTCCTGTACCTGATTCCATTTTGGATCCGTCAGTGTACCACACCAGACTATCTTGTTCTGGTGGATCGAGTCCCTTCGTCCAGTCCTCTATTGAAGGGATTTGGACCTTAAAAGACCTTTCAAACACAAAAATAGTTTGCATTTTATCGGATATCATGCTAGTTATCCGATCCAGGCCTTCATTGCAATCAAACTTTGTATGGTTAGTCTTTGGCCTAGAGGCATCCCTTAGTCCAGC
This sequence comes from Orthosia gothica, assembly GCA_949775005.1. Lineage (NCBI taxonomy): Eukaryota > Metazoa > Arthropoda > Insecta > Lepidoptera > Noctuidae > Orthosia > Orthosia gothica. Next base: position 26,292,556 of record OX459034.1, on the reverse strand, counting down.
AACAGCAAGACGATGTAATGTCTTCCTTGCCTCGAATTCAACCATCATATGCAGAGGGATATTGAGGTATCTCTCAATCGCTGGCGTAGGTGTTGTCCTGAAAGCGCCCGTGATGCCGAGACACACTGTTCTTTGTAACCTGGTGAGTGGCGCTTTGCACGAGGCAAGCTTTGTTCTTGGCCACCACACTATGCTGCCGTATGTGATAATAGGTATTATCATTGTTCGGTACAGCCATCGTATCACTTTGGGTTTTAATCCCCAAGTTTTACCGTAGGTGGAACGACACATGCCGAACACTCGTAAGGCCTTTGTCATAATATTTTCCACATGAGTTTTCCACCTGAGTTCTTTATCAAGCGTTACACCCAGATATTTAACTTCGGTGGACCAGGGCAGCTTTATTCCATTGAGAGAGGGCTCTCCTAGGTTTCCTAGTTGTCTCTTCCTCGTGAATGGAATAATGACTGCTTTACTTGGGTTGATAGAGAGGTGGTTCTTTGTACACCATTCCAATGTCATCCTCAATGCCTTTTGTAACAATCCAGAGACTACGTTCGGAAATTTACCATTAACCATTATAGCTATGTCATCTGCATAGCCTACTGTGTCGAATGGTCCGGTGTTGAGTTTGGTAAGCAGCGAGTCTACTACCAAGCACCACAATATTGGTGACAGCACTCCGCCTTGCGGACAACCTCTTGTTGTTTTTGCGCTAAGTCTGTCTCCCATCAGTTCTGATCTGACTATTCTGCTTCTCAGCATATAGTCAATCCAGTTGCACGTGGTATCATTGATGCCATGTTCCTTTGCAGCAATGCGTATAGACTCAAATGTTGTCTTGTCAAAGGCTCCCTCTATGTCGAGGAAAGCCCCGACGCAAATCTCTTGTCCTTCTAGCGCTGCCTCGGCTCGACTCGTAACATAGTGCAATGCCGTTTCCGTAGATTTTCCAGGGCTGTAGGCGCACTGTAGTTTATGTAGAGGGAATACTTTAAGTGGTCCCTCTCTTAGGTACCTGTCTACCATTTTCTCCAGAGCTTTTAAGAGAAAGGATGATAGACTGATGGGCCTATAAGCTTTAGCTTCTTCGTAAGTCGGTCTGCCCACCTTCGGTATAAAGGTGACTTTGACCTCCCTCCATGCCTCTTCTTGCAAAAGTATTAGGTAGATGCCATCCGGACCAGGGGATTTGAGAGGCTAGAAGCCTGCTAAGGCAACCTTCAGTTTATTTTCATCTACCACTTTCTTTGCCGTGAGCCAGTTATTTTTGGACGTGTGCCTCGTGAGCTCGTCCCTTGTGACTGGTTCCTCTTCATTGCTGTCGCGCAGTATACATTCCGGGAAGTGAGTTCTAAACATCACGCCCAGAGTATCCCGTCCAGTTTCTGTGAGATACCCATTCTCATCCTTTACAGATGACAGTGGGTTTGTCTTATTCATGGACATTGCTTTGCACAACCTCATTCTATTTGGCAGAGCTTCGATGGAGGTGCAATGCTGTCGCCAATTAGTTCTTTTGGCCTTGCGAACCGCCGTGTTATACCTCGTCAGCATGCTGTGATAGCCAGAAAAGTCTTTCCTGGCGTTTGCATCATTAAAGGCCTGTCGTGTTTCCTGACGTATTTTAGCTAGTTCAGGAGTCCACCATGGTACCTTTTTGCAAAAGGCCTTTTTCTTTGGGCAATTATCTTCCCATGCACCGATGGTGCCCACCTTGATTCTGTCCGCTTCAAATTCTATATCTAGTATGGAATTAAGCTTACCTTTAGGGCTCCCTAGATTTACTTTTGGGTCCCTCCTGTACGAGTCCCAATTTGTATGCCTTGGGTTTCTCCTTCGTCTAGTTTCGGCCTCTCCCGCCGTCCTAAACCTAAAGCATATATAATTATGATCAGACATAGAGATTTCGTCCGATACATGCCAATTTTCAATGTGAGTGCTGGCCCTGTTTGAAGCCAATGTCAGGTCAATAACTTCAGCTCTCGCAGAGGTCCTGAAAGTAGGTTTATTGCCTGCATTAAGAATTTGTAAAGAAGAGCTTACCACAAAGTCCAACAAATCCTCCCCTCGTTTGTTGACATCTGAGCTGTCCCAAACGACATAGTGTGCATTCGCATCGCAGCCAAGTATCAGGTCAAGGTTTTCTTGGTTGTCGTAGTCAACCAGTCTTCTGATTAGTGGTGTTACTGGTTCCTTTTGTTCATATGGGAGATAGGCAGAGGTAAGGATAATTCTCCTCTTCTCTGTTCCCGTCCCCACTTGGATCAGAGTTGTTGTGAGATCCCTGTAACAGAAAGTACGTAAGGGCATTGCCTCTATACCGCCCCTGATATAGATGCAAGTCCTTGCGTCATTAGTTGGACAGTCATAGAGCACCAGGCCCCCTGTCCCACCTAAGCCTTTTATAGTCCCTTTATATAAATAAGGTTCCTGTATCAAGGCAACGTCGTATGTATTAAGCTTCAGTTGCCAAGCCAGAAGGGCATTAGCGGCTTTGCAATGATGCAAATTGATTTGTATACACCTTAGTCCCTCCATCTTGGATATTTTTATGGGTTTGTGCTGTTGTTGGAGTGCCTCAGTTTTGAGGCTCCTCCTCCATCGCGTCCTCCTCGAGAGCAGTTGGCGGCTCAATTTCCAGGGTATCGAGGCCCTCAAGGATGTCATCCTCGAGGTCCGCCTCTGACACCCCGGTCTGGGTCTCTGCCTCCTGCGCTACGTCGTGAGCAGTGACCTCGTCGATGGCCTCTTCACACTGCGGTGGACCATCTTTGGAGGGCTCCACTCCTGCTTCCGCAGTGGGTGCCTCTCCCTTTTCTTCTTCCAGGAGCTTGAACGAGTCTCGTTCAATTCCTCCTGGAAGAGAGTAGCCCGCGGCCTTGATGACCCCAGCGGAAACCCCGTCCATAAGGACGATACGACGGATGCCGGTCTGCTCAGTAAGAACATTCACGACCTTCCAGTCGTCCGTCCTCAAGGCAGGGTTAAGCCGCTGAAGCAACCTAATGGCCCGAGCCGAGTCTTGCAGCGCCAAGTTACGACTCTTCCATGCCATTTTGACTGGCTTTGGAAGGTCCTTGGCGTTGACGACCTTGAGCTTCATGGAGCCAAGTTCCACGTTGTGGATGACCCTGAAGCCAGCAAGCTGCGTCAGAGTCGTCGCAGGATACATGCACTGCACCTGCGACAACTCCGGGAGCAACCGCGAATACCGGTAAAGGATCCGGTGCTTCCTCCAGTTTCTCAATTATGAGTTCCTGGATTGGCATCAGATCCTCCGCCTTCAAGTACTCCTCCGGGTACCTGACTGAGACAATGGCGAGTTTCACAGCCGCCACCGCATCCCTAAAGGATCCGGTTGAGGACGATTGACCTTGGGTCTTTACCCTCTTGGCTGCCATGTCCCCGCTGTCACTTCTGAGAACAGCACGTGGCCTCTTTGACGGTCCTCCCGTAGGAGTCCCTTCTAGAGCCGCCTGCTGTTTCAGCTTTTGGCGCTTTTTCCTTTGCGCCCCAGATCGTCCAACCCGGCGCCAGCCTGATTCCTGCCGGCCGCCGGGTGACGAAGAAGTGCTGATCTCGCCGGTAGCGTCCGAGGCCGTAAGGTCCGAGGTCGTTCGACTTCTAACACAAGGCTCTCGTGCCACGCCAGCTTTGGCAGTACCCTTATGCCCAGTGGGCTTAATTGCAGTACCGCCCAACGTTGGTCCCGCAGCAGTGCCGACCCTCGACAGTGCCGCAGCAGTCCCGTCTTTTGACAGTCCCGCCACAGCCCCACCTCGAGACGATCCCACTGCAGTCCCAGCTCTGGTCGGTCCCGCTTGAGGTTTTGCAGTGCCCCTCAAAGGCGGTCCCGCAGCAGTGCCGTCCCCCGACAGTGCCGCAGCAGTACCGTCTTTTGACAGTCCCGCCGCAGCCCCGCCTTGACATGACCCCGCCACAGTCCCGCCTCTGGGTGGCCCTGCTAGAGGTGATGCAGTCCCGGCTTGCGCCAGTCCCGCCGTTTGATGTGAAGTCCCGGCCTTCGCCGGTCCCGCCTTCTGGTGTGCAGTCCCAGCTTTCGCCGGTCCCGCCTTTTGGATCGCAGTCCCAGCTTTCGCCGGTCCCGCCTTGTGGTTTTTTTTATTTTTAAAATTCATTAAGATTCCCGAGAAAAGTTTCATCCCTCAACTATCCCCACCCGCCATGGAGTGCTCAAGTGGCGATGCTACGGTAGCACCAGGGATTAGTCGAGGGATATAGTCCCCCCCCATTAGTTGCCCACGAGACTGCACAGCACTAACCCACACCGCTACCACTAGCGATGCGAGCGAGCGCTGCCGTCTGCAAGCCCCCAATGGGAGTGAACTCGCCTGGGGGCCGTCTGACCGGACCCCGCAGCCGATTGACCGCAGCGGGCTAAGCTGCGGCCTCCCGTGTTAGAAGAAATCCGGGCCAAAGTGGAGTGTTGCCTCAGAGACGTTAAACCGCCTACGCTCGTCGGCTCAGCCACCAGGATTCCTTCATCCTCCCGTTACGGGTCCGCGCGCACGGCACAAACACGCGGGAGGTCATTGCTATCCATCATTGTTCTTGTTCAATGGTGGACACCCAGGGGCATGACCTCGCCACCCCTGTGATAATTCGCCCGGTGATTTCTGTTACGTCTATTTCATAGGGAATTAGACCAAAAACAGGACGGCAACCACGAGAAGGAAAATCACCGCACTTGTCTTGAGGATCTACACGACCGTAGCGCTCTCCCTCAAGACCACGCCACCTTGCCGTCTCTGAAGGAGCCAGGCAAGGTAGGACTGCATCGACAAAGCTCAACAAGCCCTACAAGGCTTGTCGCTGACTGCTCAAAGCGTGAGTTTGCTAACACAGCCCAGCCCCCAACAGTTACTCATCACAGTTACTTGAGATGTAACTCCCTGCCTGCTGTTATTAGTGTCTGATAAATTGTCACACCTGGCTTTAGAAGTAGCAGCGTGACGTGTGCTGTGAGCTAAATATACGTTAATTCAACGATAGATAGTCTGTTTGGACACTTTTGTGGTATGGTATCTTGGTGCCTAAAATAATTATTTTATGTTTAATGGTGGTTAGAGGTTTTATTAATGTAGTCTACAAAGGTTTCAGCAGGATATATTACTTTTCTTTGTCTGAAGTATTGATTGATTATTTAGTTTCTATATAAGAGATTTTTTGAAAACCCTCCAAATATTCAAAAAACTAGAAATAAAAATAATAATTTAAAAATTGCAACATATAACGTCAGAACACTCTCGACAACTGAAAAATACTTTGAACTAATGTACGCTATTGGGAACAGAAACATAGATATACTTGGCCTATCGGAAATAAGAAGAATGGGAAGTAAAATAGAAGAATATAACGACCACATACTATGCTACGTTGGCGAAACACCCGGTCAGTACGGTGTGGGATTTCTCATTAAGGAGGAATATAAGAAAAATATTACAAATTTTTGCGGACTATCGGAAAGAGTTGCAATGATTCAGCTAGAGTTCGGTGATGTTGACTTGTCAATTATTCAAGTATACGCACTGACGTCAGACTCAGAAGAAGAGGACATAGAAAAATTCTATCAAACACTACAAGAAGCCCACAACTTATTAAAAAATTGCAAAAACATCATGGTAATAGGAGATTTCAACGCCAAGATAGGAAAACCAAAAAGCAACGAAAACCTTATCATGGGAAATTACGGGTACGGAAAAAGAAATACAAGAGGAGAAAGGTTGGTACAATATGCCCTTGAATATAAACTATCCGTCATGAATACATACTTCAAAAAGAAAAACAGCCAAAGATGGACCTGGATTTCGCCAGATGAAAAATCTAAAAACGAAATCGATTTTATCATGTCTAATTATCCCAAATATATCTCAAACATAGAGGTTCTAAGCAACGTAGATTTCCCGTCAGACCATCGAATAGTAAGAGCAACACTAACCTTAAAAAACCCTAAAAAGTGTAGAAGACACTTTCAAAACTCGGTGTCATCGCTGAAAACAGACGAAGAAATAAAGACATACCTTTGCAAACTGAAAACAAACATTACGGACCCAACCTTCTTTGATGAAAATAACATACAAGAAACCTATAACAAATTCGAACTCCACCTAAAAAATAGCCTAAAATCTGAGACTGCAAACAATAACAACGAACATACTTGCTATTTCTTCAAAGAAACTACGAAACTTCTGATCCAACGGCGCACCGAACTCATAAATATCAAAAACAAATCACAAGAAATGAAAAAAGAGTTATCAGTCCTATTCAAACGAACTAGCAAGGCAATAAGAAACGATTACAAGCGGCACAGGCAAAAAATAATTAAAAATAGTATAACGCACTATAGAAGCGCCAAAAGAGCTTATAAGCAATTAATCAATCATACAGACTGGATTAAGAGCTTAAAGAACGGACAAAAAGAAACAAAGTCAAGAAAAGACTTAATATCATGTGCTACGAACTTCTACAAAGACCTATATGCTACTGAGTTACAAGACACGACTCCGTTCATAGAAACAAATAGATCAGAGATAAACATCAGTGATACAACTATTATAAAAGTACGTGACGTCTTGGAAAATATTAAAAAGTTGAAGCGAGAGAAAAGCCCAGGGCCCGATGGTTTAAAGAACGAGGCATTGATAGAAGGAGCAAAGCTACTCACTGGACCACTGACACGCATATTTAATTTGGTTCTAAGAACAGGCATAATACCCGAGCAGTGGCAAAATTCAGACATAATACTGCTATATAAAAAAGGAGACCCACTGGACATCGCTAACTACCGCCCGATTAGCCTACTATCAAGCGTGTATAAGTTATTTAGTTCCACGTTACATAACAAAATTAGCTCAGCAATAGACAGTGAGCAACCGGAAGAGCAAGCAGGCTTCCGTCCGGGATTTTCGACAATGGACCACATCCACACGCTAGAACAAGTCATAGAAAAATACTCCGAATTTAACAAAGACTTGTATATAGGTTACATTGACTACACAAAAGCATTTGACAGTCTCTATCATAGCTCTATCTGGCAAGCTTTGCACAGCTGCAATATAGATCCAATAATCATTAGAACTCTAAAAAACATATATCACAATAGTGTGAGCAGAGTCAAGCTAGAGTCTCGAGGCGACGAGATCAAAATAGCCCGAGGCGTCAGGCAGGGAGACCCACTATCTCCAAAATTGTTTATAGCTGTCTTGCAGTGCATATTTTCCAAATTGAACTGGATCTCTGAAGGCATCCCAATTAACAACGAACGTCTCATCCACCTAAGGTTTGCTGACGATATCACAATCTTTGCTGAAACTCACAAGAAGCTAGAAAATATGATATCCCAACTTAATACAGAGAGCAAACATGTAGGCTTGCATATGAACCTCAGCAAAACAAAAATAATGGCAAAAGGCAAAAAAGGAAAAATATTGCTAGACGGTGTTGAACTTGAATATGTGGAGCAGTACGTATACTTAGGAAAACAAGTATCGTTTTCTAAAACAAATAATGAAGACGAGGTCAATAGAAGAGTCACGTGTAGCTGGAACAAATACTGGGCCCACAGGGAAATACTAAAAGGTAACTACGACCTAAATATGAAAAAGACCATCATGGACACTTGTATTCTGCCCTGCTTGACCTATGGCTCCCAGACGTGGACTTTTACAAACAATATAGCCAACAAAATAAGAACTTGTCAGCGGGCAACGGAGAGAAGCATGCTACGCCTAAGAAAAATTCAAAAAACAAGAAGTCAAGAAATAAGAAAAAAGACGAAACTGACAGACGCGTTACACCAAGCACTAAAACTAAAATGGAGCTGGGCCGGCCATGTAGCGAGATGCACAGACCAGCGATGGACTCTCAAGAGCACGAAATGGACTGGCCCACAAGGAAAAAGAAACGTGGGCAGACCACAAAAACGATGGGCGGACGACATAGTATCGGTGGCAGGAAAAAACTGGACAAAAATAGCACAGGACAGAGCAAAATGGAAGAAGTTGGAGGAGGCCTATACCCTACCAAGGGGTTCCTATAATAAAATTAATAAAAACTAACATTAGAATCAATTAAACATAGAGCTACTAACATAGAATTAACATAATATAAAAAACATTGTAACTACATATGTAAGGTTTATAGGAAATAAAAAGGCTTTATTATTATTATTATTTCGTTTATTTAATTTTGTGCACATTTCATATTTACATTTTTAAATATTTCTTTATAAAAACGAATCATAAAAAAAAACATTTAAAAATATAAAAATAATGGTTTTCCGCCGGTGTCGGGAGCAGGGTCCAAGCTACCGGTGGTTAGGGCTCCAGAGACAGGAACCTCCTCACAATGCGAGCCGTATCGAGGAGTACTGCCTTCTGTATCAGGCCCTTGATCCAACCGCGCAATGATAGCCTCGACAGATGGTCGTCGAGACTCTTGGCCATCAGGCCATTGGCCGTAACGACAATCGGCACAATGATCGCCGAGTCCACATTCCACATGTCGACAACCTCGTGTGCCAAGTCGAGATACTTGATTTGTTTCTCCTTCTCAGCTTTCACGAGGTTCTCGTCATGTGGGATGGTGACATCGATTATCATTGTGCGGCGCGCTAATCGGTCTATCACCACTATAGCCGGCTTATTGGCAACAATAGTCCTATCAGTGATGATAGGCCGATCCCAGTACAACGTGACATGGTCATTTTCGAGAACTGGGTCGGGCACATACTTGTAATACGGTACCTCAGAATCCACTAAATTGTACTTCAAAGCAAGTTGCTGGTGAATAATCCTGGCCACTTGGTTATGCCTGTGTAAGTACTCGCCGTTAGCCAGACGAGAACAACCAGAGATAATATGTCTGATGGATTCACCCGGACGGTGGCATGCCCGACACACGTCAACCGTTCCGTCCTTCATTATATGTCTCCGGTAGTTATTCGTCAGGATAACTTCGTCCATAATTGCACAGACAAAACCTTCAGTTTCCCCGAAAAGGTCACCGAAACTTAGCCAGGATACAGACGCTTGGAAATCTACATCGGGCCCATGGAGAGCCCGATAGAAGCGTCCGTGTAGTTCCTTGCCTTGCCATACCTCTTTGCGTTCATCAGTAGTTAGTATTACAGGCTTGCGCCAGTTCTCTTTAGCCATGGTCAACGGGGTGAGTCCCTTGTCCACTGCGACCACATCCCGATGCATACCCACTTCAGTTTTTAAAAAGTATTCTCTGAGGCTGCACACCTCGCGGTTGTGAAGAGTCTTGGCGTTTAAAAAGCCTCGATCCCCACATTTCCGCGGGATGTACAGTATCATCACTGATGATCGTGGGTGATGAATCCGGTTTGCGGTCAGCAGTGTCCGGACCCTCCTATCAAGGGCGTCGAGCTCAGTCTGAGTCCATTTGAGTATGCCGAAAGAGTACATTAAAACCGGCATGACCCAACTGTTGAAGGCGCGCACCTTATTTCCACCTGACAAAAGGCTATTTAATACCTTTTTCAGGCGGCCAAAGAAACGCTCCTTCAGCAGTTGCTTCATGTCAGTACTGTTAATGCCCAACGCTTCCGACATACCCAAATACTTGTAAGTTTCGGTCGAGGAGAGGTGTCTGAGGTGTATGGAATCAGAGAGTTGAATTCCCTCGGATTCCATAATCTCCCCTTGCTTTACATGCATGACTGCACATTTGTCCACACCAAATTCCATCCTGATGGAGTCACTGAAGGTTTCAGTTACCTTCAGTAGCTCCGTCAGTTGGAATTTGTTGGGGGTAAAGAGTTTCAGATCATCCATGTAAAGGAGGTGAGATATAACCTGACCACCTCTTCTCAGCCGATAGCCTAGACCTGAATCCTCCAGCAGTGTACTTAGAGGATTCAGGGCTAAGCAGAACCAAAGTGGACTCAAACTGTCGCCTTGAAATATCCCCCGCTTAATCCATACAGGCTCATCATCCCCCTGAATCAGTCGACATCCTGGATATCGAAGGACCGTCTTCCATTGCCCCATACATGACTCAAGGAAGGCGCGTAGAGTTGCATCTATTTTGTACAACTCCAGCACCCTCATGAGCCATGTATGCGGCACAGAGTCGTAGGCCTTCTTGTAGTCTATCCAGCATGTCGACAGATCCTTGCGGGATCGACGAACCTGCTGGTTTATGGCCATGTCAATGAGGAGTAGCTCCTTAGTGCCGCGGGACCCATTCCTACATCCATTCTGAGAGGCAGACATTATTAAGTTACTTTCAATGTGTACATTAATTTTTCCTCTCAGGATGGATGTAAGAAGTTTATAAACCGTCGACAAACAAGTTATTGGTCTATAATTCTTGGGTTCCGCGGGACTACCTGTCTTATGGAGCAGGTGGGTAACACCCGTTGTTAAAAACTGCGGAAGCGACCCAGATTCTAAACATGACTGGAATTGAGATGCCAGAAACGCGTGTGAGCTGCTATACCATTTTAGCCAGAAGTTATGCAGTCCGTCCGGTCCTGGAGACTTCCAGTTCGGTAGTGGACGAACTGCTTTGGCTACATCTGAGGGACTAATTATAACTTTTTCCATTTCTGGTATAGCTTCACACACGCGTTCGACATCACGCATCCAGTCACCCTCAGTGTGATAGACGGGTACCGACCAGATGCTACGCCAGAATGTACTCGTAGCGACATCATCCGGGCGGCACACGTCAGTCACACTTTGCTCAGGTCGCTCCCAAGCTCTGTATACCCACCTCTCATCGCTCTGGAACATTCTTTGAGTACTACATTATTCGGCGATTCTGCGAGTACCGGTCAACCCGCCGCTCCTTGCGCTTCCAGTGCGCTCCTCAATCTTTCGTTGGACTGGCTACTTACTGTGGCAACCCAATCATCTGCCTCATCGTTAACATGATTGGACCGCGGCGGGATCACAATAGTGGCTGGCGGTGCCGCGGTCTGTGTCGGGGTTGAGACGATTTGGTTGCTCAGCACTTCTGAGCGCAGCCTATCAAGTGCGGCGTCGTCCAACCTGTGATTACGCTGAATGACCCGCACCTGATCCGACAATCGTTGGGCCGAGACGTTGACGGTTGGTTCTAGGTCCTGAAACAGAGACAGCATCCTGACACGGTACGCAGTGAGGTTAGTTCCCCCCTCTGTTGACCCGTAATATGCGCGCATGACGTTCTCATTCATACCTTGAGTCCATTTCATGCGCTGCACACAACCACCGGCAGCGGGGACCCGGCTCGGGGCCGGTTGGCCCCTAGATCCCAAGCTCCTCGGTGGCCGGCCTCTCCCCTGCCGACGTACAGGTGTTGGCGACGTCGGTGGGGAAAAATACTCGTCGCTCGAGCTCGACGCAACTGTAGCCGCCGATGACACTGGTGATCCGAGGTCCGGCGGCGGCGAGGCGGAGCTAAGCAACGAGTCCGGGGGTGGATGACGTGCGCGACAGGCAGCTGCTCTCGTCAACATTATATTGCTTTTTCCTTACACTTTTCCATTCTATAAATTGTTTGGTTGACGTCTGTCAGTGACGGCGTCATCTGGTTTCAAGTAATTTTCTGAACTTTTATCGGATTTGTTGTGGATTTATTAAACTGAATGTTATAAATAGGTATTTTTGATCTGGTTTCTTTTGTGGTATAATTTTTCTAAGTTTGATGGTTGTATGATTTTGATATTAAATAAATAGTGCAGGAAAAAATTAGACATGTTGACAATTGAGGGGTTGCCAAGTTATTATTATTTCCTTTATTCAATTTCTTTTCTTATTCTTTACATTTTTAAATATTTTATAAATTAAATTACAAAAAAAAAAACATTTAAAAATATAAAAAATAGAGGCCCACCGGTATCGGGAACAGGGTCCAAGCTACCGGCGGTCAGGGCTCCAGAGAGAGGAACCTCCTAACAATACGAGCCGTGTCCAGCAATACTGCTTTCTGGATCAGGCCCTTGACCCAGCCGTCTAACGAGAGCCTCCTAAGGTGTTGGTCGAGGCTCGTGGCTATTAAGCCATTGGCTGACACGACTATCGGTACAATGATCGCTGTATCCACTTCCCACATGTCGACAACCTCGCGAGCCAAGTCAAGATACTTGATTTGCTTATCTTTCTCGGCCTTCACGAGGTTTCCGTCATGCGGGACGGTAATGTCAACAATCATTGCACGCCTCTCGATTCGGTCCACCACCACTATTCATCACCATTCATCAGGCTTATTGGCTACAATAGTCCTGTCAGTGATGATGGACCGATCCCAGTACAATGTGATATTGCCATTTTCGAGAACTGGCTCGGGCACATACCTGTAGTACGGCACCTCCGATGCCACAAGAGTGTATTTCAGAGCAAGTTGCTGATGGATAATCCTGGCTACAAGGTTGTGCCTATGCAAATATTCTTCGTTAGCTAGACGAGAACAACCAGAGATAATGTGGCGGATCGATTCACCCGGATGGTGACATGCCCGACAGATGTTAACCGTGCCATCCTTCACAATAAATCTCCGGTAGTTATTCGTCATGATAACTTCATCCATAATTGCACATACAAAACCTTCAGTTTCCCCAAAGAGGTCACCGAAACGCAGCCAGGCTACGGACGCTGACTGATCTACATCGGACCCATGTAGGGCCCGGAAAAAGCGTCCGTGAAGCTCCTTACTCTGCCATACCGCCCTGCGGTCGTTAGTGTCAAGCACTACAGGTTTGCGCCAGTTCTCATTCGCCAAGGAGAGCGGGGTGAGTCCCTTGTCCACTGCTACTACATCTCGATGCATACCTACGTCTGTGTTTAGAAAATATTCCCTGAGATTGCATATCTCGCGGTTGTGAAGGTTTTTGGCATTTAAAAAGCCTCGGCCTCCACACTTCCGCGGGATATACAATCTCATGACCGACGATCGTAGTTGATGCATTCGATTTGCAGTCAGCAATGTACGGACCCGCCTATCCAGGGCGTCGAGTTCCGTTTGAGTCCATTTGAGTATGCCGAAAGAGTACATCAATACCGGCATGACCCAACCGTTGAAGGCGCGCACCTTGTTTCCGCCCGAAAGAAGGCTATTGAGTACCTTCTTCAGGCGGCCAAAGAAGCGTTCCCTCAACGATTGCTTCATGTCAGTAGTGCTGATACCTAACGCTTCCGACATACCCAAATACTTATAGGTTTCGTTTGGAGAGAGGGATCTCAGGCTTATGGAATCCGCGAGTTGAATTCCCACGGATTCCAAAATCTTCCCTCGCTTTACATGCATGACCGCACATTTGTCCACACCAAACTCCATCCTGATGGCGCTACTAAAAGTTTCAGTTACCTTCAGTAGCTCCATCAACTGAAGATTGCTGGGGGCAAAGAGCTTCAGGTCATCCATGTAAAGGAGGTGAGATATAACCTGACCACCTCTCTTCAACCGATAGCCTAGGCCTGACTTCTCAAGCAGCATGCTTAGCGGAGTCAGGGCCAGGCAAAACCAAAGTGGACTCAAACTATCGCCCTGAAATATACCTCGCTCGATCCTTACAGGTTCGCTATTCCTCTGGATATTTCGACATCCTGGATAGCGAAGGACTGTGCTCCACTGCCCCATACACGATATCAGGAAGGTGCGTAGAGTTGTATCTATTTTATACAATTCTAGCACCCTCATGAGCCATGTATGAGGCACCGAGTCATAGGCCTACTTATAATCTATCCAACATGTCGACAGATCCTTTCGGGAACGCCGAACCTGTTGGCTAATGGCCATATCTAAAAGGAGTAGCTCCTTAGTACCGCGGGACCCGTTCCTACATCCATTCTGAGAGACCGACATGATCGAGTTATCGTCGACGTGTTTATTAATTTTAACTCTCAAAATGGATGTAAGAACCTTATAGACCGTTGGTAAACATGTAATAGGTCTATAATTTTTGGGTTCCGCGGTGCTACCAGACTTGTGGAGCAGGTGGGTTATGCCTGGTACTGAGATGCCAAACGAGCGTGCGACCTTTGTAGCCACTTTATCCAGAAGTTGTGCAGCCCGTCCGGCCCTGGAGATTTCCAGTTTGGCAACGGACGGACTGCACGGGCTACATCTTGGGGGCTGATCGTGGTCGCCCCCATTTCTTGTATTGCATCGCACGCTCGTTCGACCTCCCGAGTCCATTCACCTTCGGTGTGACTGACAGGCACCGACCAGATGCTGCGCCAGAATGAACACATGGTATCATCATCCGGCAGGCGCGTATCAGTCACACCTTGGTTGGGTCGCTCCCAAGCCCGATAAACCCACCTTTCATTACTTTGGAATGTGCGATTCTGGGTGTATCGCTCCACTCTCCGCCTATACCTACGAATACGGTTTGCCTATGCAAACACTTTTTGTTTCAGGAAGTCGATGCGCTCTGTGACACGGGATATATAGTCTCGGGGGCTGACATCAGTCCCCGAAAATGCCCGTCTCACAAAGCGCATCACTCTTGGGCGATTATTGCCCTCCCTGAAACAAATTAGTTTGCCGATGAGTGCTCTGGCCCCACCAATACGACGTTCGATCCTGCACTGCCAAGCCGGTACGGCTGGTTTCGGTCGTGTAGCTCTGTCATCTACAAATTTGACGTGAGCTACACGACATGCCGCTACAGCCGCGCAGTACATGATCGAATGTGTATCAGTGAGGTCTTCGCAGTCATCAAAATAGTTTGACAACTGCGAATCCAGAACAGCCACCAGCGCCCTATTTTTGTTATGCATGGGCAAACGAGGTAATCGTGGCCTAAGTTCGGGTGGCATGTAGCGATACTCCCGAATAGCACACTCCAAAGCAATCCTCAACTCCTCATTGCACTGAGTACTTACGTTTGTAACCCTGTCACTACTCTCCTCGTCAGCGTGGTTGGACTGTGGTAGCACCACAGCCTGCGACGATGGGGCAGTGACACGGTTACCCATTTCCGTTCGGAGGCGATCAAGTACAGTATCAACCAACATACGATTACGCTGGATGACCCGCACCTGATCCGAAAGTCGTTGGGCTGAAACGTTGACGGCTGGCTCAAGCACCTGAAACAAAGAGAGCATCCGGACACGGTACGCGGTCAGGTTGTTTCCTCCCTCTGTAGTCCCAAAGTATGCGCGCATGACATTTTCGTTAATGGATTGCGTCCATTTCATGCGCTGCACACTCCCGCCGGGTGCTGGGACCCTATCAGAGACCGGTAAGCCTCGAGGTCCTAAGCGGTCCGGCGGCCGGCGTACTCCCCGTCGACGCGCAGGTGGTGGTGTCGTCGGCGGAGAAAAATACTCGTCGCTCGAGCTCGACGCAACTGCCACGGCCGGTGTCACAGCACTCACGGTGGGGCTGGTTGCCGGCGGCGGCGAGGCGGAGCTGGGCGACGAGGCCGGAGGTGGTAGGCGTGTGTTTTTGGTTCGGGCCTGGCTTCTTGTCAGCATTTCTGCTTAAGTTGACATTGTGTTGTTTGCTTAATTTTGAAAAATTGTTACTGGGTTTGTTTGTTTCTTGTTTTTTATACACATACGGGTAATACATTGTTGAAATTGTTTTTATTCGGATCTTATGTGGAAATTACAATGATTTCATAGCATTAAATTCATAAAAATAAGGAATGAAAAATTTTCAGTTGTCACGCTTGACAAGTCAGGCCACAGATGGTTATATGCATTTATTGTATTTCTATACTTTATTATTTTTGACAGTTGTTCTAGAGACAACATCTCATTTGGGTGCCAAATTTCCAATACTTCCAGTATCTGGGATGTTTCCCAGGTGACATTGTATTTTTGGGCAGGTGATTATAGTCTGAACACAACCTTAAAAAATATTTTACAATGCATATCCTCGAAAAGAGTGGTTTTCCAAGCAGCCAAACTTTGCGGAAAGTGTCACTTTTTTCCACTAGTGCTTTTTACTTTCCTGTATTTTTTTTAATTTTTAACTCCAACGTCAGCCCGACGCATAGAGTTTTTATTATTTGAGAAAAGTTTTAATAATTTGTTATGTACAGATTATCATTCATATAAAAGGTAAAATAAAACTAATACTTTATTTAAGGCGTTTTTAATTACTCTAGATTTAGATTTTGATCAATAAATTAATTTTAAATATTCATTAAATATGTTTGGCAGAACGTATATTTTGCTCGTGCCTTATTGCGTTACGATGTGACAGCTATTCGCACATGCGCAGTAGATATGCCTGAGGAACTATTAGTTAATCTGTGGATATGCTGAACGCGCTTGAATAAGCCCGCCATTTTATTCATTTCATTTTATTAATTTATTTATTTGCTCGCACAATGCATAGTAAAATGTTGTATGATACACGTACGTAAGATGATTTCCGACTTGTGTCGATTTATCCACTCACTCGCTTCTCTCGCTCGTGAATAAAAATGCCACTCATCGAAAATCACCTACCTTCCGCACTTGTAGCATAAATAACTATTTTATCTGTCATCATAGGACATTCTAATGTTTATTATAGTCTTATAAATAAAACGTGAAAAAAAAAAAAAAAAAATTTAATCAAACTCACAAACAATTACAGTAAAATAAATCAACACGAAAATGAGCGGAGAAGCAATGCTATAGGCAGGTCTACGACCGATGGAGAAAATGGACGAGTCTACGAAGGCTCCTGCCTTTTAAACGCGTGGCCGCGCTGGCTGGTGGGGAGTCTTCAGTGTTGTCATCTAATACGGCTTCTCCTGACGTGGCAGCGTCCTCGCAGCCTTCTTCAGCTCTCGATGATAGACCAGCTGCAGCACCATCGTCCTCAGCTCTCGATGATGGACCAGCTGCAGCACCATTGTCCTCAGCTTGGTGTTCATCACAGCCTGTAACCACAATGCACATATGTTAAGATCACATGGTTTTAGCTATTACACAAGATAACAAAACGTGTTGCAATTTAAATAGAAGTGACTTTATGTACCGAACAACACAAACACTTTGCACAAAATCAAAGCAGAGTCGCATGCAACGACTTTTCACATACCGAGTAGGGTTTATTCAGGTCATATTCCCAGCGCGCATCAGGAATTACATTGGGTACAGCAGGTCAACCATGAGACCTACTTCAGGATTTACACTCAGTCTATAGTCAGCATGGGCCCCACCGACATCAACCTCGATACCTGCACCATGGACTGCACTTTCAATAGTACAGTCCACAGTCTGTGCCACTCAAGACCATGTGCACAAAGGATTTACATGAGCCTTGGCACACAACAACAAAAAAAACAACAAAGGCAGTGATCGTTTGGTACATATAGTTTAAGAATGTAAGCAAATTCTGGGTGCATACAACAAAATAATAATCAATGAAAGTTCTCAACTAACTTTTAAAGAAACCAGCGCAAGTGTCAGGAGTCCACTCTCCACGCCACAACACCATGAACCCAGTAGCCGCTTGACTGGTTTTGCCATAAGAACCAGCAAGCAATTTTAGTTTTTACCTATCGTTAGGTAGAACACTCACAACCCTATATGGGCCTCTCATGCCACAATCTAGCTTTCCAGTACTTTGCGACCTTTTAATGACAAAAGTTCTGTCGTTAACACTGAATTTCTTAGGAGGGCTTCTATTTTTATTGACATACGCGTCTTGTTTAGATTTGTTTTTGTTTATCAATTCGTCTGCGCGTTGCCTGCGTAGCTCGCGGATCGCTTCGCGGTTAGGATTTGACCCCTCAAACGTAACATCTCTAATTAAAGAGGTAATTACTGGCGTAGTGGATTCTGTGCCGACTAATAGATTTAACGCGGAATATTGTGTTGTCTTATGTTTGGTAATGTTTAATATGAGCTGTAATTTCCACAAAACGCTCGACCATTCGTTTTCGTTATTATTTACTTCTATCCTGACCATATTCAGTACAGTACGGCAATATCGCTCAACTTGACCGTTCTCCCGATGCATCTCAGGCGTAATGAAGTGTACTTCAATACCAAAATCAGTTAACCAGTGTACAAAATTATGGTTATCAAACATCCGACTGCGGTCGCACACAAGTCGTTTAAAAGTGCCAAACAAAGATATAGTTTGAGTTATCACTCGCTTTAACTCATCACAATCCTGTCTGTACAGGTTATACAACAAACAATATTTTGTATACGCATCCACTATTATCAGTACGTACTTATATCCGTTACATTCTCTAAGTGGACCGAGTACATCAGCATGTACTGTATCAAACGGTATTGGGTTTTTTTGCCAAGAGGATATCGGCTGTAAGGGGGCACGAGGTACTTGTTTATGCGATATGCATACGACACAGTGTGTTACGTATTTAGTAACAAATCGTCTCAAACCCGGGAACCAAAAGTGTTTGAGAATCAAATCAATAGTTTTGTCTATACCCAAGTGTTCATGTTTGTCGTGGAATACACGCAACAAGCTTAAACGAAACGCTTTAGGGATATAACATAGGTAACGCTCTTGCTCGCTTTGAACACAGTACTTATAATACAAAAGATCGTTACGTTTTACATAGCGACTTGAATCTAACACACCGTTATTTAACTTTTCTAATAATGACAAAGTTTCTTCGTCACCCGCCTGAGCTATCTGTGCCCAATTAAGAGGTTTCTGAACAGCATTTATGACATTAACCGGATTACGACTCAAATAATCTACGTGAGACATTAAACAACCCTTGCGGTATTCTAGGACAAAGTCAAAGTCCTGCATATAGATCCACCAGCGCGCTACTCGCGGCTGAAGATCCTTCTTTGCGTTTTGTCATTTTTAACGCGTTACAGTCGGTTATTACCGTAAAATGTTTACCAACAAGGTATTGACGAAAATGTTGCAATGATTTTACAATGGCTAGAGTCTCGAGCTCATAACTATGATATTTCGATTCTGCACCTACCGTCAGTTTACTAAAATACGCGACGACGCGCTTACGACCGTCTTTGTCTATTTGCATTAAAATACCACCGTAGCCTAACGCACTCGCGTCAGTATGTAACTGAGTAGGTAAATCGGGATCGAATATCGCTAATAGAGGCTCACTAGTCAAATACGAAATAATTTCCTGCCTAACTTTTTCATGTTCATCACTCCAATTAAAAACAACACCCTTTCGAGTTAAAGCAGCCAAGCAGGCAGTCTTAATTGACTAACTCTGAATATACCGCCGAAAATAGCCAGCCAGGGGCCTGCAGTCTCGACATAGATAGCAATCGTTAAATCGTAACGATCGGTTGATAAGTCCTAACGATTGTTAAATAACGATTTTTGGTAGTCTCGACTGTCAAAGCTATCATTTTTCATCGCAAACTTATCATATTTTGACGTTACGACGGTATGTTATCGGATTTCCTAGCGTGCATTTTTGACAGCCCGCTAAGTGTTCGTAACGATCATTATCTTGGTTTTAGAGGTTATAAAAACAATAAATAATAATTAGACATAAATATGGCTGTAGAGAATTTAGTCGTGCTCGAACACAGACGCGATATGATAATGCTGCGGCAAATTGCACGAAACCGGCGTGAAGGTGAAAATCCTTTGGATTTAGAGAATAAACCGAACCGAATAAACAAGGACTTGTTTCATGAGCTCGTTGGTGAACTTCGCCCATCTATTCAAAGACGAGGGCCTTACGGACTTTCTGTGGAGTCTCAAGTGAGTGTAGAGTTGGGTAGATACCGTGCCTAAATAATATTTCTAATTATTTTTCCTAATAACCAAGATGTTTTTTATAATTTTCTTCTTAATAGTCAAGTGGCAACTACCTATTGGCTTACAGTGGGGCTGCAACATAAGCCAAAAGTCAGTAAGCCGAGTAATACATGCTGTAACTTTGGCTAAAACCTAGATAGGTATGTCAAATTTCTCATGACCCAAGAAGAACAGTGTGCAGTTAAAGAGAAGTTTAGAAATGCTCCACAGCCATTCCATGATGTGATTGGAGCCATAGACTGCACACATATAAAAATAATATCAATGGGGACCACCGTACATGGCTGCTTGGTAACTAATAATAAATGTTTATTATAATCTGTCTAGAACAGGTTACCCATTAGACTGCTGAAAGTACATTCTATGTTTTATCTTTAAGGTGATGATGGATATACTCTGTAACCATGGCTGATGGCTCCTTTAAAAATTCAACGACCAGGGACACCGGAGTATCAATACACAAATGCTCAATGTTTAGCCAGGAACGTCGTTGAAAGATGCTTGGGTGTGCTGAAGTCTGTTTTAGGTGTCTTTCCCACCAACACAAAAATACAAATATATAAAATATTAATTAAATGAACCAGAGGCCACCACACCCACAAAAATAGTGGACAATGATGGTAGAGTTCATGAAGATGGCCTAGAAGTTACAGGTACCTTATCAAATTATTTATTTTAAGGTATTCATTTAATGTTTTATTATATTTATTAAATAGGTATACCTATATTTGCAGAACATATAATTTTCACCAGATTTTTATACCTATTTCATTGGCATCTTCATTTCTATAGCATCAAGTCCGACTTATGTAACACCGTTGTATGAATACTCCTAAAATCTTGTTTTTGTTTTACAGGATTTGTATCGTGCACTGGGAGAGCTGTTGCAGAGCACATAAGAAGAATACTCGTTAATACTAGTTTTATTTTATTGACCCACTGTGATTTAAATAAAAACATACATTATTTTTATTTAAAAAGTTGTTAAAGCGTTAGCTACTTTATTTGCAGCCTATGCAAATAGCACCAATGCCTCAGCTTGTGCCTTGCTACCTCAGCCTGCATCTTGGCAGCATCTGCTTGCACTTGAGTTGCAGCAGCTAGCATCTGTAAAAAAAATAGATATACTATAAATGTCTCTTAATGACCTCTAGCGTGCTAGTGATTATAATAATAAAGAAGTAAATGGCATAGCATACGGGCAGTCGATGCCAAATGTGTACTCTACACCAATTAAGGACATTATACGTCTCTCCACCTCAGTCAGTGATGATGCCTCGGTTGCCAATTTGAATGATTTCTTTTTTTAATTTTGCCGCCTTAGTGCAGGCATGGCTTTATAAGTCTCTCCAAATCTGTAATTAGGATACCTAAGTATTCTACTAAATATAAACAAAACTGACGTGGCTTGTACTTACATTTAAAAACCAACTTGAGATTTAACGCTCGGGCAACTTGTTGGATCCGTTAGGGAGTTTGTTGAGCTCCTTGGCAACCTCCTTCCAGCCTGTTTCAAAATTTGCCCGTGTGGAGATATGGACGGCGTTCTAAAGTCACCAAAAGCGCATCGATCTGCCCCGAAATACGCCTGAAACATTTAAGATGGTCTGAGGTAAACACAAACTACTTCGGACATACCCAAAATAGGAATCGAAAATTGTTGTAGGTTGTATTTACCTGACGCACACGCTGCTGGCACTCGGGCTCGGGCCTGCGCCTTTGTCACTGTACTCCACCATCGAAATACGGTTCTTTTCCAGTTTTTTTTATCAATTTCAATTCAATTTCATTGTCGTATTTTGTGTACAAATAAACTTGACATTGACAGTTGACAGTTCCCATGTTCCACGTCTGTGTTGCAAGGAAGCGAACTATTTTCTTCTTTGTTATGCGTATTCTTAAAAATGGTATAAGCTACTTACACGTTTCTATGCAAAAAAGTGTTAACATGATATGGTTTACCTATCTTTTGTACAATTTTCAAAGAAAAATAGTTTTTTTTTATTATCTTGTCAACAAATTTTCCCTTTAATAAAAGGATTTTTTTCAACTGGCATAATTTTACAATAAAATCACCGCACTATGAATACGAACATCGGTAGCGTACCGGCCACGCTACGTCAAGAAAGTGACCGATTGTGCATGGTAACTCGGCTGTCGAGACTTGCGTTTATCGTTAGCGTCGTTACGGCAAGCGTATTTTTATGGTAAGAGTTAACGAATGTTACTTAACGTAACGATCGCTAGCTATGTCGAGACTGCAGGCCCAGGCCTAGGAATTGGCGAACTTGCTTAACGTTACTTGGTCTTGGTGACCTACTCAAGGCTTCAACTTTATGTTTGCTCGGTCTAACCTGCCCTTGACCGATTATTCTACCTAAGTATTCTATTTCGTTAGTTAGGAAACTACACTTCTTTAAGTTTATAGAAAACCCTGCTTTTGTTAAAGTTTCTAGGACTGCGTCTAGCAAAATAAGGTTCTCGCTGATGGTATCACTGACCAACAACACATCGTCGACGTATACCAGTACTTTACCCGATTCAATAAAAGATTTCAAGGTTTTACTGATGGTTTTCTGATAAACAACAGGCGCATTGGCAAGACCGTAAGGCATTTTACAGTATTCGTAATGTCCTTCTGGGGTGATAAAGGCAGTCTTGTAAATGGAATCCTCACTGACCCTCAGTTGATGAAAACCTGTGACCATATCAAGTGCACTGAACCATTTGGCTTTACCAAGCATGTCTACATGATCGTTAATCAACGGAAGCGGGTGTCTAATTTTAAGTGTAATTTGATTAAGGGCTCTATAATCCACTACCATCCTGTCTGAACCGTCTTTCTTTTTCACAAGCAAGATCGGGCTAGCATATTCAGACTCCGATTCCCGGATTATGCCTTTCTCTAACAAATCTGAAACTATAGCACGAACGCGTACTTTTTCGTCATAAAACAATTTGTATGGTCGGTAATAAATCGAAATATCACTAGTCAACTTAATCTGCATTTCACTATCCTTAACTGTGGTGGTAGCTGTACCACTTAAAAAGTAATCTGAATATTTATTCAACACATTTAACAACTGTTCCCTATCTTGCCTGGTAACATGCGTCGATATATTTTCGAAGAGCAATAATGGATCTACCCGCGTAATATTATTCACAAAATCACCACTATGAATAATATATTGCGAATCACCAGTACGAATGTACGCAACACCTTTTCTATTTAAAACATCGGTACCAATAATAACGGGAACGTTTAAATGGCTTTTATCTACAACATAAAAATCAACTTCTAACGTGATATTATTTAATTGTATCGGTAATGTGGTCATAGATTTCATAGATTTGCTATTACCTCCATTCCACCCAAACCCCGTAATAACTGGTGAGCCGGTTTTATTCGACATGGAAGGTACTTGATTAAATCCGAAATGATTGCCTGAACCACTATCAATAAGTACATCGACGGGTATATTCGATATAACGGCCGCTATAACATCGGAGTTTTTACGTTCACCCTCATTTTCGCGACAAAAATTAACCGAACTATTATTTCTAACACGTTCCTTAGCAAAACACCGACTTTCCGTATGACCAATTTTTTTGCAAAAACCGCAATTGTCTGGAATGCGTTTTGTTGAAGAGCTATTTGTGTTGTTTTCATCAGATTTAGGTCGTTTAGGGCAACATTCACGTTTATGACCTACCTCGTTACATTGATAACACCGTAACTTAGAAATGTAAGGTTTACGTTTGAACTGGCTAGTACCGTTACGATTGGAAGTACTATGAGCACTGGGTTTCTTATTAGAATTAGGCACACTACAGTTTACAAAGCTCGACAAGTAATCCACTATGCTTTCAGGAGTTAATTTTGCATTCCTCGCGGCCGCACGAACCTGTGAGTCGGTAATACCGCGTATAATAATTGCCGTTAGCAATTCACTGCTTAACCCTTTAACGATACGTAATTTCAGTAGCGATTTACGTGCGTATTCAGCATAGGTAGAATACTTATCAGACTCTGTACACATAACACTGTAAAGAATGTTTGCGATATCGACAGACCGTGGCGTGGGCACAACGTTTTTAACTCTAATTTGAAATTAGACCATGTACGTGTGGTGCTAGTCCACTCGCTAAGCCAGTTACGAGCTTCCCCCTTAAGGCAACGACCTACGCGAGCAAGGCATTCACCATCCTCCCAACGATTAAGCGATCGAGATTTATCTACTTCATCACACCACGTGTCGACATCATGAACACTCGGATCAAAATCAGAAACAAAATATTGGTTAGATCTCACCGGGAGTGCCATCATGGCATCTAGAAGACGTTCAGCTACGCTTTTGGCATCGCTCTCTGTTGGCAACGGCGTGGCAGGAAACTCTTGCGTTGGGGCTGTAGACGTTGGGGGTGCGCAGGCAGGTGTTGTGGCGGGCTCCACGTCTGGCGGTGGCGTGCTCAGCATGACCAGGGCGTGGCAGGACCCCGAGCTCGCCAAAACAGTTCGCAGCTCATTCCCACGCGTCCGCTCCTCCAGATCTCGAAGCCTCTTCAAAATCTCGTCAAAACCCTTAAGAGGCGAGGGAGTTCGTGTACGACGTCTCCCTTTCCTCTTATTATCAGAAGGCATTGTGTCTCGGCTCAACTTAACAAAAACAACGGCTATAGAACACGCTAAACAAAACTACCTTCAAATTTATAGAATCAGAGATGATATTCCAGCGGATAAGGCCTTCATACCCACTTCTGATCTTATAAATAAAACGTGAAAAAAACATAAAAATAATTTAATCAAACTCACAAACAATTACAGTAAAATAAATCAACACGAAAATGAGCGGAGAAGCAATGCTATAGGCAGGTCTACGACCGATGGAGAAAATGGACGAGTCTACGAAGGCTCCTGCCTTTTAAACGCGTGGCCGCGCTGGCTGGTGGGGAGTCTTCAGTGTTGTCATCTAATAATAGTATTATCATCAATGATAATGCCGATTAGTGACAGTTAAGCATTTGTTATATTTTTACTCGAATTAGAAAGTTCTGTTATGAAATTATATTACCGTTGGTGTTCAAGATGTTAATATTATATTAAATAATTTGACCGTAAATTCGAAGCTTAATTTATTGAGATGGCAACTCTGTCTCTCCGCTTATTTCCCTTCTCTTTCTATCTTATAGATCCCTCTCTTTCGCCCCCCCCCCCCTTCACCTTTCCGTCACCACCTGGTAGGGCTCGTCGCTAGCAGCGTTCGAGTCTCTTGCTTATTGGCGTTCTGTTTTCCGCTGCTTAAGGATACATTTCCCTAAAGAACCTGAACACCCAGGTGTACAGTACTGTTTGGTTTCTAACCAAAATTTATTTGAGTATCAGAAAAACTGTAAGCATCGTACAAGTGAGTGTTTATTTTATTATTATTTTCTAACAGTTATACTGTTCGTTTCTATCTCCATTTTGTTATAATCTAACAAAGGCTCAGCAATCATTGCTGATGTTTCTTTTGTTTGATTAAATTACATAAAAGATTTGATTCTGGGCTTACCCTCAGATAATAATTTACAAAAGGTCGGCGATCATGCTGCTTTTCTTTTGTATGATTTTATTATAGGATTATATTTTGTTCTACCCTCGATTTCATTTTATTATACTTTGTAATTTTCACAACCAGTAAATTTCGAAATAGGTTGAGGCATACATTCTATAGCGGTTTGATTTTTATTTTGGTACTAGGATGGACAACAAGGCTATGCCTTCTGAAATCAATCCTGGTGAAGCGTCTGTGGCTCCGAGACCGTCTCGCCACAGATCGACTAGCAGTTCGTCGAGTAGTTCTAGTAGTACTTCATCAAGCTCTAGTAGTTCGGGTAACTCGGCAGGCCGTAAAAGAAGACGTGCTAAGCGCCACCGCCATAGAAAATCCAAACATCCTCGACGTTCAGATCATAGGTACAATAAGTTATCCAGGGAAGTAGGTGAGCTGCGTGATTTACTTGCTCATAATAATAATACATGCAATCCTACTCATCTGGTTGATTTTTGTAATGAATCATGTATGTCATGTATGTATGTAATGTCCCAAAAACACACACATACACAAAAAAGTTGAATAAAGATTCAACTTTTTTGTGTATGTGTGTGTTTTTGGGAAAGAACCAGATTGTTTCCGTTGCCGAATTTACTTACGCAATTAGGCTGCTGAACGCAAGCCGCGATTTATGTTTTGATTTTAAAGATGGTGCGGGTAGTCCTAGTGAAGCTGCAAAGGAACCTTGTATTGAGTTTGCCATTCAGACTAAACTAAAGGAACCGTCAGTTCCTATAGCTTCTAATGACTTTGTAACTACTCTTAACAGTATTCAGCATTTTGATAATAAACACTGGTGTGAAGTTCGTTATGCCGATACGCAAAAAATATATAGTCATTCGCCAGGTTTCGTAGAGTTAGAAATTAACGATGAAATTAAAGCCTATGAGTCATCGCGACAATTAGCTCAAGTCGATAGGGCCTATGCTGCTCAGACCTTCTGTTTATTGAAATTAAAAGAAAATCTGCAAGAAACTATTAAAAGTTTCTTAACATGGGCAAAAGATCAACAAGAATTGAATTTTGATAATCTACAGGAAAAGATTATTGAGTTATTTTTAAATGGCGATGTACATAAAGTGTCATCCGATTTGTTGCAATTAATATGCGGTCATATAGCCGAGATAATTCAGATGAGACGTGACGGCATAACGAAATTCATACGAGACCCGCTTATAAAAACGAATTTACGTAAAATACCACCTTCATGTCAACATCTTTTTAATGCTGATTCATTTACGTCTGCTCTCGAGAAAATCGGTGGCGTAAAGAAAGCATTATTTCCACCTAAATCGAACAACGCTAGCTTTGCCTCTCAAGCAGGTCCTAGCAGAGCTATATCTAACAACCACCCTCCGAAGGGGGCAGTCTGTTATAATGGGCCATCACAGGCTATATTAACTAGATGCTGTCATGCGCAAGCTGAACATCCAAAGCACAATGCTCCTCCGAGAGGCAGCAATTCTCAATATCCTCAGGGATGAAGAGAAGTCAATAATATATCCCAAAAATGTACCAGTATTAGTGGGTGTAAGTTTGTTATTTACTAACTTGTGATTAACTTTTCAGTGTTTTGAATGTTATCAGTTAACACTCAATAGCCACAAGGTCTTAGTAATTTGTTGGCTGATTGCATGACTTTAGGGAAAATGCAGTGTTTTACCCAAATGGCAGTAAACTGAACTCAAACAATTTTCCAAGAGGGAATTCTAGATATTTGCTAGAATGTTTTGTGATATTTTTATGGAACTATCATTTGATATCATCTTTAATTCTATACACAGGTCTTTAAGTTTGAAGCGCTTTGCATCATTGAACTTATTAAGGCTTTATTGCCATTGGGTTTTTGTCTTAAGAAACACTTGAGACAAATTTTCCTTTTCAAGGCTGGCACTTAGATATTGCACCAACGGAGATCAATTAGTTGATTTAGTGGTTTTTCAGCTGGGCTATCTTGAAGTGTTGTGGGTACCCGTGAAATTATGATAACATGGTCTTATCGTCAGTGATAAGTTACCACTGTTTATAAAAAAATATAAGCGACCTGCGTACCTTACTGAGTTTAGCGGCATAGAGTTTTTTTTTTTCTTAACTCTAATCCCACCAACGAAATTGGCGCCTATTGATTGCAAACACAAACATTCCGTTCAATCTTTCATTCCTCTCGCACTTTTATTCCTCATACTAAAGTTCTTCTTGCATTCATCCTCTTGTACACTGTGTGAGTTTATTTAATTAACTACGGGCACTTTTATTTCAGTCGGGTGTAAAAAATCTTAAAATATATATACAAGTTACAGTTCTGTTCATCCCAGAAATAAAATTCAATAAAAAGCTAATTATCACAGTTGTACAAAATACTATTTAAAGCGGTTTTGCAAAAAATAAGTGCTATTTATCACAATTGTGCAAAAGTGCAGTTTATCACAGAGAAAAAGTCTCAAAAATATTGCAATCAGGGATATATAAAAAAAAAAACACAAAAGTGCAGTTTATCACAGAACAAGTTATCACAGCAAAACTTACACGACAGATTAGGTACTAACATGAAGTAGGTACCGCTGGTTATACGTGCCTGTGCTGCATTCCGTGCTTACATTTAATTATCATACAAAATACTAATGAAGCACGGTGCGCTTCAGGTTTTGTTCCGACGTATAACCGCAGTGGCTAAACTAGTGCAGTACTCCAAAAACTTCTCCCTAGTTTTCTTGTCCATGGGCCCATGCAGATTCTCCTTCGTTATTTTCCTGTCCAGCTCACATTCAAGTTTGTAGCGCTCCCTGATAAATAATGGGCATTGTACAAGTATGTGCTGGACAGTCTCTGCCACGCCTGGATCGCAGACGCACGATGGGCGCTCCTTACACTTGAAGCTATTCAAGTATTCAGAGAACCCACCGTGCCCCGTCAAAACCTGCGTGAGGACGCCTTCCGGCCGCACCTGTTGTACAATACGGAAAGCCACTATTGCGTCCGGAAGAAACATTTTCGTCACAGACGCAGTCTCGCCCGACACATATCTCCGATTCCATTCATCAAGCGATTCCAAACGGATCTGTCATTATCAAGTTAGTTCATTTATCAAGCGGTATCGAGGTTGAGATGTAACAACCGCTTAAATGGTGTTGTATGGCTGACTCAGGCTTCCTGTTTTGCTGTCGCCCTTGTGGCGCTGGTGGAGCTTTCCATTATTTTGCTTAGAATGTGTTGGGTTTTTCTTGGCTTTGGGTGCTGTTGCAACACCTGATTTAGAAGCCGCTTTACCGGCTCGAAGAGTTTCAGCAAGTGTTTACCTGAACAGATATTTGTCTATCTTTGTGTTTTGAACTTAGTCTTTTATGATCCTTTTTAATTGAGCTGCAGCTAAATTTGACTCTAGTCATTGAGTCACAACTCGCAATGTTGAACTTCACATGATGTGCGAGTGGCATACATTATTTAATTTTGTAGATCTGTATATTTTTTTTTATTATCCATTACTTTGGATAATGTTGCTCCTAGGCAGGAGATGGTGCTGAGTAGTCTTTGTTTTGCTTCTATTGCCTTGTTTATCAATAATTTGGGAATTTTGCTGTATAGCAAAAGAGCCTCAAGTTTCCATTTCATTTTTGGCGTCGCCGGCTAGGTCTTCGTCTGGAATGACTTACCACCATTCCATTGTTTTACTTCCGGTTGATAACCGAATTATGCAATCTGGTGGGTGTAGCAATTCCAAAGAATTGAACGAAACTAGTGAAATATTGAATATTGTGAGACAGTCCGATGATCTGCTCGAATACATTAGTTAAGTAAAATAATTAAATTATGATGATCTCTTAAGTATGTGGTGAGACAGCTCGATGGCTTGCCCGAAAAGCATTATTTATTTAAGCATTATTGAATGTTGTGCAGTTGTAGAGCAGTGGTGGCAGATGATATTCCAGCGGATAAGGCCTTCATACCCACTTCTGATCTTATAAATAAAACGTGAAAAAAACATAAAAATAATTTAATCAAACTCACAAACAATTACAGTAAAATAAATCAACACGAAAATGAGCGGAGAAGCAATGCTATAGGCAGGTCTACGACCGATGGAGAAAATGGACGAGTCTACGAAGGCTCCTGCCTTTTAAACGCGTGGCCGCGCTGGCTGGTGGGGAGTCTTCAGTGTTGTCATCTAATAATAGTATTATCATCAATGATAATGCCGATTAGTGACAGTTAAGCATTTGTTATATTTTTACTCGAATTAGAAAGTTCTGTTATGAAATTATATTACCGTTGGTGTTCAAGATGTTAATATTATATTAAATAATTTGACCGTAAATTCGAAGCTTAATTTATTGAGATGGCAACTCTGTCTCTCCGCTTATTTCCCTTCTCTTTCTATCTTATAGATCCCTCTCTTTCGCCCCCCCCCCCTTCACCTTTCCGTCACCACCTGGTAGGGCTCGTCGCTAGCAGCGTTCGAGTCTCTTGCTTATTGGCGTTCTGTTTTCCGCTGCTTAAGGATACATTTCCCTAAAGAACCTGAACACCCAGGTGTACAGTACTGTTTGGTTTCTAACCAAAATTTATTTGAGTATCAGAAAAACTGTAAGCATCGTACAAGTGAGTGTTTATTTTATTATTATTTTCTAACAGTTATACTGTTCGTTTCTATCTCCATTTTGTTATAATCTAACAAAGGCTCAGCAATCATTGCTGATGTTTCTTTTGTTTGATTAAATTACATAAAAGATTTGATTCTGGGCTTACCCTCAGATAATAATTTACAAAAGGTCGGCGATCATGCTGCTTTTCTTTTGTATGATTTTATTATAGGATTATATTTTGTTCTACCCTCGATTTCATTTTATTATACTTTGTAATTTTCACAACCAGTAAATTTCGAAATAGGTTGAGGCATACATTCTATAGCGGTTTGATTTTTATTTTGGTACTAGGATGGACAACAAGGCTATGCCTTCTGAAATCAATCCTGGTGAAGCGTCTGTGGCTCCGAGACCGTCTCGCCACAGATCGACTAGCAGTTCGTCGAGTAGTTCTAGTAGTACTTCATCAAGCTCTAGTAGTTCGGGTAACTCGGCAGGCCGTAAAAGAAGACGTGCTAAGCGCCACCGCCATAGAAAATCCAAACATCCTCGACGTTCAGATCATAGGTACAATAAGTTATCCAGGGAAGTAGGTGAGCTGCGTAATTTACTTGCTCATAATAATAATACATGCAATCCTACTCATCTGGTTGATTTTTGTAATGAATCATGTATGTCATGTATGTATGTAATGTCCCAAAAACACACACATACACAAAAAAGTTGAATAAAGATTCAACTTTTTTGTGTATGTGTGTGTTTTTGGGAAAGAACCAGATTGTTTCCGTTGCCGAATTTACTTACGCAATTAGGCTGCTGAACGCAAGCCGCGATTTATGTTTTGATTTTAAAGATGGTGCGGGTAGTCCTAGTGAAGCTGCAAAGGAACCTTGTATTGAGTTTGCCATTCAGACTAAACTAAAGGAACCGTCAGTTCCTATAGCTTCTAATGACTTTGTAACTACTCTTAACAGTATTCAGCATTTTGATAATAAACACTGGTGTGAAGTTCGTTATGCCGATACGCAAAAAATATATAGTCATTCGCCAGGTTTCGTAGAGTTAGAAATTAACGATGAAATTAAAGCCTATGAGTCATCGCGACAATTAGCTCAAGTCGATAGGGCCTATGCTGCTCAGACCTTCTGTTTATTGAAATTAAAAGAAAATCTGCAAGAAACTATTAAAAGTTTCTTAACATGGGCAAAAGATCAACAAGAATTGAATTTTGATAATCTACAGGAAAAGATTATTGAGTTATTTTTAAATGGCGATGTACATAAAGTGTCATCCGATTTGTTGCAATTAATATGCGGTCATATAGCCGAGATAATTCAGATGAGACGTGACGGCATAACGAAATTCATACGAGACCCGCTTATAAAAACGAATTTACGTAAAATACCACCTTCATGTCAACATCTTTTTAATGCTGATTCATTTACGTCTGCTCTCGAGAAAATCGGTGGCGTAAAGAAAGCATTATTTCCACCTAAATCGAACAACGCTAGCTTTGCCTCTCAAGCAGGTCCTAGCAGAGCTATATCTAACAACCACCCTCCGAAGGGGGCAGTCTGTTATAATGGGCCATCACAGGCTATATTAACTAGATGCTGTCATGCGCAAGCTGAACATCCAAAGCACAATGCTCCTCCGAGAGGCAGCAATTCTCAATATCCTCAGGGATGAAGAGAAGTCAATAATATATCCCAAAAATGTACCAGTATTAGTGGGTGTAAGTTTGTTATTTACTAACTTGTGATTAACTTTTCAGTGTTTTGAATGTTATCAGTTAACACTCAATAGCCACAAGGTCTTAGTAATTTGTTGGCTGATTGCATGACTTTAGGGAAAATGCAGTGTTTTACCCAAATGGCAGTAAACTGAACTCAAACAATTTTCCAAGAGGGAATTCTAGATATTTGCTAGAATGTTTTGTGATATTTTTATGGAACTATCATTTGATATCATCTTTAATTCTATACACAGGTCTTTAAGTTTGAAGCGCTTTGCATCATTGAACTTATTAAGGCTTTATTGCCATTGGGTTTTTGTCTTAAGAAACACTTGAGACAAATTTTCCTTTTCAAGGCTGGCACTTAGATATTGCACCAACGGAGATCAATTAGTTGATTTAGTGGTTTTTCAGCTGGGCTATCTTGAAGTGTTGTGGGTACCCGTGAAATTATGATAACATGGTCTTATCGTCAGTGATAAGTTACCACTGTTTATAAAAAAATATAAGCGACCTGCGTACCTTACTGAGTTTAGCGGCATAGAGTTTTTTTTTTTCTTAACTCTAATCCCACCAACGAAATTGGCGCCTATTGATTGCAAACACAAACATTCCGTTCAATCTTTCATTCCTCTCGCACTTTTATTCCTCATACTAAAGTTCTTCTTGCATTCATCCTCTTGTACACTGTGTGAGTTTATTTAATTAACTACGGGCACTTTTATTTCAGTCGGGTGTAAAAAATCTTAAAATATATATACAAGTTACAGTTCTGTTCATCCCAGAAATAAAATTCAATAAAAAGCTAATTATCACAGTTGTACAAAATACTATTTAAAGCGGTTTTGCAAAAAATAAGTGCTATTTATCACAATTGTGCAAAAGTGCAGTTTATCACAGAGAAAAAGTCTCAAAAATATTGCAATCAGGGATATATAAAAAAAAAAACACAAAAGTGCAGTTTATCACAGAACAAGTTATCACAGCAAAACTTACACGACAGATTAGGTACTAACATGAAGTAGGTACCGCCGGTTATACGTGCCTGTGCTGCATTCCGTGCTTACATTTAATTATCATACAAAATACTAATGAAGCACGGTGCGCTTCAGGTTTTGTTCCGACGTATAACCGCAGTGGCTAAACTAGTGCAGTACTCCAAAAACTTCTCCCTAGTTTTCTTGTCCATGGGCCCATGCAGATTCTCCTTCGTTATTTTCCTGTCCAGCTCACATTCAAGTTTGTAGCGCTCCCTGATAAATAATGGGCATTGTACAAGTATGTGCTGGACAGTCTCTGCCACGCCTGGATCGCAGACGCACGATGGGCGCTCCTTACACTTGAAGCTATTCAAGTATTCAGAGAACCCACCGTGCCCCGTCAAAACCTGCGTGAGGACGCCTTCGGGCCGCACCTGTTGTACAATACGGAAAGCCACTATTGCGTCCGGAAGAAACATTTTCGTCACAGACGCAGTCTCGCCCGACACATATCTCCGATTCCATTCATCAAGCGATTCCAAACGGATCTGTCATTATCAAGTTAGTTCATTTATCAAGCGGTATCGAGGTTGAGATGTAACAACCGCTTAAATGGTGTTGTATGGCTGACTCAGGCTTCCTGTTTTGCTGTCGCCCTTGTGGCGCTGGTGGAGCTTTCCATTATTTTGCTTAGAATGTGTTGGGTTTTTCTTGGCTTTGGGTGCTGTTGCAACACCTGATTTAGAAGCCGCTTTACCGGCTCGAAGAGTTTCAGCAAGTGTTTACCTGAACAGATATTTGTCTATCTTTGTGTTTTGAACTTAGTCTTTTATGATCCTTTTTAATTGAGCTGCAGCTAAATTTGACTCTAGTCATTGAGTCACAACTCGCAATGTTGAACTTCACATGATGTGCGAGTGGCATACATTATTTAATTTTGTAGATCTGTATATTTTTTTTTATTATCCATTACTTTGGATAATGTTGCT
The DNA here is from genome assembly GCA_949775005.1 of Orthosia gothica. NCBI lineage: Eukaryota > Metazoa > Arthropoda > Insecta > Lepidoptera > Noctuidae > Orthosia > Orthosia gothica. The sequence continues at coordinate 26,258,965 of OX459034.1, read as the reverse complement.
CCTAGGCAGGAGATGGTGCTGAGTAGTCTTTGTTTTGCTTCTATTGCCTTGTTTATCAATAATTTGGGAATTTTGCTGTATAGCAAAAGAGCCTCAAGTTTCCATTTCATTTTTGGCGTCGCCGGCTAGGTCTTCGTCTGGAATGACTTACCACCATTCCATTGTTTTACTTCCGGTTGATAACCGAATTATGCAATCTGGTGGGTGTAGCAATTCCAAAGAATTGAACGAAACTAGTGAAATATTGAATATTGTGAGACAGTCCGATGATCTGCTCGAATACATTAGTTAAGTAAAATAATTAAATTATGATGATCTCTTAAGTATGTGGTGAGACAGCTCGATGGCTTGCCCGAAAAGCATTATTTATTTAAGCATTATTGAATGTTGTGCAGTTGTAGAGCAGTGGTGGCCCAGTGGTATCGGCCGCGACTTACATGTTGTAGGTCGTGGGTTCGAGCCCAGACAGGCGCTTTACTTTGTGTAAATTATTTCATCACCACTGCTCTCAAAACGGTGAAGATGTTCTCACATCGTGAGGAAACCGGCATGTCCTAGAACCAAAAATTCGAAGACATGTGACATCCACCAACCCGCACTGGGCCCGCGTAGTGGATTACGACCCATTCCCTCTCACAGAGAGGAGGCCTGTGTCCCAGCAGTGGGAACATTAATAGGCTGATCATGTGTGTGATGTGTGAATGTTGTGAGGCAGACCTATGATCAGCTTCGTTCTTACGTTCGTTAGTTATGAGAAATACATTTCTTTTGATTGATAATCTCGTAAATATGTAGTGGGACGGCAGGACGGAGATGCAAGTTTAAGGCGTAGGATTGGTAAAATAGTTGTAGATATATGTAGTAATATATTTTACAGAGTTAGGTATCTTGTGGGTCTAAATATGGCGTCGACTCTTGAGACGATTTTGTTTTACTCCGTTTAAGTCGAGCACGTTTTTAAATTGTTCCCAGGTTTTTTAATTTTTCACCTGATTCTCTTGTATCCTCGGTTGACGATAATGTGTCCTTTTTGGCATTTTTCCACTTTTAAAAACTGTTCTTTTCATTTAAAAGTTTAGATATGTGTTGAGTAGCAACGCACTAAAACCGCTAATGACAAGTTGACAGCCGACACAGAGCTGCCAGGAAAAAAAAAAGCTGTTACTACTTGTGTAAATAATAATAATTAATTACAGGAAGTATTTTTTTTTTTCTGAATATGTTCTTGCGCTTGACCACTATCTCACCTGATGGAAAGCGATGATGTGGTCGACGGTGAAGCACGCTTGCCTAGAAAAAACCCATTCACTCTTGACTTAAAGACCCCTAGATTGTAGCTATCGGGAAACACAGATTCCGGCAGGGATTTCCACTCCTTAGCTGTACGCATAATAAAAGTGTCCCCAAAACGTTTAGTGCGTATGGGTGGGATGTCCACAATGTACCGATGACGCATTGCCGTATGTCTGGACGAGGCACGAAGTATAATAAAGAAATAAAGTAGAGACTAGGTAGTAGGTAAAATGGGAGTCCTACCCATAGGACTGCCAGGAGAAGAATGATAGAAAGATATAGAATGAGCAATAGAAGTACGAGAGGCATAAAACGAGTACTGGTATGAATGAGAACAGATTTGACTACCCTACCTACCCTACCTACCCTACCTACCCTACCTACCCTACCTACCCTACCTACCCTACCTACCCTACCTACCCTACCTACCCTACCTACCCTACCTACCCTACCTACCCTACCTACCCTACCTACCCTACCTACCCTACCTACCCTACCTACCCTACCTTCCCTACCTACCCTACCTACCCTACCTACCCTACCTACCCTACCTACCCTACCTACCCTACCTACCCTACCTACCCTACCTACCCTACCTACCCTACCTACCCTACCTACCCTACCTACCCTACCTACCCTACCTACCCTACCTACCCTACCTACCCTACCTACCCTACCTACCCTACCTACCCTACCTACCCTACCTACCCTACCTACCCTACCTACCCTACCTACCCTACCTACCCTACCTACCCTACCTACCCTACCTACCCTACCTACCCTACCTACCCTACCTACCCTACCTACCCTACCTACCCTACCTACCCTACCTACCCTACCTACCCTACCCAGCCAGGGTCCTGGCGGAAACCTTCTTCCCAGACGATGACGAGAAGGAAGACAATTCCGAACACGCCCAGACAAGAAAGGAAGCGGCACGTTCAGACGAAGGCATACCGGGCGACAAAACGGATCCACCCTTCACTCTTGCTGAACTCAGGTATGCATCGAGGAGTTTTAATCCGAGGAAGGCGCCGGGCCCTGACGGGTTCACAGCGGACATTTGTGAGGCCGCAATCAGGAGCAATGAGCAAGTGTTCTTAGCAATAACAAACAAATGTCTCGAGCTGTCCTGCTTCCCGGAAAAGTGGAAGGAGGCAGCGGTCGTCGTACTAAGAAAGCCTGGCAAGGACAATTACACCCACCCAAAATCCTACCGACCGATTGGACTTCTGCCTATTCTCGGAAAGATCCTAGAGAAAATGCTGGTGCGGAGACTAAGGTGGCATATGCTACCCAAAATGAATCCTCGTCAATACGGATTTGTGCCTCAGCGAAGCACGGAGGACGCTCTGTACGACATGACGCAATATATAGAGTTGAAGTTAAAGGAGAAGAACTTGGTGGTGGTTGTCTCACTAGACATAGAAGGAGCGTTTGACAGTGCGTGGTGGCCAGCAATAAAAAGTCGCCTGGCGGAGAAAAAGTGTCCACTTAACCTCCGAAGACTGGTGGGGAACTACCTACAGAATAGAGGAGTTGCGGTGAGATATGCTGGAACTGAGTACAGGAAGAGGACCTCAAGGGGATGCGTGCAGGGATCGATCGCAGGGCCCACGTTCTGGAATCTGCTCCTGAACCAACTGCTTGAAGAACTGGAGGAGAGAAAAACGTACTGCCAGGCATTTGCAGATGACGTGGTGCTAATATTTTCCGGGAAAACAGCTTTGGATCTGGAGATTGAGGCCAATGCCAGCCTGGCACATGTGCAGCAGTGGGGTGTTCGAAACAAACTAAAGTTCGCGCCGCATAAAACACATGCCATGCTGCTAACTAAGAAGCGAAAGTTCGACACACCACGGCTGCACATGGGCGGAGTGGACATTGCGCTGGTGGAGGAGATAAAGCTGCTCGGACTTATTATTGACCGGAAAATGACTTTTCGGAGCCACGTCACATATGTCTGCAAAAAAGCCATAAACATCTTTAGGCGGCTGTCCGGTGCAGCAAGGGTAACCTGGGGATTAAACCCAGAAGTGGTAAGGGTTATCTATACTGCGGTTGTAGAGCCGGTGATCCTCTACGCGGCCAGTGTATGGGCCAAAGCGGTGGACAAGATCTACATACAAAAACAACTCAACGCTGTTTTGAGGGGCTTCGCCCAGAAGATCAGCAAGTCCTACAGGACGGTGTCGCTGAATTCGGCTTTGATCTTGACAGGATTGCTGCCTCTTGACCTAAGAGTCAAGGAAGTAGCAACCCTCTATGAGGCGAAGAGAGGGAAGCCTCAGTCATTCCTCAAAGACCGATCAGTCGAAGCGAAAGTGAGCTTCCTGGCGAGGCCTCATCCAGCTGAGGAAGAAGAGCTCGGATTCCAATGCTTGGAGAGCGAAGCGGAGGTCCAGCAGCGCATGAGGGAGGGTACAGTACAAATCTTCACGGACGGGAGCAAAATAGAGGGCAAGGTTGGGGCTGCCTTATCCTGGTGGAATGGGGCAGTCGAAACCAAAAGCAAGAAATTTAAGCTCGAGAAGTACTGTACCGTCTTCCAAGCGGAGCTTTATGCGGTATACCAGGCTACTGAGTTGATCGCGCATGGCGCAGCAGAAGAGTTCAACATATTTAGTGACTCCAAATCAACTCTGGAGCTATTGAGAAACGGTGATACCTGCAACCCACTCGCGTTGGAAACAAAGAAAAATATAAAGAAGCTGAAGATCTCTGGTAAAAACGTACATCTTTTTTGGGTCAGGGCCCACGTTGGGATACAGGGAAATGAGAGGGCAGACGAACTAGCGAAAACAGCGGCACTGACTATCAAAAGGAAATCTGACTATGATAAATGTCCTATCTCATTTGTCAAGCGCACCACAAGAAGTGTTTCGATTGACAAGTGGGAGGAAAGATATCAGAGAGAGAGCAAAGCCAGTGTCACAAAAATATTCTTTCCCTCAGCCACAGAGGCCTATAGAATAAGTAGAAACATTCACCTAACATACCTACACACGCAACTCTTCACAGGGCATGGGGGTTTCTCCCAATATCTTCACCGTTTTAAAAAAAAGGACTCGCCTTCATGTATCTGCGATCCGGTCGCAGAGGAAACAATTGTACATCTGATAACTGAGTGCCCAGTTTCTGGGCTGCTCAGATTCAACCTGGAACAAGAAATAAACATGCAAATTAGCGAGAATAATATAAATACAATTATGATAAATAAAGACATACGAAGCCAATTCTTGAAATTTTGTTTAAATATAATAAGTATGGTAATAGATAGAAATAAAACATAGAATAAGAAATTAACACAGTAAATATTGTGAATTATATTGTACTTAGTGTTAAATTTATAAGGTAAAGAAAAAGAAAAGGCAAAAAAAAAAAAAAAAGAAAAAAAAAAAAAAAAAAAAAAAAAAAAAAAACTTAATAATAAAACGAAAAGAGCAGACAAAAGATTAATTAAGAAGAAGTAAAAAAGAAAAAAAAAAAAAAAAAAAAAAAAGCCAAAACAGCTAATTTGTTAGTTAAGTAGATTATTGTAAATAGGCTAATACTGTTAAGCAGATTAACATAGTATGTTTTTATGTTAATTAGATTAAATAAAATAGTCTGTACTATTGTTGAGTACATTAATAAAAATTGCCCAAAATATAAAGTAACTTCAGTAGTCCCAACCTGCGACTACAATATTGTGTAATGTAATAAATAATATAATAAGTAATGGAATGTTTAAGTATTTATACATTACATTACTTATAAATAATGAAATAAGTAATGTAATATATAAATATATTACAAAATTGTCACCGGAAAAAAAAGCCTCCGACAGCAATATCGGAGAGAACCGTGTATACCTATAAAATAAATAAAAAAAATACCTACCCTACCTACCCTACCTACCCTACCTACCCTACCTACCCTACCTACCCTACCTACCCTACCTACCCTACCTACCCTACCTACCCTACCTACCCTACCTACCCTACCTACCCTACCTACCCTACCTACCCTACCTACCCTACCTACCCTACCTACCCTACCTACCCTACCTACCCTACCTACCCTACCTACCCTACCTACCCTACCTACCCTACCTACCCTACCTACCCTACCTACCCTACCTACCCTACCTACCCTACCTACCCTACCTACCCTACCTACCCTACCTACCCTACCTACCCTACCTACCCTACCTACCCTACCTACCCTACCTACCCTACCTACCCTACCTACCCTACCTACCCTACCTACCCTACCTACCCTACCTACCCTACCTACCCTACCTACCCTACCTACCCTACCTACCCTACCTACCCTACCTACCCTACCTACCCTACCTACCCTACCTACCCTACCTACCCTACCTACCCTACCTACCCTACCTACCCTACCTACCCTACCTACCCTACCTACCCTACCTACCCTACCTACCCTACCTACCCTACCTACCCTACCTACCCTACCTACCCTACCTACCCTACCTACCCTACCTACCCTACCTACCCTACCTACCCTACCTACCCTACCTACCCTACCTACCCTACCTACCCTACCTACCCTACCTACCCTACCTACCCTACCTACCCTACCTACCCTACCTACCCTACCTACCCTACCTACCCTACCTACCCTACCTACCCTACCTACCCTACCTACCCTACCTACCCTACCTACCCTACCTACCCTACCTACCCTACCTACCCTACCTACCCTACCTACCCTACCTACCCTACCTACCCTACCTACCCTACCTACCCTACCTACCCTACCTACCCTACCTACCCTACCTACCCTACCTACCCTACCTACCCTACCTACCCTACCTACCCTACCTACCCTACCTACCCTACCTACCCTACCTACCCTACCTACCCTACCTACCCTACCTACCCTACCTACCCTACCTACCCTACCTACCCTACCTACCCTACCTACCCTACCTACCCTACCTACCCTACCTACCCTACCTACCCTACCTACCCTACCTACCCTACCTACCCTACCTACCCTACCTACCCTACCTACCCTACCTACCCTACCTACCCTACCTACCCTACCTACCCTACCTACCCTACCTACCCTACCTACCCTACCTACCCTACCTACCCTACCTACCCTACCTACCCTACCTACCCTACCTACCCTACCTACCCTACCTACCCTACCTACCCTACCTACCCTACCTACCCTACCTACCCTACCTACCCTACCTACCCTACCTACCCTACCTACCCTACCTACCCTACCTACCCTACCTACCCTACCTACCCTACCTACCCTACCTACCCTACCTACCCTACCTACCCTACCTACCCTACCTACCCTACCTACCCTACCTACCCTACCTACCCTACCTACCCTACCTACCCTACCTACCCTACCTACCCTACCTACCCTACCTACCCTACCTACCCTACCTACCCTACCTACCCTACCTACCCTACCTACCCTACCTACCCTACCTACCCTACCTACCCTACCTACCCTACCTACCCTACCTACCCTACCTACCCTACCTACCCTACCTACCCTACCTACCCTACCTACCCTACCTACCCTACCTACCCTACCTACCCTACCTACCCTACCTACCCTACCTACCCTACCTACCCTACCTACCCTACCTACCCTACCTACCCTACCTACCCTACCTACCCTACCTACCCTACCTACCCTACCTACCCTACCTACCCTACCTACCCTACCTACCCTACCTACCCTACCTTACAACACAAACGAGGATATACTAAAGGCGCTCAAAAACCAAAACGCCGCCATCTTTCGAGATCTGAAAGATGAGCAGGCGAAAATGGAAATAATTTACAGAAAGCGAGCCAGGAACCCGCACATGTGTCACGCAGTGATGAGGGTTGCCACAGAAGTTTGGCGGCGCATGCTCGAGGTTGGGTCGGTGCATGTGGAGTTTCAGCGGGTGACGGTCGAGGACCAATCCCCGCTTGTCCAGTGCTCGCTCTGCCTCGGGTATGGGCATAGTCGACGCCTTTGCACGGAGTCCGTGCCAAAGTGCAGCCACTGTGGCGGTCCCCACATGAGGACGGAGTGCGCGGACTGGGCCGCTGGCCTACCTCCAAAGTGCTGTAATTGTGTGCGCGCGAAGACTGACAGCACAGACCATCAAGCTTTCAGCTCGGAGTGCGTAGTTAGGAAAAGGTGGGATGCAATAGCTCGATCTGTTATAGCGTATTGCTAAGGGCAACACGGAGACTCCTGCCCAACAAATCGCAAGACCATACCGTGTGGCCCAAGCAAACCTACAACGTAAGGACCTGGCAACGACCGAACTCTTTTTAGAGGCCAGTAAAAGGAAGATCACATGGGCGCTTATCCAGGAGCCGTACGTGGGAGGGGCGCGAGGTATGAAGAGCTACCGAGGTTCGCGAATCTACCAGTGCGAGGTTGACGGAAGTGGGAGGGTAAAGGCGGCAATTGCCGTCTTTGACGATGACTTGGATGTCATTCCCTACCCGAAACTCACCACAAACAACATCGTTGTGGTGGGGATCCGGACCAAAGCCTGGGAAATCGCAGTAGTTTCTTACTACTTCGAGCCAGACCAACCCATAGGGCCATACCTGGACCAGTTGACCCGGATCAAATCGGAAGTGGCCACCGGTAGATTGCTTATAGGCGGCGACGCTAACGCTAAGAGTCCTTGGTGGGGCAGCATCGTCGAAGACTCCAAGGGCGAGGAAATGTCCGGAACCCTGGAGGACTTAGAGCTTCAGGTGCTGAACACTGGTGACGCTCCCACATTTGACACTGTCCGAGGTGGTCGAGTGTATACAAGCCACGTGGACGTCACGGCATGCTCGCTCGACCTTTTTGACCTGGTGGACGGCTGGCGGGTCGACACAGGAGCAACATCCTCAGACCATAACACAATATTTTTCGAAATTAAAGTTAAAAGGGATAAAGGGGTAAATATCACCAGGACGACCAGGAAATTTAACACAAGAAAGGCGGACTGGGATACATTTAAAGATAAATTAGGGGAAATTAAAATTGAAAATAATATAAATTTGAATAGTATAAGGGGAATAAATAGTAAAGTAGATTTAGAAGAATTAATTGTAAATTACAGAGATAGTATTTTAAAAGCATGTGAAGATTCTATTCCCAAGACTAGTATTAAAAGTAAAATCACTTGTCCGTGGTGGTCCGAGGAGCTCACTGCGAAGAAGAAGAAGTTTACCAGACTGAAGAACCGCATCCGCAATGCCGCGCCGGTCCGGCGAGCGATGGTCGTAGACGAGTACCTGAAGGCCAAAGAAGAATACGAGATGCTAGCGAAGAGCGCCCAATTCGCCAGTTGGAAGGAGTTCTGCAGGAAACAGGATCGGGAAGGGGTCTGGGAGGGAATCTTCAGGGTGATTGGTAGGACCGCGAGAAGACAGGAGGAACTGACCCTACGCAGCGATGGTGTATTCCTCAACCCAAGTGAATCGGCCGCCCTACTCGCAGATACGTTCTACCCCGAAGACAGAGTAGACCAGGATAACGCTGACCACAGGCGAATTAGAGAAGCAGCCAGTCGAGTAAATGAGTGGGTTCATGATGAATATCATGACCCACCATTTACCGCGCTGGAGCTGAAGACCGCCGTGGCAGGTTTCAATCCCAAAAAGGCACCAGGAGGGGATGGACTGACGTCTGATATCTGCAGTCGAGCGATCCACCAGGACCTGGATGCGTTCCTTGCCCTCTACAATAAGTGCCTTGAATTGGCACACTTCCCCAACATCTGGAAGGAGGCCACAGTCGTGGTTCTCAGAAAGCTGGGCAAGGACGATTACCTAAACCCCAAGGCATACAGACCAATAGGTCTACTGCCGGTTCTGGGGAAGGTCCTGGAGAGGATGATAGTAGCGCGTTTAAAATGGCAGCTTGTACCGCGGTTTAGTACTCGCCAGTTTGGCTTTATGCCCCAGAGAAGCACTGAGGACGCCCTCTATACGCTAGTGAAGCACGTACAGGACAAGTTGAGGCTGAAGAAGCTAATTGTCCTGGTGTCGCTGGATATAGAGGGGGCCTTCGATAGTGCTTGGTGGCCAGCCATCAAGGTCAGACTGGCTGAGGAAAAGTGCCCGGTTAACATAAGAAGGCTGCTAGATAGCTATCTCGACAGTAGGAAAGTCAAGGTTCGTTACGCTGGGGAGGAATGCACGCGAGTGACTAGCAAGGGCTGTGTTCAAGGGTCAATAGGTGGTCCCATCCTGTGGAATCTCATTCTAGACCCACTATTGCAGGAATTGGAACAGCGCGGGATCTTCGGGCAGGCGTTCGCCGATGATATCGTCTTGGTTCTGAATGGGGACTCAGCGACTGAAGTTTCAACATCTGCCAATGCAGCCCTCGCCCATGTTCAGAGTTGGGGCGTCAGAAACAAGCTGAGGTTCGCACCGCACAAAACCTGTGCGATGGTCGTAACCAACAAGCGCAAGTATGATACCCCAAGGCTGAGTATGGCCGGGGTCGAAATTGGTATGGTTAAGAAGATGAAGCTGTTGGGTCTAACCATAGACGAGAAGCTCACCTTCAACGAGCACACCGCGAGCGTCTGCAGGAGGGCAGCTAACATTTATAAACAGCTGTCCCGCGCCGCTAAAGTGAGTTGGGGATTGGACGCACAGATCATACACACAATCTACACTGCTATGATTGAGCCCATAATAACGTACGCGGCCGCAGCCTGGGCTCCCGCTACGAAGAAGCTGGGAATACGGAAGAAGCTAGGCTCGGTCCAAAGAGGATTCGTCCAGAAGATCTGTAAATCTTACCGTACTGTCTCCCTGAACTCGGCACTGGTACTGTCCGGAATACTACCTCTAGATCTGCGCATACAGGAGGCAGCCGCCCTGTATGAAGCGAGGAGAGGGCCATCCCGGTTTGTACCAGGAGATAGGGAGATAGAAGGTGCGGTAGGGTTTGCAGAGGCTCCTCATCCAGCTACACAAATGCCCCTGGAATTCATGTGCCTGGCAGACCAACAGTTGCTAGACAGCAACAATGTGCAGGCGGTGCGAATCTTCACCGACGGCAGCAAGATTGAGGGGAAGGTCGGAGCCGCATTATCCATTTGGGATAGTGAAGGCGAAGTCCGGAACCTCAAACTTAGCTTAGCCGCGTACTGCACAGTCTACCAGGCGGAACTCCTGGCCATCTGCAAAGCAACGGACGTGATCCTCACGCGGCAAGAGACGAGCTATGGTTTGTACAGTGACTCAATGTCAGCATTGCAGACGCTTGCAAGCCATTGCTCTCTCCATCCCCTGGCGGTTCACGCGCGTGCCAATTTGGCTAAAGCCGTGGGCCAGAGCAAAGCTGTGTCTTTGTTCTGGATCAAGGCCCACGCGGGCCTGCCGGGGAATGAGCGAGCGGACGAGTTGGCAAAGAGGGCAGCATTGTCGTTACGGAGGAAGCCGGACTACGACCGGTGTCCGGTGTCATTTATCAAGCGACAGATCCGTTTGGAATCGCTTGATGAATGGAACCGAAGATATGTGTCAGGCGAGACGGCCTCTGTGACGAAAATGTTTCTTCCGGATGCCATAGCGGCTTTCCGTATTGTAAAACAGGTGCGGCCCACAGGCGTTCTCACGCAGGTTTTGACGGGGCACGGCGGGTTCTCTGAATACTTGAATCGCTTCAAGTGTAAGGAGAGCCCATCGTGCGTCTGCGATCCAGGCGTGGCAGAGACTGTCCAGCACATACTTGTAGATTGCCCGTTATTTATCAGGGAACGCTACCAACTCGAATGTGAGCTGGACAGGCGACTGACGAAGGAGAGCCTGCATGGGCTCATGACTAAGCAACACAGGGAAAAGTTCCTAGTGTACTGTGTTAATGTGGCCTCCACCGTCATTGCACGAAACCGAAGCTGAAGTGGCACTATGCTTCACCAGTATTATAAGAATATTTTGTAAGAAGCATAGAATAGCACGCACAAAACTGCAATGACGAACTGTGCACTGGGGTAGTACCTAAGAAAACAGATTGTCTGTATGGTGAAAAGCACTGTTGTGCTTCTCATCCCTAAGTGTAAGGCTTTATTTATATTGTGATTTTCCCTATGATAAGCACTTCTGTACCTTATCTGTGATCTGCAGCACTTTTTGCATATTTTACTGTGATCAACAGCACTTTTTATTTTATTTTATTTGAAACCTTGTATATTTAGCACTTTTGTCTTTTGACCTCACACTAAATAAATAAAGTTGCCTTTTAAGTATTTAAACAAAGTGGGAGTCCCACCCACTGTATACAAGATGACGTATGCAAGAAGAACCCTGGTATGAAGAATGAAAGTACGAGAAGCATGAAAGAGGAATGGAATAAAAGAATTTGCACAGAATAGGCCTACCTACCCTACCTACCCTACCTACCCTACCTACCCTACCTACCCTACCTACCCTACCTACCCTACCTACCCTACCTACCCTACCTACCCTACCTACCCTACCTACCCTACCTACCCTACCTACCCTACCTACCCTACCTACCCTACCTACCCTACCTACCCTACCTACCCTACCCATAAAAACCATCTTTGAACTTCAACGAACATAAAAAAAAAGAATTGACCAATTAAATTTTTTTTTTTTTTTTTTTTCTTTAAAAACGTTGCCCCACACTAGGAATATCTTCCTGTATCGTGGGTGCGTTTACAAACATATAAACTCACATACACAAACACCCAGAGCCGGAACAACTATCTGTAGGCCATACAAATATTTGTTCCGTTCGGGAATCGAACCCGCGACACGCAGCGCAGCAGTCAATCGCTCAACCACTGCGCCAACTGTGCGCCCAAATATTGACCAAATTGGTCCAGGCGTTGTTGAGTTATGCGCTTACCAACACATTTTGCGATTCATTTTTATATTAAAGATATAGTAGATAGATAGATATATAGAAGATAGAAGACCTACTACTTCGCCCCCAATTCTATTTCGATTAATTTTCAATGAGCGGAATTTTCCGTTAAGTATAACGCCTTTATAGCCAGAAACAAGTATGTTTCTGGCTATAAAGGCTATATTTCATACATACGAAAAACTTAATGTGGTAACGGTGTAGATGTCAGTTCTTTACACAACTTTAGACAAGGGCAACTTTACACTAACTATTGATTTATTCTCGGAGTGTTTCCATACAGGCGACAAGTTTCTGTGCTACAACTTTTGAACAAAAGAATGAGATTCAAATGTCATTACACATTATTTATACTCTGTGTTTGTAGCGCAGGAACACCGCGCTCGGCAAAATTGGACGCGAAAAATGTTAGAAAAATTAAATATGTTCTTTTGGTTGATTTCGTAACTACTCGGTTTTGGCCGTATTTTCATACAAAATATTCTAATTAACACTTGTAATACTTTAATTTGAAACTAAATTTAGTTACCCCAATAATTTTGCCGCTCTATAGTGCAGTTCCACAAATGTACCTTTAATTAACTAAAATTTATAGTGTCGTTTGATTTAATTATATAACTTGTTTTCCTTCTTGAACTTTCAGCTGTTGCTGACTTTGACTTACAATAATTTTAAAGCATTGTTACGTATTCAACTAATTACATCAGAATTGCCCAGAGTTTTCACTACGTAGATTTTTCTCCAATCTCAAGATTAGAACTTGCTAACCTGATGTGTTACCCTGAATTAAAACTCATGCTGTTTTGTGGCTATAGACAATTCAAATGAGCAAACATCTCAACGCCACGGCAGACGAAGCATTTCCACCGTATAGCTACTTTTGTTCGCACCATAAAGAAAAGACTCGCTGTCAGAGCATCGAAGCGTTCACCGTCAGCCTCTTTATAGATGTGCTCTTCAAGGGTGACTGCTTTTATTCCATCAGACACCTACGCGATAAAAAATCTATATCTAGATAACATTTCATGTCGTTTCTTTAGAACTTCACTTTGATATGAAGAGGTAGAAATACTTATGTAAATATATTTAACGGAACGCATGTTTCCACCAAGCGTATAAATAAAATGAATCAATTATAGGATGTTGTGGATATGATTAACCATGTCACTATTTAATACTACCAAAATTGAGTTTGGTTAACTGAATTAAGTGTACAAACTACCTTACACTTCAAAGAAATATGAGTAAATAGCCTTATAAAGCATTAAAGTTCTTAATTTATGTATTCTATACTTAGGTACTTTTGATTTTACGTTCATTGTTTAAACGTAAATAAATGAATAATCGAGGCGGTACTATATCGCAGTTACCACGCCTCATGCGTTGGTCAAAAATACAAACCAAATAAAAGAAACAAAACCATCAAGAACATTACTGGTGGTTTAAATCGGCGCGTGGTCGCCATCGTTGTCAAGTTCCAGTGACGGATTAAGACTACTTGATGCTCTAGGCAATCGACGCCTGTGGGCCCCCCTATCCGTATGTAAACTAGAATCGGTCTTTAAACCTTTACCGCCTAAAAACATTAGATTTTTGTAAAATAAGAGGATGAGATGAAACGTACCTTAGAAGTGGAGTAGGTGCGACAACAATAAAAACCAAAGCTTAATTTATTTATTTACTAGCTGACCCGGCAAACTTTGTTTTGCCATAAAAACACCATAACATTCATCTAACCTACCTACCCTACCCTACCCTACCTACCCTACCTTACCTACCCTAAATACCCTACCCTGTCCTACCCTACCTACCCTACCCTACCTACCCTTCCCTACCCTACCCTGCCTACCCAATAGAGGTAGACCATCCAAGTTGGGGTCCATAGTGATCGGCTTGAGGAACCCTATTTTTTGGCCACAAACGATACCCCCTCCCCCCCCCCTTCACCCTCCTTCACCCCCTCTGTACATCGGTTTTTTCATTGTCCATTCATTCAAGTCATTGCAAAAATCTGAGCTAGATTATGAGTTCGTATTAGGGGTGTTACTGCTGCGTCTACTGTTGAAGAGCTACGAAAACAGATCGTAAAATTAGCTCCAGATTTTCTATCAGATCACATATTAGTCTCCACTTGATGTAAGACAGGACCTTAAAGGCTGTTTAGAGGTTCTCACTAAAATACAAGGTAATCTTGATACACCCGACCCTAGTGTACCTACTATTATGCGTATACAGAATATGCTGAACCATTTGCACAACCGTATTGCGAGGATAACAATCGGTGACGAATGCAAAAAGGAATATGACGATATAGTCAAAGGTTACAAGTTACTTTCTCAAAGATTTACCGCTCTTTAAGCTAAAAAACCAGCACCTGGTGCATCTTCCAGCACGAGTACCAGTTCTTGTAATGAATCCGTTCCTCCAGCGCCGGATGTACAAAACGCGATTTCGGTGACATGTGATAGGAGCTCATCTGATTTAAGTAAATTAAAATTTAACGGTAAAACTTGTATGCGTTCTTTTATACAGCGTGTTAATTAGTTGTCCTATTGAAGGAGGATTTTGATCAGTATGACTACGACTATCGCCTCATTTCCGAAATTCGCTCTCGTACTCAGGGAGAACGCGAAAACATTACCGTTTATCTCTCGATTATGAATGGGATGTTCTCGCGTTTAACCAAGTCTCTTTCCGAAGCGGATCAGCTAGAAATCCTTCTCCACAATATTAGGCCATGCTATGCCAGCACGTTAGCCTCTGCGGCTCAAATCTCGACGATAGATACCTTGCGTTCTCTATGTCGTAATTACGAGACCATTCAGGCTCGCTTGTCACAATTCCAGGAACCTCCTAAGGTTACTTCAGACACTTTGGCACCTGAATTTTCTTATTCTAAAGATCTAAGTAAGACAAGTAACAGAACATCTAATAATTATAATAATTACAACTATAATCTAACCCTCTAACAAATAAACGCAGAATAAAGTTATACCAGGTAAAAACCTATGAAAATGTATGGGTATACCTTTGTTATACCTGGTATAACTTTATTCCGTGTTTATTAGTAAGAGGGTATTATTAAACATATAAAAGAAGAAAGTGACTGACTGACTGACTGACTCACTCACTGACCATCAACGCACAGCCCAAACGGCTGAAGCTTCAATCATGAAACTTGGCATGTAGGTTCCTTTGGTAGTGTAGGTGAGCACTAAGAAAGGATTTTTGGAAATTCCACCCCTAAGGGCGTGAAATAGGGGATGAAAGTTTGTATGAAAATCCGTCAGTTTTAAAGTCAGGATCTTCATATTTTGGGTTTAGGCTGAAGATTAAAAAATTATTTTCATGTTTCTCAGGGATTTTGAAAATTCCACCCCATGAGGGTGAAAAGGGGGATGAAGTCATGGGAATAATGAAATCGTCTAGAGACTTGGAATTTTGCACATGGATACTTTATACTGTGCAGGCATCCACTAAGAAAGGATTTCTGTGAATTCCACCCCTAAGGGGCTGAAATAGGGGATGAAAGTTTGTATGAAAGTCGGTCAGGATTGAAGTTCGGATCTTCGAATTATGGGTTTGGGCTGAAGATTATAATCTTATATAAACATATTAATATCTTCTTCTTCTATCTATATATATATAAACATATAAAAGAAGAAAGTGACTGACTGACTCACTCACTGACCATCAACGCACAGCCCAAACGGCTGAAGCTTCAATCATGAAACTTGGCATGTAGGTTCCTTTAGTAGTGTAGGTGAGCACTAAGAAAGGATTTTTGGAAATTCCACACCTAAGGGCGTGAAAAATAGGAGATGATAGGTTGTATGAAAATCCGTCAGTTTTAAAGTCAGGATCTTCATATTAGGTTAGGTTAGGTTTTTTTTTTTTTTTTTAGATACTTAACACTAATCCCGCCACAAAATTTGGCGCCTATTTTGTGCTCAACTTTTCTCATTCCAGTTCTCGCTTGCATGCCTCTCGTACTTTTATACTTCATACTAGTTTCTTCTTACATCCATCATCTTTAATTCTGTGGGTGGGATGCCCACTTTTATTAAACTAGTCTAAGGGCATACTTTATTGAAATCAACTCGGGTAAATAAAAAACTGGTAACACATAATTACATAGGTGCAAATAGTGCAATACAATGACAGTAAAAGTAAAAACAGAGTAAAATAACATGACATTGTATAAAAACATAAAATCCAGTACAAATATCACAGTAAATGAAGACAAAAGGTGCTAATAAGCAATAAATTAAAACATTAGGGATAAAACATAAAAAGGTGCATGAGTAAAACATAGGGATAAAAACATATAAAGAATACAGTATCACAGAATTTATCATCTAAAAATATATCACAGTTACAAAACAATTTGGTACTACCTAACATACTGCTGGTGACAGATAGCCGTGCGCATTCTGTGCTTACGTATTGAATACAATTAAATATACACGAAATACAGTGCGCATCAGGTCTTGTTCCTATCTATCACCACAGTGGCTACTTTAATGCAGTACGCCAGGAACCTTTCCCTATATTGCTTTGTCATGAACCCATAGATACTTTCGTTCGTCAGTTTTTTGTCCAGCTCACATTCGAGTTGGTAGCGCTCCCTGATAAATAGCGGGCATTCTACAATTATGTGCTGGACACTTTCTGGCACGCAGGGATCGCAGACGCACGATGGGCTCCCCTTACACTTGAAGCGATTCAAGTATTCGGAGAACCCACCGTGCCCCGTCAAAACCTGCGTGAGAACACCTGAGGGCCGTACCTGTTTTACAATACGGAAGGCAACTATTGCGTCCGGAAGAAACATTTTCGTCACGGAAGCTGTCTCGCCCGACACATATCCCCGATTCCATTCATCAAGCGATTCAGAACGAATCCGTCGCTTGATAAATGAAACCGGACACTGGTCGTAGTCCGGCTTCCTCCGTGACGACAATGCTGCCTCCTTGGCTAGCTCGTCCGCTCGCTCATTCCCCGGCAGGCCCGCGTGGGCTTTGACCCAGAACAAAGACACAGCTTTGTTCTGGGTAAGGGCCTTAGCCAAATTGGTGCGCGCGTGGAATGCCAGGGGATGGAGAGAGCTATGGCTTGCAAGCGTCTGCAATGCTGCCATTGAGTCGCTGTACAAGCCATAGCTCGCTTCTTGCCGCGCGAGGATTATCTCTGTAGCTTTCCAAATGGCCAAGAGTTCCGCCTGGTATACGGTGCAGTACGCGGCAAGGCAAAGCTTGAGGCTCCGGACTTCACCATCATTATCCCAAATGGATAATGCGGCTCCGACCTTCCCCTCAATTTTGCTGCCGTCGGTGAAGATACGCACCGTCTGCGTGTTGTTGCTGGCTAGCAACTCTCGATCTGCCAGGCATATGAAGTCAAGGGGCATTTGTGTAGCTGGGTGAGGAGCCCTTGCAAACCTCACCGCACTCTCGATCTCTCTATCTCCTGGCACAAATCGGGATGACCCTCTCCTTGCTTCATACAGGGCGGCTGCCTCCTGTATGCGCAGGTCTAGAGGCAGTATCCCGGCCAATGCCAGTGCCGAGTTCAGAGAGACTGTGCGGTAAGATTTGCAGAGCTTCGAGCTTCGTGGCGGGTGCCCAGGCAGCGGCCGCGTATGTAAGTATGGGTTCAATTGTGGCTGTGTAGATGGTGTGAATGATGTCTGTATTCAATCCCCAGCTAACCTTAGCAGCGCGGGACAGCTGTTTGTAAATACCAGCTGCCTTCTTGCAGACGTTCGCGGTATGCTCACTAAAAGTAAGCTTTTCGTCAATGGTCAGACCCAACAACTTCATACTCTTGACCATACCGATGTCGACCCCGGCCATGCTCAGCCTTGGGGTGTCGTACTTAAGTTTATTGGTTACCACCATCGCACAGGTCTTGTGCGGTGCGAACCTAAACTTATTTCTGACACCCCAACTCTGAGCAAGGGCGAGGGCTGCATTGGCAGATGTCGAGACTTCAGTCGCTGAGTCCCCATCGATGACCAAGACGATGTCATCCGCGAACGCCTGCACGAAGATCCCGCGCCGCTCTAACTCCCGCAAAAGTGGGTCTAGGAGAGTGTTCCACAGGATTGGGCCGCCGATTGACCCTTGAACACAGCCCTTCTCAGTCTCTCTCGTGCATTCCTCTCCGGCATACCGAACTTTGACCTTCCTACCATCAAGATAGCTGTCTATCAGCCGCCTGATATTGACCGAACACTTTTCCTAAGCCAGCCTGACTTTTATAGCTGGCCACCAGGCGCTATCGAAGGCCCCCTCTATATCCAATGACACCAGGACAATTAGCTTCTTCAGCCTTAACTTGTCCTGTACGTGATTCATTAGGTTATAGAGGGCGTCTTCGGTGCTCCTCTGGGGGCATAAAGATAAACTGGCGGGTACTAAATCGCGGTACAAGCTGCCACTTTAGACGAGCTACGACCATCCTCTCCAGGACCTTCCCCAGAACAGGCAACAGACCGATTGGTCGGTATGCCTTGGGGGGTCAGATAGTTGTCCTTGCCCGGCTTTCCAGATCTCCGGAAAGTGCGCCAGGCCGATCGATGCACTTGTTGTAAAGGGCAAGGTCCTGGTGGATCGCGTGACTGCAGATGTCAGACGTCAGTCCGTCCCCTCCTGGTGCCTTCTTGGGATTGATACCCGCCACGGCGGTCTTCAGCTCCAGCGTCGTAAATGACGGATCATGATTTTCATCATGGACCCATTAATTTACTCGGCTGGCTGCTTCTCTTATTCGCCTGTGGTCAGCGTTATCCTGGTCTACTCTGTCTTTGGGGAAGAACGTATCTGCAAGTAGGGAGACCGATTCACTCGGATTGAGAAATGCACCTTCGCAGCATAGGGTCAGTTCTTCCTGTCTTTTGGCGGTCCTACCGATGATCCTGTAGATACCCTCCCAGACCCCCTCCCGACCCTGTTTCCGGCAGAACTCCTTCCAACTGGCGACTTGGGCTTTCTTAGCCTGCATCTCGTAATCTTCCTTAGCTTCCAGGTACGCGTCAACGACCATCGCTCGCCGGACCGGTGCGGCATTGCGGATACGGTGCTTCCTGCGAGCCACCTTCTTCTTCTTCGCAGCGAGTTCCTCGGACCACCACGGACAGGTAAGTCTTACTCTGTTGCTCACCTTAGGGATTGATTCTTCGCATGACTGGGAGATAATTTTGCTGTAATTTACTATAAATTTTTCCAAATCTATTCTACTATTGACATTATCTAAATGTTCCAAATTAATATTTTTATCTATTTTAAATGACTAATTTATTATTGAATTTATCCCAGTCAGCTTTTCTGATATTGTACCTTCTTGTTGTCCGTTGAATATGAGTACCTTTTTCCCTTTTTAGATTCACATTAAAGAGAATCGTGTTGTGGTCCGAGGAAGCACTAACCTTTGAAAATTTATTTTCAGATATTCCCGTTTCTACTACTAAATCCTTAAACTCATCACCTTCTGTTGCTGAGTCTTTGTTAAATGAAAATGTTAATGTTTGCGATTCGGAATTTATTTTTGAACATATTACTTGTTGAGACATAATTAAAACCTTTCACACTTTAAATGTTAAAAAGACTGCTGATCTGTGGGGTCATTCTGTTGAAGTCGCCAAGTCTATTATTGATATTGTCGCACCTAGTTTAGCTATTATCTTTAATAATTGTATCGACTGTGGGGAGTTTCCTGACCTAATGAAAAATAGTAAAATAATACCTTTGTTTAAATCAGGTAGTACATCAGACCCTACAAATTATAGACCTATTTTAGTACTACCTAGTTTTAGTAAAATATTTGAGAAATTAATTTTAGAGCAATTGCAAAGATTTTTTAATAAACATAAATTATTACATAGCAAACAGTTCGGTTTTACAAGGGGTCGTTAAACTACTGACGTGTTGAGCTTTTGGGACATATTTATAATGCATGGGAGGATAAGTGCGATGCCTTGGGCATCTTTTGTGATTTGTCCAAGGCATTTGATTGTGTTCTTCATGAAACCCTAATCAGGAAACTCCGCCACTACGGGATCCAGAACAGCGCTCTGGATCTTCTTACTTCACACTTGAGTAATAGGATTCAGAGCGTTGACGTTAATGGAAAAAGATCTCCTGGATCTATAGTAGCAATGGGAGTCCCGCAGGGCTCGATTCTTGGTCCTTTCTTGTTTCTTATTTATATTAATGATTTGCCTTACCTCATAAAGGATAACCATAGTATAGTGTTGTTTGCGGATGATACTTCACTTTTGTTTAAACTTAAACGTCAGCAGCTGGTTACTGACGATGTAAATAGCGCGATCTCAAAAGTAGTTCACTGGTTCAATGTTAACAATTTACTTCTTAATGAAAAAAAAACGAAATGCATTAAGTTTACCCTACCTCACGTTAGGCAGGTGAAAACTGATGTGCTGATAAAGGGCGAAGAATTGATTCCTGAAAATAGCACAGTATTCTTAGGTTTAACTTTGGATGCTAAGCTTCAGTGGGGCCCACATATAGATAAATTGTCATAGAAGCTAAGCTCCGCAGCATATGCGGTTAGAAAAATTCGTAATTTAACGGACATAGAGACAGCCCGTTTAGTATACTTTAGCTATTTTCATAGTGTAATGTCGTACGGTATTCTGTTGTGGGGAAATGCCGCCGACATCCAGACTATCTTTGTTTTGCAGAAAAGAGCTGTTCGATCAATTTATAAATTAAGCCCGAGACACTCTCTCAGAGAGAAATTTAAGGAGATTAATGTAATGACTGTGCCTTCTCAGTATATTTATGAAAATCTTTTATATGCCCAAAAAATATAAAATTGTTTAAAAAATACAGTGATATCCATAATATAAATACTAGGAACAAACACAAATTTGTAATACCTACAACAAGGCGCAAGAAAATAGGTGGCTCGTTTAGATGTCAATGTGTGCGCTTTTATAATATGCTTCCAAGCCACGTACAAAATCTAAGTCTTAATAAATTTAAATCATTCATTAAACGTAAGTTGTGCCAAAAAGCGTTTTATAGCATTAAAGATTACGTTGAGGATAAAACAGCTTGGAAGTGAGCTGCTCCAATTTATTTAGTTTTTTTTGTTTAAATATTTTGCACCATGAATTTTGTTATTTAAAAAAAAAAAAACTTTTTTTTTATTTGTTTTCTTGCAATGACAAGAATATTTACTTTTTAAAGTATTATATTATTTTATTTTAATTATTGTGAATGTGAAGACTATGTGGATCATTATTTTGTTTTTAATTTATCTTAGTTTTTAATCATGGTTTGGCAGTTTGAGTAGTTTATGCGGCCTACCCGAATGTCCTTTCTTTGGTATTGTTCGTCGAATCGTTGAGCTCCTTAAATTCTGATTTGAGCTGCTCGGTTATTGACAAATGCGTGCACTGACTGGACAGGTCCACTCAATCTGGCTGGTTCTTTCCTCAAAAGACCATTTCAGACATCAGTCTACATGGTCTTCACATGATCGAACCAATTTTGTCAGGACTTTAAAAGAGACTGTGACCTCTGAGTTTGTTTCGGCCTTTCTTCTCAGAGTAGTCAGATAGGAAACGCCGACCTCATCTAGTTTTAAAAAAAATATGTTAGACATGTAAAAGCGTTTGTACAAACCAACTTACAGAAATAAAATCATTTATCATTTTAAAAAAGAAGTTACGCCTGAATCCACCCGCCAGCCGTCCACGTGGTCGAAAAGGGCGAGCGAACAGGCCGTGACATCCACATGGCTTTTGTACGCTCGACCACCTCTGACTGTGTCAAATGTGGGAGCGTCACCAGTGTTCAGTACCTGGAGCTCCAACTCTTCCAGAGTTGCGGACATTTCGTCCCCCCTGGGGTCGTCACGGATGCTGCCCCACCAGGCACTTTTCGCGTTCGCGTCGCCGCCTATCAACAATCTACCGGTGGCCACTTCCGATTGGATCCGGGTCACCTGATCCAAGTATGGCCCTATGGGCTGGTCTGGCTCGAAGTAATAAGAGACTACTGCGATTTCCCAGGCTTTGGTCCGGATCCCCACCACAACGATGTTGTTTGTGGTGAGTTTCGGGTAGGGTATGACATCTAGGTCATGATCAAAGACGGCACGCTCGGCGCAATCACTGTTAAACCTTGTTTGTACTTTTGTTTTTTACTATTTTTCTGTTACCTTGTGATTGTTGTTGTTGTGTTGTTTCTATGTCGAATAAATGTTTTCTATTCTATTATATTCAATAGCCGCCTTTACCCTCCCACTTCCATCAACCTCGCACTGGTAGACTCTCGCTCCACGGTAGCTCTTCATACTTCGTGCTCCACCCACATACGGCTCCTGGATCAGTGCCCACGAGATCTTGCGTTCACTGGCCTCTAAAAAGATTTCGGTGGTTGCCAGTTCCTTCCGTTGTAAGTTCGCTTGGGCCACTCGGTATGTTCTTGCGATTTGTTGGACAGGAGCCTCCGGGGTGCCCTTAGCATATTGCTATGGCGGATCGGGCTATTGCTTCCCACTTTCTTCTGACCAGGCACTCCGAGCTGAAGGCGTTATTACCGGTGCTGTCATAATTCGCCCGCGTGCAATTACAACACGAAGGAGGAAGACCTGCGCTCCAGTCCGCGCACTCCGTCCTCATGTGAGGACCGCCACAGTGGCCGCACTTTGGCACAGTATCCGTACAAAGACGTCTGCTGTGCCCATAACCAAGGCAGAGCGAGCATTGGACGAGCGGGGACTGGTCTTCGACCCTAACCCGTTGTAGGTCCACATGCACCGACCCTGCCTCGATCATGGGTCGCCAGACCTCTGTGGCGACCCTCATCACTACATGACCTGTGTGCGGGTTCCTGGAACGCTTCCGATACAGGACCTCCATCTTCGCTTGTTCATCTTTGAGATCTTTAAAGATCTGTGCGTTTTGTTCTGGAGGGCCTTTAGTATCTCCTCGTTCGTGTTGTATTGCATTAGGTCTTTCAAAATGACCTGCGGGTTCTTATTTTTGATGTCCTGCGCCTCCAGCTCGGGCGCCTGCCTAAGCTTCTCCCTAAGCCTGTTCCTATCGTCCTCGGTGCGGCAGCCCAGGATAACCTTCCGGTCCGTAGCCTTACGCACCTTCTCTACGGCTATCCCCCCTTCCCTGGCATTCACCACCTTCCGCAGCCGGTCTAGGACCTGCTCGCATGTCTCCTTTTCATCCCTGGCCGACACCACTATGGAATGTAGTGTTGTTTGGTTCTGAGCCCGGATGGGAGGCCGACTGGCCACTACGCTAGCGTACGAAACCATTTGGTTTTGGCTAGTCTGTAGCGCCTCTTTCAGCCTCTCCATCCTTGGGCTGTTTTCGGCCAGGTTGCGGCTGTGCTCTTCGAGAGCTTTCCTCAAAGAGGTTGTTTCGGCCTCAGCATCAGCCTCTGGTGGAGAACAGGGGGCTTCCTCGGCCCTTCGGGTTGGGGGTTCCGCAAGACTATCCCGGTCGCACTCCTTGATCAGCTGATAGAGCCGGTCTGCCTGGGCTTTCACCTCCGCCTTTATTTCATTTTTTGTCGTTTTCGACTGCGTCATTAATGCCTTGATTTTATTGGAGCAGGCTGCCTCAGCCACTCTGCTTTTTGATGGGGGCGGGCTTCCTACCTCGAAGGCTATTGCTCCCTTCGCCATCACCGGCGTTATATGAACCGGTTTAGCAGGTGGGGTGCGCTTCGTTACGGTTTTGCTGCCCGCCTCCCACTCGCCTACACTCCTCCTCACGCTCTGCGTGGAAGGCCCTGCTTCCTCAGGCGCCTTTTGTGGACTCTTTGAGAGGGTTTTGGTCATTTTGACAATAGGCTTTTTTGGAGGCGTACGCGCACCAGGCATTCCGCTCATCGTCGTGATACGTGTATGAACTTGGGGATTAGTGTAGCGTCGTCAAGAGGGGTGTGTAAAAGGCACCCCAATTGTGTGTAAAATGTGTGTTAAGTGGGGTATTGTAAAGATAACCCGCTTTGTGTGTATATAAGGTTCCCCTATTCAGGGTACTGGTCGAAAAATTTAAAAACAATAATAAATTAAGTCCTAAAATTAGTATATAGTAGTACAATAGTACTACTATATGTCAATAATAATTAAAATTGTCTAGCTTAAATATAGTAACACAAAAGTGCTACTATATGTCAATACAAAAAATATAAAATTACAAAAGTCTTAACCTAATATACAGTGACACAAAAGTGTTACTGTATGTCAATAAATGCAATTATTAAAAACTTACTGCCTATGATATAGCAGCACAAAAGTGCTACTATATGTCTTAAATCTAAAAACAAAAACCTAAATCAGACCTGTTCCCACAGTGTCGTCTAAAAAGACACAGTTAACCAAGAAAAGGGGATTAAGAAATAATAAAAAATAAAAATAAAAAATTTAAAATTTTGAAAAACTTTTGAAAAATTTTTTTTAGTTTTCGGCAAAACCCTTGTGGCCAAGTTGAAGCACTTCCCCTCCCGATCACGGAGAGCCCAAACTCGGCGGGTCTATGACCTCCGGTACCAAAGTTAGGGTCCGGGGGGGTGAGGAAGTTTTCCAATTGGGGGGGGGGGGGTAATCCAAGTGGATCCCTTAGGGTCTCGGGGAATAGGGTGAGGGAAGGGGGGTCGGGTCCGGAGGGGGGGGGGGGGCGGGGGTCCAAAAGGGGGTCCAGAAAGGGATATGAATAAATATATAATAATAACAACAATTTAGGTGAATTTAAGGGATTTGGTGTTGCCGAAAAAAGGGGGGTCAAAAAGGGGGTCTCGGGGGCCTATCCTAATCCAAAACAGAATGAAAAAGCCAAAAAAAATTTTTACCTAATTTACAAATATAATTTACAATTTTTCTCAGTCAAACTGCCACCGAGAAACAGTATCAGAAAAAAATGGCCCGTGTAGCTTCACTACACTTGCCGCGTCAGTTAATACGGTTCTTGGTCAAAATTATTAAAAAAGGGTCACAGGTTCGATTTTCGATCCGGCAAAAATTTTGTTTTGCTCAAAAAACAAAATATCAAAAATTTACAAAAAGTACAGCCTAGACACAGTATACACTAAGATAAGTTGGTTTTTAATTTTAATAATTTTAAACTAATTTGTTCCAAAAATGTTTCCTCGTTTTTGCAGCAGTCTGTGGTCTAAAATCGGGGTAATTTTCGGGGAAACACAAAATTTTTCGTAATTTACCCCAGGAAAATTTTTGGAGCGTCGTGGAGGGATGGGGACCAGTTGTTAGGGTAGCCCTTCGACAGAAAACTATATTTCCGCCAATTACTTTCCCTCTGCGACTTCAGGTTTCGAAGATATAGCCTCCCCAAAGTGACTTGAAAACAAGCACGTTTCGGGGAAAAATCCGCGAACTGGGAATGGCTATAACTTCCAAATTATAATATATTTTGAAAAGATTTTTGAATAAAGGGGAAGGGATTGCTGAGGGCAACAGAATCTACTATAAAAATACCAAAAATATATATGCTAAAATATAAAAATTTAGGTTATGTTTGTAGGCAAACCAACCTATTTTATCACTGAAAATTTCTCACACACTGCACAGTTTTAAAGTTTAAAAATAGAATAGTTCTCGAAACCCGCTGAATCTTCGGGTGTGGACAGGGTGACTCCCCAGCCTGCTTGTATAGAAGCTGTGGGCCAGGTCGTCTCAGGATGCACAGGATATCTTGGCAGGAAGAGTTGCTTTCTCCTTACGCAACCGCACGGCTAAGTTTGTAAAACTTGTTTGGTGTGTAAAAAGACAACTTTAGCTCGGATCTTGATTTGGAAAAGACCTCCGGGCTCCTTGTCTTGTCCTTGTTCTCCGAGAGTAGTCAGGAATGTTTTTTGACCCAAAATGGGGGCCTCGTTGAAAAATCAAATTTTTGTTTTTTCCCTAATTTCCGCGCGCTTGCGCGGAAAAATTCGGGAAAACTGCCGAATCTGAAGAACTCGATAGCGCGCACAATATAGCAGTTCTAGTTTTGTCACTTTACGATCTACTTTTCGAGTAACTTCACCGTTTGTGTTTATTCAACCACAAAATTTTCTTGTTTTTTCGCTTTTTTCACTTTTCTCCAGTCCGATTTCCTTTTTGAAAACACAGTTTTGACGGTAAGGCACGCGCTGAAGAGGTCCCGAAACCTTTCCTCCATGAGGGACGCCGCGATGGCCACCACCCTTGCGGGGACGCCATCTGGTCCAGGGGCCGTCTTCTTCGCGCGGAGGGACAGAACCCCCGCGCGAAATTCCTCCGCCGTTACTGGAGGGACCTCCTCCGGCGAAGCTACCACCCCCCCCCAGCGGGGGGTTCATCGTTGGTGGGGTGAACTCGGTCCTGCGCGGAAACAGTGACCGAACCACCCCATCCAGCAACGCCGGTTCCAGGGTCTCCGTGACTGGGGGACCAAAGGGGCGCAGTTGGTTCCGCGCCGCCTTATATGGCCTCCCAAACGGAACCCTGTCGAGGCCCTCCAGCATCTCGGCCCTCGCCGAGTCCTTGGCGGCGCACATAGCCGCCTTGAGGACCGTCTTTGCCTCTAGGTAAGAGGCGTAGAGGCGGTCCTCCCCGGCCTGAGACCGGGTAGTGCGCCGCCGACTCCGCGTGTAGGCCCTCCTTGCCTCCACGCAGGCGACCCGGAGCCCTGCCAGCTCCTCCGACCACCAATAAACGGCGCGACGGGGAGCCGGGCGGCGCGACCGAGGCATGCTGGCGTTGCACACCTCGGTCAGGGACGCCCTGAGCTGGAGGGGGTGGCAAACGAGACGTCTACCACCGATCCTCCCCGTTGCCGCACACACGTGTGGACCGCCCCCCTGTTGAGGAGGGACACGCCGCACGAGGCCGCCCAGAATTCGACGGCGCGTCCCCGGACGTTGCAGGAGGCAGCCGGGCTGTCCCAAGCCTCCGACTCCGGCGTTAAGGTCGCCCAATATGGCGACCTGGCGTGGTGCCGCCCTCCCGGCGACTGCCGTTAGGATTTCGAGGAAGTCCTTAGAGGGCGGTTTGGGGAGAAATAGACCCCGACCAGGGCCGTATCCCCCCCCCACGCGGCGGCCACGTATCCCGGTCCCCTCTCTAAAAGCGAGAGGGGAGGGGAGTCCGTGGAGGACCGCGCCACCAACGCCACCAAGCCGTCTCGGTCGCCCAGCCAGGTACGGGACCGAGTAAGGCTCGGCAACCACCGCCACGTCCACCAACCACTCAGCCACGGTCTGTATCAGCAGATCCTGAGCCGCTCTGCAGTGGTTGGTGTTCGCCTGGAGGATGTGATGTTCGATTCTATGCATTAATCGGACATCGCACCCCCCTCCTCGTCAGCCAGGCCGGCAGCAGCCGAAAGGCCTTCTTCCGCCACGGCGGAGGTAGCGGCAGGCCTTCTCGGCACCTGTGCTATTCCCTTCTTGGGGGGTGGATTGCACATCCTCCCCTGCATCACGTGCCCTGCCGGGCGGCCAATGGCTGCACAGACGGCGCAGTGCGGCTTGGCGGCCTCGCACGAGGCGGACTTGTGGCCCTCCTTGCCGCAACGGTAACAACTCTCTGTCCGGTCCACGGTGGACGGACAGAGGGGCCGGGTGTGCCCGACTCCGAAGCACTTGTAGCACCGCAGGGGCTGTGCCACAAGTGCCCGGACCGCACCCGAGCTGAAGCCCACGTTGAGCCGTCCTTTATCAAGGACGGCTTTGGCAGCGGCGACTGGGCACTCCATGCGGATGGTGCCCATGCCGCCGCGGCCGGGCCTGATGTCCCGGGCTCGTACCGCTGCGACGCCACAGCCCCCTACAGCTGCGACCGCCGCCACCACCACCTCCTTGGTGACCGAGTCATCCAAGTCGGTCACTTCGATGGCCGTGGTCTTCACCGCCTGCCTGGCCACCTTGGACGCATCTGCGATGACCTCTTGCAGCTTAGCTGCGAAGAGGTCCGCATTTTTGCCACCTTCGGCCCCCGGGCACTCAAAGAGCCGTCCCCCAGCCTGGGTCCGGCGACAGGAGACCTTGCCGATCCCCAGTTTTGTGGGATCGGCATTGGCACGCGCCCGCATCATCACGGACGCGTAGGTCTCCCCCCGCTCCACAGCCTCCGCGGTGAGCGTCACCACGACGACTGCGGTCTTGGTAGGAACTAAGTTCCTCTTGCCGGCTGTGGGCGAACTCCTCCCCCTTCCCTTTCCCTTGTCGGTCGCCTGCGACTGGCTGGGAGGGGTGGTGGCGGAGACGGCTGGGAGGGAGGTTTTCCCCTTTCCCTTCCCCTTTCCCTTGCCAGTCGACTGCGACTGGCTGGGAGGGGTGGTGGCGGGTACGGCAGGGACGACAGCTGCCGTCTTCTTCCCCTTTCCTTTCCCCTTCGTCCAGCCCTGCTGGTTGGTCGGGGTGGTGGCAGGCAGGAGAGGGTCCTCTTCTGACCTCTGTGAGGTCGGCCCTGGCTCACTTCGCCTCTTGTCCGCCGCAAGCGGTGGTCGGAGGCTTTTCTCCGGCAGGAGCCGGTCCTCTATTCCTGCTAGGCGCCTGCCTAGCAGGCCCTTCTCCATCACAACCTTTCGATTTAAATTCATTTTTACCCTAAATATATAACTAGTTACACATAATTATAAAATAATTACTTACAAAATTTTTCAAAAAATTAAATAATAAAGCAGTTACCCCACATATAAATCTATTTGTTGTAGATATTAAACCTAGTTGTATTAATTATAAAATAATTAAATTAAAACTCCTTGAAAACACTATAGAGAAGTATTCCATTTTTAAACTACAAAAATCCCCAATATTGGTTATAATTAATTATATTTAATTATTAAATAATTTATAGTAAAAGTATCTTCTGCCCCCCAAAACATATCCTTAAAACGTTAAAATAAAAAATCCATAAAAATATTTTTGTAATTATATTAATTATTAATAATTATTACCTAATTGTCTTAAGATCTCTAAATAATTAAATATATATTCGGTAAAACCCCCATAATTAAAGATCCCTTATCTAAGTCTAGCAGCAGTAAAATCAATAAATACTTAAAAATTTGCCAAGCGATTTTAGGTCTTCAAATCGAAAAAACGGGCTTAACTCGAAAACGGAGCGAGCTAGCCCAATTTGGACACCGGCCTGAATATACCAGTAAACTGGTATATACAGCCAAACCCCTTGGGCTACCCCCTTTTTGTTACCCCCCATTCTTTTAATAATTTTAGTAATTATTCATTATAAAATAATTAAATTTAAATTCCTTGAAACTATAAAAGAAAGCATTCCACTTGGCAACAACATAATTTGCAGTATTAATTATAATTGATTATAGTTAATTATAATTAATTGATACATTTATTTAAATAAAGTAATAGTATTCTTCCCCTTAAATATATCCCTTAATTGTTAAATTAAAAAACCCATAGTTAAGATTTTTAATCATATTAATTATTGAAAATAATTAATATTTTGGTTCAAAAACCCCCTAAATAAATATATATATATATATCCGGCAAAATCCCATAATTACAAACACCTTCCCTTAGTCTCGCAAAAGCAGCATCAATAATTATTTAATTCTTAGTGTTTTTAAAAATTTTGCCAAGCGACTTTAGGTCTTAAAATTAGAAAAACGGGCATAACTCGGGAACGGAGCGAGTAAGCTCAATTTTGACACCGGTCTGAATATACGGTATATACAGCCTAACCCTTCAGGATACCCTTTTTGTAACCCCCCCATTCTTTTTAAAATTTAACTATATTTTAATTATAAAATAAATAAATTTCCAAAAATGATAAAAAATTTAAAATAATGCCCATATGTTTGTAGATTAATCAAATACTTTATTTATATTCTCCCTTCCCCCCCTAAGACCCCCTCAGGGTGTCAAAAAATTTAAAAATCTGAATTCATATCCTTCCGGAACCCTTCAAGCTGGAGAGGCCGTGCTTGGATTCTTTATAAAGGACTGAAAGAGACCTGTTCCCTGGTGGATAGAGACGGACTCTACGTAGAGCCAAAGAAAAATTTTGGACATAACCTAACTTAAATTTTATTATAAGTTAAATTTTATTTATTAGTTGGTGCTCATTAATTGACTGGAAACTGTTTTAAGGCACTCCTGACACCAGATAGTGGCCAAAAAGTTTATTTGTAAAAAAATTAAAACCGGCCGCGGTTTTTTTACGACCGGTATTGATTGTAAGGCCTATGTGGAGCCCCCTGAGGACTGTTCGAGGTCTCTGGACCCTGATTTAAGTCCTTTTAGACGGTTTCTTTTTACATTTATTTTTTAGTTCTAAGACTTTAAGCGGTTTTGTTTCTTTTGAACAGCAGCTATAAATTTTATTATATTTTATATTTATTTTGTCGTCCCTATTGACGTAATTTTTAAGTAGACGCATACCTCCAACATGTTCGGCTACCGAACGCCCTCAAAGACGACCGACGAGGAGAATTCGCCGTCAGGACCTAGGCCAGCGGCCCCTCAAAGCGTCAGACGTAGTATAGGGGAGTGGGAAGCCACAAACACCGGCCCCACTGCAAATGACACTTTCAATATTGAAAGGACGTCGCAGGCTGGCCGAGAAAATTAAAACTAAGATTGCCTCGACTCAGGAGAGCAAAGTTCCGACCACGAATATGGCAAGGAGGTCCGTCGAAAGATCGTCACCGCCAAAAGTCAAATATGTGGACCGGACTACGGAGGCTAAGGCCTGTTTGACTAAAACAAAGCTGCACCTGAGCAGCTCTAGAAACACCAAGACAGAGATAAAAACAGCTATCTCAGAGGCCACAGAACGACTTTACCAATTGGTAAAGGAGACTGAAACAGAGCTAAAGGTTGCCAAGCAAAGACTGACTAAGGAAAGGCCGGTAGTTTTGGACCCAAAACCAATAGCCACAAACACTTTGCCTCCTGAAGAAACTACTGGACTCATACAAAAGATGGAACAACACGCAAAACTCTTAGAAGAGAGCACCAAAAAAATGGAGGAGCTTAGCGAGAAAATGGACCACCAGAAAGAGTATCTAGAGAGGGGCACCTATGCGAGCGTGGCCGCAACTCGGGTCGCAAAGTCACTGCCAGGGCGCAGTACATTGCACTCAGTTGGGGTCGCCTCCAAGGATGACACTGAGACGGGCGACGAAGTCCTCAGTAGAGTGAGGAAAGCAATAAACGCCAAAGATGAGTGGATCAAGGTTGAAAAGGTGAGGAAAGCTAGAGATAGAAAAGTAATAATTGGGCTAGAAACAGAGGAAGAAAGGCAAAAAATGAAGACCCGACTCCAGGAAGAAGGAGTCGACCTCACTGTCGAGGAGAACAAGAACAGGGACCCGCTACTCATACTTAAAAACGTCCTTGTCGTAAATACCGATGAAGACATCATTGGGGCATTGAGGAGCCTGAATAAAGGTGTATTTGGCGGCCTCGGCAGTGAGGAAGACAGAATGGAAGTGAAATATAGGAGGAGGACACGTAACCCTCACATTGGCCACGTGATCATCAGCGTCTCGCCTACCATCTGGCGACGGGCCCTGGACATTGGTGCCGTGCATATTAAGCTTCAGCGAATAAGGGTCGAGGATCAGAGCCCGCTGATCCAATGCACCCGCTGCCTAGGCTTCGGGCACGGTAGGCGGTTCTGTAAGGAGCCTGCGGATCTATGTGGCCACTGTGGCGGTCCACATGTGAGATCAGAGTGCCCGGACTGGCTCTCAGGCTCACCGCCCGCTTGCCGGAACTGCACCAGGTCAAGGATAGAGCACGATGCGCAGCACAACAATGCTTTTAGCCACGATTGTCCGGTACGGAAGAAGTGGGATGAACTAGCCAGATCTACAGTGGCGTATTGTTAAGGGCACCCCAGTGGGACATGCCCCCTATGGGGTATTGCAGGCCAACCTCCAACGTAAGAGATTAGCCACCAATGAGCTTCTTATAGAGGCCGCGAAACGTGGAACAGCGGTGGCTCTCTTGCAGGAACCGTACGTGGCCGGGGCCAAAGTAATGAAGAGTCACAGGGGCGTTAGGATC
Source organism: Orthosia gothica (assembly GCA_949775005.1). Classification (NCBI taxonomy): domain Eukaryota; kingdom Metazoa; phylum Arthropoda; class Insecta; order Lepidoptera; family Noctuidae; genus Orthosia; species Orthosia gothica. The sequence goes on along the minus strand of OX459034.1, from coordinate 26,226,752 downwards.
TTCCAGAACACTGGCATAGGAGATGGGACTGTTAAAGCTGCAATAGCGGTTTTTAACAACGACCTCATAGTCAAACAGTACCCGAAACTCACCACTAATAACATCTCAGTGGTGGGAATCCTGACCAGTGCCTGGGAGGTCACGCTTGTCTCATTCTACTTTGAGCCAGACCAGCCTATTGAACCATACCTAGAACATCTTAGGCAAATATGGCTCACCGTCGGTTCCAGGAACCTGATCGTTGGAGGGGACGCCAACTCAAAAAGCATGTGGTGGGGTAGCCCGGTGGTTGATTCCAGAGGGGAGTAAATGGTGGAAACTCTCGGCGAGCTGCACCTTAACATCCTCAACCTAGGGGAAATTCCGACCTTCGACACCATCCGAGGAGGGAAGCGGTACAGCAGTCACGTGGACGTCACCGCTTGCTCCAATGATATCCTGGACCTGATAGACGACTGGAGGGTAGATGAGGGACTCACGAGCTCGGACCACAACGGCATTACGTTTAAAATCCTGCTGCAAAAATCTAAGGGCATTAAAATAGAGAGAACCTCGAGAAAATTCAACACCAGCAAAGCCAATTGGTCCAAATTTAATGAGAAGTTTGGCCAATTGAAAACAACATATAAATTCACAGCATCCGAAATAGATAAAACCACAAACATAGAGCAACTTGACACCCTAACAAATAATTTAACAAAAGCAATAGACGAAGCATGCAGGAAAACAATACCATCTAAAAAAGCCAAAGAGGAGCTTACCTTGCCGTGGTGGACCGAGAGACTCGCTGAGATGAAGAAGAGAGTCGCTACGAAGAAGCGCAGGATTCGCTGTGCCGCCCCAATTCGGAGGTCGAAGATTGTAGAAGACTACCTGAAACAGAAAAAAGAGTATGAGATGGAGGTGGCTAAAGCTCAGACCGAGAGTTGGAAGGAATTCTGTGGGAAGCAGGACAGGGAGGGGGTCTGGGAAGGGATATACAGGGTTATAGGTAGGACGCAGCGTAGGGAGGAGGATCTGCCGTTGGAACGAGACGGTGTGGTATTGGACGCGAGAGGCTCCGTGAAGTTCCTAGCGGAAACATTCTATCCGGAAGACCACACGGGACGCGACAATGCTTACCACCGATCCGTTCGATATAAAGCCGAACACGTGAACCTTGGTGAACAAAATGATTTTTGCGACCCACCGCTCACGATGGCGGAACTTAGAAATTCGATGGAATCCTTCAACCCAAAGAAGGCGCCGGGATCCGATGGCTTTACATCCGACATATGTCGTCGTGCCGTGGATAGTGACCCGGAGTTGTTCCTAAGGTTCCTTAATAAGTGCCTCGAAAGCCATCACTTCCCCACGTCCTGGAAAGAGGCAGCGGTAGTGATACTTAGGAAGCCCGGGAAAGATAGATACTCTACTCCTAAAGCATATAGACCTATTAATGGCTTTGGGCTATTGCCTATATTAGGGAAAATCTTTGAAAAGATGCTGGTGGCCCGCCTCAAATTCCACCTATTACCAAGAATGAGCACCCGCCAATACGGATTTATGCCACAAAGGAGCACGGAAGACTCCCTCTATGCTCTCATGCAGCACGTCCACAACAAGCTAGCACAAAAAAGGATAGTCACACTTGTGTCCTTAGACATAGAGGGAGCATTCGACAGTGCTTGGTGGCCAATGATCAGAGTCCGACTGGCGGAGGAGAACTGTCCAATCAACCTCAGGCGGGTCATTGACAGTTACCTCAGTAACCGGAAAGTCTCGATCAGGTACGGTGGGGAAGTACATAGCAAAGGGACAAGCAAGGGCTGTGTCCAGGGCTCAATAGAGGGACCCATATTGTGGAACTTAGTCCTAGACCCTCTCCTAAAAGCTTTAGAAGATATGGGGTATTACATCCAGGCTTTCGCGGATGATGTTCTCCTGGTTTTTGACGGTGAGACTGCACTGGAGGTGGAGAAACGTGCCAATGCCGCTCTCGGTCATGTTCTGGAGTGGGGTGTCCAAAATAAACTTAAATTTGCTCCGCATAAGACCACCGCTATGGTTATAACTAAAAAACTAAAATATGACTCGCCACGCCTGAGCATGGGGGAGATCGACATTGGCATGTCGAAGGAAATAAAGCTTCTGGGAGTGACGATAGATGAGAAGTTAACATTTAACACCCACGTCTCAGTCGTCTGCAGAAGGGCAATTGGGATCTACAAGCAGTTGTGCAGAGCCGCAAAGGTTAGTTGGGGGCTCCACCCGGAGGTGGTTCGCGTACTTTACGTGGCGGCTATAGAGCCAATAATACTTTACGCTGCTAGCGTTTGGGCACCAGCTGCCAAGAAGTTGGGAGTAATCAAACAACTTCGGACCGTTCAGCGTGGCATTGCCCAAAAAATGTGTAAGGCATATCGGACGGTCTCCCTGCACTCGGCCCTGTTGCTGACAGGGATGCTTCCGCTCGACCTTCGCGTCCGGGAGGCGGCCGCGCTCTACGAGGCAAGGAGGGGAATGCCCCAGCCTGTATTGGGGGACAGAGAGGTGGAGCGGATGTTCCCAGCGCTGGAGGCCCCACACCCCGCAGAGCAAACGAGCCTTGAGTTTGGAAGCCTGGTAGACGAGGAACAATATAACGACCACAGCAATTTTGCTGTGCGTATCTTTACCGACGGCAGCAAGATTGGGGGCAGGGTTGGAGCGGCGCTATCCTTGTGGAATGGCGCCGCCGAAACGAAACCCCTCAAACTTGCTCTGCCGTCCTACTGCACCGTCTATCAGGCAGAACTCCTGGCTCTGCAAAGAGCAGCAGGGGAAGCGATCAAGCGCAATGAAGCCACGTTCGGCATTTTCAGCGACTCCATGGCGGCTCTCCAATCGGTGACCAATACACGTTCCCCCCACCCCTTGGCAGTGGAAACCAGAGACGCCTTACGACGCTGTAAGCTTCAGAACAAGAGCGTCTCCTTGTTCTGGATAAAGGCCCACGCAGGGTTGGAGGGAAACGAAAGAGCCGACCAGCTTGCCAAGGAGGCCGCCCTGGGGTCGAAGAAGAAGCCGGACTATGATCTGTGCCCCGTTTCTTTCGTCAGGCGTACCATCCGATTGGAGACGCTAGGCGAGTGGAACGAGAGGTATAGAACGGGAGATACAGCTACGGGCACTAAAATTTTCTTCCCGGACGCGGTGGTAGCATACGGCGTGGTGCGCAAGATAACTCTCACGAGTCCAATCACGCAAATCTTGACGGGGCACGGTGGATTCTCCGCATACTTGAAACGATTCAAGTGTAAGGAGAGTCCATCGTGCGCCTGCGAACCTGGTGCCGAGGAGTCGGTTCTGCACATACTGTTTGAATGCCCAATCACTGCAAAAATGCGTTATGAGACGGAGCAGGAACTTGCCGTGGAATTAGTTGCACAGAATGCGTCAAATTTGATAATTGGTAAGAAAAGAGACGTGTTTTTAAATTATTGTAAAAAAATAGCTTCTATGGTGATCAATAGAAACAAAACCGTATAAGAAAATATGCTGCTATAGTATGTTATACCAGGCCCCTCAGAAAGTATTGCGAAAAAAAGTTTTTATATATGGGAGACTGGCCAGTTATAATGTTTTTCGAAAATATGATTATTTATAAGTAAAAATAAGTAAGTTCCAATTTCAAAATTTCCCTCCACATTTTTTGCGAGTTAATTCAAAGTATTGTGTCTCACTGAAATATGGATCTGCGCCGGGAACATTTTAGAGCTATGATTTTATACGATTTCAAGTGTCGCCTGAAACCGGATGAATCGTACGATAGACTTCAAATGGCATTCATGGATGAAGGCCCTTCCAAGGCAACCGTGTATCGTTGGTATAACGAATTCAAGCGCGGTCGACCAACTTTGGGGGATGACGAAAGAAGCGGTCGCCCTTTGACGGCTGTTACCGAAGAAAACGTGCTAGCAGTGAAAAATTTAATCCAAGACAATAGGCGAATTACATATCAGGAGATTCAACACATATTGAAGATTGGATCGGGAAGCGTTCACGAGATTCTACACAGCCATCTTCGCGTGAGGAGGATAGTATCACGCTGGGTGCCGCACAACCTCACCGATGCTCAGAAGCAGGCCCGGGTGGAATGGTGCCGTGATATGCTTAACAAATTTGAAGCAGGCTCGTCTCGGCGTGTTTACGACATCGTTACAGGTGATGAGTCCTGGATTTATCAATACGACCCAGAAACCAAGCGCCAGTCGACTGTTTGGGTGTTTCAAAATGAGCCAACGCCTACCAAAGTGAAGCGATCTAGAAGCGGGGGTAAGATTTTGATCGCTAGCTTTTTTAATTTGACTGGCCACTTGGTATCAATTCCCTTACGGGATCAAAGAAGCATTAATGCCGAATGGTATACTACCAAATGTTTGCCAGAAGTTTTCTCTGTTATAAGCAACAAGCGACCAAACACAGGGCTCCGCGGGCTACTGCTCCACCACGACAATGCACCTGCGCACACCGCACTATAAACGAGGGACTTCCTGGACAGCACGCCAGTCAAACTCCTGGGTCACCCTCCTTACAGCCCTGATCTAGCACCGTGTGACTTCTTTTTATTCCCAAAAATAAAAAATCAGCTCAAAGGGATACAATTTTCGTCGCCGGAAGATGCGCTGGCTGCGTTCGAGCAGGCTGTAAACGAGGTGTCTGCGGCGGACTGGAAAAAGTGTTTTGAAAACTGGTTTAGGCGCATGAATCTTTGTATAGAGGCTGGTGGAAAGTACTTTGAAAAGATTTAATAAAAATATATGTACGTATAGAACAATTTTTTTTAGTTTCGCAAAACTTTCTGAGTGTCCCACGTATTAGTGGTTAGCATAGTTTAAACTGTTTATAAAAAATTAGTAATAGGAAATAATACAATATGTAAAATAGAAATAAGATAGATATATATGTGAGTGCAAAAAACAATAAATATCCCCTTACACTGTAAGACCCGTATAAGTAATAAGATAAGAACTGTTTCATAGAATAAGGCAATACAATATGTAAAATAGAAATAAGTATAATAAGACAGATATATATGTGTGTGCAAACAATAAAGTGCTCCCCTATTTTGTAAGATTGTAATAGCAATAAGTTAAGAACACGCGGCACGCGCGGCTTAAACTTCGTTCGTTCGCTGCATTCAGCGGCAAGGCGGTCTGAAACCGGCGGCATGTGTGGATGCGCCATCAGAATAGACTCCGATCATGTTGGAGGTAGAAGAATTAAAAAAAAAAAAAACCTAACCTAACCTAAATGGCAAATCAGAAAAATATTACTCCTCAACCGTCGGTCACTCATCCTGCCATCCAGGGAAACTACTCAGGACCTCCCCGTCAAACAGGGGGTGGTGGGGAGTTCAGAAGAGACCACCAGTGACGCCACGTCGGTCATACCCATCGCAGTCTCAAGCGCAAGCGAAGAGCTACGCATCGAAGACCCTTGCGTCTCAACAGAAATAACCAAGGTACATGCAGGCAGAATACAATTCTCCCTCAGTTGTTGGTCTCACATAACCAATAACGCAGTTGTATTATCATGGATAGAACATGGTTTTACAATTCCCTTTTGTACTCCAGTGACTCAGCCTATCGTAGCAGTTTGTTACTTTACTTCCGATGAGGTTTGAGACATGCATGTAGCAATTGAAAAATTATTAGAACTAGGGGCTATAACACGCAGTATTCCAACTCATGACCAGTATATATCAAAAATATGTTTGGCACCTAAACCTAATGGAGGCAAGCGGTTTATTCTAAATTTAAAATCCTTAAACAAATTTATTACACATACACATTTTAAAATGGAGGATTATAGAACGGCAGCGAAATTAATCCGCCAAGACGGCTTCTTAGCAACAATTGACCTCAAAGAGGCTTACTTATTAGTTCCTATATCTGAAGCCGATCGAAAATACTTACGATTTAATTTTGAAGGCCCCTAATTCTAGTAATATATGTACATACCAGTTCACTGCCATGCCGTACGGCCTATTAGTGGCACTAACCCTCAGTTTCCCAGCTTAAAATTATCGGAGAATTAATGTGACAAATTGTCAAGCACGCGTTATCTATCTGCTGTGATTGGTTGAATGAATTTTCAACAGCCAATCACAGCAGATAACGCGTGCTTGACAATTTGTCACATTAATTCTCCGATAATTTTGAGCTGGGAAACTGAGTTATTAGCCATTTATTTTCCGGCAAGTGTAACAATGTTGGTAATTTAGTTCAAAGTTACCATAGTATGTAAGTTTTATCCTGTTAAAGGAATTAGATTACTTATAAGAATAAGTTACTATTGTCCAGTTCCTATATTAAGGTATGTTGTGAGAAACATAACATACAGCGCCATCTAGTGGAACTAATCCAAAGCACTACGATGAGCGGCTTCATGTTCTGGAAGACAGCCACTACAAATGATTTCTGTAGACAAGTGATGCCATCTACAATCCTCATGTGGAACAATCTGCGCAAGAGCCATCGTGCTAGTTATCGGCACTACACCTACAGACGACTACGTGTAGATATGGCACACATATGTGAAAATCCGCCTTTATAAGCAGAGCTGTCTTCAACCAAATTGTCATTCATCAGCTAGAGGTTCAGAGTTCGGTAGCCACGCAGCCAGCTCTGATCCTTAGTATGGCTAGTTCCTGCTTCGATAGCCTAGCAGTCTTCAGGAACTAGCCAATTAGGGGAGGTCTGAAGGGCAATAGTCACGCAGTCCCTTTCAGCCCTCCACTTAGGGTTGTTACGTAATATAGTATTGATTATTGTAAAATGTAACAAGTGACCAATAAATCATCATTGAATAAAGTTGTTTGTTATTCTAAAACACCGTTCCATTAAAACAAGAAAGTGAACCTTAAGTACATAAACATATGGTCGAAATCGAGCCGGATAATTATTGAATGGAACGGCTTGCAGACTCGGTGCACGAATACAATAGAGGACCGCATTCCTTAGATAAGGATTGAAGTTGGAAGTTGTTTACAAGTAATTAGTGTGAAGACTATAACTACATATAACTACTTATAGAAAAAAGTAGTTACGACAAAGAAACATATTGGAAGTGTTTCTGCGAATATTTATTGACGTGGACTATTTGATAAATCAGCAAAATGACGTCACCAACTCCAGAACAGTTTAAATATTTATCTACGTTAGAAGATGTGGCTAGTATGTTAAAGAAAGCGCAAGTTAACATAAAAAAGTGTCCAAAACAGCGATTGACAGCAGGTTATGTTAAAACGAGATTAAAAACTATTGAGGAATATTGGGACTCGTTCAAACAAACGCATAGCAGCCTGATGAAGTGTACACCACGAGAACAGCGAGGCGTGTTGCCTTACTTTCTTAATGAAGAATATTATACGTACGAAGAAAAGTATATCTGTTTACAAGCTGATTTGACCGATCTCCTAACAAACTTGGAGTCACAACAGAGATTATTAGAAGCGTCTAACATGTCTACTTCATCACACGATGGCCAGCTACCGTTTGCTAAGCTACCAAGAATACAGCTGCCTATCTTTTCGGGCAGATATGAAGAATGGCCTACGTATAAAGATATATTTACAGCACTCGTACATAACACTTCTATTAGCGATGTGCGAAAGTTGCATTATTTAAAGACTAGTGTTTCTGGAGAGGCAGAGATGTTATTGCGACATATTCAAATTACGGAAAGTAATTATGCAACAGCATGGGAACTACTTCAAGGTCGTTTTGGTAGCAAAAAGATGATTGTGTCGTCAGTTTTAAAGAAATTTTGCTGTCAGAAAAGGATAAGCAACCCGTCAGCTACACAAATAAAAGCTTTGCTCGATAATTCGGTAGAATGCATCAACAGTCTGAATAACATGGTAATAAACACCGCCACTTGGGATCCTATCCTAGTATTTCTAGTGGCCCAGAAATTGGATTCAGAGACGTTGAAGTGTTGGGAAGAGGAAGCCTACAAGGAGAATAGCGATGAGTTGTCTACATGGGAGGCGTTGAAAAGGTTCCTCGAGTCTAAGTTTCGTACGCTCGAGCTAATTGCTCCCATCACTACTACAGTTGCAAAAGAGAAGACACAAGGTCACAAAGCATATCATGTCGTAGCAAGGGATACTGAGAACGATAAAGATGACTCTGCGCACACCAAAAGCAGATCATCACCTTTTTGTGTATATTGCAAAGGTGACCATTACATCTTCATTTGTAAAGAATTCGCAAAACAAACAGTACAACAACGACGGGAATTTGCGAAAAACAAAAACCTATGCTTCAACTGCCTGGTCCCGAATCAAATAGTCTTCAAATGTAAACAAAAGAATAAATGCCGAGTCTGTGGAAGAAAACATAATTCTCTCTTACATGAAGTAAAAGAAACAACACAAGAGAGAGATACAGAAGAGAGTAACAAACAAAAGGAACAAACAGAGAAGATCACAAGCGCACATTTCTCCAAAGACCAACCTGGTCGTCAAGTATTATTGGCAACTGCTCTAGTACATGTTACATCAAGTGACGGCAAAACACATGTACTTCGGGCGTTGATTGACCAAGGCTCAGAGGCTTCATTCGTATCTCCAAGAGTAGTTGAACTCTTGAAATTGAATAGGACAAGCATCAACGGTGTAGTCTCAGGGATTGGAGAAGAAAACCTGGTTTCAATAAAAACATGTAGTTGACCTGTCAGTTACATCGCAATATAATAGAAAGGAAGTTATTCAAATGAAGGCTTACGTTTTGAAATCACTATCTGCTAGATTACCTTCAAAACACATCGCGATGAACTGGCCAGCACTCCAAAAACTACTATTGGCTGACCCTATGTATAACACACCGGGTAAAATTGATATATTACTCGGTGCAGACATCTATGGCAAAATTATAGAAGTTGGTTTGATAAGATGTTCTGATGGCATAGTGGCACAGAAAACACGTTTGGGGTGGATACTTTCAGGTCAAAGGGAAGACAAGTTAAATAGCGACGAGCATAAAATAACTACACTACATGTGATAAGTATGGTATCAGAAGACAATGATTTGTTAAGAAAATTCTGGGAAATCGAAACAGGTTTATACAAGAAAAGACAAATACTTACAAAAGAAGAAGAAATGTGTGAAGAGATTTACAAAAATACAACTAAAAGAGTAAACAGAAAATACACAGTGCACTTACCTTTGAGACAAGGAATAGAAGAGACACTGAAATTATGTGGAAATACGAAACAACAAGCTGTTTACAGATTCAAACAATTGGAGAAGAAATTACAAAATAATCAGAGTTTAAAGTCAGATTATACTAAAGTAGTTCATGAGTATATGGAAATGGGTCATTTGATTAAATCTGACCCAAATGATGACAACAAATCAGTTTATCTTCCTCACCATGCTGTAATACGGGAAGACAAGGATACAACGAAGGTTCGAGTAGTTTACGACGCGTCTGCGAAGGGTTCTAATGGTCATTCTTTGAACGACACCATGATGATTGGGCCTGTACTGCAACCTGATTTAAGAAGCTTAATTATCACATGGCGAACACATAGAATATGTGTAGTAGGAGACATATGTAAGATGTACAGAATGATTGATATGAAATCAGAGCACACAAATTTACAACGCATAGTCTGGCGAGATAACCCTGAAGAAAAACTAGAAAGCTTCAACTTGATGACTGTAACCTTTGGTACAGCTGCAGCACCTTATTTAGCTGTACGAACTTTACAACAACTCGCTGATGATGAAGCACTTGAGTATCCTAATACAGCACCTATAATTAAGAATTCATTTTATATGGATGATTTGATGTCGGGAAGTGAAACTGAAGAAAAAACAAAGAAAATGTGTGAGGAAATAAATGTGATACTAAGTAAAGGAAATTTTAAAATGCAAAAGTGGTCTAGTAATTCAGAAGAAGTATTAAAGTATTTACAAGAGAGAGATAGTACAAACAGTACAAAAGATGGAATAGAGATAAAGCTAGATAAGGTTATAAAAATTCTGGGATTGACATGGGATAGGAAGGATGATACATTTAAATTCACAATAAATTTACCTGAAGTTCGATATCCCGTAACGAAGAGATCTATTCTATCTGATGTAGCAAGGCTGTTTGACCCTTTTGGATGGCTGTCACTAGTGATCATCAACGCTAAGGTTTTCATACAAAAACTGTGGTTATGCAACATAGGATGGGATGATGAGCTGCCATCAGATTTGATAGATGAGTGGATGAGATATAGAGAAGAATTAATACATCTTCAAAACATCACAATACCACGCTGGTTTAAAACTACACCGATCAATTATACAAACATTGAATTGCATGGTTTTGCAGATGCATCTACGCACGCATATGCTGCTGTTACTTACCTTAAGATTATTGAACAGGACACAGTGCATATTACAATCATAGCGTCTCGAACCAAGGTTGCTCCGTTGAAGCAAATTTCAATTCCTAAATTGGAATTATGCGCTGCAGCATTACTAGCAGAATTAATCAATGATCTGGTGGACCTGTTGAAAATACCTAAAAATAAAATCCATGCGTGGACTGATTCAATGGTCGTGATGTCATGGTTGCAATCTCAACCAAGTCGTTGGCGTACATTTGTTGCGAACCGAGTGGCAGACATAACACGGATACTAGACAATGACCGATGGAGACACGTTCAGTCTACCGATAACCCAGCCGATAACGCTACAAGAGGCATAAAAGCATGCGACCTGGCTTCTTTTGACTTATGGTGGACTGGACCTGTATGGTTAAAACATAAAAATCTTGAACTACAAACATATGAAATTCCTCCAACTGAATTAGAATTGAAGAGTTCATCATTTCACACAAATATAGAAGTTGTTACGGACGTCGTAGCTACGAAATATGTAATTCTGATATGTATAGTATGACTATGATGTAAATAGATAACCCAGATAGACTTAAGTAAATAGATAACTAGGATAAAGTATGATTTCATGTTTGTTTAAGGTTTAGATTTAAGTATTGAATAAAGACAGATTTAAGTAGGGCTTTTTCATGTAAATAATTAGATTAGGTTTGTATTACTCCCTTAGACATAAGTATATGAGTAAGCATTATTGTAAGATGGCATAGAGCGCGGTTACAATCACCACGCGGACAGTATCCGACAAGTAGAAACCTGTCCCGACCTGTCCAGAACAGATGCGTAGATAGAGGGCGGGGGCGCGCGCGGCGCGCTCCGATTGGCCGAGCGGAAAGTACCTGCGTTCTATGCCACCCTTTTACTTGCGCTAAGCAAAAATTTATAAAGGATGGGTGGCTTGCGGCACATTTGTCCACGCGACCTTGGGATTGAGAGCCTGGACAGCTTCTGCGCCCGCCTCTCTACCAAAATGTTCGCGCGCGCCGACGCCTCTGCCCACCCGCACATAGTGCAAATAGCGCCATGGCGCGCGCGACCACCGGACACCCGTCGACTACCACGTGATCTGTGCGATACATAGGCCCCGCCCATGCTCCCCCCCAACCCCTCCCCCGCAGCTCATATACTCGATTTGACGCTTGAGCGAGCCGCACACTCATTACACGCGTCTCGTTCATACAATAATACTATACTACTTACAAACATGCGTGTATATAGTGTTCTAAGTTAATATAGGCACCGTATACACCGCAAAACTCACAAGCATGACTCCACATTCGATTAAACTCACGTAACAAGTATAAGCCGCGCGCGGTGCGTGCTTCGTTACATACATGAACGGTGTTACACAACACAATACCGTTCAAACATACATATACGGTCCCTTAGCCTGGGACGTAACCGGCTAGCTCTGGAAGCGTGTCAGGCGGGGATCATACATCCACAGCTGGGCGCGTCAACATAGTCGGCATCTAGTCGCTGACTATTTCTTGTGCGGCCTCTAGTGGTTAGCCACTAGTCTCACCGTGCAGGAATGTGTCGCCTAGGTGTCGTGAAAAACCGGCGCTGTGACACAGCGTCGCGGCGCTCCCACTGTACACAATACAATGCAACTCAACATCGACAGGCAGTGTATTTACACGCCTGACTACCTGCCAAACGCCATGAAAGGCAAACACAATTGAATTGTGCCCGTTGTAACGGGCACACATTGATACCGCGGAATAAAGGCCATGCCTATGGTCCGCCCGCCGCTCCCCATACGGGGTAAGCAGCGATTACTCTCACATTTGTCATTCAACATTTCGCCACTCAACCATCAGCAGCAAGCCACCCTGGGAACAAGAAATATAATTAAGAAACAAGAAGCCTGAAGTTTTACTCAACAAATCAACAACAATACAGTCCACCCTGATAGCTGGTCCTTCGAGCCGGATATTAAGAAGAATCCACCCCGTAGCTGGTCCATCGAGCTACGGATATTAAAGAAGAGTCTGCGCCTACATCTAGTCTATCGAGCGACGGATATATAGAAAAATCCGCGCTTGATATCTACATCGAAGAAAGAAGATCGCCGTTTGAAGATTTAATCAAGACTACATCGAAGACAGAAGATCGCCGCTTGAAGTCTGAATCAAGACCAACTTCAAGATAGAAGATCGTCGATTTTAATCAAGATTAAACTTAAGTAATTAACTTAACTTAATTAATTAAATTAAGACTAGAAGCGTTGCAGCCAAGGAAACCAAATCGGAATCGGGCTACGATAGTCGACGCCCCCGCACATTCGAAGAATCGCCTAGGTCGCCGTCGACCGTCGCGTCCGCGCTCCCGCGCACCCCGAGCGGTGCGCCCGCGGCCGGGTCCGTACCCGCCGCCCCCGCGCTCGCGTCCGCACCCCCCGCCCCCGCCGCGGCGGGGAGGGTTGCGTCGACGACGTCCGATAGCGCATCCGCCGCGCCGGCTCCTCGCCTACCTGCGAGTAGAGCCACCGCGACCGCGTACGACTATAGCGAATCGCTCGCCACGCCATCCGCGTCGTGTTATCCGATGACGCTCTCCGCACTACGAACCCAGGACTCGGCGAGAACTATGACAGCTGCACACGATACTTCTGTGAGGGACACAGCAAGTACGATACGTTCCAGAAGATCGTATGGTAGTGACGTGGCAAGAGTGAAGAAGGCAGAATACGAGGCACAGAAGAGGATCGCTGCAATAAGGAACGAGCAACTTGAACTTGAAAAGGCGCTCGTCAGTAAGCGACTCGAATATGAAGTGTCGGCGATCGAGGCAGAGGCAGAGGCCCGTGAAGAGGGCTCCGTGTGTATGAGTGAAGGCAGGGTGGACGAGTGGCTTCAAAATAATGACCGAAGTCGCCCTCCAGTAGCGGATCGGTTGCAGACAGAGCAGCCGCCGCAGCCCGCCGCCACGCACACCGCCCCAGAGAATGCCACATACGTCGAACCCGCCACGTACAATGATGCCGCCGCACCTGCCATGAATGACCGAAGAAGACAACGATCGGCCTCACGTTCACCTACCAGAGGAGAACGTCGACTTAGAAGAGGCATTGATCAGTTGGCCGACACACTGGATAGAATGATACGCGTACGCCCGCCGCCTCGACAAGTGACCGAGCTCCCTGCATTTACGGGAGCGGCCACTGAATGGTTGCCATTTAAGGCAGCGTACGACGACTCATCGCATCTATGCAAGTTCACCGCGTTCGAGAATTTGGCAAGACTACGCAACTGCAAGGGTGAAGCAAGGGAAGCAGTGTCAGCGCTCCTGTACTCCGCGTCCGACCCGCAAGTGATCATGAAGACGCTGGAACAATACTACGGGAGGCCGGAGATACTAATGGATCGAGTGATGACAGACTTAAAAAAGTTACCTCGACTCACAGGAGCGGCCAATGAATTGAATTCGTTCGCGGTGAAATTCCAGAACATAGTGTGCGTGCTATCCAAGATGGACAACCGCGGATACTTATGGAATCCAATGTTAGTTCGCGATGTTGTAGAGAAGCTGAGCCCTCATATTAGATCAAGATGGTGTGACTACGCTTCTGAAACTACGGATTCGTCGCGTGAACCTGAGGTGTTACTGCTATCCAGGTTCCAGATGCGGGAGGCCGACCGAGCTATGAGGTTCGCCTTCACGAATACGACGCCCGCACCTGCCCCAAGGAAGGAAACGAGAAGTGTGTCGCAACTCAACACAAAGAGGAAGCCGGGCCGAGAAGCAATCTACACAACGACGTCGGGCAAGGAGGACGACACGAAACAAGAGTGTTTGTATTGTGGCGGCGACCATGAAGTACCCAGATGCGCCAAATTCCTGAGGATGAGCATCGATGAAAGATGGGAATGGGTACGTACCGCCAAGATGTGCTTCAAGTGTGTGACAAGACGCCATCGACGCGAGCATTGCCGAGCCAAGCGGTGCGGCAAAGGGACATGCAGCCGCCCACATCACGCGCTGCTGCACAAAGAGCGAGAGGCGCCGCCCAGTGAAAAGCCAGACAAGCCAACCGACGTCGAGAACCCGCACCCACAGGAAGCAGTGATGACCGTGTCCGCGCCAAGCAATGCGTCGCAGCGCGTGTTATTGAAAATGTGCCCCGTGACATTAAAAGGGCCCGGCGGGCAGATATCGACGTTCGCCCTATTGGACGAAGGCTCGACAATATCGCTCGTCGACGAAGATTTGACACGTCGCCTACAAGTAAGCGGGCCGGTCTCCACTCTACGCATTCAAAGCGTGACTTCACAACAACGTGAAGAATGTAGTCAAGAGGTCAAGCTACAGATACGCGGCCAGGGCGGTGCGTTTCAGGAACTACGCGCACGGACAATGAAAAACCTGCGACTTCATGGTCAGACGGTGGATAAGTCGACACTAATTAATTATCCACACCTCCGCGACATACAAAGAGACGCGTACTACGGGGAAGCCACACCGATGGTACTAATAGGTGCTGACAACTGGCACCTAATAGTCACACGTGAACTACGCATGGGTAAGAAGCATGAACCTGCAGCTTCTTACACTCAGTTGGGATGGGTGATCCACGGGACTGCACCGCGCGCCACGCTGAAGAAACAAGAGGGACAAGTTGTGCTGCATCTATACGACGTGTCTGCAGCAAGACAGACAGATGATGTACGTCGTGTAGAAGAGCTGATGAAGTCGCACTTCAAGATTGACGCCCTAGGAGTTTCTTTGGCCAAGAAGGTCAAACCAGACGACCAGAAGGCGATCGACGTGGTTCAAAGTACCATGACAAAAGTTGGTGATCACTTCGAAGTCGGGTTACCGTGGCGTGATGAAGATGCCTCGATGCCCAACAACTTCAACTGTGCACTACGCCGATTGAAGACGATTGAAAAGAAAATGGATTCGTCGCCACATTTCGCAGCACAGTACAGCACCCTGGTCAAGAACCTACTTGACAAAGGATACGCCCAGGAGTGCAATGGTACAGAGGACGCAAGTAAGAAAGTGTGGTACCTGCCGCACTTCCCGGTCGTGAACCCAAATAAGCCGGGTAAGATGCGCCTAGTGTTCGACGCCGCGCACCGATATAGTGGAGTGTGCCTGAACGATTACCTACTGGAAGGACCTGATCTCTTGAAATCGCTGCCAGGGATCCTGTTTCGATTCAGAGAGCGTCCAGTAGCCGTCACTGCAGACATACAAGAAATGTTTCTGCAAGTGAAGATAAGGGACCAAGACCAAGCTGCGCAGATGTTTCTCTGGCGAGGTGAAGAACGCTCTAAGCCACCGAAGAAGTATAAGATGACTTCAATGATCTTCGGAGCTTCATGTTCACCCTTCATTGCGCACTCAGTACGAGACGCTAACGCAAGGCTGTACACGCACGAGTACCCCGACGCTGTGCAAGCTATAACGTCGAGCCATTATATGGACGATTACGTAGATAGCATGGCGACTGAAGACGAAGCAATCAAGACAGCGCGTGAGGTCATGAAGATCCACCAGAATGCTCACTTCAACTTGAGAGGTTGGTGCTCAAACAAACCCAACGTAGTGAAGAGCATATCGCCGGAGAAACAGGCACACGACACAGAAGTACGATTCGGACAACGCGAAGAGAACACAGACAAAACACTGGGCTTGCTTTGGCAAACAGGCTCAGACAAGCTAGGTTTCAATACCGGGCTGAGTCGACTGTCTCCTGAAGTTAAAACTAGAGACAGAGCTCCGACGAAACGAGAGGCCCTTGGAGCGGTGATGGCAGTCTATGATCCTCTGGGTCTCATCAGCCACTTCACGGTCACTGGCAAGATCGTGCTTCAAAACCTGTGGCGACATGGCATAGGCTGGGACGAGGC
Organism: Orthosia gothica; assembly: GCA_949775005.1. Lineage (NCBI taxonomy): Eukaryota > Metazoa > Arthropoda > Insecta > Lepidoptera > Noctuidae > Orthosia > Orthosia gothica. The sequence goes on along the minus strand of OX459034.1, from coordinate 26,210,471 downwards.
AATCCCAGAAGAAGACGCGCAGCACTTCGAAGAATGGCTACGTAGTTTGAACGAAGTGACGAAGCTTCGCATCCCGAGGTGCTACGACAAGGGCCCAGACGACATAATGGATCTACACGTTTTCTGCGACGCCAGCGAGCAAGCATACGCAGCGACAGCCTACTGGCGAATCCAGAAGTCAGATGGAAGAGTGGACATAAGGCTCGTCGCGGCGAAGGCACGAGTAGCTCCCCTGAAGCCAGTTACCATCCCGCGACTAGAGCTGCAGGCAGCGTTGATTGGCGCAAGGCTGGCGGGAACGGTTATAAAGGAGCACCGAGACAAGCCCAGAAAGGTGACTTATTGGACGGACTCACAAACTGTACTGCGATGGATAGAAAAGGACGCCGCGAAGTACACTGCATTCGTGGCGCATCGCCTAGGTGAGATTGCGGAGCTAACCGACGCCAGCCAGTGGAGATGGGTGCCCACCGATCATAACGTGGCAGACGACGCTACACGCCCTAACTACGCTGTGCAAATGAAACCTGAAGACAGATGGTTTACTGGCCCCGCGTTCCTGTACGAAGACGAAGAGTCCTGGCCAAAGGAAAAGGCCAAAAACCACGACACAAACGAAGACGAAGTGACGTACGTAACAACAGAAGAGAAAAGCGTACGAGAATGCCCTTCTCACCTGCCCGACATAAGCAGATTCTCTTCGTACGAGAAGTTGTTACGAGCGACTGCTGTGCCCTTCCTTTTCAAGGAAAAGTGCAAGGACAGGACTAGCCAGATGACCGTCGACCTAATAGAAAAGGCCGAGAAATTATGGCTGAAACAAGCACAGCTCGAAAACTACGCCGAAGAAATACAGATACTACAGAAAGGAAAGCCGGTGCCCAAGTCCAGCGGCCTGTATAAACTGGACCCTTACCTGGAAGATGACCTCCTTAAGGTTAGAGGAAGGATTGGACACGCAGCAGTTATGGACGCCAAGAAGACGCCGGTGAGTCTACACGGAAAACATCCGTTCACGCGGCTATTGGTGGAAGACGCACATCGCAAGGCGGGTCACGCAAATAATGAACGCGTGATCAACGACCTAAGACAGCGATACTGGGTTGTCAACCTACGCCCTACGGTGCGAGCCATTGCCCAGCGATGTCAGCTCTGCCGCGTTAGGAAGGCTACGCCCATGAAACCAACGACAGGGGACTTACCTGTAGAGCGAATCACGAAGACACAGCGACCCTTCACTCACTGCGGGTCCGATTATTTTGGACCAATGACAGTAGTCATAGGCAGAAGACACGAAAAGCGATGGGGAGCCCTGTTTACCTGCCTGACGACGAGGGCAGTACATCTGGAGTTGGTATCGAGTCTGTCGACCGACTCGGCGCTAATGGCCATACGAAGATTGGCAGCGCGAAGAGGTTGGCCCAGAGTAATGTACTCAGATAACGGTACCAACTTCAGAGGAGCGGACGCCGAACTACGAATGGCGTACCAAGAATGGACTAAGGATTTCGCGCGACTTGGACTGGAACACCGCATGAAGTGGAAGTTCATCCCACCAGGAGCGCCGCATAATATATGGGGGGAGCCTGGGAGCGACTCGTGCGCTCTGTTAAGGCGGCGCTAGGAGCGACGCTGCATCAGAGGGCGCTGAAAGAAGAAGTGCTGTTGACGCTGCTGACAGAGGCCGAGCACTCTATAAATTCTCGGCCTCTGACTCATGTCTCTGTCGATCCCAAGGATCCGGAGGCCCTCACGCCCAACCACTTCCTCATAGGAACCTCCTCAGGCCTACCCCGCACTGGGCCTTGTGATGAGGCCAGCCGCAAGCAATGGAGAGCGGCCCAGGCGCTCGCCGACCACTTCTGGCGGCGCTGGGTGGACGAGTACCTGCCCACGCTGGTGCCCCGCGGGGCGTCAGACGACCAACGACGGCCGCTGCAAGTTGGCGACCTGGTCATCGTCATCGACTCCTCACTACCACGAGGAACGTGGCCTCGAGGCGTCGTGGAAGCAGTCTACGATGGTCCTGACGGCAAGGTGCGATCAGCAGACGTCAGAACAACAGCGGGCATCCTACGGCGCGGCGTCCAGTCACGAAGCTCGCCGTCCTCTGCGTTGAAGATTAGGCTACGGTAGCCCTGCGCCGGGGGGAGGATGTTACGGACGTCGTAGCTACGAAATATGTAATTCTGATATGTATAGTATGACTATGATGTAAATAGATAACCCAGATAGACTTAAGTAAATAGATAACTAGGATAAAGTATGATTTCATGTTTGTTTAAGGTTTAGATTTAAGTATTGAATAAAGACAGATTTAAGTAGGGCTTTTTCATGTAAATAATTAGATTAGGTTTGTATTACTCCCTTAGACATAAGTATATGAGTAAGCATTATTGTAAGATGGCATAGAGCGCGGTTACAATCACCACGCGGACAGTATCCGACAAGTAGAAACCTGTCCCGACCTGTCCAGAACAGATGCGTAGATAGAGGGCGGGGGCGCGGGCGGGGGCGCGCGCGGCGCGCTCCGATTGGCCGAGCGGAAAGTACCTGCGTTCTATGCCACCCTTTTACTTGCGCTAAGCAAAAATGTATAAAGGATGGGTGGCTTGCGGCACATTTGTCATTCAACATTTCGCCACTCAACCATCAGCAGCAAGCCACCCTGGGAACAAGAAATATAATTAAAGGTGAACGCGCACCTAGAAGCACCGCACTCGCCGCACGCGCCGCAGTCATCGCATTTTATAAATCTTTATATGAAATCGTATGCAGCCTCGCGCACCTAGACGCACCGCACTCGCCGCACGCGCCGCATTTCAGCAAAATTCTGTAGGTATACGGATTCCACCAGCGCGTGCGGATGACGTCATCAGACTCGGCGGACGATGCGGGCGGCGCGGCAATATGATCCGTATCCGTATGAAAATATAGTTCAAGATGTACAGAAGTGGATACAATGCGTGCGGCGCGTTCGGCGCGGATAGCGCGGGGCCAAGAGAAAATGCGATGACTGCGGCGAGTGCGGTGCGTCTAGGTGCGTGTTCACCTTAAGAAACAAGAAGCCTGAAGTTTTACTCAACAAATCAACAACAATACAGTCCACCCTGACAGAAGTCAAACCAATCTGGGAACATTTTTCTTCAATCTCGAGAATGAAAAGAATATTGGCTTACTGCAGAAGATTTATAAAAAGAGAAAGGAAAGCAGGGGAAATATATTTAACAGTTAATGAGCTAGACAAAGTATTAGAATTATCTAAAAAGTATTATCAAGACTTAGGTTATCAGAAGGATATTGAAGATTTACAGAAGAATGGAAGAGTGAAGAAAAGAAGTTCTCTTATCACACTCGCCCCCTTTTTAGATAAAAATGGGTTAATAAGAGTGGGAGGAAGGTTAGAAAATGCCTCCATAGCTGAAATTACAAAACACCCAATTGTAATACCATGTAATCAGCATATAACTAAGTTATTATTTCAAGAAGCTCATCTTAGAACACTACATGGTGGGATACAAGCGATGATGGCTTTTGTGAGAACGAGATACTGGGTGATAGCTTTGAAGTCTGCCGTAAGAAAATGTATTCACAACTGTAAGACCTGCGTTTTGGATAAAGCAAGGGTAAAAACACAGTTCATGGGGCAATTGCCTACCATTCGAGTCAATCAACATAGGCCATTTATGAATAGTGGGGTTGATTACGCTGGACCGGTATGGATAAGGACATCGCGAGGCCGCGGACATCATGCAACAAAGGGATATATTTGTTTATTTATATGTATGGACACACGCGCGATCCATCTAGAAGCGGTCACAGACCTAACAACACAAGCTTTTATAGCCGCATTTCGGAGGTTTGTGGCACGCCGAGGCCACTGTTTGAACTTATGGAGCGACAACGGCACTAATTTCGTTGGCGCTGCCAAGGAATTAAAGGACTTGTTCCAGAAAGGAAAGAATAATATCGCGAAGGAAGTGGCTGAACTTCTTGCTAACGATAACACAATATGGCACTTTATACCACCAAGGATGCATATGGGAGGCTTGAGTACAGTCTGCTAAAAGTCACCTTCACAGGATAAATAAGGACACAAAACTGACCTACGAAGAGATTGCTACGCTCTTAGCACAAATCGAGGCGTGCCTCAACTCTCGCCCGCTGTATCAAATGGACAATACTATGACACCACTTACTCCGGAAACATTTTTTAGTTGGTGAACCCTTGATTTCGGTTCCTGATACATGCTATGAGTACCAACCTGTCAGTCTTTTAACTAGGTGGCAAATTATTCAAAAAATGACTCAAGACTTCTGGCATAGATGGCGTACAGAGTATCTTAACACGCTCCAACAAAGATAAAAGTGGCAAGTGAAGGTTCCAGAGCCTGCTATTGGAGATGTCGTTATAATTAAAGAAGATAATTTGCCTCCTACGAAATGGTTGTTGGGACGTGTGAAACAAACACATCCTGGAAAGGACAATCTTGTAAGAGTGGTAACAGTCCAAACTATGGGGAAAAAGGAGTTAAAAAGGCCCCTATACAATTTGATACCGCTTCCTAAAGAACCAATAAGTCAGTGAGCTATGGTGGGCGAATCAATGAATGATTGTTGAAGAATATTGATAAAATCAAAATGTATAAGATAATTGAAGTTAAAGATTTACAGTCCATTTATTGTTCGATTTGCATGACATGTATTAGTATACAAATAAGTATAGATTAAAAACTAATGTTTTGGTGGGCGGTATGTCCAGTTCCTATATTAAGGTATGTTGTGAGAAACATAACATACAGCGCCATCTAGTGGAACTAATCCAAAGCACTACGATGAGCGGCTTCATGTTCTGGAAGACAGCAACTACAAATGATTTCTGTAGACAAGTGATGCCATCTACAATCCTCATGTGGAACAATCTGCGCAAGAGCCATCGTGCTAGTTATCGGCACTACACCTACAGACGACTACGTGTAGATATGGCACACATATGTGAAAATCCGCCTTTATAAGCAGAGCTGTCTTCAACCAAATTGTCATTCATCAGCTAGAGGTTCAGAGTTCGGTAGCCACGCAGCCAGCTCTGATCCTTAATAAGGCTAGTTCCTGCTTCGATAGCCTAGCAGTCTTCAAGAACTAGCCAATTAGGGGAGGTCTGAAGGGCGATAGCCACGCAGTCCCTTTCAGCCCTCCACTTAGGGTTGTTACGTAATATAGTATTGATTATTGTAAAATGTAACAAGTGACCAATAAATCATCATTGAATAAAGTTGTTTGTTATTCTAAAACACCGTTCCATTAAAACAAGAAAGTGAACCTTAAGTACATAAACAACTATAGTTATAAGTTAAATCGATAGATCAAATTGTATGATTAAGATTTTAGATCAAAAATATAAGATCAAATTGTTTGCTACAAATTCCGACCTATAATGTAGTTAAAAAAGTACAAACCGTCAGTAATGTTCTTGGTGGGCGGTATGTTAATGATCAACAGTCGCTCATTAAGTCAACAAAAACATTGTTTCTTTTTAAGTTTTACAATGACGCAACTGGCGCAACGCCATCTGGCGTTGGCGTTAAAATAGAAGTCGCAATGGAGATTGTTTGCCAACTAGGTATAAGGTCTGGTACGTTTAAGCAAATATACTTGGTTTACCTAGTTCAGTAGGTATACAGTGTGGTAGTTTCATTTATACCTTCAACAATCCTGCTAGTATACAAGTTAGTACAAATTTAAGTACTGACACTGAGTACCATTTTAGTGTTCGGTATTTAACAGTGCTGAATCATGTGTCCAATTGGTACCCTAACTTAGATTTAAGTATCGAAAGAATCACCAAAAAGTTAGTTATTTTATTAGCACTATGCACAGCCCACAGGGTAGGTACCTACAAACATTCTCTTTAGTTAAATTACATATTATATCAATTACTTCAAGCGGAGTTTAGATAGCCATAACAGATATAATTAAGACGTCCGCTCCCGGACGAGATCAGCCGGTATTGTTTCTACCATTCTTTCGAGACAATATTAATATATGTCCTGCTTCAGTCCTCAAAGATTATATTTTTTTAACGAGAAATATGAGGACAACGAAAGTAGGAAATCTCATATTAACTTATAAAAAACCACACAAAGCCGCCACGGCTCAATCCATCAGTCGATGGATTAAACATGTACTGTCAGAAAGCGGCGTGGACATGAGTACATTCAGTGCACACAGCACGCGACATGCTGCCACGTCGGCGGCTCGCGTCTCCGGACTCGGTATCGGTACGATTAGAAAGACAGCTGGGTGGACCAGCACGTCTTTAGCCTTTGCCCGATTTTATGACCGACCAGTCTTAAGCGATGTTGATTTCGCAAACGCTGTTACGGTTTAAGACATTTATTTCTCAAAAGATTACATTAATCACTTACAGAGAAAATACAATAATAAGTAAACAAAATAACCGATTAGCGTTTTTTAGTAGTAGGGTAGATGTTAAAAATGTTAGTGGAGATTGTGTATAGTTAGTGACTTGTTTGTTAAGGCCTATGGCATAGTGCGTTTGAATAAGCGGAATTGATCAATTTCATACATTCGTTTAGGATTTCACAAATTAAATAGTGCTTTTCATGGGGGAGTAAGCGGGTGTAGGTTATTTAGCTTAGGGTTAGTTTTCGTAGTGCTAGTATAATAAACTAGCTGTTGCCCGCGACTTCGTCTGCGAAGCATTAGTAATTCGAATTGCTTATTTTTTATATCGCCGCTTAATATTGTAGGTTTTCCATACAAAATTCTACCCCTCTTTCCACTCCCTTAAGAATGATTTCCGTAAGTATGTTTGGATAAAAACTATCCTATGTCCTGCCCAGGGTCTCAAATAAATAATAATATATCTCCGAACCAAATTACATTTAAATCGGTTCAGCGGTTTAAGCGTGCAAAGGTAGACAGAGAGACAGACAGAGTTACTTTCATATTTTATAATATTAACTCCGCCCACGACTTCGTTCGTGTGATAGGAAGCAAAAATAAGCTGTTATTAAACCAAATAAAAATGTGGTTTCGTAAAGTTTTACGGTTTATAGGTTTGGGACGATTCGTTATTTGACTTAAAGAATAATACATTTTAGGATACCGCTACTAAGTAAAATCCGCCCCTTAAAACTTAATATACCCTTTTTCTCTTTAGAATTTTTTGTTTATTTTTGTTAGATTGCTCAGTAAGATGTCTTAAAAAAACTAAAATCACTTAACTCTATCAGGGGGGAGGCAGTTTTAAAAAACGTATTATGTAAATTTTGATTATTTAATTAACTCCGCGGAATGAGATTGTTCATACAAACAAATTGCCCCCTTTTCACCCCCTTAAAGGTTGACAGTTCAGTGGCGACTGCGAACCGGCAAACGCAAATTAGGAAGTCCGACCTGGTCAAGGCTGCGGGCCGGTGGATGCGAAACGCACAGGACCGATCAGTGTGGCGGCGCTTGGGGAAGGCCTATTTTTAGTAGTGGACGTTTTTTGGCTGAAATGATGATGATGGTGAAAGGTTGATTTTCCGCAAATTCCTTCTTCGTGCTCCCCTAGATCCCTACATCAAAAACGAAACCTTGTCCAGTATGATTCATAACAAACTTTAACACCCACTAAATCCTATTTTGGGGGGTAGTTTCGAAAAAATATAATGACAACCTTCTATTGTTTACCTACTTAGGTTGGTATTTATGTCAACTATCAGGTTTATTAAACCCAAGACATAAAATTCTTTAACAAAACTTTATCACCTGTTAAATCGTATTTTGGAGGCAGTTTCGAAAATCTAATAATATCAACCTTATAATTTATTTAAGTTAGTATTTGTGCAATGTTTCAAGTTAAGTAACCCATGAAATAAAATTCTTCGATACAAACTTCAATACCCCCTTAATCGACTTGTGAGGGTAGTTTCAAAAAACTAATAATGTCAACCTTTTATCATTTACTTAGATTACTATGTATGCCAAGTTTCAAGAATATTAGCTGAAGGAATTAGATTTTTCATACAAACTTTGTCCCCCTTTTTCTCCCGTTTAGGGGAAGAATTTAGGCAAAGTCTTTCTTATCGGATGCCTACGTCACACAAAAACATACTCTCCAAGTTCCAGGTCTCTACGATGAGCGGTTTAGGATGTGCGTTGATCCGTCAGTCAGTCATTCAGGACAAAGCATTTTATATGTATAGAAGAAGATATATGGAGCAGAAGACTGGTCGGGTTTTTACCCGACTGCCGAAGGAGGGTAATGTTTTGAGACTCATAATTTCGGGTGGACTAAAAATTATTTTAGTACGCTACACAACACAAAAACCTAATACGGCGTAAATTACGCAACACTAAAACGTCACTCACAACTATGTTTACCTGAGACAAACGGTCGAGTTCGGTAGTTCCCCGTATTAGTGCCATTTGATTCTTCAAAGATTTTTCATACAAATAAATGTCTCCCTTTTAACCCCTTCAAAAGTTGAATTTCCAAAAATCTCTCCTAAGTGCTCCCCTACATCTTAAAAAGAAGCTATGTGCAGTAAAAGTAATCACAAATCTTTACCACCCCGAAATCGTATTTTAAGGTTAGTTTCGAAAAACTAATAATGAAAACCATTATTGTTTATTTAAGTTGGTATTTAAGCAGTTTCATATTTATTGACCTAAGAAATTAGATTCTTCAAAAAAATTAACATCCCCTAAATCGTCTTTTGGGGGTAGTTTCAAAAATAATAATAGCAACCTTAAGGTTAGTATTTGTGGCAAGTTTTAAGTTTATTGACCCTAAATATCAGATTTTTCAAAAACACTGTAATACCTCCTAAATCGTCTTTTGGGGTTAGTTGCAAAAAACTAATAATGACAACCTTTATTGTTTATTTAGGATGGTATTTATGTAAAGTTTCATGTTTATTCACCCAAGAAATCAGTTTCTTCAAAAAATTTAACATCCCCTAAATCATCTTTTGGGGGTAGTTTCGAAAAACTAACAATGAAAGCCTTTTTTGTCTATTTAGATAATTAGATTCTTCAAAAAAAAATTACACCACTAAATCGTCTTTTGGGGGTAGTTTCAAAAAATAATAATAGCAACCTTTATTGTTCATTTAGGTTAGTATTTGTGGCAAGTTTCAAGTATATTGACCCATAAATCAGATTTTTCAAAAACACTGTATTACCTCCTAAATCGTCTTTTGGGGGTAGTTGCAAAAAACTAATAATGACAACCTTTATTGTTTATTTAGGATGGTATTTATGTCAAGTTTCATGTTTATTCACCCAAGAAATCAGTTTCTTCAAAAAATTGAACATCCCCTAAATCATCTTTTGGGGGTAGTTTCGAAAAACTAACAATGAAAGCCTTTATTGTCTATTTAGATAATTAGATTCTTCAAAAAAAAAATTACTCCCCTAAATCGTCTTTTGGGTGTAGTTTCAAAAAACTAACAATGAAAGCCTTTAT